>OY756429.1:11965666-13328156 GCA_963576905.1 Mystacides longicornis
GCATCCATTTTATCCGTAATAGGGCGACCAGAGCGAGGTGCATCTTTGACATCAAAATTTCCGGATTGAAAACGCTTAAACCAAATTTGTGGTACTCTCACAGACACTGCACTAGGTCCATAAACATCGCAAATTTTTTTCGCGGCTTGCGTTGCATTTTTACCTTTTTTGTAGTAAAATTTTAAAATGTATCGAATTTCTTCATTAGATTCACTCATCTTGACAGTACGAAAAACAAATGAAAATCACACATTTGCCTAATTTGAATTTGGAATTATGTTCTTTAAAATTTTAACTTTCAATGATACCAAAACCAGCCAGATACAAATACTACAGCCAAAGAGATTTTATTACAAGTTCATACATACTATAATGCGAAAAGACTTTTTCCCCAACCTATTATTTAAATAAAAATTTTGTTCAATCAAAGATGCATTACATACACTGCTCTTTTCATACAAAAAATAAATGTTACACCTCGTACCAGACTAGGTTATAAAATATACAAAATTACAAACCAGATTTCTTGTGTCTTAAATTGAAAATTAATTCTTTGAATAAGAAGAATAGGTACCTATAATAAATACATAAATAAAGTGGTTTTCGTACCTACAGCGTTCAGTCGAAGGTTCGAATCCTTTCTGATTCCCGTCTGGCTCTATACCATAAATAATAATCTAACCATGTAATAATTCAGTAAAATTTAGTTTTAATGGGTTCTATTTTTTCAATGGTATATACAATACGGTAACAGGTTTCACATGTGGTTTATTTTCTACTACACCGCCATCTCTTTGATTTTTTAAAAAGTAAAGTAATTATTAAACAGGAATTGATTTGATTTCAATATTATGACCCATCGAACTTCATCCAGCATCCTAATCAACGATAACTATTACCTACATAATGTAATAAATTATTAGCTGAATTTAAAGTCGTAAATTTCATTTTATTCATGTAATCAGTCAAAATTATTTTTTTATTCTGGATTAGGTCGAAGTTCGACGGACGGGTCAGCTAGTATATTCGATAAAATGGAATAATTTGTATCTAACATTACTACCTACAATTATTATAATTTCAAGGATCAGCGATGGTTAAAATAAACACCTTTTCTTTGGATACGTTTGGTAATAGCTAAAACATGCTGGTTTAATCCTTTGGTAGAGCACTATCACTTTTCCCCCTATGGTAGGCCTTCACAGCCGCGGATTTACCTCCGAGCATTCTGTCGAGGAGACTCTGCTTAGATTTTTTCCTCACCAACATCACTTCTCTGCACAATTCTTGAAATGCTTCGGCAACTTGGGCAACCTGCTCGGCCGCTGCCAATTCCATAAAACTGCATTCGAAGTCTTTCGCCAGAATCTCGCCTTCCTCTTGACTAACCTGTAAATACATAAATAACAAAACATTTGGGCAGTAGAATATATTATGGAATAATTTTTTTTTTATTTTCTAAAGATGCATTTATACAAAGCGAACCAAAATACAGAGCTTGAAAACAGAGAATATCTTCCTTATGGTTGATACTGTACACCATGGAAACAAAAACTTATGAGTAGGTAGGCGATGACAGTTCTTTTCGGTTGTTATTTCCTTGGTTAGGAACATCTCCTCTATGTTCAAGCTCTGGGTGTTTGTTCGTTTGGTATTAATGCACACTAACACAACACTTATAAAAATATCATCCGTTATTATAATGAATGAAATATATATTATAATTGAAACTACGAGATATATCTCCCTATATATCTTCCTTCAGCAGAGGAGATATGTATCTGTGGGACACAACTTGCCCTACACATCTTTGGCGAGCACTCAACAGGCTATGAAGAGGTATCACCCGTTGCTACAGTAACCTGATAAAGTGGGGTTACAGAGAAGAAGACAACAGCTGTGAATGCGGGTCTGTGCAAGACAACTCTCACATGTTCTCGTGCCCTCTGATTGGTGCCACATGAGGACACTGTGATGGCGAAATATAGCGGCATTCGGGTGGTTAGTTACCTACTGGGGATTTCAGATTTACACTACCGGAAACGTAAAGTAAGAAGGTACCTATGTACCTACTTCTAGAAATTCAATTAATAATATTTTGTGTCAAAAATAATGAATAAGTACCTACAAAGGGCAATCTTTACAACATCATTCTTGTTTGACGAGAAAAATCTCACGTCCCCTACAGGACTCAAACTCGCTTCCCTAGACGTCCCAAAAAAAGACGCTAGCCACGTGACCAACATAATTAATTGGGCTTTTAATATTAAACTGATCCCCTCAGATTTATAGTCAAGATATTCAATTCATTATATGTAAATACGGATAGAAGCTTTTAGAGAAAATTTCTTAGCATTGCACAAACACATAAAAACGTATTTTATAATTATTATTATTTTATCGCAAATAATACGCAATCGCTTGCTATTTCAAGTGCCAGTTTTTTACATTTATGACTAAATTCAGACAAAATTTTAAAATCATACAAAGCTAAGCATAATAACTTATCTATCTCCTATATTTTGTTAAAACTCTACCTATCTTTCCGTTTTGGTGCTTCAATAAGCAAATGTAACAAATGGCCATTTGATAGAAAACCCTCAAGAGCGAGTACCTGGATTTGACCTGCCCCGAAAACAGTGGACCACGCTTAATAGAATCAGAACTGGCCACGGAAGATGCGCAGATTTAATGCATCGATGGGGTTTTTCTCCGAGCCCCGAATGTGAGTGTGCTCACCGCCATACTATAGGCCACATAGTTGAGTGTCTAATTGTCGGTTTCCAGCGCGGTCTGACTGAAATCCACGGGGTCACTTCTGACGCAGCCAATTGGCTAAGAGACCTTCCATTGAATTTGTGATAGCCAGGTCTTTACCATATGCATTAAAATAAACAGTACCATTAGTATAACTTTCCGATGATCGAATATCGAAAGAGTTTCGAAAAATTTCCATATAAAAATCGAATGATGTGATAGTCGTATTTGATAGTCGGCACCCCGGATCGACCCCCGGTGTCGTAATGGCTGGGCTATCACCCATGCAATTTCAGTTCCAGGATTATTATTTTATAATTTATGTAGATATTTCTTATATATTGGTTATTCTATCAATACAAAAATATCCCGTATTTTATTATAATACGATTGATTGTTTTCGTTTTAACCCTCCAATTCCCATGCCTTACCTAATCATGATATTCATATGGAATTCTGTATACGGTGCCTTTATGGAATCCAAAGTGATGGTCCATCGACAAAATTTTCAAATTTTTTGTAGTTTTTTTATGGGGGAGGTGTCACCTGAGGGTGACATTGGGCACTGTAGGTACCAAATTAGGCAAAAACATAATCATACATATTTTTAGTAGGCAAAACTATATTTATATTGAAAAAAAAAAGATTATTTAAACACAGATGTGATTGATGTTGTATAAATGAAGTGGTTGGTTCACCAGTAGTATTAGTCGACGGCTTTCGTACATACAGAGTATTGATCTTGGGTTCCAGTCCCGGTTCCAACCATTTTCACTTTCATGACACAACCCATATTTCATAAAATATACCTGTACCACAATAAGTATAGGTACTCATCATGACAGGCTACTTTGCCAAGTTGCCAAACATTTTGACTGTCTATTCCGAAGGCAAATAAGGGCCACTACCATTTCTTGCCCACGAGTGAAATCCTTTGCAAGTGGCTATTCTCGTCAAAACTGTCAACTCTTTCCATGTACTTCTTTATTTTATGATCATAGCAGGCAGTTCACTTGATTTTTTTTCTTTGCTTCCCCACCACGCCAACTCGATCAAATTTACTTCTGGGAGACACTCCGTGGCAGTTAGAGGCCACTCTTACTATACTATTGTCATGCCATTTACAAACACACAGACTTGAGCTCACTGAAGGAAATCGGACCTCCCTCCCTTTTTTCGTTGTGCGTTCAGGTTGTAGTAGGGATATATTTCCGGTTGGTTTTCTTTTACTGTGCCAGCTCTTCCAAATCTCTTTTTCGTTAAGGTGTTGAGTTATTTAACACTTGTAAAGAAATTTTCAAAATATTAGTTGTATGGCCTTTGTTCTTGAGGCAAGTTTTCTGCTGTGTATATAGTAAAACTAATGCTCTGAGGCCAAGAAGTAAATTTTCCATCTTCAAGAGGAAATATAACAACAAATTCATCTATATTATTATAACCTACATAGTTCTTTAACGCATTCGCTATTTTGAGACTTTCAAGACTATAAAGTTAACAAAAAGCAAGAATTAATACAATGCATACAAATTGTTCCTAAATTTGTTCAATAATGTACCTGTATTGCCCAATGTCACCTGGAGGTGACATTAAAACTTCAAATAGGTATAAATCGAATATTTTAATGAAACCGTGAAAACAAATTTGTGTAAATACTAAATTGATCCTTTATAAATCTGCATTAGAAAGAATATTTCAAAACACTTACTAATTATACTTGTTTCATTAATGTATATTTCGTTATGTACCAATAACACTAAAATTCCTGCCAAGAGCTGACAATAACTGTTAAAATATGCAAGATTAGTATTGCCAATCGTAAAAATTATACACAATCGGATTGTAATACCATTGTACAACAATGTTATATCAAAATAAATATAGTAATAAACCCCCAAATATTTTTAATATTTTTTTGAAAACGCGGCACCTGTAGGTGACGTTGGGAATTGGAGGGTTAATATGCCTTTGCACCAAACGAACATAGAGCCGAAGCTATAAGTTAATATTATTTGACTCCATGGAAACGACAAAGAGTTAAAACTTATATTAATGGACGATGACAGATTACGAGCTCCAGAGTTCTGGTTCTTTTTCGTTGCTGTTTCCTTGGTGTCCATATTATCAACGATCAAGAAAACAATATCATACTCTACAGCTACACACTTCCAGCTCTGGCTCTATGTTTGTTTGGTGCAAATGGACCAATACCGAATATATCATTAGTTAGCTAATAAATTCTCGACTTACTAAACTCGACATTCTGTTAACAAGGCTAAATCAAATATTATAAGCTTGATGCATCGTAAATAATGAATTTCGCTGCTGAGGTATTTCGCAGAAATGAAATCTCCAGTATTTTCGTTCGGTCATATTACCTGCCTAAGATGTACCATATCTCCCTTGTTGCCCACCAGTGTCAAAGGTATATCTGGCTGTAACTGTTGCTTAGCTCTTCGGATATAGTTGAACGACGCCCTATCGGTGATGGAGTAAACCATGAACAATCCATCAGCCCATTGAATGATATCCGTTTCAGGTAAATCATCGATATTCTGTAAAAAAAATTGATTAATCAACAAATTTGCATAACCAGATGACAAATCTTATAACTATGCCTATAGGTATTTTTTTTTATTGGGAATAATACAATCACATTATTAGATTTTACAATTTTAATTTATATTTGATATACATATACGAAATGTAAACTGTTTGATGCGTGTGTGTTGCCCATTCTCCTGTATGGGTGTGAGTCCTGGCACCTGACTCTGGCCCAGGCACAAAAAGTATCTGCATTCGAAACGAAGTGCCTCAGGAGAATTTTGGGTATAAGATGGTACCACCGCATCACGAACGACGCTATACGCCGACGCACCCAGCGTGAGCCCATCACCTCTACTATTATGTGGAGGAGATGGACTTGGCTGGGACATGTGTTAAGGATGCCGAATGACAGTTGGCCGAGGAGAGCGCTGTTTTTCCTCCCATCAGGGTCCCGGAGACGAGGAAGACCCTCTCATACTGTGTTCCGCTCCTTCGAGGCAGAGCTGAGGAATCTGGACATGGTGTGGGAGGAGGTCATTAACGTTGCGCAGGATCGAGCGCAATGGAGAGCTCTTGTTGCCTCCCTATGCCCCTAAGTGGGGTCTAAAGGGAGTTTGGATTGGATTAGATACATATACAATGAATTTAAACTTCACAGCGCCAATGATAGTACTTATTCAACATTTTATTATGATGATAATATTTTTTTTATTTATCTATATGATGTTTTTATTTATTTATCTATTACTAAATGATCGAGTTAAAAATTATAAGAGGGAAAGAAATAGGAGAGGGAAGGGAGGGAAGAAGAGTTTGGGAACAATAAAGGAAAAAAGGAAAAGAAAATAGTCAAAAACAAGTGAACAAAAAACTAAACAACCAAACAAGTGCCACTGTGATAAGATTTCTGAAGAATAATGTACCTACTGGTAACACAATACTTAGGCTGTAATGTGGCTGATGAATGTGGATTGACGATTTGTTTATATATATTTTATTTCACGCACCTACCTTAAGAGAATTTACAATAAATAATATAGGTATAGTCTATGTAATCAGATTTATCGGCGCGGTTTTATAAAAAAATAACCTAACCTAACAACCAATAGCAGCAAACATATGCCCACTTAACTATAGGTATAGTATGTATGTACATATTTTTTATTAGGTTTACAAATCCATAAAAATGAAGAATGTAGTAGGTATAAATGCAGTGGAGATGAGAACTCCACATAAAGTTGAAAATATTTATACTTCCCAAATACAAAGATGTCAGTATAGCCGGCAAAACTAATACTGCCTGTAGCAATATTTTCCGGTAAAAATTCCCGTCCAATCTGAGTCAGGCCAACACCGTGTAGAAATTTAAAGTACCCATTTTGAAAAACTCTGACCCAATCGGGAATCGAAACTGGGACCGCGTGGTCTGGTATCCAACTGGGCTAGTTAGTACCAAGGTCGGTTAAAGTGTCCACACAAATTATCCTTTTGAAAAAACTGTTTTTTTTTATGCTTAGGTAGGTATAGGTGAGCGCTAAGTATGGAAGTAGATATAAAACTTATTTACCTTGGCGCAAATATCCAAAATTTCAAATAAAATCGGCTCCCCATCCACCAAGACCTCATGTTTGTATCGATTATCTGTAAGAAAAATTAATATTATTAAGTTTTTAATATTTTCATAATATTACCTAGTTACTAATTTACAGCTTATTGCTTTTTATGTCAAATTATGTGAGGGTAGAATGCCGAATGATTAAAAAAGGTCAATCACATTCACAAGAAATCATCAGGTAATGCATTAGTTAAGGGTTTCCATTTTGAATTAATAGATAGGTACCTAGTTCGTTTCACCCACAATTCATGGCTTTTGCCTGACATTCACACAATGCCATACTGAAGTAGGTACCTATGCAATATGCATCCATCCAAAGATAATAATTATTATCAAGTTCATTGGTGACCATGTGAACACTAATTATTGTTCTATTATTAATTCTAGTGGTGTATTTGAAAAATATTTAAGTAAATATATAGACCTAGATTTATCAAGCAGAAAATCACAGTACGGAGAGGTATAGATACTTTTTGCTCTAAAAATATCAGCAATTTGTAATGCTATTCATTTATATAATATTATTACATACACATACATACATACTCCCGTTAAGGTCCCCCACTCTACGCAAGCCAGCCCGGAGGAGACCAATCCGCAGCAAACCCAACCCGCACGAAACCGACCCCCCAGCTCGATCAAAGCAATCAAACCGAAAAGCCGGTCCCACACAAATCAAGCCCGCCGCGGATCCCCCCAAACCAACCCACAATGCGGGAGGCCTAAGCCCCACTCAGGAGCATAGGGAAGCATCAAGAGCTCTCCATTGCGCTCGAAGGCGTCCGAGGCTCTTGTGCCTTTTCTGACCAGTTGAGGTTTAAGGACGTGAGGTGGTCAACCTCACGGTCCCGATCTGATTTTTCGATTTCCTGCCTCTTACAGGATGCTCGAAAAACCAGCAAAAAGAGCAGAGGTGCTATTCTTAGCCGGCGACCCCACGGCATAATATTATTATGTGTTCGATATTCCAGTTCGTGGTAAGTACTCCTACGCCTGGCAACATTAGGAAAGTCATGTGTAGACCGTTGCATATAATCAGGGAATAATAGTTATTAACAGTTTGATCTATAATAATCCCTAAGGAACATTCTAGGCTAGATGTGGTTGTCAAACACTCTTCCTACTAGCCTTCTACAACTTATTCATAACATTTCTAGAACCTTTAATGCTACATACATAGGTAGGTTCATAAGTATGATGATACTTGATATTTTTCACTCTGAGCAAACTATTTTTACGGGAACAATAGGGCTTAACTACTTATGACCTGAATTTTGAGGAAAATCAAAACAACGTATAATATATACAACATTTAGCAATTTAATATAACATTCTGAACGAGCAACGCAAGCAACAAGCTTGCTATAGTCAGAGATATTAACCGTGATTTCAATGATATTACAATCCATCTGTACAACAAATCATCAGACTTCTGCAGTGTTGAGTACTGTTTAAGTACCTACCACGTTGTCACGGTTTTAAAGGAATAGATCTCATAAAAAATTTCGAACTTTATTAAAAAAAATTAATTATTTTGCTATTGTGCGGTTGATCAATCGCATGAAGATGATATCATCAAATGTAGAGCAGATACTTTAAATATTCATCAAGATATTAAAAACAATGCACCTCAAGTAGAGTTTAACCACCATGCGTGCAATTGCACAACCCCTCAGTGGCTCAGTACGAAAGCCGTTGACTGATCCGCTGGCCTACCAATCACTTTGCCGTAGGTAACAATATTTCCCGCTGACTATTTTTGTTATTATTGTTCTAGCAAAAAAAAATGACTTCAGGCGAAAAACATACAACCCTCCGTGGATCTTGGCCTCCTCTAGAAGATTTCTCCATAACAACCTATCTTCCGCAACGCTCCGCCAATAACCCACCCCCAGCAGTCTGAGGTCTCTCTCCGCTCTGCAGGCTTATTCTCGACACTCGATTCGAACCCAATTCCAATTTCAATCACAATCTCGATTCCAATTTCAAAACCGTACTCTTGAACCAAATTCCGTGCGATTGGAATCGGATTTGAGATTGGCGTTCCAAGCCGTGAAAACGTTTTCGTTTCAAGTTTGTTATTGCAATATGAACAATATTTTCGCTGTAAATTAGGAATTGATAATTGTTGTTATGTCGCGTTATTCTCAAAGAAACTGTAAGGAAGTAAACCTGACATCCGTGAGTGGTATACTTTTTTTGAAACATAAAATAAGTCGAATTTGATTTCCTAATAACTGTCCTACTTAACAAATATAATAATTTGACGTTGCTATGATATTTAAGGTTTTTTTTTCTATAAATGGAAACACTCGTTTATAGTTCAAATACATTTTGACGTATTGTGTTGCGTTGTTTGTTTACCTTTATTTTATTATAATTATTAAAAATGAAAATCATTATTTTATTTTCTGATTTATCAAAATAAATCGTATATATTTTTTAAATTTGTTGAAAGAACGAGAGCGTCTCACAATAATGGAAGAAAAAAGGGTGGAATCAGAACGCTTACGAGCAATATTTGCGTTTAAAGAAGCTGCAGAAAAATTGGGGCAGTGTGCCGAATTTTAATCCCAACTATTGCTGCCATTCTTTCAGGGCCTGCTTATGCGGCAGCAGCCTCTAGGGAGATTGCAAAGGCAATATCCAACAGAAAACAGTTTTAATAGTTTTTTTTATTTTGTATTTTTTATAATTTAATTATCTAGTATAAATAATAGTCAATAAAATTATTATGTATTACATTATATTACAATTTTGTTATTTTTACAAACCTTGACAATTTACATATACCTAGTATTATATACATGAAACGTGTAATAGAATTCACAACACAGAAGCTTTTTATAATAAAATGGTTATTTCTTAAACTCTCCTAAATTATTCATATTCGCCTATGATGTGAATTCCACAGCTGAAGAATTAAATCATTTCTGGCTTCAGTCATGAGCTGCAGAAAGAACTGTTGGTGCTGTGGGCATGGTTATATTATCATTTTCATGTCTTCCAATGGTAATGATGTCGAGTTGCATGTTGTGCACAAAGATATCACTTCGTCTTTAAGGTTTTGTCATTTGAGGTTCCAAAATCCCGCACAACTCTTCAAACATCTCTTTTGATATTCTATAATTTGGTATACATAAATTCCCCACTATACTCATGCTTAACACATTTTGGGAATATCTTGCTATTCTACGCAAGTTATTTCGTTGACGCATATCGACATGATGCGCGTTTTCCAAAATATTAAAAAATAATGCAAGACGAGTCATTTTTTAAAGTAATATTATTAAAATAGCTCTTCTCGATTTCAAAAAAGTTACTTTCTTGCGATCTTGTAAATAATGACAGTTAGACGATTCCAACACAATTCCGTGGAATCGAGTAGTTGTCAAAACGACGTCAAGAGTACCAATTTTCAAATTTTACACGATTTCACATGTTCTTCAAATCACCACTCGATTTGAATCCAATCGTGCGCTAGCGTCGCATTTCAAGAGTACCATTTTGGGATTTTACGATTTTAGGATTGGAATCGAATTTCAAGAGTAACCGTGCTGTCCAGCCATCTCAGTCTGGGTCTTCCAATGCTCCTCCTTCCCGCGGGTACACTTGATCTTTGAACATGGCCCAGCCAGCTTAGCTTTATGAATTTTGCAGCGTTGGTATCATCATGAAGTTCGCAGTTAAACCGAATGCGCCAGTGTTTGACTCCATCTCTGACTAGTCCGTAGATTCTTCGTAGTTTTTCCGTTCAAAGATATCAAGCCTTTGCTCGTCACGTTTACTTAGCAGCCTCTGGTCTGAGAAGTATATAAGTACCGGTCGGATCACAGTTGTTCCTTTGAATTTCTGAAGAGTATCTTAGATCGAAAGAGCTTTATACGAACAAAATAGCATCTATTAGCTTAGACAATTCTTTGCCTAGATAGATGACCTGAATAACCGCTTTTTCTTCTCCTTAGATGAAAAAGTCCAGCCTTTTCTCCATATTTTAGGGGGACGTCCTGGTGGCCGGCGTCCATCTGGGATCCCTTGCATCACGACCTTGGCAATTCTGTTTTCTTCCATTCTTTCGACATGGTCCCTCCAGAACCTTCTTCTCTGTCTACTCCATCTTAGGATGTCGTCGATATTGCAGGTTCTTCGTATGGAGTAGTTATCTTTGTTCTTCTGAATAACATACGTACCTAGGTACCTACTTATAATATTTCCCGATGTTTGACTAGTTTTATCATTTGTGTTTCATTGAAAAATCCGAGCTACACGGACGAACTAAACAATTTTAATATAAGGACTCTTATTATAGGAGCCTACCTCTAAATAAACAAATTATTTACTTGTTTAGTTTGACATGAATCATTTTGTTAACTTGACATGAATAATTATTTAGTTTCGTGCGAAGAGAGAGGTTCGAAGAGGAGGTACTTTTGTTTCCTAACAAGTCGACGTAAAATAATGAGTATCCTTGATTGATTTTTCATGGAAATGACGCAGATGAACAAAAGTTCTTCCCGTCTGAGAGGAGTCAAACAATTTATATATATACAAGATAATATATTTTGGAAAGTTTTTCCCAATATAATTACCCATTGTTAATTTTTAATTAACAACGTAACGTTTCTTTATTTCCCTTTTTTTTAATTATTTAGGTAGTTTAATTAAACAAAATAATCAACATTAACCCTTAAGCACTGATTCCTTGTTTTTTAATATTAGGTACCACTGATATAGGTCAATCAGACTCTCATATGTAAGACAAAAGTGATAAAATTTTTAATGAAGATTGTCATTATAGGTAATATTATTTTTTATTCTAATACTAGCTGACCCGTCGAACTTCGTATCGAAATAAATAATATGGGTACTCTAGGTTTTATGCAACAGAGCTCAAATTCGTTTTTTTTCTCAACACGAATGACTATTTACTGGCATTAGCAAAACCTGAATACCATGCTGCATTCATCGGGTCTGAGTTTGTTTTAACATCAAAAACTTATAACCTAATGTAAATATGTGGGAAGAGGTCATCATTGCGCAAGATCGAGTGCAATGGAGACCTCTTATTGCCTCACTTTGCTCCTGATTGGAGTTCAAAGGGAGTTTTAATTTTGATTGATTTGATGTCAATACCTATGTAGGTTGAGTGTGTTGTTGGCGCTTTGCTGATTGTTTTTGTTTGTTTGTGTTCCTTTCTGTTGTGCACCGTTTGCTCGTCTTTGTGTCTCGTTAATGTTAGGTCTACTTGCACAAAACTACAGTAAATAGTTATTCATCAAAATACACCAAATACTCTAAATAAAATAAATAAATAAATAAATAAAACTTTATTATATCAAAATATAGTGTGGAGACAGTAATTAGGACAGTCGAAAGGGCGGACTTATCCCGAAGGATCTCTGCCAGCCAACCCAGAATTACTCGGAATAAAAACTAATGCGCAGTATAAATACTTAGTATCACCTCAGCACGGGCTTTTGTCTTGTGGGATGATAAATTCCATTATGTTAATCTGAATTTATATTTATGTACATATTAATGTATTATATTAATATATTGGGAAATAAAAAAAAAATAAATGTAAAAAAAAACGAATTTAGGCATGTCATTATATTCGATATTTTAATAGTAATTTTGCTCAGTTAAAATAATATTGATTGATTAATCAAAGTACGATATGGAACATCTCCGTTCCGATTCAAAATACGCATTGAGGTGTGAATACTATTTTTACCCATCACGCTGATTCCCGAAGGGGGTAGGCAGAGACTTCAATTCTTTCCAATCCAAACTCATTCGCTTCCTCCAAACGCATAACATTCCACACACATGTTCTTATATTCCTTTTGCTCCTGACTTGGCCCTCCCATATGTCATTCCAGGTCGGCCTCGTCTGCGTGCACCTATTCTTTCAGATTTATATATCCCTTTAGTCATTCTCTCTTCACCGTGTATAAGATAAAAAAAATATGAAATAAAATGTTGTATTTTAACAATGACATAATATTGTTGAAATAAATTGAAATAAAAAGAAACCATTAAAAAAATGTATAGAATAATAATTATCAATATAGGTAGGTACCTACTCTTAATCGCAACGAAAAAGTATTTATTACAGAAAAGTAAAGAGATTTTTCATCGGTAAGTATTATAGACTGATCTCTGTAGATTTTGACCCGCCATGTTGGATTTTATGTCAACTGACAATAATTATTGTTTCGAGTGTACAAAAACGATATTTGTAATAAATTTAATGTATTTAAGTTTTTTCCCGTCCAGTGATGTGATCCCTTCAAATTTTGGTCCATTGTATTTTGGTTTATCATTTTAATAATAGAAAATTGAAACAAATGAAGCGAATAATATGTGCAGTCCCGTGATAATTCGAGGTCTTAATATCATGAGGCACATAATGTTTTTTTTACGAAAGAAAATGACATTTTTAAATAAAAATTTCACAGAATACTTTTTAAGTAGGTAGGTACCTACACAAATGAAATCCAGTACAATGAACTTTATGTAACTCTTTTTTCTTAATTTTGTGAAAAAAAAAAAAACTAACTTAAAACTTTAAAAAAGACTAAAATCTGCTTTGTTCGTACGTCGTATGATTTAATGCAAGGTTTATTTCCTGAAATGAAAATAAGGACTTAACTATATTTTGATAGAAAATAAATCATTAAAAAATAAGATTCCTATTCTGCATCAATAACTCGAAATCATTCAAATCCGACATAGCACTTCTTTTTTTTTATTTCTTTTATTGGATACAGACAGCTTTTTTAAGTTTACAATATTCAATATTTCATTAACATTTTTATAATGCCATTTATCTGTATCCCAATTATTCACACTAATTACAATTCTTATTATTACATTGTCTTTAAACTAATGTATGATTCCACTTTCATATTAATGGGGAAGGAAGGGTGGGGAATGAAGTGGGAAGGAAGGAGGGCTAGGAGATTAGGAGATCTTGGTTGTTAACAATCGCGTTGCTTTGCTACTATTTTGTTTGTTTACATAATTTTGTGCAAAATGTCATCTTCATACAACAGAAGTGTTTCGAATATTTTTTTATACAACAATTAGGTATTAAATTTATACTTAAATAAGTATAAAATGTACCTATACTTTAAAAAATCGTTGATCATGTCTGATCCACCAATCGATTTCCAGACGAGCTAGAAAAGGTCAATAAGTTTAATTTAAACAGTTTCATTTAATGATAAGCATCAAATAGTTGTTTTTTTTATAAATAAATAAATAAATCTTAATTGGCATATACGGGTATAGTAGAAATACAATTTTGAAAAAAAAGAAGAGTCAACGGGCGAACTTATCCTGAAGGATCTCTTCCAGCCAACTCATATGAAAAGTTAAAGCCAAAAACCAATAATAATTAATATTAGATGTTACGTACTCATAATGTAAGTAGTAAGTACCTAATACTCACGTTTACACAACAATATGTAACGTCATAAGTTCCCAATCGAAGTGTCTAAAGAAATTGTTTGTTGCGGTAAAGACATCGGTTGGCGCTGATCCAATGTTTTGATAGTTCAATATAACAGGCTCACTACTGGAGATATTATTAAAAGTATTTTTATTGATATTTAACATTTTGCAGACATTCCTGTACTATGGCTTCTTTATGAACTCGATATTATATTATACTAGCTTTCCCGACAGACGTTGTCCTGTGGTTCTAGCCCGAAGTGGCCCGTTATTATGTACATGATGTGCACTGCGCCCCCGTTAAACACTACAAAATTAATTTGATTATATAAGCTAATAAAATAATAACATTAAACTATTTCTGAAACATCCCTGTTTCATTCGTATTCAAAACTCTGGCGGGAACAACTTGAGAAAAATGCGCTCGCGCACACACCCTACCTCGCCTATTACCAACACGAATATGCCCGATAATATTGTTGACTTTGTATGAAAAATTTCTAAAACTATCAAAACGGTGCGGTGGAGTAAGTGGGATGGGCTACTGTAAGAGCGTGTGTGAGAATGAGAGGGAACTACCCGCGATGTCGTGGGCGCGTCCCAGGTAACCTTTCCATACAAACTTTAATATTGTATTTTACATAATTTCTTATCCATTTTTTTTACTTTTTATTAGTTATTCTGTTATCCGGGGCGGAGAAGAATCCAATAAATCAAACATTAGAAGAATCTGTTTAGCCAATCTCGAGTTATAACCCGACTTTAATTTATATAGTAGATAAGTTATACGATCAGATGTTGCATTTTAAAAGAAATATAATAATCTATTTCAGATAGCCTACGCTAGCACTTAAACCGCTTTAAACGAATTTTCTCGTTTCAATAATGTTAAAACTTTTCATCCCGATAATTATTTTATTTTCTTAAATATTTCAAGATGGGCTTATTCATTTTTATTTCGTTTTCAAACAAATTGAGTTGATGATTTTAAATAAATTTATCGATTATCGGGTCATCAACTCGATGACAGATTTCTGAAAATGAAAACGGGTTATTTGATTTTCGGTCGATTCGGTGTCAGAAGTTTTTAGCGTTTTCTGTGTGATTTTGGTATTCTGTTACATTCCATCCGTCCTAAAATTCTTTCTGTCTGACTTGTTCCTTACTTTTTTTTGTAAAAGTCAACTTACACAGTGTTGAGCTGTAAGATGACAGAACAATATCTATACCTACGGGTGTAAAGTCAACCGCGCTCCACGAAGCTATCTGACGTTTCAAATCCCATACAAATTCCCATACTAATGAAATTGGGTTTTTCGTTTAATTATTTTTAACCATAAACGACGTTTTTAAGATGTTTTTTGCCCCTGTTTGTTTTCAGTACAATGATTAGCATCAATAATCCTATTTTTTTGTTTCTCCAAGAAACAATTTATTTTTCCTGGAACTGATTCCATACAAAATGTATGGAAGAGTGAAGCGCAAAGCTGTCAAATGACGTCAGACTCTACACACGTATTGATTTATTTTAAACTCTTTTCACAAATACCTACTCTTCTAAGGCTTTGACGGCTTAACTTTTTTGATTGATTTGTCAAGGTTTTGTTGTGTCTTCTTTTAGTTTTAACTAATTCATCCACTTTGCTATTTGCAATATTCTTAATCCTTTTTTCCTTTGCATTATTTTATTTTATTGCTTTCTGCAGTTTTTAAGTTCGTATTTTTTTTATTCCATAAT
Source organism: Mystacides longicornis (assembly GCA_963576905.1). NCBI lineage: Eukaryota > Metazoa > Arthropoda > Insecta > Trichoptera > Leptoceridae > Mystacides > Mystacides longicornis. The sequence goes on from OY756429.1 coordinate 11,981,779, forward strand.
AAAACATTCATCCATTTACTAAATACTAGCGTTCTGCACCAGCTTCGCACGGGAAGTAGGTATCTATTTAAAAAGAAAGTTTTCATGAAGATCCTATTTTTTTTTTCAAAATATTCTACAGCCTTTTAATCTTGAATAATGTAGCATTCTAATGGTCTCATCCCGTACGGCTCGTACCCCAGTGACGCCCTATATCGCTGCCTAGCTAGATGAGCAGAGTGAGCCAAAGAGAGCGGCGACCACTCTCGGGGCGGCATTTCAATTAAATTTTTAAAATAAATGAACAGTTATTATGACATAACTATAAAAGTTAGACATATGCTGATATGTCATTTTTTGTAAATATTTATGTCTTCTACAAAGTCGTAGTATATTATTTTATTCCATCATCAAAAGTTTTGCTATAGTATTATTTACATCACTCGCACGTGATATAAATAATATTTGAGGTATTTTTTTTACACCTTGGGTTACATTTTTGAGTTAAGGATCCCAAACTTTTTTGAAAATTCAATATAGTCTAACCTGGGATAGTGTAGCTTCTCAAAAGTGAAAGAATTTTTCAAATCGGTTCCGTAGTTTTGGAGCATATTCAATGCAAAAAAACAATAAAATTTTTCCTTTTTATAATTAGTATATAGATGAATGTTTCTATATTGCGTTTTTGACTATTGTTGTAAGTATATTTTCTTTTTCGGCCATATTTTGTTCTTCACACCTTTTCATTTTGAACTTACTTTGTTTTGCGCTTTTTATGTTCTATGTTTCGATGACTTTGTTTTCTTTTATTCGTTTGGAATCTTCTCGAAAAAAAAAAACTCGAAAATTTTGCAAGGAATGTTAATTACCTACAACTCCTACAAGCCCCAAACGTTTAACTCGGTTTAACAATCAATCATAGAGTTCGCCAAGCATTTGGTATCTGGCAATACCATATCGTTAACATCTTGAACATTATATCGGTGTTATTTGTTCGTTTAAATGTCAAAAAAAAATCAAGATGGACTTGGTGGCACATGTCGCTATGACTAATTGAGAGTAATTATAATTTGACCCCTTTTTATGTGTCAAGTTACACGACCATTTCCTCTGATATATTTTTGGATGACGCCCAAATAATATTATTTCATCTACGCTTTAACTAACCAACTTTTCAAGGGGTTTTTTTTTCATCTTTATTTGGATTTTAATGATATTTTTTCAGTGATCAAATCTAAAGAGAAATCAAATTGTTGTAGGTGCATATTTCTTTTCAACTAGACGATGATCATTATATCTTGGATTATATTATTTCCTCGATACAGGCTCTGCCTAAGTGATTATATTGAAGATAACGATGTTGAATATAATTCAAAGCACCAGAATCCAAGGCATTGATGTTTTGCAAAAGAAAAATATACAAAATCCTTCAAAACTAGAACTCTATCTATTTTTTTGTATCTGTTATATAAATATATATACCTACATAATATTTATTAAATAAACTGATAATAGGGTATTTACTGATCAACTACTGATAATGTGGGTTGGCTCGAAGAAATCTTTCGTTCTTTATGTGAGACCTCTCTTGGAACTCTTGTGAGTATGTAGGTACTCAAAGTTAATGGGTACCTACCAAAAATTTTAGAAATTCCATAATTTTAAATATTTTCCTGTATTTTTTTTTATTCAACAATCAGACCAGTTTTTTAATCTAAAATCTAAAGCTTTTTCTGTTCACTTTTAATAAAAATAAAAGGTAAAATCACGGCATTCTCGTGTCGACTTCATATTTATTTACAATAGCTATGCGGAAGATGCTGCACACATATTGAATATCGTCGGATGATTGCAGCAGGAGACAGAAGAGGTTCGAGGCAAATTTTACGCCTCGGTATGATTTGTAGAGCCATCGGAAAGAAAAAAAAACTATGCGGGAGATACCTGCTACTGGAGTACTGCAGATTTTATGTGTATTTGTTTCATGATTTTTTTTTGTGATTGTTGTTCAGTGTTCCGATGGTGTCGCTAATAAATAAATAAGACCTCTTATGTTTTACATTTAAAATGAGACAAGAGTTTGTTCAGTGTAAGTTTCTAAGAAATAGATACTAAATTTTCGACTTAAAAATAAAGAAATAATATAATTTAATACCTTGTTGATGATCGTATTCTCCAATGTATCTTTTTGTTAGGAAGCGAACTGTGAGAGCTGTAACAAAAAGAATGAAAAAAAATGTATAGGTACATAGTATTAAATTCTTTATATAAAAATATACGAAAAATATATAACATACATAACATTCTACATTTTAAGCCCCCCCCCCCCCCCCCCGCACACCGCAAGCCAGCCCGGAGGAGACCAATCCGCAGCAAACCAGACCTACACGAAACCGACCCTCCTAGTTCATCAAACCGAAAAGCCGGCCCCACACAAATCAAGCCTGCTGCGGATCTCCCCAAACCAACCCACAATGCGAGAGACCTAGGCCCCACTCAGGAGCATAGGGAGGCATGAAGAACTCTCCATTGCGCTCGTAGGCGTCCGAGTCTCATTGTGCTTTTTCTGACTGGTTGAGGTTTAAGGACGTGAGGTGGTCAACTTCACGGTCCCGATCTGATTTTTCGATTTCCTGCCAGGATGCTCGAAAAACCAGCAAAAAAGAGCAGAGGATCTATTGTTAGCCGGCAACTCCACGGCACAGTATATACCCTTATTTAAATGTTTATTTAAACAAATAGGTAGGTAAGCTTAGATGTTTCGTGTAAATTTAAGAATTGTAAATTTTATAATTATTATTCTTAAATTTACGTGAAACATTTTAGGTAGGTACCTTTTTTTAAATACTGAGAAGTTTCATCGCGACAGAAGATAAAGATACAATTGTTTGTGTTTTGTCTCTAGTTCGTGCAAAATAACCATAATATAATAAAACGACTTAAATAAATAAATAAAACTTTATAACCGATTAGTACAATGTGGCGATAAAATATTCGGACAGTGGAAAGCGCGGAGTTATTCCGAAGGATCCCCGTCAGTTAACGCAGTAAAAAATGAAGATAAAATACCAAAAAATAAAAAATTTATAAATTTTAACTAAAATATAAATTCATTTAAGAAAGCATAAATAAATAGCAGACATACATAAACATATCTAAAAACACGTACATATGCATTCACGACATGACATATAAGTGATCAATCTATAAATATAAAGGAAAGTGCCTGACTGACTGATTGACTGACATACTCACTCATCAACGCACAGCCCAAACGGCTAATCGTAGAGAAATGAAATTTGGAAATCAGGTAGGTTTTAATACTAAACCTTCCACTAAGAAAGGATTTTTGGAAATTCCATCCCTAAGGGGGTGAAAAATAGGGTTGAATGTTTTTAAAAGTATACGAATATCTCGGAAACTAAACATGGTACGAACTAGATTTGGCATAATATGAATTATTCTCCTATAGAAATGAGTAGTGGGGAGTCTGTCCATTTTTCCAAACTTTTACTAAGAGGGATGAAAAAGGGCAGATAGAAAAAGGAGGGATTTTTAAATGGCTCGTAAACATATCACGTCGGGGTCACCAATTTATGGTAATTGATAGAAGGGTGTTCGAACGTCGTAGGGTCACCAATTTATGTTGTTCAGATTGGTTGGATCTGATCCATAAGATGAGATGAGATTGAGATGAAGAAGGAGTGCTGATTTCTTTTCTCAAGGTAGAATGCTAGTGGGAAAGATGATCTTTATTAGAAGATAAGAAACTCTCTTATGAGTTTGGTAAGATTAAGAAATATCTGGAGTACTCACCAGCTTTCACTATTTCTTTATGAACAAGTCTTTATGAACAATAGTTAAAAAGGAATTCGACTAACTACCGAATGAAACTCAATTTTATATTATAAAAAACACAAGCACTATATTAGTGAATTCAAGTAAAGTATCACAGAAAAATATATTTTAACTTAAAAACTAATTACAATATTATGCACTGTAGGCTCTGAAGGAAAGAGTGAATAAAATTGCATAGCGAAAAAACATTTATAGTAGAATTATTCGCGCAAAATACTTTGTCCAAAAAGTGATGTATTCTCCCTCTGGTGCGAAATATTCTAAGTTAGTTAACTTGGTAAAAACGGTGTTGAATCTACGTTGTTGATAAGTACGAGTTGTATTCGGCGTATTCCGCTAGATGGCTCTTTATCTTGGAGGGCTCTCTATAGGTGGCGCCATACATTCGTGTCATCAGATAGAAAAATGAAATGTTGCTGAAAGTTCACTGCCACACAGCCTCCCGCAAGAATTTATGGCATGCTATAAATTCTGATGTGGATCTGGTGATGGAGTGTGGAATGGAACTCTGCAGTCCTCTGGTTGAGCGGTTTGTAGATGGTACGTCTTAGATGATGACTTGGCTCGACTGGGCTGGTCGTTGTAGCGACTGGAACTTAATAGAAGTTGGACAGAGTGTTCACGACGTTAGTGCGGTTGCACTGGGGAAATATGATGGCTAAAATAGGTTAAAACAGCGTTGATGTGTTTTACCATATGATGCGGCGATGTTGATTTGCGCTCGGCCATTAATGCAGCAGCGATGTTGCTTGTGCTGTAGAAACTGGTTGATCCATGTGGTCGGTTGACGAGCAAGGAAAAATGCATCAGTTGTTTTCAGTGGGGTGTAATCGTGGTGTGATGTACATCTGCCACCGTTGAGAGAACAGTAGTGGGGCAAAATTCGTTGGAGAAGTTTGGCCTCCGAGCTACGAAGTCTGTGAGACAACTCGTGTATTCCGTCTTTGCTAAGTACAGCAGGTGAAGATTGCTACTGAAGGCTTCCATCAATTGGATTGTGGTGGTGTAGTCCAGCGTTGGTTGAGTAGTGTCGTGATGAGATAATATGCAACATATAGAATAAACAAAAAAATTTACAATAGAATTGGTATAAGTATGTTTGTTTTAGGGTGGTTCCTGAATTTAAAGGATTGTGAAGTAAATTTTAAATTTGAATTTGGAATAAAGAAATTATTTGAGTACCTATATTATAAACAAATGTTGACTTTGAAAAAAAATTTACAAGTTATATTTCACTAAGATAATTGTTCTAGGAAAAATTTTGCTAAGTGTGGTGTTACAATGTTATTTTTTTCAATATTCAAAATAAAATTAGGAAAAATTATTAAAATGGTATTGAGTAGTTATGGTTCACAATTGATATATGTTTGTTCTAATATTTATAAAGTGAAGTTAATATGTGAGATCCTTTATATCTAATAAAATTTGTTACCAATCTGGTATTAGCAATATACAGTTGGTGGTTTTGTATTGGGATCTGTAATCATTTTGTAAAAATACATATTAGAATTTTTATACAATAAAATAAGTAAAAAATAGTGGGTAGACATGGTAATATAGTTGTACATAGTGTGTTTGGATTAAAAAATTTTATAATGTTTTATTTTGTCAATGTATGTGTGTCAATAATGTTAAATAAATGTTACTGATTTGGGAAAATTAATATGACACTTTTTAGAATTCTGTTTTCAATGGTCTTTTGTATGAATGTAAATACATTAATTGTCTTTTTCTTAACTCGTTGAGTTGTATATTTGATGGTAATAGATTATACGTATGACGCTGTGGTCATGTGTGTATAATATGGACAATACGTATGACGCTATGTTCATGTGTGTAAGTCCTTTTTAGACTATACGTATGATGCTATGATCATGTGTGTATGTCCGTTGCTCAGTCACTACAAGAAAGCTTTTGAGATGAGTATCTCTGCTCTTGCGTGTATGTAGTTAGCCGACGAAATGGGAATTTCGGTCTGAAAATGCGCGATGCATTGTACTAGACGTGGCGTGAAATACATAGAGCTTTTATGAATACATGTGTATGAATACATGTGTATAAGTATTAGGCCGTATTTGCATATGTAAGTTGACCTCGAATTGAATAATTCGGACTGAGATTCTTGAGATAGAATTTCTCTAGTCGCGGAAAACGTTAATAGCAATTGGCTAGTAGATGGTAATATAAGATGGTAATATAATTGTTTTACATTGACAATTTAGCTAGAATATTTTTTATAGACCATTGAAATATTTGTATCGTTGATAAGTTGATACATAAATAATCGTTTATTGACCAGAATAAAATAAGAATGTATGTGAAAAATGCGATTTAAATTTCTTGTTTTTCTTTAAAATGCAATAATGCGCTATGAAAATCTAATAAAAATGTAGGCACTTGTGGTTTATATAAAATACAAAAGGTTACCTCAAAGTTTGGCAACATGACAACAATGTACTGTAAATCTGCAATCAGATAATCAAAGGTTATTCTTTTGTAAAAAAAATCATTTAAATTTGCAATTCAGCATGCGATTATAAATAGTTAATGTGTCAAATTAGGTTTTATCAGTATTTAAAGACATGAAAAGTTTTATGAAAAAATCTCGATGTGACATTGTATCGTGAAAAAATTTTAACCTACAAATTATTGTTCACATATTTTTAAGTTTTTTTCTTTTTTGGAGGATTTTAATATCGATTTTATAACATTTCGGCATTATTGATTAATTGTCTGTAATAATAAATAGAAAGGCAGAAAAAACAAGAGGCTTTTACTAATCCGATAGGTTGAAATTGTTTGAAAAAATATGGGCTGAATGCCGTTTTACAATGCTATTTTTAAAGATTTTACTTGCCTGTGACCTATCGGATGACTCATCCCTTCAGAACCAGTTGAATTTTAGAATTTGCACATTGATTTTACACTATAAATTCATATATTTTGTCGAAAATTTGAAAATATTTATCGCGAACAAAGCGGCTTGTAATGCTGTTTTGACGTTTGTACTCGCAGTGGAGTGAAGTTGCGTCGAATAGTAAATGGATGTTGGACGCGCTTAATTTTGAATGTAGTATGTGATATGAAAATTTTAAATTGTGGGACAATATTATTTAGATGGCTTTGTGAAAGAAATAATTTGGAATGAATGTATAGAGTGTTAAATATTCGAGATGGATTAGTGGACGAAGGTGTACATGTGACAATTTTGTTAAGATTGTTGAGAAAAATTTGTCTGAGAATGTTAATGGATTGTTGGAGATTATTGGAAAATGATGGATTAAGTAGATAATTGAAGGGTACTCAATTATCTACTTAATACTGTGGCAGTGAACTTTCAGCAACATTTTATTTTTCTATCTGATGACACGAGTGTATAGCGCCACCTATAGAGAGCCATCCAAGATAAAGAGCCATCTAGCGGAATACGCCGAATACAACTCGTACTTATCAACAACGTAGATTCAACACCGTTTTTACCAAGTTAACTAACTTAGAATATCTCGCACCAGAGGGAATACATGTCACTTTTTTGTATAAATTATATTGCGTGAATAATAGCTGTATATAAAGATTTTCCCTCCTGAAATTCCTCACTCTTTCCTTCAGAACCTACCAGTGCATAACATTGTAATTAGTTTTTAAGTTAAAATATATTTTTCTGTGATACTTTATTTGAATTCACTAATATAGTGCTTGTGTTTTTTTATAATATAAAATCGAGTTTCATTTCGGTAGTTAGTCGAATTCCTTTTTAACTATTTAGACTTGTTCATAAAGAAATAGTGAAAGTTGGTGAGTACTCCAGATACTTCTTAATCCTACTAAACTCATAAGAGAGTTTCTTATCTTCTAATAAAGATCATTTTTCCCACTAGCATTCTACCTTGAGAAAAGAAATCAGCACTCCTCCTTCATCTCAATCTCCTCTCTTCTTATGGATCAGATCTAACCAATCTGAAAACCATAAATTGGTGACCCCGCGACGTTCGAACACCCTTCAATTGTCTACTTAATCCATCATTTTCCAATAATCTCCAACAATCCATTAACATTCTCAAACAAAATTTTCTCAACAATCTTAACAAAATTGTCACATGTACACCTTCGTCCACTAATCATCTCGAATATTTAACAATCTATACATTCATTCCAAATTATTTCTTTCACAAAGCCATCTAAATAATATTGTCCCACAATTTGAAATTTTCATATCACATACTACATTCAAAATTAAGCGCGTCCAACATCCATTTACCATTCGGCGCAACTTCACTCTACTACGAGTACAAATGTCAAAATAGCATTACCAGCCGCTTTGTTCGCGATAAATATTTTCAAATTTTCGACAAAATATATGAATTTATAGTGTAAAATCAATGTGCAAATTCTAAAATTCAACTGGTTCTGAAGGGATGAGTCATCCGATAGGTCACAGGCAAGTAAAATCTTTAAAAATACCATTGTAAAACGGCATTCAGCCCATATTTTTTCAAACAATTTCAACCTATCGGATTAGTAAAAGCCTCTTGTTTTTTCTGCCTTTCTATTTATTATTACAGACAATTAATCAATAATGCCGAAATGTTATAAAATCGATATTAAAATCCTCCAAAAAAGAAAAAAACTTAAAAATATGTGAACAATAATTTGTAGGTTAAAATTTTTTCACGATACAATGTCACATCGAGATTTTTTCATAAAACTTTTCATGTCTTTAAATACTGATAAAACCTAATTTGACACATTAACTATTTATAATCGCATGCTGAATTGCAAATTTAAATGATTTTTTTTACAAAAGAATAACCTTTGATTATCTGATTGCAGATTTACAGTACATTGTTGTCATGTTGCCAAACTTTGAGGTAACCTTTTGTATTTTATATAAACCACAAGTGCCTACATTTTTATTAGATTTTCATAGCGCATTATTGCATTTTAAAGAAAAACAAGAAATTTAAATCGCATTTTTCACATACATTCTTATTTTATTCTGGTCAATAAACGATTATTTATGTATCAACTTATCAACGATACAAATATTTCAATGGTCTATAAAAAATATTCTAGCTAAATTGTCAATGTAAAACAATTATATTACCATCTTATATTACCATCTACTAGCCAATTGCTATTAACGTTTTCCGCGACTAGAGAAATTCTATCTCAAGAATCTCAGTCCGAATTATTCAATTCGAGGTCAACTTACATATGCAAATACGGCCTAATACTTATACACATGTATTCATACACATGTATTCATAAAAGCTCTATGTATTTCACGCCACGTCTAGTACAATGCATCGCGCATTTTCAGACCGAAATTCCCATTTCGTCGGCTAACTACATACACGCAAGGGCAGAGATACTCATCTCAAAAGCTTTCTTGTAGTGACTGAGCAACGGACATACACACATGATCATAGCGTCATACGTATTGTCCATATTATACACACATGACCACAGCGTCATACGTATAATCTATTACCATCAAATATACAACTCAACGAGTTAAGAAAAAGACAATTAATGTATTTACATTCATACAAAAGACCATTGAAAACAAAATTCTAAAAAGTGTCATATTAATTTTCCCAAATCAGTAACATTTATTTAACATTATTGACACACATACATTGACAAAATAAAACATTATGAAAAATTTTAATTCAAACACACTATGTACAACTATATTACCATGTCTACCTACTACCTTTTACTATTTTATTGTATAAAAATTCTAATATGTATTTTACAAAATGATTACAGATCCCAATACAAAACCACCAACTGTATATTGCTAATACCAGATTGGTAACAAATTTTATTATATATAAAAGATCTCACATAGTAACTTCACTTCATAAACATTAGAAAAAGTATTTAAACATATACCAATTGTGAACCATACCTATTCAACACCAATTTTAATAAATTTTCCTAACTTTATTTTGAATATTAAACAGAAGATAACATTGAAACACCACACTTAAAAGATTTTTCCTAGAACATTTATCTTAGTGAAATATAACTTGTAAATTTTTTTTCAAAATCAACATTTGTTTATAATATACTCAAATAAATTTTAATTTCAAATTCAAATTTAAAATTTACTTCACAATCTTTTAAATTCAAGAACCACCCTAAAACAAATATACGTATACCAATTCTATTGTAAATTTTTTTGTTATTCTATATGTTGCATATTATCTCATCACGACACTACTCAACCAACGCTGGACTTCACCACAATCCAATTGATGGAAGCCTACGGTAGCAATCTTCACCTGCTGTACTTAGCAAAGGCGGACTACACGAGTTGTCTCACAGACTGCGTAGCTCGGAGGCCAAACTTCTCTAACGAATTTTGCCCCACTACTGTTTCTCCTCCACAGTGGCAGATGTACATCACACCACGATTACACCCCACTGAAAACAACTGATGCATTTTTCCTTGCTCGTCAACCGACCACATGGATCAACCAGTTACAACAGCACAACCACCATCGCTGCTGCATTAATGGCCGAGCGCAAATCAACATCGCCGCTTCATATGGTAAAACACATCAACGCTGTTTTAACCTATTTTGGCCATCATATTACCCCAGTGCAACCGCACTAACGTCGTGAACACTCTGTCCAACTTCTATAAGTTCCAGTCGCTACAACGACCAGCCCAGTCGAGTCAAGTCAACATCCAAGACGTACCATCCTACAAACCGCTCAACCAGAGGACTGCAGAGTTCCATTCCACACTCCATCACCAGATCCACATCAGAATTTATAGCATGCCATAAATTCTTGCGGGAGGCTGTGTGGCAGTGAACTTTCAGCAACATTTTATTTTTCTATCTGATGACACGAGTGTATAGCGCCACCTATAGAGAGCCATCCAAGATAAAGAGCCATCTAGCGGAATACGCCGAATACAACTCGTACTTATCAACAACGTAGATTCAACACCGTTTTTACCAAGTTAACTAACTTAGAATATCTCGCACCAGAGGGAATACATGTCACTTTTTTGTATAAATTATATTGCGTGAATAATAGCTGTATATAAAGATTTTCCCTCCTGAAATTCCTCACTCTTTCCTTCAGAACCTACCAGTGCATAACATTGTAATTAGTTTTTAAGTTAAAATATATTTTTCTGTGATACTTTATTTGAATTCACTAATATAGTGCTTGTGTTTTTTTATAATATAAAATCGAGTTTCATTTCGGTAGTTAGTCGAATTCCTTTTTAACTATTTAGACTTGTTCATAAAGAAATAGTGAAAGTTGGTGAGTACTCCAGATACTTCTTAATCCTACTAAACTCATAAGAGAGTTTCTTATCTTCTAATAAAGATCATTTTTCCCACTAGCATTCTACCTTGAGAAAAGAAATCAGCACTCCTCCTTCATCTCAATCTCCTCTCTTCTTATGGATCAGATCTAACCAATCTGAAAACCATAAAATATATGAGAAGAGAAGAAGCACATAGGGATAGGATGGACTGGATCTTGAGAGGAATAGGGAGGAAGGTGGGGATGCTTCTCATCTTGATATTGAAGAATTGCAGATTAGGCCTAGTTAAATGACAATTCATGCTGGGGAACTATCTAAACTATATACTTCTTGTAGAAAAAATAATTAATTTGTTCAATTTGAATCATTTCATTTCTATATTTTCATTTTGGTTGTGAGTAATTTAAAACCACGTTTAAGTAAAAAAGATTATGTCTGCGATTGTAATTTTATTCTGGTGAGCTGAAGTCGTTTGGTGACCATAAAATGCTGATTTTTACAAACGATATCATTCTTTTGATTTACCGCTCCTCTCCTGTAACGGACGTACACATTAAAACGGGTGGAAGGGAGATGGAACATGCATTAGTATCATCCTAGAAAGCATCTGCTACCATACTCTACTTCAGGGGTCTCCAAACTTTGAGGCCTTAGGACCGTAATGATTACTTGAAGGGCCAAAACGCAGAGTGCGCGACGTAAGCGAACTAACAAGTTTGTTTTTAATATTTCAATAATTATTTTTAAAATTGCTTTACCGGCAGACGTTTTCCTGTAGTCCTAACTAAGGATGAAAAGAAGTGACAATAGTTAAAAAACCTTATCCTGACATAGTAAACACAACAATATAATAGAATAAGTGAAATTGGTCCAGCCATTCACGCTTGGTGCGATGATCAAAGAAAATAGGGCTCCATTTTTGTATAAAGAGATAAGAGATGGTGGATTAGCTGGGAGATTTATTTTTGGATAATTACCTACGCCCTTTTGTGATGTGTGCTATTTCATATTTGTAAAATTTTGGTAATAAAGTTTTAGTAAATAAACTAGCTTTCCCGGCAGACGTTGTCCTGTAGTCCTTACTGTGAATATTGATTTTGAATTTGTAGTTTATACAAAAATACGTCAAAATAAGTTTGAACGTTAAAAAAATATTTCTGAATAAGAAATTCTATCGAAAAATTGCAAACCAATGTTTTGAAACTCAATGGTTAAATAAAAATTGTATTGTTACGGATTTTTTTCACAGATGTCGTTGTTGTCAGAAAATCCGTTCCATACCAACTTTAATATTGTACCTACTTTATAATATTTGCTATATTATATTTTCGAACCTTTAATAATTATTTTTCTGTTATCCAGAGCGGAGAAGAATGCAATAAACCAAGCGTCATAAAAATCTGTTAAGCCGATCTCGAGTTATAAAAATGTTCGCACTGTTCCGACTTTCTGTTTTGTTATAGATTAATTAATAGACACTGCATGTCGCGGGGCGTAGTTTGGGGACCCCTGCTCTAGTTCATACAGTGAAGCAGCAAACAAGACATGAACCATTTTCTACTAGGTGAGTGCACATATTTATTATTACTTTTCACCTCTTAATATCCCAAAGCCGGGTGAAAAGTTACACAGGTCAGCACTAGCTATAATAACCGTCTATTTAAGGTTATGTACTATCTGGTCTAGTACCTCACATGTTGTATTTATTACCTACTCATACATAACGTTCTTCATACCTAGATGGGTTGTCTGTTGAAATGTTATATTGAATTCTGTTCATCGATAAAAATTGAAACTTAAAATACCTTAGTCTTATTACTTCGTTACTTGAATGAAACTTCCTATATGTTGAAAAAGGATATTTAAAATTTTCAACCGTTTGCAAAATGATCATCAAACATACGCCGTGTCCTTTAAGGGTAGGCCGAGATAACTCACTCTTTTCTATAGAAAAACGTCTTTATTTTAAAGAATAAAACAATTAGAGGAACTCAATTTGTGTTTATATGCCAATGACAGGGTCATACATGTGGCCGACCACTGAAGATTCTTGGTCTGACGTTTTTTACAAATTAAAGCAACTACGGGTTTCTGCTGCTGTTTTGATGTCTAAAAAGCTTATACATTTTAAAAATTCATTATAAAACGAACAATTAAGTACCTAACGATAGAATTTGAAAAATTCTGTTAGATTCAGCATTTCTATGAATATTTGAAGATAATCCTGCTTTGGAAGCATATAATCCTACATCAATATTGGATGATGTAGGATTATATGCTTCCAATGCAAAAACACGACTTAATACCAAAAATCAACGCCTCCTTCATGAGATTCTTATATTTAATAAAAGCAAATGACATATAAGTTGAATCTGTCAAAATATTAATCTATCAAATTCCTTTGTACCTATATTATTTTTGTATGAAATTATTGTTTTTCTTCCGGTGTCCTATCGGGTCCCCCCGACGTCGAGACCACCTGAGAGAAAGCCTCCCTGTCTTCAGATGCCCTGAACCAATCTCCCACAGTTCAATTCTCCCACAGTTTATAAAATTAAGAGTTAATTTTATCAACCATCACGACGTGTCCCGTAAGGGGTTGGCAGAGAGAACGGACCTCTAATCTTTTCTATCCATGTACACTAATTTCGCTTCTTCTACCGATATACCATTTCTCATACAACCTCTCGTACTCTTCTTACACCTTTCCTTTCAGCCTTATAAATTTTCCTTTTCATACTGTTCGCCTCCATTCTTTCCACATACAACCAAACCATCTCAACTTATTGACTTTCATATTTATCACAACACTTACATCCATACCCCATTCCTTCCTAATATTCTCATTCCTTTCCATATCCCACCGAGTTTTTTCGCTTATTCTTCGTCATCATCTCATCTCAGCTCTCATCTCTATCGATTTATAATACATTTTTCTCTTTCCGTCAATGTCCACATACATACATTATTGATAGTCACAGGATCCTCACTCCATTAGGTATCTTGTTACCACCAATAATATTATGTATTTTTGTTCGGCAATACTTAGCCAGCTTCTTGCTTTAACCTTCACGAAGGTCAATAAAGGCATTGCTTACCGATGAAGAGACGTTTTATGGGACAACGTGTAGCCAAATCATAATTTCAAAGCAGATACTAAAAGAGTTGTTTTTGTATTTTATTGTCTTTCAACGCCGTTTCGAAACGATAAATTCCCACTTGAATTTTGTTGCGAAATTCCAAAATGCAAGATTGTCGCTTGCAGACTAATCCAAAACCCAACATTTCATATCGTCCGAGTGCCAATAAATAATCTGCAGCCAAATTTTAGCTGCATCGTTCTAAAATATGATAGGAATTCGGCTGGTTACATTGGGATTTCTCATAACTCTACATACATTGTGGCTACGTGATTTGCATTTTATTTCAGATACCCACCAAACATTAGGGTATAAAGCGTCTAAACAATTTCATATTTAGGTACATATTGGTGTGTTAAAATATCTATGATGAAGGAATGTTTTTTGCTCATTGCTTTGGAATTTTTAACAATGTTGCACATCTAAAGCTCGGTACTAACTTGCGCCACGAACGTGTATCGTTACATCAATTTTATCAAAAGGATGCATAATATGTTCCGCTAACGTTCCCTTTTCGAATCACGTTTACACTAACCTTTCGATTAAATTGATTAAATGTCACACGTTCGCGGCGCAAGAGAATTGGATGCTTAGTACAAACTTACTAGTTGAAGTAATGGAACATATATCTATAACCTCTAACTTTATAACGATGCGATAGACGCCAGTCATTGAAGCACCTATGAATGTGCTTGAAATATTTTATATGTGTGTGAGGGAGGGCTTGTTTGTGTGACGACCGTTATGGCCTGTAGACATCTGAACACGCGCGGTAACGAAACCAATGCAACGTTGGATGTTACATGAAACGTTACATTGGTTCAGATGTTTACAGACCCTTACTCTGTTGGGGTCTTTATAATAAAATAAATATGTATGGGTGATTTTATATCAGATACAGATAAAAAGGCTTGCTTTGAAATATAATAATAATTGGTAGGTAAGTAATTATAAAAAGGGGTGGGTAAAAAATCATAAATAGGGCTGGGACATGTTTTAAGGATGCCGAATGACAAAATCAATATCTTCGTGTTTGTCAATGTTGCCATTATTATAGACAAAAAATCTAAAGATAGCTATCTGAAAATTCTTTAATATTGTTGTCACTTAACGTAACGACGTGATAATATTATTTATTTAGAGAATTAACGGATGAAAGCCTTTTACCTACATGTAAATTAAAATGTTTTTAATCACAATATTACTTAATAACACATTACAATCAGCACAAGAACAATAATACACTCATCATAGTAAATAATATATAAATGAGATCCAAAAGAGATCATGTCTCAAAAACCTTGTAATTTCTTGTACCAGTAAACGTTTAACGGGGTGCCTAAAAAAATTATTGACATCCATCGTAATAAAATTCATAGCAAAATATTATATAATCATGCATGTACGTATGTAAGCAGTAGTTTCATAATACTGTATCATGGTTAGTCGGGGACGATAATACATATATTATTCATGAATCGTTTATCTGAAAAATATCCTCTTTATATTGAAGAAAGATATATCCGAACTGAGGAAATAGTTTAACACCAAAATACTCCCATTATTAAATATCTTTTTGTGTTTCAAACATGTGTGACGTAGCTTCATGTGGGAGTCTTTCCGTCGTTCCTTCAGTGCTGAGGATCGTGATGGTCAACATTAATATCAGAAGGCAGTTCCCTCCACTCACTCCGGTTCTGCGCCAACCGCAGTGCTCTGCAAAAGATCTCCCCAGTCGCCTCTCTCACCTGGTCACTCCATCTCATAGGTGAGCGCCCTCTACCTCTGTTGCCCTCCACACTCCCGTGTCCAAAACATTTTAAGACTTGACGCATTCATACAGTGGAGAGTCGATTTGTAACTTTAAACTCTTGTCAGGATCGATATATTAGTTCTGCGAGCTGTTCATGGGATTCGCAGCAGGTGCCTCCAACAGCACATTTCAAAGGGGTCTCCAAACCATGTTTTAAAGACTATGGTCCAAGTTTCGGCTCCGTACAGAAATATGGAGAAAATAAGAGACTTAACCAGTCTATTTTTTGTGGGCCGTCTAATACTTCCACTCTTCCAAATAACATTCAAAGATGTCATGGCGCTCTTTGTTATTTGGATTCTCCGGCACATATCCTTTTCGCATCCCAGGTACACGAACTCCTCCACCGCCTCCAGTTCCCCCAACTGCTCAGTACCGGGCGGACAACAATCTTTGCCGGTCCACCAGCATAAATTAGATCTTAATCCTGTTGATTCTCAGTACAAAGTTGCCGCTCTCAATCTCCACATGGCAGAATAGCTCCATGAGCTCTTGGATATTTGATGCAACCAGTGTCGTTATTGATTATTTGAACTCCGATCCTGACTCTCCACTCCATTCTTCCACTGCCCTTCTCATTTTGTATAATGGATAGCGAACTGAAGAGATCTATGAGCCCAGATTCATTTTTATATAGAAAGAATTCCACCTATATTTTAATAGTCTGTTGGGTTGTTTCTCAATGCACACGTATAACAAAACCAGGTCAAGGTACGGGTCTATGGTCTTTTGAGTAAGGAGCAAAACAGTTTAGGAACTGAAACTTGACTGATGTATTGTTCCACGCCCATTCCTAGCTCGATATATTATTTGAGTTCCTCAAAATGAAAGAGTGAGTAATAACAATTTATTATTATTCGGAGATGATCACATGCACCTCCCTATGTGAGTTAGAGAGAGAAAGGAAGTGGAGACGACTATATATTATTCTAATATACCCCAACATACTTGATAGGTTTTCCATTTTTTGAATTTCTTCTATTTTTACGGAAGCGCCGTGTGCTCAGAACTGCTTTATAAACTGAACATTCGTTGCGTCAATGCACATAAAATATGGGTTATATATGCAATATTATTGCACTCAAAATATGGGATATGTGCAAACATAACTCAATCGTGGGATTTTGAATTTTTCTAGTGTTTTTTAACGGTATTCAACGTGGCTCATTTTCTGAAAAAAAAATCGTGAGATGGCTTTTTAGTTTACTGTTATTTATTTATTTATTTATTTATTTATTTATTTATTTATTTCTCCATCCATAGGCCCTTGCAGGCACTTGGTGGCGTCATTATTACATATAACAAATATTAATTTTCAATAGTCAAGGAATTCAATATAGACAATAATAATATAACAGAAGACAAAATAAAATGTGAAATAAGTACCTATGCTTTGCAGTGCCGGTTGATGTAAAGAGTCAACCGGCACATTGTATTGTTTTTTCCAAGAAGGGTATAACAAGATAGTTTAAAAAAAACGTTGATTAAAGAGTTGTTAACTCGAGTTTTCATTCATGGATATCAATTTTGTCCAAACTTATAGCAGTTAGTTATGTATTGATATATTAATACGACGAATTCTGATTGTGAAATTTCTTCTAGAAAAGACATATGGAAAAGTTTTTTTTTCGCAAACAAAAATATAATTTCGACGAAAAATCAATTTGGTTCTATGTCTCAAGAGATGCTATTGGCAATATTACATCTTTCTTCTCCATAGTGTCATATTATACTATATCTATAATTTTTTCTCCCAAGATATAAAGTATTCTAGAAGCAAGGAATGTGTAGGTACCTACTTGGCTATAATACTTTAAACAACACTTATTTCTGTTATTACTTTAAGAACTTTTTTCAGTTTCGTTTTAACAGTTTCAAGAACTCTTTTCGATTGAAATCGCGAACGGCAGGTATTGTGTTTTTTTTTGGTCACATTGCCAGAACGAAACCAGAAAGCATTCACGGGGAAAGAATAGGAAAAGAGACACAAGGATCAATGGATCAAGAATGTAAAAAACGTGGTGACGATTATGTAAATAGTGAAGATGACAGTAAATTGACGATGAGTTCTGCAGAGGATAAAAAAGACTGCGTTAGACTAAAAAAGTATTCCAAGTGGTTCCGTTGCCTTTTACTTACCTTCAACTACCTTTTTGAAACCTTTTAGGCTGCTTAGAAACCGGCTTAGGTATTGTGCTTACAGTTGACATCTAATAAACCAAACATATAATACTAGTGGTCGACCAGTTCTCGAAATTCGACCATAACTAATTTAGATTATAATTTTGAACTTTATTAAGATTCCTTTGTCAAAGACTGAGCGAGCGCTATTTCACAATGTTCTTTAAAAAATAATGCCATTGCTAGGTACCTACATCAAATTTGAAATGTTCATAGTTTTTTCTACAGTTATTTAATACAAAAAAATATTAATCTAGATTCTATTCTATTCTCAATTTGACCACAGATAAACAAAAGATCTGTGTCAAATAATGTCAAATACATCGAAGTGTGTGTGTGAGTATGAAATACATAACATTACAGTATTGCGTATAGTGTTTTTTATTGATTTCATCTATTTTTATGCATAATTAAAAAAAAAAATTAGAATTTGCCACCCTTCCTCTATATAAACTATGAGTGTGCGAAATTTCATACTCCTCCGTCCGCCCAATTTTCGTAAAAATAGTCACAAAGTAATTCCTTCACGTATCTACTATATAAATTAAAGTTGGGTTAGTGCGAACACTTATAATGCGAGATAGGCAGGACAGAATCTTCTGATATTTGATTTATTGGATTATTCTCCGCTCCGGATAACAGAATAACTAATAAAATGTTTAAAAACTGGATAAGAAATTATGTGAAATACAATATTTAAGTTTGTATGGAACGGTTTCCTATGACGCGCCCACGCCATCGCGGGTAGTTCCCTCTCATTCTCGCATACGCTCCTACAGTAGTAGCCCATCCCACTTCACCAACGCACCGATTAGAGCGTTGGAAAATTTTCACTCAAAGTCGGGCGCATTCGTGTTGGCGTGATTTTGTGCGGAAAGTTTAAGAAAACCTAATGTAGGTAACCTTGTTGGTGCTATATTTACAATAAACCTAATTTTATTCTTTTTTTGAAAATAATCTGGCGTTTGACAGAAACTACTGTCGGTTGTTTCATAGCTTGTGCGATTGACAGAATGCGGATGCAAAATCTATGGTTTATACCTAATTGATGCATCGGTCGGATTTACATTGGTTAACTGGTCATACTAAATAATTAGTCATTACACAAATTCGAAGACAATATTCATAGGACCACGGGACATCGTCTGCTAAGAAAGCTAGTACAATATATTTTCTGCGCAACCCTTCCTTCAATTCTAATAAAATTTAAACATTTCTTAGTTGCAGGTCTCTCTGATGGTAGTGTTGCGAATTCTATCCCTTAATGTTTTCCCCAGAATACCACGAAGAGTCTTCATTTCGGATGTTCTGAGCAAAGCTTTGTTTCCATTTGTGTCGGCCCTGGATTCAATACCATAAGTCATAATTGGCCTCACACATGTTTTGTAAATCCTCACTTTGCTCTCCACCTTCATATGCTTGTTTCCCCACACGAAATTTCTGAGGCAGCCGGATACTGCGGCTGCTTTATTTGTCTGTTCTCGGACTTCATTATACAGGTCGCTTTGACTTGAAATCTCCACCCCCAAGTACCTGAAACTGGTCACCTGCGCAATTTCCTCGTTGCCAATTTTTAATCTGCACACTCTAGGCTCTTTTGAGACTACCATACACTTGAGTTAAATCGATCCTGCAAAAATCTTACTCAACTTGTCTCCGTGTGAACGCAGCGTAATAGGTCTAATACATGCACGATTACGGTTTTTATTATTTTCGGATGCTTGGGTAGAAATGGTGTCCATAAAAACTACTGTAGAAGAATGTTTCAAAGTAAAATCGTTGAACATATAATGTAATGGGAATTATACGATGAAACCACGCATGAAACAACATTGCACGAGGAATTTGAAAGTGTGCCAAGAGTAAAAATGTTTAAGCGATGAAAGAAATTAATAAATACTTTTCATATTTTCGCTATTATTATTTTTACACTTAACCTTAATAAATTTTCGTTTAGTGCAAAACAAAGAATGTCATCGGAAGTATTTTGAAGTCATTCGTGCGGAATATTTTTCTCTTCGTATTATAATAGTGAGAACAATAATGCCACTATTTTCAATGGACAATAATCGTAGATCATTATATAGGAAATAAGTACAATAAAAAATTTTGGAGCCTCATTGAAGATCTCCAGATCGCTAAGACCCTCATAGAGCTCCTCAAACAAGGCAAAGAAACCCTAAGCTATCAATCACTTCTTGATATATTTACTTAAAATATTGTTCATGGGAAGAGGATAGGTGCCCGAAAAATTGGTTGATCACCCAGAACGACTAGTGGAAGTATAGTTTGATTTCGACTACTTTGAACGTATGACCAACTGGTGTTGATCGGATAGAGAGAGCGGCATGGAAGGAAATAATTTTCGATCATAATTCGAAAAGTCTGATGTTCTTGTTTACCAAATCAAGTACCTATTGAAAGCAAGTATATGTTGGTAAACAATACTGGGATAGTGACTGATAACTTAGTGGTATCTAAAGAAAACCTAATAATATACTAACATATTCTTATTTTTATTATGTTGAAGTTCACTGATAATGTCATATCATGTTTCATGCAAGAGTGATCGTCTGTATGAAAGCATATACTTTTCTATGAATTCATATAAAGTATATGGTTAGACTAAACATTTGTATTGTATAGGATATGTCTGTAAGTTGGTATCAATAATGCATTTGTTTTACATATTATTCAATCTTTCCTTTACGTACCAACTAAGAACAAGGAGGCATCAAAAGCCCTACATTTCAATATATGGATTAATTGAGACATATTGAGTCAGAGTCAGATTGAGTCCGTGAAAGCATAATTCAGTGCTTTGGGAGACAAGTTACGGATAACTTCAGATGCACCATTTTATCTAAAGAACTGGCATTCTTCAACAACACTTTCGACTGGAGTCCACGTGGTTATCCTAGCGATTAAGTCACCCAATTTTATTTTGAAGCGCGTGGTTTTGATATCCGGTTTAATGTTTTGTGTTTTAGTAAAACATACAGACTCCCTTTGTGACACTATTTAGGGGTCACAGGTGCCTTCCGCCGTGCTCGATCTTGCGGGGCTTTATTGACCAATGAGAATAAGGGAACGATATAATTATTTGTGTTACCCATTCTCCTGTAAGGGTGAGAAACCTAGCACCCGACCAAAACCCAGACACAAAAAGTATCTGCATTTGTAACAATTTTGGGTATAAAACCAACGCATCTTGAATGACGCTATTCGCCGGCGCACACAGCGCAGGCTCATCACTTTCACCATTATGGAGAGAAGGTGGACTTTGCTTGGGCATATGTTAAGGATGCCAATGACAGTTGGCCGAGGAGAGCGCTGTCCTTCCTTCCATCGGTGCCCTTAAGACGAGGAAGACCCTCTCATACCGAGCTCCTTCAAAGCAGAGCTGAGGGGTTTGGACATGGTGTGGGAGGAGGTCATAAGCATTGCGCAAGATTGAGCGTTATGGAAAGCTCATGTTGCCTCCTTATGACCCTGAATGGGGTTCAAAGATAGACTGTTGTTTTTGTTGTTATACCTTTTTAGAATGCTAAAAAACATTAAAATTTAACTTAGTGTGCGTTCAAATTGTGTTCAAATCGATGTTCACTTTGTTTAGTCATTAGAAACACATTCATTGTTTGTATTCTCTCGATTCGTCAAACTCACAGTGTTGATGCAGAAAAGACGTGCAATCTGCGTTAAGTATAATAAAACGACGTGCCCGTCTTCACCGATCCAGGTTCCATCGTCGGTCGTAGTAAGTTTACATTAGCACTGAGACAGATCAAACCCGCTATGTAAATATTTCGCAGAATATTGATATAAAATGCGATGTTATTGTGAGATGAAAATTAACACGAAATGGATTTATTGATACAAACACATGACATGGAGTATAATATTATTATCTTGTCGACTGCTTAGTATCATCCGTCAAATAAAAGTGACGGTTAGCAACACAGCGTCCGATCAAAAGATTTTTGTTTACCCATCACACCGTGTCCGTTAATGGGTAATGCAATGGATATGTAACAACTATTAGGTAATGACTAACAATTCATTACTGATGTTCGATTTTTAAATGGAACAAACCACCACGGGCTTACGACCGAATTCTATTGTTATTTCGAAGGCTGGCTTAGTGTGGTCACTTTACGTTAACAATGTTCGCCATTAGGTTGTAATGTTTAAGTCTCCGAAACTCCTAATCATCAAAGACCAACCAAATTTTAACACACAATATTTTCCCAATTTTTTCTCTATTTTTCATTAATACCTAATTATTAAATATCTACTTATTATATACATGGGATTTTTCGACATTTTGAACATGTCGAGAATTCTCCGAATATAGACAAGCAGAAATATCTCAACATCTCATACACTTCCAAAGAAAATGTTCGGAGATTTCCATTGATTTCTTTGATTAATTTGTGGTAGGGATTCCTTTACCTTAGCTGGTGAATCCCCTATGAAGGTGCGTATTGAATTGTGTGTTGAATGCGTAAATAGGTAACTGGTTTATCAGATGATGGATCGTTTGTGTCAACCCACATGCGATGGCCTTCTTCGACATACGTCTATTATACAAACCTGTCAAAAAAGATATATTTTATTTGTTTTATGATATGCTGGAATAGCGAAAACCTTTGAAAAACCAAAAAAAAATCATCAACTATTCTTTATGGATCTTAACCTCATATGGATATTAACTTAATAAATTGATAATAAATATTGCACTGTGAGTGTTTGAACATTTGCAACTTTCAGTAAACTAACAGTAATGATTTATTTCAGTATCGCATATTCATATAAGTACATGACATCTTTAGAGGTAAAACAATTCAGATAATTATATTAACGACATTAAAATATATATCTATTATGAACACCAGGTTTAATGGCTTGGAGTATCTTGTATCAATATTCAATATCTTTTTTATTCATAGCTTTCTTTGTCTTCCTGTGATGTAATAATTATTATTAATTTGTACAGAGTACTATCAGACAAAATATTATTTCCGTAGAGTCTAAAAGTGAAATATTTCATAGTATTTGTTCTGGATGTTTAAATGGTAAGCATTTTTGTTCTCTTATTCTAAAAATAGAACTGAATAAATTTGTTAAAAAAGACGCACACTGGGTCAGATGGTAGGTGGGTGACGAGCGTCACCTGTTGCTCATAAAACATTCTCATTTTATTTAAGTTTTAAAATGACTCAGCTTTTGTTAAAAATCTGTCTCAATAGCAAACCAAGAAAATGAGACACAGTTTATGTGAAATAAATCGGAAACAAAAATGACAACACTAAGAAGAGTTTTTATACAGAAATGGATCGAACCCTTTTCAATAAGAAAGGTCAATTATTAATCATGTGAGATCCAATTTTTTTTGTGGTACCTATCTAAGTACATTCTTCTTTTTTAGCCTCGCGCTACTGTAGGATTCTTAGGGTTCTTCCAAAATTTTCCACCCTTTTGCACCGTTCTCAATAAATTTTACCTCCTCACAACTGGAATCGCATTATGAACCCATCTTTTTGGGTTCGCCATTCGATAATTCCGGCAGCCCATTTCCCATTTGGCCGTCTCGCCACATGTTCATGTCCAACTCATTGCCGGTTTTGTTTTGCAGCACGATCTATGTTATATTCTGCAACTCTTGTTTGGCGTCATTCTAAATCTTATGTCTCACATTGGTCGGGGAGGGGTAGATAAGTCTCAAACCCCGTCACCAAGTAGGAGAGGTGATTCAAAAAAATAACGTGACTTATGGTCAAAATTAATATTTGGCCAAATTTTCAACGGTGCTATTAAAAAAATATGTTTGAGTACTTAGTTTGATTTGAATACACCCACATTTTTATTATGTCAAATATTGTTATAAATAATTATGGGTATTCGATGGTACCACTGTATTTCGTACTACGCTATGCGCTGGCGGACCCAGCAAAGACACGTCACTTAAACCACTAAGGGAATAGAATATAGATAGACTTGGCTATAACATGTATTTTATCGAAGATGCCGATGATAGTTAGCCGAGAAGTTTGCGGTTCTATACCTCCCATCTGGGTTCTGAAGACGAGGAAGAACCTATCACACCTTGTTCCATTCCTTAGAAGGAGAAGAGAGCTCTTGTTGTCTCCTCCTGGGGTCATGCCTCTTAGTGCAGTCTTAAGTGTTGTGTTAATAATTATGTTTCATCTCATGAGCAATTATTCGTCAAGGCTTTTATATTTTATTTTATATACTACAGACTGAAATCAGAGAGACCTGCAACACAGAAGACATTGTGAGATGGGGCAGGTCACGGAGACGCTTCTGGCGCGACCACGTGGCCAGGATGGACAATACCAGAATCCCTAATGTGGTGGCAAACAATATCCCTTCGGGCAGCCGCCAACCCGGGAGACCTCCAAAAAGATGGAAGGATAGTTGGAGTTCGGCGTCCCAGGAAACTTCATTGTGAAAAAAACAGATCCTCGGATCTATATCAAGAGTAAGAAGAAGAAGAAGAAGACTGAAATCTTTTTTAAGAACATAAATGTATTTCGATTTTTCATTTACAATTTGGCTTCAAGAACTAAGATTGACAGAGAGCTGTTATCCAAGGTCCGTAAAAAATAACATCTGGGCCACGCACTGCAAGGGGCAGGGACAAAGTGATCGCTAACGTTAGGGGGACCCGACAGGGTACGTAAAGAAGATGAAGATTTACAATGCCAGAATCTAACAATAATTAGGCATCTTTTCGTCGTTCTTTTTTCAGAAAAAGGTTTCTTTTTGCCCAAAGTTAGATTTAAACCTACATAAATTATCGGGTTGTGATATATTATAATGTGACATCTAGGATAAAACAACGGAATATTCTTGCATAGTGACATGAGTACAGGGTGCATCGATAATATTATCAGAAAACTCATCAACGGAATGTGACGAACGCAGATGAGTGCTATAATTTATACCGTAGGAAGAGACGTACTAGAACAGTAGGTACACTCCATCCTTTGTTCCGATATTTACGGCATCATGCTTCCGTACTGTATTGTCAAAAGCACATAAAGCCGTGTTGATATACTGTTTAACGTATTTTGCGATGCATAATTGACTACCCCATGCTTGTCGACGAGTGTTGAGCTTCGTTGCAATAATTCAAAGCTCGTTGATTGAATTGATTATGAAGAAATAAACTAGATTGATATTCGAATAAACGGTGAAACTATTTAATGAATGTTTGGTTAACTAAAACTATTTAATAACTCTGGTTTTTTATATTATTTTTAGTCTTAGATCGGGACACTGAATCGTTAATTCACAGCATTTTAAAATCAAAGTCGTCACTCTCCTCTATTGAAATGTGGTCAGATGACGACACATTTTTTTTTAAAAATGAAGTGAACACAAATACACTTTTGACATCTTTCATATAAATCAAAATAATAAAGTAAATAATATTACCTTTGATTACGCAATAATAAATAATGTTGAATTGGAAAGCGTATCACAGATTATGTAGGTATTGTCTACGATTCGAGGCTAACGTTTGTTCCTCATATCAATGAAGTCGTTAATAAATCAACAAGTATTCTGGGTTATGTTTTAAGTATTGCTAGAGACTTCAACAAAATAGAAATCTTCCTGACGCTTTTGATGGGCCTAGTCAGATCCATACTTGAGTACAACACCATTCTTCGGGCGCCCAATTATGAAATACATGTTGCAAACAACGAAAGAGTTCAAAGTAGTGGATTTCTAAGGTAGATACATTTTCGACTGGGGATATTGAGTAAAGCGTATTGAGAGACACTCCTGGTTCTCGAAACCTTTTGATTTTATTGCATAAAGCAGCTTTGTTAATTGTTACGTGTATAAAATAAATAAAAAATACGCTATGCGTACTGAAGGCCGTGGGTTCGAATCGTGTGAAAGCCGTCGACTGATACCATTAGGCTACCACCCACCACCTCCACCTTTGGATCACCTTTTTTTCTCCTATCCAATCTTTAGTCCTGAAATGTTTCTCCTTAATAAAAAATTATCATATAAGATATAGCCAATGCAACAATAATTAGATGTATTTAGTTTAATGAGAGAATTTTTGCCGTTTATTGATTTTCCTATATATTGTTTCATGAGTTCCTATACGTACTAATAGAAAAAGTTTTTTTTTTTTTATATTAATTAATTGATACCATTTGATTTATATTTTGTAATGATTCATTCTATTGTAGAATTAGTTTTTGGCACAAATCACTCTTGTAGAGTGGGCTGAAATAAAAAAAAACATTGTTTATACAGGGTGACTGGTATTTCGATACATTCCTAAAAAAGGTGTTATACTAGAGAAAATTTTCAACAACTTTGTTCCCATTAACCAGGTGTCAAATGCCAGTGGTTTTCGAGTTATTTAACTTTTCATTTTTTTTTTTTCAATTTTCCACCTTTTGTCCTAAGACTGAAAATTGTGAAAAAGTATTCCATTTTGGAAACTAAAAATACATTTTTCTTATAGCTGAAGAATAAAGGAATAGTTGAAGTAAAAAATCTAGAAGAAAATTTCAAAAATCTCAGAAATACAACATTTTTAATTCACTAGTCAGTTTTTATTTTTCATTTTTAATTTGTATTTTTATAAGGGAGTTACTCCATTAAAAGTATTATAAACTTGGCGTAAAAACCACATAAAAACTTGTCCAATTAATAAGCTTTCCGTAAACGTATAAATGTTTTCCATTTTACTACAGTTTGGGAAAATTATCCATACTTAACGATAAAAAATACAAAAATGCACTTCATCGGTATACCCAACAAAATCGGTACCAACAGCATACCGTCACACGTAGCGGGGCGAGGGGTTTGGACGACGCCGTCGTAGACAAATATTGATGTTCCGCGAGACGTTATTTAATAAAAAATGCCTGTCTGCACATCGTGAACTGCTCAAGTGGTTTGTTCATCCTTATAATTATTAATTTTGCCTTTGTTGTGAGGCTCGTACCAGATTGCATTCAATTAAATAATATTTATACACGTCAACTGGTAGCGTTACTCAATTGGAATTTTCTCCCTTATCCGCTAGAATATTTTTATAACTATCTACGTTCATCATTAATATTAAACACGTTTATATTAGAACTAGTTGCGTGTATACATGAGATCCAACTGTCGATGGCCTGAGTCGGTATGTTCATTGTATGAAACGATGTCGTCAATAAATTAAATTCTTACAAAAATTGTTAAGAAAAGTTTGAGATGTACTGATATAATACTTTTTATAGAAAATTTAATTATCTAGTTTATGTGTTTCGGCGTTTTTCTATATTTTTTTTTAAATTCTGAAATATAGGCATTGAAACTCGTAAATTTGTCATAAAAAATATTTTTTTTTTATTAAAAAAGTTTGAGAAACTCTGGAACTTTATCATTAAATTGGATTTGAGATATTGTATTTTTCTATATACATACACATTTTTAGGGTTCTAGCTTTTATAGTTTTCGAGATATATGCAAAATTAAGTAAAAATTCAAAGGTTGATTACCCCTGACTGAAAGAAAATTTCAAAATTATGAGTAGGCCCTACAAATGGGGTTGGACCAGGGACTTTGGGGACTGCTGGTTGGGATGGTGGGGAGTGGTGATGGTTGGGATGGTGGGGAGTGGTGATGGTCACGATGTAATGATTTTTTACGTTTTTTGTAATTGTATCTCGTATTATAGTCGTTAGTTTTAATATGTTTCTTTGTATACCCATTTTAAAAGGAATTCAATTTATAGGTACTATTCCTATACTTAATTGAATATTTTCAATATAAGTACCTATATCTTCTAATATAAATGAAAGTCGGGTTAGTGCGAACCTTACATATAACTCGATATCGGCTGAACAGATTCTTCCGATGTTTGATTTATTGGATTCTTCTCCGCTCCGTATAAAACAGAATAACTAATAAAAAGTTCAAAAATGGATAATAAATAATATAAAATATAATATTAAAGTTAGTATGGAACGGATTTCCTGCGACGCGTCAACGCCATCTATGAAAAAATCTATAACACCAAACTGCACCTGATGGTAGTTGCCTCCCATTATCGCATGCGTAATTGCCGCTCTCACGGTAGCCCATCCCACTTACTTCACCGTTTCAAGCGTTTTAGAAAATTTTCATACAAAGTGTACAAAATTTTCGGGCAAACAAATCGCATTAATTAAGTATTTTTTTGTTTCTGGGGGCGCAGTGCACACTATGCACACGTGAACGGGCCGCCTCTTGTTAGGACCACAGGACAACGTCTGTCGGGTAAGCTAGTTAATTATAAAGAGAAGTCCCTTTTCACATAATATTATCATCGGTTAATTTCAATTTCATGAGAAACTTTATAAGCAAGTTGAAAATATTTTGTTCTTTCATCAAATCCCATATATATACCTAGAGTGTTCTGAATAAGATCTCATTAGACTAATTAACTGATATTGAAGGATCCGACATAATAATTATTATACTAGAAACCACTGCGGGGGTAACGCCCAATATCATAAACATGTCACCATCCTACGCATCTCTCCAAAAATATTGATCCGACATTTAATTTCCTAAGACCACGAAAAATGGATATAATAATATCCTACCGCCATCTACATATAATATCAGTGGTAACTAGTCTATTGATTCCTATAATTTACAACAGATTGTTTTATTGATTAATCTATATTATATTAATACGTGAAAGAAAAGCTTTGTGACTATTTTTACGAAAATTGCGCGGACGGAGTATGAAATTTCGCACACTATAGAAGGAGTGACGAACGCTAATATTTTTTTTTTTAAATTATGTATAAAAAAAATTTGAATCAATAAAAAAAATGCTAATCTCTACTGTAATGTTATGTATTTGATACTCACACACACTTTCACAGGCAACTTATAAAGATCATCAACTTCATAGAAACAAAAATGTAAAATGAAAAGCGTCTCATAAACGTAAGAACACACCTGACGTCAGAGCAATAACTTATTTTATCCTCTTGCTTCTTCCTTACCCCTTATTCCTATCCCTCACCCTTATCCTTTTTCCCATTAGCCCCAGCCGAGCCTGCACATATTGTTACATAAGTATTTTTTTTCCGTTGTTTGTCTTACTTCTAACCTTCTCGATGTTAATGTCTTTGATACACTTTACTGGTGTTTTTGTTGTCCATACTATTTGTGTGATTGTTTTGTTATAATATCACTGTTTGTATATTTGTTTGATAAAATAAAAATAAATAAAATAATGGGCGCAGAAAGCTTTTTGAAGGCGGTATATTCAAATGGAAGGTGGAGCTGGAAATGGCGGGAAATAAATTGAAAATAAATTTATATTGTTATTTATTGTTATTTTTAATAATAATAGAAATAAACTTTGTCCTAAATCACTCAATAATGAGTGGAAGGCTAATAAAAAAAAACTTTGTACATACCAATATTTCAAACTTGACGTAACTAGGCTGAATGATATTCAAAATAATATGTATTTTTTTGCTTTCTCTATTTTTTTGGTTATTCCCAAGATAGAATACAACAGTATTCTTATGTTTAATAAATAATCTTTTATCGTTTTCCAGGATTAAATTCTTTAGTATACAATAATTATTATTATTACATTATTCTTTATTTATATTATTTCATTATACTTAGAATAACCAAATTAGATAAGGACGAAAAGAAGACCTCTCAATCTTCTTCTTCTTTACGTGTCTTGGGGTTTTCCCATAGATTTACATATAAACATAGCTGGATATACAACTCTCATTGTATTGAGATTTTTTACCCGGTCCACCGGAAACGAACGCCCGCCATTTTTAAAAGTGGAAAAAAGACGATCGTGCTGTTCTAGCGGTGTGTTGTTGTACATACGAGTAATGTACTTTTTATCACTTTCAAAGATGGCGGCGTTACAAACCGGAAGACCGGCATATTAACTCGAGTAGTTCATCCAGTTTTTTTTTTTGTAATTAAACTTTTATTAAATAAATAAATATACACAAGCAAACAGAAAGATACAATAAGAAACTTATTTACACAATATTTTACAGAGAAAAAGTGCAACAAATGAGCGGAACCCGTTAAGTCATTTAAATGACTACTTGTCAACAGTTATGTATATTTTATGTAAATCTATGGGTTTTCCCCTACGTGCTTGCCCCTATCTTGGGCAACAGAAAAAGGGCAGAACAATCCTCTCTACAAAACACTATTTACGCAGAAGAGAACATAGGTTTTGGTTTTGCAGGAAAGAAAAGCGGCCATTACATTGCGAATGCAGTAGTTGATACAAGTGCAAAGCATTCTATGCTCATCTCAATCACTGCCGGCAGTAAAATAAAAAGACTACAAAAGAGACAGTGTTAGCTTGACGTTATGTATCATTGAGCGTAGCTTGATACCGTAGTAAACAAATAATAATAATAATAATAAGGACAATTTTTATAGCGCCGTTTTGTGACAAAATAGTCACCTCAAGGGCGCTTATAGTTTGCAAATAAAAAACTAAAATTAGATTAAAAAGAAAAGTAAATAGAAGTCAACATCATAACATACTATTTACCTAGATACATATAACCTAGTGCAAGTTGTAAAGATGTTTCAAGGACGCGGATAATATTACAGCTTAAAAATAAACAAAGATTAAGTAATAAAAGAAAATGAAAATTAAATAACAAGAGGTCAACAGTAGGTATAACATACTATTTACCTACATAACCTAGTACAAATTATAATGGTGTTTGATAATATTACAGTTTAAAGTGGACACAATATGTTTAGACCAACCTGGTTTATTAAAAGAATTAAGAAAGAAGATTAAAATGAAATTAAATACCTAGAGGTCAACAGTATAACATACCATTTACCTAGAAATAGCCTAGTACAAGTTTCATGATGTTTAAAGTAAACGGGTTATATTACCGTTTCAGAATTTAATATAGAGAAAGAATATCGGATACCTAGAGCTTAGAGGTTCCCAGTATAACACAGGCACCATTAATTATTTAGACCACCTGTCCTGGTCTTAGTGACCAATCTAGCTATCTCGATAACATAACATAATATGCAAAATGCAAATACATTCAATTGTTGACACAATAATATTAAAAATACATATCTATTATATACTGTAGGTACATAATTTTACATAAGTGAATTGTGAGCATCAGGTGCGGGACAATCTGGATATGATTTACGAAACAAATGAGTTTTCAACTTTTTTTTAAATTCATTTATATTCTCAACACTTCGTATATTTGTTGGAAGATTGTTCCAAGACTTTGGTCCAGAAACACTGAAAGATCGGTTAAGGTATTTCGGCTTGTTTGAGAGGTTGGTCTCAACTAGTTTTCTGTTGGAATGGGCCATTGATCTTAGTGAAGTTTGTTTGTTGTTGGGTGAAAATGTAACACAAAGCTCTGATAAATATTCCGGGGCCATGTTATTGAGTGCTTTAAAGACCAGGAGACATGTTTTGAACTCTATACGTTCCAGACTTTTCAGCCAATGAAGTTTGTGAAGTGTTGGTGATATATGGGAGAAACGATCAATCTGGTAAATGAAACGGGCTGCTGCATTGAGAATGAGCTGAATTCTATGAATTTGACATTGAGGTAGATGTGCTAAGATAGCATTACAGTAATCAACACGGGAAACAATTAAAGAGTTTATTAAGACTTTAGCAGCATCTGTCGAGAGACATCTTCGGATGGGTCTTAGCTGTCTGAGAAAGTAGAAACTTTGTCTGACTATGGAAGAAATATGTTTATCCATGGAGAGAGCACTGTCGATATGTATTCCAAGAAATTTCACGCAGTTAGAAGGAGTTATTTCAACATTCTGAATTAATATTGGATCGTTATTTATGAGTTGTTGCCTACGAGGTGAAGCAAGCCAAAGAAATTCTGTTTTTGTTGGGTTCAGTTTAAGCTTGTTCATACTCATCCATGTAGATATCTGATTAATGCATGAGGATACCTCGTTTGTCAAGTGGTTTTTGAATTCAGGTGAACAAGACTTGAAGAGAATGCGGTCATCTGCATAGGCATGCGTATTAAAGCCAAGATTTTGAACAAGGTTTTCTAATTTGTTGGTATACAAATTAAAAAGAATTGGGCCAAGTATAGATCCTTGAGGAACTCCGTATAAGGATGTAATATTGTTTGTAGTACTGCCTTTGAAAACAACTGTATACTTACGGTCTATTAAATAAGAAGATAGCCATGCCATGCAATCATCTCCTAAGCAAAATTCATGCCTAAGTTTGGAAAAGAGAATATGGTGGTCTACAGTATCGAAGGCAGCGCTCATATCTAAAAATGAAATAAGGGTAATCTTACCTGATTCTGCTTGATTAATTAGGTCAGACAAAATTCTCACTGTCGTTGTTTCAGTTGAATGGAATTTCCTATACGCAGATTGATTTCGAGCAAGAAACTTATCAGAATCCAGGAAGATAGTAAGTTGGGAAGCTATAACTTTTTCTAATATTTTCGACAAAAACGGAATATTAGAAATGGGGCGATAGTTTTCTGACAGATTAGGATCCAGATTGTCCTTTTTAAGAATTGGAGTGACGATAGACTGTTTAAATTGATTTGGAACGACTTTTGAGTCTATTGATATATTAATGATATATAAAATATAATTTAAGAGTTCATCTACACATTTTTTTAATAACCAGGTTGGAAGAGGATCTAGTTTGCATTGTTTATTTGCCTGTGAGTTTATAATTTTTTTGAGAGACACTGCATCTACACTATGGAAGGTTTGTAATGTTTTTGTATGCTGGATGGTGGGTATATTGAAATTTGAGCACTGTGGTAACTGAATGGAGTCACAGAGTTCCGCCTCAGACCTTATCTTCTCAACTTTCGTTTGGAAGTGATTGGCAAGTTCTTCTGCCGTGATTGATGAATCTATAGATTTCCTAACTTCCCCACAGATCCGGTGCATATCCTGCCATAACAGTTTAGAGTTGTTCTTGTTGGATTCGAGTTCTCTACTCCAGTAAGAAGCTTTCTTCCTTTTTGACTCTTCTCTGTATTTATTAAGAGACTCTTTCCACTGTAGACGATGCGCTGGATCCTTAGTATTCCGAAAGATTCTTTCAAGTTTTCGCGTGCTTTTCTTAAGAAGTCTGCACTCTTCATCAAACCAGATATGTGCGCCTGGCTTTCTTTGCCTGCAAACTTTCTTTGTTTCTGGTACCAGTGTGTCTAGAATATCGGTTATAATAGTGTTGTAGTTGTCTACTGCGTCATTTATATTATTTGGAGGCAAGACCCGTTCAACATTTAGGGTTGAATTTAAAATTTTCGTTTTGAATTCATTTATATTTAGCCGGTTCCAGTTTCTGCTTATAATTTCCTTGTATATTAGCGGTGGAGGGGAAAAGTCTAGTGTGAGACGGATTAAGTAATGGTCCGATAGCCCGATTTCTTCAACTTTTAGAGAGATTGGTAGAACATCCTCCCTTACTATGACTACATCTAGAATTCCTCCTGCATCATGAGTCGGCTTGCTTACCAATTGCTTGAAATGATAGTCTTTGCATATTTTATTAAACTTAATAGAAGACGAGTCCTGATCTTTATCCAATCTAATATTCAGGTCACCAACAAGCAATACAGAACACGAGTAAGTCGCTATTTGTTGGAGCAATGTGGCGAATTCTTCAAAGAACGTTGAGCTGAGAGATTCTGATCCTGGACGGTATAGAGAGAATATTATGAGTTCAGAGTTTTTTTGTTTAATTTTAGTACCTTTGATTTCAAATGTTCTGTATTTATGATTTATAACGGGATAAAAAACAAATCTTTCTTTAGCTACTATGGCTACTCCACCGTGATTCGTGAACTTAATATTGGCTTCCTGGGTTAGAGGAACTTCTCGAGCCTTTTCCACTATTTTGTAGCCTTTTGCTGAAAGAAGTTTAAGGCTGGTGGCATTGCTGTCTTCATGCCAAGTCTCCGAAAGTGCCAGGATGTCGAGATGTTTATTCGTGAAAAATTCATCTATATCATCCACTTTGTTATTAATGGAGCGAGCGTTCCATACTCCTATCGTTATTTCAGAAACATCCACTCTATGACGATCATTTGAGATGTCATTACTTGAAGATGTTGTGGATGTTTTGTTTTTGTGGATCCCCTTAACGTGTCGACCTGCTCTACAACCCCGGTGCGTTTTTTTGCGTGTGGTTCTGAGAATGCCGTGTGTGGCTAAGGAACGCAATAGTGTGGGTGTGGGACTAATTCTTCTGTAGTGATCACTGATACTTAATAAAAAATCACTGCTGTAACTGACAGCATTTGGAAGCAATAAATTACACATGACACCGATATAGACACTATGCACTACGCAATATTATCACTTCATGTTTATATTTTTGATTATTTTAAAATGAAATTTTTCATTTTGGCAAGTAATAACTAATGATTTAGTAAAAACAAAAACACATTATTGTACGAAACATTAAAACGAATTTCACATGATTTTTTCAGAACTGAGTCTATGCTAGAACTTAGATAAATAAAATAAAATACAGGAGCAAACTATTTCGCGTCCGGCTGCTACAGAGCGCCAGGACACAGTATGCCTATGAAATAAATTTCTTTGTATTAAGGCCGCTCAATTGGAAGTCGGCTTTTCTAAAAACCACTGCATTAGTAAAACAGTTATTTAAATTGATTGCGTTTATACATCCATCAACATTAACATTTTCGAACGTAGCCCACCCTTTCATACGGCAATTTTTCTACACCTAACAATGTCAATGTCTGAATTTAGACAAAGAATTGTGATTGTTGTTGCACCTATGTATAAAAATGTACATATAATAGCACCTTTCTAGAAGTAGTTGCTACTTTATAAATGTCAGTGGCGTACAGATATTTTTCATTAGAAAGAATGGTCATGCGTAAATTTTCTGTTTGGAATAGTTTCAGAAGAAGTATTGTGGGAATGCTGGAGTAATGTAGACGGCGCCATACGCTTGCGCATCCAACGCTGAATGACGAGATTACTACGAAAGTTCTAATATTTTCCATTTTCTATATGAGAAAAAAAAGGTTATTTTACTGTATTGTACTTTTGCGCAGCAGAGCTGAGTTATGATCGGTTTGTTCTACATGGTTTACGCCTCTTGTTTTGGAGGTCTTCATCTCGTTTGATTACCCTCAGCACGTACTTCGATTTACTTTTCGAGCGCCAGGCCGCGTTTTTCATTGGTATTTTTTTTTTAAATGAATTTCGGCATTCTATTGCTTTCTATTCTATCTAAATGATCCCTCCAAGAGCATCGTTTATTTCTATCCTATCGAACTGTGTCATCAGCTTCTAATTTAATCCTTCAGACTCTGTCTATCAGAACTACGTACATTATAGAACGCGGTGTTCGTGTTTCTGTAATATATATTTCGTATTGCTTTGAAGAGATCAGAATCAGATACTGAGTTCGTGAGATATCTGTACCCCTTTTCCGATCATAGCTTACTTACGTAAGTAAGAAGCTCGCGGGAATTTCGTACGGGCTGCCGAGCTTTCCGAAGTATTCTGTAGGGGCGCTTGTTTACATACAACATTTTGTTACTTCACGCCGGCGTAAATGCCACGGTCTTGAATTTTAAGACTGAACCGGCATACACAGTATATGCAGCTCATAAGACTCCATCTCTCCACGGAGACAGGTACGGTTGTCTTGCTTGCCCTATAAATGGCAGTGAATGACATAGGGCATATAAACTTCCATGAGGACTATTCAAGTGATTTCATGATTTTCTTTTTTAATCCATTACAATCATACAAGTATGATATAATGTCGGCTATTCTGAACAGCGGACCCTATCGAGCTACGTGTGTTCCGATAGTGTTGCGTTCTAGTGTACACGCACTTTACTTCTTACTGCCACCAACCGAATGAAATGTCAGATAAGGGTTGCATTCCTCGGAAGACCATCGGATGACTCCTCTACGCCCATTTAGCTGTGTCTTGCGATCCAACTTAGTCTTTCTTTGACGCAACTTGATCGAGTAGGATAATTTTAAGAATAGCCGTCATTGTAGAGCCATTGCGACAAGCCGCCACTGTTTCCTGTACGTTTGGGAGTAGATGAGCAATGCAGGGAATGCATTGAACATCCGACAATGT
This sequence comes from Mystacides longicornis, assembly GCA_963576905.1. Taxonomy (NCBI): domain Eukaryota; kingdom Metazoa; phylum Arthropoda; class Insecta; order Trichoptera; family Leptoceridae; genus Mystacides; species Mystacides longicornis. The sequence continues at coordinate 12,018,225 of OY756429.1, forward strand.
GATATGACAAGTTTCCCGCTCGACTAGATATACGTAGAATATTTTGCATCGTTGACATTATTACTGTCGTAATGTACGCTCCGTGAATAAAATATGCCTCAGGGACTTGCACACGGAAAGTCCCGATTTTTCAATACGGCTGGGTTAAATTTTAGACAATTCAAAGGCTGTCATTTCACATACCGCTTACTCGTACGTCTGTCTATGTTGAAAATGTATCAAACTCATATTTCATTATATGCGTATAAAAACAGATGCTGGTGATTTTTCTACAATAATAAATGGTATGCCGCATCACATATTATGAAAGGAGGTGGATATAGCCCCGCATAGCTCTTCGAATGGTTCAAAAGCCCGAATTTTACTGTAATAGGTATGTGTCTCCTGTGTGCAGCAGATAGAATTTTTTCAATTTTTTTGACGTTGTAACGCCACTCATTTGTGCCAAAAGCCATACGAAATTTAAAATAAATCGAAAATAAGTTCATGGTGGTAAAAATCTTACACGATGGGTGTTCTGTTAGTATCAAAAAGATGGAAAATTACCTATTTTTCATTTGAATAGTAACTTTGTACTAATGATTTACCGATAACGAAAAGGTTTTGTTTAGGTACCTTGTAGCTCTTCAATGGGCTTGAGTGAGGTTGTTACAAAAATGCATACTTTGGTAGTATGATGCATTTCAAATCATTATTGGCTCATTTTTTTTTTTTTTATATTTGTGATATATTTTATATGACAACTCCAAAATCGGAATTGCAGAAAATTAAAAAAAAAATATATACTCCAAAATCATAATATCCTGGGGATGAGAATAAATAAATTTTTCGTATAATTTTCCCGAAATAAAAAGAAATGTTTTATTACTTCAATAGAATGCTGAATTTTTTAACAAAAAATACTTAATTTTATATGTATGAGAATGAAAAAAGTCCCGATGTACCTACACTTAATTTCGAACCGACAAAAACTCAAAGGGATACTTATGTAGGGGGAGAAGGGACGTCAAAACGTAGCCGAGATTTTTGAAAGCCGAAATATAAATAATAATAATAATAACAATAATTGTTGTGGAGTCTCTATCACGAGGGTCTCCTTTAGCCTTAAGCGCTGTGAAGTTAAACAGTTAAGCCACTTCACTTAAAATAATTACTCTGCCAACAAAGAGATATAAAAGCGGGACACTACCCCCGTACATTATCCCTATATATGTTACGCTATACACTAGCGACTACAACAACTACGTATAGCGCGAGCGTTGTTCGATATTTTGTTTTCAGTAACATGCACCTAGCCTGCGAGATAAATAACAAAAAATAATATGCACAGATTACACACTGCAGAGACGATGATGATCAGCTGGTCTAAATAAATGCTGAGAGAGAGAGAGAGAGTTATATGAAAATTTAAGAATGAAAACCGAAAAAAGACTAATCTAAGTATATCCTAGCTTAATATAGAAATATAAATATGGATTCAAAGCTATTTACTAGAATAAAGCTAGTTGTAAAGTTGCTAAAGCCTTATCGTTAACTATTAGTAGGAGAGAGCAAATCATTAACCAATCCTTTTAATATTAAAAAGTTATACAAACTGTTACATAATGTTTGGACAACAAAAACACTAGTAAAGTATAAACGCAAATAATATCTAAAACGGTTATGTGAAAAATGTAGGGAATAGTATACGTGTAGGCTCAGTGGCGTATGGAGATGTGGGCTAAGGATGAGGGACAGGAATAAGGAACATGGAACATGGAGGATGTGTTCTTTCATTTTGCCCGAATACAGTAAAGGATAAGAATGATGAAATCGAAATTATTAAAAATGTGCAGGTTAACCTGACATCTTTCAAAAACGCTTTCGTGGTCTAAGATGTACGGTAGTGTGTGTTAATTTTATTTATATTAAAAAAAAAACAGTCAATTGGAATATGTTAATATTGTTTGACACATTCCAATAAACAGGCTTTACAAAACAAACATCTTTACACGGTTGATAGTATGTTGGATAAAGAGACAACGCAGATGGACCCTTTGTATTCGGATGTAGATAGAAAAGATGCGAGTGTAGATAGAATATACACTAGGGGTGTGATGCCGGCCCTATACGTTGGACAGTAAAAATATCATAACTGAAAATGATAACACAAACATACGTGCTGGAAAACTTAAGCTTCCACGTAATGCATTTTAATTTGCGAGTTGATTTATGACTGTATTGTTGTGATCCACATAATAATTTAGTTGTGTATTTTCGTATGTTTTCACATGCGTAGAGTCGTGCAAAACTTACAAACATTTAACTGCATATCAATACAATTTTCATAGGGAGGGAACAAGAGTTCTCCACTGCGATAGACTAACACTTGGAGGGCTTAAAGAACAAACTGAAGACCAGAAACAATATGATATTTAAGCTGGCTGGTACTAGCTGGGGATGCAGGGCGGACGTGCAGCGTACCTCGTCCCTAGACGATTGACATTATAAATATGCCAGCGCATCCAGCGCAGCATCATTACTTCCACCATTGTGGAGAAAAGATGTGTTGGACATGTGTTGGATATAGAATAACAGCCGAGCGGAGCGCTGTTTTTCCTTCAATCAGGTTCTCGAAGACGTGGAAGAACCTTTCACACTGGATTTACATATTTACTCGAATTTATATATTTCGTGAAAACTAAAACTTTATAAACTCCGTTTTCTAAATTTGAAATTATATTCCGTATCTAACTAAAATTCAGTCGGCAAAACTGTACCCGTATTTGATATACCTACCTACCTACAGAAAATTTAGTGACTTTTAAGACTTAAACCGTCACAGAGAAGTTATATAAACAGAACACGGACAGTTTTGTGCATGTGAGCGGCAGACATTTTTATAAATAGTGAAATTGTCTTTCTTATTTTTCTGTGTGTATGATAGATACATAAATTACTAGTCAAATTTAAATAAAAAAAACATTTTAACTATTCCACAATTTTTATACACCTGACATGTTTCGAAGGGGTACGCCCTTGAGGTTCGAGTTTCAAATAACCTGTGACCATGAAGGGCGTGCCCCTTAGAAACATGCCAGGTGTAATGAAATTGTGGAATAATTAAAAAGATTTTTTTATTTAAATTTGACTATTTAAATTACTTCCACCAATAAAAATACATGTTCAACAACTTATTTTTTTTTTACATAGATTACTGTTCAATCTTTTCCATCTTGATCTATTAAACAACTGGAAATTAAACCTACTGATCAAGCACAACTATCTGAATCAACAACGTTAAAGTAAGATGGGTATCAGCTAGTACTTATTATATATTATTAGGAAGAGAGCATATATTTCACTATGTAGCTAGGGACAGTGTAGAAGAGATATCACCATTTTCATACTATAAATCTCCGGTGAAAGATAATTAAATTATACACGTGCTAAATGTCGTATTTATGAGATGACATCAGTACGTATTATGGCTGTATTTATTTACATATTCTGATTTCTTCTTTTGGTCTTTCTTAAATCGTGTATGCCTTTTTCTCTTTCGCTTTTTATGAATGATTTATTATCTTTATATGCACTACAGTGAATGTATGTTTAATTTCCATTTGTCTAATTCATATCGTGGGTTTCTTTCAAGTACATAAAACCTATTTTTCCAAGGATTTTTCGACTTTGTTGAGGCCTCGAATAACACCTACATACATCATTACATAACACCACCCTGTTCGGAAAGCTATGCTGAAATTTGTGTTCCGTGATTAGATAGCTGATGCAGCGTTGGCTTATAAATTGATAATTATTATTGTCGAATCAAAATTTTACGCTTCGTTGATCTTTTCCTAAATGATAATAATTGACTTCACTTTTTCCATTTGTAAATCTTCAAATTTCAGTTTCACTGATTGGAGCAAAATCATTGTTGGTCTTCAGAATACATGAGTGTTATAGCAATAAAAAAACAAAAACATGTTTAGCATAATATCCAAGTTGATTTTTCACACTTCTTGTAAGGTATCAGAAACGACTTAATTGAACTGTACCCCTATTCTGTAGCAAGTGTAGGGTAGTCACGTGAAAAAAGTGACTTTTAGGCGATACATTTTGTATGAAAAACGTCTATACGTATCGAATGCGAGAATCGCATATAGACGTTTTTCATACAAAATGTATCGCCTAATAGTCACTTTTTTTCAAGTGACTGCCCTACACTTGCTACAGAATAGGGGTCCTGATAAACTTGTCTATCATTTATGTACAAACTGATATACTGATTCTTTTGAACCCATTCAAATCTATAATATAAAAAAGTCGGGTTAGTGCAAACACTTATAATAGGTATGTAACTCGAGATCGGCTGAACAGATTTTTATGATGCTTGGTTTATTGGATTCTCCTCCACAGAATAATTATTAAAAATGCGAAAAATGGAGAGCAAATATTATAAAATATAATATTAAAGTTAGCATGGAACCGATTTACTGACAACAACGCCATCTGTAAAAAATTCCATAAAAAAACTAATTTTTATTTACTTAAACCATTGCGTTTCAAAACATTGATACCAGATTTTTGATAGAATTTTTTTCACTCCAAACGAATCGTCAATCGTTAAACTCGTTCGAACGTGGTCCAATCTGTCACGTCACTTGGTAGTCAGTGTTAAAAACGTGGTGCAAATTTATGTCATAATTCTTTTACCAAAGTACACTTTTTTGTTTGTTTTTTAATTTGACATTTGATATGCGGTTTATTGACGAACGCATATCTGTATTATAGATTGCGACCAAATATAATATTAATTTTAAAATTATTTTAAGATGCACGAAAAGATGCGGGTATGTCAACTAGTAAATAAAGTCGGTCCTCGTTTGAAGATAATAATCTTTTTAGATCTTTTGTCTCCTCGATGTTTTTAAAGTTTTATTGCAATTTTTATCAGCCCTTGAATATCAGTTTTCGCACTTGTTTGTTATCGCAGGATTATAAAGGTTTTTTGTATGCAAAATATTAGAAAGTCGCCGTCGTTATAATTGTTATTTTTTTTAGTACATGCAAGGTGGTCCGTACCGATCTTTTATTGTTTGCATGTCTGCCGCCAGAAGTATTAAGATAAGGACATTGGGAATATAATTAACATTTTGAATTTTAAAAATAGTCGTTGCTAGAACTCCGTGAGGAGCGGATCGCTTATAGTCATCGTCAGGACTCCGAGAGGAGCAGATCGCGTATAGTCATCGTCAGAACTCCGTGAGGAGCGGATCGCATATAGTCATCGTTAGGACTTCGTGAGGATAGGATCGTATATAGTCGTCGACGGGATTTCGTACGGAGCGCATCTCCAGGTTTTTGAGTTCGTTAAGTAAAGTCGGATATCGGATGTTTTCAAAATGTAGAGTTTAATTGTTTGCCTCGGACGGCATTTGTATAAAGTTATTTTAAAAGCAGTAATTTTTGTATGATCGGTTTGAGTCGTAATAAGGTTCCGCGTATGACGTAGAGTTCGTAAAGTTTATTGTATCGCAACGCCGTGAATTAAAGTCGCGAGATAGAGTCGCGCCGCGAAGTAATGTCGCGAGAGATTATTCTTTGTATTATAGTGCATGTTAGCTTTAATTGGGAAATGGTTATGGGTAATAATAATGTCGTATGTGTTTATTTGTATGTCAGTACGGATTCAGTCTTTTCCCAAGCTTTAGAAACGCGACTGCGTAAGGTTTTCGTAATAAGTAATGATTTGATAATTAATACAGTTTATCGGTATTTTGTCCGTACGAACATTGTTCCCTCCAGAGCGGGTGTGATGATGTGGCGGTGGAGGAGGCTAGAAAAAGACTATTCCGTACGTAGTTTACAGGTTCCTCCATCGAAGGAGCAGAGACGCAGGTTCCAGAAATGTAATTGGTGAGTCAACGCCTTAAAAGTGTTATTAGTAGAAAATACATCAAAGAACATTTTGACCAAGTTAATATGGAAAGTAATAAAGATAATGTCGCGTCTGTAAAGTATAAAGTTAATATTGTAAAGCTAGCCGGATGTCTGAGAAGAGCGCCTGTAAAGTAATGTGTAATGATTAATTGACTTTAATGTCTCATGCTCGGTATTGTTAAGTTTAGGCTCTCGCGAATTAAAAGCAAATCAAAAGTAATTAAATAAGTAAAAGTAAATAAAATTAATTAACCTCTCTCTCCCTACTTCGGTATGATATATATTATTATTGTCATTGTTATCATTAAGTCCCACACTCTGTTAAAAATTAGAATCTTAGGAAACTTTTTAGAAAATGTCTCTTTCTTCTCTTTCTCTTTTCACGTTTAAAACCTATGGGTTCTGATGTCGTTTTGTTTATCCGTGGAGCGATCCTCGGAACCCTAGGTTAAAATCCACTTCATCAAATGGCCCCAACGTGAATAGAGTTTTTGAACTCTCTTTAAGAGGCTGTCAGAACCCCAAAACCCCTGAGATAGTTATAAATAAAGTATTGTTAGGTCGATTTACAGGAATTAAGCAAGTTTACGTTGCGTTTGTAGGAAAGTAGCAAGGATATTAAAAGGTTAGGTAATTTATAAAACGTTTGCGGTAAACAGGGAAAGCTGTATGGTGACATAGGTATGCGCTCGCTCTTTTTTTTAGGAAATCTACGATTGTATAGGGATTCTACGGTTTTATAGGAAAAGATAAGGTATATTCTTCGAAGTGCGTTCGGCGTATGTGAAACATAAGGTTTAGGTATTATGACGTGATTAGGTCCGGAATCTGATAGGAAAAGATGTTCTACGAGCCGTAATTTAGGATAAAAAATGCTACGTTACGTAATAATTAGTCGTCAAATTAATATGCGTTACGAGGATAGACTATATCGGTTGGGAAAGTCCATTGCACAACCTTCGGCGTCCGTGATAGCGACTACGGACGAGGTTTAGGAAATCGAAGAAATGAAAAAGCGTATAGGAAAACGTTAGGTATTTGTAAAAAGATAGGAACCGTGAGTCGAACGATGTAAAAGAACAAGGTAATAGATAATAGGAAGTTTACGTCTGTAGGAAAATTATAAAAAATAAATTAATTAGTTATCTGTGGGCAATTAAATAAAACATTTAACCTCTGAAAATATTTCTCTCTGGGCATATTTTTGCCAAAATAGTGATTGGGAAGAAAGGCTGATTAGAAAAAAAGAGATTGGAAAATGTTAAATACTTGAACACATCTTGTGGTCCGTGAACAAGATGTGGGATTAAACTTATGTACCTTAAGCTCTGTAGGAATAATTTTAATAAGTCTGTATACGTTCTTAGTACATCTGTTTGTCTGTGTTGTTTCGATATTCGTTTATTTTGGATAAAGTCATAAAAATAAGAACTTGGTAAAATGTTTAAAATTTATGTATTTTCTGCGGTGATGGATTTTATTAACAGGTTTTTGTGCATCTAATGGAAAGCAGATATTAATAATGATATAATATGATTTTGTTATGAATCAAAGAATGGAGAATTAAAAAAAAAAATAGATGGATATTGCATGAATGTAAATAAGGATATAAGATGCATGTTTAAATTGAAAATAATGAGATAATGAGTTTGAAAGTTAGTAGAAAAGACGGAATTTTTATAGGTAATCAAAGTATGTAGATTTTTATAGGCATCATAGGATATGTAATATGAGAAGTGAGATATTGAGTGTAAATTAGAAAGGTCATAGTTGTGCTATGAGGTATTTTAGTGAAAGCAAAAGAGTGTTATAAAGTATTTAATTTTTGTGATATAAAGGTACAATGATAAAAAGTAAAGTTACAAGAATGTGTTTATGTTTTAAGGTATAAATTGTGGTTAAATAAAGTTCAGTGTTTTGTGTTAAAAGGTAAAATGTGTGATATGTTTAATTTCGAAGTGAGGTCGTAATAAAAAGTAGTTATGCGTCTGTTTTTGTGTTAATGTAAAGTGAATCTTATTAGGATTGATCTCTGGCTGAGGTCGGGCAAAAATGTGCAACAGTGAATATCTTGGTCGTTCTTTGGCACTGTGGATTAGTACATAAAGAACGTACCTGGCGCCCAATTAGAATATTTAGCTTGTTGGAATAGAGTATAGGAAGCTTATAGGTTTTGTCTTACTAGGAAATTGGAATTGCGTAATCATCTTAGATCTAATGGTAATATAGAAGTTTGCGTTTTTAATTATTAGGAGGGATAATTAAAAACGAAAATCGAAAGTAGGGAGGGGGTTGTTGTTGGTTATTAGGTAGGTGAAGGTATATAATATATGTAAAGAGAGGATTTTGAGGTTTATGAAGGGATAAATATGTTTGTAGATAAAAAAAGTTATTGGAAAGGATAATTTGCATGTTCAATTAGAATCTAAAAGGTGTAAGAGAAAAGGTGTAATGTCAAGAATCTTATTCGAAGTAGTTGTACAATATTTGAAGAAAAGTAAGCAAGTGTTTTGACGGTGAAGGAAATGCATGTGTGTATATTTTGTGGACAAGGTATTTTAAATAAAGAGCATGGAAAAGGGAAAGTAGATATTATATTTGGTCGAAGAAGGAGAGGGCAGGTTGATATGCGGTTTATTGACGAACGCATATCTGTATTATAGATTGCGACCAAATATAATATTAATTTTAAAATTATTTTAAGATGCACGAAAAGATGCGGGTATGTCAACTAGTAAATAAAGTCGGTCCTCGTTTGAAGATAATAATCTTTTTAGATCTTTTGTCTCCTCGATGTTTTTAAAGTTTTATTGCAATTTTTATCAGCCCTTGAATATCAGTTTTCGCACTTGTTTGTTATCGCAGGATTATAAAGGTTTTTTGTATGCAAAATATTAGAAAGTCGCCGTCGTTATAATTGTTATTTTTTTTAGTACATGCAAGGTGGTCCGTACCGATCTTTTATTGTTTGCATGTCTGCCGCCAGAAGTATTAAGATAAGGACATTGGGAATATAATTAACATTTTGAATTTTAAAAATAGTCGTTGCTAGAACTCCGTGAGGAGCGGATCGCTTATAGTCATCGTCAGGACTCCGAGAGGAGCAGATCGCGTATAGTCATCGTCAGAACTCCGTGAGGAGCGGATCGCATATAGTCATCGTTAGGACTTCGTGAGGATAGGATCGTATATAGTCGTCGACGGGATTTCGTACGGAGCGCATCTCCAGGTTTTTGAGTTCGTTAAGTAAAGTCGGATATCGGATGTTTTCAAAATGTAGAGTTTAATTGTTTGCCTCGGACGGCATTTGTATAAAGTTATTTTAAAAGCAGTAATTTTTGTATGATCGGTTTGAGTCGTAATAAGGTTCCGCGTATGACGTAGAGTTCGTAAAGTTTATTGTATCGCAACGCCGTGAATTAAAGTCGCGAGATAGAGTCGCGCCGCGAAGTAATGTCGCGAGAGATTATTCTTTGTATTATAGTGCATGTTAGCTTTAATTGGGAAATGGTTATGGGTAATAATAATGTCGTATGTGTTTATTTGTATGTCAGTACGGATTCAGTCTTTTCCCAAGCTTTAGAAACGCGACTGCGTAAGGTTTTCGTAATAAGTAATGATTTGATAATTAATACAGTTTATCGGTATTTTGTCCGTACGAACATTGTTCCCTCCAGAGCGGGTGTGATGATGTGGCGGTGGAGGAGGCTAGAAAAAGACTATTCCGTACGTAGTTTACAGGTTCCTCCATCGAAGGAGCAGAGACGCAGGTTCCAGAAATGTAATTGGTGAGTCAACGCCTTAAAAGTGTTATTAGTAGAAAATACATCAAAGAACATTTTGACCAAGTTAATATGGAAAGTAATAAAGATAATGTCGCGTCTGTAAAGTATAAAGTTAATATTGTAAAGCTAGCCGGATGTCTGAGAAGAGCGCCTGTAAAGTAATGTGTAATGATTAATTGACTTTAATGTCTCATGCTCGGTATTGTTAAGTTTAGGCTCTCGCGAATTAAAAGCAAATCAAAAGTAATTAAATAAGTAAAAGTAAATAAAATTAATTAACCTCTCTCTCCCTACTTCGGTATGATATATATTATTATTGTCATTGTTATCATTAAGTCCCACACTCTGTTAAAAATTAGAATCTTAGGAAACTTTTTAGAAAATGTCTCTTTCTTCTCTTTCTCTTTTCACGTTTAAAACCTATGGGTTCTGATGTCGTTTTGTTTATCCGTGGAGCGATCCTCGGAACCCTAGGTTAAAATCCACTTCATCAAATGGCCCCAACGTGAATAGAGTTTTTGAACTCTCTTTAAGAGGCTGTCAGAACCCCAAAACCCCTGAGATAGTTATAAATAAAGTATTGTTAGGTCGATTTACAGGAATTAAGCAAGTTTACGTTGCGTTTGTAGGAAAGTAGCAAGGATATTAAAAGGTTAGGTAATTTATAAAACGTTTGCGGTAAACAGGGAAAGCTGTATGGTGACATAGGTATGCGCTCGCTCTTTTTTTTAGGAAATCTACGATTGTATAGGGATTCTACGGTTTTATAGGAAAAGATAAGGTATATTCTTCGAAGTGCGTTCGGCGTATGTGAAACATAAGGTTTAGGTATTATGACGTGATTAGGTCCGGAATCTGATAGGAAAAGATGTTCTACGAGCCGTAATTTAGGATAAAAAATGCTACGTTACGTAATAATTAGTCGTCAAATTAATATGCGTTACGAGGATAGACTATATCGGTTGGGAAAGTCCATTGCACAACCTTCGGCGTCCGTGATAGCGACTACGGACGAGGTTTAGGAAATCGAAGAAATGAAAAAGCGTATAGGAAAACGTTAGGTATTTGTAAAAAGATAGGAACCGTGAGTCGAACGATGTAAAAGAACAAGGTAATAGATAATAGGAAGTTTACGTCTGTAGGAAAATTATAAAAAATAAATTAATTAGTTATCTGTGGGCAATTAAATAAAACATTTAACCTCTGAAAATATTTCTCTCTGGGCATATTTTTGCCAAAATAGTGATTGGGAAGAAAGGCTGATTAGAAAAAAAGAGATTGGAAAATGTTAAATACTTGAACACATCTTGTGGTCCGTGAACAAGATGTGGGATTAAACTTATGTACCTTAAGCTCTGTAGGAATAATTTTAATAAGTCTGTATACGTTCTTAGTACATCTGTTTGTCTGTGTTGTTTCGATATTCGTTTATTTTGGATAAAGTCATAAAAATAAGAACTTGGTAAAATGTTTAAAATTTATGTATTTTCTGCGGTGATGGATTTTATTAACAGGTTTTTGTGCATCTAATGGAAAGCAGATATTAATAATGATATAATATGATTTTGTTATGAATCAAAGAATGGAGAATTAAAAAAAAAAATAGATGGATATTGCATGAATGTAAATAAGGATATAAGATGCATGTTTAAATTGAAAATAATGAGATAATGAGTTTGAAAGTTAGTAGAAAAGACGGAATTTTTATAGGTAATCAAAGTATGTAGATTTTTATAGGCATCATAGGATATGTAATATGAGAAGTGAGATATTGAGTGTAAATTAGAAAGGTCATAGTTGTGCTATGAGGTATTTTAGTGAAAGCAAAAGAGTGTTATAAAGTATTTAATTTTTGTGATATAAAGGTACAATGATAAAAAGTAAAGTTACAAGAATGTGTTTATGTTTTAAGGTATAAATTGTGGTTAAATAAAGTTCAGTGTTTTGTGTTAAAAGGTAAAATGTGTGATATGTTTAATTTCGAAGTGAGGTCGTAATAAAAAGTAGTTATGCGTCTGTTTTTGTGTTAATGTAAAGTGAATCTTATTAGGATTGATCTCTGGCTGAGGTCGGGCAAAAATGTGCAACAGTGAATATCTTGGTCGTTCTTTGGCACTGTGGATTAGTACATAAAGAACGTACCTGGCGCCCAATTAGAATATTTAGCTTGTTGGAATAGAGTATAGGAAGCTTATAGGTTTTGTCTTACTAGGAAATTGGAATTGCGTAATCATCTTAGATCTAATGGTAATATAGAAGTTTGCGTTTTTAATTATTAGGAGGGATAATTAAAAACGAAAATCGAAAGTAGGGAGGGGGTTGTTGTTGGTTATTAGGTAGGTGAAGGTATATAATATATGTAAAGAGAGGATTTTGAGGTTTATGAAGGGATAAATATGTTTGTAGATAAAAAAAGTTATTGGAAAGGATAATTTGCATGTTCAATTAGAATCTAAAAGGTGTAAGAGAAAAGGTGTAATGTCAAGAATCTTATTCGAAGTAGTTGTACAATATTTGAAGAAAAGTAAGCAAGTGTTTTGACGGTGAAGGAAATGCATGTGTGTATATTTTGTGGACAAGGTATTTTAAATAAAGAGCATGGAAAAGGGAAAGTAGATATTATATTTGGTCGAAGAAGGAGAGGGCAGGTTGATATGCGGTTTATTGACGAACGCATATCTGTATTATAGATTGCGACCAAATATAATATTAATTTTAAAATTATTTTAAGATGCACGAAAAGATGCGGGTATGTCAACTAGTAAATAAAGTCGGTCCTCGTTTGAAGATAATAATCTTTTTAGATCTTTTGTCTCCTCGATGTTTTTAAAGTTTTATTGCAATTTTTATCAGCCCTTGAATATCAGTTTTCGCACTTGTTTGTTATCGCAGGATTATAAAGGTTTTTTGTATGCAAAATATTAGAAAGTCGCCGTCGTTATAATTGTTATTTTTTTTAGTACATGCAAGGTGGTCCGTACCGATCTTTTATTGTTTGCATGTCTGCCGCCAGAAGTATTAAGATAAGGACATTGGGAATATAATTAACATTTTGAATTTTAAAAATAGTCGTTGCTAGAACTCCGTGAGGAGCGGATCGCTTATAGTCATCGTCAGGACTCCGAGAGGAGCAGATCGCGTATAGTCATCGTCAGAACTCCGTGAGGAGCGGATCGCATATAGTCATCGTTAGGACTTCGTGAGGATAGGATCGTATATAGTCGTCGACGGGATTTCGTACGGAGCGCATCTCCAGGTTTTTGAGTTCGTTAAGTAAAGTCGGATATCGGATGTTTTCAAAATGTAGAGTTTAATTGTTTGCCTCGGACGGCATTTGTATAAAGTTATTTTAAAAGCAGTAATTTTTGTATGATCGGTTTGAGTCGTAATAAGGTTCCGCGTATGACGTAGAGTTCGTAAAGTTTATTGTATCGCAACGCCGTGAATTAAAGTCGCGAGATAGAGTCGCGCCGCGAAGTAATGTCGCGAGAGATTATTCTTTGTATTATAGTGCATGTTAGCTTTAATTGGGAAATGGTTATGGGTAATAATAATGTCGTATGTGTTTATTTGTATGTCAGTACGGATTCAGTCTTTTCCCAAGCTTTAGAAACGCGACTGCGTAAGGTTTTCGTAATAAGTAATGATTTGAGTATTAATAAAGTAATCGGTATTTTGTCCGTGCGAACATTGAACCCTCCAGAGCGGGTGTGATGATGTGGCGGTGGAGGAGGCTAGAAAAAGACTATTTCGTACGTAGTTTACAGGTTCCTCCATCGAAGGAGCAGAGAAGCAGGTTCCAGAAATGTAAGTGGTAAGTCAATGCCTTAAAAGTATTATTAGTAGAAAATACATCAAAGAACATTTTTACCAAGTTAAAATGTGAAAGTGTAAAAGATAATGTCGCGTCTGTAAAGTATAAAGTTAATATTGTAAAGCTAGCCGGATGTCCGAGAAAAGCGCCTGTAAAGTAATGTGTAATGATTAATTTGTATTAAAAGTCTCATGCTCGGTATTGTAAAGTTTAGGCGCTCGCGAATTTAAATTAAATCAAAAGTAATTAAATAAGTAAAAGTAAATAAAATTAATTAACCTCTCTCTCCCTACTTCGGTATGATATATATTATTATTGTCATTGTTGTTATTAAGCCCCACTCTGTAGAATATATTTTTAGAAATTTTACAAAATGTCTTATCTTCTCTCTTTTCACGTTTTAAAACCTACGGGTTCTGAGGTCGTTTTGTTTATCCGTGGAGCGATCCTCGGAACCCTAGGTTCAAATATTTCTTATCACATTTTTGTAAGATTCGCGTATAAGCCTAGTGAAATATGTCACATACAATGAATGACATCCATTTGGAGTGATCGTGAATGCAACAGATTGTTTGGAGTGATCGTTAATCATCATCATCATCAGCACGACAGTCCTGGGTGGACCCTGGCTGAGTCAAGAGATTTTTTCCACTCCGTCCTTCTGAGTGCCGCCGTCCTCCAGCTCCTCAGTCCAATGACACCTGCATCCGTGTTAACACCGTCCATCCACCGTAGCTTGGGTCTTCCTGCTCTTCTACGACCTTCGGGATGTGTGAGGGTTAATCGTCTGGTCTGGGCTTCTTCGTTCATTCGTATTATGTGCCCAGCCCAGCGTAATCTTGCTATTTTGATTACTTGTATGACATCGGGATCCTTGTGATCGTTAATGGGGTGCCTTAAAGTATGGTTGAATCTGAATATGAAAACTTCTGATGGTACTTACTATAAGGGAGTTTCTAAGGGAGTTACTCCAAAAATATATAAAACACTTGGAGAAAAAACCACAGGAAAAACTTCTCCAATTAATAAGCTTTCCGAAAAGGTGTAAATGTTTTCCATTTTACCACAGTTTCGGAAAATAAATCTTACTAAACGATCAGAAATTGCTGCAAATTTGCTCTAGTAGGTATAACCCCTTTCAAGGAATGTATCGAATTAATAGTCACCTTTTATATGTAGGTATAGTTCAAAAGATCGTGAAACAAAAATCAACACCGACAGAAATAATGAGATTATTTTCATACAAACTCATTTGTATGAGGAATCATATAAGTCTGTACGAGTAGGAAATGACCACATTTAGTAGAAGTTAACAACGTGTTTCTGTTTTCAGTCTGTCTGCAAATTTTGTATATTATTTTACAATCGGAATAATAATGCGCAACTTACTAAATAAGTTTTTATAATACCTACGAGTAGGTATATTGGAAGTTTTACCACTTTATTATCGATTTCTTATTGATGGTTCAAAGCACATGGCTCTTTTGAAGTTATTGTGGTTTTCTTTCCAAGTATCTACATTAGTAGGAATGAATGAAAACAGTTAACAAAATATAAATAACGGTTCTTTTGAAATTAATAATAGACGATTGAGTTGCGTTGGATCCATTAGCTATTGATGGAGTCTTTTGACAGTTATTTCATACGAACGCATTTTACCCAACGCATATCGCTTAGGTTTAGATAGATAATAAGTGATAAGCAAATGAATGCAATAATTTTTATTAATGCTCTCGTAGAGAATTAAACTTGATCTAATACATAACTACAGAAACTAGTACATAACGCAATCCTGTTATCATCGATGATGTATGGTTGTGAAACGTGGACATGGAGGAAAAAAGAAGAATGTAGTATAAATGCAGTAGAGATGAAACATCTACGAAGAATAAAAGCAACTTCAATTAAAATGTTATTTGTAATAGGTTGGTTGGAAGAAATTGCCCCAGGCAATAAGCCCGCCAATTTTGGTTTGTTATTTTTGTATATTCATGCCAATAAAGTGTTTATTATTATTATTATTAATAATATGTGGAAAAACATTATGGGATATGGAAAGGAATGAAAATATTAGGAAGGAATGTGGTGTGGAAGTAAGTGCTGTGACAAAGATGAAAGTTAATAAGTTGAGATAGTTAGGGCATGTGGAAAGAATATAGATGCAAACAGAATGACAAAGAGAATTCATAAGGCTGAAAGGAAAGGTGTAAGAAAGCGTGGCCGACCGAGAATGACGTGGATCGAACACATCGACTCCGTCATCAAGGAAGGCCAGGTAAGGAGTAAGAGAAATAGGAGAGGGTGTATGAGAAATGTTATGTCGGTGGAAGAAGCGAAAGAAGTAGGCTTGGATAGAAAACAGTGGAGGTCCGTTCTCTCTGCCTACCCCCAGGCCCGACAAGAGGGGGGGGGGGGTTGACGGGGAAAATACCCGGGGCCCCTGGGTTCTAGGGGCCCCGGAGAAAAAAATCTATCATGATTTCAATTTGTAGGAACTATGTTCCTCCTTTTGTAGTGCGTGCGTGTGGGGTACGTCTGGAGAGTGTCCGTTGCCAAGATTGCTTTCGGAACCCCCGTTGCAAAAAAGTCTACACGGCACAAACGCATCTTGCAGTAATGGTAAGCACATGTGGCAATCTTTTGTTTCGTCAAGAGTCAATTGCTTGCTATCACTCCAAAAAATGAAACTGGATGTATTGTTTCCCAACATAATAATAGCAATAAGATTATTTTGTACGATCCCTGTAACCGTTGCTGAAGCAGAACGATCCTTTAGTGTTTTAAAAAGGATAAAAGATGTTTTGAGATCCACAATGTCACAACACCGATTGAATGATTTAGGGTTGTTGTCGATTGAATCTGAAATGGCTAAGAAAATTGATTTTCAAGACGTGATTAATTTGTTGGCTACGCGCAAGGTTCGGAAAGCAGCATTATAAAAAATAGTTTATTTTTTTTACTTTTTTTTGTAATTTTAATTGTAAACATTTTCAT
The DNA here is from genome assembly GCA_963576905.1 of Mystacides longicornis. Classification (NCBI taxonomy): domain Eukaryota; kingdom Metazoa; phylum Arthropoda; class Insecta; order Trichoptera; family Leptoceridae; genus Mystacides; species Mystacides longicornis. The sequence goes on from OY756429.1 coordinate 12,034,740, forward strand.
TTTTGTAAGAGAATTATTGATGAATACATTGTTCCAAATACAATTAGGATATTTTTCGGTTTCCCGCTTCATTTATAAATGGCCCAAAGTCCGAGGACAACTTTTTAAAGAGATCGAAGTTCTTGATGTCAGGCAACTGTATATCAGAACAATTGCCCAGCACTTACACAAAAATCCTGCCCCATACATTCCACAGTACATACTCAAAGCAGACACGCGAAATAGACTTATACTCCAACCCCCAAAATTAAGAACCACATTTGCACAGAGACAATATATGTTCCTGGCTCCTCGAATCTATAACAGGATAATTCCAGATATTATTCCAAGTTCCAACGAACAAAACCCTATCCCGAAGTATATTGGACGTCTTGTTACTAGATGGCTCTTACAAAAGGGCAGAGAGGTGTCAGAGAACGAACTAATCTTTGTGTTAAGATAAAACGCTCAAACCCACTTATTCATCGTCTACCTCACCTCACAGCCTGCATCCACCTAGTTAAACAATAGCCTATGTCATGTCCTATTTAACATATTATATTCCGCGAAGCGCATGAGACAGAATAAAATTAATTATAGTATTGCCTCAGAACAGACCTGCGTCTAGTGAGGCAATAAATTCCATTATGTATTGTGTTGATTTGTAATTGAAATGTATATTATGTTGTTGGAATAATACAAAAAAAAAAAAAAAAAAATTTTTTTTTCACGCTCTTGGCAGGGGCCCCCACAAGAAGTATATCCCCGGGCCCCAGAAGTCCTCTCGGCGGCCCTGCCTACCCCTTACGAGACACGGCGTGATGGGTAAAAAAAAATACATACATACTTTGGCCGTTTTTGATTTATAAAGCTCTTTGGCGCCTTTATCAGTGCAACGTCTATAGATGCAAAACCCTTCCTAAAGTCCCATTTGCTACATCTTTCCTTGCATGTCTTTTAGATTTATAAAGCTCTTTGGCGCTTGGCGCCTTTATCAGTGCAACGTCTATAGATGCAAAACCCTTGTCCCATTTGCTACATCTTTCCTTGCATGTGTTTTTGATTTATAAAGCTCTTTGGCGCTTGGCGCCTTTATCAGTGCAACGTCTATAGATGCAAAACCCTTCCTAAAGTCCCATTTGCTACATCTTTCCTTGCATGTGTTTTTGATTTATAAAGCTCTTTGGCGCTTGGCGCCTTTATCAGTGCAACGTCTATAGATGCAAAACCCTTCCTAAAGTCCCATTTGCTACATCTTTCCTTGCATGTGTTTTTGATTTATAAAGCTCTTTGGCGCTTGGCGCCTTTATCAGTGCAACGTCTATAGATGCAAAACCCTTCCTAAAGTCCCATTTGCTACATCTTTCCTTGCATGTGTTTTTGATTTATAAAGCTCTTTGGCGCTTGGCGCCTTTATCAGTGCAACGTCTATAGATGCAAAACCCTTCCTAAAGTCCCATTTGCTACATCTTTCCTTGCATGTGTTTTTGATTTATAAAGCTCTTTAGCGCTTGGCGCCTTTATCAGTGCAACGTCTATAGATGCAAAACCCTTCCTAAAGTCCCATTTGCTACATCTTTCCTTGCATGTGTTTTTGATTTATAAAGCTCTTTGGCGCTTGGCGCCTTTATCAGTGCAACGTCTATAGATGCAAAACCCTTGTCCCATTTCCTACATCTTTCCTTGCATGTGTTTTGCTAATTGTTTTTTTTTTTTTTTTTAAATGATGTTCACTCAAAGTGAACACAAATACACTCTTTGACTCTTTTACAGTAACCTACTTAAAGATTGTGTCGTGAAAGAGGAAGATGGTCGGCACCTGGGATCCAACCCATGTGTGATCTACGTATTAATTTGGATATTATTTTTATGATACAATTATATTATATAGAGTATAGACCTTAGAGAACAGGCGCACGCTACATGACATTTCAATGACAAAACGTTGAATTGAGTGCAATAGAGGGATTTAATTTTCTCAGTAGGTACGTTCTCAAAGCAAGAATTAAAGAAAATTATGAGTTAGCAAGTAACAGGTTTTTATATTAGAGTCAAAAGTCGTGTAACACACTTACGTGAGTGTAATTTGAATAAAACAATTCATAAAAATTCATAAAATGCAAATCGTTCTTTCTTTAAGGTTCGTTACAGATCCTGGGTAATCCTCGTGAATAATACAAAATATAGTCCGGAGCTTTCTGTACCTACCTACATACTCTCATAATTTATTATTATTATGTAGTTGTTCTTCCCACCACCACCCATCTACATACCAAATATGCTAAGTAAAAATCCCTTTTAATATTTTTATCTCCAGTTTGAGAATCTTTAAGCTTCGTTACGTCCGACCTGCGATCAAAAGGGACCAACCATACCGAGGGGCAAATAATAAGTAAATGGGATAATGTCGCGTTATGTCGTCAACTACTGATTTAATATTTATGTTCTTCCGGTACTTACTTGCTTACTTGGCCCCTTTTATTACGAGCCCTTGTAGAAAATCAAAATGTTATTATTATGCAATAATCACAGTCCATTTTTGAAAGGATCTTAGATGATTTCTCTGGGATAGGTATCGTAAAATCGGTAGAATTATTTTGGAGTGTGTTTTTGTTCAGCCTGGGAGTTTTGAGACGTTAAAATTCAGTCTGTATAGAATTCTTATCGAGGATTAATAGAAAAAAAAGACCTTCCTAGGACACTTTTTTCGCAATACCAAAATGACTCATTTATCGCAATAAAGGTAGTAAACTCATTATAAAATTAAATTGATCGATTTCACGTAATTACTGATAATTGTATCGTTTTGAAATCTATCTCAGAGATTCTATTTCTGCGTGGACTGGAGAAGCTTCTTTACTGTGCTTATGGCTTGGTGTGAATTCTTCTTCATCTTCCTTTTTTTAGGTTTGTTAATCTCCTTTGTGTGTACAACAATGTGGACACTCAATAATTTCTCCATCTTTGATGGGTTCTCCTAAAAGTACCTACTGTTTATTTGTGCAAAGCTATCAATAGCCGACTTTACCAGCTCTCCTCTTTCCGCTACTCTGGTACCTTGTTTTCTTTTTACCCGTTCTAAAATGTCTTCAACCCCGCATATTTTTTTAAAACTTCTGTAGGTTTTTTTCTCAATTTTCCAGCAAATATTTAATCCTCTAATGATTTTTGGAATGTGAAAAGACAGTGGGGCTAGGAATGAAATGAGAAAATTCGGAAAGAATTTGGTATGGAAATGAAAGGAAACAAATTGAGATAGTTTGGAATCGAACCCGGAACCTCTTGATCTAAAGTTGGCGCCTTTGCCACTAGGCTAACGACGTCGGTAATATATTATATATTAAATTATATTATGCTCAAAGCAAAGGTGTGAAAAAACGTGATCAACCGAGAAAGACGTAGATCGAATACATCGATTTCGTCCTCAAAGCAAGAAAAAGAATTACCTATGAGAAAGTCAGTGAAAGAAGAAAAGGAAGTATGAATAGATAGACAAATATGTAGGTCCGTTTCTCTGCCTAGCTGTGAGTATTTTAAACAACCCTAATTTTAGTGCAAAGCAATCTTAATACATACCCTAATTCATTTTTTTTATGTAAAACAGAATCTCTCTTTTTCGCAAGTTCTTTCTTCAACATCTGATGAAGGTTAATTACTTCGTTAGTTCGCGACCTATTTCATAGAAACCTGCTACGTTTACCACCTCGCTGACTGCTACCACGTTTCAAGGGTTTCCGTACACATCCGGCGATGTTCCCGGTTTGAACACCAACAAGGAAGCTGTAGCAAATGATAAAAGATTTTTCATTCAATGAGAATGAATGAACACAAATGAAGCACATTTTTTTTCTCGTTTATCCTATTATTTAACCTCGTTTTCATTTTAAATTTCCAGTCAAATTTTACAACTGCTTCTTAATTATTACTTCTGAAAAAAAAAAACTGCAAAGTTTTTAATAGCGTCTGTCAAAATTCGAGTTCCCGAAATATGCTATGACGTGGATTTTAAAAAGTTCTTATTATTTTAAATAATTTTTATAGTAATGGACCTTAGTATGTGCCTTGTGGAACCCCTAATATCAGTCACCAAACGTTCACGTGCCTCCTTCCGGTCATTTGGGAGGCTTAAATATTTTAAACACTACACTACTGCCTGTTTAGGAACCGTCGCCCTATTTTTCTGCCAACGATCGCTTTTAAGATTTCTCTTTTCTCTCCTCGTGTGTCATTTTCGATTCGATGTACATACCTAGGCCTATCTTTGACTCTCCACAAACTACTCCAATAGTCTCTATTGATTCGTTTCACTTAATCAGACCATCTTTCATTCTTTGGTTCTTCCCATATATTTTATATCCTAGTAGGATGCCAGTCCAAAATTTTCTTCCTCCAAATAAAATCGCCCATATGGTTTGTCCAAGTCCTATTTATTCCGAGAAATATTTCCTTTTCAACTTGGTTGCAAAATCTAGTCAAAGTGGAATGTTAATAAATATATAAGTGACTTTATATACATAATATGTAAGTAAGTTGAAATATTCAAAAGTGTTTAAATGTGTATTTAAATAAGACCCACTTCTTAATTCTACATATTTCTTTAGAAGAATAATATGCAAATTGTCTTTATTCCTCGGACCGCTCTTACTTTTTACAGAGCATGACCTCGTGACTTGCGATTATTTTTCTTTTCGTATTATTTTAAACTACATTTTTTACTTATTTCAATGTTGAGTAAAAAACTAAAAATTTATTCTTGTTTCAGGAACTTTTTAATCTTAGTTTATCCTCCGATCCGATTTTAAGATATGGGCTTTGGTTCTTTTCTGGTCGAGCCAAAGAGAACCTTCCTCCTTGGAAATTGGGATGCATTGAGATATAACTCTTATCATCTGCAAAATATAACCCTTTTTGTTAAAGCCCTTTTGTTCCCCATTTTACTATACCTCGACTTTTGGATAGAGTTAACCATTCCATTATATATGAAAAAAATACATAATATTTAGAAACAGTTATTTTAAAAAGGTCAGAAATAGCCATAAAATATCAAAAGTTTCAGTAGGAGCACCTATCGTTTTGACGATACACTTGGAGTCTTCATACATGGACTGCACCATTTGAACTAACTTCAGAAGAATATATTATAAACCTAGTATTTTTCTATATCAATGGAGTATGTGGGCTATCGAAGGCCTTTTCCAAATCTATATAGCAACAAGCGAATTTTGAATATTCCTACCATAGATACATTCCGCAAATCTTTTTGACACCTTTCATCTTCCAACGGCATTTTAAGTAATATTAAGATGTAGATGACCTAGGGTGTCTGTACTTTGTCTAGGGAGCTATGCGTGAATTTGATCGTCTCCTGGCACTTTGTTATTTTTCAATCTCATCTCGGCCAGCACCATATCTGTACGTACATAGAGCTTTACCGTATATTTTATCTGTCCCTTTATGTTATGGCTCAGCAAGGTTTTAAGTTTCGGACTAGTTCTCAAAGGACATCATTATATTTTTTTATTGTAATATGTAGTTATTCGGAGTACAATATTGTGTTATTTTATCACTTACCTAATATTAGTATGACTTGGGTAATTTTGTCTAAGCATCGTCGCTAAAAAAATTAATACAGGGACATATAAATTTAATGAATTCTACAGAGTAATAATGCAAGAACAAGAGGAAAGTTCTCTCTTTACTTTGGCACCGTTCTACCCGCGAGAGACTTCAGACTGTCGCCATGAATAATAATGCACACTGTAAAGGTGTTTATTCAATTTACCTCCAATTAAATAAATAAGCTCCTGAGCTACTGTGTCCTACCTGCTAATATATTATTATTATATGGCAAGTACGAAAAGATGTGATGTTATTAAATCCCGGTGTTGAGGCTGTGATTTTGTGGTAATTATATTATTTTGGAGGTAAAATAGTGTTCTAAAATATATTGAAATTTAAAGTTATCTTTTACTAGCTCAGAGCAAGATGATAATTCATTTATTTTTTCAATACAAATAGTAAATAATAACTGTAACTTTGGATTTTTAAAGAAAGTTACTTCCGAAAAAAACTGCAATTCAATCTTGCCAAATAGTAATTCCCGGTGTATCTATACCAAAACGTGGAATATAAAAAAGTTCGTATTGTTAGATTTTTTTTGTATAGTTATGGACCGATGTATGTTCCTTGTGGAACCCCTAATGTCAGCCACCTTTAAGAGATCACATCACATAGTTATTATTTTCATTTATTAGAAATAACCTCACTATAAATCACAAAAGCATTTAATCTTTCTCTTCCTCTCTCAAACACTCGCAAAAGGTTTTAATTTTGTTGAGACTCTCGGAAATTCTTTTCAGCCCAATTTCTTCCACGCAGAACAAGGGCCTCCTAATATTTTTCGGCGATATTTACACAATGGAATTCAATGCTGTCTAACCACGCTGTCTAGCCGAGTTGGTATGGGTTTGCTGCAAGTTACCATAAATGGTAATACGGATGCCAATTATCCAGCAGAGATTATCACGTTGACATTTGAGTCGCCTAGGTGTTTTTCGTCACTACCCCTTATGCTTTGTTTTCCTAGAAAATAAAAGGAGCCGTAACACTATACAAACGCAGCATTCAAAGTAAGTACAAAGCATTCTACATTTATCTCTTTCGTCGCCTGCAGTAAAATAAAAAGATAGTGTAAGCTTGACGTTAAGTTCCATTAAGTAAGTTTAACTTGGATTCCATAATAAACAAGACGCACAGTAAAAAAGTTAAATACAAAAACTTTTGCAATATTATATTATTACCTACGTTGCCGCCCATGTGGCAAATGCCATACAAAGTAATATTCTTAGTTCCAGCAATGATAAAAAGAAAAAGAAAGGAGAATCACGCGAAAAACCTATAATAATTTTAGGCAATTAAGATATTGTCCACAAGCCCATGTACTGGTTTTCATTTTAAAACCCTCCAATTCCCAACGTCACCTACAGGTGCAGCGTTTTCAAAAAAATATAAAAAATATTTGGGGGTTCATTACTATATTTTTTTTATATAACATTGTTGTACAATGGTATTACAATCCGATTGTGTATAATTTTTACGATTGGCAATACTAATCTTGCATATTTTAACAGTTATTGTCAGCTCTTGGCAGGATTTTAGTGTTGTTGGTACGTAACGAAATATACATTAATAAAAAAAGCATAATTAGTAAGTGTTTTGAAATATTCTTTCTAATGCAGATTTATAAAGGATCAATTTAATATTTACACAAATTTGTTTTCACGATTTCGTTAAAATATTCGATTTATACCTATTTGAAGTTTTAATGTCACCTCCAGGTGACATTGGGCAATACAGGTACATTATTGAACAAATTTTGGAACAATGTGTATGCATTGTATTAATTCTTACTTTTTGTTAACTTTATAGCCTTGAAAATCTCAAAATAGCGAATGCGTTAAAGAACTATGTAGGTTATAATAATATAGATGAATTTGTTGTTATATTTCCTCCTCAAGATGGAAAATTTACTTCTTGGCCTCAGAGCATTAGCTTTACTATATACAGCAGAAAAATTGCCTCAAGAACAAGGCTATACAACTAATATTTTGTCAATTTCTTTACAAGTGTTAAATTACTCAACACCTTAACGAAAAAGGGATTTGGAAGAGCTGGCACTGTAAAAGAAAACCGACCGGAAAAATATCCACTACTACAACCTGAACGCATAACGAAAAAAGGGAGGGAGGTCCGATTCCTTCAGTGACCTCAAGTCTGTGTGTTTGTAAATGGCATGACAATAGTATAGTAAGAGTGGCCTCCAACTGCCACGGAGTGTCTCCCAGAAGTTAATTCGATCGAGTTGGCGTGGTGGGGAAGCAAAGAAAAAAAATCAAGTGAACTGCCTCCTATGATCATAAAATAAAGAAGTACATGGAAAAGTTGACCGTTTTGACAAGAATAGCCACTTGCCAAAGATTTCACTCGTGGGCAAGAAATGGTAGTGGCCCTTGTTTGCCTTCGGAATAGACAGTCAAAATGGTTGGCAACTCGGCTTATTGTGGTACAGGTATATTTTATGAAATATGGGTTGTGTCATGAAAGTGAAAATGGTTGAAACCGGGACTCGAACCCAAGATCAATACGCTGTATGAACGAAAGCCGTCGACTAATGCTACTGGTGAACCAACCACTTCATTTATACAACATCAATCACATCTGTGTTTAAATAATCTTTTTTTTTCAATATAAATATAGTTTTGCCTACTAAAAATATGTATGATTATGTTTTTGCCTAATTTGGTACCTACAGTGCCCAATGTCACCCTCAGGTGACACCTCCCCCATAAAAAAACTATAAAAAATTTGAAAATTTTGTCGATGGACCATCACTTTAGATTCCATAAAGGCACCGTATACAGAATTCCATATGAATATCATGATTAGGTAAGGCATGGGAATTGGAGGGTTAAGAATCGCTCATCGAACGAAATAAATGTCGCGATATTCTCACTACACCGGACACCCCATATATTGCCAGTTATACTACACTAGCTCTCCCGCCAGACATTGCCCTGTAGTCCTTACTATGAATATTGATTTCAAATTTGTTATTTATACAAAAATACGTTTAAAATATGTTTGTAAAAATAATTCTGAAAGCTCGAAAAAACATTCCATCAAAAATCTACGTACCGATATTTTTAAGGTTAATGGTTGTCAGGTAAACAATAATTTTGTCGTTATAGAATTATTATAGATAACTATCTAAATTATAATTAAACATTAAGTATAATTACCACTCTTCCCGACTGCCGGTGCCCCAATGACTGCCACCTTCACTTCGCACAGGGATGACTTTTTTCTTCTGATTCCGCGAGACGTCATGACCTCACTTGTTGTCACTACTGATATAGATATAGGTATTGTTGTCACTACACTAATACAATATCCACTTGTTGTATGGTTTTATAATATTTCGTTTGTTATACAATAAACCATCTTATTGACATTTTTCCTATAAAATTACACTGATATACACTTTAATATCAACGCCAAACACTATAATATAAGAAATTACAGTATAAATTCCTTCTTTTTATATTCATCTAACTGTCTCTTTGTTAAGGCTTATTCACTTGAATCATAATATGATTTTATTAAAACACACTTCACAACAATTTAATTGCTTTTTTTTTCACAAAATTTATGATGCTTCGGTTTACATAATAGTCTTGGTAGTTTTGAAGTCCTTTTGAAGGAAAGAAGAAATCTGAAAATTGAAAAAAAAATGTCATTGAAAATCAATCGTTGATAATAATTACTTATGTAAGAAAAAAATATACATTTCTCTCATTTTAATAATTTCTACAACACGAAAATATGTACGAAAAATATAATGCGAAAAATTTATTGCGTTTAAAATTCGCTGTTTTTCTCAATTGATCTACAATAAAATGTTGTGGCAGCGACAAAATTTGATTTTTAAATATAATATTTAAGGGCTAGAGTAGGTATGTAAATTGTTTAATGCCTAATAATCTTCGTGCAAGTGTCGTCAGAGTTAAGTATATCGCAATTAGATGAACGGTACGGCAATGCATAAATTACACCCATAAGTAAGAACTAAGAAATAAACAAGTAATTCTTATGTCGAAAAGTTCTTAATCTTAAACAAAATATTTCCATAGACACCGGTTTTTTTGTTAAAAATGTAATTGTCGTTGTTTTTGTAGTGTGTTGCTTTAAAAGTGCACTAGTGCGCGTGAGTAGGGATAAATTGACCTAATGGTCTGTCACCTTGCTGTCAGCGAACTTTATTGAACTACTATATCATTCCCTGTGAATATTATTCTAATATATCTCCCCTCTTTTTTTTCTCAATTGAACAATTTAACGTTTTAATTATTGATGATTGCAAAAGTGCCTTTTTCTAGGAGGTAAACCATAGTGTGTCCTTTTACACTACACACAAACAAAATAATAATACAGTTAACATTGATTAACAAGGTATGTATTTGTCTTCAAGGGTGGATTTGCAGTGTTGTTCTGTATCTTCTTGTTTTATTGTTTTCTGTTACGGTATTTTTTCATTTGTATTTAGGTAGGTATATAAAACACCTCTCTCTGGTCTCCCACTTGCGTAAATGGGGGACTTTAACGGGAGTATGTGTATGTGTATATAAAAAATAAAATAAGATAAACAATTATTTTATTTGTAATAGTATGTAAAAAGAAATGTACAATGATTATTCTAAACATATGGTTGAGGTTATAAACGTTAATTTGACCAGTGTTGCCAACGCCGTTTTTCAAACGCAAAGTAGCCAAACCGAAAATTTGGTATGAGGTCATTCCGAAAATTTTAGTATCCGAAGAGAGGTGGGAGTTCATTAAAAAAGGTCATTTAGTATCCGAAAGCTGAAAATTCGCTAAAAGGGAAGTAACCCAAGTGGCTACCTCTCGCCTTTTAGATTTTTTCGTCGCATATTCTCGTTCCAAATAGCCCAAATAGAAGTAAATCCCCCCCCTTTGGCAACACTGAATGTGACAATAGACTAGCTAGGGAGCTTCTTGTGGCATACAGATAATGGTATGTTTTTCTTCCTTTCTGTGCCGCTAGAAGCGCCCTAACTAATCCGGTCTATTGTCAAATTCAGTGTTGCCAAAGGGGGCGATTTACTGCCGTTTGGGCTATTTGGAACTTACTTAGTTACTTACTTACCTTTTTAGCGAGTTTACAACTTTCCGGATACTAAATGACCTTGTTTTAGTGAACTCCCACTTCTCTTCGGATACTAAAATTTTCGGAATGACCCGCATACCAAATTTTCAGTTGGGCTTCTTTGCGTTTGAAAAACAGCGTTGGCAACACTGGATAAATTAACGTTTATAACCTCAACGGTCCGTTTCGTCTTTCGTAAATAAATACTTTAATTTTTTTATTTATACTTTGTGTTACAGTGAAAATGAAAAAAAAAAACAATTTATCATTCTAGTTTATTTCAAATTAAACAACTTATGTATTATAATAATAAGATAACAATACGTTTAGAATAATCATTGTACATTTCTTTTTACATACTATTTATTACAAATAAAATTGTTTATCTTATTTTTTTTTTTTATATATCTACCTAAATACAACCTAACATACCGTAACAGAATACAAGAATATATACAGAACAGCAGCACTGAGATTTTTTTCTCAAAGAACGGGACTGAAAATTCACCCTTGAAGACAAATACATACCTAGTGATTTTGTTTGTATCTAGTGTCAAAGGACATACTATGGTTTACCTCCTAGAAAAAGCCACTTTGCAATCATCTATAATTAAAACGTTAAATTGTTGAATTGAGAAAACAAAAAAGAGAGGAAATATATTAGTATAATATTTATCAGTCAATGCTAGATGGTATGACAGCTGTCATTGACAATAGACCTGATTAGAAGTTCTGCCACCTAGTGTGTATTGTCGGAAGCTCCCCAGAAAACTTCCCATTAGCTAGGGAGCTTCTAGTGGCACACAAAATTAATTTCGCTTAAGTAGATACTAATTAGGAATAATAAATGTGGGTGTATGGAAAACACTAAAAAATATCAGTTGTTAAGTCTGAAAATGAAACCGGTCGACAAAGAGTTCAAGAAAATTGAGCATTAGGAATGTCTGTACAATCGAAAATAACGTAATATGATTCAAATTAACACTTGGTCACACGCGTTCAGAAAATACTCTGTACTCTTATTCTTAGTTTCCGTGACATTTACGGTGCCGCGGTGGCTTGAAGTAAAAATGTTTTGTATGGAAACTGTTAAGCAGTGACTCTTTCTTTACAAGAGGTTCTAGAAAAGTTGTTAATAGGTTGGAGAGGGCCGCATAACCTTTTGGCAAACTTTTCTAGTCTAATTTGTTACTTTGGTAGTGAAAGGAAAGAAGGTTTACTTTTCAATGTGCATTTCATGCTTACTCATCAGTGCACTGCAGCTGGACGGACAATACCGCATTCAAAAGACGACTCGCTTACAAGGCATGACCGCGACCGTTACGGTCTCATACACAGACTCTATGAAACTTGGAGATTTTTGGTTGTATAATATATGTTATTTTACACAAAGGTTTTAATAGAATCTTTTGTACGTAATTCTGCCGTCGGTCTCTTATCATTTTCCATAATGCGAATGAACATAATACATTTACCCATTTGTACATATACTGAATTATCTTGGCAGTATTTAAAAGTTCAGATTAATTCATACAAAACAGGACTTTTCTAATTAGCGAAGTAGGATTTTCTGTCACCAAAATGAATATAGGTACATAACGGAACGAGAATAACAAATGTATGCAGCAAACATATTAAATAATATGAATGTGAAGCAACAAACAGTCCCTTTTTAAGGAAAAAAAAATCTTTTTTTTTATTTATTTCTCCCATCCGGGACACTGACTTGGATTCGTTATGGTACAATAATACTGTATAAGTACTTAATAATAATGTAATATTCAATGCCATTCCAGATGTAAAGGGTCCAGAATGGCATTTCGTCAAGTAGGTACATATATATAAAAAAAATTAGGGATCACAAAATATTATAAAATAAGCCATTAACATACAATGTGTTGCCCATATATACCAGTTAAATACAACGTGTTGCCCATATATACCAGTTACATACAATATGTTGCCCATATAAACCAGTAACATACAATGTGTTGCCCATATTTACCAGTAACAAACAATGTGTTGCCCATATATACCAGTAACATACAATGTGTATTATTACCAGGTAGAAGAATACTGACAAAATGAGACACGTTTTGATGAGATTTGGACCACGTTTTTAACACTGACAATCAAGTGAGCTAGGTAACGACTTAGATCACGCACACAAGTTTCTTCATTGACGATCCGTTTGGAGTGATGGACGAATGGCCTGACTCAATTTGATTTTGGACTGGTTAATATTCGACTCAACCTATCACTCCACATCATTCATTTGGTTTTCCCCACTCATGGTCATTTTTTAAAGTGACATCGCTCCTGCGAGTGATCGTGTATTGGGAGCTTAGTGGAACCTCTTAAAACTGTTATCCCAAAACGTCCTTGAAGGGCCGTTCTATGTATTCGGGTGTCCATAAACATTTCCACAACAAAGTCAGCTGTATTAGGTTATTTGATTGAACTGTCGTCAATAAAGCGACTAATTTGTTTTGTTTGATTTTCGATTAGGTTTATAAAACGTGGAATTTGGAGAAACAATTCCTTTTGAAATTAATCAGGGTTCGACCAATGGTATGCTGCATGCCTTTAAATTCATGAGCAAGATCAAAATATTTTCTAACCTTGTCTTGCTCTGTCTTTGTCAAATTTTCACCATACGGCATAGTGATATCTTCGAGATATCGATGGTTAACTTGCAATACCTCATAACCCACATTGACAAAATTTTACATATAATTCCTTTACTGGTTATAGATTTTGTGCTGAAATCATCCACAACTAATGGCGAGAGAATTCAGGTTCAATCGAGCACCCGACTCTGTGATTTGGAACTCGCTAACGATACAGTCCTGTTAGAGACAAGCGTGGCAAACCTGAACTCTGCATTAGAATGTCTTCAGGAGCAATCGGCTATATGATTGTGAAACCTGGCACCCAACGTGTGCCCAAAATACACGTATCTTAGGATTTGAGAACAAACACAGCCATAGGAGTCCTGATTGGTCAACTATTCGTCACCAGAACCATAAAGTTCCACCAACCGACCTGGCTGGGCCGCATCTTAAGGAAGCCTATAGATGACATGATGCGCCTGAGCACTACCACCCGGAAGGCAACAGAAGGCGCGGTAGGCCCCTTCCCAAACGATCAGAAGACTGTATTAAACCGATCTCTGGGGTGCCGGAATCAACTGGGATGAGGCGGCGAGGACTGCAGGGAACAAAGTGACGTGGCGAGGACTTGTGGAGTCTAATATGCTTCAACTAGGGAGCGGACATGGTCGAAGAAGAACATCAACCAAAACAATTGCCGGACGAATTGCGTTAATCGTCCGGTCCGTTTGTATTGGTACATCCCAACTTAATATTATGACTTTGCATTACCTGTTTTTGCAACATCGTTGTTATTATTGATAGCATGATAGTTCTTAAGTAATATACCATCATCTTGTCACCCAACAAAGGTTCGATATTGTTTGCTTGTCCTCTTATAAAAACCTTGACTACAATTTTTTCCATTGTATAAAATGGTCTTGCTTTCATAAAAACGTTTGATTTTATACTCGTGGATCAGACCTTCGGAACATTAAACTCAGTTTTGAGCCAAGTAAAGTAAACCATCGTTATTTCCCTAACACTGTGTAACCGCTGTTTAAAATAGTACTATGTACGCGAAGGGATCAAATTTCCGTTGCAACAGATAGAAGCGGTGCACGGCGCATACTAATGGTGCCGAGACCATTTTCTCAAGTTCCTCTCGCAACACTGCATGACACATTACCGGGCATTTATCAAAGTTACTGTTTTACAGCAACCCCCCAACCTTCTAACCCCCCGAAGGGGAAAGTAGGCGTCTATATTGTATACGTAGGTAATAAGTAAACAAACACATTGGTAAATTTAATATTGATTGATATTAATCTATATTTAAAAGTGGAGCCCTATTTTCCTTGGTCATCGTATCACTCGTGAACGAATGGACTAATTTCGCTAATGGAGGAGAAATTTTAAGAAAACTTAACGTTGGTATTAAGTTTTCTATTTTTTGAATGTTTATTAATGGCGTTTGACATCTGCCGTTGGTGCGATTGACGTAATGTGTGCAAACATCGTTTAAAACAGATGCACCGGTCGGAATTTTCCCGTTCATATTATTATATAGGTAGATAGTTCGGGATCCTAATAGGAGGAAAAAGAGCGCTCTCCTCGCCAACTATCATTCGGCATCCTTAATACATTTTCCAGTCTAGTCCATCTCCTTCCATCAGGATCCCGAAGACATGGAAGAACCTCTCATACCGTGTTCCGAGGAGGTCATTAACATTGCGCAAGATCGAACGCAATGTAAACTTTTGTTGCCTCCTCACGCCTCTAAAAGTGAGGTGTAAAGGTAGATTTGATTTTGAATGATCTTCGAAATTATTTTGAATCGATTTAATCGTTTTTTAAAACGCTTCGGTATAACAATATTAAATTAATATGAAACATTCATATTCAAGTAGCTTTGTACAAACAACAATTATTCATATTGGAACAAATTGGGTTTATTTTGTGATTATTGATGTTAGTATTTCAAAATATTATGATTAAGAACCGGCCGTTGAGTACAAAAGTAAACGTGTATTGTTACGTAAAAGTTTCACTATAAATTTTATTATTTCAAGTCAAAGAACTGCAATTTGTAAGAATCTCAATAGGTAGTATGGTTTTATTAAACTGACTAGAAATGGTGTAAAATCCATCTCGGGAGATGTCGAGGACAACGTCTCGAGACGTCCTAACGATGAATATTGAATTCTCATTTTTGCATAAAACGATAAATAATTAACTAACTACCAATAAAACTCCAACCGATGATGCAAACGTTTTAAACTATGATTACATATTCACTCTTACAATCGCAGCAACTATCAAATAACTGGCATATTATGTCAAACGCCAATTTAAATTCAAAAATACAAAATTGTAATATATCGTCAAAGGCACTAAGAAGGTTATCTATTCAACACTATTAGCTAGCTGGGATGAAGGGATGTAGACAAGGGTGAGGGACAGCAATATGGCACATAAAGGAAAAGGAAACAATACGATCACACTTTTTACTGAAAACGATTTAACGCATAAAAATATGCAGTGTCATTGTATATTTAAGTAATGTGTTATTCTTAAAGTTTCGATTGTAATTGTTTTTTTTTACAAACAAAAAATAACTATGCATAATATTGAAAAAAGAAAGGGAGAGAAAAAAATCAGTGTTCGGGGTCACGTGGTGTTTATAAAAATAAAAATATGGCGAATGTTTCGAGTATTTTTGAAACCACAGGCCAGTGTCACTATGTAGGTAGGTATGTATTATTTGTATTATTTTTGGAACTCGTTCAAGATAATCTCGGTCGTGAATAATTGTTGTATTACATTCAACCGTTTACAACGTAACTACTACATTTTTTGACATATTTATTGATTATTTATTATTATTATTGTATCCTATCAGATTTACTCACACTCTCAAGCGATTCGGGTCAATATCAAACTAGTTCAATCGAAATAATCTGACGATCATTTATGTTATATTTCTGGATCCTATACTAATGAGCATGTATACTGTGTCAAGTGCTTAAGAAGAATCAAGTACAGTGGAACCTCTCATTACGAGAATTATTTCTTCCAGAGTCTTACTCGTTATGCGAAACACTCGTTATTCGAAGCAATTTTCCCCACACAAATGTATGAAAAGTACGATAATGTTTTCCATGCAAAAAAAAATACCATTTCAACTACTCTATCTAAAATTTTAATTTTAAGCGAGTACCTATAACTATAGAGCTCTACGAAGAATATGTGGAAAGACTCTGTGGGATATAGAAAGGAATGATAATATTAGGAAGGAATGTGGACAGAAGTTAGTGTTGTGACAAAAGATTTATAAGGCTGAAAGGAAACGTGTAAGAAAGTATGCCCGACTGAGAATAATGTGAAACGAACACATCGATTCCGTCCTCAGAAAGCCAGGTCAGAAGAGAAGTAGGAGAGGTTGTATAAAAAATGTTATACCGGTGGAAGAAGCGAAAGAAGTGTGCTTGGATAGAAAAGAGTGGAGTTCTATTATCTGTGCTTACTCCTTACGGGACACGTCTTGATGTGTAAAAAAAAGGATAAATAAATTATGATCTGATAAAAAAGGGAATAAAATTATGAATTTGTGACAAATACGTTTGAAGTCAGAAATGGTTGGTTTGATTTCTTTCAAGGATGAGCAGCCCAGATACTTCATTATTTGGCGGATACGGGACTTAACTTTCTGTGGAAGTCGTATTTCGTACACGATGCGAAATATCGCTCGTTTTGGGAGCAATATTTACATATTTTTCTTTTTGTATCTACCTTTTTGTTATTTCAGAATATTATAGTTTTGTATATCCTATTGTTAAAATTATTGTGAATAATATCTTTCGCGGTATGGAAGTAAATGTAAATTAATTTAGTGTAAATTGTAATTATTATATTTATATTATAATGTCAATTATTGTAAATAATAACTCTTGCTGTGTGACAAGTCCTCGCCATGCGGTCCTGTCCTCTGCGATTCCAACAGCCGCACCACAGTCAACATCAACGGTCTGAAGGTCAGCTTCGTAGAGCCTTTTAATTGTTTGGCTTCTGGATGGTAGTTGAGACTAAGACGGGTTATGTCCCCTGTAGGCTTCCTGAGTACGTGACCTAGCCAATATTTACATACCTATCTATTAAATTTTACTCGATATGCGAATTGCTCGTTATGAGAGGTGCTCGTTATAAGAGGTTCCACTGTATTATAAACCCTGCCACGGTGTAACGATTTTAGAATAAGTACGTAAATTTATTATGTTTATACGCGGCTTAAAATTAATATACATATGAAAATAAACAAATCACACATCAAAAGTTATTCCATGAGCTCTCGTATTTACCAGTTTCTACTAATTTGATTTAGACATACTTGGTACACCAACATCATTTTCAGCGTCAAAACTGTCTAAAAGACGATCCTTCACAGGGTTGTTTTACAATGTTTGCCGCTTTACGACTTACCCTAGAATCGAGACCATAATAATATAGTGATTGAATGAGAGAGACAGCATTCGTGATGGTCTCGGTAATCACGATGGTCACGCTAGAACCCAATAGTCCACACATCGCTATCATAGTTCTGGTGTTACGAAACTATTCTTACCGATTGGGTCATTAAAATGGTGCTTTTCGGGAGCTACAGATCGTCCATGTCATTCTGTAGACTGTTTCATCTTGATGTAGATATTCGCCTCGAAGTCGTCTGAAATCCCGAGAGCCATAATGTAATCCTAGTAGAAGTTTTTGATGATCGAATATCAAAACGATCAAGAGTTTGAAGATAATGACAATTATTGAAGAAACTATGGATCGTGCTGTGAGTTTCATTATGACCAGAACCTAGTAGTTGATCCAATAAAAGAACACCATGTCTTTACTAACTAACTCGTCCCCTTTTGACCCCGCACCTAGAGGCATAAAGGCAACTAGAGCCCTCCACAACCTAGAGTGGTAGAGGTGATGGGCCCACCGCCCACGCTGTGTGCGCCAGGGTATAGTTCTGGAACTAGAAAGTATGTATATATAATTAATGTTTTTGAAGATAATGGAAATCGTTGATGGTACATTATTATGATTGTAAACTCACTAGATTAGCTACACTTAGTAGGAAGATTGCGGGAGTTTTTTACTTTTAAGATTTATACAACAACATACAGATTATGTATCATGTACAACATGATATTGTGTCGATATTATACTTATAAGTAAATATACTAACTTCCGTGTAAGGGAGATATTTGCAGCATGTGGGACTAAGAATGAGCCCGATGTGTGGGTGTATGCCACTCCATGCACCTGTGCGCATTCTCACTGCATGCTTATTGTTGAAATATTTTGATACGAGGGTATTATAATTGTTTCCTAGAATTCGAGGATGGTTGTTGTGACTTAATCCTCTTTGATAATGTAATAAAAGATAAAAAAGCAGATCCTAATGCAATGGTAGATTTTCCAGATGGAGCCGAAGATGATTTTCATAGAATAGCTAATAAGTTCAATGAAAATTTTATAACAACTGTAGAAAGTATTGATCATAGCATAAAAGTTTGTAAGGATAAGAAATGCAACTCATTGGACTTAGTGAAGCCTGCATCGTTTGAATTTAAGTTTAAGGTGATAACAAACGTAGAAGAACTAAATAACGATTGATATGATAAGATATTCATTAGAGGTGGTGGGAGGCTTCATTGTAGAAACTTTGAATCAATCAATGAAGTGTGGAGTTTTTCCAAAAAATTGGGTAACTCCGATTCCCAAGATACCTCACTAAGCATGAGAAATTAATGGAAGTTGTAGTGAAGGATTAAATAGTAAAATACATACAGAGTAATAACATACTGGTGGCAAAGCAGTCAGGATTCAGGTCGAATTTCTCGTGTGAAACAGCAATAAACTACGTAATATACAATTGGAAAGAGCGTTTGGATGAAAATAATATATATTGATAGCAGTCTTCTTGGATTTTAAAACAAATACAAAAAATGTTGATAGTTGGGTCTAGTTTATGATGTGGGTAGTGAGCGAGGACCGAGCAAGTGATGAAGATTTATAATAAGATTAATAATAAGATAACATAGTTATAAGTTAAAAGTATGCGCATAATAATTTTTATAAGATATTTAAATAGATTTTTTTATTTATTTATTTTAACAAAACACATTACAGAGGACAACTATACATTAAAAGTAGAAACAGAAGTAATTTATGACCTTAAACTAAGTTGACCTCCATCGAGATGTGTCACATGTTACATTATAATATATTGTTGAGTGAAACAGGTACAACATGTTCCAGAGAATAAATAAAATATCAATAGGAATACTCCTATAGTATAAGTGAAATATGAAAATAGCTAAAGATTAACGCAAACACAAATGGAGAGTGCAAGAAGAAGGGAAGGAAAAAAGGGAGGAAGGGGTGTGGGAAAAGAAGAATCAACAAGCTCTCGCGAAGTAGTAGAATTGCTTAAAATTGCTATGGAGATCTGTTTCTTGAAGACATGATGTGATGTGATGATAACTTTATAAAATAAATAAATAATATAAGACGCAAAATTAGAACCAATCAAATACATATATTGAAAGTGTCAAAACAAATACAATATTATATGTTCGACATCTTTTGCAGAAACCAAAGATTGTGTGTCATCATCAGGAAAGTGACGAAATGTATTAAGAACCAAACGCTTACTTCCGATTGCCGTACAAATTTTGCAGAACAATTTTTTTCCAAACCGTCCTCCTACGGACCCCCATTTATCTTCCTCACCCGAGCAACGTTATCCTATTGACGCTGTCTTGGTTTCGCTGATTGTTTTCTGCCAATGGGCTTACTGTCTAGAAGATTCTTTGTGTACTTCTCTACCCTAGCACGACCCATGCCAATCCTCTTTATCTGATGTTAGTATAGTGATCATTGGTTGTCCTATGAGCGCGCGTGGACCACATCTTCTAAACAGCCGCAATTTCTAGCCTAAGTCTCAAAACCCTGTTCCCAAATATCAGCATGACATTGCTGATCCTCTAGTCCAAGATTCAGACACATGACCACCAATTTAACGTGAGGGTATTGTACAACCTGGAGCTTCAATAGTTTGTAGAGCTGGTGCGGTTTTAATTCCGCTCTAGATTTGTGATACAGAAATAATTCTGATAGAACTGAATGACGATAAACAATAGAATAAAGACTTTGGAGAGGCCAAAAGTTCTAAAAGATGCATTTACATTAAATTTCTGATGGTTTATAAAATAGACGAAAGCTTTATGAAAATTATATTGTGGAGCTAATTCAAAGATGCAGTCTTTTATATAAGTATTATAACACTGTAAAATATA
Organism: Mystacides longicornis; assembly: GCA_963576905.1. Lineage (NCBI taxonomy): Eukaryota > Metazoa > Arthropoda > Insecta > Trichoptera > Leptoceridae > Mystacides > Mystacides longicornis. Next base: position 12,055,385 of record OY756429.1, read on the forward strand.
ATAAGTTGTGATGTTTTTTTTTTGGTTTTTTCTCTGTTAGTTTTCAAACTTAAAATATGTGTCTTACATTTTAAACACTGCCTTATCATACAAATATAAGACTCCAAGTATAACAGTTAAAAAATAGTGTAACAAACAATATGAAGTAATAAATCTTATATATTGACCTATACCATGTATATTTATCAGGGAGAGAAACTTTGAATTTTCTCCGCAATTCTATTCTAGCTACCTAGCTGATATTTATTTTATCATGTGGGTAGGTAAGTATCTATTATTAGGTATATCCACTAACTGCCCTAGCAAAGCGACATTTGTTTGCATTCAAATGATAATTTTAGCAACATATTTCCGAAGTTTTGACAGTTTCTAAGTTTGTAGAGTCAGTTCTATTCATATAGTTTGCACATATATAAGTACCCCCAACTAAGAATATCAGTTAAGTTATCTTTATTATGTATGTATTACAAGTCCATATTTTATTATGTATAAACGTATCTAAATATCGATTTCTTATAAAAATGTTTTCGGTTTATATTTATGAATATTTTTATTAGTTGTTATCTTCGTTGCTCTTCCTCCCATCAGGATCCCGAAGACGACGAAGAGAAATACTTGATCTAAAATTAACAGTGTGGAAAAGTACCAGGTCTAGGAAACAAAAATACTGGTATTTCTATAATAGCTCATAAATGAAAGAATGATTGAAGTAAAAGATCTTAGAAATAAAAATGTTTTAAAATCACAAGTCAGTTTTCTTATTTAATTTTGATTTTTGAAAGGGTGTTACTTCAAAAAAGTATAAAACACTTGGAATATAAACCATAGGAAAAACTTCCCTGATCAATAAGCAAGCATTCTGAAACGGTTTAAATGTTGTCCATTTTAGTACGATTCTATATAATAATTGAAAAGTTTGTCCTAACTCTTTATTTTAGTTGCAACACTCTAGTCCCCCTAGCCCACATGAAATATTTTCCAGACGCATGACAAACAAAATCAACTAGTATTTTTCATTCGACTGTCAGGTGATATTCGTTCCTTAGACATCAATAACAATAATAGGTGTCTTTGGGAATTGTAATATCTACGAAATACCTATAAGAGGTTCCTACACACAACAACTGTTGCTACTGGAAGAAATGTCTAATTGTCTACAGTCCTCAAAGTGATAAAGTAAAATTGTGACTTTTTAGGGACGACAAAACTGATTATAGTGTTTGTGTAATGTGTATTCACGCTGAGAAAGTTCATTTTAAAAGCAAACCAACGTAGTTGCACTTTGAGCAACATTAAGCGCAATGGAGAGATCTTCTTGCCTCCCTGTGCCTCTAAGTGGGGTGACAGCGCATCGATGTTGTTTTAATCTGTCAGAAAATACTACGTATGTACCAGCATAACGTATCAAAATATTGTGTAAAAATTGTTATGATAAGGTTGTGTTTTGAGACTTAGGTAATTAAAGCTTTCAAAATATGTTTTTTTCCATTGCTTATAATATAAATAAAAATACGTAAAAAACATACCTGTTTGCAAAATTTAAAACAAATGTGTAAATTTTAAAAACTTCTAAATCACTATTAAAAATTCGTTTATTTTAACCGTCTCAATAAGAGCTCGGTAATACACATTTTAATACAAATATTTTAATTTCACTTCACATATTTTTTTTCTCTAAATCACTTCACGAACAACTGTCGTTAATCGGTAAATGTGTTTAGATCCCCGCTGCGCATCACACTCCCGAGATAATAACATGCGCGTGGATACTAACTATACTAATACTGCGTCCTAGACACGCTCGCCCTACACGCAGAGCGCGCATCTTAGGATATTATTGTTATTATATATGTATAACAGTAATTTGTGTTAATCCCTAAATAACCCATATCACTCCCAAAGCCGAGCACCACATGCCGTTTTGATCCAGATTCTTTAAATAAATACATGTTTTTTCACAATTACTTTAATTATATTTTGAACACGGTCCAATATGTATAATAATTTTCTTATGCTGATTAGTTATTTAAAGATACATACTCCTTTGAGGCAGTCGATCAGTTTACATATCTGGGATCTGGCTTAACAGAGACCAATGAAGACCAAGCCGAAGAAAGGAGAAGAATCACGGCAGCCAATAAAACATATTTTTAACGTCCACAGGAAGACCAAGATTACCCTTTACAAAACCATTTTTAGGAGTGTATTGGCATATGGATGTGAGACACTGACAATGACAGTAAGGACGGCTGAAATGTTGGACATGTTTGAAAGGAAGGTGCTCAGACGGATCTGTGGACCCGTAAAAGACGGAGAAGTTTGGCGCTTACGGTGCAATGGCGAATTCCACACTATATTTCAGGCCCCTAACATCTCAACACATATAAAACTTCTTATATCGAGATGGGCTGGACATGTGCAAAGGATGCCAGAATCGCGGGTTCTAAAAAGAATCCTGACAGGACATCCAGGAGGGGGGAGAAGGATGGGCAGACCGAGACTGAGTTGGGAGGACGTCGTGAAGAGAAACGCAGCGCAACTCTTGCAGGTGGACAATTGGAGAGGGGCGGCTGGGGAAAGGGAGCTGTGGAGGCGAAAGTTAAGGAGGCCAAGGCTCGATTTGGGCTACAGCCCACGCCACTGAAGAAGAAGATTATTTATTTCATTTTACGTATACAACGTTAGCCAATAAGTTGGACCCATTGAGGAATTCATGATAAACGATTGTGTAGAAAAAGAAAATAGACTATCAATAATGATAGATTTCGCTGTCCCAAAAAGAACGGTAGGTGGGTAAGGTGTGGGTTTTAGACAGTATGAGTCTGGCACTAACATTTTTGTGTCTTTGGAAAAAGCCTCTCACATAAAAAAAATGATAAATAGGACACATAAGCCAGTAATCGAAGCAGCTGTAAAGACCTAAGCTCTTTTTAGTAGGTACAAATTAAATAAAAAAAATAACATAAAAAGGCGATATACATAACAACGTCATACTTCATCCGAAGTTCCTACAACTAACGCTACGGTGAGAAATTTCAAATTGTCCGCAGTTTTAAACGTCGCAGCAGTCGACAGCAGTCGCAGTCTTTAAATTTGGTTGCTCTCTTGTTCTCAATAATTTCCAACTTTTATCTCTATATCTCATTAATAATTATTAAATAATATGTACTTGTTGCATACATGAGATTTTTCGACATGTTGAACATGTTGAGAATTCTCATGATTAGGAGTTTCGGAGACTTAAACATTACCACCTAATGGCGAACGTTGTTAACGTAAATTAGTGATCACACCAAGCCAGCCCTCCAAATAACAGTAGAAGACGGTCGTAAGACCGTAGTGGTTTGTTCCATTTAAAAATCGAACATTAGTAATGAATTGTTAGAGTCATTAGTTGTTACATATTCTTTAGTTTTCAACGTGTTTATGTAAAATTCGAAACCTTTAAAAGGACGATCAGATAATTTACGGACCTCGGTAGCCTGGTGATGCTTGGTATTCAGATTATGAGTTCCCGGGCTTGACTCCTGGTCGGATCATAGTTGTTTTCAAAGCGCTTTTTCACTTGAAGTTTCTACCCCGAGTTGACTGTCTGAGATTGGGTGGGAACGGGAGCCTAAAAAAGTTACCTTTTTTTAAAGAATTTGTATAAAGAATTCTAATTTATGTATTTACTACAAAGAGTTCCATAAATAGAGCGGCTTACTTGCCTTGTATTTTATCTGTCCTCAAATTGAGGCAGTTAACCGCTGCGATTTTTTTATGAATTCAGTATGTCACAGACGTTGCTAGGTGCCGCATCGTGTTGCTTACATAATAATTGCTCAAAATGCCCTCATGTGTAATGAGATACTGCACCAATTATGCAATAAAAGTTAATAAAGGTGACAATATTATATCTTTCATCGGTAAGTACAATTTATTACATGTTTTTTTTTCATTTCATTATGAATAATATATTATTTTAAATTTGTCTACATATGTCAATATTATTTGACACATCGATATCTTAATATGTAAATTGGGTAACTCCGAAATAGTCACTTTTCGGGATGGAATGAATTAAATACCTATATTTTTAATTAAACTGAATATGTGCACACTCAAAGAGAACACAAATATACTCTTTGACTCTTTCACAGTAAGCTTAAGTTTAAAGATATGGAATAACTTTTTTTTTTTTCGAAATTACCGGCAATCGTATCCCACAAGAAATGTTTTTTGCCTGAGTTTAAAATCCAGAGAAAATCATAAAACAATAGTACTGATCAAATAATAATAATGAAGAAGAAAGAATAAAGTCAAATAAGGATAAAATTATTTTCAATAAAAGATAATAATAATTGTCTATTTATTTCAAGAGAATTGAGACTTATTAATTAAATGAAGAATATTAACCAACATGGAACAACTTTTCAAATAATATTTACTGATATTTTTGTTCACTCACTCCTTTTTTCCATATTTTTCCTCCATATTTTTTTTATCATTTTAGGTTTTTTGTACTCAGTGCTCCACAGTTTTCTTTTTTTTTTTACCAAACTTAAGTATTTCTTTCTCTCCATTTTATGGTTTAAATAAGTAGCCTGTGAAGTTTATTCTACCAAAATGCTCCCGCTATCTCTTATCATATTATAATATCAAAAAAATCATTACTCTCTCCCAGTAGTAATACCAATATACGTTGATTCGATTTGTCTTAATCATTATCATGAGTATACAATTCTCATTCTTACTCAATTCTGCATAGAGAATAGTATTTTGAACGTTGCTAATACTATCATGGACAAACCCATCTTTCTTTATAATTTATTAAGGCATTTTTTCATTTTATATATTCTGAAAGACGTGGAAGACCCTCTAATACCGTGTTCCGTTCCTTCGAGGCAGAGCTGAGGGAAATGGACTTGGTGTGGAAGGAAGTCATAAGCATTGTGCAAGATCGAGCGCAATGGAGAGCTCTTGTTGCCTCCCTATGCTCCTAAGTGGAGTTCAAAGGGAGTTTTGATTGATTTGATTCAGTAATGTTAAAAGATGTACTGAAATGTAAGTGTACAACGTGATATTATCATTTGGTTTTCTTTCATAGATTCCCGAGAATAGGGAATGAAAAAAGAGAAGAGTGGATCAAACTGGTTCAAAAAGATCGCAGTGAAGAAACTTGGCTACCATCTAAATTTTCAACAATTCGTTCAGTACATTTTAAGAAAGATAATAATATAATTGGTACATCACCCGCACACCTCTCACCAAAGAATACCGAATTTTTATACCATCATTAGGTAAATCGTTTTGTCAAAAATGCAGTTATCCATGTTGCATATTAATGTATCGACACTATAGCAACATAATAATAACATTGTTGCTTAGTAAACAGTTTGTTACTATAGTAAACAAACATCTACTGAAATATAAACAATGCACTAAGTAAAAAGGTTGAATTCCATTACATTCGCAGTATAAGTCATTTATATCGAAAATTAAAATTTTCTAAGTCATCGTTATGAATGTTTTTGGCGCATTATTTAAACACAATTGGAACATCACCCGCACACCTCCCGTCCCTCCCACCAAACTGGACACAAATTTAAAGTGAATTTTCTTCCTATAAGCCACTCTATTTATGGAACTCTTTGATTTACTATGCTTCTCTATGGCTGTCGTACGATAGATTTTACAGAATGGAATGCCTTTTTCAGTAGGTAAAGAACTGAGAGAGATAATTTTCTATCAACAATTCATTTCTTCCAGCGATTTTCCAGAGACATTAGTATTATAAGGTTTGTATTATTGGATACCGCCGCGCCGGGGCGATATAGAGGGGTTAAGCAACGTTCTAGTAATCCTTCCGAGGTAACAATTGGAAATTAATGTACCGCACCCAAATTGCAAATTAATGCCTCGTTCATTATTCTTGTCTCTCTATAAATTCTTGTTGTCAGGACATTATCCGGGTTTTTTTTCCACTAGCAACTGGAATTATTACCATTGCGTATTTCTCATTCCTTATTTGTATTGTTTTTTTTATATTCTATTATTTTGATAACGTACATGTTGCGCATTAAAATATGACACACGTGCTTTAGTGCAAATTTTAACAAAATTGAGTGTGGACCAAATTATTAGTATGGTAATATCCTGTATCAAAAATAACACTGATATAACATTAGATTGTAAAAACATTATAGTATGTAGGTAAGTAAAGTGTCCAATTTTTCTCTGACGGTCTCAATATTTGAGAAGAAATAATACTAGAGAAATATGTGCTACTACGCATGATCCCAACAAGTACCAAGTGACTGTTGTTATATTCATACAAACTCATAGGTGGGTGACAATTTTTTATTTTTAATATTTTAGCGTTAACACAAAGAAATTTTATGTTTCAATCGTATAATTAGTTAAAGGATTTACCTATGGGTTTTGTTGCGATGTTTTGTGATTGTCGATGAAAATAAAATTAATTATTATTAATAATAATTTATCTTTAGTCACGTGACTAAATATATATAAAGGAACAATCAATCAATCAATTCTCTCTTTGACACCAGTGGTCTCAATTATTGTATGTAAAAGCAAACATAGTTACCTACTTAGATTTCTAAATAATGGAAGGCAAGTGTAAATGGTAATGTTAAACATAAAAATTGGTACTAACCTAATAATTTTTTAAGAATTTTCGTATTGGAAATGGTTGGTAGCATAGAGGTCCAGTCTCCGACTTTCGTTTAGACTTAGGAGATATTTTGCAGATTCTTTCCCCAGTGCCGTCAATTTTCTTCTTTCACAATCAGAGCTGTTCCGAGTACAGGCAAAAAATACTCGAGTACTGAGTACAAGTACTCGGTGGGAAGTACTCGAGTACAAAGTACCGAGTATATGAGTGATTAATGAAACAAAATTTTGTATAAACCTTTATTTGCCCCGCGCATGTTTCAACCATGGGGTCACCACATGAAAATATCACGCGCACCCTCTATGCATGTGATTCAGTCATGGGGCCAAAACATATTGTAACCGCGAGCAATTGAATCGACGACTACAAAAACTGCATAATTCATGAAATTAAAATTTTACAAAAAATGTATAAATAATATGATACCTATTACATTTTTTTAATTGGTGTGTAAGGCGGATACGTGTTTCTTTTATTTAAAAATATACGCCTACTCGGTTTAATTTAAATAAAAGACTGAGGGTGACTTAAATGAAGTTACTACATGCAAACTGACTGCCAAGTTAAGAATCGTACGATGTTAACATCATGGGCACCAGTAGAAAATCTTCTAAAGGGGGGTGTTCAATATTATTAATTGAACATGTTATATTATATGGGTACCTACATAATTATGTATAGGTACATGGGTCAAATGTCACAATCCGTGATTCGCATTGCAGGACATGTATTGTTACCTATTCCTTTTTGGGCCCTTCCTAAGCAGTGCACTTTTGAAGTCGGTACTCACCGCATCTCGGGAACACACACACGGAATAAACCGCTTTTACCGCCGGCCGCTACATATTCGGAAGTGTAGAACACATCGGACATATCAATAATCATCAACTTATATTTACATTTTGTGCATCCACATTTATTTAATATTAGTTTAACAAAGTGCAGTGCTGCCAGAAAACAAGGGATTCCATCATACATATTCGGAGAACATTGGATTTGGGGTAAGTGCATTGCAATCCAATCACAGTCCACTTTTCACTTTCCTGCTGATCACGTTAGCTGAGGGGGCAAATATTATTCACACTTTTTTCACTTTCTTCGGGCTCCCATGAATAATGATGAATTTATGTTAATCGTTAAAAAAATAAGAATGTACCTATCGATAATTATTTGTGATATTATTTTTTGTGACGCATTTTTTTCAAAAGGCACATCAGAGATGACCTCCATAAGTAGGTAGGTATTCCTTAAAAAAATAAAGAACTAACATAACAAATATTTTCAATTTAATCGACTTTAAAATCTATATAAACAAGGATATTTAAAAATAATACAAAAAAAAATACATATTATCAAGTAAATAAGATCAAGTAAATAAGATTTAGTTTTTTCGTACAGAAGCAATAGCATAGTAGGATTTCAGACCAAACACCATAAAAATGACGAATCTGACAAAAAACTCTTTTTGAAAAAATTATGACTTATTAATTTAGTTTTTGAAAATAACCAATTCAATTATAAAACTTGGGTTTTAAAAAGCAATTTCGTCACCAATACTCTAGAATTAAAAACGAGAACCATACATCTACACTTTACCACTACCTATTACCACGACACCTAACAAGTCCCAACTTGCAAAAAATACATACCTATTACCTACGCAACGTAGTCCAATGATGTACTCGAGGACTTAAAATGTACTCGTGTACTTGCAAATGTATTCGAGTACTTTTAGGCTCAAAAACGCACCGAATACAAGTACAAGTACAGGTTTTAGAAATTTTCTCGTGGACTGAGTACTGAGTACACCAAAAGTACTCAGAATACAATCTACGAGTACTTGTAATCGATTACCGCACAGCTCTGTTCACAATACACGAGCCTTTCTATGAAAGTTGTCAAAAGTGCACATATTTTCACTCTATGTCCATCAGATTCATTAAAAGTATTCCTATCTCGTATACAATTTTCATTCATACGGAAACTGAAGATTTTTTCTACATGCCTGCCTACTATGTTTATGTGGGTTGCGTCTTATTGCAAACGTACGTCGCTATATAGGTCAATGGGATCTGATTGCTTACCTATGGTCTCAAGTGTGCAAGTATTTGTAGTCAGTATAGCAGGACCGCAATATGTCTCACCTCGAATATGAGACACCTCGCTAATACGAGTAGCTACGTATACTACGGATATCTATCTCCAGGTTGAAGCTTTCCAATTTAAATTGAATTGAGTGCTGGATAGGATAGATATTGTATGATAGATGATATTATGAAAAAATAGTATACGATAGATATGTATGTACCTATATTAAAATTTTAATTTATTCATTTTCCCTTTTAACCCACTCAGGTGCATAGTGAGGCAACAAGAGCTCTCTATTGCACCATCACAGGGTGGACACCAGCGACCCGAAACCTCCCCCTTACGGGGTCAAGGTTTATTTCCCTATTAGGTATATAGATAAATGGGGGAAATGGTTATCTGATAGATAAATTTTAGAAAATGATAGGAAAAACAGTAAATGGATAGATCAATCAAAACTCCCTTTTTCATCCCACTTAGAGGCAAAGGTAGGCAACAAGAGTCCTCCACGATCTACAAAGGAATGGAAGATGTTATGAGAGGTTCTTCTTCTTCTTCGGGACCCTGATGGGAGGAAGAACAGCGCTCTCTTAGGCCAACTGTAATTCCGCATCCTTAACTCATGTCCCAGCCAAGTCCATATCTTCTCCATAATGGTAGAAATGATGGGCTTCTGCTGAGAGCAACGGCGTTAAGCGTCGTTCGCGTTGCGGTGGTATCATCTTATACCAAAAAAGGAGTCTCAGGACTTACAACCATACATGAGAATGGGTAACACACAAGCATCAAACAGTTTACATTTCGTCTCGACACTTAACGCCATATTTTGGTCATGTTGTTAAAGGCGCCACTTGCCATACTGATACGTATCGGAAGCTCAGTCCCGAGGTCTAACTGAGAGAAACCATTACCACCAGTGGTGGTAATGGTTTCTCTCAGTTAGTTAAATGTATCCACAGCATTGATGGTTATCGATCACTGATCTATATCGAGGCGAGCATAATTTGCCACTAGCTCCATCTTATTGTCCGATAGACGGATAAGAAAAAAAAAATGGTTATCGATAGATGGGTAAGAAAAGTGGTTATGAAACTTAACAAATTTTTATTATGATTTTTATTCCTTCATTTTTTGTCCATAGCCACTCAATAATTTGACATTGCTGATAACATACCAAGCATTTGTGTTTATAGGTTGCTGTTGGCTGACCAATATACCTATCCTATTTTAATTTTATTGTGTTTCAAGTGTTTAAATGTCCCTGACCAACAATAATAATTTTGTTGCATGATGTTATATTCAATATGGCGTATATATGTACTCTCCCGATGTGTAGCCAAGAATAACAAGTCTAAAAATATTAAGTACCTACCTAACACCCGCATTGGGTGCGTACTTACACATATACGTACATAATACAAGTACCTACTTATTACTGAAACAAAACAACTCGGTTACTTACTGTATATACGTGTACATGTTCAATTCAGTGTATTATTTTTCATTAAATCATAAGAAAAAAGTTCAAGGTCCGTAAGATATCACATATTGAATAGGTACACTTGACTACCGAAATTTACCAATATCGCAATAATTTCGTGATCGCGATCGCAATGTATGAATTGTTTATCTATGGCTATTATATTACGGGTAAATTCCAGCTTATTCATCAATCTTTCACTTTGATAAGTTTTTGTATATATTATTATTGTGTATACCTAATGTTTGTTTAAAGTTTTCAACTTGTTATTATTTCTAAACTGTTATAAAACCCGCACATCCAGGTTTTGAGGTGTTTGACTGTACCCGTGCGAACACCGTGCCTATTGTTTGGTATTGTCACCTATCCCGATATTAGTAGGGAACGGTCGGTAATTACCATTTATGTTGTTTCTTATTATTATTTCGCATTGAACTATGAAATGAACTATGAACACAGCTGATCTTGTATTTGTTTTGTCTCACCTTTTTAATTTTAATATAATATGTAAAGTTTGTTTGTATGTAAATGTTATCATAAACTGTAAAAGGCGAAAGCCGTTAATTGAATAAAATAAATAAAATAAATAAATAAATAAATAAATAAATAATGGAGGTTTATTTAGGAGGAGGAGATATTTACTATAAAAAGACAATCAGATTGGAATGTCATCAAAAATGGGCAAATGATTTTTTTTTAAATTTCCATTCTAGCTCTTCCGACAGACTTTTTGTCTTTACTATAAAATATTGATTTCAATATTGTATATCTAATGCTATTTTATTACCAGTATGCTCATAGACCTGCTAAAAAATCCTCGGACAAGGTAAAGAAAATGGAATCGACCAGAGCTATGAAAAGGACTTCGAGAAAGACCACAAGGAAGCAGACCTCCATCAGGACGACCGTTTAAACGCTGGAGGGACAGTTGGCAGTCAGCTTCCCAAGAGGACAACGTAGCAGGAACAACAAGCCAGCAGGCCTAATCAAAGAGGAAGAAGAAGATATTACCTATTTTACCAAAAATCCGACCGATGCATTTATTTTAAACTACTTAATATGACATGTGAACATATCATATTCCAATCGCACGAACTATCAAATAACTGACAGTACTTAATTATTGTTGTCAATGATTTTTTTTAGTTAACTTTCATCGTTCCGCGGATAGCAAATTTTAAGAGTGACGTTTTTTTTTTTAATTGTGTCCGGGTCAAAAGGTTTACGAAGGTGGCAACACTGCCTATTTCCTGTAGCTCCCCGTGTGACCTGCCTATTATTTTTTATCAATATTATTGTTTGTGATGAAATTATGAAATGAAATGTTGTTCTTTTCGTTGACATTCTAAAATTAAAACAAGATGTTCATTGAACGTGTTCTTTGGAGTTGTTTGTTTATTAGACATCACGAAGTTTTTGAAGCAAGACTACGAAGTGAAGGAAGGTTTCGCAGAACCAGTATCTTACAAACACTAGCATATACGTACCAAAGAGGTCTCACTTGTCTCTCCAGAAAATGAAAATAAAAATGAAAATTAAAATTAAACTGTAAATGAAATTGAAAATGAAAATTATAAGGAAAATGATCTTTCTTATCGCTCGTTCTGTTACTGGAGTTTTTGTATTGACCTTTTCTGGAAGAATGCGCACAATAAATACCTTTTTCTTGAGTTGGTTTGCGAATCGTTTGGATTTGAGCATATAGGATAGTTTACTAAAACAGCCCAATTTCAGCTTCCTGGCTCTACCAAGTTTGACCATGTGAAAGAAGTGTGCTGGATAAAACAGTACTTAATGAGGTCCGATCTCTCTGACTACCCCATAAGGGACACAGCGTGAAAAAATATATTCAATGACTTGAATAAGCGTCTTTATGATAGGTACGTGGTACAAACATGAGTACTCTCTAATACCGCCGATTTTAATTTAATTCAATTTCACAACGCATAAAATTATCATTTCACGAAGATAGACGCGTGCTCTTCATGTTGGTTGGTACAGTTAACTATGGCTTAATGAAATTTCTTCTTGGGCGTTTCAACCGAATCTTCATTTCACTTCGAAATTTTCATTAAATAATAACTAGGTATTATTCTGTAGGTGTACTTATCCATTACATAAAGTTACATACATAATTACCCAGTTCATTGGCTCTGGAACGTTGTCAGAGACGCGTATTTTTTAATGGGTGAACGTGTAAAAAACTAACACTAATATTGGAAGGATGGAACTATTTTTGGATTCTAATACTCAGTGGAACGTTGCTGAAAACAGGGTGGCATGTATAGCAATCACCTAAGGTTATATGTAGCATCACGGAGAAAACAAACTATTAGTAACTAATTGCTAGGGAGTGTTTTATTAGTAGGTAGTCGTTGCCAGGGGCGGATTTGCACTCTTGGCCGCCCTAGGCCCTATGCAGATTGCAGACGCCCCTTTCTCAGCACTCATTATTTCGCATAATTAATTTACACTTTACTGCCAACTGTTAAAGAAATCAATCCATAAATTTGGTTACAATTATATTAAAGCTACGTTATATTTTCCGAGGTTTCAGGGAAAATTGCACAAAGCTAAAACATTTAAAATGGTTTTAGGGTTTTTTTATTTCTCTTACACGATATTATAATATTATATGTGTTACAAAACTCGTCTACACTTACACTCAGCAAAATCATTAATTAAAAATATATTCTCAAGACAATTTCCTTTAAAACCAGCTTCTATGTTAAACAAAGCAAGATCGTTTACTTAATTTGTTTAATGTTTGGCCGCCCCTAAAATCTGGCCGCCCTAGGCCCGGGCCTACTGGGCCTTAGGGCAAATCCGCCACTGGTCGTTGCACATTATGCAATAATACGACTCTCAGATACATTGACATTATTCTGTTAGCAAAAAATGACAATAAATTTTGTTACATGGTGACGAAATAGGTAGGTATATTATTATTTTCAAATTGTTATTTCTTAGGTACATAATACTCATTTATAAAATTATTATTATTACTTATTAGTGGAATCTTATCTTATTAGTCTTGTTATTTAGTAAAGACATTATTATTTTTACTTTTATTTTTATTACTATTATTTTTTTTCTTCACTGTAGGTATTATGCTTTTTTGTTAGATGATTGGTTGGTTACATGATTTGATTTGAAGTATGTAGTATTGCCCCAGAACAGACTTTGTCTAGTGGGGGAGTAAATTCCAATAATTATATATGTAAACTATTTCTTGTGTAATTGCGATAATGGAAAATAAAATAAATATTAAATAAATAAAATAAAATCCACTGTTCCATAAAATGTTTGATATAGTTAGGTAGGTATGAACCTAATAAGTACCTAAATCCAGACATTTTGTACAAAATTGTTGACATTTTCACAAAATCTTAGAGTTAGTTTCTACCTTGTAGGACATACCTACTTACTTTATAAAAATTCCATAATAATAATTGGTTTCAATGTTTTTGAAGTTTTATAAATACCTATAAAAATCATTAACCGATATGGGAAACCACGATTTTTAATTTTCTGAATGTCTTGAAAAGCTACAAAGCTATTCTGGGTCCTTCAAGAGATCCTTCGGGATAAGTCCGCCTTTTGGTTCGATGTATGTGTTTAAATTGCTATTTTAATTTAATAAAGTGTAATTTATTTTTATTATTTATTTCTCTATTTCTGGAGAGAATCACAAAAAAAAATATATGAATATTAATTTTTTTTTGCACATAAAAGCTTTGCCGTTTCACTTTCGTCCAATAAAAACGTTTGTCTGACAAAATGTCAATGATGGGTGTGTATGGTGTTTTGTTAAGCGAGTGGGACCCGTCTTTGTTTGCTAAAAAAAGGTTAAAATTTGTATACTTTTTGGATTTTTCTCTCCAGAAATAGAGATTAGTAAAATTAAACTTATTGAAGACGGTTTAGTTCAATTTGGCTGAAACCTCTTCTGCATTAATAAATCCAAATCTGACATAGTGTGTTTAGGTTGTAAGAACTTGCGCTGCATTGCTACGTTTTTTTGATTATTTACTTTTGTTTTGTGCAAACTTACTGTCATGCGGAAAAAACTTCATACATTACCTATGTATTATATGTAAGAGATTCGATCGACGTATTTTTATCTAAACCCAAAGACTGCAAAAAGCCAGCAAAAGTACTGCGCCATCTATGAATATTTACTATGAAACAAAATGTAACGTCGATAAAATAGCGTTTGTTTTTCGCGTATAGCTTCGCGCGGCGTGGCGCAGTTAGTGTATACGCCAGTTATACTGAACGAACTCTTTACATAATATATTATGTAATATTTCAATAGATGGCATTCGTTTGAATTGAAAATACTTACATAAACTTTTGACAGATGTCACTGTAGGCACATATTTTAAATTCTCGTTCTTTTATGATTTTTCTGCCCTTCTAAACTTTCTAGGTATTGAATGGAAGTGAAAACCCAAGATTTGTCACGAAATACATGTGAACAACATGCACCTCGAAAGACAAAAAGGGATAATCAAGGGATAGGGTTAATCACAAGGATTTCTAGGTATTGCTTTTTACGCCAGCATCTACTCAAATCCATATTATTGAATATTCATACGGATCTTTTAATCACATAATAATTATTGATACAGCTTTTTACGGTAGGTATGATAAAAAAAACTTTCTCAAGAGTTTGTGAATGTTAAAATAGCAGGTATCAATTAAGACAAGTAATAATTGCGACTCTATTGGAACCACAGAGGTTAATAATATTGTCCAGCCTTACATTCGACGGCAGCTTTTTATACGTAGATACCTATCTTATTTCTTAACTTTTTTCCACGCTTTCTTTTACTCTCTTCAATTATTACAGATGCCTTAAGCCTTTGAGTCTTCATGCTTCATTAGTCTATTCATTCATAAAATTCTATCGTACTCAGCTTCAAATTTTAGAAGAACGCCTTCTTTCTGCTTTTACTGTGGTTCTGCAGATGCTCAAGATAATATTAATATTACCAATGTCACCAATGTGTAGGTCTTAATATTTGGTAAATCATTATTAATATGGTCTGACCAACACATTTCTTCTAGATCTTGTTCCCGGTTTTCTCTTGCAATGTACGGTCTCCTAACCCGCCCGAAATATTTTTTATAACAAAATTTAAGTCCTTCTCAACAATTTTGTCGATCTGGTGACCCTGTCTCGATCAAAGTCATATTTTCTATGCTCACTACCCTGGCAGCCAGGTGTTCAAAGTCTTAACTTATTCACACTTTACCATTGAAACAATAAGAACTAATAATTAATGTGCCAAGACAGATTAGTGTCAGTTTCAACGATCAAGAAAATAATATTATTATTTTCTTGATCGTTGAAACTGACATGCTAGGTTTACATCCAGCTCTAGCACTATGTTCGTTTGATTTAGGTAAACGCTCCCTAAGGAGGCAAAAATAAATTTGAATAATATGATGTATATTATCAATCTGTGTACCTATAGTGTATTAATTTTGAATGATCGAAGATTGTCAGACCTTGTCATAGCATAGAATATCAAGGGTGTTTTATGTAAATGACCTGCGTTTGATTGCCATTCAGGCTGTTGTCATTGCACTGCTATCAGTGATGCGGAAAGAACAAATAATTACGAGAAGATCATTACCCAACCCCTCCACATGTCTCAACCACTAACATCTGATAGATACCTTGTACGTATAAATAATTAATATTGCATAGATCTAACAAAGGTCGAATCAATATTATTGCACATATACTTGTTATAGGTATATTATAAATGTGGTCAACAGAGGCAATTAAATCTGTGGGGCAAATGCGTCAAACGATTCCTACAAAGTTCCTACGAATACCTAGGTTGTGTCATCTTTGTGTGAAAATGTTGGGGAGCATAAAACTATCAATAGTTGGTAGCACTGTGGCATCAGGCGTAAGCATAGCGTGGGATAGAATACCGGTGCCGACCATTTCCACTTTTTTTCAATTCGCAACAACCATTTGATTAGTTATTTGTAGGGATTATTTTGACGCATTTGCCCCACAGCTGTTGCAATTGCCTCAGTTAACTTACTTGCTCCAGTAGTAAGTAGTGATACATTAAACTAAAAAAAAATGTAATGTTAATGCAAATTGGTTCGTTTTGTATAAGAAGAACATCGTGGTTTCCCACAAAATTGATTCATATGGTGTATCACATTACTTTTTTAAGCACTTTAGTCCATTTTTACGTTCATTCGCACTTAAACATTGAGTATTATTTTAACACCAATGACACTTTACGTATGTGCATAGGTACTATAAAATAAAGGAACTTTTAGTATTAAAACTAAATTACACGTCGGTGAACCTATTTTAAAAATTCGAATGAATAGTTCGAAATTTAAAACAAAAATAATTATCGGCTAAGTTCGTCCGTAAAATGTGATACTTAGACTTAACGAATAGTAACAACTAAGACTCTAACAATTCATTAGGTACTGAAGTTCGATATTTAAATTTTAAAAAATGTGATACTTAGACTTATAACGAATAGTAACAACTAAGACTCTAACAATTCATTAGGTACTGAAGTTCGATATTTAAATTTAAAAAAATGTGATACTTAGACTTATAACGAATAGTAACAACTAAGACTCTAACAATTCATTAGGTACTGAAGTTCGATATTTAAATTTTAAAAAATGTGATACTTAGACTTATAACGAATAGTAACAACTAAGACTCTAACAATTCATTAGGTACTGAAGTTCGATATTTAAATTTTAAAAACAAACACTACGGACCGTCTTCTACTGTTATTTCGAAGGCTGGCTTAGTGTGATCACTTAACGTTAACAACGTTCGCCATTAGGTGGTATTGTTTAAATCACCGAAACTCCTAATCATATGAAAATTATACAACAAGTAAATATTCAATAATTAATGAGATATAGAGATGAAAGTTGGAAATTATTGAGAACAAGAGAGTAACCAAATTTTAATACTGCGACTGCTGTCATCTATTTGGTGCCAGAAAATGAATATATTCATTTTTTAATGTCTAATCTTTATTGCCTATTGGCTTTGTTTCTGCACAACGTTATAATTATGTCTAGTTTCTTATGACCATTTTTCAGGACTAGATCTTAACGAATTTGATGAGAGGTTTCTACATACAAAAACGTTGCCTCCCTTGGAGGCAACAGGTCAGATTGTCCGCTATCTTAACGTGATGAAGTAAAACTGGGATCCTTCAATTGACGATATAACTGATTATTTATCAAACAAATAAATGACTCTTTTCTTTGCCTCTCGTCCGACAGGTTTAGCTTCTAGTCTGATAATATTTTGAATGCGATGTTCTAGAAATTCTCGACGTCCAAATCAAACTGTTTGCATGATTTGGATATGGGGTAAATACAGGGCAATTCACTCGTCCTCACCCATACTCTAACCGTATTATTAATGTGACTAAGAACATTTTTCTTTAAATTGAATAAGAAGCATGCATTAAAAATATATATAAAAAACTAATCTAGACCTACTTTATTTAAGCACGCATCAGTAGAAATGAACCATATAGGTAATTTGAGATAAGGGAAAACCGTATTATAATCGATTATTATTATTTTAATATGGGTATAACACTTTATAATTTTTCGCAGGTTTATAATTTACTCATTGATTAAAAATAATAATCAATTATTCCGAGAAGAAACGTTTGGGAAATTCCATAGCTAAAAACAATAAAAAATTCGTTTCTACAATCATGGTTAATATCCCGAATATCACGTTTATTAAAAAACCTACAGCAATAATTTATAGAAAAAAATTATGGGACTCGTTTCCTTATTCGTGGAAATATTTGGTATAAAATTCAGAACTTTGTTGAAAAAATAAGTGTCCTTTACATTTACGCTGGCGTGAAGTAACAACATTTTGTATGGAGACGTGTAATATAGAGGTGAGAATAACGGCTTAAATTAAAAAAAACATTATAGCAGTTTCATTAATAATTGTAAATAACTTTATTTTTAAAAGCTTTAAGCTTTTTCATTTTACAAACCTGAATGAAGATTATTCTGAAAATTTGGTATCTGGAAAGGTAAAAACTAAAAAAAGGTCTTTTTCAATATTTTTTATCCGGTTCATATCCGGTTAAATAGAAGAATTATTGAAGAATTTATTTATTTATTTATTAGTGAATATACGGCAACACTTTGCCTTTATCAGAATTTAACCAAAAATAGATACCTACTATTAATTTACAATAAAAATATCAAATACATGAAACAATGACAACAGAATAATAAAACAAATGTTTAACAAAACAGTGTATAAGCAATTTAAAACAATAGTAATAATAATAAAAACATACAAAACAGTCAGATTAATTCAATCATAAAAATCATACATTTATCAAAATTCAATTTAAAAATAAAAATAAATGCACAGATAATAATAATACTAATAATACTTCAATAATTCTTCTATTTAAGGAATCGAGTAAGATTTTAAGGTAGATGAGATTGATCGAAGAAGAGGCTATGCTGTTAAGGTCATTATGACTATAGCGAAGGAAAACTAAAACTTATAAAGCAGATGAAACAATTAAGATAGTACTTTTCAAACAAACACATCGCCGCCCAGGGATGTTTCGGAAATTTTCGATCCATTTTGACCCATGTTCAAAAAGCCTTCGCCTTCTAAGAGAGCGCTGTTCTTCCTCCCATCAGGGTATCACCATTTTCCCTTCTTTCGAGACAGAGCTGAGTTATGGATATATGGTATTTGAGCAGGTTAACGAAACTGCGCAAGATTGAGCGCAGTGGAGAGCTCTTCTTGCCTCTCTTTGCACCTAAGTGGGGTATAAAAGGGAGAATCGAATTGAATTTGGTTCGAAATGCGCTGTTGCTCAGATTGGGACCCGAAGAATTCTATAGAATAGTTAGTCCAACTATAGTTGGTAGTGAGTGTATACAATATACATGCTTTTGGCTCGAGTTATATTTTTGGGTGCTATCCAGGCCTTAGTCAGGGAAGCATGATATTTTTTTAGTAAGTAGGTCATATGTTAGGTTTTGGTTTGGGTTTTTGCTGTTCCATTACGCGACTCTGCTAAATTCCCTCCCTTGAAAGTATTTCCTGGCTACGCCCTTGGGTGCTATGGTACCTACTACTATAAACCCTTTATAATAATAAATTCTTTCAATTTTTACCGTTTCATTCGCAAATAACATCAAAATGTTCGGTCGTTGTTCCATTGCTTAGATTTGAAAGAGTTATAAGTAAATCTTCACATCAAATGTAACTTGTTGAACTTTCTAAAGGCTCACTCAATGTTTTATTAAAACCAAAGACATGAAATTTCTATTTACTATTTAGCATAGGGACTGGTATTATATATTAGTATTTACTAGTACCTATGCTCAATACAACATAGGTACTGGTAAATGGTTAGATAAAAGTATTTGTTTCTCAATACGGTATAAGTATTATAGCTACAGTATTTTATTTCTCATTAACTGTAGGTACAGTTTGTTTTGTTTCTCATCTAATTACAGTATTACAGAATGTTTGCGGTGAATCTTTCTTTTGTTTAGATATATGTAGTACCTACATACCTATTTGTTTTTAAACAACTTTTGAAATCGTTTATTACATTCCATATCTTATATAAAAATGTAGAGCTATTTCCCGATGTCATCGCATCACGCCTAAACGGCTGGACCGATTTCGCTAATTCTTTTTTTGTCGTGTAGGCTTTTATTGGCAGAATGTCCTTTTAGAAGAAAAAAATTAAGAAAATGCATGAAAAATTAGAAAATTAAAGAAAACTCTACGTAGACAACCTTATTAGTACTTTTTACTTTACAATTTTTATTCCAATTTTGAAATATTTACAGAAATTGTCAATTGGTGCGATTTACAGAATACGGATGGAATATTCATGGTTTAAAACAGACGCATCTTTCGGAATCACATTAGTCAAATGATAATTAATTCATTACCATACAAAAATTCGAATTCAATATTCATATTTAGGAACACAGGACAACGTCTGTCGGGAAAGCTAGTACCTAATATAAATAGTTATATTTCCAAAAGTTCGCAAGCAATATTTTATTATAGGTAGGTAATTCAAACAATTCGCCTTTAAAATAAACGAGTTCGCTGTTACATTCTTAATAAACCTCGATTTCTTAACATTTAAGACAACAGTTGTTATCTTTTTTGGATGTCGGTCAGCTGCGGATAAATCATTAACTGTAGATCCTAATTCATTTCAACTGTCACCTTCAAAAATTTCAAAACTAACTTGTAATGGATTAGTAAAAAAAAAAACTGAGAATATTTCATACATTAACTTTATTCGCAAATTGCACACAGAATTTCAAACATTTAAGAGAATATCATAGTTATAATATTATTTTGAAATAGAATAATAGGTACATGTTATATTATTTTCTATGCTATGTGAAAGGGAAAAAAACAATGCGGTGATTATGAAGCATGATAATAAAAAGGGCAATAATATTATTATCACGTTTTTTTTATAATAATAATCATAACAATTATTATTATTATATTTTTTTCACTGCACTATTTTTTTTAATCACACCACATAAAAAATAGTTATATAATATTTTTTTGTTAAATAGGATATAATTTTTTTTTTCATTTGTCCTTGAGATCTTTATTTTTTTTTTGTTTCATTGTTCTATATTCAAGCGCATATTGGTTCCGTCAGACTGCATCCGTTCCGTTCGACTGGATCAAGTTAAATTTTTTTTTAAATAAAATTAAAATGTATTCACTTTGTGCGTTTTTGTTGTTTTAAAATAATAAATAAAAATAATAATATAATTTAATAAAAATACAATCAAAGTAATAAAATCTTAAATTAACACTAATTCTATACAATGACAAGATGCTACACTGCAGTAACAAACTCTCACTTAATACGTCAACAATATAATATATTATTAATAATAATATTGTTATGGTTTTCCGATGTTTGTTTATTTTATTTTTATATTTTAATCTCACTCGGTATGTATTATGTATCTCAAATCATCTCACTTTTTTTTTAAGTAAAAAAAAAAAACTTATAATAATACATTTTATACAAAATCATAATAACAATAAAAATATATGCACATTGTTATTTTTATAACGGAGAAAAATATTAAAAAAAAATATGATATTTTTTTTAAACTCCTGATAAAATAAAAGTGCTAATCAATTATTGTTTTAATGTAAATTGCAAATCGTTAAAATAATTTTCTGTTTAGGAATAAGTACATTGTTTTGTGACCTTAGCAACAATCTTTCATTTTATCTTAATACTTTTGTTTTGCTTGTTTTGTTGTTGTTTTTTAAGCGAATGTTTTATTTTTGAGTTTGTTGACGGCGTTGTTTAAGTGTAAGAGTTCCGTGTTGAGTTGAGAGACGAGAGTTTGGAGACTGGAGACTGAATCCAGTACCTCAACGCGTCCCGTATGAGGATTGTAACGGACTTCGAATGGTCTGGACATTGTGGAGACCCAACGTCTGGAAAAAAAGAAAAATAAAAACAATTGAATAACGATTTTCAAAGCTCCATTTAAGCATTTGATTGTTTTCGTTATGGCACAACCTGAAAGCCATCAAATTTCCATGATAATTATCTTAAAAGTATCAACCTGGTAAATTAATATGTTCAGGTGTTTATTGTCTTTTATTGCTAGTACGAAGGCTAGTTATAGCTAGTTATAACAGTTTGTATCTTATATAGTAAACAAAAGCAAAAGAATCTATTTAAAAAAATCAAAATAAATTAACACCTTTCTACCAAAAGGTTGTGGGTATTGTCGGCAGATCTTTTGCTAAGAATTCAATCTCAGACAGGTCAACTCCGGGTTGAAATTTCATGTAAAAAAAAACACTGCGACGGTAATTAACCCTTCTAACGCGACCGGTTACCCGAACTCGGTGCCTCTTGATCAGAAGTTTGCGCCTATACTACAAATCAAACTAGGTCGGTAGGCAATATTATGTTATAATGTTGGTCAGTAAAAAGGGTTATTATCTAACTATGGAGGAGAAATTTCAGTACAGAAATCTGTTATATCGGGAATTGAAACCAATACGAGATAATTTAAGAGCATCAGTTCATTTGTCATACAGAAATCACAGATCAAAATGGATGTTTCAAGTTTTATATTTAAATCAAAGTTTACAGCCAGAGATGTAAATTGAGTAGGTATATTTTCTTGATCGTTGATAGGGTCTCCAAGGAAACAACATCGAGAGAGAACTGTCATCTCCCATTAACAATAATAATTAGTTTGCTCGTTGTTGCTTCTATGGTGTCTATATAATATCAACGATTAAAGAAATTATATAAGTACTCACTTCTAGCTCCGGCTCTGTGTTCGTTTGATGCAAATGCATAATAATATCAATTTAGTTCAGAATCATCAATCGAATAACTTGGGCTGTCAAAGGCTACAAAGAACATCGATGATTTTAAAATGAAAGGGTTTGATAAATACCTGAATTTTTCTTTGGCATCTTCAAAACTTTCGGCAACAAAATAAATGGGTTGATACTCTTGATCCTGATAGGGTTGGAGAGAGGTAGTGGCGGGATCGAAAGGTCTCAGTTCTGGCTTATCGCTGATGGCATGGAGGAGCTCTCCGTAGGATGAGAGAAGGGCGGCGCCGTAGGCTTTCACTTGGCTGTTTTCTTTGCAGAGACCAAACTCGACAGTAAACCAATAGACCTGTATAAAAAAAAAACAAACAAACTGTGGTGTGAATTCGTAGCGACAATAGAGGTTTACAACGTGGTAGGTACCCTGCCGTAAACATTGAACAATCGTACACATGACATGGTCTCACGCTGTCATCTTCTGCAATAATATTTTTTTCACAATGCATTACGCAACTAATTGTCAATTGGTAATTTATGCAAAGTTCGCCTGCGCTTTATACAATTGTGTCAAGATTATAAAAGAAGCGCGTGTTACCCATTCGCGAGATGATTGTAAGGTTCTGTAGGTACAACCATTTGATTTCTCACCAACAACTCAATATTAGCCAACAACAACGAAATTTTTGGAAGAGAATTTAAGTAATGAGTTTCCTTTCATAATAATCATTGCTCTAGTCTCGTTTTATAGTAGTACAGAACACTGGACGACTTACGCATAAATAAATCGATTAATGTTACTTTATAGATATTGTTTGAAGCGGGTGGATACACGCAAAAACAGGTACCCCGGTAATTGGAGAAGTGAGATAATGTTGGAAAGAAAGAATTTTAGGAACGTATAGATATCACTTTTACGCCTTGAATTGCAAATCAATAAGTATAGCGAATTCATTTTGCAACAGTAAAAACGGGCAACCCCAAGAATAATAATAAAGATAATAACAATACGGAATAACTGCGAGTATGCAAGTACAAGTGAACTATTAAACAACTTGATAATAATAATAATAATTCTACAGGATATACGATATAATTTTTATAAACAGAAAAGTGAATGGCAAAATAAATGGTCGGTGCTCGGACAGTTACACTACTACAAGGTTTAATATTTCGACGTTTTAATAAATATTAACTATGTAAAACCGGATATCTGTAAAAGGATTGAGATTATTTTCGTTGCCACCTCAAAACTTTGTTTTGGCCAATCTGACTAATGTCTGTGCCTCACAAGTGAATGTACACAATTCTCTGTCAACGAAGCCACGATTCACGATTCGATCATATCTCATACATAAATACATCGTTTATTTTGTAAATAATTAAAGGAAAAGATTCAATAATATTGTGTTGTTGGTTGTTATAAAGAAATCAATAGAAATTCGCTAGCATTGCATGTATAAAGTGTCTGCTCAAATGACTTACAGTGGAGAGTTTTTCTATTTCTGCATCTGACGCTCCAAGAGACGCTAGTCCAATTTCTTGAGAGAATTGGGCGAATCCTGGATCGGCAAGGAGAGGAATGTGACCAAGAAGTTCATGAATGCAATCGCTGAAAAATTACACATAATTGTTTAAATAAATGCTTAAGCTTGTGAATCATCGATGGACGAAGCGTTTAGTTGAAAATAGCTAGGTACTGAAAGTTCACTAATTATGTCAGTAATGAAATTATCAATCCATTACGCCACCAGGCAGATGCTTCTAGCACTTTGTTCCAACTTCTATAGGTTGTGCTATCCTATAATAATATTACTCGGGTATATAAAGGGGTGCATATTTCCATCACAGTAATTCAATTCCACAGTCTCGCGACAAAGATCCTTTCTTCGCTCCTCCAATATCCATAAATATTCCGGGCGGAAATATTTTTTTAGGTATAAGTCAACAAAATACGAATCCAAAAATTAGATTTTAATACTGTTCACCAAATACTTTCGTATTGCTAAGCCTTTGGAATAATTGTGATAGATTTTAAAATGAAATAATTAATAGATAGTCTTTAGCTAAGTATCCGAAAATTCTTTAAAAAGTAGCCCTCTTTGTGACCTATAAGAATACATTCAGACATTTTCTCAAAAGAATTATTACTAAGCCTCAATAAATAAGTCGACGAATTGAATGAAATTAAATCTCTTACAGATAATATCCGATATTATCTTTGAAAATCTTTCAGCCTGAGCTACCAGCTGATTTCCCGAGGGAGACACCGTTTCCAGTCTATACACATACTAACATATTGTATAGAATGAAAGACGCAAAATCAAACTTAATCTAATTTTGTATACTTTCTCTATAGGTGTACTAAAATGATTCAACTTACGGTTCTGGTGTGTGGTATGGTGAATTTGCGTGACGGACATATTGGGTCGACTGGAAGATTCTAAATGCGAGTGATGCGAGGAAATCCCTAGATGTGAGAAGACCGGCTGCAGGACGAAGTGAAAATCCAGTTTCTTTTCCTAAAAAGTCACTGATCTCTCTCAATTGTGGGATGCGATGAGGAACGAAAATCTCAGCCTCTTGGAGCATAGCGAATACACGGCGATACTCTACACAAGCGTGTTTGGGCATCAAGTCCAATACGGTGTTGAACACTTTACACCAAGTTTGGTTCTCGGCTTCAGTGTATGGGATGTGAGGAATTGGATCACCGTATTTGTATGAGAATGCAATTTCGGCAATTTCCTTCCTTCTGTTGCGGTACACCTTATCGGCGAATCCAGGGTGGTTCATGTCCAATTCTGGCTCGTATTTGGTCATGAGATGATTGCAGTTGTCTAAATCGGATGCGTGTCTGGGGAACCATGGGTCTTTCAATGAAATGTTTTCCTCGTTGAGAAGATTCACTCCAACGAACGAAGATGATTGTCTCAAAGCACGAATGAGCTGAAGCATGTTGGTTCTTGACATGTCGACAGTTACAAGAACGTCAAACTGAATTCCTTCAGATTTGGAAGGTCTTGTTTCAAGATGACTCACGATACCTTTGTAGTTTTCGACTGTTTTAAGGATACGTCCCAAGGATCCCATTCCGTCGCGCATACGGAGCAAGATTGCGGCGTGTTGACTAACTTGAGCAGCTTCAAGAGATTCGGCAGCTGCATTTTGGAGTAAGACTTCTTCTTCAGTAAGACCAGCATCTGCGAATCAAATAATCATAACTTTAAATAAATCAAAAGGAAAAAGGTAGCCGTTATGTCCAATGAGACTAAAGATGAATATACACAAGCAATAGAGGTTGTGCTGTTTATTATATACAATGTGCAGTGGCACTCACCTTCGTTATGATTATTGGACTCCTCTCCCGTTACTGGTACATCAGCTAAAATAACATGTTACAAGCGACATAAATAACATGCGCATAAAAAATAATAAAAATAAAAGAATAACTAAATGCAAAGAAATTTTGTACATTAAAACTATAATAGTTTTGAGTGCAAGAGTGAATGGCAATTTTGATAATCATGCAATAATTACAAACTGAAAAATTGCTTTAATTTCTAGGGTGTATTATTTTACATATTGCAGTAATTCAATTTTGTATCTCAGTGTGTCTTACCTAATCCACCGTTATTTGCCTCGTCTTGATACGTCTGTTTTTCAACTGTTGGCTGTTCAACTTCAATTTGATTTTCATGCACACGAATTTCACATTCAGAGCTTGAATCTACATTTACGAAAGGAAACCAAAAAAAATGAAATAAAAATAACATGCCAACAAAAAAAAATGACAAAAATTTACAACAATTACTAAACAACGACTAAGAAAGTTAAAAAAAAAATCATTGATTAATAATATTAAATAAAAATTAAACTACAGACAAAATAGGCTGATTATAAATGTGAATATGTCCATACCATTGGCTCGGAGACGAGCCTCTTCAAGAACGCACTGTTTGGTTTGCTTGACAACCAACGTTTCGAAACGGGCATCATCTACAAGAGAACGACGACGTGATGGGTATCCATTCTGAAATAGAAAATAAAAGAACTTCTTTGAATAACCTGTTGATTGTATAGATTTTCTCTTGTTAAATCTGAAAATTCATCCATTCTGAATACCATTCACTCACACACGCATTTACAACACACAAAAGCTTCATCCTCATTAGGAATCAAATCGTGTCCGGTTGCCGCAGTTTTTGAAGTTAACATTGTCGTATGAGAGAGCGCTTTGATGATAATTTTCACCCACGGCGCTCAAATCGTACATACAAAATAATTATAATGGTCCAAAATTTAAACATATGCAAGGAAATAAGCTGCTGGATGCTTACATGCTACTGTTTCGACATAATATAAATACAATATGTTGAAAGATAGCAAAGTTAGACATTAGAAAGCATGCATCAGAGATATGCTATAAAATCAAGGGCCAATATATCAGAACTCTCCGAACCATTGCAAGAACAACACTATAGGATAGGGCTTGGTTCTCTGGTGTAAGGAGAATCTATGATTTCCAGTAGGAAAACACGTTTAGCCGTTTCTGAATAGACCACGTAGAGAAAGAAAGGCTTAAAAAAATAGCAGCTGAGGGAATGTGAGAAAAGCTGGATATCCGTATCCAAAGAAAAAAGTTTTATAAGGATGATAATGGGTTTTTCTTTTCGACAAAGATTGAGATTTGCCGAAATAGGCCGTTGATCAGAATAGTAACGGGAACCAATGAGTCAAATTGCTTCTAAGGTCATTAGTGGTTAAAGAAACACTTACTTCTGTAGGTGAGATAAGTGCTCATAATAATATTGTAATGATTATATTATTAAAATGTACCAGCAGAACAATACGAATGCTCGGCTGGCTTGATGCAACTGACATAATGTTCTTGTTGGTAGCTTTGATCGATCTAAGATTGTACGAATAATGTCATGAAACCGCACTACCATTACTCATATCGACTAGTGTATATCATACACCGTTCTTTCAATGAGGACGTGTGCTCTGGTTGTGATACCTGTACAAACTTGACCTTACATTTACTTCCATCGGTGGCGGGAGACCTTGGCAAGGCTACCAACCTGCTCTTGAAAACACGCTAAAGGCCGCCATAGATCTATTTCGATATTATATCAATACAATAATTACTATTTGTTTTTTTCTTTCGGGCAAAAAGTGTAACGCTGGACTAGAGTTATTATATTACTAAGTCCCCGATCAAATTATAATCTTATTCAATAAGGTGGTTAGTTATAAAAATTCTTTGAAGTGTTCGTCTTAAGTTGGGCGTTGGCCAAAGGAGCCAATGCATGTTTTATTAGATTCTGACGAATTCTTTTTGTGTTAGAGACATATACTTTGTTTCTCTCTCTTGTTAGACAAGATTCTAAGAATACTCGCTTGCGTTCAGACTCAGAATTATAGTGTACTGTCGGTCACAGACACTTGAAGAAGCTTAAATCCGCTTAGACGTTGACGAATGGCTTTTTAAGGATAATTTAAACAAAGACATAAGGATTATTTTAAATCTGATGTAAACAAAACGGATAAACTAGGTCGACGCGATTGAATTCCATTGTATCTATTCTTCCAAGAATAATGAAATTTATTAGATTATCCAATAACGTCAACGACTTTATTGATTTTATATTTTATCTCGTGTTTGCAATGACAGTCCTCTTAACAATTTACTTTGAATATTATGATCGTTTGCATTAATCAGTTTTTCAAATAACGGGTTTTATATTATTCACCTATATAAAAAAAAGTTTCGATGGTTGCTTTGATTTGCGCGCTTGATGTAATAAATGAAAGAGTGAGAGAGCTTCACACATAAGTGCTAGCTATTATCCTCCATTTCCCACCCTGAAAGTCAAGTTCCTAGAGATTCTCTCAAGTTCCAACTCAAATGTCGACACATTTCCACTTTAATAATAATAATTTTATTATATTCACTTAATGGACGGAAAATATTCCTTCCATTTTATGAAGAAGTCGTATTATTTTATTTTTTACAAAATCAAAATCACTTCTACCCTATTCAAGGTTATAAATCCGATTTTTTATATTTCAATAACCAGTTTAACGGACATGTGAACATTTTTTACATAGTTGTTAAACTATCTTGACTAAAAGAAATAATTGGGTGTGTTAAGGTTATTCAAGGATGATTTAGAATTATAATTTGATCTCCTAGCAAGACATTGGTTATTTTATTGATTCTCGGGGTGAGACGAAGTAAGAAGGACAACTACTAGTGTTCATATAAAAAAGAGGCAGGTACTTGGGTAATTTTTATTTCGTTTGACAAATTTTAAAAGGTTCTCTGTCTGTTGGATAAATTTAATTTCCTATTTGTATGATAATAATATATCTGGGGATTTAATATAAGTTGGTGTCCCATTTCCGTTTTACTAGAAACGGAAATGGAATAATCTGTCTCGAACATTACAAAGGAATGATTCCCTTTTCATCTCAACCCATTCTCGCCCACCGTACACAAATATGTACAACATTTAAAAAATATGTTCTGTCTCAAACACTACATAGATATTACAAAACTAACCTATCTTAACTTATTACTCCCACCGTACACCATTTTTTCTTAAAAAATAGAACAATATTTCTCGAATATTAAGTTAATAACTACACTATTTTTTAAAAAAATGGAAGAATATATCTTTTTTTTTTTAAATTTTATTGAGGCTTTCACCCGAATTCGAGTGATTTTGGAACAATATATCTCAAAGATTAAGTTAATAACGAACGATTTACTTTCCAACCTGCTTTTACTTATTTCCGCCTGACGTTTACAAGTGTGTATGATTATCATTTCAAAAACTGTCTGTTTATAATTGTTAGCATCTTATAGTACCTATGTTTAATTCACGACAATTCGCGTAATAACTAAATTTTAAAAAATGTTGTGCACAAATGTATCCGAGGCCAGGAATGGGTTTTAATGAAAGCCAAAGTGACACGTAACACGATCATTATAATAATTGTACATCTTGAGTGTGAATGTAATACATATTTTTTTCTAACAATAGTTTAGCATTATTTCCTGCGATATAGGTAATTAGCCAAGATGTGTGGTTCACTTCTTAACTTCTCTCTAGTGTCGTAATACTTAATTCACGTGATTTCAATTACTTATTATGAGCTGAGAAGAATCGAGAGATTGTTATCACAACATCATGTTTGTTTATCTATTATTTATTTTTTATGAATGAAAAACAATGCCACTTAGGTAGAAATAAAACGAAATACGTAATAGTAACCTGTTTAAGTACTATTTTCAATTAAATGTATCAAGGTATGTACTTGGATGTGCAAACGATGATGTTTTAAAAGTTGGATTGAAAATGAATCTTCAAAGAAACCGAAAATAATAATATTAAAATTACACTTTAACTTAGTCAAATATCGTGATACACATTTTGCTTTTACATATTCTAAATATGGTAATCGCTTTTACTTAAATGTGACTTTAATAAAACTTTAAATATATTAGAGAAAATGGAACAATTTGCTATCCAACGTTACTACACTTATAATTGCAAGGATCCCCGAGGTTAATCGAACGTAAAGTCTGCGATCTTTAAAAACGCGCCAGGATCGGACGCCGACCAATCAAAAGTTAGTTTATGGTTTACCTTAGATTATTCAATTAAAAATAAATGAAACAGTATGATTAACCGCAAGTGCATTGATACTGTATATACATATTATATAATAATAGTAAACAATAATATATATATATATATAATAAATGCACTTCTAGGCATCAACATGCTTTAGGTACATTCAAGGTTAAAATAATTCTCGGCGAACACCAAATGTATATAGCGTAATTAAAATGTATAACCTAATTACTACAAATTATTCATTATGTACTGTGTTTTATGTTTTCTGTTTCTTTTGTACCTAGCCTATGTATATTATATTATATACTATGCTTTTTGTTGTGGTGGGACGATTTATTTCTTGAAAGTGTATCAATAAAGCACTCAATGCTAATCAAACAATCATTTGTTTAGAATAGTTACAATTTAATTTTAACTAATATTTATGACTTACTTCCGTCTTATATTATAATTCACCGGTTTTTTTAGATCCGACAAAATAATAATAATAATAACCTGATATAATTGATAAATGTCGTGCATGTGGCCAAACAGGAGAAACACTCAGACATATTTTGTCTGGGTGTTCTCTCCTGTGTGGTTCTGAGTATCTGCACAGACATAACGATGTGGCTAAAATAGTTCATCAAAAACTTGCCTTGAAATATGGTTTGCTCGATCTTGAAGTACCTTATTATAGGTATACCCCAATTTCGGTAATGCAAAACAGTAATACAAAGTTGTATTGGGATATACCAATACAAACTGACCGAACGATTAACGCAAATCGTCCGGACATTGTATTGGTTGATCGTAGGAACGGGATAACGTATCTCGTGGATATCACTATTCCGTATGACGAAAATTTGAAAAAAGCCGAGCAAGATAAGATAATTAAATATCTTGATCTTGCTCACGAAATCAAGGATATGTGGCATACACCAACCACGTACATAATACCTATAGTGATATCGACGAATGGAGTTATTCCTAAGTCTCTTAAAGACAATCTAGGGAAACTTGGCATCTGTTGTGGTCTCAGATATGCCATCCAAAAGGCAGTTCTGTTGTCCTCATGTAGGATGTTAAGAAGGTTCCTTTCTCTGTAGTTCGAAGATCTCTCATGATTACATTACATCGTGATGTATCATGAGAGATAATACCGATATTTTTATATTTAGTATATAGCATTGTATTTAATTTTAATTTATTTTATTAATTTTTTTTTACAATGATGTATACTTCATATGATATATTGTGATTTAATGAATAAATGATTTGAAATAATAATAATATGACCTTTGTTCGACGATCAACTAAGTCTGCTTCTTTACGTGAATATTGCGATGAGCAAGATATTTTAAGAAGAAATTAGGGTGTTTTATCATTTTTGAAATTGACCCTGAGAATTCTATGCTTTAATTTTGTTGTAATCTTTTTTGATCGTAGGAATTCTAAATCTCGGTTTTCCAAAGCTTGATCATGTCCTTAGTGTGTATCTGCAAAGAGTCTAAGGATTACGTTTGCCTATTATTTTGCCTTCATCGGGTTGTTCAAGAAGATTTGACAGATAAAGTTTCACCATCAAATAATGAGTATTTGATTAATTCCATCAGGATGACGGATCAACTGTAATGATCCCCTGGGGAATACCCAGAGTTAAAATTCTTGGCGTTACTCTCGGGCGACTAAATTCTCCACAAAATAACAGTGTGAATTAAGTAAAGCAAGTATATTATTTAGTAGATATTATTGCCTTTGCTCGAACGAAAGGGGGTCGAAAGGCATAGACGTTCAAAAATAATGATTTGGATCAATAAAGTCAATTCCGGGCATAAGTAAAAAAAAAAGACATAAAAACGTACATCTGTATGGAAAAAAGTGGACGTCTGTTCTTTTGAATATTTCGAACATGTTTTTAAACTTTAATATGACATGTAACTTGATAAAACTCTTGAAATATAATATGTAAACAATTAGTATTTGACTGAATACAAATTGTACAATGCGGTTTTTTATTAACCTCTGAACAAATTTAGCACCTATAATCCATGCAAATATTGAAACCAATATCTTTTAATGTTGGAATACAAAACGTTTTCCGTAAAAATATACATAGAGAGTCATTAAATCGACAGGTTGTGTTTGTTTCAACATGATATTAGCTATTTAAAGCTTAGAGATTTTCATAGGGATCAGTTCTTTAGATAAGAGAACTTTTTACTCATTTTTTGATAATGTTTATTTTATTTTTTACTTTAAAGCTTACCTTCTGTCAAAATATATATATAATTAATTAACTAACGATGATTTTTAATATTAATATCGATTTTCCTTAAAGCCAGCTTTTCCAATTTTGGACCTGAATGTTGTAAGCCGAAAATTATATAACAACAAAGCTCAATCCTTGAAAATGTCAAGAGTACAACCAGCTTTGCCACTTAATGACACTCAACCTGTCCATCTATAGCGCAGAGGGCTATTCATCATCTGCGGAAGGGTGGGTAATTACAAACACACGTACACGCCCTTACTTACACATTTAGGGAAGCTTTCAAATATATCCCTGGCTAGATGTAGACAGGAATTTTATTGGGTCTTTTGCGCGTCGTACTAATATAATAATTAGGCGAAAACTAAGTTTCTAAATTGATACCGTAGACTTGAGATTACGAAATTGAAAATATATCGCAATACACAAAATCCATTTTGTCTCAATTTTAGTAATTTGTATTTAAATTACTCCATAAAAAAAAAGATTTTATTCAAAAAGGAGCTTTTATAAAACTAGTAATGTATCGTTTCGCGCTTCATAAATTTGTTTTTTTTTTCAATACAATTCATAAAAACAATAATTTGAAACGTTTTTTTTTTTATTTATAAGTTGAACATAATATTTAACTAATGGCTATTATTATAACTAATTCTTACACACTTAGGTACACGAACTAACACTTACTTTCGTACTCGAAATAACCGACAAAGCGAATTGCTTGAAGCAATCGGGTGGCAACTTTGGGTTGAAAATAAATGCAGAAAAGAGGAAAATATTTTGACCGAACTGGGAGTCGAATTCAGGATCTTTTTTTACATAATATCAAGTATATCCTTAATAGTAAACTTTGTCTTAACAAAAAGTATAACAACATTCTGTCATTTTATTTGTGATGTGATTTGTTGATATTTTTTACACTACTCTCTGATTCAAAAATAAATAAATAAAAAAAACTTTTTTTTTAAGTCTGCACAAACTATATTATCACTTCACTTGAAAGCTGATGCTAATCTATTACAAATTGCAATAATATTATCATTTCCATAATATTCTTTGTCAAGAGTTCAACATATCACAACATCACTTATTAAAAAACAAAATAAACTGTATGTTGTCATTCACTTTTCCGCCACAAGACATCAATAACTTACCTCGATGCTGTATGATTTTTTGATAGCGAACATTTCCCTGTTCTTCTGAGCTGCTGCAACGGCCATCATTTTGAATGATTTTTGTGTTGAGAATTCAAAAGAAAACGAGAAAAATTATTAACACTTCGGTTAGTATCCTTTTTTGCGATCCTTTGCGTATTATTTTTCCTAGCCTGAAACGCGCACGGTTCACTGCTGGATAAGACTGTAAGTATTTAGCAATAAGTCTTCGAAAGCTAATCGAAATAACGACCACGGGCTTCCAAGTTATCTGTTAAGCCTGTCTGTCGAACTACGACTGAAGCAACGGATTACAATTGCTAACTGATCTACGAGATCGCAAACAAATCAATGAATGCATTGGGACCGTGTATAGAGTTTAAATAGTGGCGCGCTTGCACCCCACTATCGCGGGGCGCTTTGTCTCGATTCACGCACGCGCGCAGTAACATCGCCACCGCCAAAGGCCTACGGAACCTTAGAACTAGAGGTTAAGAAAGGAAACAGAATTATTTCCGAATGTATTGTAAATAACCACAATATAATTTTGCCTGTATTTTATTATAACATTATCATTAGCTGATATTGTATTATATGCAACTTTAATTTGTTTGATTTATGCATCATAAATGATATAAATATGCAAAGAAAACCCCCAAACACGATCCAAATTATGGAATGTTAAATTTCTTTCATAGTTTCGCTATACAAAATAACAAAAAAAGTCATCTTATAAAATAATTTTATTTATTATTTGATATATAATTATACCCATATACCTACTTACTTAATACATATGATTATTTTTTGAAATCAGTGGTAAATAAAGGTGTTGTCTTCGGTCACTTATTTTATTTTTAAAAACAATGATGACCCTTAAGATCAAAACTGTGCTCACTTTTAAATTTAAGAAACGTATTCTTCATACCTAAAGATGGAAAACTCATACATCATAATTTGACGGTATTTGTTCGGAAGGCAAAGTAAATAGCCTAATTCAAATGTGGATAAATAAACATAAATTTCTTCGAGTATTTTTAAAATTTGGAAATATTTTGCTTACGATACCTAAATTCATTCTTCAAAGAATCTGATTATGATCGATCAGTTTTCATATTCTAGAAATACAATGTACCATCGAAATATTTTAGTCGCCACAATAATACACAATATTCCGATAAAAACAAATCTGAAATGCGCAAAAACATACAAAAAATCCAGTCCCTAACTCTTATGTTTTGCAAAACAATTTTGCATCATAAATTGTCTTATAAAAGGCGTAGGTATATAAGAAATAGCATAAATACAGTATAATATGAAGATACAAAACATTGTCTTCATTGAGTTAGCAGATTAGTTTAAATTTGCTGTTTCTTTATTAACATTATGAAGAAATCTGATGTATAAGAAATATGTCAATATATAGGACCACAGTATGACGTATAGTGTAAATTAAAGGAGATTGTAAGGTAGTTTTCTCATCATTTTTGATTAAGTCCAATAAAATTAATTATAAAACTGTCCATGAACTTTAAACTGTCCTTATCTTGACTCCATGCCTATCAACTTAGAATATAGGCAGGCTCTCTTCAATTCGCAACCTATTCGCAATCTTTTCGGATTGTTTCACCAGGTAGCAAAGGTCATTATTTTTGGTTATATTTCTAGGTCTATACAACACGTTGTGACTCCGAAAAAAGCATCAAGCACGTGTTCAAAGCGTTACTAATCCAATTTTTTATAGTAGAAAACTACTTGTTGATAAAATGGTTACTAGTTTCCTCGTAAACGTACCTATTATAAATATATGCAAAATCGGTATAATATTAATTATTTAGGGTCAATAATGCTCATGTTCTGTATAAGACAGTGTTTCAATCATTAAATCTCAAATAACAATTGGTAGGTTCGTCCGTAGCTCGGTGTTTTCGTTGAAACACTCCTCGAGAAATAGTTTTTTTACAAGCTAGCTTTCCCGACAGACGTTGTCCTCTAGTCCTCACTATGAATATTGATTTATACAAAAATTCGTTTAAAATAATATGTTAATGTTAAAAAAATATACCTGTCTGAAAGCTCGAAAGAAATTCATTGAAAAATCTGCTAGCCAATGTTTTGAAACTCAATGGTTGTAAAGTAAATAGGTAGATACAAATTACATTGTTATGGAATTTTTCACAGATTGAAGGTTCCTATTCTCTATTTCTGGAGAGACTGATAAAAAAAATACACGAATTTAAACATTTTGCGCAATTTAAGACAAGTGGTTGCATTTTCTTCCAATAAAAAACGTTTGTCAGTCAGATGTCAATGTTGCATGTGACCCGTCTTGTATTGCGCAAAAAGTATCAAATTCGTATATAGGTACGTCATTTTTGGTAATTTTATTTAAAAAATTTAATCGAGTCGGTATATAGTTGACATAAGGGAGGATATGTCAAATTATTGGTTTAAAATATTGTGTAAGTATATAAGTCTTATAGATTGTTGAATGGGCACTTTTTGGTATAAATCTACCTTGTTTGTATACAATTTGCCTTCAATTTTGGGAAAAATATAACTTACTCAATAATTTTTTGATTCAAGGCTATAGAAAGTACAGCCGTAAGATTCTCTTTGAGATTTTTGAAATGAATTATTAGTACTTATTCAAATAAAGTACTAATCAATACTAAACAAACAGTGAAAAAAAATCTTGGTAGAAACAAAGTAGATGTGTACTGCAAATAATGAAAATATGTTTTAAATCTACAAAACATCAAAGTTTATCATGAATGTTTGCTGATCACAAATCCTGTTTTCATGTTGATGCTGTTTGTTTTTTTTTTAAACAATATTGAACCAGAATTTAAACAAAAACTAGGTAACAAATAAACACATTTTTATATTTCTCGACTAATTTTTTTAAGTCTGATGTCTATTTTGGTTTTATTTTTTTTTTTCTATAATATTAATTATGATCTAAAGATTACAATAGAAAAACCCTCAAATATGTTTATCTGAGAATAAAATATGACGATAAGATATTTTGGATTTCCGTAGCGATCTTGTTTACTGTACAAAAGTGTTGTTGAAATACTCGGAATCGAAGCGTTATTTACATTTATTCGTGACTCATATTTGTGGGAAAGAATACCGTGTTGTTGTTTTTTTTTTTCACGTTTTTTAATAATTTTATTTTATCACCTATAGTTTGACCAAACCGCAAAATATTATTTATTCCTAGTGCGTGATTTTACCTACGTCACATTATTATTTTATTTGAGGGTTCTAACTAAATCTTATTGTTCTGATTCTTCTTCGTCCACTCTCTGATGTCTCTCAGCCAGGACATCTGCCGTCTACCCACACCTCGACTTCCATCAATTTTCTCCTTCATTATTAGGTGAAGCAGTTTTTTATTTGGTGTTGCGAAGTATGTGTCCCAGGTAGGACAATTTCCTTTTCTTGACGCTTGAAGTCCAGCTCTTCGCAACACCTCCGTGTTAGTCACCATATCGGTCCACGGAATACGGAGCATTTTGCGGTGGAGCCACATTTCAAATGCCTCTACGGTTCATCATATTGACTTTATGGGTCCAAGTTTCCACACCATTTAGTAATGTGGACCAAACATAGCATGTGACCGTTCTTTGTCTAGGTTTCAAATTAATGTTATCATCGCAGATGTGATCTCTTATGTTATTAAACGCTGCTCTCGCTATCTCTATGTTCTGCACTTCACCTCTTTTTCGGGATCTACATTATGTTGTCGGTTATCACACTCTCATGATACTTAAATGTAAATAGAAAAAACAATAATAATAAATTATGAATGCATTTTAGTACAATAACAATTATAATAATTTGTTGTGATATAATACAACATATTCACGTGTTTTTTTTCTCAGTTCAAGATCAGCCAAATCTGTAACGTGAGCATACGTAACATGTCTGTGCTAATTGTAGGAAAAAAGCGCATCATTGTTAAAAAAATGCACGCTTATCTTTACTTAAAAATAAAAATGGAGCCCAATTTTCCGTGGACATCGCATCAAGCATGAATGGCTGAACCGATTTCGCTTATTCTTTGTTTGATGTGTTCGCAATTGTCAGGATTAGCTTTTTATTTATTTATTTTATTATTTTTATCAAGTTACAATTTTATCTAGAATCCAATTATTGTCTCTAAGAGTTTCCTAAGCATGAGCATAAGACTGTATAATTAACTGCCTTCCTAAGTGAGAGCATTGAATGATCTCTCATTTAAGAGGAAGATAAGAGAGTACCTCGTTGGAAAGGCCTTTTACTCTGTTGACGACATGCTGAATGAGAATATCTCTTTCAGCATTGAATCGAATTTTCTAATTATTAGTATTGTTTAAAATTGAATATTTTTGTCCTGTCCACATTCCATTGTGTGTTGTATTGAATTGTTTGTGTCGAAACGGAGATCTGTCCTGGCCTGATGCATCCGACTAATTGAAATGCGCCTCGCATGGTAGTTAACTTCTCCCTGTTCTATTATGATATTATGTATATTGACAGAGGGCTAAAAGGGCCCTTTACATCCTACCAGCCTCGCCTTTTTATTTGTATTTATTCATTGCCCATTATGATGGTACACAATAATTGTATTTATTATACGATGTTTTGATTTTTTTTTACTTGCTTTTGAATAATTTGTGCTTTGTGTAAACTTTGACGTCTCCAAGTGCCCGAAGAGGCCTAGGGACGAAACGGAATAAATAAATAAATGAAACTGTTCTATTTTCAAATTTTAATCGGCGTTTGATATCTGTTATGGAGTTAGCGATTTTCAGAATGTGCCCTTAATACATTGTTTGATTAGATGCATCGGAATTATATTGGTTAAATAATATGTTGGTAATTATTATTTGTTTACTCCCGAGAACGTTCGTCCTCAATCCTGTATCAATATCTAGTCTAGAAGATTCCTTTTATATTTAGGGTTTTTCCAGTATAATTTAAGAGAAATACTGTCACCCGTTTGAAGTATGCAATTGGTCAGGAAAAACCACTCTTCCATTGAAAAGGATGTAATTTATTAAGGAACACTGTGAGCTCTCCCGTTTGAAATAATTAACTTTAAAAGAAAAATCTAGTAGGTATTCCTTTTGATAAGCCAATTTTAAGGCGTTTAAGTAGGTATCTTTTGTACTTTTATACAATTTTTATACTTTATCTTATATTATCGTAAACTCTTTTATACGCCATTCAATCTTATGTTTTTGTACCTGTTTTACCTAAGTATATAAAATCTCTTAATATATTTTTAAGAGATC
The DNA here is from genome assembly GCA_963576905.1 of Mystacides longicornis. Taxonomy (NCBI): domain Eukaryota; kingdom Metazoa; phylum Arthropoda; class Insecta; order Trichoptera; family Leptoceridae; genus Mystacides; species Mystacides longicornis. The sequence goes on from OY756429.1 coordinate 12,094,359, forward strand.
GCATTTATAGTTATTTATATTATTTTTTACTTTTATGGAATTTTCATATTTAATTCTACTCTTTTATACGTCGTTCAATCTTATATTACTATTTATTTATTTGTTACATATACGGCAAAGCCATTTAGGTTAAAAAACACTACATGTTAAAAAGTAGGGATATAGTATAAAATATTACAGACAAAATCAACATAGGTATACAAAAAAATCAAATTCAATGGCTACCAAAAGAATCACAAAAGACAAAAATATATTCAACACAAAAATGAACGGATAAAAAAGTGATTACAGATGAATTAAACAATATTAAATACAAAAAAAAAATTAACGAGAATCAGAATTGAGATTTTATGTGGTTAGGTATGTTTTTTACCTATTGCATACTTTGACTATATGCGATCTCTTAAAAATATTTTTTGATGAAAGCTTATAATATTATATAGGTACCTAATACGTATTTTGTATAAAAAATACAAATATAATATGACAATTTTTGTGTAAAGGTGCATTTACACCCAACGAACATTCAGTCCAATCTATAGAATCAGAGCATATTATTTTCTTTTATGGTGGATATTGGACACCATGGAAACAATAAAAAAGCAATAACTATAGTAATAGTGGGCGATGACATTTCTATGTCGTTGTTTTTCATTGGTTACCAAATCAACGATCAAGAAAATATACTCTATTTTCCAGCTCTAGCTCTGTGTTCGTTTTGTTTAAATGCACCCTTGGATTATGCTCGTACACTATTCAAAAAAAATTTAAGTTTATTTTATAAACTTAAAAAATTTTAAGCTACAACAAAGTAATAAAATAACAATATTATATAGGTATGCAAACATCAGCTTGGTAATATTACTTATGTGTATTTAAATATTTTCAATGTTGAAGGCATGTTTAATTCAACAAATAATACTTAATACAAACCTATGTATGGTCAGAATAATTCATAGTCAACGTTTTATATGTATAATTATAATAATCTTTAGAATTATTAAATATTTATAATTTAGTTGGTTTTAATCAAAATTGTCGGCATGTTTATTTTTATGTATGTATCTGTCTTGATTTGTTGTATGTGGCTGCTGTTTCCGTAACTCGGTTTGCAAAGTGACAGGTAGGTCAACACTTTAACGAGACGAAACACACGCTAGCGTGATTAATAAAACTGTGCAATTTTCGCAAAATATAATATTTATGAAGATATTATTTGTAGACAAAACTGATATTTTGAAGGTAACGTATCGTTTGAAAAAGCTTATTGGCAAGAAATTCGATAGGACTTTGTTGGGATGTAAGTATCTACAAGGGTGATAAAATTTCATCGAAGTTGGAACATAAATCCAATAAGCTTTTAAGAATATAAAAGCTAAAAATACGTTTCACCTCATTTATAGAAAAGAGATCTGGGGACTTAATCAAAGAGTTCTATTACCTACATAGTACCCAAATAAATTGTTCTGGCCTTACTCTGCATTTTTATCGTGATTCCGATCCAATTTCAATCTCAATAACGATGTCATAAATGTCATAACATTTAGATCTTGGTTGTTAATCTGAAATAGATTCAAGATTGGTCAATTTCGAATCCGATGTTGCTTTGCGATAAAAAATGGTATAAATAAGGATTTAAACAAGTACATAAGTGCTTTTCTTAATCCAAGGATCTTGGTGGTTTTAATTCCAAAAGAACAAAAACATGTTTGAACCTAAGTAAAATAGGTTACCCTAACAGGCTTCTTAACGGGTCACTGTAGACTTAGGGAACACTTGAGGAAGCTGGGACTCGAAGATGATGGAACCTAGTAGATTCTGCGAAAAACCTCCTTACAGACTGCGATGCAGTAGTTTATGTGAGAGCGAGAAGTTTTGGTAAACACATGATAGAGGTAGAAGACTTCGCCGCCTTGGATCCCCTCCTAATGCTGGACTTCCTGAAGCGTCTGGGATTAGTGGGGAAGCTCTAATTGGGAAACACCATAAGCATTGAGCAAGTAGGGGAGCGCAAATGATCCCCTAAAAAAATGCTTTTCTTATATTAGTTTGTATTTTATTTGCATTCTTTCAGGAACAGTATAAAACATTCATTCAAAGAAGTAAAAAAATACTTAAGTAGGTACCTAATTTAAAAATATATACGTTAATAGCTTTACGGAGATATATAGGAATGTGAAGATATTCAGATATCTTTGAGTTTTATTTTCTATAAACGAGAGGGTTTACTACTAGTTCGCGATTGAGTATTCTGACAGCACGAAAATTTCAAACACGAACGGTCGACATTGAAATTGGGATTGAATTCCAGTCTAAAAAAAAAAACCCGCGCAAATCTTGCGAATTTCGTCTCCGAAAAACTTGAATTTACGATAATATTATTATGAAACTGTACCTAGATTCGATTTTGTGGACACAATGATTGGCCAACCCCTCAGACTTCCATGACTGCCAACCGCATCCATAAGTCCTCGGCGGCTCCTCTCAAGTCGTGAAGTCCTACCAACGTTATTCTCCCAATTCTCGTACCAACTCAAGATTTTTTTTGCTTCATTTCACGTCTATCCAGATGGCTGAATAGCCCATTTTCAAATTTGATTAGAGACCTTTTGAGCCACGTCGGTATCTCCTGTTTATTTTTCGTATCCTATGAGATACCTAGCATCCTCTTCTCCATGGTTCGTTGCGTCACAGCTAATTTATTTTTAATATTTTATTTTTTATTTTTTTTTTTATTTTTTTTTTTAATTGTTGTTCCCGGTTCCCAGGCTGACCAACATATTCAAATTTATAGCTGTATGCCAGCTGATCAAAAGCATAAAGAATGACGAATTCGTTCCTGAATTCAGTGTAGGTCCAAGATTGTGTAACACTGGGAGAATAAAATTACCTAGGCGACAAACAACAACTGGGCAGAAATATTATATAACACAGGGCATAAAGTGGTATAATGAGCTCTTGCCAGATTTCAAGTATGACGGAGAAGATTTCGTTGCCTACAAGAAGAGGTTAAAAATGATAATGTTTGCCAATAACTGAAAGTTGCGTTTTTAATTTACATTGAAAAAAAATTTTTTTTTTCTTTTTTTTTTTTTTACATACCGGTTTTGTGTTTTTTATTATTATTTTATAAATGTGTAAGAACCTTTTTTTTTTTTTGGTTAGATGTTTTTATTTTTTGTGTTTTTTATTTTTATTTCTTTAATTTTATTTTTTTGTTTTTTACATTTGTCAATATGCATGAGGAGGATTTTCCTCCTTTTTCCATTTCTGCCTTATATTAGCTTGTATGTTCATTGTTTGCAGATATTACCGCAAGGTATGTTTTGCCTTTGTAAACAAGTATTTGTGTTTTATTTTATTTTTACTCTGTTCATCACCTAAGATTATATAATATTGTCATATGAACTCCTCCCCGAAGCACGAGTTTTACTCATTTTCGGGGAGAATTTCAATACTTAATACCGATTTTGTCTCAATTTTTTATTTTGTATTATATTATACTCAGGTAATTATCAATAAAGGAATTATATTATTTCAAATCATTTATTCATTAAATCACAATATATCATATGAAGTATACATCATTGTAAAAAAAATTAATAAAAATAAATTAAAATTAAATACAATGCTATATACTAAATATAAAAATATCGGTATTATCTCTCATGATACATCACGATGTAATGTAATCATGAGAGATCTTCGAACTATAGAGAAAGGAACCTTCTTAACATCCTACATGAGGACAACAGAACTGCCTTTTGGATGGCATATCTGAGACCACAACAGATGCCAAGTTTTCCTAGATTGTCTTTAAGAGACTTATGAATAACTCCATTCGTCGATATCACTATAGGTATTATGTGGGTGGTTGGTGTATGCCACATATCCTTGATTTCGTGAGCAAGATCAAGATATTTAATTATCTTATCCTGCTCGGCTTTTTTCAAATTTTCGTCATACGGTATAGTGATATCCACGAGATACGTTATCCCGTTCCTACGATCAACCAATACAATGTCCGGGCGATTTGCGTTAATCGTTCGGTCAGTTTGTATTGGTATATCCCAATACAACTTTGTATTACTGTTTTGCATTACCGTAATTGGGGTGTACCTATAATAAGGTACTTCAAGATCGAGCAAACCATATTTCAAGGCAAGTTTTGATGAACTATTTTAGCCACATCGTTATGTCTGTGCAGATACTCAGAACCACACAGGAGAGAACACCCAGACAAAATATGTCTGAGTGTTTCTCCTGTTTGGCCACATGCACGACATTTATCAATTATATCAGGTGTTTTAATAATATATTTTTTATAATTATTAGTGACGATGATCTGGTCTTGTATTGCACAGACAAAACCTTCTGTTTCGCTAAATAGTTCACCAAACCTCAACCATCCAGTCGAATCTTCAAGACTTACATGTGATGAATTTAAAGTTTCGAAGAATCGATCGTGGAGAGACTTGCCTTTCCATATATCAACCCGATCTTGTACCCCAATTATCGGTGGTGAAACAGGATTTGATAAATTTAAGGGCGTGTAGGTACTTCAAATCACACGCAATGAGGTCTTCATAACCCAATTTATTCCTTGATGAGATAAAGTAAGATTGGAGGAGGTTTATCTCTTTGTTATTCATGTTTTTGATGTTTAACATGCCTCTACCACCAATCTTCCTTGGTAAAAAATATAATCTCATCAAGGAACATCTTGGATGATGCATCCTATATTGTGTGAGCAAACTACGTACCTTTAAATCCATCTTGTCTAGTTCCGTTTGGTTCCACTTAATTATTATTATTATTATATCTAAGTGAACACAAGGAGAATCATCTCATCAGCTCTACTCATAGTTCAAGTATTTTGGCTATTTTTACCATATTTAAACATGTATTTTTGTTTTTTTTATGGCTTTAGTCTGGCAGGCTGTTTATGTAACTCGTTACTAAATACATAAATGGGTAATTTGTACCGTTCGTTAAACCGATAAAGGATAAAATTTCTAATGGGCTTTACACAAGAGATTGAAAATATAAGTAGGTATTGTATGTGTCTGTCACATGGCATTCTCAAGGACCCGAGGTTACTAAGGTTCATAACAAATTTCAAACGATTATTATTTTGTAACGTAACAATCTTGATTTTGGCCAAAACTCGATTTTTTCCGGATTCTTTTCCACCTTTTTTATTTCAATAATTATTGTGTAATATTTTTAATACGGTTTTTGATCCCTGTTATATCACTAAACTTGAACGCAAATGTTTACCTGAACAAATAAGTATACAGTAATTTATTGTCATCTTGATTCGTTCATTATCGAGTCGTAATTCCAGAAAGACTTTTTCCATTCTACAAGTTTTTGAGTCTTTCTTTATCTTTTCGACTATATATTTAGATTAAAATTATTTTCAACACCAATATCTTTCTTACCTACTTCATCTTCTGCTGAACGAGGGCTCCCTCTAGTGTGACTTTTGAGGGTTAGTTGAGCAGTCAGATACTAAGCTGTCCAGGAGGACCTTCCTGATGTTACTGTAATGACTATACTTACGTAGTTCCGTGTGATGGATTACCTAAAATTGGCGAGGCTTTGCCTTATATTATCTTTTATAGAAATAAGTTTGAGGAATCTCGCGCCTAGTAACATATATCTTCAGCTTTAGTCTGAAAGGATTCAATTGCGGCATTGTTTGCACTTTTATATTAAGAGTCGTTATCACCTTTCTCTGCGTCGTAATCATAATATTTTGAATGATGATGGTACTATGTAAGACTATTCTCACGTCGAGGAGTAGGTAAATAGTCCTACAACTAAAATGTTTCAGTTGCAGCCCCAATTCGACATGTTTCTCTACCTTTGTTTTCTCCTTTTAAGCAATGAACTCTTGATCTCCTGAAGATGCGTCCGAAAAACAGTAGGAAAGGAATGTGTCCGCTATTTCTGACACTCTCACTATACTTTTTGGTACTCTTTCACGTGCTCAATGGTCATTATTATTATACCTAAGTAATTGTAATTTGATAGGAAATGGCCATTTAACGAGAAAATTCGGTTGAATTGTCTTCATTTTGATATTTTTTCCTGGTTAGGATGCGCCAAGAACTGACCACTCGTTACTTATTTTGATTAACACAGTGTCACTTGGTTTGTATGCGTTCGGTATCAAATCAACGTGATTCGTGGATTGCTCAAACTATGCGTTTGTTTACATGCGAGAAATGTCAACATTTAAAGAGGTAGTAATTGTAAACAATCGATACCCAGTGTGTGCTTATACGCTAAAAAAAAAGAAATTATAACCCTTTTGTAGAAGTTTGTTTTTTACGACCCGTTATGTATTTATTTTCTTATATTGTTTTTATAGGTGATATTATATCATTTATATAATAATAATTATTTATTCAATTAAGACATTTTACATAATGTTCAGTTATTTTCTCTCCCAACTGGGCATAGCCTATGTATGTAGTATATATTTATTTGATGAGTTGATATTGTTTTGTTGTACTGTGTGTTTATGTTTTGTGATAGCATCACTCATCGCAATGATGAAAATAAATTACATGCTGGAAATGAATGGGTAAATATTTGTATTTTTTTTTTGCAGTCTAAAACCACCTCCGTATTATTATATTTCTAATGAAACCGGCTAAGTACATATTGGTTGAATAGTTTTAAAGTTTATAACGGATATACATACATATTATTATGTATCTAGAAATATGATACTTAATCAGTTTATCGCCCGAGTTGTTCATATATCGGAGATTTTTTCCTCAATAGATCAGGACGATTTGATGTTTTAATTAGGGTGTAATAGATGAAGTAGTGAACAAAGTATTGCATATTATTTACCTAATCCGTGTCGTCTTAAGCTATTCTATAATCTGCATTTAATGAAAATATTTTTATTGTTGTTTATTACCACAATAGCACTGACCTGGTATAACTTACTACGAGACCATCTCACTTTGTACTTGATATCGTGAGAACCTTCAAGTACGTCACGCCTATAGAAATCTACGGAGATTCATGTGAAGTAATATACATAATTCAGTTTCATTGTTCACACTGCACACTCGTTGTGAAGAGCAGATCAGACAAAATACGATTCATGTACAAAATTTGCTGCAAGTTCATGGTTTTCAGTCGCAAAAAGATCTATTCCGAATTTTATTCACTTATGTAAGAGAGAAACTCATAGGATTTTGTATGGGCTGCGGGGCTTTCCGAAATATTCTGTATGGGCGATTTACACGTTTTCATACAAAATTTTGTTACTGCACGCCAACGTAAATATCACGGAAACTGAGAAAGGCAAAAACTTTGATAAGATGAGCAGCATTCCCACTGAAAATCTCGATATAGATGCAGAATAGACCTCTATTGTGACGCTTAAAGTATTTAACGATATGACAACATTGTTTGCAAAGATAAATAAAAACTCACAGAAAACGAAAAATTTTATGCTAAGTATAGTCGGTGCTTCTTTAAGGGAGCTGAATTTTGGTCACTCAATGCGATGGACAAAAGCTGGATATTAGGATTAATTGAAGAAATTTGCGTATCTCTAGGGCGTATATGTTCAGAAACACGAAGGTCCTAAATGAATGGAGCACATATTGTTGAAAAACTCGCTTTGCAACTAAGCATCGAAGATAAGCACGGCGGGCGATGTGGTATAGATAGAAGACTTGTCATGACTCCGCGATTAAAGGACGTGGACAAGAACCTAAATCGTTTGGGAACTTATTCATGCCGCTAGAGACAGGAGGCTTTCCCAAAAGAAAGCCAAATCCTGGGTACATGATTGGGTTTTTAACAAATTAAGTATGACCACAATACACAAAATAAGACGTGGTCTTTCCTAGGTGGCGTTTGGTAATGTCCTACACATCCTGAAGTCTCTGAAATACTCACATCTACACAAGACAAAATTTTATGAAGGTTGTGTCCTCCCAATTTTTATGAGATATGAGAGACGACCATTTAGGTTTTCTACTCTGAAATGGGAATATGCAGACCATGAGGCCAGATATACAGACCACAAATGGTCCAAAATAGTGGTAGAGGAGCAACCTAGACAAGGAAAAAGAAATGAAGGTAGACACCAGTCCAGGTGCATGGATTGACGACATCGCCAAGATTGCAGACTACGCGTTGATTAAGATTCTGAAAATGCTGGTTGATAAAAGGGGGAGAATGAACGAAAACAGGCTAATGAAGAAAACAGCAAATTTTTATGAATCACATTAAATCTAATTTTGAGTGTACTTCACAAGTGACTCATATTCTTATTCCACCGACGCACTGTGGTCAAAAACCTAGTCTAGCTTTTCTAAAATCTGTAACTCTTTTATTTGTGAAGATATGTTTTTCAAATTTTGTACAATTATAGCAGAATGTTTATTTATTATGATAGTATAGATATTTTGATGTTTTATGTGTACAGTTATTTTTATGAAATATTTGAAAATCGACTTGTTTTACATAAAAATCATACTCAGTTAATAGTATATTTATTCACCTTTAATTCGATTATTAAGTACGTAAAAGTAAGTTTGTACACACCAGACATATAAAATTAACTATAAATGAAAATAAAAATGTTCTATACAGGGTATATATTAATTAATCTATATAAAACAAGGTTTCCAAATAAATAAAACACATAACATTAATTATTGTTTGCGAAAAGTAGATAAGATATTTGAATTTGAAATGTAACAAAATATACTTTTTTTTTTCATAAAAATGAATCTGTGCTCACTCGAAGTGAACACAAATACACTTTTGACATCTTTCACAGTAAGCAAATGCTTGTGTCGTGAAAGCGGAGAATGGTCGACACGGCCGGGATTCGAACCCACGACCTCCGCACGAAACAGTGCGAAAGCCGGCGTCGTAACCGCTGGTCTATCAACCACCACTTGTTTAGTTATGGTTGTACAAATAGGTAAAGTGTTTTTGATTTTTATATTAAACCTATACATATACATAAATGTTAAAAAATGTAGAAAGTTTACATCGTAATTAATTATGGTTAACATTTATATTATCGAATGCAATTAAAAATATATGAAAAATGTGAATCTAAAAAAACTATTAAATATTTGCGAATGTTCTGCCACAGTGCGGCGTTATACTGGATCAGTCAGTGCTTAGACCGTGAGTTGTACGCGAGTGGGTACAATGATCTACCGTAGACGGAATGTCCAGGGTATGGGTTATTCCGATCAAACTCGATTTGTTGTTGTTCCATATGTATGTACTTGCCTACTACATACATCTTTAACCATTATGTAGGTACTCGCGCATATTTTCATTCATAGACATCGCGTTATAAATTTTACCTTAGTATATACGTGCGATTTCTTGGAAATATTTTATTGAAATTACCATCTATGTACGCAGATATTCACCTGAATAAAACAAATCGAGTACGCGGATGTTGCTCTTTGAAACTTAACAAAGTCCCAATCAGATAAATTCAGGTTTCTTATTAAATTTTGTTTGAATTCTGCAACATTCTAAAATAGCGGAATACGCTCTGTAGGTAGAGATGGGCACTTTAACGATAACTGATAAAAATATCAGATTAATAAAAATAACGCCTCTAACGTTATTAATATTTAACGATATTTATAAATTATAGTTGAACAAAATAAATAATAGTCAGGTAATATTGAGCAATAATAATAGCCTACCCCTATTATTAATATGACAGGCAATAATAGTTCAATTAAAATATTAGACGTTGATTAAACCGAATTAAATTGTGAAAAAACTTTTTTTATGAAAATTAAACTTTCCAGATACCAAGTTTTGGGAAAGACTTTTTTTAGGAAATGTTATGTACCTAAATACCAAATGTTCATTTAGGCTTGTAAAATAATAAAAAAGCTTAAAACTTTTAATATTAACGTTATTTTCAATTAACGAAACTGCTATAACGTTTTTATTTTTAAGCCGTTAGTCTAGGGCCTAGGGATTGCGATTCGGCAAACCGGATCCGGTATTACGGCGGATCCGGCATCAAAATGGTCATATCGGATCCGGCACAAATTAACGGATCCGGTTTATCATATTAAAGGATATTTCAACAAATTCAACATAGACAGAACTCGAACCCGTATCGCTAGCAATTCAACAGGGTCATTGTAGGTACCCATAAAGATAAAAAGAGAAGAGGGGGCAAATGCGTAACACTGAGCGCAGTGGAATGCTACTTTTGCCTCCCTGTGCCCAAGGTGAGGTTTTAAAGGTAGTGTTGACTTATCGTATTGATAGTACTGACTATCGAATGAAAAGACATCTGTTAGAAAAATGGTGAAGGCATACAACAATTTATTATTTAGCCAATTATTTGAAAGCAAAATAATTGTGATTATTGTCTGCTATTCATTAGATTAGTTCGGTGGTCTGTCATAATGACTGGTATTCTCAAATTCACGTTCCAACTCAACGCAAGAAGCTCATGCTTAGAACTTAATCGGTTGCCAGTAGTTACGTAACTAATGTATTGGATAAAATATTTTCTGAATAGAGAAATGTCAAAAGTGTCAATAAAAATTGGATAGGTACGACGCAACTCAACCGTCTGTTTTTCATTTCAGAATAGCCGTCAATGTGTATGTATGCAGCTATATTCAAAGATAAAACTGAAATAATTTCTCAAACACTTATTTTCGATATAGGAGTGTCTCTGATTATTTCCGGTTGTAGGTATTACTCCTAGGACGTGGATGTCCAACTGTCCACCCATCTCTTTGGTGTTCGTCCAAGGTTCTACTGGTTGATGTGATTTCATCCTCTTATATTTGACATGATCTTTCCAGTACCTAATGCCTTCTATTTCTACACCATTTCCTGACGTTCTCGATATCGCAGAAGCTTTGAATCCAGAGTTTTTAACTCTGCCTCAAATGGTTTATCCACTATGGGTTAATGATTTTTGAGAATCTTTCTTTTTAGTGGTGCCGGTTCTGGTTTGCACATCTTAAATAATGATCAATCAAGCAGGTCATACAAATTGTCAATTTGACTTTTATAATACATAATCTAATCGAGGAAGACCCTCTCATACTGTGTTCCGCTCCTTCGAAGCAGAGCTGAGGAATCTGGACATGGTGTGGGAGGAGGTCATTAACGTTGCGCAAGATCGAGCGCAATGGAGAGCTCTTGTTGTCTCCCTATGCCCCTAAGTGGGGTCTAAAGGGAGTTTGGATTGGATTGGAATCTAATTTGTAATTTAATTTTATTTTTTAAACAATTTTTTTATAGTTTTTACAATTTAAAAAAAAGAAGTCACACCCCATCAAATTAATTTCGTATACGTGCCGTTTTATTTTAAGCCTTTATTATTGTTAAAAATGTTCATTCATCAGTTACCTCAATCCGGCCGGATTGACAAAAATCCGGTTGGATCCGGCCGGTTTCAAAATGAGATCGGATTGCAATCCCTACGTAAGTCCCACCTCTATCTGTAGGTACTGCATAAAGGAGATATATTCATAATTATTAAACATCATCCAGGTTTCTAAGATAATATGTTTTTAGTTAAGTAGGTACTCTTTTTTCGTAGTTTAAAAAAAAGATCTGTGAAAAAAAGGCTGTGAGAGATGTCTTATATTCTCAAAAAACAAGATCAACGAATGGATTCATTTCCTCGTGTGTTGCGAAAATATTCATTGATTTATAGGTTTTTTTAAGTTTCATCTTTAAATAATTATTTTGAATATATGCATGGCAGATAAAATAGTCAAATAATTGTAATTCTGGATTAGTTGTACTATCAAAACTTGTCAATTAAAGCATGGGTCAACAACATTTTTTTTTCTTTTTTTTTGTAATAGATTTAAATATTTATTTTTAGGTCGAGATTGCACTTAAGTTGCGCGTAATCATTTTATTAGTGCAACGTGACTAGAATAAAAATAAATCAACACTTAGCAGTGTAACAATAAATTTTAAGCAGGAATAATTATTTTCGGACGATCTTCACTTTACAAAAAAACTCTCCGCTGAAGATGCATGGTCGCTTAATCAGCCACAAATATATTCCGGATTATAATTATATGTAGCATACAGATAAGTTTTGTTTTCGTTTATATAAAAAGGAAAAATGACTAAGTAATGCAAAGTTACAAAAAAATATGTTAAGAACGGAACTTTATTTTTCTTTGGACGTGTAGAAAATAATCACATACAAGGTTAATTCGCTTTAATAAATTGTATAGTGGAAATAAAATACGCACTAAACGCCAAAAATGAAAAAAAATTAGTTGAGTATGAGGATATGTTCCATAAACCATTGCCAATAACCTAAATATCGCACCAAGTCCATATCGATGATCTAAAGGCGTAAAAAAACAGATCCAAAAATCATCATAGTAATAGTACTATGATGATTTTTGGATCTGTTTTTTTCCCCCATACAGACATAGGTCTGTATGGGGGAAAAATCAGTTTTATTAGATTATCTCAAAATAAAGTTTTTGGCGTTTAGTGCGTATTTTATTTCCACTATACAATTACATTACATTACATTCTCCCTTTAAGGCCCCCCGCACACCGGAGGTCAGCCCGGAGGAGACAAATCCGCAGCAAACCCAACCTGCACGAAACCAACCCCTTAGTTCGATCAAAGCAATCAAAACAAAAAGCCGGTCCCACACAAATCAAGCCCATCGCAGATCCCCCCCAAACCAACCCGCAATGCAGGGGGCCTAAACCCCACTTAGGGGCATAGGGAGGCACCAAGAGCTCTCCATTTCGCTCGGAGGCGTCCGAGGCTTATGGTGCCTTTTCTGACCGGTTGAGGTTTAAGGACGTGATGTGGTCAACCTCACGGTCCCGATCTAATTTTTCGATTTCCTGCCTCTTACAGGATGCTCGAAAAACCAGCAAAAAGAGCAGAGGTGCTATTCTTAGCCGGCAACCCCACGGCACTTAAAATAAAAATAAATAGGGTTTTTAAAACTTCCACTGAAAAGATGGACCATTCAAGAATATTTTATCTCTATATTTAATTAATTATTAAATATTTACGTGTTGCATACATGAGATTTTTCGGCGTGTTGAGAATTCTCATGATTAGGAGTTTCGGAGACTTAAACATTACCACCTAATGGCGAACGTTGTTATCGTCAAGTGATCACACTAAGCCAGCCTTCAAAAGAGTCATTAGTTGTTACATATTCATTCAAGAATAGCCTAGCAATTGTTCTAGAAGGACGCTGACTCTGAGGCAACAGCCCAATAGAGTGAGAAACTGGACCTCTTTATCCCAGGACTATTGATGAGACCTAGAGATCGACCGACGTAGAAATTATTTTCTAATTGCTCTTGAAATTTCAAATTGATTTCGGTTTTATTAGACCGCAGGTTGCCGATCCATGAATAATAAGGATATTTTAAGTACATAAATCTACAATTACTTTGTTACTGATTTACAAAATATGAAAATCTTAGAAATTATTCATTTAAGTAGGTACCTACTTGGTTATATTTTTTTCTAAATTTTATTATTAAATCAATATAGACCCCGTCTCTAAAGCGAAAAGACGCTTGTGTGAAACGGTGAACGGGATATACCTAGATATCATTGTCAGAATTGAACATAATCTATGAGGAAAATTGCGTTCTAAACTTTATTAATATTATAACATAAATGGAAAGAGTTAGATTTATTTTAAAGCAAATATGAAAATTTATTAGTATCTTGTCCTACGAAGATACTTTCCTGAAGTAGGGATTCAGCGTTGAGTATATACTTTCTTTGTGTCTATACGGTAACCGACGAGTTCATCGAAAATCAATTCATCGAATATCAATTCATCGAAAATCAATTCATCGAAAATCAATTAATCGAAAATCAATTCATCGAAAATCAATTCATCGAATGATCAATTCATCGAATGACCAATTCATCGAAAATAAATATTTTGAAGATATTTGAGAGACTAGTCTTTTTGACAACCAAACTCATGTGTTGAAATATTTGGACTTCAATTTAGAAAATGGGCCTATTTTCATATCGTGCGATAAAATAATATCACACACTTTCAAAGTATGCGATATTTATATTTATCTATCACTTTTCTTTGTTTTTTTGTATCGAAAAGCGTATTTTAGTATTTGTCGTCGATAATTAATTATCTATCACATTTTGACCGATAATTATCTATTGATATTTGTAGTAGATAACAGAGAAATGTGAAATAAATAGATAAATAGATAGACGGACAGACAGACAGACAGACAAACGGACGGACAGACAGACGGACGGACAGACAGACGGACGGACAGACAGACGGACGGACAGACAGACGGACGGACAGACAGACGGACGGATAGACAGACGGACGGACAGACAGACAGACGGGCGGACAGACAGGCGGACAGACAGTCTGACGGACAGACAGACGGACGGACGGACAGACAGAAAGACAGACGGACGGACAGACGGACAGATAGACGGACAGACAGACAGACGGACGGACAGACAGACGGACGGACGGACAGAAAGACAGACGGACGGACAGACGGACAGATAGATAGATAGATAAATAACTAAATATATAAATAACTAAATATATAAATAAATAAATAAATAATACCTATATATAAATAAATAAATAAAAAAACAAACAAATAAATAAATAAACTAACAAACGGACGAGACAGACACAGACGGACGGACGAACGTGACAAGATCTGCCAACATTTTTGAGGGGGGGCGAGGGGTACAGACGCTGTTTTCGGCCATTATATGCGGCACTAATAAAGATATTTAAAAAAGATACTCCAACGTATGTCAAAATCGCCGCCATCTTTAATTTATAGGAGTGACCAAACTGAAGCTTTACCTTATTATTAGGTCATAAACAATTTCTCTAAAATATCTTCAAAATAATGGTTTTCGATGAATTGATCATTCGATGAATTGATCATTCGATGAATTGATCATTCGATGAATTGATTTTCGATGAACTCGTTTTCGATGAATTGATTTTCGATGAATTGATTTTCGATGAATTGATTTTCGATGAATTGATCATTCGATGAATTGATTTTCGATGAACTCGTCGTGAATCTGTCTATACTTACCTACATACATACATTACATTCTCCCTTTAAGACCCCCCGCACACCGCAAGCCAGCCAGGTAGAGACCAATCCGCAGCAAACCCGACCCGCACGAAACCGACCTCTTAGCTCGATCGAAGCAATCAAACCAAAAAGCCGGCCCCGGACAAATCAAGCCCTCCGCGAACTACCCGCCATCAATGCGGGGGCCTAAGCCCCACTCGGGAGCATAGGGAGGCATCAAGAGCTCTCCATTGCGCTTGAAGGCGTCCGAGGCTCATTGTGCCTTTTCTGACCAGTTGAGATTTAAGGACGTGAAGTGGTCAACCTCATAGTCCCGATCTGATTTATCGATTTCCTGCCTCTTACATGATGCTCGAAAAATCAGCAAAAAGAGCAAAGGTGCTATTCTTCGCCGGCAACCTCACGGCTTCATTTTATTGAAATGTGTAATAATAATTTTACTGCTTAAATCTATCTCTAGAGTAGGCTCTATAATAAGTACGTACAATTTTACAGACGTTTTTGGCCTCTTTCACACAATACCATGGCTTGCCATATTATTAGACTCAATACAAAAAAAATCATAAATTTTCCGTTATATTGACTTTTTTGGATATTTTTTCAATGTTTATGTTTTTATTTTGTATTAGGAACTTCAAGAAATAAAACCCAATGTGATATCCGATAAAAAAAAAACTTTACTCAGAAAAACTCAGGATAGAAAAAAAATTAAATGGATCTTGATGCACAGATTCAATATTTGGTATGGTGCCCTTTTGCCGCAATCAAGGCTTGGATGCGTCGTGGCATGCTCAGAATACAATTTTTAACTGTATTTTGGAGCTCCTCACTGTGATTCTACACATAAATGAGCCTATCAACAAGTGATTGCTTTGTTTTGACCACATTTTTTGCCATTTCTCTCTTCAAAAGCTCCCATACGTTCTCTATATTGAATTCATTTCCGGAGAATTTCCAGGGCAATCCAAAAAAACAATTTTATTGTCGTTCAAATATTTAGAAACAGACTTTGCCTTGTGGCACGGGGCTCTATCATGCATAAAAATGTACTCTTCACCATTGGGGAACCACCGGGAAAGTTGTGGTAGAAGCCTCTCGTGAAGAATTTCACGATATTGTTTTTGACGCGTCGTGCCTTTGACGATTTGCAATCGCCCAGTACCCTTGAAATTTATCACTGACCACACCATGTGACAGACGTAGTGTGTTTGACTGTTAGTACGATGCAATCTGGGTGATATTCTTCACCCACTCTCCTCCTTACAAAACTTGATCTATCTGTCATAACTTGAAAAACCGATTCATCCGAAAAGCAAACCTGGAAGAAACCAGAGAATAACAAGTAACAATTGAATCAAATCTCAAAATATGTCAGTAAATACATGAAAAATAGTAGTAAAGTTTTTGTAATTACCCTTTTCCAGTCATCCTCGGTGAAGTTTTTATATTCTTATGCCCATTCTAAACGTTTTTACCATAGATGGTGTTAATTTAGGTTTTCTTGCTGGTCGGCGAGAAGTAAGGCCAAATTCTTTCAGGCGTCTCTGCACCGTGCGTTGAGAAATGTTAATGGCTTGCTCTTTTATTTGCTTGGTTAGCAGATTATCTGGGTGATTCCTATTCTCTAAGCACACGTCTCTAATTTTTCTGTGGGTTCTAGGAGTTGTAATTCGTTTTCTCCCACAAGCTCCTTTACGGGCAGATTGCAAAGGTACTCCCAAATCCAATGTTTGCTTTACTCTCTTAACCGTGCTTTGGGAAACTTTAAGGATTTCTGCTATTTTATACTGAGACATGTCAGTATTATTCAACAACCCATTAATTTCTACCAATTTACGTAGAGATATATCAGAAATCCTGTCCATTCCTTAAAAAATACGGAAAAAGTTAAGTCACGTGACAAAAAATAACAAATATTATAAAATCTCATTTACGATACGCAAAAATCTTTCAAACAAGACAAATAATATAAACATACCGTTTTACAGCAAGATAATCCTTTTTTACGCCTCAATCCTTACTTCAAAACAAAATATTTCAGTAAACAAATTTGTCAATAACAACGCGAGAACCACTTGCCCGCTTCTAAATACCATCAATAATTGGAGAATGGGGATAAGAAGTGTTGTCATTAGTGAAAATTTGTTGACAAATATTACCAGAGTAAAAAAGCTAATATTTCACTATATTTGGCCAGTATACAGTCATATTTTCTAAATATTTGTGGTAGAATTCCAGTAAGTCTAATAATACGGCAAACCACTGTATAACCGAGGAGGGTTATTAATTTTTTTTGTTTTTTTTTTTACCCATCACGCCGTGTCCCGTAAGGGGTAGGCAGAGAGAACGGACCTCCACTCTTCTCTATCCAAGCATACTTCTTTCGCTTCTTCCACCGACATACCATTTCTCATACAGATTCTCCTATTTCTCTTACTTCTTACCTGGCCTTCCTTGAGGACGGAATCGATGTGTTCGATCCACGTCATTCTCGGTCGCCCACGCTTTCTTACACCTTTAGGATAATTAATGAAAGGATATTTTTCATTTTATTTAAAAAATGTTTTTCAATAGGTACCTACCTAGGTACATTTACTTCAATTTTCATATATGTAGATCTATGTATATTTAGATTGGACAGCTGATTTTTGCCAGAAAAATACGTCCGGCAAAAGCACCTATAGATAAAAAAAAAATTTAATTTTAATTTTATCTGATAAACACAATATGTAAGTACCTATATAAACAAAAATTTTCAAATAGATTTAAGCAGTAAAATTATTATTACACATTTCAATAAAATGAAAATTTGATTAAAGTATATAATAGAAATCAAATTCAATTAGGTATATTAAATCGAATAAAATGAAACTTTATTTCATTAAACTCGAGGAAACTAAAAATACAATAAATAAGGTAAGCAGATAAGCTTTATCAGTACCTCTATTACGAATTTTACTCACTGATGAGTTTCTCATGAAATTTGGTTCAGTTTCTCACTTATGTCATGAATTTTTACTCACTAACGCAATTTCTCACTAAAATTAGTGAGTGAAATTTGGTTCAGTTTCTCACTTATGTCATGAATTTTTACTCACTAACGCAATTTCTCACTAAAATTAGTGAGTGAAATTTGGTTCAGTTTCTCACTTACCTATGTCATGAATTTTTACTCACTAACGCAATTTCTCACTAAAATTAGTGAGTGAAATTTGGTTCAGTTTCTCACTTATGTCATGAATTTTTACTCACTAACGCAATTTCTCACTAAAATTAGTGAGTGAAATTTGGTTCAGTTTCTCACTTATGTCATGAATTTTTACTCACTAACGCAATTTCTCACTAAAATTAGTGAGTGAAATTTGGTTCAGTTTCTCACTTATGTCATGAATTTTTACTCACTAACGCAATTTCTCACTAAAATTAGTGAGTGAAATTTGGTTCAGTTTCTCACTTATGTCATGAATTTTTACTCACTAACGCAATTTCTCACTAAAATTAGTCAGTGAAATTTGGTTCAGTTTCTCACTTATGTCATGAATTTTTACTCACTAACGCAATTTCTCACTAAAATTAGTGAGTAAAATTCGGTTTAGTTTCTACTAACATTAGTGGGTGAAATTCAGAACAGGAGTACCTACTGGACATCTTTTGGATCTGTTTTTTTACGTCTTTAGATCATCAATATGGACTTATTGCAATATTTAGACTATTGACAATGGTTTATAGAACATTTCCTCATACTCAACTCATTTTATTCATTTTTTGGCGTTTAGTGCGTATTTTATTTCCACTATACATATTTTCATACTTTTTTATAAAAACAATGTCTGTAGATCGTATGGTACAATTATTACTAGCTGACAGATAGCGAGGAGATTTGAAATAGTCCAAGACCGTATACGTATTGTTAAATTATATCTTAAAATCCTTCTCTGTGTGTTATCTCATATTATTATTATCATCATAAATGGAGGCTAAATTAATTCAATATAATACGATATTTAAAAAAATCATTATAATTAATATGTAATTTACGGTTGGACTAAGTGATTGTGATAATCATCAGTTAATAGTACAATTAGATAATATTGCACTATTACAAACGAAGAGGTTCTCCAAAGAATCGATGGAGGAAGGCACCTGCTCAGGACCTTGTCCGAAAGGCGTGCAAGATGGATCGGCCATATAATAAGACAAGAAGGCCTCAGAAGAATGGAGGAGAAGAATTGAGGGAATTGCTGCAAACCAATCTTAGGATTGAAACCAGAGAAGAAGAAGAACAAGGCTTTAAGAAGACTTCATGCAACCCATGGTTTTCTCAATGTTAATTAGAAATCCGCATTTCTCTAAAGTTTTGCTAACCCCTACCACAGCCTCGTGTCAATGATTATTTACTATACTACCAACTTTTCAACGATTAGGAGGGCTAGGTACCTACTCTTGAAATTCAATCCCAATTTCAATGTCGACCGAACGTGTTTAAAATTTTCATGCTGTCAGAATACTCAATCGCACTGTATTCAATCAATTTTTCGGAAAGAAAATATCATGTATTCAATATAGACCAATCTTGAGACTATTTTCATGCTCTGCAACCAAAAAGTAATGTCATGCAATTTAATGGCATCGCTTTTAAGATTGGAATTGGATTTTTTACGAATATGTAACAACTAAGGACTCTAACAATTCATTACTGATGTTCGATTTTTAAATGGAACAAACCACCACGGGCTTACGACCGTCTTCTACTGTTATTTCGAAGGCTGGCTAAGTGTGATCACTTTACGTTAACAACGTTCGCCATTAGATGGTAATGTTTAAGTCTCCAAAACTCCTAATCATGAGAATTCTCGACATGTTCAACATGTTGAAAAATCTCATGTATGCAACAAGTAAATATTTAATAATTAATGAAATATAGAGATAAAAGTTGGAAATTATTGAGAAAAAGAGAGCAACTCATGTATTTGGCGCCAGAAAATGAATATATTCATTTTTGTTAATGTCTCATCTTTATTGCCGATTGATGGCTTTGTTGGTGCACAACGTTCGAACTATGCCTAGATTCTTTGAAATTGGATTGCCATCGTGATCTTAATGATAGATGTTAATAGATACGATGAAAGAGAGTAAATAAAGATTAATTACAAGATATTATTTATCTTTATTATTATTAATTTAACATATTTAATTTAATAATAACAACACCAGATGGCTATCAACCTTGGAACTGATATAATCGCATACCCAGCACGTACATGGTTCATAGTTCTCTGATCAGCTGCAAGATGGACATGCGTCAGGTTCACATAACTTAAAAATGATTGTGCTACATTAGAATAAAATACTCGCATGGATTTTACATCAAAATTAGCAAATTTAACTCGTAAAAGCCATGTCAACGACAAAAATCATATAAAATATATATGTGAAGAATGTAGAAGATTTTATAGAGGCACAACTAGCTTTCTCGATAGACTTGTCCTGCGGTCCTAACAATGAATATTATAATAATATATAAATTAATTTCCTTTTAATCAATCTTATTCCAACCGATGTATGTGTTTTAAACTATATCTGCTTTATTTAAAAACTCTGATCAGTGGAAAAAAAGAGTTCAGCGGTAGAAAATTTGCGATCAAGCCGTCGCGTCGTCGAGGTAGTTTAACCCATATCGATTGATTGCTTAGCTAATCTCTGTAGATTTTAGCCCGCCTTGTTGGATTTTATGTCAACTGACAATGGTTTCGATTGTACAACAACGTTTTCTGTAATCAATATACTGTTTTTAAGTTTTTTTCCCGTCCAATTAGGTGCTCCCTTCATATTTTGGACCATTTTGTTTTGATTTATCATTTTGATAATAGAAATTTTAAACAAATAAAGCAAATTCCATTACCGTAATTACCGGTTTAGTGTGATTTTATAAGGACTTAATAATATTTTGATAATATAAAATAAAATATCAAAAAATAAGGTCTGACACCTACTCGAAATCATTCAAATCTGACATAGCGCATCTCGGCTGTAAGCACTACCGTTGCCGGGCTACTATTTTGTTTGTTTACAAAATTTCGTGTGAAATGTCATCTTCATACATAAAAAACGCGGATCAAATATTTTTTTACAATAAAATAAACACTGATCATTTTTATAAATCAGACGGTATATTTTCAACTATCAAACAACTGAAAGTTCCTATCAAACATGGACTAATTTCATTAGGATTTAATTACCTATGTTATAAAAAAGTACTAAAAAGGCTACGTACCTACTCAAAGTTTTCTTAAATTTAGAGAATGATTGTAACGTGTCACGTCACAAAAATGTCGCTTTGCCATTTGCCATAATCAGGTCCCCAGGAGTGCATCCTATATTATAACCTAACCGGGGTACTAGCAATAATATGTAAGGTTTATAAAAATGTTAATTAATGTGCAATGCACTTTTAGCAGAAGCAATAGCAGTAGATGCTTGTACGTTAATAAAAATCAATGTTTGTGGTTATCGTACTTTTGTAACATAATTGTAAATATAACTGTCATGTAATACTACCATGGGGTTGTCGGCAAAGAATAGCACCTCTCTTTTTGTTGGTCTTTCAAGCATTCCGTAAGAGGCCAGAAATCAGGATTGTAAGGTTCACCACCACAGAAGGTACATAGAACAAACATTGAATGTAGAATTGTCCTTATTGTGATGTCATGTTGCACTCTGGACATCAAACTTCCCGGAGTCGTTGTGTGTTCTCGCGTTCTTCTTAAAACAAAAAGATCCCAATATTGGTATTCCAAGGTTCATGAAGCTACAAATCATAAGAAACTCTTAAAAACCTGTTGTTTTGGTGTTCGGGTAAAGCATGATCAACCGTAAGAAAAAGCATTCATTATGATCAGTTAAGAGAAATGATATCGACGCTCAGATACAGAAAGCACAATCGAATGCCACCTTCAATTTTCTTTTTGTTCATAACACCATGCACGCTTTCAGCTATTATTTCCTCTATCCCATAGACTTTTCAGATCGAGACAGTTGTGGCAGCAAACAATGAATAGACTGCATAATATTATATTATTTCAATAAAATTAAGCTTCCCGGGTAAACAAATATTCATTATTGTAACAGTTCCTCATTTCAACTTCGCGATATATAGGGCATTGATATTTTTTTGTATGCTGTGATGAAAATGCTATTATTAAAACTAGTTTTAAGGGTTTCGCGTCGAATAATAATAAAACATCAGTTGATTCTCTTCAGCTTCACTTCTAGACTGAGCGAACAACTATAATTTTAATAATTATTATTTTTAACTTTACTTTCTTATTTAATTTAATCCGTTCACTCTCAGTGTGGAGCATCTGTTGTGGACGCCACAAAATTCCTCTAAGCCTCTCTATCTTGCATCAGTTGCACAGCTTCATTCCAATTAGTCCAACATCTTGTTAAACCACAGTAAATGCCCGCTTGATTGCTAATTTTGGCTTTCCTCGTCTTTTGTCCCATCCGAATTGTTGAAAAGGCTTGCAAGTGCAAGATTTTAGAGGGTCAACATGGCCAAGCCAGCTCAATTTACGGATCTGAAATAACTGTGATTGGCAATTGTGCTGTTGATTTTCATCTCATTTTTCATAATGGTAGTACCTAATCCCCAAAATATTTCTCAAGAATCTATTCTCAATACTAAGTAGTTTTCTCTGATTATGAATTAAACAGGAAACAACGCCAAATTTTTCAGGCGGATTGTCCACCGATAAAGGTTGTTCGCTATGTGTATTTTTTATGGCGCCCTCAAAATAACGGGCTCCAAAATCTACCAAGGTGGGTTTAAGAAAACGAGACTCCAATTTTCAAATTTGCATTATTTTTGCTATGCCTGATAACTTCTTTAATACACTAAATACGTTCACCCAATTGGCATTGTCTTTTAACTACCCAATAGATTGATGACTTACAGACAATGGACCAAACTTAAAATAGATTTTTTTCTTATCTTCATCATACCAATCATCAACCAGTTTGGAGGGTTGTGGTCTTCATTAGACCATTTTTCTCCAGGATTGCCTCTGGGCAGACAGAATAATCTGTCTGCCCAGAGGCACGTTGTTCTGATTTATCTGACAGAACCAGCGCTTCGGCGATCTGCCTCTGGACCTTATTTCCATAATAGTTTTTCCAAACTTTCTTCTCCCATGCGAGCTTCGTGGCTAAAGTATTTCAGTACAAATTCGTCTGACTGTGATGATGCTTGGTACCTTATGTAGTAAAGGCCGAAAAGGTTTAATGGATATTGGTGGCGTACGTGATTCTATAGGCATGTTCCTTCAAAAGTGGTAAGATTACCTTAAGCAACGATATCTTCTCATTTTACGCTGAAATAAAGTCAACGAAATATTGACTGTTTGCGCGGAATTGACAATACACCGTCTAGACGTCATATCATGTGCATATTTATGAAATAACAATAAGTCTTATTGAATTGAAGTACCGCTGTTTCGACGGCAATGCACGCGCATCTTTATTATTTAAAACGTACGCATATAATTATAAATAACTAGTATTGTTACTATGGTGGAAAACAGTGTTCCAAAAAGAGAAAATATGGATAAACTTCAGTGCATTGATCCCAAAATTGCGCGTATTTTTTTAAGAAAAAGAAAGCTTGGATACGAACTCTCAGAAAAACTGTTAAGAAACTATGATGTATAAATGGTCAATTTTCCGCTCCGGCTTTCTTCCACCATGACCTCATATTTGGCAGGTACGCGGTCAAGTGCCCTAGGCCTAAACCTAAGGTAATCCCACTAAGAAGCTATCGAAGGATAGATGTTGGTGAGTTGCAAATTGATTGCGCAAATATAAATTGGAACGAGATCTTCTTGGCTACTACAATTTACAAAAAGGTTGAATTACTCAACACCTTTCTTAGAGAGCTATGCGACAAACACGCCCCCCTAAAACTCGTCCGTATCAAACACCCAGCAGCACCTTGGCTCACAGTGGAGATTCAAACTCTCATGAAAAAACGTGACAGAGCCAAGGTAAAGTATAATAAATATGGTACACCTTATCATTGGGAAAAATATCGAACTCTCCGAAACCACTGCAATAAATTGTGTAGAAACTCAAAGTGAGCGCACTTTAACGCACTTATTCGTTGATCGGCCATCGGTCGATTTCTGGAGGAGCCTAAATGCCACGGGTTTGAATAGTAAGGGCACCTCAGATAAAACTACGCACTACGATCCCAATGTTCTAAATCGACACTTCACAGCTGCGCCCTGCGACTTTGATAGAAATATTAACTTACCTCCCCTGCACACACCAACTTTCACCCTCAGACATGTCTCCAATTCCACAGTCCAGCGACATATTAATTCTGTTCAATCCAGGTCGGTCGGTACTGATGGCCTTAGTATTATTTTCGTCAAACTCATAACTGAGCATATCTCACCTGTCGTAACACACATCATTAATTTCTCGTTTGACTCAGGTATCTTTCCGACTCCCTGGAAGGAAGCTTATGTCATTCCACTTCCTAAAAAAACATCACCATCATCAGTGAAAGATTATCGTCCAATATCAATACTACCCATTTTCTCTAAAGTTATCGAGAAGGTTGTGCATGAGCAACTGTCCTCACACCTGACATCCCACAATATTCTGTCTCAGTAGCAGTCCGGATTCCAAACCGGCCACAGCACTGCAACGGCTCTTGTCAAAGTTACGGATGATGTACGAATATATATATATTAAGATGTTAGTTTTCCTCCATTTAACTGTAATCAGTTAGGCAGAGACTATGCTACTGCACTTGCATATGGGACGAGACTGTGCCCATCACCAGAATATGCGTTTGGATTCGTCAAAAAGGTGGAGTGTTTCGACATTATATATATATAAAAAATTAAAATTAATCCGGGCTTACCCAAAGTGAACACAAATACACTTTCGACATCTTTCACATAAACCAAATCTTGTGTTGTGAAAGTGGAAATGTTCGGCAGCGGGTTCGAACCCACGATCTCCAATACGCAGAATGTACGAAAGTCGTCGACTGACACCACTGGTCTACCAATCACTTCAAAATATATAATCGATAAGAAGAATAATTAATCACTGCATCCCTGCATATATAAACACACGGACACAAACCGCAAAGTAATATTGCATATTTAGGAACATTATCAAGCGTACCAATATAATAATTGGGTAATAAAGTGTTACGTTCGCGTGATTTCGCTATTTTGTTGTAAAATCAGGATTCTTTAATTCGATTCATTCTCGAGTAAACAAGCAGATTAACGCAACAAACGACTCGTGTGTAAATTTTATTGGAAGCAAAATTAGACTCTATTGGCATAAAAAAAAATTGTGCGTAGTGTAAAAAAAATTAAACAATGTATAAGGTCCCGCTCAATTTCGTTTAAACTTTATCTAAGGTTTGATTTTGCGAACCCTTAAACTTGCACATGATTGGTATTTTGTTTGCTTTGATGACGGAGACAACTTATTTAACGCTTTGAGAATAATTTTAAATAATCTTTGCTGTGATTAATGAAGTGACTCGAAGACGCGTTGAAAAGAGGATTGCGTATTCATTAGCCTTTCATAGCTATCAATTATTAACCATTATTTTTATATAGCAATAAAATAATGGGTAATAATTATTGATTGGCTTGCTGAAACAAGCAAAAAATCTAATAGATCTTGAGATCTTAGTTAGGAAAAATTTGACCAAGACTCTTGTCTGATGTGGTTCTATAAACACAATATCAACGACGAAATCCTCAGCAGAAATGGCAGAGCATCAAAAGAATTGCATTACTTGGAAAGAACACAACATCCGGCACCCAGATCTGGCGTCAATAGCAGAGGTCGCTCCTGAATTACCTGCATAGTACAAGTGATTGGTTGCATGAGATGTTATTATTGGTGTTCATACGAGGCGATATGATAGGCCATACGATTTCGCTTGCAAAAAGAAAATATCACTCGGTCGCCCATTGATCGTGTGATGTGTTCACACGAGTCAACCGACATAAATTCAATCTAGTGTCAAGTGCGCTGATTTTGACGTAGTTTTGAAAATGGCGGACGTCGAGGTAGAAGTTACGGAGTGTTTGGGGTTAGTTGAAAATGTTGTTTTAGACGATATAAGGACACTCCTAATTTAAAACAAATTTAAAATAAAACGCAGATATTGTGTGCGGAATTGGATTCTAAGGAGAAAAAAAATTGGAGCAGTGCTGTCATCTGTCATGAAACAGAACATACGGACGCCGCGCATATCTGCGCATGCATGCGTGCATCATTCCACCAGAAACAAAAGTTGAAAGGTAGTCAACTTGAGGCGATATCGCTTTTAATCATTTTTATCGCTTCAGATTTATCGACAATCTGTTCACATGGCACAATGGCTGGCGAAATTTTGGTGTCCTGGCGATATTCGCCTCGTGTGAACACCGCATAAGGGTGCGCGTTTAAACCAAACGAATATAGAGCCAGAGAAAAGAAACAGAGTATAATAATATTATACTCTGTTTCTTTAAACTAGTAAACCTTTATATATTATATTCGTAATCATTGATTTGGTCGCCAAGGAAACAACAATGAGAACTTAATCTGTCTTCGCCCATTAAATAATAGTTTTTGCTCGTTATTTACACGATGTCCAATATCAACTATAAACGAATGTATATTTTTTTCTAGCTTCCTTTTGTTATTAAAATTAATCGATGATGCACAATTTTTAAAAACGATTTCGTTAATATATTTTGGTTCAACGAACTCTTAAAAAACAGGTTCACGAAGCTGGTTTAATGAATAAAAACGCATCTCGTGATGTTAAGATATATGTATGCATAATCTATCAAGCACATACTAATAAGTATGTAGGTAAGTTATGCTTATACGGGTACACACTTCATGCAATTTATATTATAGTAAAATTCAAAAGAACGTTTAATTATTATTTGAAATTGTCTGATAGTAGTTTTAAATTTTATATAATAAAATGTATGTCGTAAGGTAAATTGTATATAGGAAGATCGCTATGAAGATACACTCTTGACAGATGGCTATTTTGTTCCTTTCAAAAGTGAATAGGTATATTCCAAGAAAACTTGGGTATGAGTAAGCTTTCATCTGAAATGGCTGACGTATTTACTGTCAAAACAGAATTGCATGAGCATCGGTGTACTACTTGGACACCAAGCGTTAGTCGAGAGAGTGTCTATATCTTTATGGGATTGTTGATGAAACAAGGATTCATCATTTTAATTGAGAAATGAAAGGATCTTTTTACATCACCTGTAAAAAGAGGGCCAAACCGGGTCACAAAATTACGCATAAACTGATTCGATTAAAAATTCATTTTTTTATATTCTTTATTCATAAAATATAGATAATTATTATATATAAAGTGTTGGTTGTTAGTCCAGTAGTATCAACCGGCAGCTTACGTACAGCGTATTGGAGATCGTAGGTTCAAATCCCGGCCATGCCGACCATTTCCGCTTTCACGACACGAGCCTTTGCTTAGTGTGAAAGATGCCAAAAGTGCATCACAGATTCATTTAAAAAAAAACAATAAATGTACATCAACTAAACTTGGCAAAAGCACGTACTAAGGTAGACCAGTGGCAACACCATAAACAACAAAAGCTTAAAAACAAAGATAAATGCAAATTCAAATCAAAACTCCCTTTGAACTCCACTCAGGAGCATAGGGAGGCAAGAAGAACTCTCCACTGGGCTCGATCTTGCGCAATGCTTATGACCTCCTCCCACACCATTTCCAACTCCCTCAGCTCTGCCTCGAAGGAACGGAACACGGTATGGGGGGGTCTTCCACGTCTTAGTAATAATAATGCCCATTGCCCGTGAATACGAGCATGAGGTGCACAAAAAGGGTTAGATTTGCTTTCTATGCAATCTAGTATGGCTGTATAGTGTACAAGCCAATTCTTGATAGATAGATTCTGTCACACTCAGGGCATGGATACTCCGCCCCCTCGGCCGGACCTCGCCTTCTCTGCAGCTCAGTACCTTGACTTTTTTTATAATATGAATCTGTGCTCACTCAAAGTGAACACAAATACACTCCTTGACTCTTTCACAGTAAGCTACTTAAAGCTTGTGTCGTGAAAAAGGAAGATGGTCGGCACCTGGGATCGAACCACGACGTCCGCAGTACGAAAGCCGGCGTTGTAACAGCTGGGTCACCAACCACTTCAAAAGCAACGATTCTCCCCCATTCCGTCCTGTTGGTCGCCAACTGTTCCCAGTCCGTCTGTCTGTTAATACTCTTTAAGGCTCTATGCAGGTTGTCTTTGTATCTATTGCGCTGTCCTCCGTGCTTTCTTTTTCCTTTTTGTAATTCACCGTAGAGGATATTTTTGAGAAGTCTGTTGTCTTCCATTAGAACCACGAGTCCGGACCAACGCAATTGAGCACGCGTCATTAGAGTGTCTATGGTATAGCAGTTGGTTCTCCTTAGAACTTCAATGTTTGAGACTTTATGAAACCAACGTATTCGGAGTAATTGCCTCAGATGACGTTGCTGCAGCTTCTCCAGAGATTTGGTGTGGTGCCTATAATTCACCCATGTTTCACAGCCATACGTAAGGGTTGGGATGATTACAGCTCTATATATAGCCACCTTTGTACTTATTGTGAGATCGTGATTATTAAATACCCTCCCTCTAAGCTTCCAGAACGCGCGAGATGCAGCACTTAGTCTATTTTTTATCTCATCATCCATATTTGCCTTGTCATTCACAATACTCCCCAGGTAATTGAAATATTTGACCTGCTCAGTGTACTTGTCGTTTGCTTTGAAGGCGTGCAACGAAGACCCTGCGGGCGTAGATAGAATCTTGGTTTTTGTTTCATTGAGTTTCGAAACCCAGCGTAGAGTAGGCCCAGGTGTATGTATCAAGTATCTCCTGGAGCTCTTCAGCGGAATGTGATACAAGAGCACAGTCGTCAGCGTACTGGAGGTCAGTAACGTATCTTAGCTTAGTGGACTTTGCTTTGAGCCGTCTTAGAGAACCTGATGGGAAGAAAAACAGCGCTCTCCTCAGCCTATCAATTCTTGATAGATAGATTCTGTCACACTCAGGGCATGGATACTCCGCCCCCTCGGCCGGACCTCGCCTTCTCTGCAGCTCAGTACCTTGACTTTTTTTATAATATGAATCTGTGCTCACTCAAAGTGAACACAAATACACTCCTTGACTCTTTCACAGTAAGCTACTTAAAGCTTGTGTCGTGAAAAAGGAAGATGGTCGGCACCTGGGATCGAACCACGACGTCCGCAGTACGAAAGCCGGCGTTGTAACAGCTGGGTCACCAACCACTTCAAAAGCAACGATTCTCCCCCATTCCGTCCTGTTGGTCGCCAACTGTTCCCAGTCCGTCTGTCTGTTAATACTCTTTAAGGCTCTATGCAGGTTGTCTTTGTATCTATTGCGCTGTCCTCCGTGCTTTCTTTTTCCTTTTTGTAATTCACCGTAGAGGATATTTTTGAGAAGTCTGTTGTCTTCCATTAGAACCACGAGTCCGGACCAACGCAATTGAGCACGCGTCATTAGAGTGTCTATGGTATAGCAGTTGGTTCTCCTTAGAACTTCAATGTTTGAGACTTTATGAAACCAACGTATTCGGAGTAATTGCCTCAGATGACGTTGCTGCAGCTTCTCCAGAGATTTGGTGTGGTGCCTATAATTCACCCATGTTTCACAGCCATACGTAAGGGTTGGGATGATTACAGCTCTATATATAGCCACCTTTGTACTTATTGTGAGATCGTGATTATTAAATACCCTCCCTCTAAGCTTCCAGAACGCGCGAGATGCAGCACTTAGTCTATTTTTTATCTCATCATCCATATTTGCCTTGTCATTCACAATACTCCCCAGGTAATTGAAATATTTGACCTGCTCAGTGTACTTGTCGTTTGCTTTGAAGGCGTGCAACGAAGACCCTGCGGGCGTAGATAGAATCTTGGTTTTTGTTTCATTGAGTTTCGAAACCCAGCGTAGAGTAGGCCCAGGTGTATGTATCAAGTATCTCCTGGAGCTCTTCAGCGGAATGTGATACAAGAGCACAGTCGTCAGCGTACTGGAGGTCAGTAACGTATCTTAGCTTAGTGGACTTTGCTTTGAGCCGTCTTAGAGATCCTGATGGGAGGAAAAACAGCGCTCTCCTCAGCCAACTGTCATTCGGCATCCTCAACACATATCCCAGCCATGCCCATCTCCTCTCCGTAAAGGTAGAAGTGATAGGCCCGCACTGGGTGCACCGGCATATAGCGTCGTTCGTGATGCGGTTGTACCATCTTTTACCCGAAATTCTCCTGAGGCACTTCGTTTCGAATGCAGATACTTTTTGTGCCTGGGCTTTAGTCAGGGGCCAGGACCACACCCATACAGAAGAATGGGCCACACACACGCATCAAACAGTTTACATTTCGTCTCGACACTAAACGCCGACGCCTTCCATATCTTGGTCCAAACTGAATTATGCAAAGTTTATTGAGTAAGATTTAATTTCATTTAGATTTTCACATAAGCAGCCTAAGATTTTCTTGAAATACAATGGATCAGTAAATTCAAACCTTTTTTATATCATTTTACATAAGTAATATCTTATTCTCCTTTCAAAGATCCTGCGGATCTGTTTGTGCCGTCGTTTCAGCCTCTTAGGGGGTCGACTGCCAACTATCTCTCTATCGCTTTGGTGGTCTTCCCGGGGTCTTCTTCATTGAGAGGTGCCTTGAAAGGCGACACAGGGAGTATTTGATATCTTCTTCTTCTTTTTCCTCTTTTATTAGGCCTGCTGGCCTGTTGTTCCTGCTACGTTGTTCTCTTGGGAAGCTGACTGCCAACTGTCCCTCCAGCATTTAGGTGGTCGTCCTGGAGGTCTTCTTCCTTGTTGTATGTTATCTGTGGCAATTTTAGCGGCTCTTTTATTTGTATTTATGGCTGTATTTTGGTATTTAATTTTATTTTAGTTATTTTATTTCGAAGCGGCATATTTAATAGCCAATCGAGTGAATCAGTTGCATTTTTATTTACTTTAAAATAGAACCGATGTCCAATCGTCTCAGTCCAATGCCAAGGCGAGCATCTTGACAAGGAGACGGAGAGGTGAACTGCAGTTATACTCATGAAAAATGGTACTGAATGTAGGAGCAAATACGGAACTAGAAAAGTCAATCTACATTTTGAACATAGCAATTAATAAAGAGAGGACACACTATCTAAGATCTAACAGTCTTCTTTTTAAAAATTGGTTAATCGCACGATTACTTATGACTCACTGATCAGTTTAAACTTTATTTTAAAAAAAATTGATCCGCGTCGTTAACAAACAAAATGGACCAAAATAATATGAAAGGAGCACATAATTGGACGGAAAAAAAAACTTTAAAACAGTGTATTTATTACAGAAAGCGATGTTGTACCTACCTACACTCGAAACCACTGTCAGTTGACATAAAATCCAACATAGCGGGTTAAAATTACTGACCTCGGTAGCCTAGTGACAAAGGCTTAATGATCAAGAGCTCCCGGGTTCGATTCCCGGTCGGGTCAGAGATTTTCAATTTGTTTTTCACTTGTGACTTCTACTCGGGGTTGGAATCCTGTCTCAGATTGGACGGAACCGGTTGACTGCCAGAGAATGCTTCGAGCATTAAGTTCCGCCGGCTATACTGACACCTATGTATAGAAGAGTGTTATTTATTTATTTAAAATCTACACAGCTCACAATCAACCGATATAGGTTAATCTACCTCGACGACAACTTGATCGCATAATTTTCTATCGCTGAGCAATTTTTTCCATTGATCAGAGTTTATAAATAAAGTAGTAAATGTTTTGAATATTATTATTTTATTATTTTAGCTTTCGCCTTTGCACTGATGGTGTTCAAAAATCATAACGAAATCAAAAATATACCATTAAAAAGACAAACACATAACCGAAACATCACAAAACAAAATAGGTACAACTGAAATTTTAAACTGATAATACAAAACAAATAATGCAAACATGACAAATGACAAGTACGGCTTTTTAAGTGTTCACATTACATTAAGTCATAGACAAAAATATTGTTCGCCATCATGATACCCATTCCAGTCATTCGCCGATAGTGATGGGCAGTGCGATAATCAATACCACAAACATATTTTATGATATTTACGCGAACATTATATTAAAAGAAAAAAATAATAATATCAATAGAAAAAAGTATCAAAAATACAAATGTGGCATACAAAAAAAATAATAATAAGTCAGAGGTTGTCGTCAAGAAACTTGACAAATTCCTTATATGTAACATTGAACAAGTTAATATTATTAGGTGCCATTTCGTTAAAACAGCGGACCACCCTACTGACCGGGGAATACCGAATAATATTCGTCCTTCCGCTTGGAGTATGAAACAGCAGATGTGAACGCGTTCGGCCGTAGGAGTCGGGGACATACAGTTTTAAATCCGAAAGCATTGTTATCGATAAATCCACGCAAAGTTTTAAAAAAATGACGACATAGATAATTTTTGCTTCTTTCTTCCAGCGTTTTATAGCCCAGACAACCCATCACAAACAATGAAGGGTAAAAATATGGATATGTGCCATATTCTATCCGGTATAAATGTCTAAGAAATCGCTTTTGGATTTTTTCCAAAGCTGTGTGTGCCTTTATAAACTTATGACAGATATTAGGTGTTTGTCTACCTACATTATACCATGTCGCGTGGTATGAGTTTTGATGACAAAATAATATTGGTCTGTGTTTTATATGTTTTTATATATTTTTATTTTTGTATCAAATAATGTATTTAAATATGGATTGTAAAAGCATCATTGTTGCGAAGAATAATAATAAATAAATAGTAAGCTACTTAAAGCTTGTGTCGTGAAAGAGGAAGATGGTCGGCACCTGGGATCGAACCACGACGTCCGCAGTACGAAAGCCGGCGTTGTAACCGCTGGGTCACCAACCAACAGATTCATTTATAAAAAAAAAAAAAAAAAAAACAAATGATGCTTTCCAAAACTATATTATATATTTTTTACATAATACCATAATTTAATACCTACTAGCTGTCATAAAATTTAAGTACGAGCAATGTTAGACTTGAAATTGTTTACAAAGTTGTATGTATATACTTTTGTTGGTCCAAGTACTCTAATAGTCTAACGTTAGGACATTATATAAGATTTTTTGGACTTTTTAACAAATAGAACGTTTTCGAAAACTCTAAATATCGTGTTGAAAAAGTTATGATTTGATTTGTAAAAAGACAATTTTTATTTCGAAATTGTCAAATTTGAAGTAAAAATAAAACCTCTGTTGTGAGTCTATTATTTATAAGAAATAAAAAAAATATATTTTATAAGTATCTAGTATTTTTGTTGCATAAAAAGTGTAGGTTATAATGGAAGTGGTTGGTGACCCAGCGGTTACAACGCCGGCTTTCGTACTGCGGACGTCGTGGTTCGATCCCAGATGCTGACCATCTTCCTCTTTCACGACACAAGCTTTGAGTAGCTTACTGTGAAAGAGTCAAGGAGTGTATTTGTGTTCACTTTGAGTGAGCACAGAATCATTTACAAAAAAAAAAAAAAAAAAATATATCTGAAAGTGATGACCTAAGATTTGTCACGAACTGCATGTGTAAAACATGCATCTCGATAGACAAAAAAGGTCATCAGCTTTTCACAGGAAGAATATTAAGATGTAAGTTTTACTCCATTTCACTGTGATCAGTTAGGCAGAGACTATGCTACTGCACTTGCATATGGGACGAGACTGTGCCCATCACCAGAATATGCGTTGGATTCGTCAAAAAGGTGTAGTGTTTCGACATTGTATATATATATATATATATATATATATAAAACCGTAATTTTGCAACCTGATACAAAATGAATTGCACATTCTAATAAACGTTTAAAGATTAAAGAACCTTGTTGTTAGTAATTATAAGTACCTTCCCATGGGTTGGTATGTAGGTGCTGTGAAAGAAGTAATTTATGTACATAGGAAATAATTTATTTTTACCCGTGAAAAATTCTCGTCGATTAAAAACCTTCCAATTAGTTCTTGAACATGCATTTTTCTTGGTGAAAATCAAATATTATAACGTATCATTTCCCTTTATCTTAGTACCAACAGAGGCCACTAGAGGCGCCCTTGCTAACCCGGTCTATTGTCAAATTCAGTGTTGCCAACGTGGGCGATTTACCGCCATTTGGGCTATTTGGAACGAGAATCGGCGACGAAAAATTCTAAAAGGCGACAGGTGGGCTACTTCCCTTTTAGCGAATTTTCACCTATCCGGATACTAAATTACCTTTATTTAGTGAACTCCCACCTCTCATCGGATACTAAAATTTTCGAAAGGACCTTTTTTTTAGCGACATTTCATCTTTCCGCATATCAAATTTTCAGTTGGGCTACTTTGTTTGAAAAAACGGCGACATTAGGAAAGGTGGCGTTGGCAACACTGGTCAAATTAACGTTTATAACCTCAATCATATGAATGTGCGTGTATGTTGTGGTCAGTTTCATCTTTCGTAAATAAATACCTCCTTCAAAATTTTATGTTTATATTTTGTGTTACAGTAAAAATGTAAAAAACAATATATCGTTCTAGTTTATTTAAAATTAAACAACGTATGTATTGTTTTACATGATAACTTACAATAGGTTTAGAGTAATCATTGTACATTTCTTTTTACATACTATTACAAATAAAATTGTTTTTCTTATTTTATTTTTTATATATCTACATAAATACAAAAATGCAAAAATACCGTAACAGAAAACAATAAAACAAGAATATACAGAACAGCACCACTGAGATTTTTTCAGCATGGGAATCCATCCTTGAAAACAAATATATAGTGCTTTTGTTTGTGTGTGGTGTAAAAGGACACACTATGGTTTTACTCCCAGAAAAATCCACTTATGCAATCATCAAACATTAAAACTTTAAATTGTTTAATTGAGAAAACAAAAAATAGAGGAAATATTAGCATAATATTCACCAGTCAATGCTAGATGGTATGTTTGACAGCTGTCATAATATTTAGACCTGATTAGAAGTGCTGCCACCTAGTGTGTCCTGTCGGAAGCTCCCCAGAAAACATCCCATTGAAATGAAATTAATTTTTTATCAAAGTTAGGTAGGTAGGTATATATTAAAATGGCTCTGCCCAAAAAACGAAATATTATGTATGTATTGAGTAAAAAAAGTTTTAATCACGATCCAACCCTTGCCCTTGGAAGAAGTAGAGTCATAATATTAAGGTATTGCCCTCTGGCTAAATTATTATTTTAAATAGGATATGACCATACTCGGATCAACTTTATTCGATTTTAATGAATTATTAACATCATTTCGTATGATACGATTTTCAAATATAAATTTCTTCTGTCCGTGTGAATAAAGCTCCTGTAATAAGGTTGAAATAATTTTTATGAAAAAAGATCCGAGAAATTTATTGTTAGATAATAATGACAATAATTATTATTATTGTTGCTATTTTTTGTGAAATATTGTTTTAAAAATATATCACGCCATCTTTCAATTCAATACCAATTAAAATAATTGAAAAAATTAAGCCGCTTTGGATGGCTTTCTCGATGATCTCGATGATTGAGTAAAATATTTCCATAAGTTAGTTAAAAGCTTATTTTTTGCGTTCTTCTTATAGCTTTTGACAGAACTAAATTTTATTGAATCAGTTAGTGTTTTTTGTAATAAACTGCTTAAATGCTCAACAGGCTGTCAATAAATAAATATGAACATTTTGTGTCAATGTGTTGGTAAAATGGCTTGACCGAATTTTTAGATTTTTTTATGTTTATTTGTAGTTTCAAGTAGGTCGTTAGGATTTCCTCATTCCTGAATTTATTTCAACAATTTTGAAAAAATAAATTGTTATTGACATTGACGCCATCCAAAAATTTTGCCCAGCCCTGACTTAAATAAAAATGGAATAAAGATAATAAATTAATACAACGATTTTTGGTTTAGATGCGGGGCGTAGTTCGCCGGTACAGCTAGTTTATAATCAAACTTTGCTTATATCCAGGTTTTTGCTGTTATTAATTTTGCTGTAATTCGTATACAGTCTTATGTAATTTGAGGGGACAGGATATATGCGAAATATTATAGATACACAATATTGATTTATATAATATGGCCATTTCAAGGTCGCCCATATAAAATGTAATAATATATTGTGATAAGCTAGTATTATGTGCGACGGGAGCTTACTATGTCTTTGACATATTAATAACTACAATAATGGGTACGTAGGTACCTATATAGATTATAAAACCTACAAGTGTATACCTACTGATATTGGCTTTTTTAATATACAGTAGTGTTATATAACAAAAAGTACTCTGGTACTATAACAAGTAAGATAATCGATATCCGGTTGTAAGCGAGACAAAGAATTATGCTTCAATATTATGTGGTGCGAATTATAGTATCTAGTTGTCTAGCGACTTTAACTAGAGGAATTCGTCCTTGAAGTGATAACACATTTCATAGATTAACCAAACGGGAGCGAATTTTAGATTTTTGCCTCAAACTTTTTCGTCATCAGTCACAAAATTAAATAATACAATTCGAAGATTGTAACAAAAATGTACGGATTTTATACTTCAAATAAAGATTAGTTATCCTTTTTCAAAGTAATAATTGGTACCTACTCACCCAAAGTGCATATAAATTCCCTATGGAAAGGGAAAGTTGCTCGACTACTGAACTCAAATTGATAACGCCGAACGATTGTTCTTGAAATAAAAAAAAAACAGTAATCGGTTGTATTTACTCCCTGGTAGAGACATTTATTTATTATTTATTGTTTATTATTTATTATTTAGGTATTATTTATTATTTAGGTATTATTTATTATTTATTATTTATTATTTATTATTTATTATTTATTATTTATTATTTATTATTTATTATTTATTATTTATTATTTATTATTTATTATTTATTATTTATTATTTATTATTTATTATTTATTATTTATTATTTATTATTTATTATTTATTATTTATTATTTATTATTTATTATTTATTATTTATTATTTATTATTTATTATTTATTATTTATTATTTATTATTTATTATTTATTATTTATTATTTATTATTTATTATTTATTATTTATTATTTATTATTTATTATTTATTATTTATTATTTATTATTTATTATTTATTATTTATTATTTATTATTTATTATTTATTATTTATTATTTATTATTTATTATTTATTATTTATTATTTATTATTTATTATTTATTATTTATTATTTATTATTTATTAACGAGTTTTGTAGCCTGGTTTGAGATCTGTGTTTTGATCAAGAGGTCTGGGTTCGATTCCCTGTAGGATAAAAAAATACTGTGTTTTCACTTGAAAATACTACCTGGGGTATTCCTGTGGGACGATATTCTGAGATTAGACGTGAAAGTGAATTATTTAGTAAAAAGAGGAAGAAAGAAAATAGTAAGGGTACCAAAAAAACGAAACCAAGTAATAAGGAAGGTTGGCTTTACTCGTAAAAAATAGCCTGGTCTGGTCGAGGGAATGTTTTTACATATATTAGTATGATGACGTTGGCTGAAAATTATTTAACAATCAAAGCCAATGGCTTACCTGATATAAACCGACAAGGCATTAATCCAAGCATAATCAATATGGATGTGTGGATATTGTTTGTTTAAATGTGTTTATTTGCCTCCTGAACCGGCGCGACCTTCAGAACAGACAAATTTCGTTTTGGTCATAATATGAGCGCATAGCAACAGTAATTGTCATATCATATGGTTATACCGTTGCATCTATCTCATAGTTTTACCAATTGTTGTCTCCTTATGGCTCTATCTATATTATTCAGGTTTGTTCATTAAACTTGTTTTTCGAAATTACCAGTTTTGAAATATTATTATATTATGGGGTGCGTCTAAAGAAATTACGTCAATAGTAAAAGGACTGGCTGTGATTGTGAGTGGAGGGCTGTGAAGACAGTAATTCACATTGTCCAAGACTGCCAGCCCAAAAAGCTTACAGGAAGCCTCCAAAACATCCACGAAGTAACTGCGGAGAACAACATTATAGAAGATGGAACGCAGCGCTCTACGGGTGAAGATATTCCGGAATGCCAAATGAAAATTAAGAAATAAAATGTAACAATGAATGTTTTTTGGAACTGAGGCTTCTTCGTTTAGCAGAAAAAAACGTCAACCTGTGTTAATATTGAATTTATGTTATTAAAGAAACTATGATAAGAGAATTGAAACGAGAAATACCTACCTGCAATTGTTACTTATCTTAAATGTCATTATTTACTTATCTTAGCTTTTTCTAAAATCATATGGACATTGGACAATATCTGCGTTTGAGTCCTATTAGGACTGGAAGAAGTCAGCCGTTTGAATCATGTGATTTTTTCTTGTACGTATCAAGGGCGTGAGTTTATGATAAAGAGACCATTGTACACTGCAGTATACCAAAATTTGTAGCCAGTTTGTTATTGAAAAACATGTCTCAGCCAATTCCATCTCCTCTCCATAAGTGATGGTTTTATGCTGGGCTCATATCCAAAATTCTCGATCAAAATCCTTACATAGGCACTTCGTTTCGAAAGCGGTGACATTTTGTGCCTGGGCTTTGGTCGAGTGCCAGGACTCACACCCATACACAGGGTAACACACAGGCAACAAACAGCTTACATTTAGGGATTGCAATCCGGTCTCATTTTGAATCCGGCCGGATCCAACCGGATTTTCGTCAATCCGGCCGGATCCGATCGGATCCGACCGGATTGAGCTAACCTTGATGAATTGATATTTTTAACAATAATAAAGGCTTAAAATAAAACGGAACGTAAACGAAATTAATTTAATTAGGGTATGACTTCTTTTAAATAGTAAAAACTATAAAAAGTTTAGTTTTTTTTTTAAATAAAATTACAAATTAGATTGCGTTTTATAAAATTCAAATTGAAATTCATCGAAAATAAGTAACATATTTATATAACCTGCTGGATTGATCATGATTTACGATGTGCAAACTATAACCGACACCACGAAAAAGAAAGATTGTCAAAAAATCACCAACCCATAGTGGAATAAACCATTCGAGGCAGGCTAAGAAACTCCAGATTCGGAGCTTCTGCGATATCGAGAACGTCAGGCAATGGGGTAGAAATAGAAGGCCTTATTGGAAAGACAGGAGTAATACCGAAAATAATCAGAGACACTCCTATATATTATCAAGAATAAGTCTCTGAGAAATTATTTCAGTTTTATCCTTGAATATAACTGCATACACATTGTGACAGACTACTGAACTAATCTAATAAAAAGCAGACAATTATCACAATTATTTTGCTTTTAAAAAGGTTAATATATATTTTATTGGCTAAATAATTGTTTAATATTCTCACCATTTTTCTAACAGGTGTTTTTTTCATTCGATAGTCAATACTTTCAATACGATCAGTAAACACTAGCTTTAAAATCCTACATTGGGCACAAGGAGGCAAAAGCAGCATTCCACTGCGCTCAGTGTTACGCATTTGCCTCCTTTTCTCTTTTTATCTTTATGGGTACCCACAATTTTACCAACAATGACCCTGTGAAATTGCTAGGGATACGGGTTCGAGTTCTGTCCATGTTGAGTTTGTTGAAAAATCCTTTGATATGATAAACCGGATCCGATCTCCGGATCCGTCAATTTGCGCCGGATCCGATATGAGCATTTTGATGCCGGATCCGCCGGAATACCGGATCCGGTTTTCGGGATTGCAATCCCTACTTACATTTGATCTCGACGTTAACCTGAGAATAGTTCTCGTTATTTGAAAAACTAAAATATGGACATTTTCGTAGGTATCAGGAAATCTATAAAATTACTATGATTAATGTCTTTAATATTTTTAGCTGAAGTTATGATTTTTTCATGTGGAAATAATAATAACCGTTCGGTTGTCTCTTATAATAAATTTAATTAATGTAAAACACGTCTCAATGAGTTATAAAATCAAATTAAACATGGCTGTAAACTAATTCATCCGATTCAAATTTCCAATATTTTGATGTAAAATTAATCAACCATATGAAAAAAAAACTACAAGCTGATCAAGAGACGATAAAAATGAGGTCTTAAACCGCATAGCAGGAAAAAGTGTTTTTTTTGCACACAAGAGTATTCCAGTTAGACTAAATCGGACTAAATGTGGTAAATAATCGATTTATCTGAAAATACAATGGGATGTTCAGTAAAAAAATATGGAAATACTGATCGAAAATCCAAAACAAAATCTAAACATTTACCGTCTAACTTATAAAAAATACGTTAATCGTAAAATTACATATAAATCACTGATCAGTTTTTACTTAAATTATAAAAAAAATATTTAATCCGCGTTTGTTATGTATGAAGATGACATTTCATACAAAATTTTGTAAACAAACAAATAGTAGCTAAAATATAGTTAAGTCCTTATTAAAACATACAAAACCTTTATGTTTCAGCCAAAAAAAGCCAATTCATGTTTCATCACTTCAATTTTAATATTTGTACCTACCTACTTTAAAAGTATTCCTTGAATAGTTTCTTCAAAACGTCATTATATTTCTTATAAATTTAGTTGGCACATCATGGTTGTAAGCCCTCGAATGATAACGAGAATGCATATTTGCTTTATTTCTTTAAATTTCCTATTATTAAAATGATAAACCAAAATACAATGGACCAAAATATGAAAGGTGCTCATATTTGGACATGGAAAAAACTTAAATACAGTGTATTTAAACAAAAATCGTTATTGTATACTCGAAACAACTGTCAGTTGACGTTATAACCAACATGGCGGGTCAATATCTTCAGAGATCATCTCATAACTTTATTTTATTTTTATACAATCAAAAAATCATTACTCAGCATAACAGGTACAAACCCTTTGCGCTGAAATAATCAAGCGATTTGAGTTAAACTATCTGGATGACAGCTTTATCGTAATATTTTCTATCGCTGAGCTATTTTTTTCACTGATCGTAGTTTTTAAATAAAGCAGTTAATTACTATTGGAAAAGAATAGAGCAAGAACCAATCTAAAACAAGGAGAACTTAAAATTTTTTTATTTGGCTCTGGCTTGTATTATTTATTTTTTTCTTGCAGGATTGCTGCGTCTCATTATCCTATTTTAAATGTTGTCGTCGATTTGATCGGTTTGTCTGTCTTTGTAAAACGATTCAAATAAGATTGATCGTCCATTGAGGAGTCGTTGGAAGAGCGGGTCTTTAGAAGACCTTTCTGAATCTGAATAACGAAACAAGAGACGGCGTCTTATTTCACGTCGCATGGGCAATGTTGCAAAAAGGGTTTTGCAGAGTGACTCCAGCTGATAAAAGGTACCTAGATTTAAAAAAAAATTCAATAAAGGTAGATTAAGAAATATCTAAACGACAATTTCACAAATATATTTTTTGTTTTTATTCCTAAATAACATCATTATTGGCAATACAGCCCATTGTGAGCCTCGGCCTCCTCCAGAATTCTCTGCCATTCCCCCCAGTCCATCTCCTGCCTCCTTCAGTTAGTTACCCCCAATTGCCCTGAGTCGTCCTCCACGCCATCCATCCACCTCAGCCTTGGTCTTGCCATACTACGTCTCCCGTCTGGTTTTGTACTAAGAATATTCCTTGGAGTTCTGTCATCCTCCATTCGATGGACATGACCCAACCCTCGTAGTCGATTTTTATCTTAAATGTTTATTTTTCTTATGTATTTATTTTTATTCCCAAATAATATAGGTATATATTATGACTAGAGACGAAGAATTAGCCGCCTTTAGAGTGCGGCAAAGAGTCTGGGATTGACTTTAAATTATAGGAAAACAAAACCTCATATCCAATCCTATTGCCTTCACATCTCTATTGGCTCCCTCTCTGTGGGAAGTTACACGTTTGAGAAAGTGGACAGTTTCACCTATCTGGGGTCACTGATAATAAAAGATACTAATGAAATCAGCTTTGAAATAAGCCAAAGAATTGTCTCGGTCAATAGATGTTATTTTGGTCTTCAAAAGCTCTTTTGACTCCAGAAAGATAAACAGGAGTATCGAGTAACGGCAGAGGAAGGTTTCCTAGTTGATCTGATAAAAGTTTGCACCACGTCTGTATGTTCTCGTTCCGGTCAAATGCATTATATATTACCTATTACTTATTAAGACGAGATAAAGATAGATTGTCCATTGGCCTTACGTCAATCCATTGATGTTGTCTTGTCATGAATGTGTGCAACGCTAACCGCACAGTTGCGTGTCTATATTAGCATCGACACCAATGAGATGATATTGAAAGAACAATTTTTAAGGTTATGAATAGTATCGGTGTTTATTACACTGTTTCAGTAACTAATTTATTACTTACAAAAGTGCAGTACAATGCGTACGAGGTCGGTTGAAACCAACAGTTTCAATATCTACGCTATTATACAAGAACAGCAGCTGCTGCCGTTGTAGAGAAAAATCACCTTGGGTGATGGCATGGCATATCTACTGTATGCACTCTTATAAAAACACATTTAGAGCAGATGGACACTGAGCAAAATTACAAAACATTATGTCATATTTTAGTTTGTGAGGCACGCAGTTCAAAGAGGAGAAGGAGTGGCTGGTTTTTTATTCCTCATCAGCCTTCCTCAGTCCAGTATTGGATATAGGGCTCCCTTGCCGACTTCCATTGCTCGCTGTCGTCAGCCATCCTGTACCAATGACGTCCGGCCACTTTCTTTATATCGCATTTAAGCCTCCCTGGGTTTCTGATACCGGTTCTCGGTCGCAACTCCAAGGCTCTTTTGGTCCACCAGTCATCCGTTGTTCTGACCACGTGTCCATCACAGCTTCATTTTCGTGACGCCATTTTTGGACCACATCTGCCACCTTTGTCCTGTCTCTAATCCATTCGCTGCGTTTTCTGTCTCGCAAACTGATACTAAGTTTTCCTTCTCTCCATTGCTCGTTGGGTTGTACGGAGTTTTTGCATGGTTCTTTTTATGAAGCTGGTAGTTTAAAGGATGCAAGCATCAACGTGCTAGGCAAGTAACTTTCTTTCGCGAATATAATAAGGCGGAAACATGTTTGTATAGAGGACTATGTTTGGACCCCGGTGATTGGGAATCGCACAGAGACGGGAGGAGTGGAGAAAGAGAGGGGAGGCCTGGCAGTGGGCTGATGATGATATTTATTAGAAGCATTCTTGCCCCTTCCCATCATGTTTTCAATTTTTTAAATTTAATTGACATTGACATTTCGTGCAAGTTCAAATTCAAATACTTTTATTGAGAATATAAAAAACATTAAAAATACATATACACAATAACAAAATTTATAATTTTTTTTATATAATAATATGTATATATTTTACCCCCAAAATTGAGCAGAGCTCGTGCTTTGGGGGATTATAATATTTAATAAGTAAGTTACTTCAAACAAGAGAAAATACAAACATAGCAACATACAATAAACAAGCATTACAAAAGACACATGCAAACAAAAAGAACAATCGCAATGACAACAATAATCACAAAATCATTGACATGTCGTGCAAGTTCAAATTCAAATATTAACGGTAAAAAGTAAAAAACAATCAAAATTAAGATACATACATTCAAGCCAGAATAATAAAAATTATTATCAGTTGTTTGATATTATATGATGCGATATTCAGAATGTGACCTGTAAACATAGTTCAAAACAGATGCATAGTCGGAATAGTATCGGTTTAACAGTTAATTATTTATTAATTTATCAATATACAATTCGAATTCAATTTCCATACCGAGGACAGTGCAACGAATGTCGAAAAAGCTAGTTAAGAATAAAAATATAACTGAAATATATATAACCTTTTACCAAACACAGATCGCTATATAGAAATAAGAAGCATGAGGACAATAATACAGTGTCAGGTGTTATCAGCAACATTATGTGGGACCGTGGTCTGTTGAAGTGGTTTCTTTTCCATATTTCGCCCATCACT
Organism: Mystacides longicornis; assembly: GCA_963576905.1. Lineage (NCBI taxonomy): Eukaryota > Metazoa > Arthropoda > Insecta > Trichoptera > Leptoceridae > Mystacides > Mystacides longicornis. The sequence goes on from OY756429.1 coordinate 12,138,585, forward strand.
TTGTTGAGCTTCCTCAAGAGTGATGGTTCCGGTTTATACCACCTCCTCGTTGCCTTAACTAAGAAAACATTTGATCCAGTTCCTTATTCGTGGCTCATTTGACTTACCTACAAGATTTAACGTTATTTGTGAATTCTAAGCAATATTTTCTGTCATAAAAACTTACGAATACCATCAGGTGAATCAAACGGAAACAAAATTTGACCGCAGAAGTCATAATTATGACAAGAGTAGCTAAACTAGGAACAGAACTATTATATTTGCTCTTTCCGTGTATTTTTTTACATAAAACTATTTCTATGCCTCTTATTGAAGCTACTGATGCTTAAATATGTAAGTACAGTAAATCCTCGATATAAAGGTCTAATAGTTATCGGGGGGTGAAAGTATCCATTGTCTGCTATCGCGACTTACCATCTTCTACAATTGTTCCAAAGATTGGCTTAGGGTAAGCAATTGATGTTAACAACTAGAATTCACTATTTTTTCTATATTTTTTGGGCTTACTATAAAACAGTTTCCTAACATTTTTATGTTTTGGAAAAATTAACTATTTTTTAACTGTTTTTTATTTATATATTTATTTCTTTGGTTACCGGTTTCGGCTACCAGCCATCATGATGGCTGGTAGCCGAAACCGGTAACCAAAGAAATAAATATATAAATAAAAAACAGTTAAAAAATAGTTAATTTTTCCAAAACATAAAAAAGATGTTAACAACATTTATTTATGTTCAAACCCCCAAAATTCCACAAATATTGAGAATTTTTAACATATTCAACAGGCAGGATTCGAACCTGTGTCCCTAGTCGTCTCATGCAGAGAGGGTACAGCCACTGGGCCAATTGGCTCTAACTCCTTCATAATACGTTTATATATATAACAAGTAGATATTGTGTTTTTAATGTTTAATGAGATACAGAACCGTCTTTTGGAAGTTTTGAGAACGACTAGAGCAACCAGCGTTTTATAGATAGCGACTGCCAGCAAGAAGTTGGCGTCAGGATATGAATATATCCATTTTTTGTTGATATCTCATTTTTATTGCCTATTGGCACGATTGGTACAGAACATTCTTAGTATATCTAGATCCTTTTATCCATTTTTAGGACGAGATATTAAGATCTTATAAAAGATCTAGTCTTAAAAATGGATAAAAGAATCTAAACAAACTTAGAACTTTACAAAATACATAATATGTAGGTACATTCTATTTAGATATAAATAAAACTTTGCGTTTAACCATGTCCTATTCGGCAATTAATAGTAAATGGTCAGGTGATCTATTACAGTTTATATGTAATACCCTAATTTACGTGGTTTGCAAAAAATCAGGAGTCAATCTAAGCAATTCATCGGCTTTATATCCCAACATTTAGGGATAGACGTATGACTCGATTATCATGGATACTTGAAATGTTTGCAAAATGTGACATGTTCAACATGTCGAATAATCTCATGTATTTATTAATAAATGAAATATAGAGATAAAAGTTGGAAATTATTGAGAACAATAGAGCAACCAAATTTAAAGACTGCGACTGCTGTAATGTATTTGGCGCCAGGATATGACTATATCCATTTTTATTAATGTCACGTCTTTATTGCCTATTGGCTTTGTTGGTGCACAACGAACGTAGATTTCCTTCATTTATATCATTCGATATGCGGCATAGAGTCCTGTAGGGAGCATGCAATTCTTCGATGTTGAAATGGTTCAAAATTGTGAGTAAATCCATCACGTTTGATTTAATGATTAGTTCTATATATAAGTAAATCAATCAACACTTTTCTATAAAAACCGGCTATTTTTCTGATCAACTGAAGCCAAAAAAATCCAATCTGAAATAAAGTTTCAAATGATACTTACAATCAGTAAAAATATAGCAAAACAAATCAAAACAATAAATAAAAAAATGTAGCAGGTATGTATACTTAGTTTTATTATCGGTTGATCATATTGGCTGAATCAATTTCTTCCAGTCAATTGTTGCATCTAGATTGCTAGACTGCCAAGGTCGATATTCAGGGTTAAACAATCATAACGGTTCAGAAACGTAAAGCTGACTTAGCTGACCACGATTCAATGAGTCATAAACTCGATAGCACTGGTTGGACCTTGACTAAAGCTTAGAGTCTTCCCTTTTCTTGTTGATCAACATTTTTTTTCTAATAGTGACTTAAACCTGGGTCCTTTTTTTCTTGTATATAAGAATTTCCCTTTTCTTGTTTTGTAAGATTTTTTTTTATAATAGTTCAAATAATGACTAATGCTCAGAGTCATCATCCCTTTTCTTATTAATGAACTCTTTTTCTTATTGTGACTTTAACATGAGTTCTTCCCTTTTCTTATTGATCAACGTTTTTCGTGTAGTGACTTAAGCTTGGGTTCTTCCCTTTTCTTGTTAATAAGCATTTTGTTTATAAAAGTTCTAACAATGACTTAAGCTTAGTCTTCCCTTTTCTTGTTAAAAATCATTTTTATAATAATAGTGACTAATGCACAGAGTCATCCATTTTCTTTTTCATGGACATTTTTTTCTTATACTGACAAAAGATTAGGTTTTACCTTTTTTGTTGATGAAATTTTTTTATTTCAAATTTTCTTAAAGTGTCGGAAATCAGTTCTAATAATAAATTATATAAAAATACTGTCAATTTCAGAAAGAGAGGGTGAATATTTCTTAGTGGGTTCGAGTCCCGGCCGGTGGTGTCGACCATTTCCACTTTCAAGACACAACCCTTTGGTTACTGTGAAAGATGTCACAGAGTGTATTTGTGTTCACTTCGAGTGAGCACAGATTCATTAACCGTTTGAGAAAGAGAACCCCAAGCCAATACTATGTATTCATAATAATGATATCCCTAGAACAAGACATTGGTTTACCTTCATATGAGCCTCTCAATACAAAAGTGATGATTATAAATTATACAAATATTTTATTCAGGTTTCGAAATGAAGTGCCTCGGGAGAATTGAGAGTTAAGATGGTACCATCGTGTGGTATCAGCGATGTTATGCGTCAGCGCACCCAGCGTGAGCCCATCACTCCTACCATTATGTGGAGGAGATGGACTTGGCTGGGACATGTGTTAAGGATGCCGAATGACAGTTGGCCGAGGAGAGCGCTGTTCTTCCTCCCATCAGGGTCCCGAAGACGAGGAAGACCCTCTCATACTGTGTTCCGCTCCTTCAAAGCGGAGCTGAGGAACCTGGTCATGGTGTGGGAGGAGGTCATGAACATTGCGCAAGATTGAGCGCAATGGAGAGCTCTTGTTGCCTCCCTATGCCCCTGAGTGGGGCCTTAAGGGAGTTTGGATTGGATTGGGTTATAAATTATCTATTAAAATAATAAAATGGGGAGAAAATCAATAAACAAAAACACTTGGCAGAAAATACATATAATAAGTCTATAGCGAGTCCACAATATATTCTAGATTCTATGAACATTTATTTATACCCACGGGTATTAAAAATTAACAGTCGATTATTATTTTTAACATATCACTGTCGATTATATTATTATTTTGGCCTACGTGACATTAAGGCGCAAATCTTGGCATATTACATATGACTGTTACGCAGTTATATACGAGTAAATATTATTATTTTACACGACTTTTGTGAATATGTGTAGTACTGAATCAATTTTAATACATATAGAATTGTGTAAGTGTACATTATATTTGTGTACTCTTTGTTTTTATTCGCACACTTATTTTTTTACTATGTTTTCCAGTTTAAAAAGTAAAATACAATACGTATATTGTTTTAATACAATATTTTATCTATTATGTTGTTTAATGTTGTAATGCCGCAGGGCAATTAAATATTACGGTGCGCTGATCTTGAATGGGGATACCAAGACTTAGATTCTGGTTTCATCAACGTGAAATTGCCCCACAGCTCTTGAACTAAAAAGATAATCGCAATATGACGTATTAGCCATAACACGTCATTTTGTTTGAGTAATAGCACTATAGTAGTGGCTTGTTAATTCAAAATATTGCTGTCACATTTACACCTGCGGAATTTTGCGCTGAGCTGACGGGTTGATATGGCGGCTATCTCGGAAACTTGGATAGGTGCTACAGGCGCTGGGACCAAAAGTCTATAGAAAAAACATATTACAGTATTATCGTATTCGCTATTTTGTTTCTAACAATACTTTTAAACAATAAGATGGAAAGAGAAAAAAATACATTCTACCGACCTCGGTAGCCTAGTTGTACTAGCGCGGACTTCAGATCCGAGATCCCGGGTTCGATTCCCGGTCGGGTCAGAGTTTTTCTAAGTGTTTTTTACTTGAAATTTCTACCCGGGGTTGGCCTGTCTCAGATTGGACGGGACCGGTTGACTAAAAAAAAGTTCCCTCGGCTATACTGGCACCTTTTTTTTTTTTAATAAAATGAATCTGTGCTCACTCGATGTGAACACAAATACACTTTTGACATCTTTCAGAGTAAGCAAATGCTTGTGTCGTGAAAGCGGAAAATGGTCGACACGGCCGGGATTCGAACCCACGACCTCCGCACGAAACAGTGCGAAAGCCGGCGTCGTAATCGCTGGTCTATCAACCACCTTTGTATTGAAAAGTGTTATAATATTATTATTATTACATTCGAATAAATGAGGCCCCGCCGCTTTATTATATTCGCTAAGAAGGTGCATATACCAATGCATAGCTGTTATCACTCGACAACGAATGCTTTATTTAGATTTTTGGAAGCCATCTTTTCTCCTTGCCCTCGACTTCCGTACCTCGTACATAATAAAATGTGACCTAAAAATTGTGACTTAAAATTTCCGAATAGGTACCGTATCAAATACATAATATACCTATATAGTTCAACAATAGACAGACAAGGGTTAAAGAAAGCAAGAATATAAGAATATTCTGTTCATTTTTTTTTTCAAGATTTTTTTTTATTTAGCCACTATAGGTACGTGATTACAACATTCTTCTACTGCGGTTTCGAAGGTTGGCTTATTGCGATGATGGCTTAGGATGTATGAACAATTATTGAATAAAAAAAACATGATCATATTTTGATTATTTTTTATTCATTTACAATTTTAGAAAAACTGCTATAATCTTAATACTAAACAAAATGACGCTTACAAAATTCACCAGGGTTCCAATGAGAGGTGTCCGCCATTTCCAAATATACTACTTGTAGTATGATGTTTTTGATCAGAAAAATATCAATTATTAGTACCCACTGTGTATACATGCATACAACAGTAGTCCCAGTATAAGTTTTCGATGATCAAATATCAAAACGATCATCGAAAGAGTTTCGAAAAACTTTCATACTAAAATGATCGAATGATTCTATCGTTTGATTAAAGAATATTAATTGCACGCTAATAAGCGCTTATTTCCGTGCAATTAGCTTTCGATAAAACTCTTACTAGCCCCACTGGTGTATGAGGGAAGAATGAACTTTAAAATCACATTTTTCCTGATATAATTTATTCATTTCGTGTTTTATCCAGTAGGTACTGTTATCAGATTAAGTTATGCACTAGCTATTATTAAGCTTGAATTTTAAAGAAAATTTCTCACATATTATGTATATTTTTTGACAGGTTATTATATGTCTAACTAGCTGACCCGTCGAACTTCGTAGAACAAATATAATATAGTTATATTGTCATGCAAATAACTGAATTTCGATGTTTCTTTAGTTAATGCGAATGGTCATTTAGTGACATTACCATAACCTACATGCAATATCCTACTGTAGTCATTCTATCCGACTTTATCTTTTCATTAAAATTGTTTGTGAAAACTTAAACAGAAATCTATGTTCCTAAACCCGATGGTTGCTAAATAATAAAAAATATGTTTAAATTCCTTATGATTATTTTGATGTTTCCGAAGTTGAGTCTATTGTCCGAAGTGGAAAAGAATCCAACAAACCAAACACCATAAAAATCGATTCAGCCGTTGTCGAGTTATAAATGGTGTAACTAATCTGACTTTCTTTAATAAACTTATTTGTATAAATTTGAGGATACGTTTTTGTTCAACAAATCATCCTTCTTCTCCTATGCTCGTTGAATCAAATAATAATCAGACTCTAAATTTAATTTGATTGAAATATACCTAAATTTGCTGATTGCAAATGTAGGTATATAACAATCGATGGAACTAGGTTCATATTGAACAATATGTACTTCGTGTTATCATAATAACAAGTACGCCTATTCTAAATCCATATTAAATTCCTTTATCATCGCTTCGACGGAAGCTTCATAAAAAGTGAGCAGCTAGTCCGTAGTATATTATTGGTCTAGGCTTATCTAAACAAAAAAAGCAGTTTTGCTTCATAAGATTTCCTAAATAACAAAACTTGCTAACTACTCGTGCGTAAAACATAAATAAACTTGATAGGTCGATGCCCCTTTTTGTAAGAGTCCTTTAAGCAATGATTCACCAAAAAATAAAAATATTAACATTGAATAATTATTATATATATAGGTATCTACTAACTGCGTTCTAGGTATATAGGAGCGAAACCTCCACATAAAATGCGTCTATGCATACGAAAACGGCCAATAGCGCCTACCCCAATAAACATTTAAAGCCTCCCGGATGGATAAATTTAGATACCTTGGAGCAACCATTACCACCAATGGTGATATCGGGGTTGGGTTAACTATACGTACCTATCGGTATGGAAAGTGGAGTCTTTAACACTATGACCAAGGTATGAAAAGCGTCGGCGTTTTGTGTCGAGACGAAACGTTAACTGTTTGATGCGTGTGTTTGCTAATTCTTCTTAATGGGTACGAGTCTTGGCACTTGACCAAACCTCGGCCTCTGAAACCATGCCTTAGAGGAAAATTGGGAATATGGTTTTACAACGACAATATTATTTATTGAAAGAGAAAAAAAAAGTTTAATATTATTATAATAGTTTAATATAATAGCAAATTCATTTTTTTTTGTCATTTTGATTCCGATTGCCGCATCTAGCACGTAGTAAATAATTCAATGCACTCGACCCAGAATGTGCTTAAAATTGATAATTTTGACTTATTGAGTGAAAAGTTTCAAACAAAATATCTTTAACGATGTACCTAAATTTTCTCGTGTGTTCTATGCGTTTTACCTGTTTAATTTGGGAATATCCCTTCAATGACAATGTGTTGTGTATTGTAATTGTATACCTACTAATTTTGAGGAAAATAAATTTTAAATCTTAAAAAAAATCAACAAGGAAGTAAACTTCTACCAATTTCACTAAATTTAAGAAGGCAATAAGGCGATGGGTTCATCTGAATTAAATAATTAGAAGACTTCTGTTCGGTATGGGCTCCAAGGGATGACGAGTTCAGTGTTCCAGGAAACCACTATAATAAAAACGGATCATCAGACCTATCAAATATTTTCATTCTGGAATATTTTTACCTCCATTAAGCGGCTTTTTGCCCCAACTGATGAGAAATAAATAAACACTTTTCTTCGCCTTCGAAAGATCAGATGATTTTTTTCCGAATATTTAAACACCCAGACTAATAATTGCTTTTGGCGTCTATTATTTCAGGGTTTCAGATTTTTTTTGTATCTTTTTACAAAGAATTATCTTTTATTTAACAATATTTTTACCAATAAAACATCCGTTTAACTATACGATCTATGAATCATTTTGAACCCCACATTTTTGCCATTAAGTATTATCACTTGGATTTTGATCTTGTCTGCTCTGCAGAAGATCATTGAATTTTTATCTTGTCTGCTCTGCACAATCTCATCACCAAAACAACAATAAATCCTCTCTTTTTTCATCAATTCAAATCATTCAACCGAATCAGATTTATATTTTAGGAATAATGAAAAGGTGAGACGTTTCTTGTATTCAATCGGGCGAAGCATCGTTAATTAGTTTCACCCAAGTCTTGTTTATTCTTTTTCGAGTTTTCCAATGTCCTACATTTTGAATGCACAAATGTTAAAATCATTAGTCCTTTTCTATTAATCATATAGGTATAACTTTTTAAGGTTTCATTATGTCGTCATGAGACCCTCTCAAAGAAAAAGAGATTGATTTAAAATTTGTGGGTATTAGGTTTGTTCAAATATTGTCATTCCCGTACCGTTCAAATTCGCACTCTGGAGAGTCTCTCTTGTTCCATTTATACTTGATATTTGGACCCTTCGAAAGTAGGGTTTTCAACGATTATTCTATCTTCTATGACATATCGACTATTCCACTTTCCTCCAAGATTCCGGAAATATTTACTCCATTTGTTAAATAATTTAGTTTCCTGTTCTTGGTGTTTTCGAGGCGTTTGAAATATTTTCGTTATTGCCCTTATAACACAACAAATTTGGGTATAACAACAGACAAAATCAGTATATTATCTGAAAAATCTTAGAATTACGTACTTATATATTTTTTGCGTCTACTATACGATTCATTGCGAATAGATTGTCTGTTCTAGTGGGCTATTTTCTCTGAGTTGCATTTTGATCAGTGATGTAAAAGCCAACTATTTTGGTTCTGGTCTCCATCAGTGGTCCGCAGTCACATGGGAGGTGTAGTGGAGTTCCATTTCGTCCAGGCAGAATCTGCTTCAAACTTTAATGTCCCATCAGTGTGTCGATGAGTATGCACTCTGACGTTTTCTCTGTTCAAAGCAAGCCTCTTATTAGTAACTTTGTCTGATCCTATCCCGATTTGTCTACCCACTTCTGTTTTGCCTCTTTTGTCTTATTTTTGTTCACTAAAATAACGTTCACATTACTCTTACTTCACTTTTTTGTGAACAACAAAGACACACGATGTTTGTAATTGTAATGATAAAAACTCAAACAGGAAACATGTTTCAATTTGATAGGTAAATAATTGTATGAATATTTCATCATCTAACGTAATAATTATGGTTCATCTACCCATTAATAATAAATAAGGAAGACGATTTAACATTAGAATCTTATTAAAAAAAATCGGAAGGAATACCTACACAAATAATACGGCACGTGTGTGTAGAATACATAGTTTATTTATTATTATTTTATTGTAATAATCAGTTACTTGAGGTTCGATTAGGTACAGCAAACGTCTGAAAATTCTAGGTCATAATTGGCTCAATGTCAAATCTTTTTTACCGATCATTTTTATTAGGCGTTGTATCTTAATACAAATCATCCATCCATTAAATTTATTTCAATCATTGTTGTTATTATAAAAATTACTGACTCATTTACTTTAAGGCTTCACTTGTTGGTCTTCTTGGAAGCATACGGAAGCTATAGAAGATTTAAAAAGTACCTACTCATTTAAAATTGTAAATAACATTTGATTAACAATATTGATCGTTACATACCTATATTATTTAACCCATAACGTCAAGTAGGCAGAGAGAACTGACCAACACTTCTTTCTACCCAAGCACACTTCTTCCAGAGACAATCCATTTCTCATATAAATTCTCCATCATCATCTTTCTTCAATTCATCATCTTTCTTCTGACCTGGCCTTCCTTGAGGACGGAATCACTGAGTTCGATCCACGACCACGCTTTATTACACCTTTTTCTATTATATTCTCTTTGTCATTCTGTATGCATCCATTTTTTCCACGTACCCAAACCATCTCAACTTATTAACTTTCATCTTCGTCACAAAACTAACTTTCATACCACATTTACTGACAGGAGCATGAAAGGCTCTACACCTTTTCAGCCTCGCCCACACTTGTACATTTTTTTTTTGTTTACATGTATTTTCAAACTTATTTTTTATATGCATTTTTCTGTATTATAAAAATATCACCCTTTTGAGATTTTCGAGACTTTCCAAGATGTTTATATTTGCTGACAGGAGACTGAGAGGGCCATTTTCACTTTTTCAGCCTCGCCTACGTATTCATTTGTCTATTTCGTTGTGTACTTTAGAAGATTGTTTCATAATATGCGATTTTTGTATTTTTTTTTATTTTGTGTGCTTTTTGTTTAAATTCAGTAATGTATTATTTTGTATAATTTTGACGACTCCGAGTGCCTGAAAAGGCCAAAGGATGGGAAGATAAATAAATAAAATAAAATAAACATTCCTTCCTAATATTCTCATTCCTTTCTATATCCCACAGAGTCTTTCCACATATTCTTCTTCGTAGAGCTCTCATTTATCCTTTATTTATACCTACTACATTATTCTTTTTTCGTCTATATCCACATTTCACATTCGTATATATCAATGAAGGTAGCAGATACACTTTTTATTTTCTGATCTTGCAGTGAGACGTTGTTGTTTCTCATATCATGTTCTTGTATAAGTGCACCATCCAATTTCCTTTCAAAGACCAATAGGTAGGTACTTTTGTTTTGCTAACATTCGACACATGCAATTTAAGACGTTTATTTATTATTCGTACTTAACTTATTTACTTAACCGTTATTTTATATGCAGCAACTAAAAGTGTGTTCAGATCATTCGTAATCAGAGCAAAAGAAGAAGATTCTGGTGTGCAACGTGTGAGGAGACTGAACTAATCCAGACTCCCTCAATGATATTGCACGGCCAACAGAAAACGACTTTCAGGCAGACCTGCAAAGAGCTGGCTAAGATAGCTGAGAGTCCAATTTGCAGGAGGCTAACACCACCTTTGATGATAACACATTGCTAGGCCTAAAATAAGAATAAGAGGATCTAAAAATTCTGAAAGCATCCATCATAACAAAGAAGAAATCACGATAATCGCTCTCAAAATATGGAAATAGAGTCCGAATTTCAAAAAGTAAACGTTGCAGGAACGTAACATAACAGATATTTTTGTTCAATTCTAAACTGAAAAGCTAAAAAAATCTTAGTATGCCAATTTTGAGGGTAATCGATTCCGATCCAATAACGGAGCTTAAATTTTGGTTGCTATATACTCGTAAGTACGAAAATAGCTCCACGATTAGTCTAGAATGAATCCAAGTAAGTACTTTAACTATATTAGTATTATTGTATTTTATTTGTATTCTTTTACGAATAGTATAAAAAGTACTTTAAATTGAAAAACATTATTAATTTATTATTTTAAAATATAATATTATTGTAATAACATCCTTTCTATGGGTTACGGGCAGTAAATTTGAGATATTGTTGATATTTTGGGATTTTATGTTGGTTCCATAAAATGTACAACAACACGTAAAAGTTTATTAGCTCGCGGTTGAATATTGTGTCAGCATTATTTCAAATTCAATCAATTGACGTTGAAATGGAGATCGCATTCCATTCCAAATAAAAATATAGAAAGTAATAGTGAGAAACATTTCAAAATATACGTATAATATTATGTCCTTAATCATTATTTGATAGTATTTAAACTAACAGCTGCATTACATCCAATCGATATGACATATTCACAATAATGTCTTAAAATAATAAACAGTTTTGCAAACTAGGTTACAAAACCACAAAACTTTAATACAATTTAAAGCAAGGACTCAGATACTCTATGGGTCCAATATGTTTGTTGATTGGGCATTACCTATGCATTTGAGAATAGAAGTCAAGGGTAAGACAGCAAAATGAGAAAAGGCTATTTTTATTACAGTGCGTTTATCTATCTAGTCTACAGAAGGTCACGTATTTGTGTTTTAACCGAAATCGAACAGGTACAATCGAAATTCGGCTCAAAACTCTTGTGGGTAAAAATCCTAAATAGAAAAAAGTCCAGATTTTCAGTTTCATGCAATTCTAAATGCCAAGTGACTAACCCTTGAACAGTTCTTGACCAAAATGGCAAAAAGACAACTGAGAATCAGCGAATATTTTCTAGGGGTTAAAAGCGTTTATAATTTTCCCTGAATGAGGTAAACAGCTCATAAGCTCTATTGTCCGAGATCAGTTAGATTCATATTCTATCGAGATTGTTTCCTAATAGGTACATTGATTTCATAACTTATTGATTTATTACCAACATTTAATATGATTTTATCAGGTACTTACTCATCTTAATGGCTACGACAGTTTTATACAAAATGTGGCCATATTTTTTTTTAAATGTGTCAAATTCCAAAATGGAGGAATTATATTTCCAAAATTTTTCATTAGATCTTTATTTATTGAGAATAATAAGTTTGAATAACATTTATATGTATATTAACAAATCAATCTCCAATTATTTTATTACATTTTCATACCGTAATACCAAGATTCCATTCAACGTTTACATGAGTAATTTTGTTTCCAAAAGATGGCTTACTGTCTTTTTTTAAAAATTTGTATAAAGATCCTAAAAAAATAAAGTTTTTTAAATAGCTCTAAATATATTAAAGTTAACGTTGCCAATTGTATCTTAGAATGTTCTCAAGCAGTTTGCACGGCTCTGCGCAGATTCATATCTGACGTAGCATTTGTATTTTGAGCGTGATGCTCCCATATACGATAAAAAGCAAATAAAAAAACAAACATTTCTGAATTATTATGTAGATTAGGAAAATCCAGTATATAATCTCTAAGGATATTATAACAAGCAATAATGTCAATTTATTCTTGCAATCAGCAACGCGCATGCAATACAACAGCACAACATGTGAAATAAGTAAGCGAAAATTCTTAATTCTTCTTATTCATGTGCCATGTCAGGTCCCTCGACGTCGGCTACCACTATGGCGTTGGCTTCTCTGTCCTGGGCTAACCGGAACAGTTCCTCCACTCGCTGGATTCCGGTCCACTCTCTGATGTTTCTCAGTCAGTAGGTACATCTGCCCACACATTTCGACTCCATCTATTTTCTTTACAGTGCACTTACAGTAGCCCATCCCAAAATTTGTCAACAAAATTATCGAGCACATTCAAAATAAATGTGCACACGCAGCATCGGTAGGTACTTCATAGGGGAGGTAGAGTATGTGCGCGCGCGCATATATTCTCGCGTTGTTCCCGCTTGAGCTTTGAATACGAATGAAATATGGATATTTTAGAAATATTTTATTATTATTATTTTATTAGTTTTACTCAATCGTTTTGTTATGTATTTTTACAGTACCACGTCTGTCGGGAAAGCTAGTATTCTTATAAAATTCAGGATCTTCGGTGCTATATTCATACACAACACCACCTATATAAGAAGGCCTTAGTGCTGCGTCACATCGTGAGGCCCAACATTCACTCACCTATATCTGTATGTACTTACCTGTGCACTATGATATCTGTCTACACGCCGGCAGCCGTGACGCGGGAGGCAAAAAAATGGCCGCCTGCACTAAGGCCTTCTTATATAGGTGGTGTTGTTCAAACATGGAACATTGTGACATGCGCATTTAAGTAATATTATGATAAATGCAGGTGTAAAAATGTAATGACTTTATTATAACAGATTGCTGGCTTGGGGTGACTCACCGATGTGCCGGGCGGTAGTGTTGAGGACGCCCATATTTATTAGCAGCAGGAAACGGACGTCATAAAACCATTCAAACATTATATTAATGTTATTGAGTTAAGTCATATATAACCATTATTGTAATTAATAGATTTAAATGTTTTTAAAATAAGATTTAACACGCAAACGAAAATTTGAACCCAGAAAATTTATTACACTACCCTGCCTAATTGCTACGAAATTCAAGTTCACAAGTTGAACATTGAAAAATATCAACTGAAACACCCGATAATGCTAGGAAGTAGGAACAAACAATATTTCTAAAAAAACATAATATTATAAAGCCACCCTAATAACGTTAACTTTATGAACATTAGTTTGTAATACTCAAATCACCGAAACTCCTAATCATGAGAATTTTCAACATGTTTAACATGCCGAAAAATCCCATGCAGCCAGTAGGATATGAACCAGCATCCCTAGTCGTTCTATGCAAAGGCGTTAGCTACTTGGCCAACTGGCCTTACGCTAATCCCTTCATAATATATATGTACATAACAAGGACTGATGTCATGCATTTGGCGCTAGGATATAAGTATATCCATTTTTTTTTGAGAAAGATCGAACTATGCATATAGACATACATTGTAATGGATTTTCTTGAACAATAAAGGGATGGACATACCGTTGCTATTATCAACATTTCAGTCATAAAAACATTATTTCTATTTAGCCTTTCATTAAATTAAAATTATAAATTACCAAATACCTTTTTTAAAGTCAGTTGAACAGTTCATATTATATTATTAGATATAGATTTAGTATCGCCCGGTTGAAGTTATAACTTTTTTTTGATTGCTAATATTGTGTTTTTTTTTTTTTAATGCAGTAGGTACTAAGTACTAATATTATTATTTGTTTTTTTTTTCAATTTTACAAAGCCTGTTCAGTTTTTACTGCGTTAGCCTCTTGTGACGTGATCCCCCAACTATATTCTCATCTTTTGAGTGGTCGTCCTGGAAGTCTACCGGATTGTGGAATGCCATCTCCAGCCATCCTTTCAGCTCTTGTGTCCGCCATTCTGGATACATGCCCATTCCATAACCTTCTTCTCTATCATATGTACACTTTAAACGATGTCCTGAAATATCGAGAAACGGGTAGTTGAAAAATCAAAACGAGAATATGAGATCCATCACCGGTCACTCTTAAAAAGAATTTCAGTAACCTAGGTTTTTGGATAAGCTTACTCAGCTTACAAGGAAGGATATGTTTTAAAAGTTTGGGAGGGTTCTATATTTGTTGTCTCGTTATTCACCCATATGGAGTTGAAAAGAGTTTGTAGGTATGTATGTGTGGTGGTCATCCATTGTCGTGGGTTGAGCATGTTTTTATTGACGAGACCGTACCTAATTAATAAACGAGGATAAACAATCACTTAGTTGAATAACCATTATAACGCGATTTTAGAATTGCAACGTCTAAATTAGTATCGAAAATGACATTGATACAAATTTGATCAAAACGTCTATATTACATATACTCTGTTATTCATTGTCACGACATATTAAAATAGAAAGGACTGGATATGTTAAAAAAGGCTAATTAAGTTCCACTTTGATCTCAGCAGTGGTTGGTACCTAGATCTTTTAAATGTCAGTTAAAGTATCCTCAAAAAATGAGACAACATGAAATAATATGATATCATCTGTGACTGCGAGGGTATATTATTATAAGGCCATCCACTCCTTAGGGTTTATCAAAGTATCTGAAAAAAGTCCGTGTTAAATACAAATTACACTTCTTCTTCCTATTTAATTAATGCTTCTCTTATCGGAGACTGGCGAATATCTGCGAATAAGCCTCGAAAGTATCACTAAGTGTCCAGCCTCCGATAAAACTGGTTCAGATATTTCAGCCACCAAGCTCTTTTACGCCCCTCCGGGGGGGGGGGGGGGCATATTTTTCTAAGAAAGATGCATCCATGTCTTTATTTATTGCTCGCAGGTCTTCTTCTTTGAACTCATCATTCCTATATACAGAGCATCCTACAAACAGCCAATCAAACAAAATTCAAACGCCTTAATCGAGTTCTGTTTGAGACTTGGAGGGTCCAACCGATTACCGTTTTTGCAGAAGGTTGATTTCCTCATCTCAATGCATGTTTTGATTTGTCAATTATTGTCACGGACAAAATAATTTTCAACGCAGTACACAGAAATTAAAATATAGACTTTACAAAGGCGATAGTACGTAGGTATATTTTATTATTTATCTAGTTTTATACAATTTTTATTCCGCATAAAGATATAAAAATGTATTTTAAAATCGAATATTTTGACCGTAAGACATTAACAAGCCTGAACGAATTCGTATATCATAATAACTCTCAACAACTTATTTTATTTCTCAACCCTAAGCCTAGAATTGCTTGTGTGTTTGAAATATATAAAAACTAAAAAAAAGCGTATGATTGTTAGTCGTCAAATATAGGTATTACGTAGGTAGATTTAGTTCAAAAATATCTCGGCAGAAACATAATAGGAAATTGATCTCAGAAGTAAAACTAAGAATAGAAGAATTTCTAAGAGTTGTAAGATGTTCCTGTCGTATTAATATCCTGCGATTATAATAATATTCAATTTAAACTTCAAAGGTTGCTTTGTCTTGTCATTGCTTTATACGGGGTTGAAAATGGACATTAAAAGTGAATTATAATTAGGGATTGCAATCCGGTCTCATTTTGAATCCGGCCGGATCCAACCGGATTTTCGTCAATCCGGCCGGATCAGATCGGATCCGACCGGATTGAGCTAACCTTGATGAATTAACATTTTAACAATAATAAAGGCCTAAAATAAAACGGTACGTATACGAAATTAATTTAATTAGGGTATGACTTCTTTTAAATAATAAAAACTATAAAAATATAGTTTTTTTGAAATAAAATTACAAATTAGATAACGTTTTATAAAATTCAAATTGAAATGCATCGAAAATAAGTAACATATTTATATAACCTGCTTGATTGATCATGATTAATGATGTCCAAACTAAAACCGACACCACGAAAAAGAAAGATTCTCAAAAAATCACCAACCCATAGTGAAATAAACCATTCGAGGCAGAGTAAGATACTCCAGATTCGGAGCTTCTGCGATGTCGAGAACGTCAAGCAATGGGGTAGAAATAGAAGGCCTTATTGGAAAGACCACGTCAACAGAACTGTAGCTCTGGTATGAGTTTTCGATGATCGAATATCGAAACGATCATCGAAAGAATTTCGAAAAATTTTCATAATAAAATGATCAAATGATTCGATCGTTTGATTTTAGAACACTAATTGCACACTAATAAGCTCTTATTTGCGTGGAATTAGCTTTCGATAAAACTCGTACTAGCCCCACTGATCCGGTGATTCTGGTAATAATAAGAGGATGAAATCACATCAACCAGCAGACTCTTGTACGAGCACCAAAGAGATGGATGAGCAGTTGGACATGCGCGTCCCAGGAGTAATACCTATAACCGGGAATAATCAGATACACTCCTATAATATATTATCAAGAAAAAGTCTTTGAGAAATCATTTCAGTTTTATCCTTGAATATAACTGCACACACATTGTGACAGACTACCGAACTAATCTAATAAAAAGCAGACAATTATCACAATAATTATTATGCTTTTAAAAAGGTTAATAATATATATTTTATTGGCTAAATAATTGTTTAATATTCTCACCATTTTTCGAACAGGTGTCTTTTCATTCGATAGTCAATACTTTCAATACGATCAGTAAACACTAGCTTTAAAATCTTACATTGGGCACAAGGAGCAATAGCAGCATTCCACTGCGCTTACTGTTACGCATTTGCCTCCTTTTCTCTTTTTATCTTTATGGGTACCCACAATTTTACCTACAATGACCCTGTGAAATTGCTAGGGGTACGGGTTCGAGTTCTGTCCATGTTGAGTTTGTTGAAAAATCCTTTGATATGATAAACCGGATCCGATCTCCGGATCCGTCAATTTTCGCCGGATCCGATATGATCATTTTGATGCCGGATCCGCCGGAATACCGGATCCGGTTTTCCGGATTGCAATCCCTAATTATAATGGAAATTATAAAAATAGCCGTGAATCATTTTTTGATCGAAATCCTTAATTCAAAATTTGAACTTGTTTTCAATGCAGGTACGTATTCTATGACTATTATTCCGAAAAGAAAAACAGATGATTGAGTTGCGTCGTACCAATTTTTATTGAGACTTTTGATATTTCCCTATTCTGAAAATATTTTATCCAATACATTAATTGCGTAATTACTGGCAACCGATTAAGTTCTAAGCCAAAACTTCTATTCTGCTATGACAAAACTCCTCGTATCCAATATCTGTTGCGTATTTTGACAGTTCTACCTATTCTGAATGTATTCAATCCAACAAAACAATTGTGTAACTACTGGCAACCAACCGAGTTCTACGCAAGAGTTTTTTTGTGTTGTTTCAATTAAGGGCTCATACACACCACAAAGGACTGCACTGGCTATACACTTTTTGACAGAACTGTTATGATTTTTCCATAGAAATACAATAACATGTCATTAGCTCGTCCAATAGCTGATAAAATGTTTATTATGAACGAGCTAATGATATGTTATTGTATTTCTATGGAAAAATTACAATACCCATATCAAAAAGTGTATAGCCGGCGCAATCTTTTTTGGCTCGCGGTGGCCCATTTCGAAACTACATACAACGTTATCTATGTACAAAAGATCACTACGCTATTCCCAAGTGACAAAAAGAATGGTGGTTCATTGGTGTTTGACAATCACAATTGAATAAGCAATGAAATGGTTATTCTGAAAGAGCATTGAGTTCTTTATGGCAATTCTATGGAAAAACACAACAGTCCTGTCAAATGCGCTGTCAAAAAGTGTTTAGCCCGCGTAACAATTATTGGCTCGCGGTGGTCAATTTCGGAACTATAAAGTTATCTATGTACAATAGATCACTGCGCCATTCCCGCGTGATAGATAGAATGGTGATGTCTACAAAATATCACCATGTCAACATAAACAACGGATCATAAGGCCGGCGTACACATTGTTAAGTAGTACGTGCGAGTGCGTGTGCCGGTGCGAGTTACAAGTATTATAAGCATGTGAGGACAGAACATCGAGTTGCGAGTGAACTTAGCAGTGATTGAAGCGGGTTCTATTTTTGAGAGTACCATCGCTGCCATCCTTCCCCATATTTGTGGCATACGTGCACGCACCCTGTTCGCAGTGCTGCCCCGGTGGAGAGAAAAGAAAATAAAGAACCCATTGAAATGGGCAGAGCAACTTTGGATTCGCACCAACTCTCACTTTACGGATGTGGACATGCACTCACTTGTCTCCTGCAATTTTACTGCGCAACTCGCACTCGCACATATACTTGCTACTTGACAATGTGTGTATGAGCCCTTAATTGAAACAACACCAAAAACGCTCTTGCGTAGAACTCGGTTGGTTGCCAGTAGTTATACAATTGTTTTGTTGGATTGAATACATTCAGAATAGGTAGAACTGTCAAAATACGCAACAAATATTGGATACGAGGAGTTTTGTTATTGCAGAATAGAAGTTTTGGCTTAGAACTTAATCGGTTGCCAGTAGTTATGCAATTAATATGTTGGATAAAATATTTTCAGAATAGGGAAATGTCAAAAGTCTCAGTAAAAATTGGATAAGACGCAACTCAATCATCTGTTTTTCATTTCAGAATAATAGTCAATATCACAATATTATGCAATAGACGTAGAATCTACATCTCTGATGTATATTCACACAAAATTCACAATTTCTAGGTAAATGCGGTGGGCTAGTGGATAGAAATTGTTTTTTTTTTTTGATTACTGAAACGCGGGTAACGTTTGACAAGTAACGATGACAAATAATTTCCGGCTAGCATTTAGCTTACTACGGATTGTTTAAAGAAGTCGGTCGTTAGTAATTTAAGGAAAAATACAAGTTTTAGGTAAACAGGAGATAAAAAATTATGAATGTGCATTTTAAATTGTCACTACTTTATGAATATTGAACTCATAAGTACCTACTTAAAACGGATTTCAATGTCAAGAAAAATGCATTTTTAATTAAGCACATTAAGCCCACGTAGACTAATGGTAGGAATTCCGTTTATATAAAAGACTAGCGTTATATAAGACTAATGTATGATTATTTATCAAGACGGAACTTTATACAGCGGACAGTGCTAATAGGATCACGTCACATGTAATGTTGCGTAACTTATATATATGTATATATATACGCCATTCACGTGAGTATAAAAATAATATATGAAATTGAAAGAAGGATAAAGGCTCTATGATTATTGATAATATAATATACCTATTTATGTAACAGGCTATGGGATTGTTAAAACTCTACTAAGTTGACTTCCTTGTATGTTGCTTAAGGATATGTATGAAAGATCCTATTTCATAAAATCACAAATTTATAGCTATTCATCTTGTTCGTATTTTTTATATAAGTATACTAGCTGACTCATCGAACTTCGTCCCGCCTTAAAGTCAATAAACTATTGCTGGGTAACAGAACATAGCTAACATAATATGTACATGACTAGGTACTCATTGTGAAAAAAAAATCAATAGTTATGTGGTTATAATATTATGAATCAGTTATTTCAAAAGCACCAAAACTCACCCATTTATATATTAGATATCTAAATTGAATTTTCATCATCTGACTTTTAAAAAAGTCTGTTAATACAAGTCCGATAGTCAGATAGCCATCTGTGAAAACATAGGGAAAACATTGATCTATAGAATCTTTCTACCAGACATCTCCCTATTTCAGTGGCAGTACCGGTGCAATCCGTTCTATACTAACTTTTGTATTATATTTTATATAATTTATTATCCATTTATTCTACTTTTTATTAGTTATTCGGAAGAATCTGTTGAGCCGATCTCATTTATATTAGACATTAGGAACTGCTTGAACTAATAACTAGGCCTGGGAAGACAAGGTCCAGATTTCAACCCATCTCTTAAGCCCGCCATTCACGATCACTCCAAATGGATGTCATCCATTGTGACAGATGTAAAAAAGCATAGGTATTAGAAGAATGTTGATATTATATTACTAGCTGATACCCGTCTTGCTTTACGTTGTTGATTTGGCTAGTCAGACTTGAGCCGTAGGTTATTGAACAGGTTTTGTATGCAGCTTTCCCCTTCTCAGGACCAGTAGGCCTATACAAAATGCATTTGGCAATCGACTACAAACGAATTCTTCGACAATGTAGAGTAGGAAGAAAATTAACTGTCCACTTTTTATATTTTATACTATAAGGATCATTGTTTGGTTTGAATAAATGTTTATATGTTCCAGAGGACAGTTAATTTTTTCGCACTATACATTATCGAAATCTTTGTTAGTAGTCGAACGCCAATTTGAATTTGTCTACGGCGGCAGGAGTATATGTATTATCTTAATAACTGGGTACACACGTAACGATTTATCTTTAAGATTTGACCGACAATCGCTCATTTTCAAAAAAAAAATTCGCTAAGATTTTAAAAATGAGCGATTATCGGTCAAATGTTATAGATAATCTATCATTTTCAAAATTTTTCACGCTAAGATTTAGAATGTGTACCCAGCTAATGTTTCAAAAAAGGAAAAAATAAGATTCACTGCTAAATATGCGAAAAATTTGAAAAACTAATGTCACTTTCAATATTTATAAAAAAAATAGAAGATGAGGAAAAATTAATACTCACTGTTGAATACATACGCGAAAAAATTAAAAGAAGAATGTAGTTATACATAGGTAAAACCTACCTAGCATTATAATACGTGTATTTGTTCCTAATGCAAGTCCTTCATACTGTGTGTAGATATAGGTACCTACCTACCTAGTATTATAATATAATACGTGTAGTTGTTCCTAATGTAAGTCCTTCATACTGTGTGTAGATATAGGTACCTACCTACCTAGTATTATATTATGTATAGTTAGTTTGACCTACTTATGACTGTAGTGATAAATTTAATGAGGTACCTACCTTAGGAGAGAGAGTGTGCAAGCGAACTCTGCTTTACCGGCCTTAGTCATCTGTCATGGCGTACATATTTTATAAGAAGTTTCGGTGAAAATCTTTATAAAATAAGAATTTAAAGACTTTTACTTAAATTTTTTGTATTTCAAATCAAACTTCGATCGATTTTGTACATTTTCATACCGTAATGCTACAGTTCTACACAAAATTTAGACGTATAATTTTACTTTAAAAACATGACTTTCTCATTTTTGTATGAAGATTTTAAATTTTTAGAAATTTGTAAATAATTTAAAATATATTTAATGAAATGTAAATATTTGTATCTCAGATTACCACAATTGTATTTGCGAAAAACTGCGAAGAAAAATATTCAACGCAGAACCTACGGTTTTAGCGTGATGCTGTGACATACAGTTGGAGTGAAACAAATAAATAAATAAATAAATAAATATACATAAGTACATTACTGAATTATTATGTAGATATTTAAACTAGTAAAAGGCTATTGCCGTTGATCGAATAAATAAAACTAGTGGTCAATCAGTGCCCTCATTCGACCATAATAATTTATATAAATTATAAGTTTGAACATTATAATGGTTCCATTGTCAAGATTGAGCGAGCGTTATTTCACATTTTTTTTTTTTTTTTTCAAAAATATTAACATGGATACGTTAAATTTGTAATGTTGATATGTTTCAACAAAGTTTTTTCTATTAATTTTAAAGACAAATAATATTAATCTATTCTCAATAATCTGCCATTTCCAGCTCCCCTTTTCCATTCGAGTATACCGCCTTCAAAAAGCTTTCTGCGCCCATTATGAGGCGCTTTTCATTTTAAATTTTGTTTCTATGAAGTTGAAGAGCTTTATAAGTAGTCTGTGAAAGTGTGTGTGAGTATCAAATACATAACATGAGGTACAGTAGTGTTTATAATGTTTAATTTATTGATTCAATCTATTTTTATGCAATAATTAAAAAAAAATTAGCATTATTTGTCTCTGTCCGCGCAATTTTCATAAAATTAGTCACAACATTTTTTTCTTCACTTATTAATCTCTAATATAAATTAAAGTCGGGTTAGTCTGAACACTTATAACTCGAGATTGGCTCAACAGATTCTTCCGATGTGTGATTTACTGGATTCTTAATTCTACACTCCGGATAACAGAATAACTAATAAAAAGTTGAAAAATGGATAAGAAATAATAAAAAATATGATATTAAAGTTTGTATGGAACGAATATGATGCGACGCCATCTTTGAAATAATCTAACAAAATTATTGTCCTCTGCAACTGCACTCTCTCATTCTTGCATACGTAATTGCCCATTCTTACAGTAGCCCATTTCACTTACTCCAAAGTTTTAGGCGTTTTAGAAATTTTTCATACAAAGTCAACCAAATTGCGAACGTTTATTCTCGCGTTAATCCCGTCTGAGCTTTGAATACGAATGAAATATGGACGTTTTAGAATTAATATTTTAATTTATTATTTAGTTAATTTATTTTTGTTTCTGGAGGCGCAGTGCACGATGAACGGGCCGCCTCTGCTTAGGACCAAAGGATCCACAGGACAACGTCTGTCGGGAAAGCTAGTATATAGATAAAAATAAAATAAATCTGTCCAGAGTTCTCCGTTAAGTGTGTGCATGTGCTACCAACAGCCATCTCAACCATCGGTTTGGCATATTGTGCTCTCTCAACGAAGCCTCCATTAACTAAAATAATAACGTTATCAAATTTATAATAATTAAAATCCTCAGTTGTGATTGTTAACATGTCGTTATGTTCTCATTGAGGCCAGCGCTGTCTTGCGACTTGACTAAAATACTTGATGGAATACGTCGAATAACGATGCATTGATTAATCGCTTGTGTTATGTACTAATTTACAATTTCCATAAATTCCGTTAATAATTCATAATATCTTATTACCCATTCCAACGCAAGATCATTACATAATGAGTCGATGGTCCAAGGATGGAACACCTTGGATGAACCACTTTGATATTGTTATTCCAATTAATCATGCAAATAATATAATAATCAAGCGGTCAATAATGTCAAGGGATCTGCATGTTAAACTAACATAAAAGAAACAAACCAAATTTGATGGATGCCTTGGATACAATTCACAATTAACCCTTTATTAACTATACTGGACGGGTTAGTGCAAACACTTATAACTCGAGATCGGCTGAACATATTTTTCCGATGTTTGATTTATTGGATTCTTCTCCTCTCCGGATAACATAATAGCTATTAAAAAATTGAAAAATGCATAAGAAATAATATAAAATATGGAAGAACGGATTTCCTGCGACGCCAACGCCATCTATGAAAAATTCTATAATAACAAAATTTTTGTTCACCTGACATAACCATTGACATAAAAAAAATGTTTGTACGCAGATTTTTTTATGGATTTTTTTTCGAGCTTTCAGTATTAATTTTTTAATATTCAAAAATATTTTAAACGTTTTTTGTATAAATTACAATTTTGAAATCAATATTCATAGTAAGGACTACGGGGCAACGTATATCGGGACAATACAATACAATTCTCCCTTTTACACCCCACTCAGGGGCATAGGGAGGCAACAAGAGCTCTACATTGCGCTCGATCTTGCGCAATGTTTATGACCTCCTCCCACACCATGTCCATGTCCCTCAGCTCTGCTTCGAAGGATCGGAACACAGTGTGAGAGGGTCTTCCTCGTCTTCGGGACCCTGATGGGAGGAAGAACAGCGCTCTCCTCGGCCAACTGTCATTCGGCATCCTTAACACATGTCCCAGCCATGTCCATCTCCTCCCCACAATGGTAGAGGTGATGGGCTCACGCTGGGTGCGCCGGCGTATAGCGTCGTTCGTGATGCGGTGGTACCATCTTACGCCCAGAATTCTCATAGCGGGAAAGCAAGTTATTTAGATGTATTTATATATATTTATATAGTGACAACGGTTATCCTGAATCGTAGACTGAGTTGGCTTGGCCATGTCCTACGTATGTCCCCCGATTCCATAGAATATGGAAGCTTTTTATAAATACACCGGGTGGTAGAAGAAGACGTGGCAGACCAAGACTCACGATCAAGAGAGCTTACGATGAAGACCTTCGGGATACCGGCTTAAGTTGGAATGACGCCCTGGATTTGGCCCAGGATAGAGATGCTTGGCGAGGCTTTGTGGCGACCACATGCTCCACCTAGGGAGCGAAAGTGGATTAAGTAAGTAATATAGTAAAAATTTGTTTATTTTTATTATTTTGCCTTCAAATGACACCGGTATTGTAGAGGCAAGGTTCATAGTTAGGTAAGTGTAGGTACCTACATGCTTCCGATACTTATCGGTGCATTTAATAAACATGACCAATAAAGGAAAAGCGTCGCGGGATATTGTGGAAATGTCATGCTTGAAAGAAGAGTTTTTCATGAGTCTTTTGCGGTAATGTTTTGAAACCAAACTTTACTTTTGCTACCTATTTTTAGCCCTTTTCCGATGGATTTGACTAATTTTGTTAATGATACTAATCGACACGACACGTTTCTAAAATCTTTGTTCATGCATTTTAAATTGTGTCGCGCATTTTGTCAACATTAACCGCTAACTATAATATTTTGTCATTCTTTATTTCATTGGAACTATTTTTTCACCCGTCAATGTGTTAATTAAATCTAATATTTATTCATTTTAATTATTCAAAGCTACAATAGTGTTATGCACCACGATTCTGACAGTAAAAACGGCTAGGTCCGATCAATTTAAAATATCTTCAATACAATCTTTCAAATTCCTTCATTTCGATGCCTTCAGTTCTAAATTAAAATTTGTGATTGACTGAGAAAATGATAGATGTTACATATTATCAATTTTCAAACCGACTGACCGAACGATCAACGTACATAACCATTTCGGTCAGTATTATTAATGTCTTGTATAACCGAAATTCGAGTGAACCTAATAAAATGTAAGCGGCGTTTAATGGAAATTATTAATATTTTTTTTTTGAATAATTTAATGTGAACGTGTGTAAGTGTAAAATAAATACATGTTTATGAATGATTGAACATATTCTCATCAGGGAAATCATATTTTAACTAAGCGACATCCTAATATCAGTGCCAATGTTCAGATCCAGATAGAAGAGGTCATCCTTTCGAATACAAGCTCGACATTTATTTGTCTCACTAAAATTTGGTCGTCAAAGTTTTTTTTTATTATTATCAATTACAACAATGAATCGATCTTTAGTAAAATCCATCAATAATATAATCATCAATGAGAAATCCGCAGGACTTGTTATTGCAAGTCTGCGAGAAATGCATGAATGTAGACCACCAAAGACATGGTTGAAAAGCTGGTCATATGTACGAGTTCCTGAAAAATTACTTTTCTTATAACTTAATAAGGAAGAAAAAGACATAAAAATGCCTTTATCGAATATAGATTTGGTTGGCAGCTCAGTGATATCAGTCAAATCTGAAGGTCGTAGATTCGAATCATGGTGCCGACCATCTTCCTCTACCACCACACAATCTTTAAGTCTCAAAGTGAAATATTCAAAGAATCTATTTATTATGCTCAATTTGAGTGAGCCTAGATTAATTAAAAAAAAAAACTCATTTATTTTTAACTAATAATAGTAAGTTCGGTCAATGTCGGTTCGGTTTTTTTCGGTCGCAGCCGAAAACAAAACATAAACCGAAGTTTTAAACGCACACGTGTGAGTTAGCCCTAACTAGTTCATAACAACACCTGTACAACTATAAATACCTACATGAGCCACCGTATTCTTACCTATATGGGACTTACCTTGATTAACGTATGTTATGGTAATTACCACCGATAGTCCGAGACAACCGTACTTCACCCAGCAGTCACTCTGGCGACCAATTATGTAACACGTATTATTGTATCAATAACACAACGGTTAATCTGCCAACCGTCCGTCGTCGGTCGGTACCTTCGAAGTCTACCTACACTCAAGTCTCCCGAAGTATGTTGTTGTTATGACCAGCACTCACACATGAACCTCTTAATGAACCGGATAACAACATTTTTATTAATATTAAAACTTGATTAATAATGGATGAACTACATTATAATTAATCAAATTGAATACATTAGGAATAATATGTAAAGTCTATTCCTCTCCGTTTCTCAGTTAAGATCCCAAAGGCTTTAAATAGGTTCTGGAAATATTATGAATCGGTTTGAATAAAGGTTATGAACGGTTCTAGAAAGGTTATAAATATGTTATATAATGGTCGTAATTATGGACTATTAATCTTAATAACCTTTATAAGCCTCTTATAAATTGGATTTCTCCGTTTCTTAGTTGAGATCCTAAAAGTATAAATAGGTTCTCGTAATATTAAGAATCGGTTCTAGAAAGGTTGTAAATAGGTTATATAAAAGTTTTAGGAAGGGTGTAAATAGGATCTATAAAGTTTGTAAAAGGGTTGTAGATGGCTTCTAGACATTTTGATAACCGTTTATGGTCTTGCTACCTGGTAGGACTAAGGCACATGAAACAGAGACCACAAGGTTACACACTGAATCTTCCCCGTTATTCAAATAGAAAATCGGTTTTTAAACTCGACAAGATTGTACCGGAAAAGGGAAAATGGAAGAAAATACCTGCAGCCTAACGATGAAATAAGCAGATTCTAAAAGCCAGCATCAGAGGAAATAAATAAGTTTGGAGGCAGCCAGAAAAATGAAACAGAAGAATCCTCTCGCTTACTTCTTAAGAAATGGTTAATCTTTTAAGTTATCAAAAATCTTGAATTTCTTGTTCTCATTATTTGGTACCTTGTTGTAGGTCTTCGCTTATAATAAATGTCCTTCTCTCTCTACATAGGGATAACATTGTGCAATCGTTATCTTATTGAGTCGGAAAAATGAAGTAGTATACGACCTATGTACCTATGGAGTCTGGGATTCTCAAAGTTGAGGGTGGAGTGATTAGTAGTCTAACGGTGCCGTCGCTGAGTTTCGTACTAGAGGTCGTGTATTCGATCTTTCTCTTTCACGAAACTAGGTAATTTGCTTACTGTATCAAATTATTTGTGTTTACTTTGAATGAGCGTGCATTCGTTGAACACAACAAAATCCAGGCGTGCGGAATAATTTTGTTTATAAAAGTTTGAATAATATTATGTATTGAAGATGGAAGGTTTACTCCTTTTCACTGTGATGAATTCGGCAGAGACTATGCTACTGCAC
Source organism: Mystacides longicornis (assembly GCA_963576905.1). Classification (NCBI taxonomy): domain Eukaryota; kingdom Metazoa; phylum Arthropoda; class Insecta; order Trichoptera; family Leptoceridae; genus Mystacides; species Mystacides longicornis. The sequence continues at coordinate 12,166,231 of OY756429.1, forward strand.
TTGCAAATGGGACGAGGCTGTGCCCATCACCAGAATATGCGATTGGATTCGTCAAAAAGATGAAGTGTTCCGACATTGTGCGCATGTGTCTCATGAGGACCATATCTCAAAATGGCCTACACATCGTAAAATCCGATGAAAACGGGGAGTGCCGCATAACATGAATGAAAGTGAAAACCCAAAATTTGTCACGAAATGCATGTGAACAACATGCACCTCGAAAGATAAAAAGGGATAATCAGCTTTTCACAGGAAACAATATGAAGATGGAAGGTTTACTCCTTTTCACTGTGATGAATTCGGCAGAGACTATGCTACTGCACTTGCAAATGGGACGAGTCTGTGCCCATTACCAGAATATGCGATTGGATTCGTCAAGAAGATGAAGTGTTCCGACATTGTGCGCATGTGTCTCATGAGGACCATATCTCAAAATGGCCTACACATCGTAAAATCCGATGAAAACGGGGAGTGCCGCATAACATGAATGGAAGTGGAAACCCAAAATTTGTCACGAAATGCATGTGAACAACATGCACCTCGAAAGATAAAAAGGGATAATCAGCTTTTCACAGGAAACAATATGAAGATGGAAGGTTTACTCCTTTTCACTGTGATGAATTCGGCAGAGACTGTGCTACTGCACTTGCAAATGGGACGAGGCTGTCCCCATCACCAGAATATGCGATTGGATTCGTCAGAAGATGCAGTGTTTCAAATATTATGTATTCTTGCGATGCAGTAAAAGGGATAAAGAGAGGGGAAAATTCTTATACGTCGACCACATTTTCCAGAATGAAACATATACCCTGCTATCATTTCTCATTTTTGGAGTAGGTATTCAACGCTTCCATAAACGGTTTATCTTTAAAGATGTGTGATTCAAAAATAATAATAATTGAAGACTCGACACGAACTTTTCATTAATTGACAAGTATTGGCAAGTTCTCTTCCTTATAATACGTAGTGGCGATATGGGACTCCCGTCTTATGTAGTGCGAGAAGAAATAAAGTTCTGCTTCCATTATTAATTCTTAGTCTACTTACTTCCATATGTATAAGAATAGCCGTTGAGGATGGATTAACGCACGCCACCTACCCGAAGCGTTCCCACAACCAACACATCCACAAATGTATGTAGTAGTGCATGCGATCTGTTGTTTGAAACGGTCGGATACACCTGCCTCATACAGCTACGAAATCACAGCTTATTTTTGCGACTCTGATAAGTGCTGTTCAATCTTCATAATTCCAAAAAGCCATCCTTAATGTTAACTTTTTACTGTTATTTTCCAGATATTAATTTTCCATGCATGCTCATATTATATATAAATCTTTCTAGCTTTCCATTGTTTATCTATACATATTAAACAAATCAATTGTTTGTGATTGAGTAATTATTAATAATATTATGTATTAATAGTTTTCTATTGTTTGTTTTTCTCATTCAATAATATAAAAAAAAATGTGTTTTTTATTTTTTATTCATGGAATATACCTTCCTAATTATCGGCTGATCTAACAGTTAATTTCTTTTGGTTCTTTAATATAAAATTTTCCTCTTGATTAAAACTTCTTAAATCAAGACACTAAAACACAGTAAAAGTCTACACAGAATCATAGACTTAGTTGTTTGAAACAAGAAATAGAAGAGGCAGTGAAGGAAAAAAGAAAAGGTTTTGAAAAGAATATAAAACGAAACACAAGAAGAAAGTTTACGAGAAACTTATAGAGTAGTTAGGAGCTATTAAAGTTCATTAGTTGTTATTTTTTCTTTAACGTAAAAGAGGAAAATAAACATTGCAAGTGGCGCCAAACGTGGAAAAATATGCAAAAGGTCCAAAGTCCAGATGAGAAAACCTTAAGGGATTTTTATAGTTATTTTAGTACTTTTTTGTTAAACCCTGACTTGCAGGATATAAATGGTTATAGAGACACCAATTTTCGAGTTAAATGCACATTTTTTTTTCTAGAATAGCTGAATAGTAGGTAGGAATAACTAGCAGATAGAAAACAATCATTGGTGCGTACCTGATACCATCTTGCCAATAAAAAATGTTGAATCTCAAAATAAGGTACTATTTAAAATTTTACAAAAACTTTGAAGAGGATTAAAAAAAAAAATAAAAAAAATTATTTTATTCTAAATATTTTCAAAAACTTTCCAATTTATCAAACTACGCGCTCTGTAAATTTTATTGTAAAAAAATCGCTGAACACATTATATTATATTGAGTTATTTGGATTATCTCTGAACTTTCGCTTACACGTTCTTTCTGGGAAACCTGTATATATATTTTAAGATAGCCGATTTTATACAATCCATCCTTCTATAAGAGTCATCACGTATGCGGTTTATCCAAAAATTACGTCGTTGTTTGGATTTTTCTAGGTGGTCAGACTATTTTTTTTATGACTGTGGGTTAATAATGTGAGTAAGATGAAACATGTTTAAGTGATGAGGACAGAGCTTATGTAACCCCACAGTTTGATCTGGTTTTATAAAAACGATAGGAATCAGTTTATATAATGTTAATCAAATGAATTTCAAGGCCGCGTTCCTGTATAATGAAACTTATTATCTAGATTTGAATCTATATATCAAATCAGATTTGTACTTATTTTCGTATGTCATCTCATAATGCATACAGCAAACTTTACGTTCGATTTTAATCATCGTTGATCCTTGCAGACATAATTGTAGTAATCAATAGGTACTCTTTTTTATCTCTCACCACTTAGCATTGACAGGTTGCTTGCTAAGCGCCTTTAGTCTGTTGTTGAAACGTCTCCTACATAAATACCATGTGTTTGATTACTTGGATACACTTAGGTAGACATCAAGCGCACATTAAAATGACTCTACATAGACGCTAAGCAAGACACTCTTCAGTGCGGAGTTGGCCTTAGGGGCGTAGGGAGAAAACAAGAGCTCACGATAGCGCTCGACCCTACTTTTCTCCAATCATTTATAAATTTTAATATCAAGGGATTCTTATATCCTTTCTTTTGCAAAAGTCATCTGTTGAAAAATAATCATCTTTTGACGATTTAAAGCAAGAGGGGCATCAGCTAGTGTGCTTATATGAACCATTTATTTTAACGTGAGTTTTTTTTTTGCAATAATTTTAAGATTCGATATACGTACCTACATAAGACCCGATAGAATAAAATTTCAACTTGTACCTATGTGGTTTTACAGATTATAAAGGTATACCAACCTCGCTAGTCTACTAATGGTTTGTGCATCTAGCATCTGAGCTAAAAGAATCAGGCGCAATGACAGTTCTTAAGTTGGTACCTTTTTTCTAGAAGGCGAATGCCATAAAAAACGTAGGTACCTACTAGGTTCATTCATTCATGACTTTACGACCTTGGTGAGTCCAGCCCAGAGCTTCGCCGACAGATGAGACTATAATCTGTAGAGAAAAGTCGACTGGAAGCAGCTGAAATCCAATAAAGCATACTAAACATGTTAAACATCCTATTATGGCTATTTTGGTGTTTAAAGATAAATCTCAGGGGAAAAACATAATCATGCGCACAAAACACATAATAAGTGATTAAAAAAAAATTATAAAACACATAAAAGTGATTGTGCGCAATATACAACGTGTTATAAGTTCATGTGCTTCCGCTTTGTCTCAGTAGCAGTTGTTGGCTGAATAAAAGTTCAACACTAAGAATTTGCACCGGCAGCTGCCTTGTTGGGACAAATAATAGTACATAAACCAGACAACGATCTTAATTATCACTGTTCAGACAATGTAATGTCCGGTTGTTTTAGTGGAAGATATTGACAAGCCTGACACAATGCGGTCGTACAAGTACTGATCGCATTTACTGTCTCACTCATTGTTTGGACTTATTTAGAAAAAAAAACTCATCGTTTTTTATACAGACATTACCCTAGCCTTAGTAATGTTCCACTTCATCTATTATTCCGAATATCATTCGCTTACTTCGATGCGTAATTCAGGAGAATTTCGTATTGGCTGAGGATCTTATGCGGTGTTCAGACGGGGCGATGTAAGGCCAGACGATTTCGCTTGCATAAAAAAAATATCTCTCGGTCGCCCATTGATCGTCTGATGTGTTCACACGAGTCCACCGACATACATTCAATCTGTCAGGTGCGCTGATTGTTTTAAAAATGGCGGACGTCGAGGTAGAAGTCGCGGAGTAATTGGAGTTAGTTGAAAATATTGTTTTAGACGATGTAAAAAGACTCCTAATTGAGGAAAAATAAAAAAACGCAGATATTGGGTGTGGAATTGGATTCTAAGGAGAAATAAATTTAGAGCAGTGTTGTCAACTGTCAAGAAACAGAACATACGGACGCCGCGCATATCTGCGCATGCGTGAATCGTTCCACCAGATACAAAAGTTGAAAGGCGTTCAACTTGAGACGATATCGCTTTCAACCATTTTTATCGCTTCAGATTTATCGACAATCTGTTCACACGGTTTAATTGGCTGGCGATATTTTAGTGTCTTGGCGATATTCGCCTCGTCTGAACACCGCATTACCGAAGTATTATTATTAACGTTTGGCATCAGCCACCAAAAACGTAGGGATGTTGGAACAAGTGGACTGTACGGAGAGGGTAAAAAACAGAAAAATATGGATACAATAAACATATGAAGGGAAGGGACGACTCAAATTTATATCAATTGTGTACTAACCGGCTTTTGTCCTTGAAGTCACTTTGAAGTAAGATACGAAATGGCCGGCCACTGGAGTTGCAAGTGCCATCGTCAGAAAACAAGAAACAAAAGCAAAGATTTCACTGCTGCATACAAAAGTCTGAAACCTTTTTTGTATCGCGAAGATTCAGAATAGGAGTATAACTTACCATTGCTACGACGAATCGCTTTCTGATATTTTGACGCTGATAAAATATGACACAATTGGGTTCTTATGCGATGCGGGCTGAAATCTGCTATAGAATTTGGATCACAACTTCTGATCAAGAGGGCTTGGTCTCGACTCCCGTTCAAGGCAAAACTTTTTCACTTGAAATTGTGGATTGTTTTTTTTTAATAAATCTGGACTCGTCTAAAGTTTACACAAATACACACCTTAGTAATATTTTTAAGGAAAGCAAAACTTGTGATAGAGGAAGACGGTCGGCACCGAAGATTGAATCCACAACCTTTAAAACTAAAGTCGTCGACTGAAGCACTAGGCTATCAACCACTTCTTCAACAAGTTCTGTCGACTTGTGAAATTTGTAAAGTAACGTTTAATGAATAAATTTATTTTCGTAGGGCATGCTAGTTAATTAACAGCGAATCGATTGCCGTCTGTTATCGACACATTGTTTTGCGAAAAAAAAATTATCGACATTACGTTCAATAATTCAAATTGCAACAAAATGGTTCGAATAATTCGGCAGAGGTGTGTAGTTTGTTCTTTTAGTTTCTGAAGCAAGCCGGAACAAGAAGCAAAATACTTTGACAATAGCCAAGACCAAGTAAGTTATATTACAACAATGTCTTATTTTGTATGTAATACATACCTATACCAGATACCTATATATGAGTAAGTAGGTGTTATAAATATACTTATTTGATATCCCTAAGCTAATTATACCGTTGGTCCTACGTGATATATTTCACGTTTTTATTCTACAACTACATAAGCAGTTAATACAACTAGACAAATTATAGTAGGTATAACATTTAATACCCCTGCCTTTGATATCTGAGTACGCAGTTAGTATCTACAACTAGATAAATTATACAACATTTACAACCCTTAAGCCTTTGACATTTCAGTACGCAGTAAGTACATCTAGACAAGACTATATTTTATAAAAATTTGCAACAATTTTGTTCCCATTACACAAGGGTCAAATGCTAGTGGTTTTCGAGTTATTTTACTTTTTAGTGTTTTTTTTTTCAATTTTTCACCTTCTAAAACATAAAACTGAAATTCGTGAACATAATACTCCATTTCGGAAACAAAAAATACATTTTTATAATAGCTGAAGAATGAAAGAATGGTTTAAGTAAAAAATCAGGAAGAAAATTACAAAAACCTCAGAAGTAAGTACAACGTTTTAAAATCACAAGTCAGTTTTTTACATTTTAAATTTCGATTTTTTTTTTCTAATGGATTTACTCCAAAGCTCAATGTCACAGAACATAAATGTTTAGCTTATAGTGTGTTATAGAGGTCGATATTATTACAGTGGTTGACGTTATAAAACTCTGAGGCAGGTACCCACTGTCACATAAGAATGTATGTATAAAGTGTTTCGTTAATGTGGTAAGCTTAATTGAACATATTATCTATTAAATAATAATTATTATCGTTAGATTGCTTATCAAATGAATATTCAGTCGTGGTGCGCCGTATCAGTCTTAGCAACAATAATTATTAGTCAATCCATAAATTATTAAGTAGGTGTTAATATTTTTTAAAAATAAGAAAAATACGGGAAATACCTACAGAAGAACGTAAAATAGGTCTTATTATTCTTAACGACGAATATGTAACAACTAATGACTCTAACAATCCATTACTGATGTTCGATTTTTATCTTCGACTGTTATTTCGAAGGCTGGCTTAGTGTGATCACTTTACGTTAACAACGTTCGCCATTAGGTGGTGATGGTTAAGTCTCCTAACATCTGATGAAGTTGGTACTCGACAGTGATGAAACCTTTAGATTCTATTAAGGAATCACGAAAAATATACGATAATTAAATTCCTCACCACCTCCTTAAAAATAAGCCCGCAGTTACTTACTTTACGTTTCCGGCCTACACTTTGCCACATCAGTAAGCAGCGACAATCATCGCCTTGTCGTTCGCAAGGATAAGGTCTTGCAGGTTACATGTTTCGCCAATCAGCGGGCATGTCAAGAGGTGGTTGTCGTCCTGGAGCTCACCACATTCACAATCAGTTTCGTCAGCAGAGAGGTAGCTCCATCTATGTAGGTAATAAATAAATAAAGGTTGTGTTCATACAAAGCCTATGGGCGATAAAGATGAGACATTCACAAAAATGTTATTAAACTTCGCCTCTTTGGATCCCCTCCTAATGCTGGACTTCCTGAAATGTCTGGGATTGGTGGGACAGTTCTAATTGGGACTCACCATGAGCAAGTGAGGGAAGCATGCACTAGACCACTATCGGTCAGAGATCACCACAATACCCCAAGAAAATAAAAGGTTACACTTATTATTTAAACCTTTTGTTCGATAAGTATAACCTTTAATAGGGTTTTAATTTTGAATTGAAGTTCCCATCGAAAAGATCCAAATTATCGAAAAATTTCTAATAAAACAAATAAATGTACAGAATTGAGTTTGTTTTGCAATAGCTCATTGATTTACCCCCAGCTTTAGGATACACGAGGATGGTTTTATTATTGTTTAAAATAATCTAATTGCTTATTTTATTGTTCAGACAGTAAATCAGATTTTAAATTTCAAATTAGTGGTTTCGCTTTACTATGTATTATACACTGCCCAATAGTGAGGAAAAAAATGTTGGTTTTCGCCAAGAAACTTCATAATCACAACTCGTCTCAAGATAATGTATTACCTATTTAAAAACTGGTTGAGACGCGTTGAAAAAACCACCTTCCCAGAATAATTTATAGCATCGTTGTCTTTCATTTCTTGGAATAGTTATTTGTATCAGAAATCCCCGTAAGCGCGTGGTTTGTGGACTGGATATTTTGAAACTCGTTTGAATGGTGGAGCGATTTAGACAACTTTGACGTCACGCGTTTTGATTGATGCTGCCCTGGGCTGGGTATTACTCTATTCGGTGCGTTGAAGACCCGCAGTGACGCAGGACGGGTATTTCGCGTCAATATTTTGGGGTATTTCACGTCATTGTAACTGCTTTTTAGATTACTAAATAAATTTAACTACGTGTTCATTTATCATTAAGTAAGGTAATGAGACTGGGGCTAAACATGAATAACACCAAAACAAAGCTCATGGTGTTTGGCCGTGAAGAACATGAAGGAGCATGTCTTACACTGAACGGCGCTGCTATAGAGAGAGTGAAGAAGTTCAAATACCTCGGGAGCATCCTGACAGAAAACCTCGACCCAGAAACAGAAATTAAGTGCAGAATAGAGGCAGCTCGTGCGGCATTTAACAAAATGAGACCAGTATTCTGTGATGACAATCTTAATTATTTTAAACTCCGTCAGAGACTGGTCAAGTGCTATGTGTGGTCTGTTCTCTTATACGGAGTTGAATCATGGACTCTCAAAGTTACTACAATGAACCGATTGGAAGAGTTTGAGATTTGGGTACACCAGAGAATGCTCCGCATACAATGGACAGACATGGTCAGCAACATAAGAGTCCTGCAAAGGGCTAGGGTTGATAGAGAGTTGCTGACTAATATAAAGGTCCGGAAGGTGTCCTACTTTGGGCATGTACTTAGAGGGCAAAAATACTATTTGATGCACTTAATTATTAAGGGAAAAATAGAGGGTCGACGAAGGGTGGGCCGACGGCAGATATCCTGGCTCCGAAATAATCGTGAGAGGACGGGGATCGTATTGAGGAACTATTTCGTGCCGCACAGGACCGGGATGCATTCTCCAGAGTGATAATCAACGTTGGGGTGACCTGACACGACACAGAAAGAAGAAGAAGGTAAAGTGGTAAAGCTTGGTAGAGACGATCTACAAATGGAGATCAAACGATGGGGTTTGGCGTGGGTTACTTTTGGAAAAATGACCTACGTTCTGAAGTCCATGCATCCGTCTTGTACCTACTGAATTGTGGGTTTGAAACGAATTCCTTCTCAAAAAGCCTTGCAAAAACTAAGTTACGAGCAATTGAGAAATTGATGCTGAATATGAGCTTGCGAGACAAAAAAGCAATGAACGGTTTAGAGAAATGACAAATGTGATAGTTTTGGTCCAAAAAATGGCATCATTAAAATGGAGCTCAATAGAATGGGATAAAATAGACAAAATATATTTCTCAAAAACAATACAGTGTTAACTCAAAATAAAAAAAAACAATGTAGGGTTAAGGTACATCGAAATCCCTAAAAAAAAGATGAACAATAAGACATACCTACATTTTATTGCGAAATACATAAAAACATGAGTTACACAGCATAGGTGAGACCACTAGGAACGTCCCTTAAAGGAACCCAATGATAGTTTACCGCGTTGATAAATGTGACAATTTGACATTATCTTCGCGTATCAACAATTGTATGTTGAATGTAGGAATATCTGATCAAATATTTCTTCAATATTATAATGGACATCCGTAGGAGTATTCACGTTAAAAGCTTAGTTCGTATTTTTTTATCCATTTACACAAAATATTCAATACAACATTACACGATGATACACTATATAACATATTTGATAGTCTCACTAGGCGCATGCCTGTGTTGAATAAACTGAATAATTATCATAAAGGCATTATAAAACTGAAAAAACACAAGTACCTACAACATTTTCCGCGTGTTACGTTTAGGTACATAATAAATATAAAATGTGTTTTTTTTAAGCTATGGATCGAGAACAATTTGAGAGACGTTCCAGAAAAAAAAACTTCTCAATGAGCATCCTAAACTATTTAATTAGTTGTTATAAAGTTCATTACACAATAAATAAAACTTACATTTCAGTTTCGTATGTTAAGGGCCTGCGGAATCATTGACTAAGTAAAAGTGCAAAAAACGGGTGCTTAGGTGCAAATCACTCTTGAGTCTTCTATAACTTTTTTTATTAATAACCCTGTTGTTATTCTTAAATGTCATAGCAAATCTATCGACTTACAGCCGAATAATATAAGTAAGATAAATTTTATCATTATTATGTAAGTAGGTACTAGCTGACCCGCCTGTCGACCTTCGACCTAATCCAGAATAAAAAAATAATTTTGACTTATTCCATGAATTAAATACAGTTTATGACATAAAAACTGAATTAAATTTAGCTAATAATTTATTTCATTATGTATATAATGATTATTGTTGATTCGGGTGCGGGATAAAGTTCGACGGGTCATAAGTTTGTAATAAAAACAATAATACCTCTATAGATGTGTAACTTTAAAAAAAATCCAAGAGATGGCGTTGTAGTAGTTAATAAATCACATGTGATACACGTTACGATATTCTATATGCTGTTGAAAGAATAGACGTCCATCAAAACCGAATTTTACCAAATTATTATGGCAAGATAAAAAATATTTCGCGTGGGGTCTAGATTGGTTCAACGGAAATACCGAGTTTCGGACGAACTGAACCAATTCATTATAATAATAATTATTTGATGATATGAAATTTCCCAGTCGTATGTACTCAAAGTGACGTCGAATACGTCGCTCGCTCGCAGTACTGACGTCACAGAGAAACCGTATTGTTATCGCTATATAGTAGGTAAATTATTATTTTTGAACCAGATTTTCTAGTTCTCATACAAATAAATAAAACATGGTGGGTATATAGGTAGTCATCAACCTCAGTATAAAAATTATATTATAATATCATGACGTAGGATAAATCCAATTGAATGAAAAACCTGCTTTTTTACGAACTTAAGAGACGTCACACAATGAGTATAGAAACATTTCGGTCAATATAGCTATATTATTATTATGCTCGTTATTGCTAAGACGTTATCGAAAATTGTATACTCTCACTCTTATTATGAAGAATCAATTGAAACTGGATTACAAATAGGCAACTAAAAATGGTTGAAAATATATAAAATATAAATATTCATAGTCATAATATTAAAGAAAGAAACCTGAAATGGGTCAATATATGCAATGGGTATCTAATTTAAATCAACACTACAAAATAATATGTTTGTTCCTAGTTTTATTTTATCAATCCTATTCTTGTTTGTTTTTCCGGGTGGAATCTTGCAATTGATTTTTAACCAACTTCCCGACGAGCCATCAGGTACTACTTGAAACTTACATAATACGACAATAGTGCCTTATTTCAATACTTGTTTAAGCCATCACGCTGTTTAACGAAAAGGGTAGGCAGAGAGTACGGACTTCTATTCTTTCCTATCCAAACAAACCTCTTTCGCTTCTGCCAAACGCATAACATTCCGCATACATGCTCTTCGATTCCTTTTGCTCCTGACTTGGCCCTCCCCTAAGACCGATCAGCTATAATATGGAATGCGATAGACTATAATATGTTTTTTTATTAATAGGAGGCGGTGGGTAGCCTGATGGTCTTTACGACGCCGGTTTTCGTATACTCTTTCATACATATGTCGTTTGTTGGATTTGGATTCCAGATGTGGCCATCTTCATCTTTCACGACACAGGCTTGCAGAAGCTCACTTGTAAAGATCAAAGAGTCTATCTCTGTTCTTTTATTCTTTCACTTTGAGTGCACAGATTCAATTTATATTAAAAAAATATATCCTATACAAAACTCTCTCGGAATAAGCTATCAGGGTTAAAAAATTACTTTTACGTTTGTTATACGAATTCTCGATGAAAACTTAGGGTCACTTCACATCACACCCCGACTCTTAAATATCTAACACTTTTGCTCATTCATAGGGAAAAAACCGTATAATCAATTCCGAAATAAAAAGTTCACTTTATTAAGAAGTTTCTAGGAAGTTTAAGGCACTTTTGAGAATTTATTGGATCTAAGTTTTCCATTCCAAATCCAAACTCCCTTATGAGCCCACTTAGGGGCATAAGAGGCAACAAGAGCCCTCCAATGCGCTCGATCTTGCGCAACGTTTATGACCTCCTCCCACACCATGTCCAGATTCCTCAGCTCTGCTTCGAAGGAGCGGAACACAGTATGAGAGGGTCTTCCTCGTCCTCGGGACCCTGATGATGGGAGGAAGAACAGCGATCTCCTCGGCTAACTGTCATTCGGCATCCTTAACACATGTCCCAGCTAAGTCCATCTCCTTCACATAATAGTAGAAGTTATGGGCTTACGCTGGGTGCGCCGGCATTTAGCGTCGTTCGTGATGCGGTGGTACCATTTTATACCCAAAATTCTCCTGAGGCACTTCGTTTCGAATGCAGATACTTTTTGTGCCTGGGCTTTGGTCAGGTGCCAGGACTCACACCCATACAGGAGAATGGACAACACACACGCATCAAACAGTTTACATTTCGTCTCGACACTAAACGCCGACGCCTTTCATATTCTGGTCATGTTGTTAAAGGCACCACTTGCCATACCGATACGTATCGGAGGATCTAAGTACCTACCTTATTATAAAAAATATGAACCAGAAGAGCCATATAATGCAATAAAAAGTTCACCAGGAGTGGACTGGTATAGGCTGACAAGAAGAAGAATTATAGTCACATCTAATGCGGTGTTCACACGGGGCGATATAAGGCCAGACGATTTCGCTTGCAACTAAAAATTATCGCTCGGTCGCCCATTGATCGTCTGATGTGTTCACACGAGTCCACCGACATACATTCAATCTGTCAGGTGCGCTGATATTTTTAAAAATGGCGGACGTCGAGGTAGAAGTCGCGGAGTAATTGGGATTAGTTGAAAATATTGTTTTAGACGATATAAGGAGACTCCTAATTGAGGAAAAATAAAAAAAAAACGCAGATATTGGGTGCGGAATTGGATTCTAAGGAGAAATAAATTTAGAGCAGTGCTGTCAACTGTCAAGAAACAGAACATACAGACGCCGCGCATATCTGCGCATGCGTGCATCGTTCCACCAGATACAAAAGTTGAAAGGCGTTCAACTTGAGGCGATATCGCTTTCAACCATTTTTATCGCTTCAGATTTATCGACAATCTGTTCACACGGTTCAATTGTCTGGCGATATTTTAGTGTCCTGGCGATATTCGCCTCGTCTGAACACCGCATAAGGGTCGTTCAAATGCTGAATGAAGACAAAATTATCGTCTTGATCTAGATGTTCGGAGCGTTGGGAAACATGGTCCACACTCCACATCAGTATTTTATGACGGTCACGACCCTCATCAGCTGTGAGGACGACTACCTGTACGATAGGATGCATAAAGTTTAATCGAATGCAACTTTAACTTTAATTATTGATTACCGTAATAACTGTGCATAATCTTCAACAAGTCTTCATAGATTAGAACTACTTACTACTCGATAAATTAAGCAAAAAAGTCAGGAAGCTAAGAATATGGTGATGTTGGTATACCTGTATAATCACAATATCTTGATTAATAAAGTAAACACGCATATTGATTATAAACATATCAACCAGATCCATAAAAGATTTGCTTACTATTGTAATTAAGCATGGACATTAGGCTAATAATTAGCAACGCAAATGATATTGTATAACACGAACTCATACATAAAAGTCTTTTTTCGTGTCGACAGTTGGAGACAGATTATTAGCGCAAAACTCATAATTTCATTGCTACTTCTTCTTCTTCCATTTTCATCCCTCTTATCAGAAAAATAAAAAAAAATGTATCTAGGTTATTAATATTAGAACTTTTATATAATTTGTTGACTAGATAAATAAGAAAAATTTCACAAACCGCCATCTCAAACAAGGAGCTTATACAAAATCACCATTTTCCAGGAAGAGGTTAAGAATTTCGGCCATAGATACTAGATAGGTACCTACCTGGTAAATATCAAAGTATGGCTTACTGTTCAAAAGTCATCAGGGAAAATAAAAATAATTCGTATTGCACAGAAACAAAAGCGACTGTACTGGCTACATCTCAATTTTCGAGTATTCAATGGATAATTATGTTTTTTTTTCTTCTGGTAGTGGTAGTAGTTTTGTCAATGTAAAAGATTAGTTTCATTTTTGAAACCGAAAATGGAATTAGTTCGTTCTCACATTACTAAAATTAATGTTTTATAAACAAAATCGAACCGAAAAAAACCTTGAAAATAATATCATCGTACACGTATTATTACGGCGTATAAAGATATCTGCAAATTGACATAAATTTCAATAATTAATTATTATCAATCTATTTGTTTTGACTTCCTTAAACACGGTTAGGGTGAAGTGGACAGATGATTGTCACCTATCAGCTATTATAGACGTTGACACAAAATATTATGCTGACTGCGGGAAACTGTAGCATTGGCGACCTGATCCGCGAATGACTATACAATATTACTTTTTGGCGTGGCAAGGCTAAATCCACGGTCATAATATATAAACTATGTAAATAATAATAATACAGAAAATACGCTATGTTTTAGTTATACCTAGAACTAAGAAAAAATTAGGTTTTTACAGAGTTTGTATACAGAATAAATTTATAAATTATGGACCTATACGTAGTAAGTATTTTTGATAAACAAAACACCTAATATTCTAGGTAATAGCCAATAATTTTCTATTACTTAGTAATAGCCAATCATGCCATGTAAAGAGGGTCATCGTGAGCTCAGAAATACGAAAACTTAAAGCCTAACTTTATTCATTATTTGTACTGAAAAATAATACGTGATTTCGGAGGGGAGGGGGGGGGGGGTATTCTGAAACATTACCAAATATCTCCATGGGGTTCTAATAAGTTGCATAAAAACATCACTTGATTAATGGACGTCCCTAATAATAGCTTATTTTTTTAATTAATCAATACCCCCTACTCTGGTTTTGGAACTAAAATAAGAACGTTCCAAAATTTAAGAATTAAGTTCACGTGAATTAAAATGAACTAATTTGAATGTTACTCTAATTAGGGACGTTCTTAATTTTTATAGAATACCAATGTGCACTAACTTAAATTGGACGTTCTTATTTTAGTTAGTGCTCACCAATATTGAAATAGATTCGGGCGTATTATACACATAGCAAAGAATATGCGTGGTCGACCCAGAGCCGTCGTGTGGTTTTCAGGCGCCCAAGTCGAGGCTTAAAGCGCCCCCCCCTTCCCCCCTCTCATAAAACTCGTAATTTTTTTAATTTCAGTTTTGGTTCAGTATGATCATAATCAGCGCCCCCCCCCCCCCCCCTTATAAAACTCGTATTTAATTTTTATACTACATATTTTATACTATCTGATACCTGTCTTGCTTTTCGTCGTTGTTTCCGTTAGTCAGGCTCATTTAAACAGATTCTAGTCTAGCTTCTCTCCGCGATGATTTAGCATATGGGTGTTTGTTAAACTTTTTATTGAAAAAATTGCATTCGTATGGCTTTTCTCCGCCATGAAGTCGCTCTTTCCCTAGATTAGCGACGTCTCTTAGCCAAAATTTCCTGTTGCTTGCTCGGTTGCAATGAAAATAAAATTTAGTTAGTTTTTTTTTTTTTAAGATTTAAATTTAAAAATTGATTAATCTTTTTATTGCAAATATTATATTCCTTTGGCTTTTCTCAGCTATGAGTTCGCATGTGAATCCCTGGACTGTACTACAAGGAAATAGATATTTTACCCATCACGCCGCCGTGTCCTGTACTCTTACAAAAGAACGGACCCTCTTTTCTATCCATGCATACTTCTCTCGCTTCTTCCACCGATATAGCGTTTCTCATACAACCTCTCCTATTTCTCTTACTTCTCGCACCTGGCCTTCCTTTCCTGAGGATGGAATCGATGTGTTCGATTCACGTTATTCTCTATACATATTATTAGATTTTTTCGGTTTAATACTATTCTGATATATTCTGAAGTGTTATAAATCTTTGACTTCCAAGATCACGTCTCTGATTAATTTATTGTACACCTATTTAGTTTATACAATATGATAATGATCGAATTTGCACGATCTATTTTAAATCCGATTACCTAACTGTGTCTATATAGAAACTCTTGGTTCTGTAGGCGTTTTTATCCGGCCTAGATTATCCACTTAGAATAAAAAGAAATAACCTACAGATTTTTTATACTAATGATTATTCGTCTGGAAAACGAAGCGAAGAAACTTTTCTGAGAGAGAAAAGAATATTTTGATGAATGTTTAATCATCTGCTTTTCCCAACACAATTCTGGATAAAGAGATAAAGACAGCCTGGATTATTTTGTTGGTTCTTTGTGGTTTACACGCAGAAAAATATCACCCAATAGATGGACAGACCAAGTCAAGGTTTCTGCTATAAAACGACAGTATTATTTAATTTTGGAGCAGTGCGGGCAGCGATGTGTCGAAAGAGAACAACTGCAGTTTTATTCACTAAAAAGTAAAGTCAAAATATATTTGAGACATTAGAGGACTTTGAACGAAAATATTAGTTTTTGGCACATTTACTAAATTGATTACTTCGCGAGTTCTTAAGATACGCAACTGAAAACGTTTGATTGTAGAATAAAGTTCAATTAAATGGTTAAACAAGGCAGGCGAGCATATTTTAACTTTAAGATACATCTTATAGTCCTTTGCAAATGCAAATATACTGCTTGTTTATAAAGGCATAATTGGTGATTGTCTCATTTACCTGAACACGATTTCTTTTAAGCGTTATATAAGAAAATAAATAAGAAATGTTCAAACTAGACTCTTTCGTGAATTTTATCACACCTAAACATGCCTACTGGGTGAGATAATATACAAAGAGAATGGAAGATCAAGAAGAAAAACGATAATAATGTTAAATATTTGAGGCAAATATAAATTTCACGATACCAATTTTTTTCAGACTTACATAAAGTGACATAAATAATTAATGATATTTGTGTAGTTCTTCCTCAAGGGACAATAATTAGGAGCCCCTGTAGATGACTATGCATGAGTACAAAAAATGTAAAGAGTATTTTAATGTATCGACATTTTGATTTCTTACAGCCACCCTGGCGAACCTCATCCGAGCCCTTCAGCATTTAACGTCCTGTACATTTTGTGTTACTAATTTCCACGCATTTCTTGACCCAGATATTATATTATTATTCTCATATTGAGAATAATAATTATTACTAGTTTTATTAATTCTGACTGATACGCAGTTAAAATGAATTAATTACGCAAATTGCAAATTAATAAACGAATTTGATTGACATAAACATAATAAAAACATACCTACCATTTCCGCAACAATATACAAAATTATTATTCGTTAGACGTATATTTTTGAAGTTGACTTGTGTAAGAAAAATACAAAACAAGTGTTATTCTATTATAAGGAGTAGAACATAATATTATCTACTCCAAATATCTTTTTGAAAGGTTAAATAATACCTAAGAATTTATTGATTTCATTAGATTACCTATACACGGTGTAATTTTAGTAGTGGATCAACTGAAGCAAGGAGGTAGGGGATCTGCGATAACCCCCACGCATAGTATATTCAGCGATATTGGGTGGTTCAAATAATATCGAAATTTGCATTAAGTCCGGATCTTAGACTAAACTACCGGAATTATTTATCATAATTCAGTTTCTGAGAATACTTTGATAGTATTCCTAATCTTATGTAATAGCGTTTTTTTTAAATCTTTCTGAATTTTTTCCAAGCTTAAATTTTCCACAAGGTGGAGCAAACAAGTCTTACAAATTTCATGGGGCTGGTGTACGGGGATCAGTGTGAACGCTGTTAACACTTCAATAAATGTGCGTGACTAAATAGGTATATTTTCGATAAGACACAAACTGGTCAGTGTTGCCACGTTTGTAAAATTTTCGACCCGGACGCAAGCATAAAAAAGGTGTTTCTGAAAATTTTGTACCTAACCGGAAAGATGAAAGTTCGCTAAAAAAAAAATCATTCCGACAATTTGGTACCCGGAAAGATCAAAGATCGCTAAAAAGGTCTTTAAATAAAGTTACGACCTGGACATTTTTTGTTTTCCCGGGCACCCGGACGCACGTCCCTAACCCTGAACTAGACAGGTTGCAACACTGAGAGACGGTTTTTAAATATTTTTGTTACCATTAATTTCAGCCTATCCTAAGGTCCTCCATTATCAATCCAAAAGCATGGATAAAATATGCCGCCGAAAAATCTTCCCTCTTAGTGGTTTTCAATGTGGTCCATAACATTTCTTATACGAACTCTTATTTCTTTTGCTTGATGATGGAATAGATATCATTCTTGGTCAAACACGCCTTCTTAACTATTTCTTTCAGCCTTATAAATTATTGTTGAAATCCTATTAACATTTATTTTTTCAAAATGTCTAAACCATCTCATGTTATAAACTTTTATCTTTGTAGAAACTCTAACTTCTAAGTATAGCGTAGATATGTTCAATATGTCAACTTTTATCGTTATGTTTCGATTCGAAATTTTGATTCTAAACAAGAACTAGGGCATTTGGGTTAGATCATGAAACAAAAGAAACAAGAACTGTTGAAGCATTGTCCTAGGATCGTTTAACTAATATAGCGATAGCACCAAAGTACTGTGGGAACGTGTACGAGAATTTTTATTATTTTTCTTTTACTCTATTTTCTCCGGTAATAAAACGTAATCTCTGGACTGAGTGGAAACTCTAGTACATGTGACGTCTAGCTGAAAATATTATATGATAAAATAGTTATTTACAGTCGGATTAAGCCTTCGTGAGTAGCTGCATATACTATGTAAGTCTGTTACCTTGGAGTCTATTTTTATCCTTTTCATTACCTACGTGCGGACTGAAAAAGGAGCAACACATTGACCTAATTTTATTTACCGAATATTATTATGGTCTCATTATTTATAATAATTTGACTAAAATTAAAGGAGGAATAATTTATCAGTTTATAGATCTTTGACATACCTATGAGTCAAATAAATGGTAATTGTTTGTATGATAATATTGTGATGCCCATATCTTCTTCTATATAAGTCACAATTCTAAGATTGATAGGCCGTTCTTTCTCTCCAATCCTCCTTGTCCATAGCAGTTCTTTTATGTTCCCCATGTCCAAATACACATCTTTCAGGTAGTCTTAACTTGGTCCTCCATGAGAGTTCTCTCCTCGGCCAAATCCTCAATAATTATTATTAATTACTGTGCTCTTCCAACCAATATCAGATTTACAAAGCGAATTTTTCCTCTATGAGATATAATATGTCCAATAAACTTATGTAGGTATTCGTTCGAGACAGAGAAGAGTCCAAAAACTTAAGGAAGTATTCGTTCGAGAGGCCAAAGAATAAAATGTAGAGGACCCAATTATTCCATGTATTGAAAATGATTATCTTTCTGTGATGTACATGTATGTAGGTTTTTTTTTAATATTTTTCGTTTCTGGTTTACATTTTATCAGTTGACTGAACATTATGCATATGTGTTGGTCCGCACCTGAATCTAAAATTTTGTTTCTCCAGATATCCAATGTATATCTATACCTATTAGGTATGATACGGTTTAAATAGATAATGATTAAATCACATTAAAAAACAACTTTACTCAGTTTATTTTCACTTTGATATGTTTCATTGTCACCAAAATGTTATGTATTTTGTTGTTATTTATCTATTTTTATATTAGATCGTGACACCAAACAAGATAAGTAACAGTTATCCATGTTAGGCATACTCGCATCATTATTATCTGCATTGTATCATTGGTATCGTTACATAATTAATGAACTCAGTGGCATTGGGTCAGGTCATTTTCCGTTTAATGACATTTGGTCTAGTGATTTAAAATCATGTTTCCAATATGTATTGGAATAGAAATGTTAACAGGATACCATGCCATTCAGTTTTGCTTCGTTAAAAATGTTTTTTGCAAAAACTCTTAAACAATTATTGGTACCTATAATCAACGTAATGTAATTAACGTGTAATCGTATTATTGTTTTGAATTGTGTACCTATGTGTATTTAAATTATTTCTTTTCAAAATCTCTACCCTAAATCCCCTCTAAAATCTTTTTTTTTAATTTAAGTACCTAGGAGTAACCATTAACACCACTTGTGACCTGGGGGCTGAGCTACCGAAACGTACCTGTATTGCAAATGGCGACTTTAATAAGATTACCAATTAAAATATGGGTAGCGTTGGAGTTTAGTGTCGATTCGAGACGAAATTTAAACTTTTGATGCATGTGTGTTGGCCATTCCCATGAATGGGCGTGAGTCTTGTCCTGGCACCTGACCAAAGCTCAGACACAAAAAGTCTCTGCGTATAAACATTCTATACAATTGACGAAATGATGAGTGAG
The DNA here is from genome assembly GCA_963576905.1 of Mystacides longicornis. Classification (NCBI taxonomy): domain Eukaryota; kingdom Metazoa; phylum Arthropoda; class Insecta; order Trichoptera; family Leptoceridae; genus Mystacides; species Mystacides longicornis. The sequence continues at coordinate 12,186,249 of OY756429.1, forward strand.
ATGTAACTTCCCAATCATCACGGATTAACTCTTCTATTGACTTGTTCCATTTGCTGGACTTTTTAGACTTGTTAAAGTTGTTATGCTTGCCCCAATTTATATTTTGTATTGTCAAAAATGTGCATTTTTTATTGTTCTGCTTCTGGCGAGTCTAAGTACCTAGTGAATGTCAATGGACGATGATTGAAATAAATAAATAAACGAAGTGCCTCAGGGGAATTTTGGGGGGTATCAGATGATACCACCGCATCACGGACGAAATTATACGCCGCCGGCGCAGAAGCTATATAAGCCCATAACTTCTATCATTACCTATGGAAAGAAATGGACTTGGCTGGGACGTATGCTAGTGATGCCTAATGACAGTTGGACGAGGGGCCTGGATGGCGTCACAAAAGGAGTACCTACATAATAATATGTTATTTTTTTATCTCCTATATAATCTAAATTTTGTTTGATTTGAGCTTTGATTTTCTCGATCTTTGGGGATCCCCGTGTTACCTACCTGTTTTGCTAACTCTACGGTTCTTCACACAAAAAATATCATTACCTAGATTTCTTACTGTTATATTAGAATTAAGACCAATTATTTGTTTATTTCTTTTTTTTGTTTGTTTTATGACCAAGACCAAGTATCTACAATAGTAGGTACAATTGTTTTACTCCAATAATTTGTCTACTTAGTATTATTCCTTACCTATAATTTTTCATAGAATGTTGCTTATTACAGTCATGGTCAATAGCAACATTATTATTTATTTTCAATACATAAAAAAAACTCTGAATGTTTTTGTTACCGAACAACATTGAATACTCGGCGCACGCCACGTCGGTTCACGCTTCGATGATTTCAGCTAACTTTCATCTTATAACTAACTTAATAATGTCAGATGAGCGTTAAGAGTATAAATAAATACCTACATTGATGAGTGACGGCACCTACGTAGTCTTCTTTCATGGAAAAAGAAGAATATCTTCTTTACAAAGAAAGTCATGGGACGGTAGACGGAAGTCCTCGTGTCACCGCGACCACATTAGCGCCGCTTCTTATAGTACCTCGTCCAGGGACCTCTTGTAGCGTGACAGACAGTACCTTTCCCCCGGTTCCTGTCCTCCGCAAGCCTTAGTCGTCTTTTTGAGGTAAAAACAATTGCTTTTGGTTATTTATTTATTTAATTATTTTCTGTCAAAATTAAGCATGTTCACCATTACAGAGTAATCCTTTGCGGTGAACAATGCACATACAATACAAAACAACAACAATAGACAATAATATTATAATAACATAACATGGACAGTTTACTTCGCCGACAGTCACATACACACACACAGACGTCAACAATACTGTCGAGTCCCGCCGCGCCGGTATAGTGAGTGTACCATCGCACCAAAAACAAAAATTCATCGACACATCGACAAAATATGCTTATGCACTACAATAACAAAAAATAAAACAAGAAAATCAGTCTCCTTATCGACAAACAGCTTTCAGATTATACAGATATAGGTATTTATAATATTTACAACAAAATATATTCGATCCTTTTAGTAAACTCGTTATAACTAATATTAAACAAATCGACATTGATAGACAAAATATTAAGCATCATTATATATTTTCCTACCGGTGAGCTCGAGACAAGATTGGTTCGGCCCCTAGGAGGATAAAATAAACATAAATATGTAACCTTAAGTCCCCTTTGACCTCTGATATGGAAGTACCGAGTATATTTACCACATCAAGTCGTCTCTACAGAGGTGCCACGTCCATCCAGACCTAGGGATTAAAAGTCCGCCCCTGAATAAATAGCTCTCAAAATTTTCATGTTTTGTTTTCTCTTGTAGTGATTTTTCAGGTCTCATTAAAGTTGACCATCATTCATTTGTGCCAAGACCACTCTAACCCTGGCAATGAGGATGCTATGGAAGTACGAATACCTATCACAGTGGTTGGTAGCCCAAGTAAGTAGTGGTATCAGTCGATAGCTTTTGTACATACAGCATACTGAAAGTCGTGGGTTGGAATCCCGGTGCTTACCATTTCCACTTTCACAACACAAGCTTTGCTTCATGTCGAAAGTATATATTGTTCACTTTAGGTGGACCCAGATTCATTTAAAAGATAATAATGTGCTGCCTTCTACCACACTTCATCTCTTCTTAATCGTCCTTTTGGTGATTGATTTGAAGAATTAAATATTTGTCTTCACTGGACAATGGGCATGTGGTCCAGACAGTTAAATAAACTCTGATAGTTGTCAACAGATCTACGCCATTCTCATAGCCATAATAGAAATCTTAAATAATGACTAAAAGTAGCGTTGTGTTGAATTGTTTAAAAAACCTATCTTTGTACTTCTCATGCAGACAGCGCTTAAGCCAGTAGCATAACTATAGGGTAACAGGCCTGGTCTTCCTTGAGGACCAAATAAATGTGTTCAATGTACGTCATTTTCTGTCAACAATGTCAATTTTTGTAATTCTATTACACCTGTGAGTGTGGGGAAACACAGGACCATAATCAACTTCTGGAGTGCCCAAATACTGGAGACAGGTGCACATGGGAGAACCTTGTTGATACCACTGACAGGACCATACATGTGGCCAACCACTGGAGATTCTTGTTCTGAAGATACTACTCGGAAGTAAGTAAGTTATTCTATTTGCATCCTTTGTTCAACATGCCCAAACCATCTCAACTAATTAATGTTCATCTTTGTAACAGCATTCCTTCCTAATATTGAAACTCCTTTCTGTGTCCCACACACTCTTTCCACATATTGTTCTTTGTAGAGGTTTCATCAATATGCATTTATACTACAACAAGCCAACAGAGTATGATCTGGATTATTCTAGTTTAAAGCAGCATGGAAAATGAAGAAAATAACAAAACTGATTTTTACATACATTTTATACGCTATATATATTTTAATATTTTTCATACAATAAGTTTTGATACACCTTGTTCATTAATTAAACTATTATGTTAAACATAAAAGTGTGCTATATTACAATACAAGAAATATAGGTAGGTATTTAATTGCATATACAAATTTTTTTGATATATAAATATACATGTACACAAGTTGGAATACAGATTATCCAAGATTTACCATACTTGATGTGCAAGTAAATAATTCAGAATAAGTAATGCTTAATTAAATATGTATACAATGGAATGATAGAACTTTGGAACCATAAGCACAAAAATCACTAACTCCACTTTGTAAAAGTATTCAAAACCGATCCTTTATATCAGAACCCGGTGTAATCTTTGTTTTAAACAGTTTTTTTTATAAAATATTGACTAATTTCAACCAAATTTAAAGAACTTAATTTTAAAAGGCGTAGATAATTTACTAATTTTGATAGCGATTTTTGAAGTGTATTGTTCCAAAATACGACTAAGTAAAAATCAACATAAAAAAATTTGAAACATGCCTCGTAAGTAATAATAATTTTACTAAATACCTAAGTAGATAAAGTTAGTTTGCTTAAATTTTGGCACTGATAGAAAATATAACAAATCTATTCACGCTACTCTTTGAAATATTTTTTTTATATATTATAGAATTATTGTATGAACTCTTAGATTTGATTGTGGCACAAATTGGAGATATTTATAATAATCGGAAATATTACATAATTTCCTGTACGTACTATTTGTATAAAAAGCTCTGGGTGGAATAGTATTTTTGAGCTGAACATAATGTAAGTTTTACATACTATTTGTAAGTTATCAATAAAACAAGGATTGAGTATGCATTGTAAAATGTAATAAAGTATGTATGCTCATTATATCACTCAAGGGTGTTAATATTTAATAGTGATATTAATTTCCTAATATTTTGGAATCAAATGCCATACCTTATAATTACTGTTATCATAATATAAAAGATAAAAAAAATATCATTTGATTGAATACAAAAATATAAAAGTAGTTTCAAAATAAATATGGAACCTAATTTTTAGGCCTTGAATTTTGAAGTTTGTATAAATGTATACTACCTAAAGCAATTATTATTGTGAGTTAAGGAATAGTTTACAAGTAGACTAAATGAGTGAGCCTTGGATAGTTTATATCATAATGTGCAGGGATTTACGGATAGGTACTAATCAAAACAGTGTTAATGAGCTGTGATTCAAACACTTTAATTATTATTAATCTGGGTTTTCTAAATATTATATGAATGCATTGATTTATAAATGTAGGTAGTATATTTAAAAATATTAAGTGAGATTTATAGTGCAGAAATGATTAATATTAATGATTTAAGTATACCTATGAAAATCATGATTTGATGAATATTCTTAGCTTCTATTATGTACTTAATATTAAGTAGTTTTACTATAACAATAGAGTAAAAATTAAAATACCATGCTATAATTAATATTTTTAATACAAGTATGACATTTTTCCATCATAAGAGAATAAACTAAAACATGGTAACTTACAAGTGTTAAATAAAACACAATTTAAAAGTAATGAATAAACATACAACTAAAGTCTCAAAACCTTTATAAGTATATTCTTATGGTTTCAATAAATTTTGAAATAGTTTAACACCAGTTTAAGTGAAGTATTTCTAGAGAAATTAAACAATGGTGCAATTAAGTATTTGGTTTCAATAATCAGTATTTTTAGATATTATTATATGAGATAAATTACATAGTAATGTGTTTTTCAAAAACTTACACAATAATAGTACATATCTACTAAAGATGTGTATATTATGGGGACTTGATGCTGTGTTTTTTATTGAAAGATGTGGATATCAATGTCGTATGATTATAATTTTAGAGTGCAATGTCTTAAAACTAAAACTATTGAAAGATAAACAATGTTCATTAAATGTTAATACTGAAGGAAGCAGAGGTCACTGATCTGTTTTGGGATTGCATTACAGAATACTTCTTTATAAATACTTTTTGGATCTTTTCTCTTATCTAAATAAAATAAAACCAATAGAAAATAGTGCACAACTATCATGATATAGTTTCTATAAGCTATACTCGTGATTCTTAACATCAATACATACATGCATTTAAACATTTAACATCGAGTTTTATAATTATATATTAATTCAATCCTTTTAAATTTTTTGAAAATGTATGTAAATTTATGATGGTAATTCAAAAAACTTCAGTATTTCAATTTGCAGATCTATTGCAGCCTTTTTATAACATTCAAACTACCCTTGTGACAGATTGTACAAAGCCTCAAATTTAGACCAATATTTTTGCAGTGAATATAGCTGTTATAATCTATAATCTGGGGCACTTTATAACAAAATGCATAAAAATTAAAAAGAAAACGTATTTCGAGGCTATCATTTAATGAACCTTTTATTATTGTGCTTGTTTTCAGCACAGAGATACATATCTACATAGTTTGTATCATATTCTTACACCATACAACTCTCATACACATATAATAACAAAACACATAAGACTGCCTTGATGGATGAGTAATATATCCAAAACTTCGCCAATAATACAAATTGGCATGTTATCACACAAAACAGAATGTTAGTTATTATATGTGCATACCATTAAGGGTTATATTTACATAATTTACATTGAAATAACTTTAATGCAAGGTTTTACCGGAAAGTCATAAGTTTTCAATACTATATCAATCTTTTTGGTTAACTTTTAAGCTAGACCAATGCCTGTAAATGAATAAATGTCTGCATTTTCAATCAAATGAAGATTTGATTTGTATTTAATTTGATCAGTACTGTTTTTTTTTATGATTTTCTCTGGATTTTAAACTGAGGCACAAATCATTCCTTGTGGGATGCGATTGCCGGTAAATTTGAAAAAAAAAGATATATAAAGCAGAAAATTCTAAACATATTGATCGTGTTTTTTTTTTCAATATTAATAAAACTACCAATTTGAAATCATATAAGTATGTCAATGTGTTTTGATCTAAATACAGTCATTTTGGTTTACATAGATTGATTTTACAATATAAAACCCTAAATGTGTTTGATGAAATTAAAATCTATTTAATTATTTAGAACTGTTATGAACTTATTTTCGTATCATTGTTTTGTACTCCGCAGATTCTACGTTAAATATTTTCCTCACTGATTTTGGGGGCGTTCAAGTATTACGTAACGCAATTTGGGGGGGAGGGGGGGTCTTGCAAAACGTTACTGTGCGTTACGAGGGCGGGAGGGGGGGTTCGAACAACTCGTTACGTAACGGTATTTTTTTTCTTAAATAAAAAAAATTGGGAAATAAATCTTCCAAGTTGGGCAATCCTTTTCGTTTATGTTTTACGGGGAATCCCTCGATTGTACTGTGACAGTACTGAGTACGTCATTTTTGTTTTTTTTCTCCGAAGTTGGGCTCCCTTTTCGTTTATGCTTTACGGGAAGTCCCTCGATTATACTGTACATCATTTTTTTTCTCCGAAGTTAGCAAAGGAACCCTTTTCGACAATGTTTTACGGGAAGTCCCTCGATTGTACCGTACGTCATTTTTATAAGCTTTTGGTGGAAACACGTAGAATGCCGAATCCGACCCGCGCCGACCGGCGCAAAGAGTGTTTCTATGCAGTTGAATGGGGATACGCACAGCAAAAGCAGAAACCTGCTTTCCGGCATGCCCATTTAAATGCATTGAAACCATAGACAACATTATTTGCGCCGGTCGGAATCGGCTTTCTACGTGTTTTCACCCTAAGCGTAAGAATTTTTCGCTCTGCGAAAAAAGGAACCTTTTTCGTTTAAATCTTACGGGGAGTCCCTCGACTGCATTGTATGTAATTTTTATTTCGCCCTCCTAAGTTAGCAAATCTTTTATTTTTTACGGGGAATCCCTCGACTGTATTATACTTACGTCATTTTTATTTTATTTTCGTTGTCAGCATTCGTTAGTGGTCAAAAGGGGGGATTTACATCATCAACTGGACTTGCCAACGCAGCTATGCCAAAATTTGGAAAACAGCAAAAGAAAAAATAAAGATAAATTTATGGAACATATAAATAGTATTTTTTTTTCTCCGCAGTTAGCAAAGGAACCCTTTGAAACCCTTTTATTTTTTTACGTGAGTTCAGTAAAAAAATAGTCTCTTGGGTGTTACGTAACATTTAGGGGGGGGGGGAGGGGGGGTACAGAAAAACGTTACGACGCGTTACATGGGGGGGAGGGGGGGTCAAAAATCTTCAAAAATTGCGTTACGTAATACTTGAACGCCCCCTTTTGCAGATATAATTTTGGTAATGTTAGATGCAAATCATATCGTTTTCTACAATTTACTTAATTTAAAAAATGATGGGAAATTTCAAAGTAAAATTAAAAAAAAAACAAGTTTGTAGTATGGAAAAAAACACAATCAACATTTTTAATGAGCTCTCATTGTTTAAAAGTTTTCTATTAAAAATTAACAGATCCTAGACTAATTAATTGATGAAAACCTATAGAAAATTATCATACCAAGCCTTTTGTATGTTGTTTCAATATCGATGAGGATTTTTACAATGTTTTTTTTAAATATTAGGCTTTTAAAATTCACTTACATAACTAAAAATAATTAAGTCAATGTCGTCAATAATAAAATAGAAACTTAACAGACAGAATAAGATGCCTCGTGACTTAAAATATTATATTCTTCTGTGCGTCACAGGATATCAGTTTCATAGACTTTGTTTGTGGTGGACGGTAGTGCAGAGTTTTGTTCAGCTGCAGATTGGTCAGATGACTGAGATTGAGGCCGAGCCAAATGTGTAAGACTGCCAGATATTGGAGCTGCTGGTGACATATTCAATCCCAATTTCGTTACCAAATTAGATTCACTGCCCGTTTTCTTTAAATCTTGTGGAGGAACAACGGCAAGTGAATTACCACCACGTTGTATTTGTTGTAATCGAGCGTACTGTTCCTGTAATGCTTTCTGTTTCCTTAATAGTTCTTGATGACGCTGTTCTAAAAGATCATGCCGTGCACGAGCACCTTCTTGAGAGTCAACTGAATCACACGAACTAGAGTTTGAAGCTGAAAGTTGTGGATGAGTGGCAGCAGGTGAAGCTAAAGGCGAACGCGATGAGGTTCTTGGAGGCGGAGGTGGAGGAGCTCTACGACCAGCTAGTTGAAGCAATTCTGGGTTTCTTTCAGGAACAGGTGGTTTGCCAACATTTTGCCCACGAGGAATGACTGCGGGAGACGGTTCTGGTGATACTGTACCACGTAACCGTTTAATCAATATTCTTTCACCATCGCCTTCACCTTCTGTTTCAATATCCCCATCAGGTCCACCATTATCTGGGGGTTTTGCAAATGTTTGTAGTTCATCTAGCAAAGCGTCGAGTGCGTTCTCCGTACGCTGGGCGGAGTCTCCTCCCCCGAGAGAGATTGCCAACCCTCCTGACTCGTCCAAGGCCCGCATCTAAAATGTTTAAAAAATTGAGCACGATAAATATTTATATTGTATTTCTGGGCCATATTATAATATGGAGCATTCAACATTGATTTTTCCAAGAGATATTACATACATACACATATACATACAGTCCATAAAATAATCAGCATTCATAATAACAATAAGCATAACATGATAGTTAGATTAATAATTTGTTTAAATTGTTGTGTTATAATGTGTACTTTTAGTTTTCTTATACACATTGTAGTTGAAAAAGTGAAATGAAAATTACAAGGGGTTTAAACAAACATTCCTGCAAAATAAAACAGAAAAATAGGGTTATTCATTCCGAAAAATGTGTCCTATAAACATTGAAACATCTAGTTAAATGGCAAATTATAAAACACAATTTTTTTTTATTCTTGCTTCATTTAATATAATATACCTATTGTATTATTTGCACAAAGCTTAAGAAAGGGCGAGGCCAACTTCAAAGAAACTCATCCGCAAGGGCAACTTGATAAGTTTACATGTCCGTGTAAAAGTGTGAAGGTAAGTAATATAATGTGTATTTCTATGTCGTTTATAATCATATTTGTAGATGTGTTTCATAATATACATAGATATATATATATGATATAGAGATAAACAGCTAAAATATGAAAACTAAGAGTCGATTCATTATTTTGTAAAAAATTTATATAAGTTCTTTCTAATCTACAATAATCAGTATGATATTATATTTTCTACTATCAAACACAAATTTACTTATACTTGAAAACAAAAGTAAAATAAATAAACCATAAATTTCTAGCTCTAAGGAATTGCACTACAAATTAATTATTTAAATTTAATACTTTTTCCATCTAACATTGTGCTTTTAAACTACATAAACAAGCACCGGATGTGCACACATTTCTAAATAGTGATTCTAAAAATAAGTATCACTGTTTTAGAATGTAATTCATTCTCCCTCTATGGTTAATGAATAGGCACTAGAAAATTTGTAATCAAGTTATTGTCCCTGTCTATCATGTGACAGATGCCAGACAGATATTTCTGGTTGGTCTTTTGAGAGCTGTCACAACACTCGTCGTAAGGTAGACAAAGTATAACTGCTACTTCATTGGTTCATCCCTACTTTCTACTTCAATTAATCTAGGACATCCTTATAATACGCTAAGTTTACAATATGTATTTTTTTAACTCTTGACAGAGCATGAAAAAGATTTCGAATACATGTCCATTCTGTGGACAACATTTGCATTATTTAAGGGAAATATTATCACCACAGATGCTCGAATTTAAACAACAACTTCAAATATCAAACACGCTATTTACTAAGCTATTGCATAATCTATGGACTGTTTATTTTTACTTTCAAGAATTCAAATAAAGGGTTAAAAAGTCGTATGGCTAAAAAATTACTAAATATAAGAGAGATGTAGAAAATACTGTCTCTAAAATAGTAAAAAAATTTCATGCCATGAGTTTCAAAGAATCCCATTAGATGAATGAGTATGATTTATCATACAGCCTCTTTTATTTCTTTCACTAGTTACTAAAAGAAAGAAATCACAGCGTGAGGATCAAGAGCACTAAGGAACACAAAATGTACTTCCTTTTTATCATAGGTACATACATTTAATTTGAAAAACAATAATTTATTATTCATAAAAATAAGTAATGAAATTTTGAATCACATATCCCTACTGAACTGAATAAAATGTAAAAAATCCAAAATATAGGTACTTTGTAAACTACAAGAAATTATTTTTAAATTATCGATTGAGTTTACTGTTTTGAATGTGAATTGGTTTTATTCAGCTAGTTCGTGTAATAACTGTACATATAATTTATAAGTTAAATGTGTTATCACTGAAGTTGTATAATTTTTACAATGATAAAAAATAGTTTTACCTCAAACCTCGTCCTATGTTTAAAGAGAAGAAAAATGGGTAGGCAAGGAATAGGAATGGAACAGTGAATTTTAGGTGAAAATACTAAATATGTGGTTGATTAATTTAAGCCATCACCAATCCTATCCTAAATACATACCTAAGTAAGAATTTCGAAAAAAAACACCAACAAAAAAGTAACAAAACTATAAGATTGTGAATAAGTAGCATAGTATGGAAAAGTATAGAAAGAGAGAAAGGACATTTTACTGTCTCTGTATGGGGTATAGAAAACTACTACTAGCGACATTTTGAAAATGGTCTCTCTTGGACACCATGAGATATACTAGATATCAAAGAACTAACTTCAATTGAATTTATTTATGAACTATGAATTATAAGGACCTCATCTGATGTTTTATGATTAAATACTCCCATAAATGAAGTGTTTAATTCAGATTTTTTGGTCATATTATGCTGGAGAAGACGTTTTCCTGCAGAGGAAAGCTACAGTTAAAGAAGTAGAAAAGAAGTGATTTGTAAGGCAGCAATTAAAAAAAATAAATCAATTGTAAACCTAGTGTGGGCATAGACTATGTGCTAGTATTAAAAAAAAATTACGAATTGTAATCAAAGTGACTTAAAACTTATGGAAACACTTGATATCATCTTTAACAATCAAAACAATCAGTAGGAATAAAACAGCAACACATCTGTTTAAATCAAATCACTACTAAATAATTACAAACGTAAAAAAACTGTACAAAAATATTGATATCTCAAAACAAAAATGAAGATATACGCTTTGATAATATAATTACACTTTACTTATAAAAATATTGTATGATTCTTTAAATATCACGAAGGCTACTGAAGTGATATTTCAGTCTTTTCAATGAAACGAAGAACTATTGAAAGGGTTTTTCATCCTAAATCTCTCCAAAACTTTAGATTCATAGAAACCTGACGAAGAAAACAAAGGAAAAGGAAGGGGTTAATATAAGCGTGAAGGTAGGGGTTATGTTCTATGCCCTCTCTTTGTATATTCTTCACGATCACCTTCAGATGGGGTTAGGTCATTACTGAAACAACAAAATGCAAAAGGATTCTAACTACAAATGCATGCATTTAAATGAAATAGCAAATATTGATCATGGTGCTGTACAGAAATGATTATATTTGTATAAAACCATTGCTTAGTAATTATTGCATATATGGAAAAATAGGTGGGACAGATAAAAGGTTGCAATATTACCTTTAGTACATAGAATTATTGTGCTTATATAGTACATGTCATGTTTTATACAAATAATAAATCTATAAGGACACCAAAAGCAAAATATTATATCTACCTTTAATTAAGTAATCAAGGTACGGTTGTATACAAAATAAATAAATACACGTTTTTATTACATAATATGTAAAAAATAATAGGTAATATAAAATTTGGTACTTAACCAATAAATATTTTATATACATAGGTATATTCATATAAATTACAAAATTGCTAACACAATTCATGCAAAAGCATAATTCAGATTTTAACCCTTGGGGATAAATATTAGATAAATAGTTTCTCGTTATATAAATAGTTTTGAAAAATAAAAGTAATTATTGTTTCTCACACAAAAAGCAGATTTTCGTATGTTATTTTATCCCTTTTCTACTCGTTTTAAGTCACGTTTTTCTAAAGCAAGGTAGGTATATATATTTTTATGCCTATTAAAACATAATTATAACCTCAAAGGTTGTCTGATTATGCGAAAGCATAATATTTTTACTGCCAAAATATACAAGGGTAGCATATCAATATTTAATATACTTATTAATTTGTAAGAAGTGTTGTGTATAATTTTGGGTATCTTAATATTTCAAAATAAATTTAGAAAAGGGTCATAATAAAAATATGTTGGATACAGTGTAATATTATTTAAAAAAATGCTGATATGTCAATAAACAAAGATTGATTAATGATTATTGATTGGTGGGACTTTGGCCTAGATGGTCGGATTTATCATCAACTAGGAAATGAATTGCTTTTATATCTTTGACCATATTGACAAAACAGCTTTCGTGTGCAGGGGAAGGGATATTATTAATAGCCAATTGCACATTTCGTTCATAAAATACCATCAATATAATTATATTCAATACACCCAGAAGAAAACCAGGCAGAACTTACAACATGTCCTCCTCCATTAACATCATCTAGGTAAAATGTAACAAAGAAGATTACTATAAAACATACAGAATTAGGCAGTATTATATTTGCATATTTATATAAAACACCTATACTTATATAAAACAACTTCATTCGGCTAAAATTGAAATATAAAATAGAATCAAAAACAGCAGCTTTCCACAGTGCTTGAAACATAAACACGCAGTGAATTAATTTGGACAACTAGTATGAGAAATTATATCTTCCAAGCATTTAAAAAATTATTAACAAGGGCATATATGTAAATGGTGCGAAGCTCATGCTAAGGGATTTCTCAAGACAATATAAAATTGGGAGTACTATGCAATATTTATAAAAAAAAACTAAGTAAACTCAGGATGGTTGGAAGATACATCAGTTTGGTTCATCGAAATGATTATTTTGATAAGTGTTTTTTTTTGGTTATATTCTGGCTCATTCTGGGTGTATACAGGTTTGCCAATCAAAGTAGATAGAAGACACAAATTGAAAAATATTTGAATATAGTGTTGTGTTTAAACGAAGATAATGTGATAATATAATAGGTAATAAATATGTAAAAATATATTAATATGATTATATAGGTTATATATACTCATGAATATTAATGGCTTCCTTGAAATTGGCACTCCACTTCCAGCCATACTGGTGACAATTGGAAACAGGAAACAAAAAAGCAAATATGAAATACTCAAGAGGTCCAGGTAGCCTTATAGATTTTTTTTTCTAGAAATTCCATAATGAGATCTCATGAATAATCGCATTTGTTAGGGGTACTCATGATATGCTTATTTTGAAACAAATTTTTCTAGTAGAATGGGTAAAAGAATTAATTATTATTCTCAACTTTGAAAAGATTCAAATAATTTTCAATATAGATTTTATGTGCTTCATATATCTCAACTCTGTGATAAAATATTATTAATTACCGATATAAAAGATACATTTTTTTTTTAATCATTTAAGTACTTACTTATATAATTTAATGAAATCTAAATCAGCTGGACAATAATTGGAACTCACCTATTTAAAATATTGAATAGCGTTGTTAGAAGAAATTAAACCTTTACCACGAAATATGTAGATAAGATTTAATTTTTACAATATTTACCTTTTCATTTTAAACATTTGAAAAAATTCTAATGAAAGCATTCCATGTCATTTTTAAAAAACTCGGTTTTTTCTACTTCAGTTTCTTGAATATAATTTAAAAAACACGTAAGTTAAAATAAATACATTATGTTAAGTAAAGAAGATCCACCATACCAATGCTGATACCAATATGAGAATAAATCGACATTTTACAGATGATCCATTGAACCAAGTTGATGCCGATAAATGAGATTAAAGATAAATTATGATTTATACGGATGGGAAGTTTGTTAAATCAGGCATGTATTATACATAAACCAATCACAATTTTATACAATTAAATATTTAAAGTAAACAGAAATGAATTTAATAGCCACAAAATCACATTTTTTTAAATTCTGAATATTACATTGTACCATCAGTTTTGACCACTTGTTTTTGCCAATGTGTGAGAATCAATAGTAGGTATTTTAAAAGTATGTATAAAACTCAGAAAACTAAGACAAAAATAACTTAATTTTACCTTGCCATGTATATTATTGTCATGCACATGAATATCGTCCATTGCTAGGCCAGGGGAGATCCTACCACCATCGCACGGTTGGCGTTGTTCTTGTACACTAGCCAGTCTACAAATAACACGGTTGATGTTCGTATCTCAAGTAATAATTCAAATGAAGGGTGGTCCAACTAAAACGCATGATGTTAATTGTACATCTAACAAAATGTTTTCAGAGAATTATCTTAATTTTTTTTATTCTGATAGAAAGATCTATGACAATTATGTGTGAAACAAAATATCGGCCAAATGCTCGCCATATCTCTATTCGGTGGTATATCTCTATCTGATGGTACATATTTTCAATGACCCTAAGACAATTGAGGTTCAATGTTGTTGAATTGTTCTTGGCTTACTGACATAAATTTTTTCTATTAAATATCCCCAAAGAAAGAAGTCCAATGGTGTCAAATCACATGATCGTGGCGGGCAATTAACATCGCTACAGCGTGAGATTTGTTTTACTCGCGCAAAAGAGCCATTGTTTCGTTGGCTGTGTGAAGAAATGTCAAATAAAGCTGGGCAAAAAACTTGACGTTAATGTGTGACACAGAATTAACATTGTGCATTACGGTTGGACCACCCTTTACAACAAAAATAAGGAGTGAAATAATTGAACAAAAAAAAATATTTGTAGTGTTTTTGTATTCATTCATCAATCTCAAACTACTTATGACTAATTAATTTTACCGTTTCAAAGTAACAAGAGTTCCTGTCAACTTCTTGCACCGGCGTAAAGCCATTTCCAAACGATCAGGTTCTTCTTTCAAAAACTTTTCTTCTCGCACAACCTGAAAAAATTTCAAACATAAACATAATATAAATAAAATATAGGGTGTTAAGTAAAATGTTATGAATGCAAGATTGAGCACGGTGGAGGGCTCTTGTTGCCTCCTTATGCCCCTAAGTGGATTAAAAAGGAGTATTGTATTGCAAGTAGAATGTTAGACGAACTGATATTATATACCTATAGAAAAGATGATTTGGAACAACTCGTGGTTACTCTGAATTTACATAGCTGTTAAAAGGTAAAATTTTGGGATTTATCGAAATATAAAAAAATTCCGTCCAATCTGAGAAAGGGTATAAATTTCAAGAAAAAAAACACCCCTGATAAAAACTCTGACCCGACCTGGAATCCAGCCAGGGACCTCTTGATCATAAGTTAGCACCCATATCACTAGACTAGTGAAGTCGGTTTTATACAAGTCACTGGAAAGGATTAATTCCAGCAATACAATATTATATTAAAATAATAACCTTCTCCATTTCATTGCCAAGCATTCCTTTAATTCCATCATGTAAGGATGGAAATCTAACTTTCAAGTCTGCAACGGTTTTGCTGCTTTTAGATAAAACCAAGGCCATTCGTTCAACATCCACCATATTCACGCGAGCTTTTCTGTAAATAATAAAATATACAGATGACAAAACAATAAAAATTGACAATCACAAATCATCCTCTATGGGTGGAATGCCTAATTAATTATAAAAAAAATTGACAATAAATAAATTGAGTATCAAATAAATTAATCAAATAATCACCTATTGATTACACTTCCACGTAGTTGCTCTACCGTATTCTCCAAATCACACAAGTCGGCTTCCAATTTTAGCATTTCTTGTTTGTAAATCTCTTCTTCTCTAGCTAACCGCATCTGTTGGTTTGATAAAGATAACGCAAAGTTTATTAAAAGTATACCATTTTCATGTTTTATTTTGATAAAGGGATGGAGCAAGAACAATAAAAGATACACTCTTCTTCTTTCTCAGAAAGCATAGCTAGCTTGTGTTGTGAAAAAGGAAGATGGTCGACACCGAGGAACAAACCTACCACCTTCAAAATGAAATATAGCGACTAAACTGCTAAGCTAACAATCACTTCACATTGTATATAAAATTTATTTATTTTGTATTAAAAGCCATTTATGCTGTTTATTGATAAATAAACATTTTTAATTCTTCAAACACATTATTTGTAATACTGTAATACTTATTCATTATACATGTCACTAACATTGAAAATGTGTTTACAATATAAAAAAATCATATTATATGTGAATTTTAAAGAAAAACCACTTTCAAATTTAAATAATGATGCTACTCTATTTGTTTTAAATTCACCATTTTATATTGCATAAGTCTTTTCCCCTTTTTATATGAAACGAAAGCGAAACATCATTTTTCGTAACTGTTGACAAAAATGTCAGTTGCCAATATGGAAATTGTAACGTTAGTAAATTAAAATTAGACTTGAAATTGAAAGTATATCATATTTATAAGCATCATGTAAAAATTGAATTCCCTTTTTTTTTCAAAGTTAATAAGTTAAATCCGTACTCTCTGCCTACCCCCTTCGGGAAAGGCGTGATGGGAAAAAAAAAAGACGTTAAACAGGTAAGTAAAGTATTCAACTGACTTTGCTTATTTTTATAATTAGACAAACCAAAGTGTTAGAAAAAAAAAACTTAAGAACAAGCATAAAAAATGAATCAATGAAAATATAAAATCATTACCGAATCTTCGTAGAATATGAAATCTCCGCCACCTGATGTCGCTGTACGAAACTTAACAAATGTATCACAAATCATTTCACGCATGGTATGAGCTTGAGTGAGTGTTAAGCGCCGCAAATTTCGCATCTGAAATTATAAAATGTCTTAAAGAACTTCGAAAATACTAAAATATATCATCATTCGTAACAGGGTACTAAATATGAAGAAAAAAAAACACTAAAACCTCTACTCAGTCTTTATGAAAAATTTTGAAATTTTTAAACTCTTTGATTTTCAGTTGTTAAACATGGCTGTCTAATGAAATTAGGTATGTATTGAAAAATTTAATTTTTAGGACTATGCCGCTATCAGTTTTAGAAGTACCTACATCAAATATATTTACTTAAATATTTAATCAGTACCGACAGATATACTGAAACTTTAAATTCGGTTTTTGCTATTGAGGCCTTACCTATGTTAGATTTTTTTTTTAATGACGCCATGAACACAAAAACACTCTCGACATCTTTCAAACTAACCAAAGGCTTGTGTCGTGAAAATGGAAAAATGGTCGGCACCACCGGGATTTCAAACTACGATCTCCAATACTCTGTCTGTACGTACGATAGCCGGGATTGATACCACTGGACTACCAACATGTAGGGGTTATAGCTAATTGCTATTATGGCATTTCGAGATCTTTATGGTATTTCGGGATCTTTTATACCTCCCCCTCCTTAATCCATGATGGACTTCATGTAGCTTATTGTGCATCCCCTTGGGATTGAGGCATAGTCTTCTGGTCTTGGGTACCTATTGCCCAGCATTCTGTGTCTCTTATTTGCGAGAGCGTCGTAGTTACATGGTAGATGTTCCATAGACTCTTCACTCTTGCTGTAAAATCTGCAGTTGGGATCCTCCACAAGTCCCATTTTAAATAGTATCCTGTTGACACCATAGTGTCCAGTGAGTACCACTAAACCACTTCAAGATATACGTATATTTTTTGTCACAATTATGTATGTATTTTTTTTATTATAACTTCAGTATTTGAATAGTCATAAATAACACTTAAATAAAATAACACTCTGTTGATAGAGCAAAGCTCATGATCGACAGTATATTACATTAAGTAAGTAAATTAACAACAGTAGGTACATTTAAAATGAAAGTTTTACATATACATATATATAAATAATACATACATCCATTCGAATTTCTTTGCATTTCTTTAGAAGACCCTTTAGATAATTTTGATACTCGATTGATTGTATTGACATTGGTTGTCCTGGTGGCATAATCATTGTAGATCCAACGAGAGTCTTGGGCTTTGGCGGTGGAACAGGTTTTAGTCGATCACGATCTGCAAGATAAATTAAATAATAATTAAATATGTAAGAAAAATAAATCAGTAATTTCAATTTAAAATTGTTAGATAATGGCCCTGAAATTTCATGCTCAAGTTGATGAGAAGTTTTGATGATTTCATTAATTTGATGATGAACAAAACATGCTTTAACAGACGACATTTTCATGTAATACTAATATTTAACTACAGTGGAAGTTCTTTAGTTAAGAATTAACATAACCTTGTATAAACAGTTTTAAAGCAAATGACTTACTAACAAACGTGTGTCGATTAGTATCAAAAGCAGTCAACTCTGTGAAACATTATTGTTGAATAATCATCAAACTTTAGTAGAGCCTACTGAAGCAAAATTTACTACTCAAAACTAAAAAACGTGAATTAGAATTATGTTAAATGACTTTTGTAATTAAAATATTTTGCTGTCCAGAATAAAAATAAAAAGATTTTGCAATTTGAAATTTGGATTTGACCAGTATTGATATTTTGGACAGTATTTGACCAATTTTGAATACTGCTCTGGATTTAGGCATTTTTGAAACTAAATTAGACAAATCGTCACCTCTTTACAGTGTAACGGCTTCTGATCTTTTAAATAAAAGTAAAAATGACTATTTTTTTAAACAAATCAATTTTTTTTCAGTCATTTTTCAGTGAGTTTGGCAGATTTTGTCAATTACCAGTTATTCCCTTTACTAATACAACAAAATAGAATTAAAACTTTAAAAAATATAATTTTTGGATTTGACCACTAATGATACTAATCAACACTATAGTTCAAGGACAAAATAGAAAAAAAATAAATTAAACATTCAAACAAGATGATTGAAGAGGAAACAGTTTGATAAGAACTAACCAATAAGTTGAAACCAACACCGTTATTGACCATAAGGTAAAATCAATTAACATGAATCAGTCGTTTTCCAGCATACTTCTATCTGTTCTTTTTTTTTTAGACTAAAAGGTCTACGAAATCCAATTCAATTTACCTTGAGATGACATCCTTGGAAGAGTTGAAGACTTGATAGCAGGCTTAGGTGGTTTTGTATCGGCTATTATAAAGTAAATTACAGTTAGTAATGATCAGACTATTTTGTAAATTTATTTTTGTTTGGTTAAAATAATGATTTTTGAATAAGCCTACCTAAGAAAAATTACACCAAATCATTTCTACTATCGTACATAGGAAATCAACAAACTTTATCTCCTGTAATAATGTCTACTGATTTTAGTAAACCATCACCCGTTAAGTTGAGAAAAATTTACCTAACAATTGAATGGTTAACAAAATTTACAGATTCACAAAGTTTTTTTTTTAAGAATGATTAAGAACATGATAAATGAATTAAGTATATTAATTCTCTTACTATTATAATATATTTTAATCTAGGTTCACTCAAAGTGAACACAAATACAATTTTTGACACATTTCACACTAAGCGGAAGATAGTCGGCACTGTGAGACTATCAACCACTTATTTTTCAAACCCCGTTGCTAAAGCGTTTACATGCTTTTGAGAAACGGGGATAAAAGTATAAGTTGAACATAACTGTCTTCTTAAGACATCTACCAAAAGTATCTGCAGAAACCTTCAACAATTCAAGATTTCCATATTTTTGCTGTTTGCCACTTATAAAATTTGACCTTACTCACCATTATGCTGTGGTGAATGTTGCTTAGGAGAATTCATATCAGGTGGTTCATCACTGAAGGATACAGACTTTTCAAATGACACTGATTTATCTGCAAGGTGCGAAAATTATACTGTTACATACTTAAACATACAAAATAAAACAAAAACTTTGAAATAAGTGAAAGTTTTAAAATGACAGATTCAAGCTAAAAGAAGTAATCATAAAGTTGGTGTCAAGTAGTAAGTAAGGCATCAGAAAATCGAGGGTGAAGAAATCAAGTAGAAAATTTATGTAAGTCAAATCCCAGGATATTCATTAATAAAAGGGTAAAATATCATTGTTGTATGGGTACAGGAAAGTTAAAATTTATAGTTCATTAACATTATTACACTTTTATATCCTTTAGAAAAATAAAAGGGATTTTTCTACAGAACTTTTAAAAATTACGTAAAATTAGAGCTCAATACTACTTTATAATGTGAAGAGATAGCGATTTTCAGTATCAATGAGACTGACAATCTTTTGTTTTTACGAAAGGTGTATGAAAGAATTTTTTAGAGAAAAAAAAAATTTAAAAGGTTCTGAAATGAAGTTTTTATAAAGGGATTTGACCGAATATTTAAAACTTTATTTTCACAAATTTAAGAGTTTGTACAGAATTTTTTTAAAATAAAAACGTGCAAGTTTGTAGAATTAAATAAAATTTCAAAGCACATTTAATTAACTTTTTCTAATAAGTACATTTTATTATAAATAATTAATTAATTAATAAAAAATGAAATGCTTTTTATTACAAGATTATTAAAAAAAAATTTGAAAACTAAACCTAAATAATGAGTAAAGTAATAAATGAAATAAGAGGAAAATGTTTAATAATAAATAATAACTGTTTCTGGTATTATTTATACCAGCTATATCATAAAGTTTTAACAAACTAAGGCAAAATATAAAAAGCATTTTATATTGTACTCACAAATATTTCGAAAAATTACAATACATACTTACTTAAAATAATTTAATTAATGTTACATGCATCAATATTATAGATAAGAATGAACAAATAAGTTTAGAATGATTTCAATTTTAACACATAATTTAGTCGATTTAGATTTTATTTAATATCATGCTGAGGATAATTCAAAAATGCATAGTTAAAAACCCAATAACCTAATAAATACATGATACAGGTAGGCAAAGCTTGTTAAATTCTTATTTAATTTTCAATTTATGGTTTATTTTAAATTCGTTTATTTAATCCAAGATGCTACAAATAATCGGTTGGTTATATATTTTGTTAACGTAGTACACAAACTACAGATAGCAAAGCAGTTTCATATGTAACATGGACTTGTAACAAAACCACAAACATCTTAACACTAAGGGAAATATTAATAAAAGTATTTATTAACTGTGGAAATAGACAGTAAATACGAAATAAAATATTTCCACGCAATGTAATATATCGTTTAAATATAAAAAAAAATAAAAGCACTACAAAATCGAATATTGGGAATTATAACTGGAAGATATATGGCTCCAAATTTAATGTTTTTTTTATTTATAAGCCCATAATAATAATTATTTTTTTATAGCAAAATACTTTTGAAATTTGAATTAGTATTTAAAAAGCCTATCAAATGTTTTGCTAACCTAACTATGAAAAATTAAAAAAAATATGCTGAAATATTTCCCAGTAATTTAAAAAACCCCAAAATATAATTATTTTTTTGTGTTGGATGTTAGGATGCAGGTGGTAGGCTTATAAATTTATCAATCCATGTTCACTGAGACTTAATTTGGAAAAAAATATAAACTGATTAGTCATACAATAAATATAAAAATTGGTCACTTACGATATCTACCTTTGCCTAATTTGGGGGGTCTCTCATTGCGCAGAAAGGGGTCCACAGACTCTATATACGGGTTAAGAATTTCCATCCAATAAAAATTTACTCTTACATTACATAAAATACCTATATGTAATTAAGCATATTTCAACCAATGATACAGTGATAACAAAACTAAAGAAGGTGGATGCTAATTTATCCAAGCGAGAAGGAAAAAACCAATATCTTATATAATATTTTATCGAAATATTTATCGTTCAATAACTATGGTATAATAAATAATATGATATATTTAATAATATAATATAAATAGAAAATAGTAGTAGTTTAAGCATAACACAATTACTTTTTGCGTATTCATTTTTTTATTATGCGCACACACAAAACTAAATAAAATAATTATTTTTTCGTATAGAGGAAAATATTGCATATTATATGTTAGCCAAGTATCATAAGGTATAAAAAACAAGCGTGTATGCCATTCCATCCATGATTGACTAACAAATCAGCAGGTAAATATAATAATAAACATATAGGTAATACTTGATATTTTAAATAAAACTTCCACTGTAATTTGAAGGCTGTGTCCACAAAATCGGACAGATAAACAGAATTATAGCATCTTTGATCTTATATGTAATAATAATAAATTATAACTCATTGATTTATTTCATTCTAGATACGAAAAGGTATTTTAGTAAGTAAATGAACTGCTTATCTGTCTGAATATATACTTTTAAGCAAAAATAGGTACTTGCTATAAAATATTCCTTCAATGAGACTATACTTTTATGAAATACGACTCGTCATATTGAAATACTTAATACTTATACGTTTCTTTTTCAGAATTTTTGATCCTCAAATGGATATTTTGCTGTGTAGGAAATGTCAAAATAAAAATAACATACACGTTTTATACTTTTAATTGAGTTCATAATAAACACCAGTTGATAGTATAGAATTGAATAGATACAAGAAGAAAGCATTCTTTTTTTTTTAATGAAGCAAGGTGAATTTTATGAGATAGTTTTGTGTAATATAATATGCGGTTGGCAGATACAAATTAATATATTATTGATGTGAACAAACTAACCCAAGAGAGAAGTGGTACTGCATGATGTTTTTAGAACACCCACAGGTCCTGAATTCAAAGATATGTAACAGATAATGATTTTCTTTTACAAGTAAGGTACACCACATTAAATATTATTTATTCTTCAAATCGCATGTATTCAATACAACCACGTCACTTTTTACTATGATTTGTCAAATATGTATGATTGTTTATATATGTATGTTTGTCTGTCTGTTTGTGGATGAGTTAGTCAGTCAGAACACAAATACAATTCTATTATCTTATCCTCATGTGTGTGGGAGACATGACCTACAATTCTTTGGACACATAGCAGGGCACAGAGATGATGAATTGGAAAGGCTCTTCATAACAGGGAGGATCGAAGGCACCAGGGGACAGGGAAGTTGTAGGTAGAATCTGTGAGGGGGGACATTGTGGGAGGACTTGCACACGGCAGGGAATCAGGGGCCCTTTGACAGGCTGGTGGAGTTGGTGAATATTGATGGTCACAATCCATAACATTAAAGGACCAATGAAGAAGTAGAAAGAAGCTTTCTCTAGGTGGAATTGTATTATTGTTATATTTTTTTTTCTTATGGAAAGTAACTTCAACATGACAGTTGCTCTGAATATCTTAAATAAAAAACAATAAGGTTGAGTTTCGAGTGAGTTTTAAGTATAATTAATAAGTAAGTACATAGATATGAATCAATGGTAAATGAAGAAATGTGATAGGTATATTATTATCTATGAAGGAACATAATATATTCCTTTGTGACCCCTTTTAAGGGCATTGGAAGGTAACAATAGTTGTCCACTGTACTTGAACTTGCCCGATTTCAATGACCTTTTCCTACATTATTTCCTAATCCCTCAACACTGCTTGTGCAAGGGTTTTCCTTTGGTACATATACAAGTACAAAAAGTTGTTTAATGTATTCAATACTCTCTCTGTCTCTTATCCTAGTCTTCGTTATGGAAATGTAATGATGAAATTATTATTAGCAGTCTACGTCCTACTGTGGAGTTTAGAACCTAAGGGAAGTTTTAAAAAATAGCTCCAAACAGCTCCTGGGAATCATTGTGTAAATGGTGCAAGACTATTGAAGCATAATGTAATTAATGTGTTGTCATTCTAACTCTAAAGTAAAATGTTGAAATAATAATAAGAAACCATAGAAAATTGATATTTTGACAAACAATTTTTTTTTAATAACTTACAAAACAAGTAAGTAATAAATTAAAACTGAAATTGTACGAATTTTTATAAAACTGATTTGTCAAAAATCAATTCATGGCATGAATTTATAATGAAAATTGTATGAACCTTGAGATGCGGTCCTAAAGTGCGGTGGTTGAGCTAAGAAGTCGCTGCGTGGTCCAGGAGTCACAACAGGTGCTTGTAACGCTTTCTGTACCAAGCCAGTTAAGTTCGCAAGCTGCCTCTCCATATTATCCACACGCATTCGCTGTTGTAAGTCTTCAGTGTGCGTATTTAATCTGCAATTATCAACATTACACCAATATGAGTTGAATTCAAACAAAAATTATAATTGAAATTACACAGACAAACGCGGAAGCTGTCGTCACATTTTTTTTTTTTTTTTTTGAATAATCAAATGTAAGTACAGTTCTAAAAGAAACGATTTATTTTTTCTCAAAACTTTAATTCACTTAAGCTTCCAAAAAAATTAAAATATTACATTTGGTGTAGTAAAGAAAAATGCAGATCAAATGCTTACACCCGACAAATATTCAGTGGCAGTATGTATTACCGTAAATGCAACAACAGGTACCTAAGTATTTGAAAAAAAAACTAAAAACCTATTTAATTGATAAAAGATTTAAAACATTAATAATATCAAGAAACTTTCTTTAAGGAATCTCAGAGTTGAGAAAAAATCATCGTATGAAAAAAATTCCAGCGCTGATGTTACTTACCACTGAATTTTTGTAGAGCAACAAAATTGTAAAAATAATGTATTTATAACAAAATAATAAATGAAGTTATCCTTGTTTAAATAAAACTTAAGCATGATTGATCCAGATCCATTTTTCTTCTTATTGGAATTGATTCTCACGTATTCACAAAAGCTCATACTCATTTTGGTAAAAAAAAAAATTTGGTACAAAATTTTTTTTTTACCTATCAGGCTATCACGCCGTATGGGGTAGGCAGAGAGAACGGACCTCCACTCTTTTCTATATAAGCACACTTCTTTCGCTTCTTCCCACGACAAGACATTTTTCTCATATAACCTCTCCTATTTCTCGTACTTCTTGCCTGGCCTTCCTTGAGGACGGAATCGATGCGATCCACGTCATTCTCGGTCGGCCACGCTTTATTAAACCTTTCCTTTCAGCCTTGTAAATTTTCTTTGTCATTCTGTTTACATCCATTCTTTTCACATGCAAGTGTACAAAATTAAGTATCTATATAATGGAATCATATTTTGACATTATTATTTAAACAAGGATATTTCAACAAATCGCCAATTAAGTTAAAAAAAAAATTAATACTGAAGAAAACGTTTTTGAAATTATTGCAAATTTCTTTATCTCTTGCGAATCGATCTTCTACGTAAGTAGGTATCAAAATATTTATCAACTTTTTAATAGCAAAATATTACACATGCATAGGCTCTTAATTTATCAACTAAATTTATATGCAACCTTACAGACTTGAAATTATTAATCTTTTCAACTGTTACTACATATAATGAATAATATGGTACAGTTTTAGAAAAATTAAAACCATTGATCCAAATGCATGAATTTGAAACAATTTTTTTATAGATGAGTATTTTTTAAGACATATTAAACATAATATCTATCTTCAATAAAATTATTTTGGTTTGGAAAAATAACAAGGGAGAGGACGGGGGGGGGGGGGGGGGGGGGCGTAAGTATAAATCAGGTAAAATTCCTCTATCAGGCTTTGTAATTATTGCTTTAGTGAAAGTAAATATTTCATCGTATAGCTCAAAATGATCCATTAAAATTCAAGCTACGTTAGTGTAATAATTGCTATCAAAAAGTTTATATAATATACCTAAATATCAAAATTTGCTATGTTTTATTCATACGCAGTGTGTATTTTACTGCGTTTATGTTTAAAATGTAGGTGTTCATCTGATCGTAGTAACAAACAATTCATTTTAAATTTTGAAAGAAAATAATAATCACGATTTTTCAGAAATTTAAATAAAAATTAAAAAATCAATAATTCCTTAGGGGGGGGGGGGGTATAAAAAATCATTGAAATTCTCTCGCAAATAATAATATAATTAATTATTATGACGTTAAAAAGTTAAAGATTAATAGTAAGTACCTACCTATTCGGATCATAGGGGGGAGGTCGCATGTTGGTACGAGGACCAGGTGTTATTTTGGCATTGTAAAGGGAATATTGATCATCTAACATGGAAGGGTCCCTAAAAACACACAATCAACAATTGAATGTCGGGAAATGGCATTAAAGCACATTCAAAATCATTATACACACGTAATGCATGGTACATTTTTTATACAAAAAATGACATTTTTCGTATAATTTTCACTTCGAATCAACATATTTTTAAGGCAAAGATTAAAAAAAAAACTATTATTATCATGATTGATTTTCCCAAATGTTTTGTTTGCTACGTGAACTTACAAATGAATTTTACACCTAGATTAAAGTGTATTATCTCTCAAACATACCCGGTCTCTTCGTCAATGACGGGTGTCATTCCTCCTCTGGGCGGTCCAACGTACTGTGTGTAGTATGGCTCTTCGTAAGCGCCACGAGATCCTCGTTCAGGAGATGACATGTACCCGTCGTTATGGATGCGATCGGCTGAAATGTAAAACAAAATAATTAAAGAATCTTGAAACACGAAGAACTTAATAAGTATGTTAACTTGGACTTGCACCTCTATTCTGAATATTGCTCACCTACGCCGGTAATAAATTAAACTCAAGTTTTACTGCTTTTGAAGTAGGTACATGTTTTGGCATCTATCTATGCAGGTTTTCATATTAAAAGTTCTGTAACTACCCCTATTCTAACTGCGTACCGTAACGTTTTGAAACTCAATGGTTGTCAAGTAAACAAAAATTGTGTTGTAATGAAAACTTTTCACAGATGGAGTTGTTGTCAGCTAATGTTCGTTCCATACTAATTTTAATATAATATTTTTTTGTTATTTGCTATCGTTTTTTTTAAATTTTTAATAATTATTCTGTTATCCGAAGTGGAGAAGAATCCAATAAACCGAACATCAAAAAATCTATTCAGCCGATCTCGAATAATAAGTGTTCGCACTAACCCGACTTTCTTTTATATTATTATATGATTTTTGTCTACAAAGAGAGTATTGGCAATATAATAATAAAAATAATATAACACTTTTCTATACAAAGGTGTCAGTATAGCCGGCGGAACTTATTGCCCTATCCTTTGCGGTGGTAACTTTTCGTATTTGTGTATAGCTGATATTTGTATATGGGAGGAATTCTTTGAGTTTTGTATTTTTTTTTTAAATTCTGCTATCTACTACGCCACAAAATTAATACTCGTCTACAGAAGCAGAACTAAAAAGAACTATGACAATCGTAAAATGATCGTTGCATATTTTCCAAAGCGTTGATACTTTTTAGCCTGATAAATAATTAATACCACGATGGCTAAATCAAGATCTTTGTTTTTTACACATGGAATATGTTTTTCTTCGGGAACTGGAAACGATCAGTTTACATTAAATGCATTAAGCGTACTCACCTTTTGGATTAAGATTTACAAGAAGAAATAAATGTTGTTTGAAAAGCAAATCAAACTTTCAAACAACTCCAAGAGTTAAAAGCAAACAAGCAAGCATGCATTATGTATGTAAGTTTTATTAACTTTGTAATAAATAAATAGCTTTTTGCTTTTCGAAGACGCAACACCTTAATAGCTTTCAATTTTTTCCACACTATCTTATTTATGACATGCACTATATAATAATATTATCTATATCTACAGGGTGATTGGTAATTCGATACATTCCTTGAAAGGGGTTACAGTAGAGCAAATTTGCAACAATTTTTCGTGAAAACAGTGGTTTTCGAGCTATTTAACTTTTTTTTCAATTTTCCACCTTTTGATCTAAAACTGAAAATTGTGAACAAAGTACTCCATTTTGGAAACTAAAAATACATTTTTCTAATAGCTGAAAAATTAATAAATGATTATAAATTGTTAAAACAGATAGTAACTTCAAAAAAGTAAAATGCAGTTGGCCACAGGGAAAACTTTCCCAATTATTAAGCTTTCCGAAAACGTATAAATGACTAAAGTTTCGGAAAATAAACTTTATTAATGGGAACAAAATTGTTGCAATTTGCTCTAGTTTAACCCCTTTCAAGGAATGTATCGAATTATCAGTCACCCTGTACATGTCTATTTAAATCTAGAGCAGGATTAGAAAATTATATATTTTTTAAAATCATCAAAACGAAATCCAGACAGTGAATTTCTAAATTGATCCGGTTGGATAAAATTTGGAAAAAGACATACGGAATTGAGACTTGGCTTGATACCTCTAAATCCAAATCTTTTCTCCAGTATAACCAAATGTTCTGAAACAAGAACATTTGGCTCCATCACAAGTAAAACCCTTAGAAACAGCACCATAAATACATGGCAGAAAACTGCTAAACCATTAACACAAAAATGATTCCTTATAGATGCAAAACAATTTCTCCATGTTCAAAAAATATAATATGTCTTTCTCAAGAAGGAAAGGCCACAGTCCTGAAAAACTACATCAGTGAATATTCCCAAGCAACATAAGGGCTGTTATATATATACCCAATATATTGGGAAGAAGAAAGAATATTATGAATACAGGTAATGAGAAGGAGACAGAATATCTAAAAAAAAGGTTTGTTGTTGTATATAAATAATTTTTGGTAACTTCTGCGGTTATTCTGTCCTCTGAAAACAACCTGAAAAAAAACTTCTAGGGGTTCAATATGAAGGATAAACTGGGTTTCAGTTAGTCACGTCACAACCGTACATACATTTATAATATATTAGTTTAGTAAAATATCACAGAGCGGAGTAAAAGTAAAGCAACAGCCAAGATATTATATTGTCGTATTTTGTTGAAGTAAAAGGAAGAAAATACGGCTTTAAGCTGGTTTGTTTTTATTTCTTTGAAACTCTCACCTGGGAGACTGTACAGTTGGTCGATCCTCAAGCCGTCAATGGTCGTGAGTGGGAATGCTCTTTCCGATACACTCCGAACCACAGAGGAAGTGCTACCGAATGCCCTTAGTGGCTTGGGTGGTGCCCCTAATAAGCAGAACATTCGCTATGAAGCAGCCACTCATCTTTGAAAAGACGATTTTCAATAAGGGTGAACTATTCGTAAATATTTTTGATAACTTTATCTACATTACTATAGATGGTTCTTATTTATGATGCAATTTTTCAATATTTGAAGCCAGCATTGAAGATTAACTAGTTGGATTTGGAACCGTTGGGGCTTATGACCCTCGCATTAGCGGCTGGTTTAACTATTCACCATTAGGTTCCATTGATCTAATCTATCGTTTCGAGGTCTCTCGATCATTTCGATAGATGTCGCCATAGAATGTGAATGTTACTAGAATAAGTCTAGATAATATGACAAATTTGACGAATATCGGGGGCTGACCTAAGGTTACTGGCGGCAGGTTTCTACACACATCGTAGGAACGTTGGTTCAAAGCATACCTCCGACATCGCTGTAAAAACCTGGATCAATGGAACCTAATGGTGAATAGTTAAACCAGCCGCTAATGCGAGGGTCATAAGCCCTAATGGTTCCAAATCCAACTAGTTAATCTTCATTATTCGCTTCAAATATTGAAAAATTGCATCATAAGGGTGAACTATTTACAAAATATACATGACACAGACTATAAAATATGTATGTGTGCTGAATGAGTTTCTTCAGATCTTGGACAGCAAAGTGAGGGATAATAACCTTTCTCGGAGGAGTAGTATTCCCCTGCTGCCCAAATATCATTTATAGGTATGAAAAAAATTTCTAAAGAAATAGTACTGAGAAATTTTAGATGTTTTGTTTCATTATTTTTCATACACAAGAAGGAGACACAAAAAGGTATATTATGTAAGATTGATTACTTTATTAAGGGACGTCTACAGTAACCAAGTAGTAAAACACTCATAATAAGAACTTAATTATTTTAGAAGTCGAGATAACAATGGGAAGTAAATACTCGTACATTAAATTGTCTGAACTTCATAATAATATGTCATGCAATGTGCATTGCTACCCATAAAACTGTTACCTACTTTACAATAGATAGTGTAAACGCCCCATAATAAACTTATAATCTTATGTCTCGTTTTGTCTCTTTATTATGAAGTGAAAAAAATTCAACAAAACATTTAAAATTTCTCAGTACTATTTCTCTAGAAAAAGTGTAAATAGCTGAAAGTTATACATGCAAGTTGTATATTTTCTGGGTGCAATGCAGAGAGATAGAGGACACTGACTAGATGTAAAAGAATCATGTAAACAATCATAGCCCTCATCTATGCTGTCCGGATGACAGGTGTTTCCCAATACTTGGTATAAATAGGAAATCTGCTAATTTGTTCTGATATTTTGCTGCACTTCTAATAACTATTTTGGTGCCAAGCTGTAAAAAGAACTTCGAAAAATTCTTAACCGCCTTATCATGAAATAGGTATATAAAATTGTTTTAGAATGACCATGTTGCAAATAAAAAAAAAACAAAAACAAAATAAACGACTAGGTATGTACCTACTTTTACAAAATTACAACAACACAAAAGAATTTAATATTAACATATCACCAATAGGCAGAATAATTAATGGTTAAATGTGAACATCGAATTGTGATTTTAATATTATGTACATGTACAACCACCAGAAACCAGAACACCAGAAACAAAATCAAAATACTAATAAATGGCTAATAAAGCCGTAGAAAAAGGAAAATAAAATAAATAAATAAAAAATAAAAATAAATACCAAATTTACTCTTAAACCTATATGTAGTTTATATGAAATTTTAATTTAAAATTATTTGTTTATTTAATTTTCCATCAACCAATATAGTTAAAACAATAAAATGTCTACATGTGAACCTACCTACATTTTACTGGAATTTAGTGCCTTACTACACAAAGTCATTTCTGAGGCATGACTATTACCTGATTGAAACAATATGTAACCAAAAACAAAATATAATAAAATAGACGTATAATTTATTGATCTTCACTTTTTTGACATAGATATTTTTATTTTGTATTTTTATATTGACATGTTGTATAATTTCTTTATTGACACTTTTCTTTGGTTTTTTTTTTTTAATTTTTATGTAAAAAATTATTCCAATCTTCAGAGTGTCACTTGTTATTTTACTAACAGCCGGTTTCATAAAAAGCTTCAAAAGAACACTTTAGTTAATGTTCCTTTTAAAATTAAAGAGTCCTTTAAGCTGGCGCGTTTCATAAAAAATATTCCGCTAAAATATTAAATGTCAAAAAAATATTTTAAAGTTCCGTTGTTCCATCAAAGTGCCGTTTTTGTGTTAATTTATTATTATGGTTTATGAATTAGTAAACGAAATCTGTAAACAATAATATTCTTCCCGTTTTGCTATGTTTTCCGCCCTATTTTAGTCATTTTTGTCCACAGTGTCACCGCGTACAAAATGTTTAACTTTGTGACAGAGAAAGCGCCACGAAATTTTCTATGAAAAAATTTGAACTACATTAAAGTCGACTTTAACTAAAAATAATAATCAATAACGGTACTTTAGCTAAAAGTCGGTTTTAAATGTCATTTTGCTGTTATGAAACTCGTTATTTTATAAAGGGAATTTAAAGTCTCCTTTATTTTTTATGAAACCGGCCGTTCTGTTACTAAGTTTTGTGTTATATTTACTCTGCTTCATTTAATTCAATATCGTTACTTGGCTAGCTTTCTTTTCGTTCAAAAATACCATCTGGGGCTTGCGGCAATTTTTTTTGCCTCCTCCTCCCAGTAAAAATCATCAAGACCTCCCCCTTCTCAAAAAACTATTTTTTTGGTTGACGAAATTAGAAAATTCCCCACCAACATTTGTTCCCACGCGCCACCGCAAGAAAAAAATATGCTTACATTGAATGCTTTTTTTAATTTATCGAATATCTTCTTGTTTTGAATTGTGTTGAAATCTTAATGATTTAATAGTTTGAATTTGTATAATATGGTATTTAGATGTGTCTCACAATGAGCAACCAATTTGTGTTAAAAATGATTACTTACTTCTGAGCTCGAAACCTTTCGGGTCGGGGACCTGTGGCATTTGTCACCCCTGCCCCCCTATAGTTACGGCACTGTCTCGAATATTATCTTCTATCAAACTACTAGTTAAACATTATAGAACCCCTAAACTTGCATATGTTATCATGGATGATTGGATTACTGAGCTATATGTATCTTAATTCACGTAAAAAGTCGGTATATTATACATTAAAGAAATTTCCGCCTAGTTTGAACAATAATTTACAATGTATGGTTCATCTAGTGTGATATCTACAATAAGTTTAGTGTGTGCCTATTGTAATGATGGGACAATATTATGAAAATATCTACAAAAATTCTACTTTTTCAAATAAAATCTAAACAGCAAAGGCAAACTTTTGGGTGAATGCGTGGTACGAACCTGCGGATCCTGACATGGCTTTCATTCTGTCTATAGGGAGCGGTGGACCAGTTGCTGGAGAATAGGCGCGGATCAGCGAACCACGTGGTAAGGTACTCGGACCAGATGATCCCATATAGTATGCAGGGGCTTTTGAGTTACTCTGAAAAAAAAAAAAAACAACATTATATTAATTTACGGTGATAGGAAAATTGTTCGAAAATCATATTTTTGAAAGGCAATTATTCGAAGACACGTTTGCAAACATTACAATTGTTCGAATTTGGAGGACGAATAAAATAAAAAAAATCAATCTTTGTTTTAGTACGTAGACTTATTTTAGTCTTGAAATGAAAAATGCTCAATTATGACACGTTATTGAATAATTTTATAAGTTTTTCTCCTTGCTTTCGATTTTATCTTTACATCATAAAAGCGAAACAATAAAACTATTTGATTTTATTTTAAAAATTTATCTCGATACGAACGCTAAAATAATTATTTTTTTTGCGAAAAGACAACACTATTTTGACATTGAAGTTTTAAATAATTCGATTCATGCTAAGCTTTAAGTCGCTCCGTTACTGTGATAGTAAAGTATTTAACCTGTACCCGTATTCTGTAGCAAGTGTAGGGTAGTCACTTGAAAAAAGTGACTATTAGGCGATACATTTTGTATGAAAAACGTCTATACGTATCGAGTGTGAGAATCGCATATAGACGTTTTTCATACAAAATGTATCGACTAATAGTCACTTTTTTTAAGTGACTACCCTACACTTGCTACAGAATAGGGGTCCTGAACGAGAAATACACAGTATAGAATCTAAAGCGCGGGAGATACCTGCTGTTGAAAGCACTAGATATTCTATCTTTTGCTTCATGACTTGTTTTGTTTGTGTTTTTCAGTGTTCTTTTGGTGTCTAATAATTAAGTAAAATATAATAATAATTGCTTACATATTATTATATCAGGGACTCGGAGCAAAGGAATACGAAATAAAATCATTGAATTAAACTTTTTCGAGTAAAGCCGTTAATTTTATTACAACTTATTAAACGAGGATGCCAAATCGTGAGTTGAAACCTCAAAGAATTACAACTTCATTGGCGCTACAGTACCAACTATAATATTTTCATCA
This sequence comes from Mystacides longicornis, assembly GCA_963576905.1. Taxonomy (NCBI): domain Eukaryota; kingdom Metazoa; phylum Arthropoda; class Insecta; order Trichoptera; family Leptoceridae; genus Mystacides; species Mystacides longicornis. The sequence goes on from OY756429.1 coordinate 12,219,620, forward strand.
GATGTGTTTCGAGAAACATCGTGCAGACAGTCGCTTTGTTACACAATCAAATTAATACTCGTCATGTAGGCAGGTACCTGTCATTATAAATTTGGAGTATTTTGTTTCAGCACAACGTTCTAATTATGTCTAGATTCTTGTGACCATTTTTCAGGACTAGATCTTTGGACTGAAAAATGGTCACAAGAATCCAGACAATATATAATTAGAACGTTGTACTCCAACAAAGCCAGTAGGCAATAAAGATGAGACATTAACAAAAATGGATATATTCATTTTATCCTGGCGCCAAATACATGACAGCAGTCGCAGTCTTTAAATTTGGTTCCTCTCTTGTTCTCAATAATTTCCAACTTTTATCTCTATATTTCATTAATTATTATTGAATATCTACTTGTTGTATACATGGGATTTTTCGACATGATGAACATTTCGAGAATTCTCATGATTAGGAGTTTCGGAGACTTAAAGATTACCACCTAATGGCGAACTTTGTTAACGTAAAGTGATCACACTAAGCCAGCCTTCGAAATAACAGTAGAAGCCCGTAGTGGTTTGTTCCATCAAAACATCGAACATCAGTTATGAATTTTTAGAGTCATTAGTTGTTACATATTCGTATTTTGTTTCATTATTTTAACTATGTACCTATCTCTCCGAGTTCACTTTCTAAAATCTCTCAATAATCCTTAGATGAATAAAGCATTGTAATCAATATTATGTATAGATTATTAGGGTCGATTTAAACGGATAGAACTGGCTAAATTTCCTACAATAAAAATAAATTTGATGCTAAAGTTACGTCATTGATTAGCAATAAACCCTATCTGATAACGGGCATAGAAAAGGGCCCCTCATTCCCAATTTTATTTTCCTACATTGAGAACTGCAGACAATGTCCTACGTAGCAACAATTGTGTATAGGAACCTCTGATCAAGTCTGACGTCATATGTATTATTTCGTCGACATAACATTTCGGCCGACGCGACGAATATTTAAAGTATGCCCAATTATATGTATAATAAACGAAGGGTATTTTAGGGTTTTTTTTTGTTTAATTTAATCTGTAAGGGTTTAAATTACGAGAATTTAAATTTGACCAGACTCAATAGAAGAAGGCGTTCGTAAGCCCATAATTTTTTTTTATTTAGTTTTGTTGTTAAATAAATCTGTACCCACAAAAAAGGAAAAGATATACTTTCACACTAAGCGAAAATTGTGTCTTGAAAGAGGAAGTGGCCGGCACGTCAATACTAGTCAGCTACAGAGCTACTATACTACCAAACACTTTATTGATTGACAATTCTATTGTAAAAATATCTAAGTAGGTTTACGTATAAAATATTTTAAGTGAATCAATATTATTATACTAGCATTCCCAACAGACGTTGTCCTGTAGTCCTTACCTGTGGTCCTTACTAAGTATATTGATTTCAAATTTGTAATTTATAGAAAATTACGCTTAAAATATGTTTTAATGATTAAATTATTTCTTGAAAGCTTGAAAGAAATTCTATCAAAAATTTGCGTACCAATGTTTTTAAACTCAATGGTGGTTGTCAAGTAAATAAAAATTGTTTTGGTATGGAAATTTTCACAGATAGCGTTGTTGTCAGTAAATATGTTCCATACTAACTTTAATATAATATTTATATTATTTTCTATCCCCTTTTTCGATGTTTTATTAGGTATTAAGTTATCCGGAGCGGAGAAGAATCCAATAAACCAAGCATCATAAAAATCTCTTCAGCCGATCTAGAGTTGTAAGTGTTCAAACTAACCCGACTTTCTTTTATATTACAAATTCGGAAATTACGCGTAAATAACGAGTTCCATTAAATTTCCGGTCCTTCGACAAACAAATGAAATTAATTTTCTTTACCAACATTTTCCTAATTCTTGTAAAACAAGAGAACAACGAACGTGAATACTTCGTGAAACAAATGAAGGTATTAATTCATTTTGTTAACGGCAAATACGTACGACATCCATTTTATCAATTTACAATAAAAATATTGGTAGAACAAATTTCCTTACATAGATTCCCTTTCACCAGTGATAAATTATTATCTCCAATACGCATATCTCATGTAGTCCGCATGTTTTCTGCATGAAACGATTTTAAAAAAATCGGACTGCTAACATGGATAGGTTTTTCAATATATTTCCCGTCGGAGTTAACCTTTGAAAGAAAATACTTCAATGGAATTAGTTACATTGCTTGGTGCGCGGTGTGAGGTTCACCGCTTAGACAAAGAAAGTGATCAAGTGAAAAATTTATTGTGGAAAACTGCTGTTCGTATTATACATAGATTTGTTTCGAAATATTTTTTTTATTGTTCGATGTGATTCTTTGTTTCAATCGAGGTGAGAAGTGGTGGAATTTTAAATCAAGTTCCTAATTCTCTTGCTTATTGGCACAATATTATAAAACTTTGATCGTCCTGGTCTTTTAAGTACCAAGGATGAGAAATGGTTTTTTTAGTGTTTTAATACAGATTTGTAACAATGGAAATCTATTGTTTTCATTTCTTCTTAGTTTCATTTTTGAATTTGTGAACAAGAATGGAATATCCTCGAAAATATTAGAATTAAAAATGGATTTTCATTTGAGTTTCAAACAAATTTTCGACAATAACTCTTGGGTTTACTACACGTATATTATAAGAAAGAAGTGTTTTTTTTTTTCATAGTAGGTAAAGACCTGGCAATTTAAAAGTTTGTGCTGTTTATAATCAATGTTTTCAATAGATCAAATGAAAATATTATAATAATATTTCTAAAGCCATTGCAAAAAAGCTCTTCTAATTTTTAAGTAAATTAATAAAGACCCAGATTTTAGACCCATAGTCTTTTGTAAATTTAACAATGACATTTATAAAAGGATTATATTAACTAGTGAGGTGATGAAGTTCAATACAACTGTTAACATTAATTTTATAATGAATTAAGTTTGCGGATTTAAATTTCCGCTATGAAAAATATGCTGTTCTTCATTATTAAATGTGGACAGATAAAAAGGATGAATTCTTCTTTCTCAGCCGTAGTCATCCAATGCTGGATAATACTCAAATATTTCTGAAAAATTGGAAGGACGTCCTTTTACGTTTGACCATGGATCTACATATTATATTATGTATCGAGATTAGTTACCCAATGTCGAAAATATCGGTTGATTTCCAGAAGAGAAGTAAGTGTTGTTGAGGAAGTTTGTAGAAATTAATCCGTGAGTTACTTCAGTATGGACACCAAAATAATGATCCATCATAAAGAAGTATAGAGCGTAAGATTTTTTTTAACTTCAGTGATCTCCTAACTGTAATGGATGCAGGAGAGCTTTCGATGATCGCCAATATGACAGAAGGAAAAATACAAGAAAAAAAAAGAAAGTTTCGTTTTTATTTTAAACTAGCTTTCCCGAGAGACGTTGTCCTGTAGTCCTTACTATGAATATTGATTTCAAATATGTAATTTATACAAAAATACGTTTAAAATATGTTTGAATATTAAAAAAAAATATTATTTCTGAGGGTCGAAAAAAATTCCATCAGAAATCTGCGGACCAATATTTTTAATGTCAATGGTTGTCAGGTAAACAATAATTTTGTGTAGAATTTTTCGTAGATGCCTTTGGCGTCGCAGGAAATCCGTTCCATATTAACATTAATATTATATTTTATATTGCTTCTTATGCATTTTTCAACTTTTTCTGAGCGGAGAAGAACACAATAAATCAAACATCGGAAGAAAAGAATCTGTTGAGCCGATCTCGAGTGTTCGCACTAACCCGACTTTCTTCTATATTACAGACTAGATGACCTGACAGACGTTGCCTTGTCTTTACTATTAAATTGAATTCGAAGTTGTATAATGATAAAAATATAATGGGGAGAAATAAAAGGAGTGGTCTGGGCAACTTTCGGCAAACAAGACCATATCCTTAAAGACATAGACACCCCAATAAACTTTAAAAAAAAAGTCTTCGAAACATGCATCATCCGGGTATTAACATTAAGTTATAGTTAAGGGCAAGTCATGGAGACAAAATAAGAAATGAAGAGATAAGACGACGAACAAGAGTCGCAGCATAATAGACCGTGTGGCAAAACAAAAATGGCAATGGGTAGGACATGTGGCGAGACACGGAAATAAAAGATGAACGCCTTCCCAGAATTTTAAAATGACGACCATATGAGAATAAGAGGCCAATCAGGAGACCCTGAAAAGATGGATGGGTTGACGATGTGATTCGTACTGACAGAAACTGGGTGAAAGCGGCGCAAATTAGACAAAGGTGGAAAAGTTAAGAAGAGGCCTACATCCAACAATAGTCATGCGGCTGACAAAGATAAATTAATTACTTATTTCACTAATACTCGTATGATTCCGAGCGACTTTTTTTTTTGAAACGATGTTTACAGGGGACATTCTGGTGACAGATGTCAAAGGCCAACCAAAATTCAATAACAGAAAAGTTTATATTGTCAAAAGTACTTTCTTAATAATAGTAAACACAACAAATGTGCGAAATTGGTCCAGCTGTTCAAGCGTGATGCGATGACCAAAGGAAATACAGCTCCATTTATATATAGAGATTAGTTTAGTTAGGTTTTCAGGAAAACAAACAATAGGTTACCCTAAATATTCGAAAACAATGAGTCATTGGTGTAACCGTTCGTATTAAATTTCAGGGTACAACGAACACAGTGAAAGACTACTGAATGCAACAATGTTGCTAAAAGCAGTGAAATTGATTGCGTTACTAATACTCGCAATTCGCACAATTTATGCGAACTCGCCGGAAGCAAACATAGAGAGAAGTTCAGCTGTCCATTCGAATCATAAGTTACAAAAAATTAGTCTCAACCAAAACGGATATGTACAAGTAAGACATTCTTTTATTTTTTTTTTTTTAAACTTATTAAATTGACTTTTTGTGCTGTTTAACAAAATATTAGGTAGCTTACTTTGAAGAGGTTCTAACTAACATTTTTAGCAAATATGAGCTTTTAATGTGAAACATCAGAAATGTGTAATTTCACATCAAGAACCTTTAACAACTCAAAAAAAATAATACAAAAACCCTTTTATTTCAGTTCATAGCTTACAAAATAGATATTCCACAAATTACCAAATACACATTTTGTACGTGGGTCAAAAGCTACAATCTCACGTATGTCCATCCCCTTGTGAGCACGTCACGTAAGTAGACAATATATTTTATTCGATGTTTCGGCAGAATTTTTGGTGTCATTATCAAGAGAATATAAATTATTTACATAAGTGAATTCATGTTTATTGCAAGACTCATTTGTATCATTTTCTTTATTTATTTTTAGAAAGTGGAGAAGACCACAATATATTTGTTTACATAAGCTCTTACGGAAGATATTTGGTGGCGAGAATTTTAAACCAAGAACTGCTCAAAGTGTCAATTCAGATACATGAAAATAAATGGAGCAATATATGTCAATCTTGGGACTCGAAAACTGGATGGTGGCAAGTTTATTTTAATGGAAAATTGATTGAGCAAGGAATAAATGAGGCGGTAAGTAAAAATATGACATGTTCAACTAAGACATTATTGAAACAAAGCAAGGGCTTGTGTCATGAAAGTGGAAATAGAAATGAAACTTAAGTGTCCCTTTAAATTCATATTTTGCTCCCCATAGCTGTGAAAGTTTGTCGACAGACAATTACAGTAAAACTCCTCTAAGTTTCTGTCCTAGGCATAGCAATTTCCTTTTTTTATACTCAAATCAATGATGGAAAAATCACTGCTCCATACTACGCTAAATTGATTAGATTTTTTTGGCGTTTTTTCTTTCACAGTTGAGACACGTTCAAGTTCCAAGAAGTAAAGATCTCTTAGTCGGACAGGACTTTTCAAACCTCGACATTGGTTAGTATTTAAAATGAAATAATATTATCTAATAGTCTTTGTTTGCAATCTAATAAAGTGTTTTGGAATTTATGGTCAGGTCTTCCCGGAGGACTTCATGGAGAAGTGTATGGTTTTAACATGGTTCTGTCTTCAACGACTGAAACCCCTCCAATACATTCATATCAATCGGAAGAAATGGAATCAGGCAGTCCAGGTGAATTTCAAGACAGTCGAGAAACTGCATTCATTTTGGACTACTTAAGTGATCTCAAACAGAGGAATGAAGAAAATCTGCCAAACCCGCTCCTGAGGAATTTCAAAAATGACGATGAGGATATTTATTTTTCAAACGATGATATCAAAAAGGTTGCGACTAAAAGTTTTTTGGAAAGACGCAAATATCCTTCAAAACATCTCAAACCTCCAAAAAGCGAAAAACATGGTGATTCGAAAGTAACAAGTACCAACACGGGATTCAAAGTTCAAATAAACCATCCATCTCCGTTTCAACCAGCACCAGGAATCGCTATTTATCAAACTCCACCGCCACTACCGAAATACCTTAGCAAAAATGACAAAGCTTCCTATGAACTGACATACGTCAAAGATAATTTCTTCGGCGAAACTCCTGAAAACTCTAAATTTGCATTGGACGTTCTAAACTTTTTGAAATCAGATAGATATGAAAAAATACTCGCGAAAAAAAATAGACGCAGGCCAAAAAATATGGGAAAGTATGTATCAAATACTAGGCGATACAGATTTGTTCCGAAATCTAAACAAAGAAGCAGTAGTGTAAGTACTACAAAGGATCCATTCCACTCCAAAGCTACGCAAAAAAATGAAGTAATAGTCAGTTCAACAAATGATACCAAGGAAAACGATAATTTGGTTATAAGTCCTTTGAGTAAAGGTTTTAAGCCACAACCTACACAAGCAACCATCGAAGTTGTAAGTCCGTCGCAAGAGAAAGTTGAAATCAAAAGCAAAGGCGAAGTTGGATTGACTCACAGGTTGTTAAAAAGAGAAGCAACCAAGAAAAACCTCAATATTGAAATTGTTAATCCAGAAACGGTCATGGATGATTTTAGAGAAAAGAGGACATTGGACTCTGATCGATTAGAAGAAGAATCAATGGATAACGATTATAAGACTGTCTACGATGTAAATTTGACTAGTTTAGAAGATTACGACCAAATAACTGACAGGAGTGACCCGCGCGATTTTTCAATGCCTATTATATCTTTCCCACAAGGATTCAAAATTGGAGCGGGTAAAACATCAGTTGGAGACGACCGCAGGAAAAGTTTTGGAACAAAGACTAAAGAAGAAACATACGAGACATTATATTCTCGCTTGCATTACACCGGTCCTAGATATAAAAGTAACGATCGAAAAATAGTACGAAATAAAGCGGTCTTTGACAGCCCGAAATTATCCTCAAAAGCTGTATTGACACACGACGATCTGAAACCTTTGAAATACTATCCACTGCCAAGAGGATACGGAAAGTTACAAACATTGAGAAACAAGGATTACATTGTCTATGAAGATGCGAAAAAGGCATTCAGAGATGCCAGAAGCCATTTAAATATGTTATCAATGAATAGAAGTTATCATCTACAACAATCGCTTGATGACGGGAAATTACCCTTGTCCAAGTTGGACTACAGTGCAAGAAATATGGGGTACAATTCAAATGCAGATAAATACAAACATGACAACGTTGCTTATTCGTCTGATGTCAAAAATACGATAAAAAGTGCCCAAATTCCTAAACAGGTGTCTAGTGGTCGCCTTTTGGTAGAGCTCAGCTTTAGGAAATGCTTGATTAACCATGGATCACCTCTTGCATTTGACCAAACTAGTTTAATAACGTGGAACTTCACTCCGGTAATTTTGTACGGAGGAGCCACAGTCCAGTTTGCCTACCCGGAGTGTAGCATTTTTTGAATAATTTATATAGTGTATGTAGAATTATAATACAGTTCAACGTTTTCATCAGAAATTATTAATTTATACCTACTATTAAGTTAAGAAGTTTTTAGCAATGTGTGAGTATGATAATTATGTTTAAGCTAATAAAGAACTAGTGTTGGGAGACGTTAAAGATTAAAATTGTTGGCCTTTATTTGTTATAAGAAACTTACTTTATAGTATCTATAGTGGTTGAATAAATATCAACTGAAAATAAAACAATTATAAAGGTGAGTGTTTTAACTTCCTTGGAAATTAATATTCTAAAGAGATAAAAATTAATAAGAGACAATACTCAATCACATTCACATATTAGTGTTTTCCAAAAGATGGACATAGGCGGATCATGGTATAGAGCTAAATTAATATTTCAAGCCAGATATACCTACTCGGTTCGTAATTTGGACACACCCCTTTGAGAGATATTGCCAAACACGAAAATTCGAAGATGAAGACATGGTAAGTGGGGAGGGCAAAGAAGAAGATTTTGGAATAACCATGTATCTATAATGGTTGATACAAGAGCTGTTTGGCAAACAGGTATTCCACCTAATGCAACATACCTGCCAAAGACGGATGGAGTCCACCACACAAAATAGAAACACATACCAGGCAAATGGACCTAATAACAGCAGGGAAGGGATAAGAACATTGTTAATTTAATTTTAGTTAGGACTTTTTGAATTTTCGGGCGATGAACAAAAGGTTATTACGAAGGCATAAAATCTTAGGAAATTTCGAATTCATGTAAACATTGCTTCTAATGGAACTCCATTAAAAATAACATTTATACTAAACCTCCCTAGAGATGTCCAATTCATACTAAAAGGGTATAAGCCAGCAAGGATAGTAAAGTTGAAAAATGTGCAACCTGTAAATTGACTTTATGAGATATTTTATAGGAAATCTAAAAAAACACTTTTAGGAGCGATTCATAACCTTTAACTTGCATATAAGTACCCCTGTTTCCGAGTTTCAATAACCCCCCTTTCCGTGATACTTTTGGAAAAACTCCATTAGGTCCATTGTAAAAGACCGGAAAAATATTTTGATCAAATAAGGCACGATATGGGAAACTGGAATGCCATAGCTATATTTATTTACCTACGAATGTGGGTATTATGTAATAATAGCATCTATCGCGCCAGTCAATGGTTAATAAATTCATCCGTAGTGTTATATCACAATTCATAATAATAAACCACTTCCTAAATATTTTCAGTTGTGGGAAACGTTAGTCATAATAATAATTATAATTATTGTGTAGTTATTCATTTATTCTTCTGTCTGTCGGCCCGTTAACTTGTTCGCGGCTGTTTGTACGCGGTTATAGACTGCACGAACAGTTGTAAATAATTATCATTTTCAACCAACTTACTTTCGTTTTTTACATAATATTTAATTCAACTTAACCTCGTATATTACACAGAATAATCATTTAATTCTTTGCAGTGAGTACTAGAGGAGACATCTCCGCTTTAAGTGTGTCTATAAGTAGGAAGTCCCTTAGTACCCTTAGTCACCCATACGTTTATCATTAAACTTTTTTAATTCGATAAATGGTTGCGTTTTCTAACGATTCTTTTACACCAAAAGAGCATAGAGATAGGGCAATAGTGTATATTTTCTTGATCGTTGATATGGACACCAAGAAAACAAAAACGAACCAGAACTCTGAAAGTATACCTACTCTACTTCTAGCTTGGGATCTATATTCGTTTGGTGTGAATGCACACTTATGTATACTTTTCATGAGATATTTTCATTTGCATACCTTTTGCAAATATCTAGAAGTAATTGCTATCCCGCTTGTCATAATGAATTGAATAACAAGCTGGAAACAGACAGAATCCTTGGGAATAAACATAGCTCCACCTTATTATTTGCTATGAAAGTACACTCTCCTATCATAGTAATTATTATATATTGAGACCGTCTTAGGCAGTTCGAAATTTCTACCCGTGGTTGGCCTGTCTCAGATTGAACGGGACCGGTTGGCTAGAAAAAATTGCCTCAGGCAAAAATTCCGCCGGCCATACTGACATCTTTCTATATAGTCTGTATTTCACAAATTAAAATATGACATAAAAATTTTAATTAAATTTTTCTTTTTTTTGTTGTGGCAATCCACGAAGAGTGTAATCTAATATAATTTGAAGGTATGTCTAGGAGGTTTAATCCAGCTTGACTCTTGAGAGTAATTTATTATACCTCGACTATTAATAATTTTATTTGTATGATCGAGATTACGACCTTAATATAAGAGTTGATGCTTTGTATTTCATAGATCCTTGAAAATAAAATATGCATAGATTCTAAGCTAGTAATAGGATTATTGTATGGAATCGAAGAATACACGCTGTAACAGCTAAGGTAAGCGCATAGAAATTAACTAGCTTATACCCGTCTTGCTTTACGTTTTTGATTCCGATTGTCAGGCTTGATCGGTAGGTAATTAGAAAGGTTCTAGTCTAGCTTCCCATTGCTTTGTAGACCTCTATAACTGACATAAGCACAGAAAAAGAAGAATGACACTTTTAATGTTTATTACAATTTTGTATGAAGATCCTAAAAAATAGGGTTTTTTAAATAGCTCTAAATATATCTATTAAAGTCAATGCAGCAAATTGTTTTAAAGAACCTTCTCCGGCATTTTGCACGGCTCTGTGCAGATTCATATCTGACGTAGCATTTGTATTTTGAGCGTGATGCTATGACATACGGTAAAAAGCAAAAAACATTTCTTAATTATTATGTAGATAGAGAAGGAGGGGCTAATGCGAGTTTTATTTAATTTCCCAATTTACCACGCAACTTTCTTAATTTTTTCTTTCATAAGAACCTTCTACTGATAAAAGCCAACACGACAAAAAAAGAATTAGTGAAATCGGTTCAGCCGTTTAGGCGTGATGCGATGACATACGGTAAAAAGCAACTAAAAAAACATTTCTGAATTATTATGTAGATTTACCACGCAACTTTCTTAATTTTTTCTTTCATAAGAACCTTCTACTGATAAAAGCCAACACGACAAAAAAAGAATTAGTGAAATCGGTTCAGCCGTTTAGGCGTGATGCTCGGACATACCGTAAAGTAACGACAAAAGGCAAATAAAAAAACATTTCTAAAATATTATGTAGATAAAATGCAATTTACGATGTAAAACTTAATTAATTTTAGCTAATAAGCTATTGAATTATGTTAAGTTATCGTTGATTCGGGTGAAGGATGACGTTCGATGGGACATAAGCTTGAAATCAAAACATTTCCTCTTTAATTGCTTTACTTTTAAAAAATTTCAATAGATGGCGGTGTAGTAGGAAGTACATAACATGTGATGTATGTTTGCGTATTGTATAGATATGTCGAAAGAATTGACCCATTTAAACCAATTTTTCAGAATTATTATGTCAAGATGTAATGAAGTCTCCTACTGGATACACCGCCAGAGAGAGAAAGGATTGTGATGAGAATATTGAATTAGTTGTCAACACTCGGCTACACACAGGGAGGTTAAACTCTACTTGAGGTGCATTTCTTGTATTTTGAAATATCTTTCCAACCTTCCATAATATCCTTCACAACATTCAACCGCGATATATAGATACTGCGTATGACCGCGCTATTTTTTTAACACGTGTGATGTTTTCCCTGAAAATGTATAGGCGTAAATTAAAAGTTAACTGAGGTAACAAATTAGACATTCAAGAGAATATTAATGAATACGTAAGTCAAACGTGATTATCTACTAAAAGGAGGAGTAAAGTATCACTATACTGTTGAATATGGATAGAAATACTTAATATAAAGAATAAAGTTAATTTGCTGTGGTTTAGTGGCAAAAAAGAATAGATGATATTAGAATAACAACGAAGACAATAATATAAAGCTGAATGTAAAGGTGCGGTAGGCGTGATCAACCGAGGATCAAACACACCTATTCCATCATCTAAAGTCCAGTCCAGAAGAAACAAGATAAGTAGTGCAATAGTTTTGGAAGAACAGAAAAGAGTGTTTTTAGTATAGACTAGATAAGGGAAAAATAAATGTCAACAATAAATTAAGATAAAATGAAATATTCAAACTAGTATTCTTCTTCTTCGTCATCAGCCCTCTCTACTAGTACATCATACATATTAGGATTATATAATAATATATTATACATAATATATAAACAATTTAGGGTTTTCCATCATGTGAAGTAACTGAAATTACTTATTCCGTGCAAGTTTTTTTTTCTTCCATAAGAACCTTCTGACAGTGACAAACACAACAAAAAAGGAATTAGCGAAATTGGTCCAGCCGTTCACACGTGAAGCGATGGCCTCGGAAAATAATAATAATGTTTTATTTTTCGAATAAAAAATACACTCTTAAAATTAACTTAACTAAAAACTTCGATAAATCCCACAAAGCATAGCCTGTTTGTGGATTTTACAATATGAAAACAATATTTAAAAAAAAAATCAAGTTTCTCCATGAACAGTAGCAGTTTTTAAGATAAGTCGTAGAAAAAAAAGTTGTGTAAATATTTGCCAGGGGCTCCATTTTTATATATAGAGATTGAGTAAAAATTAAAAGCAATGGTCTCTTTTCCATATAAAAAAACCTATATATTGATTCTTTAAAAAAGCTCTAAGGATTATTTTTTATTTAATGTTTTATCGAAGCAACGCAATCAAGGAAGTTATCGATGGCAGTTCTCCTATCTTCAGTATTTTATTCTATACTGTTAAACAAGAATCGCATAAATATAATTGATTAGCAAATAGTTAAGTTTATTAGAAAAGATGCAATCATAATACTGTAATGTATTTGAATTGATTCAATTATTATTGTTTATAAACAACTGTTTAATTGCCTACATTTGGTTATTTATTTGAACATAATAAACTACGAATTGCTAGGAACGGTAATAAAAAAAAACTTTGGGCATTTCACGATAGGTGGCGATGTACCCGCAACTTACGATTCGATGCATCACTGAACTAACAATGTCGTATTTTCTATTTACACAGTAATATAATGTCGTATTTTCTATTTACACAGTAATATAAATGATTGATTCATATTAACGAAGGTGAATATTACACTAATTTGCAGATACGTAGATAAAGATACATATTATGATATAATGATGACGGCAAAATTATCGCAGAAAGTACTGCGCAGAATTCCTTGGGCCCCTGCATGATGGTGAAACCTGGAGAATAACGCGATATAATGAAGAGCTATACATAATCTACTAAGCTCCCATCAGGTTTTCTGTGCATGCAAGATTGAAAAGGCTACGATCGGCCGGACATGTACAGAGAATACCATCATCGCGGGCACCAAGGATAATAATGGATAGAAACCCAGGATGCCGTATAATGATTGGCAGACCAAGGCTGCGATGGGAGGATGAAGTCAAGAAGGATGCCGAGCAACTTTGGAATTGGAGGACCGAGGCAGAGGACAGGGTTGTCTGGGGAAGATAAAGATACTGTACATATTTTAGGTACCTAATCATGACAGATGTAGCTTTTTTTTCAATTTCTATCTTAAGTGATAATCGACGTCAGGAGAACCTAAAATGACACATAAGAAGATGTTCAATTGGCAAAGATCTTCAGTACAAATCTAAGGGAAAGATGGAAATTTACAATAACACCACTGAAAACATAAACCTTAAGAGAAAGGTTTGCAGGTAGATTTGTGCATCTTTTCCTCCAGTTGAACGTGTCTTGCACGGTCCATTTCAGATTGACATATGAAACACTTCACTTAAGAAAAATACCCATGTTATATGAGTATAAACATTATTTTTAACCGGTTTTTATACTCATATGTCATGTTTATGAAAGATTGCGTGAAATGCAAATTATTTCCTAGAAATCAATAGGTGTACACGGCTGATGGATTATTAAATAGTAAGTAGATAGTATAGGAAAGTGTTTTTTAATAGTTTTATGTAAACACCTCTTCACACCACAGCCAGACAAACCTCAGACATTACCTTCGATTTTGATCATCGCTGATACTTGCAATTATAATTGTAGTAATGTTAGATACAAATCGTTCCATTTTCTCGAATATATTAAATGCGTTTGTTAAATGACGATCTCGGTTTTTATGACCGCTGATCTTTGCAATTATAATTGTAGTAATGTTAGATACAAATCATTCTATTTTCTCGAATATTGAAGAAATTTCTCAAATGATAGGATCTTTATAGAGAAAAAAAAAGATCTCTTCCAGCAAATGCTCTTTCTGGTGGAAAAATAAGTGGTAAGTCAGGCGTAAATAAACAGGAGAATCTGTATGGGGACAGTTGCTAAAACAAAGGTATTCGCGAATAGAAAAATAGTGGAGATCCGTTCTTTATTCCTGGTGCTTACAGGAAAGGTGTTATAAATAAAAGAAATGTCTTAATAAAAATGTCATATCATCCGACGGTTTATTTTAAGAAAAATGAGATGAAAATAGTTGAAAATCAATAAATTAATATCACCCACTTTTGTAAATTGAAAGTCATCTTAATACCGAGAAGGAACACTGAGACTTTAATGCGTACAGTTAAGCCCGGTGTTCCGATTAACTCTTATGCAATACTTTAACAGTCACTATTATTTAGTACCCACCTACGGTGTACACTCACTGGTCAATGTAGTTGGGCAAACAGTATGTCCATAATAATAATTATCGAAAGATTTTTGCAATATCTACTTCATAAAATAACTTAAAATACTACACCGCCATCTCTTGAAAATAATTTAAAGATATGCAATCGTAAAGACAATATTTTATCCTAAACTAGCTGACCCGTCGACTTTGGCTCGGTCTCTTATTAAGTTAACATAAATCATCGTCTACTAGATTAAACGGAGTTGAATTCGGTTAAGGAGTAGGTACTTATAATACTCAGGTCCTGAAATCCACTATATTTTTCTACTTCAGTTCATAAGTTCATTACACAAGCTCTCGAATTTTATGCAAAGGGTTGATTCGTGAAATAGGAAGATGTTTAGCACCGGGGATTAAACCCGCGACCTTCAGTACGATATTCGACAACTGAACCATCAGGCTACCAACCTTTTCATAGTTAAAACACTGAATGATGTTACACGCTGATATATTATTTTCACATGCCTCCAATAGAATTCTAACCTAAGACTTAACATTATTATTTTGCCATGAAATGATGAGACATCACACAATTTGCAGTAAAATGACATTTTTACTTTAAAAAAAAAATAAAAGGTGCAACAAATATTATGTTCAGTCATATAGTCTTCAAAGTATGTACGCATCATCTGACTAATTTGTTACACTCGTTGAGCCTATAGTGTAAGTTCTATTACGCGAGTTACGGTTTTATTAAGTAATGACTATCTGTGGGCAGTCATTGATATAATATAGATTTATATACGTCGTATTTACATGCACTAACCACAATTTATTTTAAATAAATATTCATGGTTTGTTTGATAACATGGAATATAAACAAGGGTACGTTGCATAGACGATGGACTAAAACAAAATTCAAGCATCGTTAGATATAAGATTTTTTTTTATAAATCAATTAAAAACGGGTACAATTAATGAATAATTAAATAATATAATCAAGGAAGAGAAAACGGAAATTGAAATACTCAAAAAAAGAGAGACTATTTGCCAATGATCTTATCAATAAATGAAAACTATTAGAGTATACTAATACGTAACAATGCCCATTGCCCCTGAATATGTACTGGTACTGTATTAGATGTGTTTTCTATACCATCTTACAAGTGCAAGAATCTATACTATAATCATAATATTGTATGTTGTTGTTATCTTTATTTGCAATAGATCTTAATCTCAAATGGAATTTAAATATCGTTTTAGTTCCCAGCCAATTATTCCCGATTTTGATAGGTGTATTGATTTAGATAGCGCCATCGAAAGTATTATTTCTGCTAGTTTATTACTCGATATTCCTACATGGTTTTGGCATCCTGTCTAAGACGGATTTAGACGGAACCGGTTGACTGATAGATATTGAAACAGATAATAATTAGTAGGTACTATCTGCGCCGTAATATTAAAACCTGTACATATACTAACAGTAAATTGTATAACTAATAAATTAGATGTATAAAGGTATTTTCTTGTCATTAACGACGTGATGGCTCGTCTGTTAATCACGTGATTTTTCAATGAATTTTAATCCCCCCTCCCCCTAAATCTAGAGTACCTAGTACCTATATATTCTTTGGTACAAAATATCACATTGAGGTGTTATCACGCTGCCCAGGTATTTAAAAGATGTTGTTTGGGGCAATGGTGTGTTTTGCAGGAAAATACGTTGTCCTGTGTCTTGTAACGTTATTGGAGAAATAGTATGGCATATGTTCTGTTTTTGTTCGACTTATTCTCAAGCCGTTGTCCTATAAAGTTCTTCGCCAATCATTCATCATATTCTGCACATCTGGAACATTCTCACTCATCAGCACAATATCGTTGGCCTCTGATCAGGTCAGATCGTTCATTAAGAGATTAAATAGTAGTGGGCTAAGAACCGAACCCTGATGTACCCCAACTCCTATGCTGAACGACTCGTTTGTGCCGTCTGTGTTTGATAATATACCTACCTATTAAATTTAAGTATGGCGACGGGTAGGTACCTACGTGTGTGTGTGTGTGTCGTGAAAGTAGAGCGATGAAAACCCGAAAGAGAACAAGCAGGTTACACTATGTAACAATCGTATCAGTTACACTTTAACATGAGCCAACTGTCCCAGAACGACACAAACAAACTAATATTTAGTGTACAATAAAGTTCAAAAAGGCCGTTTTGAAAAGAAAAATGTGCTGGAAACAAATTTATATTAAAAAAACTATTTGAGATTAGACTTTAAGGTTATTTCCTCTGACACGCTTCCCAGAACGCGCGATAAACAATATGCGAGCAAACACATAACATTGGTTAGATGAAGCCATTTTCGGTTTTTTATTGAAGGTTCTTAATTTTGAAATTACCATCGGTATGAGATTAGTTTCATTCCCACATATATATATAAAAAACTTATGTAGTTTGATTAATATGCACCCAGCCATGTTGCGAAAATAAACAAACTGGTTCTTAAATTTGTTCCAAGTAAAAAAAAAATCGTCACACAAATTCGCCAAGATAGACCCACATTTTAAGATAAGTATTTAATAATCTCTATAGTTGTTATGTTCTGACTATAATTAATATAAACGGACTATACAAGTATGCAATCTGCGTTACGAAACTCGGCCCATACATTCTTAAGATATTTCGAGGCAATTTCAACTTCAAAATACGATTGTATTTTTTTCTCAAAGTATAATTATTACGATTCAAGCTTTTCTCTCTCTCTCTGGTCTCAACTCAATACCAGAATTGATTTGCATTAAATCACACTCATTTTTTTGCCCTTTCTTCCAATTCAAAACTTCAGTCCTTCTCAATAGATAAATAAAAATAACGCCTCTAACGTTATTCATATTAAACGATATTTGTAAATATTAGTTGAATTAAAATAATAAGCTCCTTCTTCTTCAAAAAAATCTTCATGTAAAATAAAAAAGCTTTAAGCTTTTAATAATAACGTTATTAATGAAACTGCTATAACGTTTTTGAAATCAAGCCGTTATTCCCACCTCTATCCGTAATATGTTTCTTTTACTAAATGGTAAGGTACAAAAAAAATCGATCTATCGCTTCTGTGTCAAATATTTCAATCGTCTTTGAACACAATCTTTAATAAACTTCAAAGGATCTATAACATAAAAAAACTGTTAGATTTTTTATTTTCAAATACCGTATACCGTGTTTCTTTCCTTAGAAGCAGAGCTGTGGGATTTGGACATTGTGTGGTTTGAGGTCATTGAAACCGCGCAAGATTGAACGCGTTGGAGGGCTCTTGTTACCTCCCTATGCACCTAAGTGGGGTTAGAATGGGTGAATTGATTGATTGATCGATACCTTCATCGGCTAATAACCCTCTTCTACTGCCGTTTTCGAAGGCTAACAAAGTTTTAAATTTAGGAGGTCCAACTCTTCGAATCCTCGAAATCCAATCATGGGAATCTTATGTTTGATTATGTTCGATTTTCAAAATACTAAATTTTTCACGACATAACAATACATATAAGTGATCAATCAATAAATAAAAACTATAACATAACTCGTATGATATTGATTAAAACAGAAATCAACCAAAAAAAAACTATTGAAATTAATATTCTAGGTGTATTATTTTTATTTCCGTTACTTGATACTCATTGCTTGGACAACGTCAAAAATAATTTATAACAAAGTTATTTGACAAAAGAATATTTACTATAGGTACTTATTCATTTCATGAAAAAAAAAACTGAATACGTATCTAGTATAAAAAAGAAGACCCTTGACAAAGTCCAAGTTCATTTCAATTAATGGAAAAATAAATATTTTTTGAAATATAATATGCCTAACAACTCGTCCATCACTTAAATTCCACGTCACAACAGAAAAATATTACGTAACATAAAAAAACTAGTACGTGCTTTTAGACATGAATTCGGTAGGTAGGTAGGTACCTATTCAATCACCAGTATATTGATTATTATAAATAGTGAAAGAAAGCGATCAGTCATATACAATTCAATACGCAATCCTAATTAGTCAAAGATTATTTATATTCAAATCACAAAAACAGGTTGTTTAACAGATCACAATATTTCTTACTAAAGAAGCAGTTAAGTACCCCTCGCTTAGACAACGGAAAGTAAGTAGTAATAAAAATATTGAATCGGTTAAACCCTTTTGAACAAAACAGCATTTGAACAAAATATAGAAAGTTAAAAGATTTTCTACGTAAGGCTGCTACGTTTATACATATTATTCAGACGCCACAACTCTTTATAAAATGTGATAATAGGCAGAGAGTACGAACTTCCACTCTTTTATATCCAACACACACTTCATTCGTTTCTTCCACCGACTTTACATTTCTCATAAAACCCCTCCTATTTCGTCATTCCTCGAGGACAAAATCAATTCTCAATCCACGTTATACTCGATCGACCTTGCCGTCGTACACTTTTCCATTCAGCCATATAAATTATGTATGTTATTTTATTAGTATCCATTCTTTCAATATGCTCAAGCTATCTCAAATTTTTAACTTTCATCTTTGTAACAGCACTCACTTCCATACCACATTATTTTCTAATATTGTCATGTCTAACAGATTTTGAAGACATTTTAAAGTCATACATAAAAACAGTTAACGCTCTTCTTTATTAGAAAAGCACAGAAAACTTACTTAAGTGAGTGATCCGCTAAATCACGCCGTCTACCCGAAGCATTCCCCACGGGTGAAACATATACCTACACACATTTATACAGAGGTGCGTGAGTTCTATATGAACACATATACCTACCATGTTTGTTGTCAATTTTTTTAAATACGAACTTTAGGTAGGTACCTGCAGCCATAATTTGCGCGTCGAAGAGAAATTATAACTGCGTCACATAGTGACGGGTGATCCCTAGTATATATTCCGAATAACGGATCACATCTATGAATTTTGTTACACGGGTGTCGGCCATATTTTTTTTTAATCTCGATCCGTAGGTAGGTACACAGTAAAACGTATTTTATTTTAAATTCGAAGGATTTCTAGGAATGCCACCGATCTGTTTTACATTTTCAATTCGATTGGGGCGGAATATGGAACTGACATTGATAACATGCAAATAGGTAAGTTCACGTCCCTTTTTATTATGAAACTAGCTATCCCGACAGCCGTTGTCCTGTGGTACTTACTACGATGTATGATGATAATATGTAATCGAATTTGTATAGTGATAAATCAATTACCTTTTACTAATGTAATTTCGACCGATGCATGTTTTAAAACATACATTTCCATCGGCATTCTGACAATCACACCAACTGATAGTTACGTCAAACTCTAGGTTAATAATTTCAAAATTAGTATAAAATTATCTTCTTCTATATATAAATACGTGAAGGGAAAACTTTGCGACTATTTTTACGGAAAATTCGCGGGCGGAAGAGTATGAAATTTCGCACACTTATAGTATATGTATATAGAGAAGGGGTGGCGAATGCTAATATTTTCTTATAATTATGCATGAAAATAGATTAAACTAATTAAAAAAAAAAAACATTACACACACTACTGTAATGTTATGTATTTTTTTTTTATAACCTTTTCGGCAATTCATCCATTAGGATGTTTTGTGCCAAAAACACTATTATTTTGATACAACCTATCGACTACTGCAGCAACTACCTCTAAAAATGGATTGTATGGAAGAGAAATTGGAGTATAATTGTGTGATGATTTTATCAAGAGAGCAGTTCCTCCCCCTTTGCCCTCCTGACTATGTATTTGATACTCGTACAAACTTCTACAGACTAGGTAGGTACTTATAAAGAAGATCAACTTCATAGAAAAAATAAATAAAATGTAAAGCGCTTCATAAAATTTAAAAAAAAAAAATGTATTGTGCTTGTAGCTTAGTTCTGATTATTGTTCATTTTTCATGCATTTTAATTTATTGTTACAATTTATTGTCTTAATTTGATATTATTTTATTTATCTGTGATTCTTTGAATGAGAGTAAAGTTTGTTTTATGTGCTTTTATTGTGTCTGTCATATTTTATTTTATATACCTGTATAATTGATAAACATTTAAATGGCCCTGCCGTTTGTAAGTAAATAAATAAATAATGGGCGCAGAAAGCTTTTTGAAGGCGGTAAATTTAAATGGAAGGTGGAGCTGAAAATAGCGGGATATTGAAACTCATTACGTCAAGTTGAGAATAGATATTTTATACATGATATCAACATTTAAAATTTGACGTATCCATGTCACTGTATTGGAAAGAAAATTGTACAATAGCACTCGCTCAGTCTATTGTTCAAACATATAATATATATATATAAGAAGTGGTTGGTGGCCCAGCGGTCACAACGCCGTACTTTCGTACTGTTTCGTGTGGACGACGTCGTGGTTCGATCCCAGGTGCCGACCATCTTCCTCTTTCACGACACAAGCTTTAAGTAGCTTACTGTGAAAGAGTCAAGGAGTGTATTTGTGTTCACTTTGAGTGAGCACAGATTCATTTTATTTAAAAAAAAAATCTAAATTAGTTATGGTCGAATTTCGAGCACTGATCGACCACTAGTATTGTTAAAAGCTCTAAGAAGGTTATACCTGTTTTAAATTTTCGGTAGTTCCGCGCAACTCTCTTAAATTTTTCTTTTATAAGAACTTTGTCCTTGTCGATGGTGGCAAACACTACAAAAAAAGAATAAACGAAATTGGTCCATTGGGCTCTGTTTTTATATATAGAGATGAATAACTTTGTACTAATATTCGCGACATAATAAATTCTCACATTGTAAGGACTCTGCATTGCTTCTATGAGCTTTCTTGGTATGCGCCTGCAGTCGATGCTACGAGGCGAATAAAAATACTTAATATTGCATTTACGTAGAAAAATTCATTGTCACTTTCTACGTAATAGGAAGATATTATGAAGTTTCGCATTTTTGTATGAAAGCGCCTTCCTACCTGCCTTTTACCCTGTTAGGGTGTTAGTGTGCGTCGATTATAATGAATTACGGCGCATATCGGAGGAAATAACGGACTAGTTGAACTGTCCGCGAATTTATTTCTTTTTTTTCAATTTTTAGTTAAAACAAAAAACATTAACGAACCGTATTGAAGAAAAACTTACTAAAATTAGTAGGGACCTGTAAAACAAAATGTTTTACAGGTCCCTACTTAACTAAAAATAATAATAGAGATTTTGAGAAATAAAACGGATATAAAGACAGGAGCATCCATTAAAATTTCATTTTTTTATGGCCAAGTCGATCGCCATAAATTATTCTAGGGGGATGATTTTTTACGCGGGTGATCTTTCCGATTTTGGTTACGAAAACCCAGTTTCCCCATTAATTCACTCGAACATATATCAATTAATCCCGCGTCTTATTTAATTACTTAAAGCTTGTGTTGTGAAAGAAGAAGATGGGCGGCACCTGGGTTTGAACCCACGACCTCCGATACGAAACATTACGAGAGCCAGCGTCGAAAACATTGAACTAACAACCACTTCATCTCTTGCAATTCGTACATAAGAGGACGTGAAAATGGACGTAAAATCTATCTATGGTTATTTGGCAATAACAAACATGAGTGCATGAATTTGACACACGTTGCTTCAATAATATGGCCGCTACAAGCTGTCAATGTTCGGAAGTACCTATTGGAATACTCTTTTTAAAGACACTCCCATGACCCATTGATGTAAAAATAAAAAAGCCAGTCTTTAATTATTTGTGCTACTAAATATTTATTTATAGCTATAAACTAGTTTTTAGCCATTCACAAAAGCTCCCAACAGATAAACGATTGGCCATATATTTTTACCCTTTTTGTGATAAATCTCCTACGGACTTGACTGAATGCGAAAAATCTTGGACGGAAAGACCTACAGTTGGGTACATAACGTAATAAGTAATATTCCGATGGATAGTGATGGTAACGTTTGGCGGCCCAGTTTGATTAGATCGACTAGGTGGCTAGCGATGCCCAATGATTTACAGTTTACACGAAATACCATAGATTATATTACGTATTGACGAAAAAACCATAACTCAGTTACGTACAGACTGTGGGAGAATTCATACGATCGAAAGAAAAGTAACAATGCTTTTATTTTACGTGCCATTAATGCCAGGACAGTCACTCAGAGATAGAATGAAAATGAAACGGTGTGACAAAGAAGAAAAGTTGCAGACATAAGTCATCATCCACCGAGTTGAACTTTGAAGTGGCAGTGAGCGGGGCGTGTGACCAGAAACTCGACTGAATAATCAATAAAACGTGAACTGTCACGGTAAGCTCGAACGACAAAAACAATCGTGGGATGACCACAGTTGAGGTGGAGAGACAATGTTTAACATGCTGGGGTGACCTAGATGCTGACGTACAGGATAGAGCGACATGGAATCAGATGGGTTGGACGAGAATGGGCTAAAGAATAAGAACAATAGAAAAAGCTATAAAGTGAATAAGTTTCGTTTCTCGGCAATCACCACAATAGAAAGGTTTCACTATGATTTTTCATATTATATTGATTCTAATAATTTGACCACCATCTGTAGATATGTAGAAATTCACGGACGTTAAACACATCAATTACTAATCATTAACTTAATAATATACATAGGTATATGAAACAATAGAAAAATCTAGAATGGTGAATACAACGTAACATGAGTAATCGGACTTTTAACTTAAAATTCGACACAAAAATATAATATTATGGTTGATTCGTACGCAGATATTAAATTGGAAGTGCATACACTCAATACGGATGAGGTCTTGGTTTTGAGGGTTTACTGTCAAACTTCTACGTCAGATGTTTGAAGCGAGAGATCTTTAGATCTTCAGTTTTTTTCGAAGGATGACACTTGGAAGTTATGCGCTGGGTTCCTAGAAAATGGTCCGTCGTCTGATAAAGACGGCAATCTTTGAAATTATGAGAATATTATGTTTGTTACAGCGTTAACCAAGTAGACAATGTTCTATCGAGTTATAAGTATTAATTCCCGCAAAACAGCACCAGAGTTTAAAAAATAAGGGTGTTTAATTGACGTATTAAAATTGTGTAAAATAGATATTTGATAATATTTATACAGACCCAGCCTGTACTGGTCAAGGTATACAGTTTAGTGTGTATAAATAGGTACTGCTCGTTTCATAGTAAAATTTAGATTTTATATTGTACTAGCTGACCCGCCCGTCGACCTTCGACCTAACCCAGGGAAATAAAATCGACTTATTACATGAATAAAATGCAATTTACGACATAAAAACTTAATTAAATTTAGCTAATAATTTATTGCATTATGTAATAATTATCGTTGATTCGGATGCGGGATGAAGTTCGATGGGTCATAGTCATAAGTTTGAAATCAAAACAATTCCTTTATTATTGCTTCACTTTTTAAAATAATCCAAGAGATGGCGGTGTAGTAAAAAATAAATCACACGTGAAACCTGATACCGTATTGTATTTATCATTGAATGAATAGATCCCATTAAAACCAAATATTACTGAAATATAATAGTGAGATAAGTTCTCACAAAGTCAAATTGATCAAAGGTAACATAGACATTAAATTAATCTGCTTAGTTATTAGTAAAATGAATAAATTACCTATGTCTGGCTTTGTATGACAAATAAGTAAAAAAAACCCGAGGGTATAAACCAAAAGCGATCTAATATTCTTTTTATGTAACCCATATGAAACGGATCTAAAGGGTGGCATTGAGAATTGTATAACGTGAAAATTCTACGAAAATCACCCATAAAAATATGACGTGGCTTTTTACGCTGACTCAAAATTATAAGGATGCACTGCACCGCAATAAAATAGTTGAAAATATCAATGTGTTAAAAAAAACTATGCAACATTCCGTCTAATCAAGGTTAAATTTAATAGTTTACCTACTTGGTATATTATGCTTTAGCCCGGAAAAGTTGATACACATTTAATAGTAAATACGTGGTATTTTTTCACAATGAATTCTAATGGAATAAAATGTCATGCGGAAAATAATGAACGAATATCACATAATATACCTGCATAGAAAAGGGATTGTTCGTTTTGTTGCGCTCTGTTTTCGTCCAGTCACCTGCCGTTGTTTTGTTAAAAGTGGCTAAGATCTGGTAAATGTAGATACCTACCTAAAACGGACAGTTCTGTTGTTTACGACAAAAATTAATCATTCTTCCAAATTCTTCTTATTTTTAGGGCTAACAAAAGTCTTTGATCTTAACCCTTCGTCCACAATTGCTGGAAAAAAGCCTGTACTGGAAACCATTCATAATATTAGACATCGAAATCATTAGAATCGCCGATCTCGATCACCAACGTGGAGGGTTGCCTTTTGAAAATAAGAAGTACAAAACAAGAGCATTGAAGAAAAACTTTTCTTTTTTTCTTTTCTTAAAGGTCAAACAAGATAATTTCGAAATAACCTATATGGGACGGCTAGGGATGCTGGGCATGGGATTTTTCGACGTATTCAATGTACCTGAATCAACCACCGACCTGAACCAACTCCTGGGAAAGTTTGATATAGCATATAGCGTATCTATAAGTGTGCCTTTACACTTAACGAATACAGAGCCAGAGCTGGAAGTAGAGTATATTTTCATGATCGTTGATATGGACACTATCCGTCTTATTTATAAAAAAATCGTTAATCCTAAGATTACGTATAACTCACTGATCAGTTTTTACTTCATTTATAAAAAATATTTGATCCGTGTCTGTTATGTACATATGAAGACATTTCACACAAAATTTTGTAAACAAACAAAATAGTAGCCGGGCAACGCGAGTGTTTACAACCAAAATGCGCTATGTCAGATTTGAATGATTTGGAGTTATTGATGCAGAATAGGTAGCTACCTTATTTTTTTAATTATTTATTTTATATTAAAATATAGTTAAGTCCTTATTAAATCATTCGAAGCCTTTATGTTTCAGCCAAAATGAACTAATTCACGGTACTTTAATAAAAGAACTTTGCTAATATCACTTAAATTTTATTTTATATTGCCAAAATATTTTCTACTGCAATGCGGTCATCTTCAGTGGCTGTCTGAGTGAATACTATTAGTGAATACTAGTATTCATATATTAGTATTCAATATCACAAAGTTCTAGAAAAAACATTTATTGAACAAATTCACGTTTGATCTGTAACTACTTAAAAAGTATTCTTTGAATATTTTCGTCAAAAAGTCATTATATTTCTTATAAATTTAGTTGGTGCAGCATCATGGTTGTAAGCCCTCGAATGATTACGAGAATGCATATTTGCTTTATTTGTTTAAATTTCCTATTATCAAAATGATAAACCAAAACCAAAATGTAATGGACCAAAATATGAAGGGAGCACATATTTGGACAGGGAAAAAACTTAAATACAGTGTATTTATAACAAAAAGCGTTATTGTATACTCGAAACAATTGTCAGTTGATGTTAAATCCAATATGGCGGGTCAAAATCTACAGAGATCAGCCCACAATCAAGCGATATGAGTTAAACTATCTGGATGACAGCTTTATCGTAATATTTTCTAACGCTGCGCTATTTTTTCCACTGATCGTAGTTTTTTATAAATAAAGTAGTATAATCTTTCATCGCCCATTATTATATTAGTTCTTGCTTGATATTGGTTTCCATGGTGTCCAATATCAACCATAAAAGAAAGTATGCTCTGTTTATAGATTCGACTCTATGTTCGTTTGGTGTAAACAATTAGTTGAAATAGTTGAGTGTATTATTATTATCATCATCTGAAAGAAGTATGAAAATATAGTAGCAGGAGACCTGCATCCCTGAATTGAGTTTGAAATCCAAAAATTTTACAAACGATAGAAAAATAACCTTGATGAGACATCAGTGAATTTTGATAGTATATATGACAAATTACGATCACGCAAGATAAAATACAGAGCAGCCACATGACGCCAACAGACCAAAAGTATCGCGTGTGAGACACTAATTTAACAAGACCGTCTTTGGAAGCATTGCATAAACCAGTATTATTTGTTGCACCGTTGGCCTGGTTTCCCACAAACTTGGTTATGAAATAGCTGGAGGTGATTCGAAGACTGCTTATTTTATCAAAGCGTCCTGATTATATTCCAAATATTGCATCTCGTTCAATAAGAAGTAATTAGTATACACACATTCCAATTTTAATGACGAATCTAAACAGTAACTCCACAAGGCTTTTATAGCACCCACCTGCTGTAAAAGGTTTAAGTCTTAACATTTTCAAAGCTAGCTCGAACCTTACCCTATTTCTTGTTGTACCTCCGACGATATGCGAATACTGATCGGTAAAAGAACATCTATAATATGAAAGAAAGTCGGGTTAAGGCGAACACTTAATTATAACTCGAGATCGGCTGAACAGATTCTTCCGATGTTTGGTTTTTTGGATTCTTCTCCGCTCCGAATAGGGTCAATCCATTTCAAATCACAAAAAATTTGTTGCTCGACTTTTTTAATTTTAATGAATTTTACATAAAATGTCGAGCAACGGCCTGGGTGATTCGAAATGGATAGACCCGATAACAGAATATAATTACTAAATATTCGAAAAATTTATAGTAAATAGTATAAAATATAATATTAAAGTAAGTATGGAAGGGATTTATTGACAACAACGCCATCTGTGAAAAAAATCATAAGGGTTTTTCTGATTAGCGATTCCCAAAATGTCCCAAAAAGTTCATACAAGTCAAGTCAACTTGCCAGTTGGGCATGACTAGCCTATTCGTTGTATTTCTAAGTGCCCCCGATGTAGGCTTGATATATTTAGTATGCATGACGGTAAAACAAATAAAAATAACCTTCCCAGCTTAATTCGAATGAATAAACCGTGCGTTCATCCAATCACAGCATGAACTGAGTCGATCTGCAAAAACTGATCTATCAATATAATATGCAGATATCCTCCTTATTAATAAAACATGAATCTGAAACGTGTCTAATACGATTTATAAGCGGAGGATACTTCCTATTTTTGGAACACGTAAATTTCCATGTGTTTTTTTTTATCGTATTGTAAACCCTTTTAACTCCCTAACAGTCTCCAATTATTATTCAATTTTATTTAAAGTTGTCATTGCTGACGAGTTGCAGTTTAATTCGACAGTTATCCGAAAAATAATAAAATGTATCCTAAGCGAAAAATTTCAAGTACCAGATGACGTTTGTATTCAATTAGTTTTATAATTACTCACAGACCCGATATGGCGTTTCGATTATTATCACGCCTCCTACAGCACAATTGAAATGCCAGCAATGATTTGGCGAAGCATTCAATCTTGATTCCTTGTTGCACACAAAGTTTTAAGGTGCATTTTGGTAGGTAATTATTTAAACTAATAAACTATAAACTAAAAACTAAACAAACTTATCTATATCTTAATAGAGCATAACACTGATTAATCGACTATCACAAAATGTGTATATAGTGATGGGTGAGTTCTGTTGTAGGAAACGGACGGATACACCCATACATATGCAGTTACGTGTCAATTAGCTATCATTTACGCTTCTTATCGAAATTATAATTTCCTACAGTTTCCAAATATTAACCAAATCAGGTATAGGTAGGTAAGTCATTTTTATCTAAAAATCATTCGGTTAACGAAAGTGTTTTACTTTTATATAGAAATACTTCTCTTGCCTAGTGGTGAAACAATCGATAGCAGTCTTTGGTAGTGACGCACAAGCAATGGTTAACTAATTAGTGTAATTAGAATCCTC
Source organism: Mystacides longicornis (assembly GCA_963576905.1). Classification (NCBI taxonomy): domain Eukaryota; kingdom Metazoa; phylum Arthropoda; class Insecta; order Trichoptera; family Leptoceridae; genus Mystacides; species Mystacides longicornis. The sequence continues at coordinate 12,247,869 of OY756429.1, forward strand.
GAACACTATCCATTTTTTAAAGTAAACAGCCGTTTAAAAAAAAATGCCCTATAAACATAAACTTTATCTTAAGTACTTATTTATAAAAAATTATTGTGCTCGCTCACATTGAACACAAATTTACAGTGGTAAGAGGAATATGGGCGGCACATAGGATCGGTTCCACGACCTCCAATACGAAACGAAATATGCAATTCCGTAATCGGAATGGAAAATAAGCTACAAAAGTTATGATAGAAAATAAAATAAAAAAAGAGCGACATGTATATTTTAGTGCAAGCTAAATAATTCCACATATAACCATCTTTTGATGCAACCATTTAATTAACTAGATTCGATTATTAAGATGTGAATTTTTACAAATTTAAACCAATACAGGTTTACGAAGGTCTTCTGCTGTTTCGAAGAAAAATTATTCTTCTTTAGCGAATATTTTAACGGAATTGAGTGCAACTTATCAAATTCAGTGTTAGTAATTATGATAATAATATGTGATTATAATAATTATAAAAGATGTATTTATGAAGTCGTGTTGTAACTAAATGTAATTTTCGACAGGAGTTAATAAATAGGTACTTTGAATATTATACTTAGTATGAAGACACAAAGTTTTCAGTACAATCATCGCAGTAGTACCTAATAATAAATAATAATCGCAGTATAAATAGCTATAATTTAACAACTTTATACTAAACTAAATAATACTTAAATCGATTTTAATAACCGCATTCTGCAGTTTGATAAGTAGAGTAACAACATTTACATACCAGTAAGTAGAAAAGATTGTATTACTCACTTATGCATTTAAGAATAATTTTATTTATTTACATACTAGCGGACTCGACCGATCTCACTCTCTCAAAAGATACTTGAACTTCTAAGACGCCTAAATGAAAACATAAGAAGTTTAAGATATATTAGTAATTTCAATACAATCATCCAAATTGAGGTGGTTTGGGCATGATATAATGTCTTAAACAATATTAATGCTGAAAGGATCGACCGCGAATCATGTGGAAGAAACAAAGCGATTTTGTCCACAAATAAGGCCAAGTCAGAAGTAAAGAAAATTGAGAAAGTGTAAAAGGAATGTGTATGTTTTTAGAAGACGCAAAAGACGTAGGTATTTTTGGATAGTTCGAAAGGTAGTACTAGTTTTTTTCCCGCAGGCCCACTACAGTGTCAATATAGTAATAAACAATTTAAGAATATTATACAAAATGCACAACAATACAGACAAAAACCCATATGTGTAAGAAAGAAAGTAAAAACAATAATATAATATGTCACCTAGTAACAAACGGGGTGTGATAAAATGTGGTCAACTACATTGTATATATGCTCGTGCGTGATGTAAAAGGCCAATTTTGCAGTAGTCAGAAATAAAAACAATTGCAAAATAATAAAAAAACAAATACAGAAAAAATGAAAAACAAATCAGTAGACCAGAGTTTTTTCTCAATGCAGGGTGGTGTAAAAAGTGTCACGCATATTATCACATTTTTGACATTGTCAGAATCTATTACTATTTTTTTTTTTTTTTATAAAATGAATCTGTGCTCACTCGAAGTGAACACAAATACACTTTTGACATATTTCACAGTAAGCAAATCCTTGTGTCGTGAAAGCGGAAAATGGTCGACACGGCCGGGATTCGAACCCACGACCTCCGCACGAAATATTGCGAAAGCCGGCGTCGTAACCGCTGGTCTATCAACCACCTCAAACCGCTGCATTCGCTTAGTCTAATGTTAATATTTATAAACTTTATTAGTTATGGTCGAATTTCGAGTACTGGTCCACCACTAGTCGTAATAAATTGACAAATCCAATCCGAATATAATAAAGTATTGAATAGTATTATCTTCTTCTTCTTTTCAGCCTTTCAAGCCGGCGTCGTAACCGCTGGTCTATCAACCACCTCTTAATAGCATAAAGTTTTTTTTTTTCGTAACAACGGTCAAATTTCATAACCTGCAAACTTACGACAAATTACGGTAAATTTAAATTACCACAAAATTTCATAAAAAAAAAAACAATATTGCCTTTTGGGGGAGTTCAATTGCATACACACAGTCTGAAGAAACATATATACATTATGATAATAATCAGTTATAAATAATAATATAGATATGAGTTACGCAATATTAAATACTACGTTACACTATCTCTTTCGACCGTTATAAAGAAATGCTGATAATAAATTATGAATATTGAAAAAAATAAATAAGAACAGTTGCAAAATCTGTCCCACAATACGAAAATAATGCGAGCAAATCCAATTGCTAATGTTACATATTACATTTATCGTCCGTATATTGGTATACTTAATGTGTGTTATCAATTACACAAACGATAACGAACATTGATACATACGTAGCTCTTTTATTGGAGCGAAGAAATACACTGTATCATTGCGAATGCTTCATCACATGCATCCCTAACACTCAAAAGTCTTTGACAGCCTCAGCTTAGGTTTCCCAATTCTCCCCCTGCCTTAAAGTCTTTTGGTGAGTTATTTTTAAAATTGCCCGCTTATTCGCCCTTAATAACACATGACACAGCCAACGGAGTCGGTTCATATTATTATACATTTGACTACACTTACAACGTTGTACAATTCGTGCAACTGGAATTGCACTAGCTGCGTAGCTAGAAGCATTACCACAGAGGAGGATTATGGCTATGGATAGATTGACCCATCATTCACCTTTAAGACTATTACCTACACGTGGATCGATTTTACCCTAACTTGGCGATTTTGACTTTCAACCGGTTTTTTGTAACAAATACTCCATGGTGCGTCGTCATCATTTTTTCAATAACTTGTATGCTTAATTGTTTTTTTGTGCCTGAGTACTACAATAAAGGTAAAGAAAAATACATAAATACACAATTAAATTAGAAGAACGCATTTCTCAATATGATGAAATTGGCACGAAAAACGAAATATATAAAAAAAAAACATCATTTCAGGGGTAACTGACATTCAGGCGTTCATTCTTCTGCTAGTAAAATGTACTGCTTCTTGATACAACTTATCTTAGTAGAATGTTACCAAAATTTGACAAAGGGATGTTGATGAGATCAGCCCATGGGTAACACCTATCAAAAATTAACGAAGAAGTACAGCAATTGTTTGCAATAATATCAAATGAAGGTCCAAAAAATCAATGTTGACTAGCTTTGTAGTCTAAGAAAAAGTCATTATATGAATCTCATAATGTAAGCTAATTTGGAACGCTTGAGATAAACAATAAATAATGTTGAAATGTAGGTTACGCCAGAAACATTAGCACGTGAAGCGCTCGGTCCAAACGTCTACAAGCTCACCGTACCATATGAGGAAGTTACGTGGGATACTCTTGCACGAAGGACATCGCCAGCCTACTTGAACTGCAAGATAATGCAACAGCAATCAATTACTATTGTGGTAACAACTTTAGCGGAAAGTATTCCTAAAATAGTATCGATAAATGTCACACTTAACAAACGCTTGTTTTATTATTTTGAAAGGTTCATTTCATTTAAAGCTAGCAGCAGAAGGCATAGAAAGAGACCATCAATTGTTTCGATTGTCCTATAAATAAGTCATATTGTATTTGAACACCACGTTGAAAACTGCGGAAAATTTGACATTTCTCCCCGTTGGAACAGTTGTATGTAAGGACTAAGGACCAAGGAGTTACTCTTGATATTCAATCCAAATTTCAATATCTACTTAGTACTTTTATAAATCTTCATTTATACCATTTTTTTCGTAAAGCTGGAACTAGGTATGTGAAACTATTTTGATGCTTTAACAACCAAAATCTAAATGTCATAATGGCATCGTTGTTAAGATTGAAATTGGATCGGTATTGCGATGGAAATGCAGAGTGACCCCCCAGATTGCGACAATTAACGGTTTCCTTATGAGCATTGCATTAAGTGAACTGAGGACAGAGATGCTTGGAGAGACTTAGTTCGAGAGACAACAGCAGCGAATCAGGGTGGACACGATTTCAGGAATGAAGAAGAAGACAAGAGAGAAAGAGAGAGAGAGAGAGAGAGAGGTAAAAGTAAATGGTCAGTGAGATTTTTTTTCGTGATTTTTCCGTTTTAAAGTTTATTACTTACATTATCCACATTCGCTCCCTAGGTAGTGCATGTGGTCGCAACAAATCCTCGCCTAGTACTTATCTCTATGCTGGAACCTGGGTTTGTAAGGATCCAGGGCATCATTCCATTCTAAACCGGCACCCCGAAGGTCTCAATCGTACGCTCGCTTGATGATGAGCTTGTTAACCTATTTTCAAAATTAAAAGGTTGCAATTCACAGCACTTTTTTTAAAAATCCATTGCGCTGACTAGTGAATTACGTAAGTACACAACTAACAAAAAAACAAAAATGTATGTAACGATATAAATAGCCAAAGTAACAAATAAAATAAATTACACAACACGTGCACACGTATGAGAAGTAAGTTTGAATACCAACTACTTATAGACTACCCTTCGAAGGGTTAGTTAGTACCAAGGAACTTTCATCAGTCACATTGAACATGGAATTATTACAAATTGCCGGACAAACAACCTACATTACTACACATGGTGACTTTGTTTCTTAGTATTTTCGAAATAGGAAATACGCTAATATTATTTCTCTTTAAAATAGATATCATTACATTTCCGATCGTACAAATTAGCGAATCATTTCTTCGCCGATACTTTAGTATCATTATATGCATAGGTAAAATTGGTACGGTTTTATTGTGTGTAAATTCGTATATAATATTTAGATTATAAAATAGATTTATATCGGTGAGAGTGAAAAGAGACGGTGACAGTGAGTAATAAAATAGTAAACGAATTGAACAACCAATCGCTATAATAATGAAGCAACAATAAAACGAACAAAATGTAATATACCTACCTATATGGAAATAAAGCATATAGGCGAGAAGAGATTGATTCATGTTCATAAAGATTGTAAGGTGCACGGAGTACTTGAATTGGGTACTTTGAATTTCACGTCAAGTTTTTTGACAAAATCAGCATTCTATTCTAACTAGCTTACATTGGGTAGTGCATGATCAGTGGAATAGAGAAGGATATATCAGTGACAAACGCTTTAGCGGGATCCACTTTTAACGAGATCGACCAACTTCTCAGTTAAAACCGAATGTCGTCTTTTCAATGCGTGTGTAATGCCAGTGTTCTTATATGGGTGTGAGACTACGCATCTAAAAAAACAGACATCAATAAACTTCTAAGCATTAAAAATAAATTCCTGAGACAAATTCAAGATGGTTCGACTTTATAACAAACGAAACCGTCCTGTCACGAACGATGCAACCCCCAACGACAACGGTAAGACAGATCAAGACTCACAGCCTCGTTATCAAGAGAGCTTATGATGAAGACCTTCGGGATCCTGGCTTTGATTGGAATGACGCCCTGGATCTAGTCCAGGATAGAGATGCTTGATGATGCTTTGTGTTGTTTGGCGAGCACATGCTCTACCCAGGGAACGAAAGAAAGTTTGAACAAGAGGCCGCATTACGATTAAAAAAAAGACCATTAGTTCATGAATTTGAAAGGTTATTATTACTATTATTTCATTGTCAAGACATTGCTTCACTCAACGGAGCGGGCTGCAGACTAAGTGCAGTGTGGATCGGAGGCATTTCGTTCACTCAACCATAAATCATGAACCTCAAAAGTGGGTAATAAATGTCTGCAGAAGAGTAGACAATTTTCTTTCTTACTCTATGGATCAACCTCAATATACAATGTAAAAATAATCTACAAAGATGGCATTATCCGCGGGGAAAAGAACCCAGAGCAAGCAAACGCCTATCATTGATGAAAGGTAACACTAATGGAAATCTGAATACGAAAAATAACCATGCAACATTTGTAGCTGTAAAAGAAGGGACCCATTATCCATTCATCCAGGCACGTTGACGTACTAAGAAGATGTAAATTAGAGTTTCCGACAGATGTGAAGTCACAATTTCAACAACATCAGACGATGGAATAGGCAAAGAAAAAGGATTTAGCGGGACCGTGCCGAAAGGATAGACAGCACCAGAATTGATGCGGACATGACCGTGGAAACCCAGACAACTATAATTTAGAAAGTTATAATATGTATACCCAATCATGAGATACGTAAACTAATCTGAAACCGTCAGAACCAGAAAGTCTCCACAAAATAAAAGAAGTCAGAAAAATCCCTCGAGACAGAAGACAGTCAGTCTAGAACAAGCATGTCCAGGGTGGCAAACACAAGAGCTGTAAGCACGTAAGGAATTCCCTCATTTGGTAGACTTACAGAACGAACACCCAATGGCCAATAAAGAATACGAAAATCGTCCAAAGAAAGACGGTAGGTACATTGAAATTGTATAATAGGCTACATCAGTAATGTATTATTATGGAAGAATATGCAGGTAAATGGTATGGAATGGCTGATGGAGAGTATCAGGAGGGTGGGGGCTAAGGCAACTCGTACGAGAAGCCATTGCGAGTGGCCACTTGATGAATAATCACAATATAACCGTGTGTCGTGATAGACGGTTGAGAAATTAGCGGCGTTAAAAAGTAAAATCACCGGACGACACGAGAAACCGGTTCTATTATTATTTTGATGTCATACTTTACTTTTTATTCAATATACGGACCCACTGCATCTTCGGGTTTTATGTTATTTTGTCGAATGTGCCGTTTCGATTTCGTTTAGTGGACAAAGTTATTAACTGCGATTTTCTTAGGACAATTTTGTTTCAGTGACTTAGCTTTTCCGCATTTTTGTAAGTAAACTTTTTCATATTACTATTTTTTTCAATACCGACATTATACCTAATTGTTTTTTTTCGTTAATTCCTTTTTTAATATGTCATTGAATGTTCTTATGTCATAATAAAATTATTTAATTCAATAATGTTCTAGGAAGTATTTATGTTCAAACTTACCTTGCGATTTTTCAAATTTTCAAATTGTGCGATTGACCCTTAATACAAAAGCATTAAGAAATCGATGATTTGATCAAATACAAACATTCTATCTTTATTCAAGTTTGTACAACTGTTTATTTAATTTGGTCCAAATTATTTGCAAGTATAAGTATATGCAATCATATCATGTTATAAAAATATGCTGAACTAGCTTTCCCAACAGACATTATTCTTAACTTTGAATAGTGAATTCGAATTTTGTATAACGATAAATTAATTATCTATTTGAGCATTTTAATTCCGACCGATGCATCTGTTTTAAACCATGTTTACAAGTCACATTCTGACAATCGTACCACCTACCAATCAGTCAAATACAAATGAGTCAGTATAGCCGGCGAAACTTCCTATTTTTTAAGTTAATCGGTCCCGTCCAATCTGAGACAGGCCAACCCCGGGTGGAAATTTCCGGACCGGGAATCGAACCCGGGACCCCGTTATCTGAAGTCCACGCCTATACCACTAGACTACCGAGATCGGTTAATACGAGAATGCCGGCGAATAAATACAGATAAATAAAGTATAAAAGTTTAAATAAATAAAGCATAAAGGGTGTGTTTAAATACTGGGATTTTACATGTGACACTCCGTTTCGATAGCAAAGCAGGCGATCAAAATTTGGAGCAATCTTTGATAAGGTTGCTCTCCTATCTTCCTTGATCGTCCTAAAGGTGGAAATCCTTAACGACTGTTGCGACATGCATTTTTCTATGTGATTATTTAAATCGGCGAATAGGTAGGTACTTTATGTATATCCGACAGATAAATAAGTTTTACAGCCCGCTATTTTCTTTTGAATACAGAATCTTAACCTCATGTCTTTACAAACACTAGGGTCTCATTTTTTCGCGGCACATCGACCGATGACCACGGTACACCAGTGTGCCGCGACACACCATTTGTGAAACACTGTCTTAAACAGACTTATGATACACATTCTGATCGAGAGATATTATAATAACTTTGATATCTATAATATTTATAAATGCATCATAACTTTATTACAATATATGCGCAGAAATATTCAACAAGCGAAGGTTTGTCGTAGGAATTCTGATATTGATATGATGTGAACTATTATTGCATACCAACCCTTTTGAGTTATACACATGTTTGCTCCTTTGAAACCCTAAAATACAGCTGCATGCTACATGTGTTTTGCAAGAATGTAGCTGAAATTGTGAGCGATTCTATTTGTATTCACGAAAACAATAATGTTTAACAACATAATATCCTATATAATAACTGGTAAAGTTCGTTAGTAACTATGAATTTTCAATGAAACACACTAATCCCACGCGAAACATGTGACGTAACCCAATCCAACAACGGGAAATATTATTTTGAAAAGAAATTTGTGATACTTGATCAGAGGTTCCTAAATAGAACTATTGCTACGGGAAGAAATGTCATATTGTCCGCTGTTCACAACGTGGTGAAGAAGAATCGGGAACTTTTAAAGCACGATATAACTGATTAATAGGACAATCAATCAATAAAGTACCCTTTTCCATGCCTGCCTTCCGACAGGTTTTGCAGCTTTTTATTTGTTTTAACAGAATATATAACAACACAAACAAAAATCATGACACGAAAACATAAAACTACGATGCTCCAATAACATGTAGATATCCCCCGAATTAAAATCAACATGCTTAGACTAAAAAGTTTTTTATTTACGAACTATCATCAACATTTTCTACACAACAATTCGAAATTCGGTTACTCTAAATACGCTATAAATGTACAAAATTCTGAAAAAAAAATGTATAATTATTTCGCTAACATAATTAAAATGACTGGATTGGAATAAGGACCATAGTTCCGGATAACGCAAGACTGACTGGATTTGGCCAAGAAGTAAAAACTACTAAAAAAAAAAGGGAAATTATGCTATTAAACTATTCTAAATAAAATACGCTTAGATAAATTGACATTTTACATACATAAAAAAATCGTCATCGAGAGTTCGTAACACTATTTCACTATTGGAAACGACTCGAGCACGCTTGATGTTGAGTGGCGTTTAGAAAACCCGATTCGGCGAGAAATAGAAGAAGAGTGGACAATATTATTCCAACACTATAAAATAATAATGTAAAACACGAGGGCTCCATCACAATAGAATAGCCACACAAATTTAATTCATTGGAAATTTCAGTAACAAAATCCGTAGATTCTTAGAATCTATTTTAGCCAACAATAATATGTATGATCAAGCCTTACATTCATATTCCTCGAACAAGGGATGCAACGAAAATAAACATTGAAGATCGTGTTTCAAATACCCTTGGGTGATTCCAAACAATTCATTAACTACCTACTATTAATTGGTGCAAAAACTTTATTAGGTGCATTTAAGAGGTTTGCTTCATCATTTCCGAGGGTTAAATCGGTTCCACTAGCTTTTGATTCGTCAGTTTACATGCATTTATGCCTTAGCTCGTCGTTCTTGGATTTACTATTTAAGTATATTTGAGAAGATCTGTCGCGACCTTGAAATCTATCGTGAGGAATGAAAAGAGCTTTTTTGTTTACGTAAGGGTGCGTTCAAACCAAACGAACATAGTGTAAGCAGAGCTGGATACAGAGTTTATTATTTTCTTGACCGTTGATATTGACACTAATCTGTCATCGCCCATTAAATAGGTATTAGTTCTTGCTTGTTATTCTTTCCATGCCGTCCGATATAAACCATACAAACGAAGATTTCGTCAAATCAAAATGTGAAAAAAAAAAAATGAACTGTCCACTGGAACATAATATTATGAACAGTTATTATCTAAACAAACAAAGACACTTATATAAAATATAAATAGTGGACATTTAATTTTCTTCCTACTCAACATTTTCGAAAAATCCGTTCGGCGACGTCAATTTTGTTTATTCGATTTAATGTAAGAGGAGCGTGATTTAGGCCTAAAATACTCAAAATACATAAAGATAATGTATTTTCGTTTTGAAAAATCCAAGAATTGATACGAATAATTTTGAGTTATTTCTTAATTAACGACATATTTATACGCTTATAATTAAAACAAGTCTAAATTATAGATCTACGCGTACCTAATAATTGATATAACACACATTGATCAACAAAAGTATGCCCGCCGGGACAGATTGATCCAATTAGTCAAAAATAAACATAGCAATTATACTCATGGCCGTCAAACCGTGGATTTGTGACGTGAATTAATGAAAATTGATTTTTTATGGCCATTATCACCGTAACGAGTGATAATTGGTTACAAGTTCAAAGTGAATTACACACCTGTCTGCTATGTTTATGATAATATCTATGACTAGATGCGTATATGGGCGGATCATCAATAATATTTCAAACTAATTGCAAAACGACCACATGAATTTTTTTTAGTAGCGCTTGAAGGCGGGACGTCAAATGGATTTATCGTTACTATAACAAAAAATCTATGGTAGTTTTTAAGAAAATGACACAGTCTTGCAAAGCAGAGGCACTGCTTAAAATAAGAAAAATAAGGTCAAGGATAGATTAAAGAGATAAGCCTAATAATGACTGTAATAAAATTTAATTCAGCCACATCTTTGACAATAAAGAAAAATAAACGATAGGTATTTTCAAATCTGTCGGAATCATCACTCAAGCGACTTAGCGCTTTAAAAACGGTGTCTATATGGTTCTGAATAAAATTAAAATAATAAAAGTTGAGACTTGTATACGAAAATACGCTTCCATTACTTCATAACAATGTGCTTTTTTCGCAGCTATCTAAACATCTCTGGCATGTGCAGGATGTGTGGGGAATCACTTAAGACACCAATGATGCATAAGAGACACATAACCTGGACAAAATTTTGATTAGCCCAAATGAAATTAAAGAGCTGAATGCCAACAACGTACTCCGATTCTTCCAGGAGGCTGGACTGAGCGACGAACTCTAGATGCGGGGTCAGTCACAATAGTTCCATTATGAGACGCAGTGACAACGACCTCCTTGGAGGCAGCAGGCCTAGTTAATAATAATAATAGTGTCTAACCATAGAAGCAACACAAGAGGTTTTTGAGAGGATGTAAATAATATATTGTATACGACTATAGAGCCTGTTGCAATAACATTAAAACAAAATGAATTCGTTCGATGATGAAGCATTTTAAAAAAATAAACACTTTATAGGCATTACATTCACCTTTCAACAATATCTGCTAAAAACACATCACATTAGGAAATGGAAAAAAGCAATTATTGTAAATATTAAATGCATACTTTATTACACTCACAAAAACAACAATTAGATTCAATTCTCTAGACAATCTGATATGAAAAGACGCAGGTCTCATCTTGGCGTATTCCCACGAAACAATCGATGTGAAATGTATCTTTTACACAAATACAAAAAAAAAACAATTTCACATCGACGTACTAACGCCTAATATATAAATACACGTTTACTTCCTAATAATTAAATTAGCTAGTATAGATGATTTATTTTTTAAATAAATAAGTAGGAGTTATGAATATTTTATTAAGTATATCGTTGTACAATTTAACCCACACATTTTTCTCATTGAAACCCTAATTCAAATAATCCGTAATGAAAACATTACTAAATACATGACAAAGTAAACGGAGGCTTCCAAAAACGATTTTTCAATAACTATAGTAATCATTACTATATTAACAACAACTATTCATCCAAACATTCTATTGATTACGTTCCATATTCAAATGGTCTAATAAAAGGATGGATTATTAACGAATAGATTTTAATTAATACGGGTGAGTAATTGAGAATATCATGACAATTCCTATCAAAAGCCTTTGTAGAGTCAGAACATTCGTGGAACGTACTAAGAAAAATCTCAATATGTGGAGTTTGGCTGAGAGCATAGTGTAAGTTGTGGAAAGAAAAAGAACACCTATCAGCTCTTCAGTGGCTCCCAAACTGTCTATTGTTCGTCTATGTACTGCAGTTACAGTATTTTAAATAGAGTTTTTTTCGCACGGTCATCCATGTACATGTACAAGGCAAGAAAAGTGATGTGAAAAATCGCGGTAGCGAAACGTTTATTTAACAAAAGATTTTACGCAAATGAATGATGAAATAATGTTTCGAGTTCGAATCCCAGGCTGAAAAAAATATAAGACGGGTTTCGATTTTTGGTTTTAGTTATACATAATACAAGAATGGTTTACTTGAAACAAATTGCTTCAGGCAATTTTTTTAAAATTATATAATATATATTATATAAGTAAATGATTTATTAACTTATTCAAAGTCGTTAGAGGTTATGCGGCTTTGCGCATTTGATTTATTTTTTTAACCTGTGGCGATCCTCATTATTTATCATGAATTCGGTATATATAAACAAAATAAGTTAAAACGGTAATTCTTTAATTACCATTTTTTTTTTTATATTTTTGTACCAATGTCTCTAAATTAGTCCAATTAAATCTTTTTTTCAGACTAAATAAAAGAAAGTAAGTAGGTAGATAAAAAAAACATTACAATATGTAAAAAATTGTAATGGGAAAGAAATCATACGCAATTCGTATAAAATAATAACATATACCTACTTACCACAATAACTATTAGTAGATTAACGATATCAATGGATGTTTCTAGACTAGATATAAATCTCAATTTCAATACGAACCATAGAACGATTACCATAGAACGGATTTACTAAGTTCTTACATAGAATCTAACTAAAAACTTATAAACATGCATAGTATATTCAAAAAACTTAATGGGTCAAAGTTACATGGGGAATGTTTACGAGTTTTATCAGATGCTAGAAATGACTGCCAGTATAGTGTATTAATCAATATATTTTGGATGATTCTAATTTGTCATCATGTAGATTCGCAAAAAGTGCTGATTTTTTATTAATTATAACAATGAAATTAAAAACAGTTTTTTGAGAATTAAGAGTATTAATCGTTAATTACAGTGAAAAAATGCTGAGGATCTGAATCATAGGCCCTAATGTCCGAGATTTGACATTATTCTGAGATTAATTCCAATACTACGGTTTGATTTACGCTAGGAAAAACACTTGCCCCCCTGTAATACATACAATAAATTCTATGATCTATGACATATAACTGACAAGGTTTTTTTATTGGACGAAAGTGCAACAACAAGCATTTATTTGCGCAAAAATGATACATTTTCGTATATTTTTTTGGTCATTCTCTCTAGAAAAAAAGAGCATACGTGATGCTCACACACGGTATAAATCATATTGCTTATTTAAAGTTTTTAAGTGATTAATGAACTGGCATAATATCCATTATACAGTGACTTTCGAATACCGCAATGATTTTGCATTTTTGTGGTAAGTAAGAAGGGCATACTTCTACGTGACAAGTAGTATGCCTCTTGCGTAATCTTCTTAACAGCATACCGGTTTCTGATGAAAGAGAGTCACGCTGTATACCTATTTGGTTTTGCGTTGTATTGAATCACGCATCGTCTCAGACATCCACAACGATGATCCCATTGAGTCTCGCCGTCGCGCGTCGCTTTGGACTACATTACATGCGTGCATCGCGCTACATCGTAGGCAATATTATTATTGTGTCAATGATTCTTCGAGCGCTTTGTTCGTACGTCTAAAAACTAGTAAATTTTGTAACTAACCTGGCACTCTTATTATTAACACTTTTTTATAGATCAACTAGCAGCAAAGCCTGTCGGACGACATGCATAGGAAATCAATCAAATCAAATCAAAACTCCCTTTGAACTCCACTTAGGAGCATAGGGAGGCAACAAGAGCTCTCCATTGCGGTCGATCTTGCGCAATGCATATGACTCCTCCCACACTAAGTCCATTTCCCTCAGCTCTGCCTCGAAGGAACGGAACACGGTATGAGAGGGTCATTAATTCTTTTGTTGTTCTATAATCAGTAAAATTGTAACGAATATGTAACAACTAATGACTCTAACAATTCATTACTTATGTTCGATTTTTAAATGGAACAAACCACTACGGGCTTACGACCGTCTGCTACTGTTATTTCGTATGCTGGCTTAGTGTGATCATTTTACGTTAACAACGATCGCACTTAGGTGGTAATGAAGTCTCAATTAATGTCTGCGTTAGTTGGACGAAAGTGCTCGAGATTCAATATAAATTTAATTCATAATACTGAAGATTCTATGTTTTTGTACTACAATTTGTTTTTTTTTTTATTGTTCAGTGTTCTGTTGGTGTTTCTGTGTAATTAATACATAGCAGCAAAACCTATTACATGATAGGCATAGAAGATTGTTATTATTATAAATTAGCTATATCGTCCTTCAATTGGTTCAAATTTTACATCACCAAGTTGAGAATTGCGGGCGATTTTGAAATTTCTTCCCGTTGCTTGTAGAAACCTATGATCAAGTATCACAAATATCTTTGGTACAATATTTCCTGTGGGTATCTGTTTTTATTAATTGTCATAGAAATTATCGACTTTGGTACAAACGAATAATATGAAAAATATATTTTTCGTTACATACATATTTGATTGGTTTGGTACAAGAGTGTTTCAACGAAAATGCTAAGTTACGGATGAAATCACCAATAAATATTGTTAATATACCTATTTCTTTTGCATAAGAAACAAATATGTACATATATTTGCATGCGAATAACTAATATACCGATTTGTTATTAAAAAAAGTTAATGTAATTGTTTACAGTAAGTGCATTATTGCTGAGCGACTTCGTAATTTTCCAACAAGGAATGCCCCCTGAAATAGACAGAGTTAAATTCCAACAAGTCGAAGTAATTCAAGTAAATATCTCTTTATTTTCAGATAGCACTGATCGAAAATGAAGTTAAGTCATATATTTTGTTTCTTCATCTCATCGACGTTGCACGAACTGACGCTGTCGACGGATGAATGGACTCCAATTCTGTCAACATTGCCAAACATTGCAGAGAGGAAATTCGTGGAAGACAGGTAAAACCTACAGATCAATTCCAAAAACTAAGACATAATTGAGAAAAAATTAATGACGAGTAATATTTTAGGATGTCTTCAATATTAAGTGAAAATGCTAAAAAGTTTACATGTTTAAGATAAGGAAGTTCTGCATTTAATGCTTCTACTCTAAAATTTGAACTGATTGTATTTAAAGGTGGGTTTAGACCAAACGAATGAATGTTAATTCTACAATATAAAGACTTCTTTTTGTATAAAGAGCGGAAAATCATTATTTTTTGATATATAAATAAATTATCACTTCTCTTTACAAAGGTGTCTGAGGCAACCCCGGGTAGAAATTTGAAGTAAAAAAACATTTTGAAAAACTCTGACCCGACCGAATATCGAACCCGGAACCTCTTGATCTGAAGTCCAAGCCTGTCACTAGCCTACCGAGGTCGGTGATCTACGTACCTTTGTTCAGAAAATAATGCCAGTCTCAGATTAAGAAGAATAATCAATAATTGGTACTCGTGACCAACGTCTCTAGAACATATACCCTAAAATTTTTAGCTCTTGCTTTTCGTTCGTGTTGTTGACATTGCCTTGGTGTAAACGCTTCGATTACATTTAAAGATCAAGAATAAAATAAGCTCTATTCTAGCTTTGGCTTTGCATTCGTTCAGTCTAACTAAACTTCCCTTTAGATTATTTTCTGGATAAGCTAGAGAATAACCTTTTTTTAATCAAGTGATTGAAATTTGACAATAAACTGCGGAACGTTTCATTGAAATGTTAGTATTTAAACCCTAAAATTCTCTGTTTATCTAACAGGTTCCTTTTATCCGGCACAGTAGCAACTTACGATCCATCATATATTGGTGCGAACTCATTGCATTCCAAGTTCCATACAAATGATCGGTGCTCCATAAACAAGATCTCGTTCAACCAAGACAGCTACTTCCAGTATGCAGAGTATGAACACAAGATACCAG
The DNA here is from genome assembly GCA_963576905.1 of Mystacides longicornis. Classification (NCBI taxonomy): domain Eukaryota; kingdom Metazoa; phylum Arthropoda; class Insecta; order Trichoptera; family Leptoceridae; genus Mystacides; species Mystacides longicornis. The sequence continues at coordinate 12,263,769 of OY756429.1, forward strand.
ATTTGAAGGAATTCACGATTTGCATGTGGGTGCGGTTCCACAACCACTCTACGGATCATCCTTTGTTTTCATATTCAGGTAAGTGAGTCCTTTACTTTAGTTAGTATAACGTGAGTGATGCCTTAAGCCATGTTTCCGTTAATAGCGCAATGTTTATCTCGATTCATACTTTTGTGAGAAAAACAGGGATGTCGATATATTGAAGATTTTAAAGTTTAAATTATGGCTATTTCATTTTTTGCCTATAGTTTTAAATGAACTATCGATCTTCAATACGTTAAGGTTTACTGCAACGACAAAAACATCTTTTCCCTTTTTTATAAAATTAAAATTTGACGACGTCACATGTCAAGCTAAAAACTTATATTATGTTATATTAAGTGATGTGTCTGAGCGAAGGTCATCTGTAATTGGAACATAGGATTCTACAATGTTTCTTTTACGTATGTGAATCGTTTTAGAACATTCTTATTTTCCGTTAATATGTGTACTCATCAGCAAGCTGTAGCCGTAAACTGCATGCATGATACAGTACCGAGGTTCTAGTGTGTACACGTGTTCACCAAATCAACGGCTCGTTAAATGAAAGCCTTTATAGAGTGAGTACAACGTTATTTTCGGGTTGCTGTGAAGGCGCACGCGGTTCGCGAGTGAGTACATTGTTATTTTCGTCTTGCTGTGAAGGCGCACGCGGTTCGCGATTGAGTATATCATTATTTTCGTCTTGCTGTGAAGGCGCAAGCGGTTCGCGAGTGAGTACATCGTTATTTTAGTCTTGCTGTGAAGGCGCACGCGGTTCGCAAACCACTATATAGTACTAATAAACGGTTACAGTTACAGCTCACTAGTGAGTACACGATTTGAACTTTTTTTGTTTGAATTAATAAGACAGAAGATATCAAATAATGCTTTCAGTTCCACAGCAGCCTAAGGCGATCCTGTCCTGGGTCTCAAACACGGAACGATCAAGTTACATCAGTCTGGCCATTGACGGAAGAACATTCTACCGCCTTAATTATCCGTTCAAGCTTATGAGGTAAGATAAACCCAGTTTCAAATTTATTATTTATGTATGCAACAGCGAATTGATTTTTGTATAAGCAGCAATATGACATTTTGATATATTATTATTTATTTTATTTAATTTGACAAAACACATTACAGAGGACAACTATACATAAAAAGTAGAAACAAAAGAAATTTATAGCCTTAAACTAAGTTGACCTCTATCGAGATGTGTCACATGTTATGAAGTTGAAGCAAGATAAATATTATTTAACACAATGACATCTTCTGTATAATAAATTGATTATATACATAATTTCGTAAGTCATCAGATTAAGCATAAACCGCAGCATTTTAGTAAGAATTTAATCGTCGTTAATCCTTGCATATATAATTATAGTTATGTTGATACAAATTATCGCATTCCCTTGAATACATTTAAAGTTTATATGAATTTCTAACATAGCAGGATCTAGATAGCAAGATTGAGTCTCCAGGTTTCGATCCTACCTACCACCATTTGAGATGTTCAATAAATAAATAAATAACAATCTTCTATACATAGGTGTCAGTATAGCCGGCGGAACTCAATGCTTATAGCGTTATCTACCAGTCGACCTGTTCCGTCCAATCTGAGACAAGATTCCAACCCCGAGTAGAAATTTCAAGTGAAATATACCTACATTGAAAATATCTGACCCGACCGGGAATCGAATTCGGGACCTCTTGATCAAAGTCGGCGCCCTTACCACTAGGCTACCGAGGTCGGTATTGCGATAAATACATAGGGATTGCGAAATACTCCAACTCATCTTTGAGGGTATTACCCAGCATGGCTCTTTTAGTAACTGCTAATTTTACTCAGTTTGGTCAGTGTCCATGTTTCTAGGCCATACGTTGCAATGGGGATTTTCCAGTTTTTTTAATATATGACTCATTTCCCTGAAGGCTGCCCAACTTTAAGCAATTCGTCTTTTACCTCGACGGAATTGTTTTCCCATTTAAATAATACATTTCAGATCAGTCTTTATAAACTGATCCAGAAATGCCGAGCGATTTAATATAAAGTATAAATCCAGCGAATTAAAATGGTATTATAATATTGTTTTGTACTTCAATAGATCGGAAAATAAAAGCGGGTTTTCTTCAATTTCCTTTATATTAAACTACTATTATATTATGTAATTATTTCTAATGAATAAAGATGCATATAAATGTTAACACAATATGTAAGTCAAGCATGAGTTATCAATGCAAGGCGTGTAAAAATCAATCATTTATAAAATGTGGGCAATAATGTGTAAAGAATGTTCGAAATACATAGGAAGAGAGGTAGGTACACACAGTTTATTCATCTTTCCATAAATAAAAGTGAAACTGCGAAGCGGCGATTTTCAATTGTTTGAGAGAAGGTACTTTATTTTAACTGTTGATTTTATTTTATATGCATACAAGTTTAATTTTTTTTTTTTACCCATCACGCCGTGTCCCGTAAGGGGTAGGCAGAGAGAACGGACCTCCACTCTTTTCTATCCAAGCACACTTCTTTCGCTTCTTCCACCGACATTCCATTTCTCATACAGCTTCTCCTATTTCTCTTACTTCTTACCTGGACGGACTCGATGTGTTCGATCCACGTCATTCTCGGTCGCCCACGCTTTCTTACACCTTTCCTTTCAGCCTTATGAATTCTCTTTGTCATTCCGTTTGCATCCATTCTTTCCACATGCCCAAACCATCTCAACTTATTAACTTTCATCTTTGTCACAACACTTACTTCCATACAAGTTTAAATTTCGATCTCAAAAACCATTCACATGTCGTATTCACTATCGATTGATTCATTTTATCAGACGGATAAAATTTGACGTTTACAAAAAATATTTTAACACTTCAAAACTAAGATGGGAAATATTCAGTGGAAAAATGGTTCGTTAATTTTAAATGGGTAAATACGTAATTATTATTATGAGTAGTAAATACGCTCCATGGTTTTGAGATAACTTTTAATAACTTAACAATGGCTATTTCAATATCTTATTTAATTATTTTTGTAACGCATCTCTTTACCTTGGAGGTGCTGAGAGATGGTACCTCAACCGTTACGGAGACAATAATTACTATGTGTCTCATTTACAATTAAAATATATATTAAACTAGTAATTAAATAAAAATAGTGTCTTTGTACAAAAAAATAATGAATGTTTGATTGCTTTATAGAGTGTGGAAATTATTATTACATTGTCATTTAAGTATGGTAAAATTACGAAAACACTTGGGAAGTCAGCTACAGTTTATTGTAGATTTTTGATAAACACGAGGTAATGTTGATCCAATCCGCTGTTTTTATTTTACCTGTGTATATTCCCCTAACAATACTTGAACGTAAAGAAAGGGCATGATCTAATAAAATTTGATATGTAATGTACTGAATTATTATTATATATACTAAATACTAGAAATGACATCTGCTCATGATATTCGCATATTATGAAAAAGAAGCGGTTTATATCCACCTTCGCGTTTAATATGCATCGCGATAAAAGGTCTTTGCGTTTTCAAATATACCTATTTCTGAGATACTTTCATTTAGATACCTTTTTCAGAATAAATATGTGTTAGTTCCTTGTCATAATAATTTCAAATTATATGATGGAAAGAGACAAAAACAGTTCGAATAAATAAATACCACATACATTTTCGACATTTTTTTGTTCCAAATGTCGCTTCTACTACGTAGTGCATTATTATTCAACGCGCTTATAATATGATTTTTCAGATGCATTTATGTTGCATTGTAATAGAAATACATTAGTATATATTCGTCAACTGATGAAAACACCAGGCCTCTCGGTGAAAGAAATGGGTTTTGCTTCCTGTTAAAATAATATAGAGTTAATCATTAAGAATCGAACCTTCGAAATAACAGTAGAAGACGGTCGTAAGCCCGTAGTGGTTTGTTCCATTTAAAAATCGAACATTAGTAATGAATTTTTAGAGTCATTAGTTGTTATTTTTTCTTAATCATTAAGGTTTATGCCACCTATGCACAGTCACCAGAGCCTCGTTAGTTTTCTAACAAGATTACCACATGCGGGTGAGGTTGCATAATTTCAATAGTAGTTTATTCAAAAGGAAGTGAAGAGCGATATCTTCCTGGGGTTGGAATCTTGTCTAAAATAAGGAAAGGACATTACTAAACTCCGCTTCCATCGCAAAACATTGTCCTTCAAGAAATTGTATAGTTCTTCACCTTTATGTCACAGTCTAGGTCTGTCGTTACTTATTTTATGCCTTAAGTGCTCTAGATGATAGTTTTCCCTGTTCATATCCGACCCATCGACAACCTGTAACTCTAACATATTACTCACTAGCCTAAGTGAGAAAATCACGGGAATTGTGTATGGGCTGCGGGGCTTTCCGAAGTAATTCTGTAGGGGTGCTATACATACACGTTTCCATACATAATTTTGTTAATTCACACCAGAGTAAATATCACGTAAACTTAGAATGGGGGTACTGTTCAATCAAGAATACCAAAGAGTCAGGTTTCGCTATTCTCATAGAAGTACATAGAATTTTAAGCAGCAGTTTTCTCTCTAAATTTTTCATCAAAACTAAGGAATACTTGTTTTAAGAAATTTTTGATTAACTAAAATATCGGTAATATTACCAAACCAATATATCGCTTTCTATTAACTGTTTTTATTTTATAAATGTAGTGTGAGAATCATCCATAATATCGATGACATAAAAACATATTGAAGGTGTCCGTTTCTTTACATTGACATCAATCAAATTATAAAAAATGGTTTTTCTTTTGCGTCTTCGGAGAATATATTAGTTCCGCCGTTGACACTTCTGAACCGTCTATCGACCTAGAAACCTAACACTTGCATGACCACTTAGATAATAATGTGAACTTCGAAGTCTTAACGACGCAGTACGATACAGTCTTTGCCACTTCTCGTCCTTGCACGTCATTCAGAAGATAGTTGAGACGCAATCTAATTGCATGAAATTATAATTAGTACTATTATACTTGGTTTAAGGCAATATTCTTAATTCCTTTACATCTGTGCTTCATTTTACACTCAATCTCGATCTCACTATCGACCGCTAATACTTTTAATACTTAAATAAACCCTTATTTATGCAATTTTTTTTCGTAAAGCAATGCCGAATTTAAAATAGACCTACATGGAACTATTATTACAAAATCTACGTATGTTAATGACATGTGTTGAGATTGAAATTGCAAATGCAAAGTAGGTAACCGCCCTGATCTCAAAATAATGTTCTATGGTAAGTTCATCATAGATCGGTATTTTCGTTCAAACAATCTAACACTACCCAAAAACATTCATACAATAAACGACAAAACCAATCCTAGAGACTACGAAAAATATTATTCATACTTAGGTACAGTATATTTTTTTCGTCGGTATGCCAATGATTTCTATGCAAATCAATCAACAGATGTGCATGTGTGGAAAATATTATTTCTACATACAATTGTTGCTACTAGAATAAATGTGAAATTATCCGTTCCTCTCGACGTGAAAGTGAATTTGAGATCCTCGAAAGGACGGTATATAAATGATGTAAAGGACAATCAAATAAGCAATTGCCCTTTTCCATGTTGGATTCGACGCTAGTTATAATAATCTTGCAGTTGATTCAGTGGCAACCGTCTCTGCTAGGGACGACAAGATGCGTATTCAAATCCTGCTTAGGGCATTTTTTGACACATGAAATGAGCCAGTGATTTTGATCAATTTTTTCCATCTTTAGGCAAAATTTTGTAAACGGTCACGCAAAGTCAGCGTTCAAAACATCGGTAGTAGGTCTTAATCGCTTTATGTAGCATTTACAACAAGAATATTTGGTTGATCAAGAAGAGTAATGAAATGCATAGGTCGAAATAATTTTGTCATTCGTCCGAATTAGTAAAATCCGGTTGGATGTTTACTACAACTTTATCTCTAATATAAATGAAAGTCGGGTTAGTGCGAACACTTATAACTCGAGTTTCAAGTATACTAATAAAGTCATTTAAAAACATCGTGTTCGTCCAGTTAGAGAGAAACAATCGCGTTACACGCGTCAAATTATTATTGAGTGTTTAGTAAAGTACTATTTACACACTTAACAGTTGATGTGGGTGTCCTTTAGCCCAGAACAACGCCTATGCAATCTATTAAAACAGCGACACTCTGTGTCAACAGCACACGACGAGAAGTTTTATTCTTTAGTACAGCCCTATATTACCTACTCTATTGCATTACTTTATCAACACAAAATAGTTTCCGTAACTAATCTACTGGTTATATAATTTGATTGACAGAGGTTGAGTATTAACACGAAACTTACCTGTACTTACTTACATTGTTCACTTGCACGCGTGTTTAAATTATCGAACTAAACCGAAGGTTGTGCTTTTGAAAAAAGAAAAAAAGATTTTATTTAAATCGTTTCAACTTAATCAAGTATTGCCCCATGCACATCATTCCAGTTCATCCTTTCACCACTAACCGTACTGATGCACTGTCTTTTTATTACTGCTAGCTTTCCCGACAGACGTTGTCCTGTAGTCCTAACCAGAGGCGGCCCGTTCATATGTGCACTGCGCCCCCAGAAACAAAAATACATAATTAATCCGATTACTAATACTAATAAAATAATAATGTTAAAATATTTCTAAAACATTCATATTTCATTCGTATTTAAAGCTCAGGCGTGAACAACGTGAGAATAATATGCACGCGCACACATTCTACATCACCTATGAAGTAGGTACCGATAGAATGTACCCGATAATTTTGTTGACTTTGCGGTGGAGTAATGCAGTGGGTTCCTAAAGAACGGGCCGTCATCTGACAAGACGGCGTCTTTCAAAATTATATGACAATGTTTTTCGTTACTACGGAAACAATATTGACAACGTTCTCAACTGACATATTCACCGCTATTAAAAGTAGCGGCGTATCCGTAGGAAAACAAACCATAAGTGGGACAGGCTGTAAGAGCGGCAATCACATAGGTATACGAGAATGAGAGGGAACTACCCGCGATGGCGTTGGCGCGTCGCAGGTGATCCTTCCATACTAACTTAAATAGTGTATTTTATATCATTTCTTACCCATTTTTTTTTTCAAATTTTTATTAGTGATTATGTTATCTTGCGCAATGTTTATGACCTCCCCCACACCATGTCCAAATCCCTCAGCTCTGCTTCGAAGGAGCGGAACGCAGTGTGAGAGGGTCTTCCTCATCTTCGGGACCCTGAGGGGAGGAAGAACAGCGTTCTCCTCGGCCAACTGTCATTCGGCAACACATGCCCCCAGCCAAGTCCATCTCCACCCCACAAGTAGGTGATGGTCTCACACTGGGTGTGCCGGCGTATAGCGTCGTTCATAAATAGCATAAGATAAAATTTGACAACCTTTATCACGTCATGTTTTGCATACTAAATAGGGAAGTGAACTTAACTGTTTTTTCATTGGTTGTATAAAATTAATAACGATAAAGTTTTCAAAAAATTGTAATTGGCGATTTCAATCACTCTCGATGCCAATACGAAATCAAGCGCAGAATCCGTTAAACAATAAAAATCACATGTAGAACAAGTAGTAAGGTGTGATTTACGCAACCAATACACATAGGATATAATTTAAAAGTGAAGAAAACTGTTCGAAACAAAACAAGCCCAAGATCAAAATTAGTTTTTCTTTAGTCAAAAAAGCTATGCGCTTAAATTCATTCTGCTTTTTAATTAGCTGCGGAAACAAGATATCAACTCCATTCTGGTCCATTTCTATGAATGCAAGTTACTACCTAGTTGTCATGATGAAAAGAAAGTAAAGTATTAAAGTCGTAAGTGATAATACAATAAAACATTCGTAGAATTTCGCAATGAGTACTAACAGGTAAACAAACATATTTGGTGTGCACCGGTATGGGGGCGTTCAAGTATTACGTAACGCAATTTGGGGGGGAGGGGGGGTCTTGCAAAACGTTACTGTGCGTTACGAGGGCGGGAGGGGGGGTTTGAACAACTCGTTACGTAACGGTATTTTTTTCTTAAATAAAAAAAATTGGGAAATAAATCTTCCAAATTGGGCAATCCTTTTCGTTTATGTTTTACGGGGAATCCCTCGATTGTACTGTACGTCATTTTTGTTTTGTTTTCTCCGAAGTTGGGCACCCTTTTCGTTTATGTTTTACGGGAAGTCCCTCGATTGTACTGTACATCATTTTTTTCTCCGAAGTTAGCAAAGGAACCCTTTTCGACAATGTTTTACGGGAAGTCCCTCGATTGTACCGTACGTCATTTTTATTTTGTTCACCGATGTTAAAGCTTTTGGTGGAAACACGTAGAATGCCGAATCCGACCCGCGCCGACCGGCGCAAAGAATGTTTCTATGCAGTTGAATGGGGATACGCACAGCAAAAGCAGAAACCTGCTTTCCGGCATGCCCATTTAAATGCATTGAAACCATAGACAACATTCTTTGCGCCGATCGGAATCGGCTTTCTACGTGTTTTCACCCTAAGCGTAAGAATTTTTCGCTCTGCGAAAAAAGGAACCTTTTTCGTTTAAGTCTTACGGGGAGTCCCTCGACTGCATTGTATGTAATTTTTATTTCGCCCTCCCAAGTTCGCAAATCTTTTATTTTTTACGGGGAATCCCTCGAATGTATTATACTTACGTCATTTTTATTTTATTTTCGTTGTCAGCATTCGTTAGTGGTCAAAAGGGGGGATTTACATCATCAACTGGACTTGCCAACGCAGCTATGCCAAAATTTGGAAAACAGCAAAAGAAAAAATAAAGATAAATTTATGGAACATATAAATAGTATTTTTTTTTCTCCGAAGTTAGCAAAGGAACCCTTTGAAACCCTTTTATTTTTTTACGAGAGTTCAGTAAAAAAATAGTCTCTTGGGTGTTACGTAACATTTAGGGGGGGAGGGGGGGTACATAAAAACGTTACGGCGCGTTACATGGGGGGAGGGGGGGGTCAAAAATCTTCAAAAATTGCGTTACGTAATACTTGAACGCCCCCTATCACAAATCAAAGCAAGTGTCACATACATATACTGAACATACTGAATTGTATTGAAAGGCAGTGTTGATTACTGGCACAGAAATAATGAAGCCAATCACCGAAATATCAAACAAGCTGTTACGCGGGCACTTACTGGGACTACCTGATTATTACGTAGACACGTGGTTTAATACACCTCGATAAAACAGCTTCTCATTAATCCTATTACTTTGTGTTTTATTATTTAATGCATTACAACATTCACTCACTCCATATTTTCTTTTGCCGTTACATTTAAACCAACTATCATAATATAATACCAAACTGCGGAACTAGCAAGAAGAATAGGAATGAGTTGGGCAGCTTTTGGCAGACTTAAACATATTATAGAAAATAAGGACATCCCAATCTGTCTGAAGAGAAAAACGTATGAAGCATGTATACTGCCAGTGACTACATATGCACTGGAGACCATGTCCCTCACAAAAAGAAATGCCGAAAAACTAAAATGTATGCAGCGATCCATGGAAAGATCCATGCTTGGTATAACCCTAAGAGATAAAATAAGAAATGAAGAAATTAGGAATAGAACCAGAGTGGTAGACATCATGGATCGCATAGCAAGACTTAAGTGGCAATGGGCAGGACATGTTGCAAGACAGGATCCCACAAGATGGACTCCAAAGATTTTGAGATGGAGACTGGGAGAATAAGAGAGGCATCGGAAGACCTCAAAAAAGATGGTCCGATGACATAGCCGCTGTGGGTGGGAAAAACTGGCTGCAAATGGCAGCAAATAGGAAGAGATGGAAGAGGCCTACGTCCAGCAGTGGATAAATAGAGGCTGAAAAGAAGAAGATAATACTATCCACTACTTTATTATATTCGGATTGGATTTGTCAATTTATTACGACTAGTGGTGGACCAGTGCTCGAAATTCGACCATAACTAATAAAGTTTATAAATTTTAACATTAGACTAAGCGAATGCAGCGGTTTGAGGTGGTTGATAGACCAGCGGTTACGACGCCGGCTTTCGCACTGTTTCGTGCGGAGGTCGTGGGTTCGAATCCCGGCCGTGTCGACCATTTTCCGCTTTCACGACACAAGCATTTGCTTACTGTGAAAGATGTCAAAAGTGTACTTGTGTTCACTTCGAGTGAGCACAGATTCGATAAAAAAAAAAAAAAAACCGAATTTTACATTTTTTTTTTCCAAAAAAAATGACATGGATATTGGATACGTCTTATTTTATATGTTTATAGTGTGTATAGCATTTTTTCTATCATTATTAAAAAAAAACACTAATTTATCTATTCTCAATGCGACGCAATGAGTACCTAGGTATGAATATCCCGCTAATTTCAACTCCACCTTCAATAAATAAAATAAAAATTAAATTAAATTTAAATTTAAATATGCCGCCTTCAAAAAGCTTTCTGCGCCCATTATGAGGCGCTTTACATTTTAATTGGATTTTCTTTGTAAGTGGTCTGTGGAAGTGTACCTGAGTATCAAATACATAACATTACGGTAGTGTTTGTAATGTTTTTTTTTTTGTATTGAAATCTATTTTTATGTATAATAATTACAAGATAATAATAATAGCATTCGCCACCCCACCTCTATATCAACCATAAGTGTGCGAAATTTCATACTCCTCCGTCCGCGCATTTTCCGTAAACATAGTCACAAAGTTTTTCCTTCACGTATTATTAATATAGAGATTCTCAATACGCCTATATAACATACAATTCTCATAGGAATGATATAATTATGTTGATTTGTTCTTAAAGGGCGAGGAAGATGTAACGGAACTAAAGTATGTATTTTCTTACGAAACACTATTCATTGATGCTTCTTCCAACGTCAAACAATTTCTTTAATGCAACGTCGCTTTTCTGAAGGACGGAATAGATTATATCACCATTATTCTCAGTCAACCACACATTCTCAATGCATTATTATAATAGAGCCCTATTTCCCTTGATCATCGCATCGCGCGTGATTGGGTGGACCAAATTCGCTAAATCTTTTTTTTTGTGTTTCCAACTGTCAAGAGTAGGTTTTTGTGAAAGAAAAATTTAAAAATATGCGCGTAGCATTAGAAAATAAAAAAAAACTTCTTATTAGGTAGATACTATTGACAATATTGCATAACTGTTTTATTTTTATTATTTTAAATGCCATTTAACATCAGTTGTTTATTGGTTAATGGCATTGTTAGAATGTGTCCTGTGAACAACGTTTAAAACATATATAAAAGAAAGTCAGGTTAGTGCGAACACTTATAACTCGAGATCGGCGGAACAGATAATTCCGATGTTTGATTTATTGGATTCTTCTCCGCTCCATATAACAGAATAACTATTAAAAAGTTGAAAAATGCATAATAAATAATATAATAATATATAATTAAAAATATAAGCATATAATTTGAATTATTCTGAATTATATTTTGAATTGCTCAGTTTTATTAAATATTGATTTTATTATTCTTATTGTCATTGTTTCATGTCTTGTGATATTTTTACTTTTTAAATTTAAATACTTATAGGAGTTTCAAATTTTCGTTTTCTAATTCTTTAAATTATTTTTATGCTTTTACTTAATAAATAAATATAACTTTATTGTTTTAAAGTACAGTGTGGCGACAGTAATTTTGACAGTCTAAAAGGCGAACTTATCCCGAAGGATCTCTGCCAGCCAACCCAGCAAAAACAAAGATAGCATACATATTATAATGCTAAAAAACATACAATTATATTAAAAAACAAAAGTACCATGTTTATAATAAAAAAAAAATAAAAATAAATACACATTATATAAACATTACTTATTACGCCATCTATGAAAATGTTTGTAACAACAAAATTATTGTTTACCTGACAACCATTGACATTAAGAATATTACGCAGATTTTTTTTATATGAAAATTTTTCTGAAAACTTGAAAGAAATTCTAACAATCAAAAATAGGTATAAACGTTTTTTTTTTTGTATAAATTACATTTATTTTACAATTAGTTTTTGTATAAATATTCATAGTAAAGACTGTGGTCTAAAGACTGTAGTCAGGACTGTCGGGAAGGGCAAGTAATAAATAAATCAGACTTTTCTACTCAAGGTTGAGTGTCCCGATTTAAATTGAGAGGCAGTTAGAATCAAGTAAATAACTTACAGATTTAGAGCCCACGGCTATAAGGATCGTGAATTAATAATCATTTGGATTAAGAAAAGACAATAAGTGACTTTGATGGTTTATACTTACAATTTAAAATTCTTCGAAATAAAACTTATTGAAGATAGAATTAGTTAGGATTTTCTCCCCGAAGTAGCTGGGAACATTTCAATGTCTGTTGTTAAAGTATTCGAGTATGTCTTCGTCTGGTTGATGGCCGACGTTGTGTGGGCTGTTAAACTCAAAAGATTAGAATATTTTCAACTACACGTCATTTTCAACACACATAAATCGCGTGTTGCATTTGATTTTAATCATCGCTGATCCTTACAACTGTAGGTAATTATTGTGGTAATGTTAAGTACAAATTCATTTTCGAGTTTTCATACTTTTTTTTTTCATAAATGATACTCACTTTTTAAAGTAATATTTTAGGGTTTTTTTTTTTTCGAAAAAACATGACAGCACTCGCAATAGTTATTCTACGTTAGAAAGTTGCGAAATTTTTTTTTGCTATATAACCTTATATTTTCAATAGAAATATTATGTTTCATTGATGCATCACATAACACGTGGAGCTATGGTTGGAAAATTAATACCGGTGACCGGTACGAAGGTCTTTCAAGACTACATGCTCACATCTATTATATAGAAATATCTTTCCTTGTGGCAATTTTTCAAGAAGTTACATTAAGCATAATACTTAGGTACCTATTTAGTATTTTCATGGTGACATTGTTTATGTATTGAGGTCCGTCTTCTATGTTTTTATGCGTTTTACACATTGTGTTTTCACGCCTTGATTTATTTTTGTATTTTTTTTATAATGTGAAAAAAAAAAAAAATTTAAAAGTAATTATCCGAAAAAAGTAACGATCCGTTAAAAGTAATTATCCGAAACTGAACTAAAAATTGGACATGATTAAAAAATAAGAAATAATTTTCACAGAAAAAAAAAAACTTCTTTTGTAAAAGAAAGTTATAGTCCACATTCACCTCGTCTCTACGAATTTCAATAAATACTTATACCATTATTTTTCGTATGAACATTTTTTTTTTTTTTTAAATAAAATGAATCTGTTGTCACTCAAAGTAAAAGCAAATAGACTCTTTGACTTTTACACAGTATGCTACTAAAAGTTCGTGTCGTGTAAGAGAAAGATGGTCGGCACCTGGGATTGAACTCACGACCTCCAGTAGGTACTACGAAATTTCCATTTTTTCTTTATGTTTATTTACTTCTTTGGCGACAAAATGAATGTGATCAATATAAACCATTTCCGGTTAACTACTCTTTACGAACCTTTTATGCAATAATATTTTTATTATTATTTTTACCTCCATATTAAGCCTACTATAAAATTGTGGTAAGCCAAAAAGTTTTAGGTAATTTCAATTGACTAAGAATGCGACAAACTGTTTTATTATAATACTGTATTTCTTTTTCTATTTATTGTTGTGAACTTTTTTTTATTTTGATGTTTAACTATTAATGGTATTTACGCCGTGTATGATGAATAAATAAATAAATAAGAAGTTGCTGGTAGTCCAGTGGTATCAATCGGCGGCTTTCGTACTCACACTGTATTGAAGGTCGTAGGTTCGTGCCGACCATTTCCGCTTTCACGACACAACCCTTTGGTTACTGTGAAAGATGTCAAAGAGTGTATTTGTGTTCGCTTCGAGTAAGCAAAGATTCATAAAAAAAAATAAAAAAAATAAAAAAAAATACTAGCAGTAAAGTCTGTTGATCTTTAAATCTTTAATAATTGTTTGATATGCGGGAGACACCTGTACCCCTATTCAAAGTCTTCGTGACATTTACGCTGGTGTGAAGTAACAAAATTTTCTATAGAAACATGAAAAGCGCCCCTACAGAATACTCGGAAAGCTTAGCAGCCCATACAAAATTCCCAGGAGTTTCTCACTTTTACTTTAGTGCGAAATATTCGAAATAGGGGTTGTTGCAGCACTGAAAATTATATTTTTGTGATGATTTGTTAAGTAATCTGTATTGTTGTTTATCATTCTGATGACCTAACATTTGAACGTGATGTACGTTTGCCTTATTTTGCAGGTGGTACCACTCGTGTCAATCATGGAACGGGCGCACAGGTGAATGGCAGTTGTGGATCAATGGAGAAAGAACAGGCAGAGGATTCTACAATAGGGTAAGAAAATGCAACCACATACTTACTATTCAGGATATAAGACCTCTTAATGACAATTGCCTTTAATTAAAATAGTATTAAATAAATCATTATTGATGAGGAAAAAAAATATGATGAGGATGTATTTCAGGCCTCATACCAGAGGGCATTTTCGTTTAAGGTATCTCTGAAAATCCTCAATCAAAATTTTAGCCTCATATGTAAATTTAATTGATATTAGATATCGAACGTGTATTTTTCCACTATAATATTTCACGCAAATTTCGACAGATGGCAACGTCTAGAATAGAAACCCACAAATTCCTTAAAAATCGACCCAGGCGTTTACGAGGATTTCAACAAATACACATGGTCAGAAGAAATTTATAGAAGAATAAAGATACTTAAGCACGTGTCGCCACAAAGTAATGAGCTTTCGAGTATTATATTGCAAAAAAATAATCAATCGCAGCCTAATTTTTTGATCATAAATTATACAAACACCGCATTAAAATGTCATGTTACTATCTCCTCGATAAACTGCACCTATAAAAGTGATTCGGATCATTATGTAACGTTCGAGTAGCCACACGCTACGCCGTATCAACAAGATAGGTTTGCGCAACGCGAGTAAATTGAAAAATTCCTGAACGACCGAATGTCAAAATAGACAGCACAACAAATAACCCGGCTACATTTCACAACGCAAGATAATTAAATGCAATCAAATAAAAAAATCGTAGAAAGTTCACACACAACATTCAAATTATATCATGAGACCACATGAACGATATTAGTCCAATTTACCCATTATTATTACTAACAGTACGTTATTTGCCAAAGGCTGGTCTTATTCTTGTGTTGCACGTAAGTAATTCTAATGGTTAGGTAATAATTATACCCGATATGTAGATTGGTGCGTATTTTTATAATGACATGACATCAAATTTAATGGTTCACTACCAAATGGATCTTAATATCACATTGCATTATTGTTAAGTGTTTAAATACAATATCTGCAAAAAAGGTAGAAGTAGCTTCCTTTTAGTCAATTGCATTATCTCTCAAAAGTCTCTATGCCCTTAAGAAGAATTAGGCATGCTTAATGTTTTTAAACAAAGTATAGATAATACTAAATAAAAATAACCCGCATATAACATAATTTGTGACTATTTTGATTGCCAAAATAAAGGGGCAGAAAGAAGAAATCGACGCTAAACACTCGAGTACATTTTGTATGTGTCCTTCTGAGTTATACTATTGGTTAGGTTTGCTTCCAAAAAACTATTTATTGTCAAAAATTATTCGCGTTGAGCTCTGTTTTAATGGTATTGGTTCAGGGGCTAAAAATCACTATTTGCTTATTTGGATTTCAGTTAATCGGACATGTTGTTCCTGGAGGTGGATCAGCAATCAGCGGACAAAACCAGGCTCAACTTAGTGGCGAAGAGCAATTGGACAACACAAAGATCAGTAAGTGATCGGTCGGTAAAAGTTACTTGGCGTATAAAAAAGAATAAAATAATAATACGTTTTTGTAATATTTTATTATAGAAACCATCGGCATGCTCGGACAAATTACAATGCTTCAAGTTTATAAAGTCGCTTTGACAGCAGGCAAAGCACACAAAGACCACAAACATCATCACGTGCATCACTTTGATCACAATGGAACTCCGGTGGAGGTGACAACACCCGTTCCTACTCCTGATCCATCAAATGGCTTACTCCAAGGAAGGCAATTACCTTTCATGTATCAGCTCAACTTTGGCAACGCCGGCTTGGTGCAGGCAAAATTGAACAACGGTCTACAGTATACCGCATCATTCTCAAACGGCCAATTCAGTCCATCAAGAACGATATCCGAACAACTTTTAAGTTCCCAATTAAAAGTTCCAAACGCACCAGTAACCTTTTTAAGACCAGGAAGTCAAGTGGCTTTCCCAACTGCCGCATCTCCATCAACCGCGCCCCGTTTTCTAAGCACACAGCCAACCAATCCGGCTAATATTCAATTCTTGGACTTCGGTAACAATGGACGACTGCTTTTCAAGAGAGACGAAAAAACTCAAACCAGAACCAAAAGGAATAATCCGGAAAAGGAAATGGAAAAGGAAATTAAAGGTTTCATGATAAAAGATATATAAAATATTTGCAAACATAATATTAGAAACATTACTTACATTTTACATTTTTTTATTACAGAAGAAACGAAAGATGCCAAGAAAGCCGTCAAAAGAGGGCTAGTTGTTTTTGCTGATGGATCAATTGTGGACGATGAACTTCTTGAAACCAACGCATTCGAACAATCTCTGTTAGATGGTTTGGCTGGTCTTGGAGAGAACATACCAGTTCAAAATATACAAAAGGAACAAGTAAGTTTATAAATTAAAATATTTTAATACCGTGCCTTTGAAAGGTCAAGACATTTCTTAACCTTGTTGCCGTATTTTCACGGTAATATGATACCTTAGTTGGCTTGAAAATGTCAAAACATCGCAGTATTCGCAGTTAAGAATAGGCATTTACTGCTTAGCAAAATATCGTGAATAGGAATAGCTGATGGCATTCCCAAAAATCTTATTGTAAGGTCTTTTCTGATGATGTATTTTTTTTTTTCAGAGCGACGAAAGAGAACCGGCGGAAGCTGAAGTGAGGGCAGTCATGGAAATGTGTAGCGGATGTGACGAAGAGCCATTCGAAAAGGCATTAGTGTTCAGTTGGAGAAGTATGTCAATGAAATTGCACAGAGGAACTAAACAACTATACGCTGCACCAGTTTGCAAGTCTTTTTAACATAATAATTACAGTCAAACATCAACTACGTACATTAAAACACTTATGGTATAATTATAGTCGTTAATAGTTTTAAGTATCAGTATATCGTGTACCTGGTTGTGTGTTTAAGATATTTATCTTAGTTGTAGATCCAATATGAGATTAAGAAATGATACCAATATTCTTGTTACCATCGCGCAATCGTTTTTTTTCTTCTTTATAATTTATTATTAATGGATCAATTTGTAGCATTCTATCCGCCAGTATATATTATTATATGTTAATTTCTAATAATTATTCTCAAAGATCATATTTTATATTTAACTGTTCCGCCAGTAGGTATATATTATTATATGTTAATTTCTAATAATTATTCTCAAAGATCATATTTTATATTTAACAGTTCATATTTAATATTCTGTTTTCTTTATTATTTATCCGATTGCTTTAGTTTTTTTTAACCTTAAAGTAGATTATAATATATTGTATTGCCATTTCTTTCTTGTATATTTTTATTTTATTAATAAATGTTACAGAAATATAACATACTTATTGTATGACCTTTGCTTTAAAGACATATGAGTGCTTGTAAGAAATCGAGCATTTATCGCGTGATATCAAATATGGGAGGAGGTTTGATAAAAATCATGGGGAGAATATAACGTGTATTTATTTTTTGCAATAAACTGAAAAAGTGGGTCTTAAAAGTTGATATGAAACATAAGGTGTATCTGGTATTGCAATTTGAAAACAAAAAGACAAAATCCTACCTTGCTCTTGTGTATGTGCTGGTGATGGTAGTCAGAATCGAACTCCGGTTCACTGAAATAGCTCTGGTCCTAATAAATAGAAAAAACAATGGTTGGGTTAAAGGAGACACGAAATTAAGAGTACAGTGTTAAAAAGCAAAGGACAAAAATATGTACCTGATCCCATGAAGGAGGTCCTGAGGGCAAGGGTGGTAGGCCAGCTCCAGTTCCAAGAGATCCTGGAAACGTCCCACCGCTGACGTCAGCAGATTCAAAAAGACGAAGAACAGATCTATCACGAATGTCACGGAGGTGCGACCTGGTGAAGAAAAGTAATTCAATTGGGATAAATAAAAGTTTATTCAAATGAGCTCATATTTCTTTTAAACTCATCAATATAATATTCTGTCTCGGTAAAAATGCACAAGAGAGTTTTTTTTTTTTATTTAGTGTGGAATAAAATAAACGTCAAATGACTATCGCGGCTCTGAAAACAGGACTTTTCTCTGTTCCCAAAATTTGCATTGTAAAATTTGAAGTTGTTGAGCACTTTCCCAGAGTAATTTCTCGAAAATGTGTACCCTTACAGAGACATCCGTAATTTATATCCTTTTCACATTTCTAAATGATTGACTTACCTTAAATCTTCCAGCTCGTAAAACATATCTTTGGATGAATCGTGTATGTAGATTTTAACTAAAGGACTGTCCAGATATTCCATGGTGAGCTGTTTCGGAAAACTTCTAACAAACAGGGCCTTTACAGTGTCGATGGAGGTGATTTCGTTTGGAAGAAGGGCTCTTTTGGTCTCACTGCGGTATTGAAGAAAAACTAAACCTGAAATTAATAACAAAAGAAATGTATTAGTTAACAATTGACTTTAAATTTTAACATCAGATTACCAGTTGATTCCACTAAAGATATTCTGGCATCAATCGTAAATCATCTAGCAACACATGACAATATTTAATAAGACACATGGCAAACGTTAGTGACAAATATGGAAATGCGCGTCGTGTGGTTATTTCACAAATAATGGCTCTAAGAGCCGTCACGTGATTTTTGATAGCCTGAAGCTTTCTCTAAGAAATATGGTATCAAAAGCATAAAGATTCTTTTAAAATCCCATGGATAGTTTCTAGGACCATTTCTTTTCCGCTCTTTAACAGCAGTACCGAATTCTTAGGAAAACAGGCCATTAATATATTATATTGGTATTATTTTCTGCAGTTTGTAGTTTCGAATGCACACGACTTTCAAGAATTTTCTGAGAAAACTAAGAAACTTTTTCAATTGTATGTAAAGCAATCCAAAAAAATAAACATGTAAAATATCTTTACTTAATCATTTTATAATGAAAATTCCGAAATCCAATCTGAGATCTCCAGATAAGGAAAATGGTGACTTTGACAAGTAAACTACCGATGATAATTTTTTCAAGCATTGATTTAAATTTTGCACATCTATTTGAGATTTTAGTTGATTTGAGTATGTGTTTCATTTGACAAATTTAGATTCAAATGGGTGCAGAATTCTATGGGGTGGGAAAATAATGAATGTATGCTTACCCAAAGGACGCTCCAAAGTCTTGCTAGGTGTTCTGACAACGGGCAAAGACGACCTCTGCTTACCACCACGACGAAACCCTGTGGAGGCAGTTTCCACTTCCGACATAATCCCTGGGTCGTCATCAAAGAGCATCGCCGAAGAAGGCGGTGGGTAGCCACGAGGAAGGGAATGCTGTGAACATAAATTATCAAATTTTTAATGAAAGTATATGTTGAAGGTTATATGGTGAAAAATTAAATGTTTTCGGACTTTCGTCCATCATCAGTATCTAATTAATTACTGATGTACTGAAATAAGTTACTGGTGATGAATGAAAGTCCGAACACGTTCTAATATTTTTTTTTTTTTTTCAAATAATAAGTTTTGTGGATTTTTACAAAGTATTTCTCATTTTGGTATTTAATTGTCAAATGTGGAAATCTACAGTCTTGTTCACGATAATAAATTCTCACGAAAGTTTATTAGATGAAAATTATTATGAATTGTTACACAGTGTTCGATAGAATATAAGACAAATTAATTTGGTATACACTCATGTGGTAAAGCGTTAGACAGATTATATTTTAGATATTATATTTTTTACGAAATTTGAATAACTTGATCTTTTTCTGGTTATTTTTAAAAGTGAATTAAAAACGAACTATTTTTTTCCGAATTTGTTGAAAACTTTTAAAAAAGTGGACACCACATAAGTTCTGAGTAGGTACCCACAAGATGTTCCAAATTGTCTTCCCTAAATACCGTATCAGTTTGTTTAACTTTCTGCTGAACACTCTGTGTGTGAACACAGTTAATCTTTCTACTGGGTTCAGACAAAAAAATCTATCATTCGCATTATAATTCTGCCAATTGTGACAAAAGAGTGTATCCGTATGCTTCATTCGACCTTAAGTGATAAATGAAATAGCCCTTATAAAATTTCACTTTGGTGTAAGTATCGAATGATTGTCAAAAATTGAACTCGAAAATAACGTGACATTGTCGTCTGTTTTATGAAAAAGTGACGTCTCAAATTTTTTCCGAATTGGCATTATTATAGGAAAAAACGAATCTTCAATCAATGTTAGAGTAAAAGGACACTATAAATAAACATTGACGAAAATATTACTCGATGTACCGTTTTTCTTCGCTGTAGTCATCCGCTATTTAATTTTTTGTACAAAACGGCACATTGAGGTTTGCAAAATAGAGTAGACAAGTTCTTATCAAGTAAAGTGACATCTCTCGGTTGTATAATAATATGATGTATAAAGCCATCTAGTATTTTTTTAATAGAATAACGTGTTATTTAGACTAATGACTTTCTTCTTCCAAATATAGCTTTTTATGCGCCAGTACTGTTTTTAGAAAAGTGTCATTTTTCATAAAGAGACATCTTAAAGTTTTTCATTTATAATAATAAAATGACACTTGATGCAAGAAATAATTAAATTTTCAATATTTTATCATAATAAATAAATAAATAGGTACAAGTATTATCTAATAGGTGTTGATTCAACCGGTCGATTTTTATTATTTGACGAACCTTTTTGTCCTTGTTCTTTTGATTCATAATAGAAATATGAATGTGTGAGTCCAATGTTTTGTCCTTACGAACACGTTTCATATCCATATTATTCCGCTCGTTTCGCAAACTCACGGCTAAGGATTCCACTAAAAATAAACATTGCATAACGTCATGAAACTGAATGAAAACAAATTGTGTTCGCACATATTGAATGATACGAATAGAAAACTGACCCAACTTACGAACATCGATCAACAAAGTATCCTTTTGCATATACATAATGATCTTATGAATTCAATTCCTACCAATACATACCTACATAATAAACTTTTATGAAATAATATGAGGAATCAAATTCTATACTTTCAGTTGAAGAATGAACGTTTTGTATTAATAATAATAAAAAAATACATATTTATAGCTGAAAAAGGATTGAATAACGCAATCGTAAAGCGATCTGTGATCTGATCTGAAATAATAAAAAAAGATTTTAGATCTGTTTTTTTGGGATGCTATTTAGTGCAATGAATTTTAATGTAGTAATAACTTTAACGAATATCGTGTAAAGAAGTATTTGTTGTATTTTTTGTTTTTTTTTTATTGTGATTTGTTTTCTACAATTCCTATCCAATGTTTCTGTTTTTTTAATTGTTCCTTTGATTTTCTTTTTCTTGTCTTTTAACTTAAACATTCAATGAGTAAAGGCGTTAACGCCGTATATTATGTGAATAAAAAAGCTAAAAAATATATATATAATAATCAATTCTAATATCAACCATCTTGGTAGAACAAAGACATGTTTTAAAAAACAATCAGGAATCATGCATCACTTTTATTACATTATCATTTTTATCTCAGAAATATTTGGAATACATAATACAACAACGTAACTTAAAATAAATAATTTTGAAAAAATATCGTCGACGATTTCAACCGACGGTTATGAATTTAGGAGCGGTGTATGTGCGAGATACAAGCGAGTTGGCGAGGAACGGGTGCGCGAGCTACTAGCCACGCCGCGATATAATAGGTATGAAATTTTATTGAACAATTCAGGATATTAAAATTAATACGTTTAATTAGAGAACGCGGACAGCATTTAGTTCATCAGCGGGATCCAAATAACGGATTGAAACATCTATATGAACGAACAACTAATTTGAAGAAGGGGGAATTCTATGTAATTGCTGTGGAGTATACTGCTGTATCGTTGCAAAACTTTAAACAATACTCAGTACCTACTTATAGAAAGTATCTTGATTCTTTCGATGCATATGATGCTAAAGACACAATGGTACGCTCTCAAAAGCAAAGATTGGGGGTAAGGACACAAGGTAGGTAAGTATATCCTTAAAACGTTATATTACCACAAGATAATAAATAGGCCACGAAAATAGGCCCAAAGGGTTGTGAGAGCAGTGATCCAAGAGGTTGTCTATGAAAAGTATACGGGGTGACTGGTAATTCGATACATTCCTTGAAAGGGGTAATACTACAGAAAATTTGCAACAATTTTGTTCTCATTAACCAGGGGTCAAATGACAGTGGTTTTCGAGTTATTTAACTTTTAAGAGTTTTTATCAATTTTCCACCTTTTGACCTAAAATTGAAAGTTGTGAACAAAGTACTCCATTTAGGAAAGTAAAAATACATTTTTCTAATAGCTGAAGAATAAAAGAATGGTCGAAGTAAAAAATCAAGATGAATATTTCAAAATCCTCAGAAAAATAACGTTTTAAAATCACAAGTTAGTTTTTTCACGTTTAAATTCGATTTTTCTAAGGGAGTTACTCCAAAAAAGTATAATATATACCTACATGGTATACAAAATACAGCAAAAACTTCCCCAATTAATAAGCTTTCAGAAAACCTATGAATTTTGTCCATTTTACTACAGATTCGGAAATAAAATTACAAATTTTGTAAAGTCGAACTGAGCCTTACCCCTCTCAGCGAAACTGTGTTTCTTTGGTGTAGCAATAAAGATAAAGATAAAAAAAAAATATAAATATAAAGAGAGATAATATATCCAGCACTATTGTCGGATAGGTGTCGCATGGCTTCCGACAGTGTCCAATCAGATCCAACTAGATTAGATAGGATCCGATTATATACGTTGCAAGTTGTGCCTCTAAGATTCTTTGAGATCATTGACGCAATAACCACAAATTATGTAAATTATGATTTTAGGGTATATGTCGTTAGATGGTGTGAAAGTTCGACTCAGGTAGGAACATTTTTTTGTGTTATGGATAGTGGTCTTAAACCATCTTTGCTTTATTACCTTTCTAATGATACCGGTTTGGAGCACAACGGTTAAATGGTTTCAGAGTCTATAATTATTGACATTTTAACACTGTTTGTCTTTTATAGATAATGAAAAAAAGTTGTTTAAATCTTCTTATTTAATACAGTTAAAACGAAGAAGCCAAGAAAAATAGAAAAATAATATTGAAAAACTAATCACAAATATCGCATTAAAGTCATGACTTTGTTCGCTTTGCTTCGTCAGGGAGAGAGGTGGGTAGTGCAGAGTTGCTTTTCTACTAAAGCGAAGAGTACCTACATCCCGCCGATCGGGCGAAGGGAGGCTACGCTGCAACAAGTTCACTGTTAGTCGAACGGGTGAAAGAAAAATTGTGTCAAGGTTACGGCCATCTGGAAATCATGATCATGGGATCCATTGACATTTAAACAAAGACATCATTTCGAATAGCCACGTAATTTATTTTTTATACTCCCTTTATTTGATATATGAACTAAAACACTTCCACGTTATATTTTTTTACTTTTTTAAATTACACACATAGAACCAACAATTTGATGCAAATCGTTAAACAAATTTTTGTGAGGTAATTTTATACAAATTTGAACCCCTGAGGTGTTAACAATCGTCCTACACCTACTAGTGTTTAAAAAGCAGGCTTAATAATTAGTGTAATCACTTAATGTTAACAACGTTTTCCATTAGGCGGTCAAATTCGTCGAAATCTCCGAAATTCCGAAATCAGGGAAATCTTAGACCTGTTTAACATGTCGAAAAATCCCATGCCCCCTGCGGGAATCGAACCAGCATCCCTAGATGTCCCAAACCAGAGACGCTAGCCACTGCGCCAACCAACCGGCCGAAGACAATAATATCATCGTATTATAATAGTTTTTATAAGCACTTTAGGTAGTAATTTTATAAATTCAATGCAGAGACATTTATATTAAATTAATGTGGTTTTTAAATTAGGTAGGTATGTAACATTTTGTTAATTGTTATTTTCCAGAGTACCTATTTAGTTAAACCCGAACCCTGTGAAAGGGTATGTTAAAAATTTTGGCTAATAAAAATTTTCTTTGAGTCCTTATTTTATAGTATACCTACCAATGTAAAAAAAGACAAATTGAATAGCCCGCAAAAATGAAATAAAAAAACTAAAAACCTTAATGGTAAGTGATAGAGGAGCGTGAATCGATGTATTCTTAAGATTTCGAACATAAAATACAACAATGATTATAAATTTATCTTAAATAAATGGTCAAAAGACATTGCAGTGCGGGTCATTTTCAGTTTTACATAATATCAAAAACGCAAGGTCTGCATAAAAAAAAAAGTTGAGAATTCGACAGCAATTGTTACAAAATTACGAAACAAACATCGTTATTCAAATGACATTTATACAATACAATATGAAAATAAACAATAAAACGTTACAATGTCGGGGGGAACAAGTTGAATCAACAAGTAGTAGAAAATACAGAACATATTTACCGGGCTACGGGGGCGAAGCTGGAACCACGTTTCAGACAGCCACAAAGTAACTAAACAATAACAAACTGATGATAAACAACAAAAAAGCACCCATTTTGACAAAGGTTTTTGATAGCAGCTATTCCGCGTTTTCACCTTCATCTTCTTCGGGAATTGTTGGCAAAATCGTGGACAGAAGATTCCGAAAGATTATAAACGGCCACCGATAGACCGCGTGAGATTGTCCAATAGACATCCGGTCTAGATCTGATAGCGAAAAATTACGAACATTTTTAACAAAATTTTCAAATTCCTCCTCTTCACTCGTCTGTGTTCCGTAGCCGATATGGATACGAACTCTGCACAATAATTCCAGGAGCAAATTTACCAAGACCTTATGTAAGCTGATCAAAAATATCCAAGTGAAATAAGCAGTGGCGACCAAGACCAGACCGACAAAAAATATAAGAATTACAACTAAAAAGGCTTCTAAAAGAGAAGTTTTTGCTTCTTCATTGAGCCTGGCGCTCTCTTTCAACAGCCAATAATTGATAATCATTAGTAAAAATATTAAGATAATCAGAATCCGTAATGATTTGAAATGCAATAACAGTTGGTTAACGGAGAGGTCTGTATCCGGAGGGATGCAACTGTATACTGTGAGAGTTCGGGTGGATTCTGGCGCCGCGCGGGGAGGCTGTTTGACGCTACCCTGCTCCAACAACCCTAGGTATACCAAATACTATGATGAAATACTCGCAATTTTTCCTAACAAATATATTTTAATTGGGTATGTCAGATTTTCTGATAAGTTAAATTTATATTTCTTTTTTTTTTTCACCTCTATCATCTAGGTATTATTTGATCAGATTAAGAATTGGATTTTTAAGTACCTAATCAAGTAGGTGCTGATTAATCAAAGAGTCTTCTAGATAGGATGGTTTAGAAAAACATTGTTCAGTAGGCCAAAGCTCTGCAGGAGTTGTATGCCATCGGAAGTAAGTATGTAGGTAGGTACTGGTCGGTTCTATTGATAAAAAAAGTGATTGTGAAGAGACTAAGATCGTAGTAATGAGAATGCCAAGACAATGAAAATAGAAGTTGGACCCAAAAGACCTAACAGACCCCTGACTATTTGGATGTCCACAATAAGAGGACTTCAAGAAGAGGAAGCCAAGGCTTCGTGCGAAGGATGCAAGGTACAGGAAGACTTGGAGGATGAGTAAGTGGGAAAGAGGCTAGGCGAATAAGAAGAAGACTTGGGTACCTACTGAAAATTATTCGGAAACAAATTAAGGTGGTTGGCAAATCATCGATATCAGCGGAATCTCGGTGCCTACCATTTCCACTTTCATAACCCTTCCCTTCAGCGCCCTTGGGGTGGAACTTTTTCACAAAACGGTGCTATACAAGTTGTCCAAAGAATAACAATAAAAAAAGCTTTATGTGAAAGATGTCTAAAATGTATTTGTGTGCACTTTGGATGAGCCCAGTTTCAAAATTTTCGACACTCAAAGAGTTTACCAAATCTCGGACAGCTTAGATGAGGGCGTACGACCTTCTTTTTCTAGTTATTTTTTCATTAAAGGGAATCCACCCAATATCGAGTGATTTGTGAAATTTGTGTTTTTCAAGTTATACGCAAATATATGTTGAATTTCGTTGAATCTCGTATTATTTATGTAGAGATTGAGGGTCGTCGAAATATTGCGAGCAGAATCAATCAGAATCAATCAATCAATCAATCAATGAATGTATCAATCTTTTGTTTTATATAAATTTATCTATCATGGTAGAGTCAGCAGTATTGTCTACATATCTGGTGTGACTATGATAGAATAATCAAACAATCGAATTATTTTTGTAATTTGTAATAATTGTGTAAAGAACCTGTTGACAAGTCTTGTAAAAGCCTTAACAGGACTTGTATTGTTTTTTTTTTATTATTTTGGTGAATAAAGAGAATTTAAAAAAAAAAATTCGAGGATTGAGAGACCATTAGGGACAAAAATTGTAGTGTACATACATACTCCCGTTAAGGTCCCCCACTCTATGCAAGCCAGCCCGGAGGAGACCAATCCGCAGCAAACCCGACCCGCACGAAACCGACCCCCCAGGTCGATCAAAGCAATCAAACCGAAAAGCCGGTCCCACACAAATCAAGCCCGCCGCGGATCCCCCCCAAACCAACCCACAATGCGGGAGGCCTAAGCCCCACTCAGGAGCATAGGGAGGCATCAAGAGCTCTCCATTGCGCTACATAGTACATTGCGTAGTGTACATAGGGATGATAAAATTTTTGAAAGAATCAATATTTTTCCGGTTTCATACATTGTTTTTACGATGATATTGCAAGTAACAACTTAATTCATGATAAAATTTAGATACTGCATGTACTGGAATAATCCTGAAAAAGTAGATTGTTGGTTGTGAAAAAAGCGTTTTGCGCCCCTGATCATCCGGCGTAGAAGTCGTTGTTATAGACTTAATTCATAAAAATAAATGAAATAATTATAAGAAACCTTTAAAATTGTGATAAAAATAAACATCAAACGGACAAGCGAAATAAAAATGAAGTAAGAATCAACAGGTAGTCATTTTCAAACACGTGCGGTATTTGATGTACCTGTAAATTTATTCTTTATTGCGAATAGTTTTTTTTTTGTTTATACAAAACGCTTTCGGCTATCTCGTAATTAATTTGTTCGTGACATATTTAATTGTTTGATAAATTAATCTCTCATAATCTCCCATTAACCAAAAAACATCAGTTCTGAGTTCTGACTAGCACAGAGATTTATTGTTCTTTTAAAGGTGGTAGCTCTATTTTTATTTTGGGTTTTAGATGCTCGAATTTAAGCATGTTTGTGTATATTCGTTCACTGTGATTGAGCCCAGACTAATTTTCTATCAAAACTAATTCTTTGTAATATTATTTGATTAAACGCCGCTTTGATTTTTGAGATTTTTTGGTTTTTAATATAAAACTTTGTGATAAGCTAATTCTTTTTTTATCTGAAACCACCAAAGTGAGGGTGAATACTTTTTTGACATCTAACACTAAACAGGAACCACTAGTCTACCAACCGCTTATACAATAAGAGACACCAACAAAACACTAACAAAACACTAAACAACACAAACAAAACAAAAACACAAAATCTCCAGTATTATTCTATATTTATTTACATTTATACTGTATATATTTATATTTATACATTGCTCTTTACACTGCGACCAGCATTGCTCTTCTACCATGTTCTGCCAGTGTATAAAACATTAATTATTGGTTTCCATCTATATTTTCTATTTCTGTTTTTTTTTTTCTTGGTTTTGTGTTATAATCTATTTTTTTTTATTGAATCAATGATGTTCAAATGACGATTCCAAGTGTCCGAATGGACCTAAGGATGATAAAAAAACAATAAACAATTGAAATTCACAGGTACATTTAACTGAAGTACGAACACTTAGACATGTGTCTGGTTACGCATACGCCTAAAAGTATGCAAAATTTATAACATGAAAGTTTATTCAATAGAATTCGATCAGGAGAATAAAGAACTGAAAGCTTTTCGACAACGTGCTGCAGTGCGGTTCAGAGTAGGTACGTATGTTTAAGCTGATAAGCTGGATGGATAAGTGTGATAACTTTGTAAAATGACTACCTTAAGTCGCCATGGCAGCACTAAACCAGTGTGTAAATGTGAGAATTTCACCATCTCTTTCCAACCACGGCTTTTATGAGACAAAGAAGTGAGTCTTATGTAGCAAGGCGTTCGTCAAAAAACTATGCCTCATTTTTTTTTGTACAGGTAAGGAAGGAAAGCATTAAAAAATAAATAGTACTTGATTTCATATTCACCGTTAGGTAAAGTGATATCGTGACGCCATCTAGTAAAAGCAGTAACTTGACGAAAATAACATTGCTTACAGTAACATAATACGTAGGACGTAGGAACTCTATTTTTCCTTTCTTAAAATTCCTTATTATGTGATAACAAACACTCTTGAGTTTTCTTTGTAACGCAATTATGCGTATATTGTCAATGTCGTTAAATAATATTTACATATTTAATGTAAGAGCTATTTCCATGTTATGAAACGCTTCATTAACTGCATTTTTTATGAACTAATTTTTATCGCGGTGTTTGTCATTGACATTAGTATTAGACCCTCACAGTATCGAGAGCAGTGAAGGGCTCTTGTTACCTCCATTAACACCCAGACGGGGTCATAAGGGGAGGAGTGACTGATTGGAATGTGGTGGGTGTAATGAAATATGTAATGCAAAAATGCATAAGCAAGAACATGAGGATTAATGATTACTTTGGATGCAGTTAACTGACAACGCACATAAATTTTACATTGAAAACTTATTACCTTATGGACCAAGAATGGAGCATGAAAGAAATTTAAGTCCATTTGGACGATCGCGAAAGATTCCCTTAATTACGAAATTCATTTATGTATTTTTAAGGTGATAATGAAATCCTAATCCAAAAGCGGTTAAAAGTTTAGTTTTCTGATTCCTCAAAAAGGTCATATGTTTCGGTTAAAATCTGATATATATTAAGGGAGGCGCTGAACAATTTCATGGTTTAGAGAGCAGTCAACAGAAAAAGATTGGAAATCTAAGAGTTCAAAACCATATCTTTAAACCAAAAAAGCAGAAAAGTTAAGATAAGTTCAGAGAAAGTTCAGAGAAAGGAAATAGCGATGTTAGAAATAAAGAAAAACTCACGCTAAGGGAAAGAACAAGATGGGAGACCTAACAACGTTGAAGATATTATGACAATTACCTATGATATTGTTAATCCGTTATCCGAAGTGAAATATGAGTGTAAAAATGTATATTTTCATAAGAGTACAATTAAGGGTTAAAAAAAGAGATAGGAACTGGTAATAAGAAAATTAAACGAACGTTTGGAGAAAAAATCGCGACAGACAATTAGTCCGCAAGCAAGTTTCGGACAGCACCATTTAATTTGATGTTATCCGTTTACATGATTGTGTTGCCTGATAACTGACTGTAGATTGTTATTTTGTTGATTTTTTTAAAGTAGGTATACATAATTGCAAGAACTCACTTCGATATCCATTCCTCGTACTAGGGCACTATGCGGTGGAGCAGACCTCAGCAGATCACCCCCGAGGGTGTGTCTTCTAGGGTCATCTCTTCTGGCGATCCTCCCTCTCCCACTGTCGCTTTGTGAAGAACCTAAAACAAATAATAAAACTATTATGAGACAAACTTTCCAAACAATGTGAAATTTCGCACATTATATTCTACTAGGTTTCCCGACAGACTTTGTCCTGTTGTGGTCCCAATCTAACCATGAATATTGAATTCGAATTATTTGTATGCTGATGAATTTATTATCTTTTGACCAATGTAATTCCGAACGAAGCGTCTGTTTTAAACCATGTATATTCCATCCGCATTCTGTCAATCGGACCAATTGACAATTTCCGTCACTATTTCAAAATTGGAATAAAAATTATAAGGTAAAAAGTACAAATAAGGTTGTCTACGGAGAGTTTTCTTTAATTTTCTAATTTTCCGTGGATTTTACTTATTTATTTTATTCTAAAAGGACATTCTCCTGATAAAAGCCTACACGACCAAAAGAGAATTAGCGAAATAGGTTCAGCGGTTTAGGCGTGATGCGATGACATCGGGAAATAGCTCTCCATTTTTATATATAAGATTTAGCAAATCATGAAGGTTTGAGCTTTCCTATAACCTTAGGTGTTTCAAGAACTTTGGTTTTCACTTGATCAAGTGAAAAATCTCCTTTATGAAGACAACCTTTCCTTTGAAATAAGACAGCGATGATAATCTGGTGACATTCACTGAAGATCATTGTACATTGGTCACAAAACGAGAAGCGAAAAAGATAAGGTTCAACAACTCGTCATGAAGGAGAGAATAAAAAACCGCAGAGGAGACGGATTACGGATGCAAGCATTATTCCTGTCTCAAGAATATTCGTGAATTGACCAGACTAAGATCTTTGTTCAGAGCACCCTGAGACAGGGAGGCTTTTTCTAAAGTGGTCGTCGATAGGACTCTAGAAGAAGCTCTCAGATTGAATAGGTAAACCAAAAGGAACAAATATTTTAGCAGCTTCTAATTGGACCCTTGCACTTATTCTATTTATTCAAAACATATGACTATTATTATTACACACTTATAAACAAAAATCTTTGAATTGTAGTTGCCAAATTTTGAAACGTCTTAGTTGAAGCTATCCCATCGAGTAACCCGATGTTAATCTGGATTGGTTACAATGTGAAGTATATGCGGCCATGTATAGAATCGGTAATAATTATCACAGAAACATTCTTCGGATACCAAATGGAGAGATAACTGACTCACCGACATATTGAATTGTATGCAGCAGTAGGGAACACTTGAAACACTCGAGAGATAGACGTGAATTTGTTGTGTGGGTCGTATAGAACAGTGTTCCGCAAAGCGTGTGCCGCGGCACATTGGTGTACCGTGGTCATTGGTTGGTGTGCCGCGAAAAAATGAGACCCAGGTGATTTTAGAGGCTCATGGTTCAGATTTGGCTTCTGTTTTCAAAAGGAAAGAATGGGTATAAACTTTTATAAACAGTAGGCAGATAACTGTCGGACATGTTCGCTCATTTATATGAGGTCAACAGAAAATGCAAGACAGGAATCCTAATATTTTAACGTCTCTAGACAAAATTGAAAGCTTTCGCGCTAAGTTGGTGTAGATCAGGTACGCTGTCGATGGTAGGTAGTAGGTTCCTTATGAAATGTTTCCACACGTCATGCCTACCGATTCAAAAAAAAAAGTATTGATAATGGAGCTATAATAGCAGAAAACTGTTAATAATTAGGTACATATATTATCGAATAATTGCGGTAGGTAGGTATATACAATAGTCGCAAGGGAAGGGGGGGAATGGTACGGTGCTTTTAGTGGGGGGGGGGTATATAAAAAAATCATTGGTGTACCTCTGAAATTTCTTGATTTGGTAGGTGTACCTTGAACAAAAAAGTTTGGGGAACACTGGTATAGAATGTAACAGTGTAGTAATAGTGAATAGAATCATCAATAAGGAAATGTAACGAATGATACAATTAACGGATTGAACGTTCATTGATGGTGGAACTGTTCGATAGGATATTTAAATAAAACGATTCATTTGTTTTACCACGTGTTTAATTTTATCCTGACTTCACAGTTTTGTATGCACACTTCTTACATTGCAACAGGAGATTTACGAACACAAATTAATCCGAATAGTAAAATAAGTATACAAACGTACACCTAAATAATTAATCCTATAAGAAAGCAATGTAGTGTAAATGTGGAAGGTGAAAACTTGGTGGATGAGAACGTGTAGTTTAGATAGAGAGATAGAAAGAATGATGATTATTGGTAGCAGAGATAGCAGTGCACTTTAGACCTTTGATTAGAAATAAGAACATATTATCGTTAAAAAACAAATAGTTGGTGCACAATTCAATCCTGATACCATCCATGATGTATGGGAGTGAAACTTGGACATATATGAAAATCTGAAAGTCGGTATCACTATATCTATATACCAAAAAAGAATGAGTGGTAAGGTGAGGAATGATAAGATTATAAAGGAATGTGGATTAAATGTTAGAGCATCAGTGACTATAATGAAAGTGAATAAATTGAGGTGGAGAATGATAAATTAAGTAAAAATGGAAGCGCGGACACGTGGCCGACCTAACGTGGACCTTACTAAAAGATGGCTCAGTCGTGCTTTTCAGGAAAAGCTAAAAATATCGTACCCATGCGGAACATTTCAACAGTTGTTGTTGAATGTAGCAAAAGAGGTTCGATGTTTTTTCAAAGAATATGTTAAAAGATTATTTACACGATATATGTATATTACATAGAAACAGTGCAACAAATGAGCGGAACCCGTTAAGTCATTTAAATGACTTGTCAACAGGTACCGCTCACTTCCACCTTCAGTTTACCGCATCATAATATCCACTTACATATATCTATTTAATACTAATTATACTATGGTTATATACATATTATCTTTATTTTTACACAGCCAATCCTTTAGTAATAATTTTAATTTTCCAATTTTTTATGTTCATTGGCAATGATTTAAACATTTTCGGAACTAAGCACTCTAGAGTGCGATCACCATACTTGTTGTTAGTTTTTGGTAATTTTAAGCCTTCATTTTTAGTAAACCTTGTGTGTTCTGTTGGATATGCAAAGGAATGTTAGAGATGGCTTAATAATGGATGCAACAGAATGACAAAGAGAATTTATAAGCCTGAAAGGAAAGGTGTAAGAAGGCGTGGCCAACCGAGAACGATGTGGATCGAGCACATCGATTTCATACTGAAGGAAGGTCAAGTCAGAAGCAAGAGAAATGGGAGAGGTTGTATGTCGCTAAAAGTTTCCTTATATAAAAGAGTGAAGGTCCGTTCTGTCTACCTAACCCTTATGGATTGAGTTCTTAGGGAGCGGTCCGTCATCTGACAAGACGGCAGTCTTTCAAAATATATGTCATTCTTTTTGTTACTACGGTAACAATATTGACAATGTGCTAAACTGACATACTCACCGCTGTTTATAGAAGCGCCGTATTCGTAGTAAACCAGACCATTATGGGACACAGCGTGATGGGTAAAAAATTTAATTTGATCAAATGGTTTACTATTATTTTTCGGTTTTTATTCACGCATTATTAATTCCTATCTGAGTTGACGAAGTTTGGAAACGTGCGTTTTTTCTTATATCTTATGTTATGTTGTTAGTTATGTTAATCCTCATACAACGGGTGGGGACCAACTGATACCGTTTGGTGTTGTTTTCATCACTTTTAACTCGGAACATTTACTGAGTAAAATAGTGTAAACGAACCTATAAATATAAGGTAAGCTACCACGCCAGAAGCTCGTACCCGGTTCAGTATAAACTCTATTTGAATAACAAACCACTATTGGTTACGGCTACAAAGTAAACAATATAATCCATTATAGGTACAGTATGAATTCTTGTGAGATTCGTAGGACGTGAAAAATATCGACTACTATTGGCTGAAAATTTGTTGATGATTGATAACTAAAGTTACACACGATTCCCTATCTTCTTGTTAACTTTTTGAGATTTGGTTTAAAAAAGTCGTATAGAATTAAAAAATGAACGAGAAAATTGAGCGAATCAAATTTATTTGGTGTATGTATTGTAAATTATTTATTCGAGACGCTTTATACTTGTTTTAAATAATATGCTCATTTTTATCTCGATTTTTCTTGTGTGACCATAATATTCTTTACGGAATTTTGTGAATTTTAAATCTAACTATTATCAAAATTAAGTATAATATCATATATTTTTCTAAAATTTGTATAATAGAACCGTTGTTATCTTTATATATAAAGTTTTGTCTTTTTCTAATTTTATACAATATTATGAAACATTTAATATTTAAAGGCCTAGGCTTCGGCCTTTTCATAAATAAATAAAAACAAAATTACTTACAATCAATTCTTAAAATCATATACAGATCCTTGACAGAGTCAGTGATTAGATACGGTTTGTCTGCCTGGGGTAAGACGACACAAACAAACCTAAAGAAAGTTCAGCACAAGCAAAATTCAATAATCAGATTGATTTCTGACTATGTACCAGGACCTCATAGACATTTTGACACATACTAACTGTTAGGGCTATTTTTTATTACAAATTGGGTATGGAGAACTTTTCAGACAATAAATTTAAAAAAAGATTAATACATGCACATAACACAAGGTTTACTAAAAATGAAGGATTAAAAGTACCAAAAACTAACAACAAGTATGGTGATCGCACTCTAGAGTGCTTAGTTCCGAAAATGTTTAACTCATTGCCAATGAAAATAAAAAAATGTAAAAAAAATGTAAAAAATTGGAAAATTGAAATTGTTGTACATAACATTGTTGAGGGGATGATCAACATGACCTACTCCCGTAGACGACCATGCCAAGAGTTCCTAGAAAACATAGTATAACTATTGTAAACCTAGACAATAAGATATGTACTTCTACTTGAAAACATAAAGGAAATGCTTTAGATCGGTGAAATTGAGAAGATGATTGAAAGTTATGTATTGCTGCATAGCAATCCAAGGATTAAGATCAGAATGTGCAGATGAAAGAAATACAAGTTTTATCTACAAGACGAATCGAATTTCGTAACATTTTACAGCAAACATTGCTAAGGTGTAGTGCCCCCTAGTGTCATCTCATTTTGAAAAGGTTCTAGCTGATATTTTTAATAACCATCCCCGATTAGAAGCATTTCACATCTAGAGATGGGCATTATAAAGATAGCTGATAAAAATATTAGATAAATAAAAAATAACGCCTCTAACGTTATTCATATTAAACGATATTTGTAAATATTAGCTGAACAAAAACAATAGCAAGCTAATTAATAAGCAATGACAATAGCCTACTCCCATTTACACATGAGAACTGATTTAGGCTCACGCTCACTATACTAAATGACCTTTTTTGTGGAGAAATCCTAACTTCTCGGATACCAAACTTTGGAAACGACCTTTTTTTTAAGGAAAAGTGTACTTTCCAGATACCAAATATTGGAAACGACCTTTTTTTATTTTTTTAGGAAAAAGTAAACCTTTCAGGTACAAAATTTAGGAAATGATCATTTTTAAGCAAGTTTTCAGATACCAGATATTTAGGTTTGTAAAATAAAAAAGCTTTAAGTTTTAATATTAACGTAATATTCAATTAATGAAACTGCTATAATGTTTTTGAATTTACGCCGTTATTCCCACCTCTATATCACACCATAAACTTATTTTGATAAAAATGTTAGCTAGAGCTTTTTTTTTTCAAAATAACGTTACAAGAGACAATTTATTAAATAATCTGAAAAAAAGTTAGATTACGTAAAAATCATTAATTTTTTTGATTTCCTGGTAAATATTGCAAAAAAAACCTCTTGTCAAAATTCGAATTCATTATTTACCTACAGTTAGGACCCCAGGACAACGTCTGTCGGGAAAGCTAGTTATAAATAAATTTGATCCTGTTGGTTTTACCTTAAAACGAAAACAACAATAGCATTTATAACACACTTGTCAAATAACTGAAAACTAAGAGTCGAGCTAAATTATACTGCACTTCACTTAAAGTTCACTTTTTAACTGACATAACATTGACGCGTATTCCAGTTAACAGTTCCAGGATTTCGCGCTATTCCCGTGCGCAATACTGATCGTGACGGCTGACCCGAGTACACTATCGTATCTGGATCATAATATAATTGCGTATGCTCTACTCACTGATCTTTTGGGGCGTCTTTAGTTTGGATGGTAATAATCATTATACATCTCTCTAACAAACAATATAATGAACCGAATACATAACACTGTTAGGGATGACACACAAACAAAAAATATTGTTAAATAGGTACTTTGATTTAAATTTAATACGGCAATCGGAACAAAATTAAACATGCAAGTAGTGATGATGTACGTTTTCAGAGAGAGGTTAAAAAGTATCTTGTCGAGAAAGCTTTTTATTCTATTAATGATATGTTAGTAACTTAACCTCTTATCCATGTGTTGTCTGTGACATTTAATATATTAACATTTTCATAATTCCTATTGACTTTGCTCTTGTCGCTACTGCAACTAACTAAAATATTTCCCATTATAATAAACAAAATGATCCTAGTTTTGCACATTGACGAGATGCCAATGGGACCCTTTACACCCCATTGACATCGATTTTCGTATTATTTATTGTTTTGCTTTGATATTGTGTTATTGCTTGTAATGCATTGTAACATGTAAAAATTGTAATTCATATTTTAATGAACCCGAGTGCCTCGTAAGGGGTCTATGGGGGATAAAATAAAGATAAAGAAGATAAAGATAAAAGTGATAGAATGTTTAATGATTTCCTGCATTTCTTTCCGCTCTTGTTGCCTCCCTATGCCCCTGAGTGGGGTGTATAAGGGAGAATTGTATTGTTGTTGTTGTATTACTAGAACAATAGGTATTCAAGTTTCTAAAGGTGCATTTACATATCTAGCCAGAGCTTGAAAATAGAGTATATTTTCCTAATCGTTGATACTGGACACCAAGGAAATAATAACCAGAAAGAACTGTCATCGCCTACTAATAAGTTGTTTTTTCCACAGTGTCCAGTATCAAGGATTAGAAAAAAATACTCTATTTTCAAGTTCTGGATCTTTGTTCGTTTAGTATAAATGCAACTTTAGAGAATGCATAATTTCTTAGTTTTTGCAGACAGATTGTGAGAAGTATGATTTTTGGTTCCGCAATTTCGTTAATCTAATAGGGATAGCTAAAATGATTATTGTTATTAAGTAATACTGAATTGCATACTATGGATTATTTATTTATAAAAAAATCTTTCCATTCAAGGTCTGCTGTAACATGATATAAAGTGTAGCATATCAAAGCGTTAACACGTACGCCTTACGCGTTCCGTTTTATTAGCTATTAAAGCTAAAACGGAAGAAGCAGAACTGTAACAAAGTAAGAAATATGGAAAAATAAATCCCAGCTCAGCTGTGGTGAGTTCGCATCCATGACTAAGCCGCTGTTACAATATGTATGTAATACTCACCTATAATACATTTTATTCCCAGTGGCACTCGATGTTCCCGAAATACTTTCCGTGTGATGCGGGATTATTTTTGAATCGCCTAAGTACTCGTGTGTATGTGCGTAACCCGCTGTGTATGTAGGTAGGTACACGTATTGTTACAAACTAACTAGGCCTCACCCGTCACCATGTGACGCAAACATTTACCTTCAGTTCTTGTCTAAATAAATAAGCTATAATTTGAAAAAGCTCACTTTTCTAACACCAGGGAGTTCGTTTCATGTAACAGTCTCTGGTTACCAGGGTGGTTGACAGCCACAAATGGCTTTCTAACAAGGACCTACAGTTCTTCCCTACACCACTACGTACACATGTGAAATGAACGAATAACATCATTTAGAATGATGTCTTCTTCTTCTTCAGTTGGTTCCTCGATGCCGATGATCGCGACCGCCATGCACTCTCACCAACTGCCTATTCAGCCATTATTATGAACCCATGTATAGTGTGGACCCCCGTAGCCCGTTTGATAAGAATATCTGACCATTGCGTATAGGCATATTGATGAAATGATTATTTATATTGTTTTACATTGTGTTATTGTGTTGTATTTTAAGTTTATACTATTTTATGATAGTATAATGGACGCAAAGGCTTTTTGCAGCTCAGATTTCACAGATATTTTACTAAATTTAAAAATATAAAAGAAAGTCGGGTTAGTGCGTACTCTTATAACTTTTTAAAAATATACAACAGATTTTTATCATTTTTGGTTAATTGAATTTATCTCCTCTCCGGATAACAGAATAAATAATAAAAAAATCTAAATACCAAAAGCAAATAAGTACTATAAAATATTATGTTTATTAAAGTTAATATGGAACGAATTTCGATTCAACAACGCCGTCTGTGAAAAATTCTATAGAAACACAATTTTTATTTACCTGACAAACGTTGACATTAAAATATTGGCACGCAGATTTTTGACGGAAATTTTTGAAGCTTTATTCCAATTTGTTAACATTGAAGCGCAATTTTTAAATAAATTAAAACGTGAAAAGTGAATCTAATTTTGAAATCAAATTATAGTTTGACACAAACTGTCAGTTGTTTGATACTTGTGCGAATGACAGAATTCGGATGGAAAATATATGACTTAGAACAGATGCATCGGTATCGGTATGCATTTT
The DNA here is from genome assembly GCA_963576905.1 of Mystacides longicornis. Lineage (NCBI taxonomy): Eukaryota > Metazoa > Arthropoda > Insecta > Trichoptera > Leptoceridae > Mystacides > Mystacides longicornis. The sequence continues at coordinate 12,302,316 of OY756429.1, forward strand.
ATCATTCTTTTAAATTGGAATTCAGTATTCATACCTGACCAAGGCCCAGGCACAAAAAGTCTGAGCCTTTGAAATGAAGTGCCTAAGGAGAATTCTGGGCGTAAGATGGTACACAATTTTGATTTTTATGTCAAAAGGTGAAAATTGAAAAAAACTCTAAAAAGTTAAATAACTCGAAAACGACTGGTATTTTACACCTGGTTAATGGGAACAAAATTGTTGCAAATGTTCTCTAGTATAACCCCTTACAACGAATGTATTGAATTACCAGTCACCCTTTATATACATGATATATGATGGTACCACCGCATCACGAACGACACTATACGCCGGCGCACCCAGCGTGAGCCCATCACCTCTACCATTGTGGGGAGGAGATGGACTTGGCTGGGACATGTGTTAAGGATGCCGAATGACAGTTGGCCGAGGAGAGCGCTGTTCTTCCTCCCATCAGGGTCCCGAAGACGAGGAAGACCCTCTCACACTGTGTTCCGCTCCTTCGAAGCAGAGCTGAGGGACATGGACATGGTGTGGGACGAGGTCATAAACATTGCGCAAGATCGAGCGAAATGGAGAGCTCTTGTTGCCTCCCTATGCCCCTGAGTGTGGTGTAAAAGGGAGAATTGATTGATTGGACAAAGTCTCCCGGGAAAGCTAGTGAAATAATAAATAAACGTGTCCGCGGGGAATAATTGGGTAGGCGGCATAAGTCGTTCATTCAACAGTCAGTGGTCTGTGCTATTCTAATATAAATGAATAACTCGGGAGATGTAACGAGTGATGCTATCATCAATGGGAAAGAGACGAGGAGGATATTGTAAGGAGGGTCCATGTGTCATGACGAGTCATCAGGATATGAATTAATTATTATTGTAACTCGAATACAATAACAATCGAAAATCAGTTAAGCTAACGGATGAATGCTGATCCAGCTCTTAATTATATGTGCGTACTATAACTGAATGGGATTGATAGAGCAAATGACGCTATCTTCAGAGGATTTTTTTTTCATTTCTGAAAGACTTATTCAGATTTCTTGCAACATCGCCGGAATCGAACCAGGAAGACAATGTATAATAACGTGATATCATTCCGGGCAAAAAAATACAGGGAATGAGCACACATGTCCAGGTGAAGAAAGTAATGTAGGAAATTCTGTACTCTAAAGTGCTGAATGCAGTGGACGAGGAAGATCTGGGACTTATATTTCCACATTGTATGCTCGTTGGGATGGCCCCTTGGTAGAGTGCTCTCACTTGTTGTTGGTCAGACAAACCTTTTTAATTTCTGTGACTATCCACGCTGTTTGTATTTTTTTTTACTAAATTTACGGACAGGAGACTGAAAGGCCCTTTACACCTTTTCAACCTCGCCCACGTATGTACCAATATTTATTTTGAAACTTCTTTTTTATAATATGCATTTTTCTTTATTATAGAAAATAATATGTATGAGCTTTTTGAGACTTTCCAAGATGTTTATATTTATTTGTTTTTTAATTACATTTGCTGACAGGAGACTGACAGGGCCATTTACAACTTTTCAGCCTCGCCTACGTATTCATTTATCTATTTCGTTACTTCAATTTTGAAGATTGTTTGTTTCCTATACGATTTTCGTTTTTTTTTTTTTGTAATGCTTTTATGTTGTAATTCAGTAATGTATTGTTTTGTATGCACTCCACAATTCGGCAAAGACCGCTAATAAATCACAATACATCCATCAATCTAAATGGAGCGATGTCACTGCAAATACCTATCCGATCAGTCCAAAATCTATAATCCGGATATCCGATCAGTCCAAAATCTATAATTCTTCCACCACTGTAGGTACACGTGATGCTGTTTTTAATAATATAATGATAGCAAAACGTTGTGAAATTTCATTAGAATTATTGAAAAAAAAACCTCAATTTCACTTCTTTCACTTTTTCAAACGAATAACAGCCATTGAATTGCATTCATTTGGAGTGATGTCGAATGGCGTGCTTTAGATTCAACTATATGAAGAAAAGCATGAACAGAATAGTATAACTTATGGCAACTCAGTCATGATTTTCATTCCCCGCTTCCGTATTATAGAATAAAATAACCCTTTTTTTCTTATACCATCCCGCCGTATCCCGGATGGGATAAGCAATGAGTACGGACTACCAAACTTTCCTATCCAGACAAAACTCTTTCGTTTCATTCAACAGCATAAAGTTCTACATACATTTGACTTCTATTTTTAGATCTTTCAGATTTATAGATCCTTTTCGTCGTTCTTAATATGTTATCTTTCATTCTAGTCACTACGCTAAAATTCACTCCACATTCCTTTCTAATATTATCATTTCTCACCTACATAATCAATTCTTCTTTTTCCGCATATCCTGCGTGGAACACAGAACTGCTTATAGAAGCGTGCACAATAATTGACTGACCTCCTTTCGATATGTTTAAAATTACGAGTTCTGGCACCTTCCCAGGAACAAACAATTTGCTTTAACCAAGAACGCCTAATGGAAATAATCTTATTCCATAATGATAGAGGACCATCACCTCGATTGAAAGAACTTATTTGACTGATGACATAAGACAAAATGCCGAGTGAAATCCCTTTCTTCCTATCTTCCGTTCCTTTGAATGAAAGTTGAGGAAAATAAGCTGTGATAAAAGGTCAAAGGTTGAGTAGAATCTACCTATAAAATAACTGGACTTTCTATTGGTCTTTGTTCCAAAACAGAACCTCAAATTTTATTAAATGTTAAGTAGAGAGTGTGTAATGGCGATGTTTCCAGTGAAGGCAAAATGTTTAATTTATCGAATATATAACAACTAAAAACTCTAAGAAATCATTACCAATGTTCGGTTTTCAAATGGAACAAACCACTACGGGCTCACGACCGTCTTCTACTGTTATTTCGAAGGCTGGCTTAGTATGTTCACTTTACGTTAACAACGTTCGCCATTAGGTGGTAGTGTTTAAGTCTCCGAAACTCCTAATGAGAATGAGAATTCACAACATGTTCAACTTGTCGAAAAATCTCATGTAGGCAACAAGTAGATATTTAATAATTATTAATGAGATATAGAGATAAAAGTTGGAAATTATCGAGAACAAGACAGCAACCAAATTTAAAGACTGCGACTGCTGTCATTTATTTGGCGCCAGGATATGAATATATCCATTTTTGTAAATGTCTCATATTGGTTGGTTAATTTATGCCCACCTTCAGGACATTTTTATCTCATCACAAGCGGATGTACTAGTGCGATTGTTTGACATAATCGAAGCAATAACCAAAAAACGACATAACTTTTTTGATGAGAATGGCTGATTATATATGTTGTGTTAAAACTTTTAGTGGTTTAAAACCATGTTTATCTTTCAAAATATTAGACCGCTTTTAGGGTATGTCGGTAGGATATATTCAATGTTAGAAAAAGGTTAAAACATTTTTTTTTTGTGTTTTACTATGTGGATAGTGGTCTCAAACCATCTTCGCTTTATTGCCTTTTTTATTACCTTTCTAATGATAGGTACTAATTATCTAATTTGGAGTATGTACATCGGTTGGATGGTTTCAGAGTCTGTGACTGAATTAGAATTCATAAAAAAAAAACCAATTGAACAGACATAATGATAGGCAATAGTAGTTAAAAAAGCTAGATTTACTTATGTAGATCGCGTATTTGTGTGGCATTCGATAGCGAAGAAGTAGACTCGAAAATTTATGTGCATGCATGCTATCAAAATCTGAAAAAAAAATTAATATATAAAATTTGTACCTACATTACCTTGACAGGTAAATAATTGTCCTTTTATTAAATAAACATCAAAACTCGAGAGAAAGCAACGAAATGGTCGAGGAATTCAGAAAACACTTGACAAAAACTGGCGTTCAAAATCGGGGTGAGACAACGTATATAGGTATAAGAGATATTAATTTTGGATAAACCCAAATCTAAAACTTAACTGGGATGTAATGACATACCTACCTACAAGTTAACAACACGGAAATCCAGAAATAAAAAAGTCAGACGGGAGGTCAGAAAATAAAATCATAAAACGAAACGTTACGCTACCAAGGTTAAACGGAAATGCTAGTCAACGCCCACATATAGAGTGCAATAAATTCTGATATAATTTAGTATTTTTGTTTGCGTATCTAATTAGCAAACTCAAAAATAAGTTATCAAATTGATAAATGAAAACATGTTATATTTTTTAATATATAAATAACTTTCGAACTCCGATTTTTTCATGCAATTATTGCATTTTTTTATTTCACATAAGGCATAAGTGAAAAATAATAATTCGACAAAGCGCCATCTAGCCGGCATCATTCACAACATGCACGCGCGGCAAAACTGCAGTCGGCTTACTTGAGATGCAAACCAAGAACGAACGTACTAGTTTAAACGACTTCCACGAGATGGCGCGCGTACATTGCATTAAAAATTATTATGATTGGGTACTAACTGCACCACTGACGTTCGTTAGTGGAGAAATGCTGCAATTTCTATGTTAAAATCATGTGATAAAGTTTGCAGTCATTTTTTGATAGATGGCACTGCAAGGAGTATATAAAAAAATGACGTTGCCACATTCGAATATCTATCTATGCAATGGTGTTGCTAAAAAATCGTACAGACTGAATATAGGTATTTTTATTGCAGCTTTTTAAATTGTTATCTAAATTGATTTATGTTATTTAATGTGGACTAAATTTAGGATGAAAACTAGGTGTGGATTTTAAAACAAAACTGCGAATAATGTTCAAATTATGAGTTAGACGTCCAATTTAAACGGTAGAAAAATATATAATTCTAGCTCTCCCGATAGACAGACAGATTTTGAATCACATAAGTTGTTAAAATATATATTTTTTTATTTTATAAGGCAGTCCACCCGATGTCGAGTGATTTGTGAAGTTGTTAAAATAATGCATCTGAATTGGACGATGTTTACAGGGCATAATACCCTATGTATGTATTTCCCCATTATTTTTTACGTAAAGGTTAGCATGTCGACGTAGCTGAATAAAGATACAAATGGTGCCGTTGGCATAACATTTTTCGCTGTTAGGCTATGTCCTTACTTAAAAGTGATCGCGCGTCCATGCGATGAGCGATCACGAACGCGTTCCAGTTAGGACACATTGAAATATATACGAGGGTTGTCCGTCAAATACGTTTTCCCTTTTTTTACCCCTTTGCACTCGACGAGTGATTTGGGTTATTTATTTATTTTTATTCACAATAATGATCATTTTCATTTGCAACAATGAATACGTTAAGTATTGTCAAGTTTAGCACATACGTTAAATATTGTAAAGTTTAGACTTTCAGCTATTTTTCTAGATGTCAACGGAATGATACCTAAAGAAAATTTACAAGGATGAAAGGTGTAAGAAAGCGTGGCCGACCACGAATAACGTGAATCGCATCGATTCCGTCCTCAAGGAAGGCCGGATAAGAAATAGGAGAGGTTGTATGAGAAATGTTATGTCGGTGGAAGAAGCGAAAGAAGTGTACTTGGATAGAAAAGAGTGGAGGTCCGATCTCTCTGCCTACCCCTTACAAAGTAAAAAAAAAACTTTTCTATATAGCCTGTTAAGTAGTAGGTATTGACTTCGATGCACTTTTCACCCCCATTCTTTCATCCGGATCACCATCTTTTTGATTCCTTAGATATAGAAGTCCCGGGCGTGAAGGTAGCTTAGAACCTTTCCGTTTGCAAAATACGCTACGCCGAGGTGGTTCTTCAAATATGGGAAGAGATGGTATAGTCACTCAGGGACAAGTCCGGATTATATCGTGGGTGTAGGACGATCTTCATGGTGTCCCAGTAGGCACAAATTTTCCGCTAACTCTGGCTCTTTTAGCATAAATCTATATAGTGTTAAATCGTTTTCAAAAATGCTTCAAAGTTATACTTAGCGTAGAATCTTTTTATACCCACTATTTTGCCTGCAGAGACCAAAGCTATTAATGATCGCAGCATCAGTCCGTCTTTGAATAATTACATAGGGCATACTTTTTTAAGATGATCGATTTCTTGTGTTCAAACTACATATTTTCGATATTTTAACAGAAAGAAAGTCAATATTGAGAATCGAGGGAACATACTGAAATGAAACTTGTTAGACCTAAAAGAAATATAGAAATAATACACCAGACTCCGGCGTCGGGTGGATAAATATAGAAACAGATAACACCTTTTGTTTTATGCAAATAACTTGACGTAACACTTATTATACAAACTATACACAACTAAGACTAGAATAAACCTAGAAAACCTCGTGACTCTTATACAATTGATTATCTTAGGTAAGTACTATGAAAAGATTCTAATTCACATTTTTACCAAAAATATGCGTTTTTGATGTGAAATGATCTTACATGACGTTAGAACCTTTACACATCAAGAACTCGTGTTTGTTAAAAATGTTACTCGGAACCTTTCCAAAGCAAAATGAGGATTATTGAAACGTAACACTCAATAATTTTGATATTTTCCTGTATTTTTATGTTAAAATATGTTAAAATGTTGTGTTCTTTCTTTATTTTATAATTAAAATTGAGTTCACTGTTACAGTACGCTAAAATATTATTAAATTTAAATAAATGTTCGTAATAATAATTATTGAGGAAAATATGAACATTTAACTCATTTACATGCTAATTCTAATACTGATCATTTGTAGAGACTTTTAACATGAGTAGATAACCAGAATCCAAAGGACTAGGTCACTAATTTTAATCATTATAAGAAAGTTTTAAAAAATAATGCTCGTTACCTTAAATTTTATTCAGTTAAAATAAAGTTATATTAGAATATGTAACAGCTAATGATGCTCTAAAAATTCATTAATGATGTTCGATTTTTAAATGAAACAAACCACTACGGGCTTACGACCGTCTTCTACTGTTATTTCGAAGGCTGGCTTAGTGTGATCACTTTACGTTAACAACGTTCGCCATCAGGTGGTAATGTTTAAGTCTTCGAAACTCCTAATCATGAGAATTCTCGACATGTTCAACATGTCGAAAAATATCATGTATGCAAAAGTAGACATTTAATAATCAATGAAATATAGAGATAAAAGTTGAAAATTATTGAGAACAAGAGAGCAACCAAATTTAAAGACCGCTGTCATGTACTTGGCGCCAGAATATGAATATATCCATTTTTGTTCTATTAAAAGTTCTAATAAGTGTTAATTTGCTTTCAATAGTTCTTATGTAGATTATCCAAATTATTGAGTGACGCGATTACTTTGTTAGTTAAAAATGAAAAGACGTTTAAACAAAAGGGTTTTCCAAATTTTTTATTATATAATCTTACCATCACCTCTATTTTTTCCATCTGGAGCCCAATCGTCATCTGAAACAATATTAAAAAACCTGTTTAGTTTATGTTTATGTTTCCTTCTAGCTTACGAAGAACTTTAAAACTACTTTACTTATAAACTACGATCAGTGGAAAAAATAGCTCAGCGATAGCAAATATTACGATCAAGCTGTCATCGAGATACTGACAATTGTTTCGAGTATACAAGAACGCTTTTTATTATAAATACACTGTATTTAAGTCAAATAAACAAAGACCCAGAGCTTGAAAATAGAGTATATTTTCCTAATCGTTGATACTGGACACCATGGGAACAACTTATTAGTAGGCGATGACAGTTCTTTTTGGTTATTATTTCCTTGGTGACCATAGTATCAACGATTAGGAAAATATACTCTATTTCAAACTTTGCGTCTTTGTTCGTTTGGTATAAATGCACCTTCAGATGACTTCGTTGAAAAAAAAACGTAAAGATACGCTTGCGTTAAGTATGTAACGGACTATGTTTGGTAAAAGTTCATTATATTATTATTTTCGTGGAGGGGTTCTTCCGTATAGCGCAAGACAGAGAAGTTTTCGTTGAAATGATTGCCAACATCGGGGTAATATGGCACACGAGGAAGAAGAAGATACATATTTCACAAAAAGTCTCTACAAAATACAAAAATGTATCAAATTAGTTTATTATTTGCATGACAGTATTTAAAATGAACAAGATGAAAAGAGACAACCGTGTTCGAAAAAACATACATAGGTCCGCCTTCTTTTTTTTGCCAGACGGTCACTTGCCTAGCATTTAAATCTCCATGAAAACAGTACAAATTTTCGGTTGCCCCTTGAGAGATAGATTCCAGCTCTACCACAGAATCCCAGACGTAGAGTACCCACTGAGTGTGGAATATTTATTGAGTCTGGGATCTGTGGATATTGTATATCGATTATTGAGAACATAGTGATTTTCTAGTATTTATAAATCAATGATTCGTCGGTGGCATGATATCGTCCAAGACTGGATTCAATGCCAAAAAAAACAGTACAAAACGGTCAATAATTTCCGAATCAACGCACATTGTCTTCAAACTGAACATACTTCAAAAATGTGACTTATTTTCTATAACATCGCCATCTATTGATTTTATATAAAAGTTACACAAGCGTAGCTAACATCATAGAAAAGTGCTGGGTTAACTTTTTAGCTTAAATAAAATACATGTTTCATTATCTTAACTCAAATCATCATCTGCTGGGATAATAGTAACCAGCACACAACGATGTATTCATTCAGAGATTAACGTATTTTATTTATCAGTGTTGTGTAGGGATTTACAATTTTTGTAATTTGCTTAATTCAGATGTGATTTTGATGTTGATAATAATACATCGCAGATAACTTTTATGAAAATACTGGGTTAAGGCGAAAGTTAGAGACATCACATTTAGGTGGTAGGTTTCGAGCGAACCGTCCGTCCTCCAGAAAGTTTTCTGTGGGAGACCTGCTGGAAGGAGGAGCATAGGGAGACCCAGACTGAGATGGCTGGACGGAGCAGAGAGAGACCTCGGACTGATGGGGGTGGACGATAGGTATATCTGAAAAACGCCAAGTTTCTAAACAGTCATTTGAAGGTAATAATATTATTTTAGTCGCAAACAAAACAAAATACCAGGAGGTGGAAGCGTTGCTTATCTTCGGTATAACTTGTTTGTTTTGGTTATGATAAAAAAAAATGTAATATTGCATGATAAAATAACGCATAAATAATGTTTACATTACGGTATCTTTGATGCGAATGCTTAAACGGTCGCGAATCGTATATATAAAGGCGTGTAGTGACTTAATCAAAGATTTGTCGCAAACATATAATATGTCGCATATTATGAAAAGTACCTACCTATATGGATACTGCTTCAGAAGTTAACGAATTTAAAGCTTTTGTTTTATGCTTACTTTTTTTGACCTATGTAATTTAGTTTTGCTACATTTATTTGTTACTAGCTTTCCCGACAGACGTTGTCCTGTGGTTCTAACCCGAGGCGGCCCGTTCATATGGGCATAATGTGCACTTCACCCCCAGAAAAAAAAACATAAATAATTAGATTGAGTTAAACTAATAAACCAGCGACATTATAATATTTCCAAAACTAAATATTTCATTCGTATTCAAAGCTCCTGGCGGGAACAACTCGAGAATATATGCGCGCGCAGACTTTCTACCGCGCCTATGCTGCGTGTGCACATATTATGAAAGTGCCCGATAATTTTGTTGACTTTGTATGAAAATTGGAATAAGTGGGATGGGCTACTGTAAGAGCGGTAATTACGTTTGCGAGAATGAGAGGGAACTACCATCATGCGCAGTAAACAATAACTTTGTTGTTATTGCGTCGCAGGAAATCCGTTCCATAGTAACTTTCATATTATATTTTATATTATTTTTATTAGTTATTCTGTTATCCGGAGCGGAGAAGAATCCAATAAATCATACATCGGAAGAATCTGTTCAGCCGATCTCGAGTTATAAGTGTTCGCACTAACCCGACTTTCATGTATATTATACGATTACTAAAAGACAACTTGTTGGAAGATATAGTCATACAAAAAGGTCATTAATTGTTCGATTGTCATATAAATCTGTCATTTGTATCGTCCCTTAGGCAGTCCCAATTTTGCTTTAGGCACGTTCTCTCAAACTAAAAGAGTATCTCCTAACATTAGACATAGCCTGAATATAAACATTCATGGTGAATCTTATGTTGTGACTAGAGGTGGGAATAACGGCTTAAATTCAAAAACGTTATAGCTGTTTCGTTAATTTCAAAAAACGTTATTTTTAAAAGCTTAAAACTAAAAGGCTTATTTATTTAGTAGCATATATACAATAGGTAGGTATACCTAGTTATAAAAAATAACAACTTACCCCCTGAAGATAAACAATCACGCGATCTACACAGCACAAAAAGTATTAAAGAATAATAACAATAATTTATATTATGTAATATGAACAATATTTACATAAAATTTTCTACCGTACAATTTTTCCATTTTGATTATTTATTACTTTGTAATATTATTGTTGTATGGACAAAGTTCATAAATCCTGGTTCAGTACCGCACAACTAAGAATGAAGAATTCAATACGATTAATAAAATAAATATTTTTATAATATGTTGGTTCAATCATCAAAATTGTACTTTATATTGAAAATAAACCGTTTTAACCTTGTGTAAAAAATGGACTTAGGAGGGTTACATTACAAAACTGTTAGGCCGAGGCAATACTATATTACCTACGTAAATCAAGGAACACACACATAGGTAGCTACCTAACTACCCACTCACTTTCTTTTGTACACGTCTTGCAGTTGGCAAGGCCACGACAGAGTGGCGGTGATAGTATACGCCACGATAGAGGAATAACGTTAAGGCGCAAAATAATAGTTTAAATATTTTAAACGGCCACGTTAGAAATCAGACGAATAACGTAAAGGCGGAAAATAATAGTGGATTATTTTTAACAGGCGGATATCTAGAGGTGCAAAATAATAGTTTGAATATTTTAAACGGCCACGTTAGAAATCAGACGAATAACGTAAAGGCGGAAAATAATAGTGGATTACTTTTAACAGGCGGATATCTAGAGGTGCAAAATAATAGTGGAATATTAAACAGTCAGTTACTTAAGGGCGGAAACTAATATTGTGATATTTTAGACGATTATTTTGAAGGTGTAAATAATTTTTTTTGAGATATTATTTTTGTTAAGACATTTTTTCACAGCTTACGAATAACGATAAAGGTTTAATATGAATAACGTTTGAGTGGTTATTTTTTTTTATCGATTATTTTTATCAGCTTTCGTTATAATGCCCACCTCTAGTTGTGACATATCAAAGTCATCTAGGTAAGAATATGTCTGCCGAAGCAGGAAATTCTCAGCATACTTCAGTGTAAACATACTTCAAATGCTTCCAATCGCTTGATCGCATACACGTTTCTACTTCATGCATACAAAGGTAACGCTTTCATTCAATCATAGTTCAGCTATATAGATACCTATACGGCGCAAAAACAAACAACCAACCCCTTTAGTAGAGGAGATACGTTATGACAGATAAGGTAGGTACTGCCTCTATATATTATGACAATGTTGCAATTTGCAATGAAATTGCTTCTATCACGCTATCAAAAAACAGGCATCATTCAATGCGCGCGAACAGGGTAACTTTCATAAAATCTGGATATAGATGCCGCTTTATTAGCACAATAGTTTAATGTAAATCAATTTTGTCATTATAATCTCTAAGTATATGAAAATCTCACACCGTATTCCGTTCCAACGAACCAGAGCTGGGAGATTTGGACATGGTGAGGGAACAATTCATTCAACATCGAGTATGCCCCTATGTGGAGTCAAAAAGGGAGTAATTAGATAGTTATGTACATTAAAAAATGTTGGCTGGACCAATTATTATATCATCCATCCATGGCGCTACAACCTACAACCCATTGTGGGTCTTGGCCTCCTCAAGTAGTCGTCGCCATTTCGCCCTGTCAGCTGCCCTGCGACGCCAGTTTCTTACTCCCAGAGATTGCAGATCTCTACTGACGCAATCGAACCATCTCAACCTCGGTCTGCCAATATTCCTTCTTCCATTCGGGCTGTCATCAGTGCGGAGTTTTTTTAGTTTAGAGAGTGTTAGTCCATTATCTCCATGTGCCCCAGCCAGCGGATACGGCATATTATTAAATTAGGATAATTCTTATTTTGTAACATTTGCTGTTAAAGATATTCATACGATTTTTCGACTTGTTGAATATTCTCTTATGTGAATTTCAAGGATTCGACGAATTTGATCGACCACTCAAATAGCGTACGCTGTACGTTAAGTGATAAAATTTTAAAGAAAAAATAACAACTAATTACTCTAACAATTCATTGCTAATGTTCGATTTTTAAATGGAACAAACCACTACGGGATTACGACCGTCTTCTACTGTAATTTCGAAGGCTGGCTTAGTGTGATCACTTTACGTTAACAACGTTCGCCATTAGGTGGTAATGTTTAAATCTCCGAAACTCCTAATCATGAGAATTCTCAACATGTTCAACATGTCGAAAAATCTCATGTATGCAACAAGTAGAAATTTAGTAATAATATGAAAAATAGAGATAAAAGTTGGAAATTATTGAGAACAAGAGAACAACCAAATTTAACTTACCCGTAGTGGTTTGTTGCATTTAAAAATCGAACATTAGCAATGAATTGTTAGAGTAATTAGTTGTTATTTTTTCTTTAAGATCTAGTCCTGAAAAGGTCACAAGAATCTAGACATAATTAGAACATTGTGATAAAATTTCTCTAGCTTACGAAACAGTCATAAAAAAGGTCGTAAGCCTGCAGTAGTTTCATTTTAAAAACAATATCATTCGATCAAAATTTAGTGTAATTATATCATAATACAGCTCGTTATATTATATGTTAATAGGAGATATTTCACCAGTAGTCATATATTTATAGATATAGACTAATTCGTCCGTGGCATGGTGATGAGGAAACATTTCATTCACAATCTGAAACATGGGTGTGACACATCCCTCACGCCATGCAGGATACAGCACGAAATCACGCAAACATTAATTTTATCTACCTATTATGCATATTGCGTTACTTATGTAACGATGGCGTATATTGTAACGATCTTATCTAATAAACGGTCAACAGTTTCCGTCAAATTTTGAGACATGAATCAAACCCCAGTAGATGTTGCAAGTAAAAACACTTGGCTGGAAATCGAACCAGAGGCCGAACCACCATGGTCGCTATCATAACCTGACACATAATCCCTCTTTGTTATGTAGAACTTGTACCGAATAAAACAAACAAAAATCGTACACTCATGCCAGTGTTTTTTTTAGTCATGAATAATCGATGTAAAATTTCTTTTGTTGCTAATCATACAATGTATAAATCCTTTATCAGCTTTCGTTGTTTTATCCACCATGACAAGATGTAATACGAAACCATTGATGACTATTGAATAGATATGATACTTGATAATAATGCATTTTAGAATGCGAACATTTTATACGGTAGATGGTGTCATTCATGGACTGTGATTCAAAATATAGCTATGTTGCATATTTTTACGAACTTTCATCGATTGAAAAGTAACTTCTTATAATTAGACCCGATTTTATAAACATCCCTTAGTCAAATTTCGATAACATTTTACTGACAGAACTTACCGACTTCTCGAATGTCAGTTAGCCATTCGTGAACTAATAGTTCGTTTGACAGTTCTCTGATGTTTTTTGTACCAATAATTGTAATACTCATTGAGCAATTTCTTCTTGTTGTGATAATAATATGGAGTATTTATCTTTTTTTTTATAGGAAGACATGTCAAATGCAGCAACATAAGAAAAATACTATAAATGTCGTCGACAAAATTTTGATAACGTTCTATGGAATATTTGCGCCCAAAATACTGGGAGAAAAATTGTAAAAACGCGCATAAAAAAATTTTGACACATTTATTTAGAGCTTTTTTTTACTCCATAGTGCGGCGAGCTTTACAACCAAATCTATAGCTACCATTTGGAAGCATAATAATCAACAATAAAATAATACTTAGGTTCCTTTGCCGTTTATAAAACTGGCTTTGATGCTTGCAAATTTGAGAACTTTTAAATACGTATAAAAAAGAAATGAGGTGTGATTTTATAACATTATGTAGGTACCGGTATAAAGAATTTCGCCTTAACAGATAACAAGTTGATATGGACCGACGAGAAATATGAGGATTAGTAATATGCCGAAATGCGATGGGCGGACCGGCTTCTTAGATAAATCGAGAGGTGTTAAAATACATTATAATTATTATTATGAGAAATAAAATGTGATATGTTTTGTAAGGCCCATCAGGACGAGGAAGACCCTGTCATACTGTCAGAGGAGGAGGTCATTAACGTTGCGCAAGATCGAGCGCAATGGAGAGCTCTTGTTGCCTCCCTATGCCCCTAACTGGGGTCTTAAGGGAGTTTGGATGGATGGATGGATGTTTTGTAAAGGGCGATCTTTTTTATGTATACCGTGCCACCGCGTCATCCAGAAAGATAATAACGATGAGTCTTAATTGAAAACTTCTTTTGGCACATATCATTGCATAGGATGATGTTTCTTATGTAAGTACAGAGGCGGATTTGCAGTCGCGGCCGCCCTAGGCCCCAGGCTATACGTAGCCGCAAATTTTTCAGCATTCTTTATTAGACTACATAATGAAATTACACTTTACTGCCAACTGTTATCGTAATCAATTCATAAATTCAGTTTAGTACACTATAAAAGCGGTTTCAGGGCTAATTGCAAATAAAGTATGCAATTAAGAGTTTTTGATTACTATTGGCCGCCCCTAAAATCTGGCCGCCCTAGGCCCGGGCCTACTGGGCCTTAGGGCAAATCCGCCACTGTGTAAGTAGGTACCTACGTAAAGAGGTTTTTTTTTTTAATATTATTAATATTATTGATTTATTCATTTATTTATTTTCGATTTTTCTTTCATCAGCCGGCATTACAGTATTCACCTATGCGCCGGCAGATGTCAACTAAATATAACACAATCAGATACTGATTATAAACAATTATTCACTTAACAAGCACCCAAGGTCTTATACAAAGATCACAAACATTCGATGAACTAATACGATAAAATAAAACAATATGACATTTTTCCTATACCTATAATATAATTTAGAAATTTGTCCGTAATACCTAAGATATTTTCGATAAAACAATCTAACTCTACCGAATAATTTTCATACTTATTTTTCAGACGTTGTCTAGTGGGGCAGTAAATTCCAATAATTATATATGTAAACTGTTTGTTAAAAAAAACCTCCTTTGTGACGTCAACCTCAACCTGAAGTTAAGACAACCATGGGTCAAATGTTACGTGTGATTAGTTTTGCTGTACGGCGTAGAGGCATGGACCCTCAAAGTTAATATAATAAATCGCCTCGAAGCATTTGAAATGTGGATCCATCGCAAAATGATTAAATAGCCTGGACCGACATGACCACCAACACAGAGGTCTTGCGCAGAGCCAACACGACCAGACAATTGTTCACCTCAATTAAAATTCTTAAGACTTCGTATTTTGGTCACATAATGAGAGGTGAAAAATACAAGGTTCTGCAACTCGTCATAAAGGGGAAAATAGAGAGCCGCAGAGGAGTCGGTAGAAAGCAACTCTACTGGCTCCGAAACATTCGTCAGTGGACCGGACTGAGAGCTGTGGGGGATTTGTTCAGAGCGGCTGAAGATAGGGAGGCTTTCTCTCAGGTGGTCGTCGACGTCGGGGGGACCCCATAGGACACCGAAAGAAGAAGGTTAAGTACTAGGTATATCTAAGCATAATTATGCTACCAACTGTAAGTTGCTAATATTACACTAATTTCAGTCCACTTTTCCACTCGAAATTGGGATCATTTAAGTGACGGTATGACTGATTTATAGGACAATCTAATAATTAATGCTATTTTTCATCCGACAGGTTTTGCTGCTAGTGCAGAAATATGCTAAGACACGACTAGCGAAACAAAAATGAATAAATGTCATTGGTTTTATTCATTTTTAAAGTCGTTGTTAGCCTAACGACGCCGGATTTCATACTGTTTCGTACTGAAGGTCGTAGGTTCGATCCCAGGTGCCGACCATCTTCCTCTTTCACGACGCAAGCTTTAAGTAGCTTACTGTGAAAGAGAGCATTTGTGTTCACTTTGAGTGAGCACAGATTCATTAAGAAAATGAGCATGTCGCCTACGATTTTATGAACGTTACACACATCTACATAATTATTTAATACGTACAATTTTAAGTACCATTTTTACGAAAATAGTGCGAACTGAGTACGATATTTCGCACACTTTTAGTTTTTGTAGAGGAGTAGCGAATGCTAATTTTTTTTTTAAAATTGTGCATAAAAAATGATTAAATCGATAAAAAAACATTAAAAACACTGCTATATTGTTATATATGTATTTGATACTCACACACACTTCGATGTATTTGACATTGACACAGACGCATTATATTATTTTGTTTATCTGTGGTCAAATTGAGAATACATCAATATTGTTTGTCTTTATTAATAATAGAAAAAACTTTGTACATGTCAACATTTCAAATTTGACGTACCCATGTCATTATTTTGAAAAAAATTGTGAAATAGCGCTCGCATAGTCTTTGACAATCGAAACTTCATAATGTTCAAACTTATAATTTAAATAAGTTATTTTCGAATTTCGAGCACTGATCGACCGCTTGTATATATTATATAAAGATACATAAAATGTTCATCTCGATTCCGGGTGGAACGCCTAATATTGTAGATAAATTTTGTAGATAAATTTGTAGATAAATTGTAGGTGTAAAAATATGTGTAAAATTAAAATTACCTAAAACACATTAACCTTTTCTGTTGCATATTAAAATAAACTCTTCTAAAGGGGATGTAATATTATGTGAGTATAATAAATAGGTATGTATGTATATTATGTAGGTACCTACCTACATAAAGTTAAGGGGTGTTCGGACACGACAGCTGGGAACCAGAGTTAATATGTATGTATATGTTAGTAAATGAATTTTGGGGTGAAATTAACTACAAGATAAACCGCCAAAAAGTGTGTAGGTAATACAAATAACTATGAGTAAGTACCTATATAAAACTAAAAAAAAATATTTTCTATCTACCCATTTTTATTAAAATTTTGCCTAAAAAAATATTTTAATCAAATTTATATTTAATTTAAGAAATATATTTAAGGATTGACGAGTTGAAAATTTATTCGACGTTACTTTTTTGATATGACTCTATGGCAATAAAAAAATAAAGATGTTGAATTGAAAAATCTCATCCCAGGAAGAATCAAACTCGCATCCCTCGCCATATTATGCCATGATGTTTGCCACTAGGCAATTTTCAGAAGGTGCTTGGTTGTATAGATCATTAAAATAAAAATTAAACCAAGTCTATTACTAAAGAAGACCCTCTCACACTGTGTTCCGCTCCTTCGAAGCAGAGCTGAGGGACATGGACATGGTGTGGGAGGAGGTCATTAACATTGCGCAAGATCGAGCGCAATGGAGAGCTCTTGTTGCCTCCCTATGCCCCTGAGTGGGGTGGAAAAGGGAGAATTGATTGATTGATTGATTGATTACTACCAAAAATTTACCGTATTACACTAAGTTCAAGCGGACATCCGGCTGTGCTACTACGAGTGTTTCACAAAATCGACGCAATAACCACAAATGTTTTTGTGTTAAGGTATTTAACTAATTCAGTCAAAATAAGTTTTAATGGTTTAAAACCATTACAATGGACAGTAGTCTTAAACCATCTTCCCTTTATTTACTTTCTAATTAAATCGATTTGGAATAGATTGATGGTTGGATTGTTTCCGAGTCAATCACTGACATATATTTTTTTGTCTTTTATAGATATAGGTAATGTTTCAAAAACTGAAGACGTCTTTTTGTTGAGGATTACCAAGTGATAAGTTTTATACTCGTACAAAACTTATACGATGTGAATATTTCCCATTACTTACCTACATTTCGTATACTGCCGCGGTACAATTGAAATAATAATAATGCAGTTACATGGATCGATGGGTTAGCTCTACATTCTTTCCCTCATGATACCCATTCGTGGTTATGGTGGTGAGTTGTGTCGTTGCTTGTTGCCGTCACTTATTTCCAACCCCCCTCATAATATCTATCCTACTACAATAGGAGCATGTAAGGGTGTGTATGCTGTACATCCGTGTATCATAGCGGCGTTGTTAATCTAGTTGAGTTCTAATCAATTAATGACCAAACACCATGCATATGTTGAAGGCAGTATTCTTTGAGTACAAAGTAGTCTATGTGTTCAAAACCAATGTATTGGAAAACAATCTCAACAGACAATGAGTCTATCAGATCTTGGACAACACAGCTGAGGGCTAACAACCTCCTAGGCCAGGTTAAAAGCGCTTTCTACTCCCAGGAAACATTCGCTGTTCTCTGTTGCCAATTGTCATTTCGTTGAAACTTGTATATTATATACAGTGGCGCATTTGCGCCCTTGAGGTGGCCATTGTGTCACAAAACGGCGCGTTAAAAATTATCCCCTTATTATTATTATAAATCATTTATTCATTAAATCACAATATATCATATGAAGTATACATCATTGTAAAAAAAAATTAATAAAAATAAATTAAAATTAAATACAATGCTATATACTAAATATAAAAATATCGGTATTATCTCTCATGATACATCACGATGTAATGTAATCATGAGAGATCTTCGAACTATAGAGAAAGGAACCTTCTTAACATCCTACATGAGGACAACAGAACTGCCTTTTGGATGGCATATCTGAGACCACAACAGATGCCAAGTTTCCCTAGATTGTCTTTAAGAGACTTAGGAATAACTCCATTCGTCGATATCACTATATTATTATTATTATTATTAGTGGGTGAGGAAATATTTCAATTTTTAACGATTTTCGAGGCTAGTGACATCTACTGGTGGATTAATACAATACTTGAACTGATTCTATAAGGTTTATTTTTACTAACTGGAGTTATATCTGAATGGAATGCCATCTGTATGATGGCAACAGAGAACAGCGAATGTTTCCTGGGAGTAGAAAGCGCTTTTAACCTGGCCTAGGAGGTTGTTAGCCCTCAGCTCTGTTGTCCAAGATCTGATAGACTCATTGTCTGTTGAGATTGTTTTCCAATACATTGGTTTTGATTACCTATGTTACTAGGAAAAATCCAGTTTTCAATCCGTGAGGATATAAACAAGAAATAGTCTATGTGTAATCTTTACGAGCCTTCGAAACAGCAGTGATATAGAGACAGTCCTTAGATCGTAGTGGTTCAATACCGACCTCAGTAGCCTCGTGGCAAAGGAACCGGCTTCACTCAAGAAATCCCTGTTTTAAACCGCAATTGGATCATAAATTTTGAACGGGTAGGGACTAGATTTATTGTAATGTTCAAATGATGGTTTGATGACATAAATGTACGTTTTTTTTTCAAATTTTACTTGGGGTTGGATTTCTGTCGCGGATTTAAACGGTTGACTGGGAAAGT
Source organism: Mystacides longicornis (assembly GCA_963576905.1). NCBI lineage: Eukaryota > Metazoa > Arthropoda > Insecta > Trichoptera > Leptoceridae > Mystacides > Mystacides longicornis. The sequence goes on from OY756429.1 coordinate 12,321,812, forward strand.
TACTGTTACCATGGTAATTCGACCAATTCCTTGAAAGATGTTATACTAGAGTTTATTTGCTATGATTTTGTTCCCATTAACCAGGAGTCTAATGCCAGTGGTTTTCGAGTTATTTTATATTTTAGTGTTTTTTTTTTTCAATTTTCTACCTTTTGACCTAAAACTGAAAAATATGGAAATAGCACTTGATTTTGGAAACTTAAAATACATTTTTATACTAGCTGATGAATGAAAGAATGGTTGTATTAAGAAGTCGAGAAAAAAAATTCCATAACCTCAGAAATGAAACGTTTTAAAAACACAAGTCAGTTTTTTGCTGTTTGAATTTCGATTTTTCGAAGGGAGTTACCCGAAAAAAGTTTAATACACGTGGCCTACAAACATAGAAAACTTCCACAATTAAAAAGCTTTCCGAAAAGGACAAAAAGGCGCTTTTGACGCAACCAAGTTGATAGAATTCTCATTCCGGTGGGAAATTGCCAACCGGGAAGACTCTCCAAGAGTTGGCGAAACAGTTGGATATCCCAGGAAACCTCTTTACAATAAAATAAGGGTCATCAGACCCTTTTAAAGAGAAAGAAGAAGAGAAATGAAAATGAAGATTCATAAAATCGCCGTTGGATCAATAATCAACCGAATGCACCAATCAGAGAACAAATAATTTATAATCAAATTCCTCTATTCAGGGCATATTATTCTGAGCTCTTTAAATTCCTCTATTCAGGGCATATTATTATTCTGAGCTCTTTAAATTCCTCTATTCAGGGCATATTATTATTCTGAGCTCTTTAAATTCCTCTATTCAGGGCATATTATTATTCTGAGCTCTTTACGATACTGTGATATTATTTTATTAGTATACTGGGGCGGTAATCTGAGAAAGTATCAAAGTAGAGGAATAATTTGAGCAGAGTCAAAGGGTTTTGTGGTAGAAATAATATCAGCCAACATCACTAGCAGACTGATTAGGTTATTGCATTCATCACCTTACATGACATTTATTCACGTAGACAAATTATACACAGGAACACGATGTGTGAAACACTTTGCAACATCAAACCTTAGTTTTGAACTTGTGGGCATGCCAGAAAGCGGGTTCTTGCCTTTTCTGTGCGTATCCCCATTTAAATGCATAGAAACATTCTTTGCGCCGGTCGGCGCGGGTCGGAATCCGCTTTCTACGTGTTCTTACCCTATGCCTACTTGTCTTCTTCTTGCGAAGCCTAAAAGTTCTCAAACCATGAGGCAAAAGCCAACACCTCTTCTTTCTTCAATTCCAAGCAACAGGGGAAAAGCGGCCAATATAAAAAAACAGTCATCGTGTAATATAAGCATCCTTCAGTTGGCTGTATAAATATGCTTATCTAGTACCTACTGTATAACGTGAAAATCTAGACTCTATAAAAAAATAATCTAACAAGACTCTACAAAAATAATATGCAATATTAAAAAATGAAAAATAAATCATGAAATCCAATTATTGGTGGAACTAGAAGATTTGTACCTACTGACTACGCTCAAAGTTAATTTTTTCAAAGATCATGTGCAAATTTTAATTCTTTTTTTAAGGACGTCAACTTATACAATTCTTCCCAGCAGGTTTTTAAAAGATCTGTGATTGAACATCTGCTATCAAATTAAGAATCCGACCAGCGCGAACAAACCTATTTGAGATTGCTACTATACACTTTCTCAGAACAAGCAGACACAGTACATTACCTTTACCCTGTCCTCTTTTTCAATGTTCCCTTTCCCAGTATCTGAGCCGAGTACTTAATTGTATGTATTGTTGTAATTTTCATATTACGCCTTATGATTAACGAAAATCAAATATGTTCCCACCTCACAGTTTATAAGTTTAAATGTATAGGTATACTTCACTGGTGTATGTTTCTTTATGTTTATGAACTGTCCTATTCTTGTATTAATTTAACTGTCCGTATATTAATGTTTAAATAAAAAAAAATTTAAAAAAACAGACTGAACGAACAAAGATCCAGAATTGAAATGAAGCATTCCTTTTATATTTCGTACAAACCGATCCTCTGCTTCATCGTTTGTTTACACTAAAGTTGTCAATAAGCAAAGAATGAAAAGCAAAAACTTGAATGCTGAGGCACAAATTGTAGAGATGTTGAACACTTGTGACAAGTATTGATTATTCTTCATGTGACTGTCGCCGGTAGAAGACTATGTCTAATAATGGCACTAAAATCGAAAATGTAGTCGTTTATATCAAAAGAGCGATCATACTTTTAACATTTCGTAAAGGGAGAACAAAGGTAGGGCAACGCAAGAATTATCTATGTATATATTTAAACATTTCTAGCCAGGATCTTTGCCGTCAATCAACCCCACGTCGACTCTCTATCTTCCCTTTGATTATTATCAAATGCAACTAATTTTGTTATTACCTATTTGGGTCAGATCGCTACATCAGCCAATTAATCCTCATTCCCAGAGAAATATTGACTGCTGAGAAACTTATATTATACTGATTAGTGGTCCGTAGGACAGTAAGTATATTTCCCACCCATCCAACATTTATGCCAGTAACGTTTTTCGGCACGCTATCTATTGTCTACATGAATTTATTGGGGTTAAACGTTTGTTCAAGTATATAGCCAAATATATTCAATGGCACCGATAGATTGAAAGAGTTTTACGTAAATTGTTTTATATTATACTTACATTAGAGTACACTTTAATGTAAGTATAATATAAAACAATTTACGATGGAATTTGTTTCTTATTATTGTGTTTAACTATTTTTTTTTATATTTGACTAGCTTTCTTGACAACCGTTGTCCTGTGGTCCGAACTATGGATATTGAATTCGAATTGGTATACATAATGATAGATTAATTACTTTTGAACCAATGTTTTAACCAATGCCTAACAATGCATCTGTTTTTAAATATATAGGTATTATTTTCCATCGGAATTTTGCCGATCGCACTAACTATCAAACAACGGACAGTTTCTATCAAACGTCAATTTAATTTCAAAATTATAATTATAAAATTAAATTAAAAAGCGCTTAAAGGTTACCAATTTTAAGTTTTCTTAAAATTTACGCGTGACTTAATTACTTTTTTTTCATAAGAACATTCTCCTGACGGTAGCAAACATAAAAAAAAGATTAAGCAAAACTTGTCCAGTCGTTCATGCGTATAGATGAATGATTGAAGGTACAAAAAGGTAAAAAAAGTTCATGTAACTTGACTGGAATTAAGTAGGTACTTATTTGTCGAATTTTTCCTGTATCTAGTAAGTCATAGACATATTGTAGTACCTATAGTAAAACCGATTAAGAATGATAAGAAAAGGCAACCAAATGAAAATGATAATCTAGAAAGAGTGCTGAACGAATAATTGGAAAAACTACGTAAATAAAGACGCCGAGGATAATAATTTACCGTCTGCGAAACTCCATATAGATTGTGTGAGGAAAAACCGAAATACTATAAGAATAAAAAAGATTTTCAGAAATTAAAATAAAATAGTGAATCAGATCATCGATTGGAAAGTAAGAATGTGCGATATGTGGGAGTTCAGATTGGAATGTGTTTTTGTCTTGGAAGTGTGTTTACGACAAATGAATGACGAGCTCAAGAGATAGAGCACAGGAAAGCGAGTTTGCGGTTATTCGGTATACCTATATGAGCTTCTGTAACTCGTGTGTCCTGTCATATTTGAACCAATTTAGTTGCCGACTGTTTGATGTGAGAGCTTGAGAAAGAATTCTTAAACTTTGAGTGCTAAAAGGGCGAATGTCAAAAAAATTATTGATAAACTATTATGAAAATACTCGTCATTTTAAGTAATGGTTGCGCAATATGTTGCATTTTTTAATTGGGGTAAGAATATTGTATGAAATTGGATTGAATCGGTTGACAGGAAGAAAAAAGTTTCGCTAGCTACACTGCAACATTTATCATCAGGGAGTGCATAACTGAAGACGGTATAAATGTCTAAACTGAGCCTTTTTAAAGCAATGTTACGAATATATACGTGGTATGATGCAAGAATATTCTGCGGGCGAACGGATTGGACGACGTCGACAAAATATGTTACCCAGTCTAACGAGAAAGGATAGGAGATGCAAAAATAATTAATTAAGTAAAAAATTACTTCTGACGCCAATAAACCTCACAAAAGTATAAAAAAGGAAGATGACATCGTGATGAGATCAGCCATTCAAAAATAAGTCCGCTGCCTACAGTATTACCATAATATTCGTAATTATGTAAGCAGTAAGTAGACATAGCTGTAATAATTGTTTATAGTCACGTAATGTCAACATTATGCATCGAGTCGGATTATGTGTATAGGGAGTTTTACAAACAACCAAACCATATTATTTAGTTCATACTCTAATATAAATTAAAGTTGGGTTAGTGCGAACACTTATAACTCGAGATCGGCTAAACAGATTCTTCTGATATTTGATTTATTGGATTCTTCATTACTCCGAATAACAGAAAAACTAATAAAATGTTGAAAAAATGGATAATGGATGGTATAAAATATAATATCAAAGTTAGTATGGGACCGATTTCCTGCGATGCGACGCCATAACAAAAATCATGATGGTAATTCCCCCTCATTCTTGCAAACGTAATTGACGCTCTTAAAGTAGGCCATCCCACTTTTTCCAATTTTCATACAAAGTCAACATCGGGCAAATAGGGGTAGAATGTCTGCACGCGCGCATTTTATATTCTCGCGTTGTTCCCGCCTGAGTTTTGAATACGTATGAAATATGGATGTTTTGAAAAACTTTTAATGTTGATATTTTATTAGCTTAACTCAATCGAATCAATTATGTATTTTTATGGGGGCGCAGTGCACATTATGTACATATAAACGGGCCGCCTCGGGTAAGAACCACAGGACAACGTCTGTCGGGAAAGCTAGTATTGAATATAGATACAACATTTCATAATTTTTATAGACATTTCTTTCAATAAGCGCAATAAAATAAGTGAAAAGTTTATTTTATCATTACTATAAATAATAATATACTAATAATTTTACGAAGACGCAAATGTTTATAAATGACATAACGAGTAAATATATATATTATATATATTATATATATACCCATACTTCGAACTCAAAAAGTCACAGAAAAAAAAATTTAAATACATTGAACAGGTATGGAAGTTAGCGTTATAATAAATATGAAAGTTCATAAATTAAATGGCGAATGAAACTATAGAGAAGTGGGTTTGTATGTATGGAAAAGAGTGGAGGCAGTTCTCTCCGCCTATAAGGGATAAGTCCGCCCTTTGACTCTCGTGAATGGATTGTATCAGGACTACATTTTTGAAACAATAAAGCATTAAGTATTTATTTATTTATTTATAAGGGACAAGGCGTGATTGGTAAAGAAATTCGTATATGAAGGTGATAAGAAAATTGAATAAAAAGATGAAGTCTTGAAGTCACTGCGATGGAGTGAAGATGAAGATGTCTTATTACCTTCCTTTGTAACTAAGTGAGGTCATAAAGAGATGATTAGCTGATGTTTATTTAATGTAAACATTACGAATTAGTTGTAAGGACATTTATTTTTTTATTCTATAACAACTGGGTAATACCCTTTTCCACCAGTTTTCCACACAACATTTCCATCAGCAATTGTTTTTTTTTTATCTCCTTAAACTAAGAAATTTTATTTTGAAAAACTAAAAAAATTCAAATTTTCTGGAAAAAAATAGAATGATTTACATCCAACATGATTACAATTATAATTGCAAGGACCAGAAGTGATTAAAATCTAACGTAGAATAGACGGCTTATACGTGATATTAGGTCTTAGTCTTTTCTTGTTTTGTAATGGGCGTGCAAATAACTATCGAGAAAAAATAATGATATAATATAAAGTGATTGACGACGCGACGCCCCAAATGTGGGATAACGACAGGGGATGAAGAGCCTGGCTGACAACAGGGAGACACAAATAAGGACAAGCCAATCAATAGATTGAGACCCAACAAAAAAAACTAATTATATAAACATATCTTATCCACCATAACAAAATAATTTTTGTCTATTTTACTAACGTATCATATACTGAAGTTGATTATGAAAACAAAATAAAAGAAGTCGAAAGGCTCTGAAAATATTAAAATCACGGTTGCGGATTATTCGACACTGGATCGGGATAGACTCCCGAAGACGAGGAAGAGCCTCTCACACAGGTCATAAACATTGCGCAAGATCGAGCGCAATGGAGAGCTGCTCTTTTCGCCTCCCTATGCCCCTAAGTGGGGTGTAAAAGGGAGTATTGATTGATTAAGGCCGGGATAAAAGGGAAGTAACTGTTTTGAACAACGCCAAATCGCGAAGCTTGTTACTACATGATCGTGAGGGCGAACTGTCAGGGCACAAACAATAATTGAACGTGAGCAACATAACCATGCAAAAATTGGGACATTTAATTTAAATATATGGCATAAAATGTAACAAAACTATCCCTAAAATATTATGAGCCACTACTCATTACTTTTCTTATTCCTCAAACAGCAACAGGTAAAAAAATGCTATTGCGCTAAATTAACAGTTGAAAATACTCCATAAGAATGCCTGTAATATTTGCGAATCTAATAAATATAGTCATGCCACATATCGAATCCTATACGTAAAATGCGATATAAAAGGGGAAGTTTTGAAACTTCGCGACCGTGAATGGGTTCATTATAAATCTTTGAGTACGTCTTGGATTCTGGGCTCCGACGGGGTATATAATCAACAGCGCGGCGCCTACTTCTAAATCCATTGTAAGATTAATATTGACAGGTAACCGTATACAAGTTGACAGGCCTTCTCAATCCACCCACATTACCCCTGTTATTTAATATATTCCCCAATTTGAACATCACAACACAAAGGAATCCTGTTCGATAGCGAATTTATGAAAGTAGCTGTTTGCGACTAAGAAACGTGGTATATACGAGTATATCCAGAAATTTGCTCGATGTAAAGCAAAACATTCCGCATTCCACAAGTTTGTTAGATTCGAGTCAAAACATTTTACCTTTTGAGATGTAATAATATCTTAAGTAAATATATAGTTGTCTCTCCCCCACCTCTTTTTATATTTGTTTCTCGAAAATTTATATGGGAAAGTGCTCGGGATTCGATCAAATTTGTGAATGTTGAACTACATAATCATGCCACAAAACTGAAACTAATGTCAGAAGAGACTTGACATGGGTTGCTTTCGATAAATTGTCCAATATATTCAAGTCCATTCGCAAGTCACCACAAGAAAAAAGATTTGGACAAGATGTGTATCCTTTCGCTGTTGTCTTATGGTTTTGAAACTACCACCGTTACAAAAATGCCAATACAATAAACTGCAAGCAACACAACGAAAGATGGAATAAAGGATGCTGAACATTAGTCTGAGAGACAGGAGGCGAATGGATGGATGAAAGAACGAATCATTTACCAATGCGACAAATAAAATGTAATTGTACCGGCTGTATTTTGAGAAAAATTGATGACAGCTAGATGGATCAAGAAAATTCTGGAGTGGAGTGCCGTAGAAACCCAAGTAGGCCACAGGCGAGTTAGCTTGAAAAGGATGAAGTCGTTTTGCAAACCCATTTAGAATCATTTGTCATAGGAGGTAAAAAAATATGTGCTGGATATTTTTGAGCGTAAAAATTTGTTACAAATTGCATTGGGACAAATAAGTTCGTTAGTCAAAATTAAATTCTTGGACGAGAAAATTGTTAATACGATTAATTTGTAAGTACACTCGACGAAAAATTCGATTGACGAAAATCTCGTTTTGTTCGAACAGATGTCGACATTTTGAAACACAATTTGAAAATGTATAATTACTCTTTCATACTCTGGCAGCGAGCGATCCATGAGCATTCATCAGGCGACTGGGCGCAAACTACACCATGAACACTCTTTTTTAACAAATACCATGACTTTCGGTATCAATTTTTTTTGGATAGATATTGAATCTTTCACTAGAAAATAATTCGATTCGAATGAATATACGTTTAGGCCCATAAACAAATTTGTGATCGCACGATGAAAAATTGTGTGTCCTAACTGCCATGGTATGATCGCGCGTCCACTTTACTTGACAACGCAAAGAAATAAATATGAATGATAGTAAGTAAGAACTTTTGGCAAGTAGTTGTCGTATTAATTGTCGATACGACAGAGCAATACAGGCGACGCGCGATCATTTCAAACAAGGCACCGATCGGACGATCGAATTTACGTCTTTCCGTCTGCCCTGTTAGAACACGTTCATACAACAGGGCGTCCGCGTACATGCGATCATGCGACCAGCTAGGAAAGGGTATGTACAAGCATTTTTATATGCAAATCATGATATATTTGTTGGTAGTCTGGCGATTCAATTGACGATATTCGTACAGGTCACTGGGTGTGGTGAGTTCAAGTCCCTGATTATTTTTACTAAACAGAAAAGTAATTCATAACAGATATCCTGTTTCCAGTAATGAATTACCTAATTGTTAAAATCGTTGATTTATATTTCCAAATTCTTTAATGGCATATCTTTAGTAATTTAATCGACAACAATCGTCCTTGTGTGCTCTCAAAGGAATGCGCTACTGTTTGATAACTGATTCGTCTATAATATATAGGTATAATGTCACATCCCTTTACAGTGTGACTGTCGTTGGCATTATAAGATTACACATAGGTACTTACTTACGCAGTGCCGACAAATGTGTAAAGTATATTCAAACTTTCTTAAATGTATATACGAGTGAGTATACTAAAATGAATCCCCGTTTTTCTTGGTCACAAGATCACACAATAACTGCTAGAACAATTTCGTGTTTGCTATTGTCAGGAGAATGTTCTTATGAATGCAATTTCGTGTTTGCTATTGTCAGGAGAATGTTCGTGTTTGCTATTGTCAGGAGAATGTTCTTATGAATCCTCGTGGTGCACCCTGGGTAACGCTGAATGAACTAGCACTTTGGTCGCCAGATAATAACTGTCAACTATCTCCTGGCGTACGTCACAACAACAAAGCGAAAGATTTCCGAAATTACAGAAGCGTACATACTGAAAAGGATTATAATGCAAAATATCAACAATAAAAACAAAGGCCCTGTTCAGGGCCAACTGACTAGAGAACTCGGTACATGTATCCGGATCTGCCAACTTAATATTGAAGGAATAAGTTCTGCTAAGTGCCAATTATTGGGACGGATACTCTCTGAGAATCAAATTGACGTCGTTGCCCTTCAGGAAACACATGTAAACTGCGAAGAACAACTCACCCAAAGAGGAAGGATACCCGGTTACGATCTTGCTGGGGCCACATATCATCATGCCTATGGAGTTGCCACATACGTTCGTTCCGACATTGAAAACGCATTCATCCAGTCGGTGTCTGATAAAGATAATATCCACAACGTTACTATCAGGCTGGGGGAGAACATCATTAGTAATATCTACAAGCCACCTACATGTTCCTGGCCAAGTGGCACCCTTTCAACTAATCCCCACCCTGCCATCTATGTGGGCGATTTTAACAGCCACCACACGCAATGGAAATATGCAACTAATAACGAGGATGGAGAGAGGCTGGTGAATTGGGCGGAGGATCACAACATTCACCTGGTTTTTGATGCAAAAGAGCGAGGATCCTTTAGATCAGCTGCATGGAAACGGGATTATAACCCAGACCTCTGCTTTGTCTCCACTACAGACAACAAGCCAGTGGCATGCAACCGCAGAATACTTACTGACTTTCCTCATAGCCAACACCGACCAGCAATCATAGAGGTCGGCATAAGAATTCCACTTATATCCTCCTTTCCCAGACCCAGATGGAATTTCCAAAAAGCCAACTGGCCAGCTTTCTCCGGAGATCTGGATAAGTGCCTCGGATGGATACCACCTAAGGCCTGTAATTACAGCAGATTTGCCGGTGCGATAATTAGCACGGCAAAGAAACACATCCCTAGAGGATACAGAAGGGAATACGTTCCGGGCTGGAATGAGAGAAGCGAGGCTCTGTACAAAGAATTTAAACAAAGCGGTGAAAGAGAGATCGCCGATGATCTTGTCACTAGCCTTGACACGGCGCGTCGGCAAAAGTGGGTGGAAACGATGGAATCACTCGACTTTAAAACATCTAGCCGCAAAGCGTGGTCCTTACTGCGAAAACTCAATGGCGGAGGCAAAATAGGTGACTCAAATCCACCAATCTCTCCAAATAAGGTAGCTTCCCACATGGCCAAAACATCTAAGGCCCCTGGTGACAAAACCCAAACCAGAAATGTGAAAACAGAACTCAGGTCTCTCCGGAGATCTTCCGAACCGGAGCATGCAGCAACCAACCCTTTTACTACAGCAGAAACAACTAAAGCAATAAAAGAGCTAAAAGCTGGTAAGGCACCTGGCTTTGATGGAATCCACCCAGAGTTCCTGATTCATTGTGGCAAATATGCTACCAAATGGTTGACACAATTTTTCACTGACATCCTCTCCTCAGGAAATATGCCAGATAAAATGAAACGCGCTAAGATAATTGCAATTCTGAAGCCGGGAAAGCCCCCAGACCACCCCAAGAGTTACAGACCAATAGCCCTTCTAAGTGTAATTTTCAAACTGTTGGAAAAACTCCTATACAACAGAATAAGCCCAAAAATATTAGAAGTAATCCCAATAGAACAAGCGGGCTTCCGTCCAAACCGTAGCTGCAGCGACCAGATTCTTGCGCTCACCACGTACATCGAGACGGGGTACGAAAAGAATCTGAAAACATCCGCCGCATTTATAGATCTATCGGCAGCCTATGACACGGTGTGGAGACAGGGCCTCATATACAAACTAGCTCGTGTAATACCATCTCAAAAACTAATAAATCTTATCAATAACATGCTGGCTGGCCGCACATATCAGGTCATCATCGGTAACTTAAAGAGTAGAGTGAAAAAACTAAACAACGGTCTACCTCAGGGTTCAGTGCTTGCGCCGTTGCTGTTCAATCTCTATATATCAGACCTGCCCGCAACAACATCCCGAAAATTTGGCTACGCAGACGATTGGACCCTGGCATGCCAGTACCGCAGCTTCGAGCTTGGAGAGTCCACGTTGAACTCAGACCTGCAAACACTGAGCCAATATCTTCGTAACTGGAGGCTGCTTCCTAATGCGAGTTAGACAGAGGTTACTTGCTTCCACCTCAACAACAGGGAAGCAAATAGAAAGCTTAACGTAACTTTTGAGGGACAAACTTTGAGCCACAGTCAAACTCCCAAATACCTAGGAGTGACCCTTGACCGTACACTCACCTTTAAAGACCATCTGATCAAACTCTCTGCGAAAATAAAAACTCGCAACAACGTAATCCACAAGCTAGCTGGGACAACCTGGGGATCCACTGCGGAGACACTGCGCGTCTCTGCACTCAGTCTTGTGCACTCTGCGGCGGAGTATGCTTCTGCGGTGTGCCTCAACAGCTCACACACAGGATTAATAGATGTCCAACTAAACAACACCCTACGTATCATCTCGGGTGCACTACGATCCACGCCGCTGCACTGGTTACCGGTCCTAAGTCATATCCCTCCTCATGACCTTCGACGACAGGGTGCCTTGGTTAGAGAGTATGATAAGATGCACAAAAACCCTGAATTGCCATCCTGCTCAGATCTCGAATGCCTCCTATCTCATAGCAGGCTGAAATCACGCAAGCCTCCACTAGCAACGGGGAAAGGCCTATTTGACGGAAGTTTCAACATTATCGAGAATTGGAAATCCAGATGGGAGGAGACTTCGGACCCGGTGGCTCGCTGTTTACCCTGCATCTCTGACAAACCACCTGGCTTTGACCAGCCCCGAAGACTGTGGACAGCCCTTAACAGAGTCCGTACTGGTCACGGCAGATGCGCGGACTTCTTTTTCAAGTGCGGCTGGCTGGACTCCCCCGAGTGTGACTGTGGGGCGGAGAGACAAACCGTTGACCATATTGTGTCCGAGTGTGTCCTCAGGGCGTATGGGGGTGATCTTACCGACTTCATGTTCCTGAGTGAAGCGGCAACCGAATATCTCAATAATCTTAATTTCAAATTTTAATTTTTGACAAACATACTTGTGCTGAATATCTTTTTGTTGTGATGTACTATATTGTGACCATAAGATAAATAAATAAATAAATCTTATGAATGAAAAAAATATGAAAATTCATATGGAACATTAGAAAGTTTATGAAATCTTAAAATAGGTAACCTTCATTGTGCTTTGGACAATATTCTATTTTTTTTAATTTAATTGACGTTGGCTTAGATTGTAAGTTGTTGCGATTGACAGAATTTGCCCAGACGAAAAAATTTAAGTTTAGAATTAGTCAAATATAATATGAACATTTAGGTCCTATTCTCACACAAAAGCCGTTTTTGGCACTCTTTCCTAATCGATTATGCTAAATGATTCGGCTATTCCATGACCTACGAAATTGAAATTTACATTATATTGTATAGAATTACTCGTAACTGTAATTAAATAGTTTTGTTGCGAAAAATGTGAAACTTAATCTTGAATAATGATTTGAATTTGTTTCATTTGAGTAGGTACCTAGAAAGACTTTTTAAGGGAACGATACCTTAATTAAATAATTTAGTTTAGTTCGAACTAAACTTTTTCGTGAATTAGGGGGCTAAAATATAAAGTGTGCTTATGCAGTTTATGATGCCATTTCATTATTTTTTCTCTCTCTGTTGAAGCAACGGTTGTAACTGTTAGCACGTTGTGTATACACGTCAACACTATACCTACCTACATACTTAACCTTATCAAATCAACGGCAGGAAACAGGTGTCAGACTGGGAACTTTTCAGTTTTCTGTCACCCGTCGCAATAAGAACGAATAATGTCAAAAAAGCGGCGCATTCGGAGTTTATAATAGTTCTTTATTACCACTAAAAGCAATTCATGCTGTCATGTAAATGAATATTGCATTTTTCTGTGAAAATTTTGTATTTTAGTAGTTGCAACATAACCTTGTGTATTGCATCATGTTTTTTTCCTAGACATTTCCGTTAGTGGGCATTTGCCTGTCGACTTTCAGTATTGCTCTTCGTTTCCCAGCTCTGTATCGATTGACGGAACAAATTGATTGTTTCGAAACACGCTGAGTTTTAATACAGAACATTATTCACTTCATATAACGACGGCTTATAAATGTTAAGGGACATGACGCGTATGGGACGCGTAGTCATTGTTATTGATTCTAACTCAACAAAACAAGAAAAAATCTACGCGAACTAAACGTATGTTTTGCAAACAGATAATGCTTATTTCTACATTGATTCAAAGTCCCCACAAAGTCGGCTACTACAGTACTATGGCGTAGGCCTCTGTCCTGAAATCTACCTTTCGCTTGATTCCTGTCCATTGCCCCATATTTCCAAGCCACGACATATATACCGTCATCCCACACCTCTATAATCTGATATAATCTGATTCTTTTTCTGAGATAACTTATGGAGAGACGTAGCAATAATAATCGAACGAATCAAACCCGGTACCTCGGAACTGAAGTCCACGCCAGTAAAACTAGGCTACCGAGGTCGATATATATATTGGTTTTATTATTCTTATTGTCATTATTTCATGTCTTGTGTTATTCTCACTTGTGTAATTTAAATACTTATAGGTGTTTTATTTTTTTATTTTCTAATTCTTTTAATTATTTTTTATACTTTTAGTAATTCTTGTATGGTTTGTTGGTTTCAGCTTTGATGGCTTTCTATAACTTATGTTGTTAATTTTTTTGTATTCGACATTCAATTGACATTGTACATGAATATATTTTCTTGGTATTGTTTATTTATTTATTATTGAGTAAATAGACCAATATAGGAAACTTGAAAATTTGTCAATTCTTATACTTACCTATATATTCTAAGACTGGTGACATATCTACAAACTTTTAGGGCTATTACAAGAGGTAGGTACTGATGTCATAAGTGATTATAAAGACTGGCGTATGGACTTAGGTTTAATGTACTTGGATGCTTATATTATTTATTGACGTAGTAAAATGTGGAGGGAGACATGCGTCCACTATCTAGTCCAATTAAATTCAATTGAATTGAGTAACGTTTCGGCGGAATTCTTCAATAACATAGAATAATAAATTAATAATAATAATATAGAAGATATTAATAACATAGTTGCACTTTTACGATAAATTTGATGAGCTAAATTATTGCTTCATTAGTAGATTTTGTGCGGACATTATCAAATTCAATTAATAAAATATATTAAATAGCTTAGTTGGTAATAAAGAGAAATAATCATGAAAACATTGGATATTACTATCTGGCAAACTTATTCGGGATTTTGTGATTTGATAGAATGGATGTATGAATTCGATTCTCGAATGCAAAAAGTTCTCAATTTAATATGTATGCCTTCTTCCAAATGCAAAATCTATAAAAGATACTGTGGAATGAAACGTAGATAAATTTGTTGGTCGAAGATGAAATCCTTGAAGAATAATTAATTGGGAGAAAAATCATAAATAATATTGTTAACAATAAAGAGCCTAAAAGAGTTCCCTGTGGAACTCCCTCGTTTAGCCAACCTCAAACTGTTCCGACACAACCGCAGACCTTGATCGGCCGTAACCTAGAAAACGTTTATTTTCTCAATCGATGATTAATATTCAAGCTTGTTATTTTTGGATACCAACAGTTCTGATGCGAATAATGCAATGAAGTTCTTCCTCAAAAGCTGTAGAATCTATTCATTCAGTGATGAAAAATGAAAGTTACAAATAGAATGATATAAAGCTTGATAAGAGTATTCGATTGTTTGGGCCGAAGGTGCTTGGTGGTATTTATTCATTGTATTAGACTCGTTTTTCATTTCTAATACTTGATAAGAGTGTTGAACTGATCGGAATCTTGTGGAGAAAATCACATTCAAGAAAAAAGTGTTAAAATATCAAAATAAAGCTTGATGTCAGTCTTGATTAGGAAGGTTTGTAGGTTTTGAAAAATACAATCTGATTTGTTAAAAGAATACGTAAAAGTGGCATACAAGCATTGTTGTTATTAGCAATTTGGTTCATTTCAGTTCTGTATATTATACATTAAATCTGTGATGATTTTTTACCTACTTCTTCACCTATGTAGGTTCCTCGTACTTTATTAACCCAAATGACATAAAATTTCGCTACTTTTGTTTCGAATGCCGCTTTAGTATCTTAACTCTTTGGGCTCTTTGATAAACACTTATCACACACCCATTATTGACATCTGACGAAAGTGCAACGACAAGCTTTTTAAATTGTGCAAAAAAGGTTGTAATTTCGTATATTTTTTTGGTCACTCTCTCCAGAAAAAGAGAATAGTATTGATGACATGTACCTACCTATTCCGAGTAAAAAGTCAACCGTATAGAGCAAATCTAATCAATTACTAATATTAAGAATTCATTGCACTTAAAAGCTGAATCGAGATATTTCAAGGCAATAATGTATTATAAAGCAATTAGGGATGCATCTTTATATACCCAGCTAGATGGAATCACAACGTGATATGCATTATGTTGAATAAAACGTATCGTGTTGTGGGATACCCCTTGAGTGCGGATTAAAGCGGATTTGTAATAATATATTGAGATAGAACAGATTTAGAGGAAGAACGAACGAAACCCTTCAAGTGGAGCAAACAATCATTGTATGCTCGCGATCAGATGAAAATGACACTTTTTGATTACGAAATTCTGATTGAAGGGTTGATTTTCAAGCGACACAAGGGTTAGAGATTGCACAACCTCTTAACAACTTCATCTAGTCTGGTATATACTTAGGTCATATTTATCACCACATAAGGCCTATTACGCACACGCGGTTCCATTTCAGTTGATGCCGACAAACATTAAAAGGTTATGTTTTTGATGAGAATTGGTTGTTTTTATTCAAACATCGTGATTGTAAAAATTTGATCAAAACAAAATTGTACTGTTTTTCGGTAGCAAAACATGGACAATTATAGAGAGCGAGTCCGGGCATCTAGCTGTTTTCTTCTTCTTTATCTTTATTTTATGCCCCATAGACCCCTTGCGAGGCACTCGGGTTCATTAAATATAATTTACAATTTATACATATTATAATGTAACACAAGATAATACATATGCAATAACACAATGGCAAAGCAAAAACAATAAAGAATATAGAAATCGATGTCAATGGGGTGTAAAGGGTCCCATTGGCATCTCGTCAATGTCCAAAACTATAAGATCATTTCGTTTATTATAATGGGTAATATCGTAGTATAGTTGCAGTAGCGACAAGAGCAAAGTTAATAGGAATAATGAAAATGGTAATATATTAAATGTCACAGACAACACATGAATAAGAAGTTAAGTTGCTAACATGTCATTAATGGAATAAAAAGCTTTCTCGACAAGATACTTTTTAACCTCTTTATTATTAATGTTGTTGTCGGAAACTTTGTGAAATCCCATTTTTGAACAGGTAATTATTTTAAATAAAACTTTGTTTATTTCACTTATAAGTGAAATAAACAAAGTTTTATTTAAAATAATTACTTTTTAACCTCTCTCTGAAAACGTACAGTGACAGCAAATTTAAGGTTTGACGGGAGGTGGTTATATTATATAACTTCGCGCTCACACATACGAAGCTCTTTGATAATTTTGTCAGTGTATGTCCTATAGGCCTCAGTAGGCTTTTATTACGGGTATCGACGTCATGAAATTTTGAGCTTTTGAAACATTATGGTGCTACAGTCGCTTGCTTGAGATCCATCGGTCGAATCACACTACAGTACCTACTGAGTAGATCCGGAAAAACAAGGAAAGTTCTAAAAAGAGTTGTCCAACAACTTACTAAATGGATAGGCTATAACATCAAGATCATCAAGCACACAGGTCGGCTCTTCACCATCGACAAAGGAAAAATTGAGGGCAAAACCCACGAAGTCCGTCCGAGAGATAATCGTAGACCAGGCCATCAGGGACATGCCGTTTCAAAACCTACCAATATATTACGAGGCTGGTGACTGAAAAGAGTGGAGAATTTCGACGAATAGCTATAAGGCTAACAACAAATTCAACTGAATACATTTTTCATTAATCAACCTTTAAAATAATTGGCAATTATTTAGATGTAATTGTTTGTTGAAATTGTAAAACCAATACCAAATTGTGTGAACAATAATAATAATTATTATTTTTGTCGGAAAAAAGTATTATTAACACTTTATTGAGAATTGATACTCCTACGGATTTTACGGTCGATTGGAATAATTATTATATGCGATAGGATAAAATTCATTTGAAATAATTGTATAGCCATCAAACCGGCCAATAACCGCAAAATATTGTGTTTATTGTTTTGCTTCATAATGGACGAGGTTTCTATAATTTTTTTTCACAATTTTCTATAAATCCAATAAATCCATCAATAATTATTAGCACATGAATCTAGCAAATTTATTCACACGATTAGTGCAAAAAAGGATGCAGAAAAATCTTTCTGTTTTATTAATTTGTGTAACTACTTGAAAACCTCTATTTCTCACGAATCACACGCTTCTATTCACGTTTGCTCCCAAGATGGAGCATCTAGTCGCCACTAGTTTCTTCATGCACTTCTGTCTTGTGCCATCAGCCACTCCTTTTCCTCCCAGATCAGTCCGATACTCTGCAGAGTATCACAGGTTCTCCCAATATCTCAATTTCATCTTTTTCTCGAGTGCTTTGATCTCTAATAAGTAGTAGGTTGTACTTCCTTGAGCGTGATTCAAAACCGTACGTCCTTATTGCTTACCTTATATTCTTTCAACGCGTGTTTGATTCTCCAAATATTTCTGATCGTTGTATTTAACTCAATGAGTTCTTCAAGTCTTGAACGGAAGCTGTAGATTGCCGGCAAAACGCAGACGTGTGTCTGAATACCGTTGTGGTTTAGCCAGCTGGGTAAATGTTTCACTCTCTATCTATAGTCTTACATATATGCGGGTGTATTGGATGAGTTCGACATATTATAACAATAGATCTTGGTATTTAAATATACATAGTCATACAGGCAATATTATCTACTCGGAGCTGTATCGAATTGCAAAGCTGCTCAAGATAACCAATATTTAATAAATATTATGCAATGGTTGCGCTCCAGTCTGTGGAAAAACAATCAACAAGTAAACTTGCACAATGCTGTAATCTAATCGAATTTCACAATATCGCAACACTTTTTGTAAACATCTATCTATAAATCCTGCATTTTCTACAATGAGATGTGAAAAAAATAGCAAAAAAAAATCAAATTTGCATAAAGTTTAAGTTAATGGTGATCTAGTGGGTCAGACAACGACTTTCGTTCAGAAGGATTGTTGGAAGGTTGGATTCTATCTGGTGCCAGCCATCTTCTATTTTCACGACACATTGTTGCCTTTGCCCTCTGTGAAAGACGTCAAGAGTATCTGCGTTTAATTTAATCGATTCGATATTTGTTTCTACACAATAGATATAAACAATAGTAATAGCTATCTGACCACATCAAAATTGTTCACAATGGTTGAGAATCATAATATTTGCTAAGTAAAAAAATAGAATTTTAAATAAAAACGTTTTTTTCTATACTTCCATGATTAAAATGGATATCGTCTAATGACATCTTCTCCTAGCAGTCTGAAACAGTAGTAGAGATTCAATATTTAATCAAAAATACCACTAAAAACGGCACATCCGTTTTCGAAAACAATGGTTTAATGTAAAAAAAAACTATAGAAAATATTCCTGAAAACTCATTGAATTTTTGTAAATAGAGAATATTGATTGAGAACAACAGAGGGAAATGTGGTGACGAAAGTAAGAGGAGGCCAAAGTTTACTAAATTATGTACGTACCCACTTACATAATATGGGCTGCAGTGCAATCGGAAAGGGAAGGAAAATCTTACAAGACAAGAATATATATCCTATAAATTTTTTTTACTGCACGCTGTGACGGATCTTGTGATCTTTCCTTTGTGAAAACACACCGGATAATAATTATCATAGTATTGATCCCAAAACTGTGAAGATTAGTATAGCGCAACATAAGGTCAAAAACCTCGCCCCGGGTACAAGGATACACCCACTCATAGAGAACTTATCGCGCATGCTTTATAGCAGGGGTTCAGAAACTTTTTCTCCCAAAGGAAAAAAATTTCTTTTTTTTTTTTTAAATGAATCTGTGCTCACTCGAAGTGAACACAAATACATTTTTGACATCTTTCACACTAAGCAAATGCTTGTGTCGTGAAAGTGGAAAATGGTCGGCACGTCCGGGATTTGAACCCACGACCTCCGCACCAAACAGTGCGAAAGCCGGCGTCGCAACCGCTGGTCTACCAACCACCTCATGCCCATTTTAAGGGCATTGTTGGTAGAAGAGTTTTAAAACGTATATTACGGATTTTAAATACAGTATATCTTAGTGATACAGGCGCTGACTTCCGATCAAAAGGCCTCAGATTGGCTTTGACGGTTGATTAGAAAAAAAAATCCCTAAGCCATAATGATCTGAGATAATTGAGATGATATGGACAGTGGACACATAGAACGACGACCGCAGGAGCATATTATCGTCCAACAGGCGATAAACTTGAATGTTCCATGTTCCTGCCCGATCGACAATCAAGGTCTGAGGTTCAGAAGTCTAGTCTATCTATAGGTAGGTACACTACTTACCTCACTACTGAGTTTCTATTACATACTGCGATATGAATTGATTTTTAACAGTTAGAAGAGGTTAAGCTATAAAAACAACGTTTTGCGGGACATATCGTGCCCGCGGGGTACAGTTTGTGAGCCCCTGCTTCAGTTAGTGTATGTCTCACGCTACCCTCCATAATATGCATAATAATAAAAAAAAATATGCACGAGAGACACAACTATTCTTTTTATAAAACTTATTTTAGAATATTTGCCAGAGTTTATAAAAAAAAACTGTATTTTCCAGAATGAATACAATTTTTAACATTGTATTAAAATAAATATCAGACCATAAAATAGTAATATTGGCCCATTAGCCTAGCCAGAATCGGTCACCGTCAAACTATGGGCCATATAGTTGACTGTTTATTTTTTGTTTTTGAGCGCGGTCAATGAGATTCATGAGGTCACTACTGGCGCTGGCAACTGTCTAAGAAACATGCAACTGAACTTATAGCCGCCGGGCCAAACTTTCCACATGCATAAAAAATGATCTTCAAAGGTCTTGGATTTAAGCCACGTAGCTGACCACTTTTCTTGTGCTAGATAAAAACTTTGCTTATTATGAAGGATCATAATAAGAGAGGAGTTGGAAAAAATATGTTCTGGCTGTTGAATGTAAAAGAATGGACGGGTTTTCGTATTGTTCTGAGCAGCCCAGGGTTGAAAGAAATTTTCCACAATGATCGCAAACATTGGGACTACCTTTTTTTTACCCATCACGCCGTGTTCCGTAAGAGTTAGGCAGAGAGAACGGGACTCCACTCTTTTCTATCCAAGCATACTTCTTTCGCTTCTTTCATTTCTCATACACCCTCTCCTATTTCTCTTACTTCTTACCTGGCCTTGAGGATGGAATCGATGTGATCGAACCACGTCGTTCTCGGTCGGCCACGCTTTCTTACACCTTTTCTTTCAGCCTTATGAATTCTCTACCTGGATGAAATGAACTGACCTGCGTCTAGTGAGGCCATTAATTTCATTATGTGTTATGTTGTTTTTGGAATTGAAGTGTATATTATGTTGTTGGAATAAAAAAAAAATAAATAAAAAAATGAATATTAAGTTATGAAAAGAGAGTGAAATACATACTATAAAGAAAGTTTATCTGTGTTTACTATGGATAAGCTAAGATTGACCTTAAAATTTACAATTGCGAAAAAGATTGTAATTGTTGACGTAACCGAACCTAAGGTTTCTACTTCATACGTAATCACTATCTGACTCGCACTTAGGGGCATAGGGAGGCAAAATGCGCTCCATCTTGCGCGACTTTGAAGGTACGAAACACGGCGTGATATCAGGGTCTTCCTTGTTTTCGAAAACCTGATCGGATGAAGAACAGCACTCCTCTCGGTTTGACTGTCATCAGCATCTTTAACACATGTCACAATCAAATCCACCTCTTCTCCATAATGGAGGAAGTGATGGCCCTACTACTATTGAAAAAGATTATAATGAAACATATAATACATTAGAAAAATCAAATATATACTTAATACTATGTAGTCATTTGAAAAAAAAAATCACAAAAAGGGAAAAGACGATGACAATGAACGAAGCGTCAGCATTGTGTTTAGAAATGATACAACCAGACATCCATATACCGCTCTGCACAAACAGCCATACAGAGTATTCACCCTCTGGGAAGAACTTGTACTGGTGAGATTCTACCTCACAAGAGGAACTTATGTAGAACAGGCCAATAGGCCTCATAAAAGATATGAAGTACAAGAAGATAACAATGAAGAAGTTTGTTGGAGTATGGAATAAAAGACAACAATGCGCTCTCGTTACAACTACAGAATCACAGAAAAAACAAAAGCAACCAATGTGTATTTTTAAGGATAACTGAACTTGGTTTTGTATTCACATGGATCCCGTCTTAAAGGGAGGGCAACCCTTGAAATTCAATTCCGATTTCGATTTCAACCGATCGTGTTTGAAATTATCGAGCTGTCTGACCTACTTAAAACTGAAACTACGCGGATGATATTGCAATGGCCACCCAGAGCACCGATTTCCGTGAGGCTGAGAATACCCTAACAGAGGATCAAAAGAACATCACTACCTACTTCCGACGGTGGAGACTTAAACCAAACGCCCAAAAGACCACTGTCACTTGTTTCCACCTAAGTAACAGACTTTTCAACCACCAGCCTCATGTGGAATTTGATGGGCGAGTTCTGAATGTTGAACAAACACCTAAATATCTGGGAGTGACCCTCGATACGCAATTGACTTATCGGAAACATATAGAAAATATCAAAGCAAAAGTCAAAACCCGCAATAATATTATTCATAAATTGACCGGGTCTACTTGGGAGGCATCAGCGTCCACACTAAGAACTTCTGCACTGGCCCTTGTCTACTCCGCAGCGGAGTGTGCCGCTCCTGTCTGGGTGAATAGCTCTCATACATATAAGCTGGATGCAGAGCTCAACAATACGATGCGGATGATTACTGGAACAGTAAAAACTACCCCGACTGAATGGCTGCCTGTACTAAGTAATATAATGCCACCACCCATTCGACGCCTCGAGGCAACCAAAAGAGGATGGGAGAAATACAGAGTAAATTTTTCACTTCCTCTGCATCAGGACGTACCTACACGCTTTAATCCTCGACTCCACTCCAGAAAGCCGGTTCACGCTACGGCCTTCCACCTGGCGGAGACTGGTTTCAGTGGCTTCTCTCAGCGGGAGGAAGAGTGGAGTGGTTTTGGTGGAGATTCTCGGGGTTTGGTACAAGAGGTGGGTTCTCAGATGCCCGGTTTCAACCTGCCGAAAAGTCAGTGGGTTCAGCTTAACCGTATTCGAACCGGTCATGGACGCTGTGCCCAAATGCTTTATAGATGGCAAATTTGTGAGTCTCCCGCATGCGACTGTGGAGAGCCAATGCAGACTATCGCACATATTGTGGAGAAGTGCCCTCGAAGAGCTTTTAATGGCTCATTTATGGACATTCACAATGCTAGCCCACAGACTCTGCAATGGCTCAACGAATTGGATATTATTTTGTGACCTCCTGGAGCAGTAATGTGAACCTTTTTAACTTTTTTATCCTTTTTTATATCTTGACTTTAATTTATTGTTTTTAACATTTTTATCCTTTGATGACGCTGCTGACTGGTAGCTGATTTTCGATGTCATACGATAATAACGACAATAATAATAAAACTGAAAGGATGATTATTGGGGTTAAACATGGCTTAAGGCAACGGCAGGTCTAAAGAAAGGTAACATAATACAAAAAAATATGTTCTAGTCTCATATGCGTATAGAAGTGCGAATATTTAATTTACATGTAAAAAAGTCAAGGGGTTATTACGAACAAAACTGGTATCCCGGTCTGACCGTAGTTACAATGTTGATACTGTTTCTTAACGGCACCCGAGAGATTAGGCCGTGTATGGAGTTATCATGTATTATGTAAAGTTGCTAATGCGATAT
This sequence comes from Mystacides longicornis, assembly GCA_963576905.1. Taxonomy (NCBI): domain Eukaryota; kingdom Metazoa; phylum Arthropoda; class Insecta; order Trichoptera; family Leptoceridae; genus Mystacides; species Mystacides longicornis. Next base: position 12,345,021 of record OY756429.1, read on the forward strand.
GCATACAAATTAATGTTAAATAGTTCATGATAATATAATCCACAGGCCGAAAATGGGCGGAGAAAATCTTCAAACTCTATCAGCACTCTTGAGGTAATACAGAGCCTGGCTTTATATAAAATTTATTGAAGTGAAAACTGATTAAACCGGGACAAACAAAGCAATACTTAGCCTATGAAGTTCCATTCATAACAACTTATAATGAGAAGTTGATATGGTTTTGGTGTTATTATTGGAAGCCAAAATGAAACTTTACATTCGGTCGTAACGTGATTCAGCAAAAATATATATAAAAAGTATGTTTAAGAAAAGACAATGATTTGAGTGAAGAATTCATCAAGATATTTATTTGTCTTTATTACATCATATTTGAGAAATGGTTATTTAAACTAAAAGTTTGTAAGAAAAAATAACAACTAATGACTCTAACAATTCATTAATAATGTTCGATTTTTAAATGGAACAAACCACTACGGGCTTACGACCGTCTTCTACTGTTATTTCGAAGGCTGGCTTAGTGTGATCACTTTACGTTAACAACGTTCGCCATTAGGTGGTAATGTTTGCGAAATTCCTAATCATGAGAATTTTCAACATGTTTAACATGTCGAAAAATCTCATGTATGCAACAAGTAGAAATTTAATAATAAATTATTAATGAGATATAGAGATAAAAGTTGGAAATTATTGGAACAAGAGAGCAACATGTATTTGGCGCCAGGATATATCTATATCCATTTTTGTTACTGTCTCATATTTATTGCCTATTGGTAGTTAAAGTTTGTAGTACCTATAGGTAGGAACATTGATTCATTATCAAAGGAGCAATCTGTTATGGCGAGTGATAAATTTTTTTTTATTTACCCATCACGCCGTTTCCCGAAGGGGGTAGGCAGAGAGTACGGATTTCCACTCTTTCCTATCCAAACAAACCTCTTTCGCTTCTTCCAAACGCATAACATTCCGCATACATGCTCTTCTATTCCTTTTACTCCTGACTTGGCCCTCCTCTAAGTAAATTAATTATCTGGTTATAAAATACTTAACTTATAGAGTTATATCCTGATGAATAAAACAAGGTTTCACTTTACAAAAATCAATCAAAAATATAGAACGATTTCACTTCGTTAGTTAAGGTGGGCTCAGACCAAACTGAGAAAGCCGATTCTATTAGAATCTACCGAATTCTTCTTGGGTAAACAGGGATATACACTTCTATCGTTCATCTAACATTTTCGTTGTTGTAACATATTTTTATCTGAGTTTATTAATATCTACCTATGTTCGCCAAGATTCTATGAAATGTTACAAAAATGATCGGTCTTTTCGTATAAACTTGCAATTTCAATTCAGTATCATCAGACATATAGAGTGTTCTACCGGGCAAAGTCAGGCCAATAATTTACAAACGTGATCAACAACAGCATGATGTGCCCTAGAAATCTAGATCTTATTATTTGACATTTCCTTGGTATAAATTCAAAACGAATATCCCTTTAATAAATATGGTCTAAGCCCGCAGTGCCGATCAGATCTTCGCACTGCGGATGATTACGGAGAAGCTTTTGAGTAAACATCAGAAGCTTTTCTGTGCATTCGTAGATTTGGAAAAGGCATATGATAGGGTAGATAGGGGTAAATTATGGGAGGTTCTATCAATCTATGGAGTGAACAACCGGTTGATTCGTGGCATTGCTTCGCTATATTCGGATAGTACTGCGTGTGTGAAGGTGAATAGTCACGTTTCACCGGAGTTCTGTCTTACGAAGGGTGTGAAGCAAGGGTGCGTCATGTCACCATGGTTGTTCAATTTGTTTTTTGATTTTTGCGTCAGTGGGTTAAAAGATATAAATATAGGGGTTGAATTGAATGGAATAAAAGTATGTGCGCTTATGTATGCCGATGATTTAGTACTTATGGCTGAGTGTGAAAATGATTTGCAAGAACTTGTGTCAAGTGTGTTTGAAAATTGTGCAAAAAACGGTCTAAAATGAATGTCAGCAAAACAAAGGTTTTGGTATTTGAAAGGGATGAAGCAAGAACGAATTGCAAAATAACGGTAGAAAATGAATATCTTGAGCAAGTGAATGAGTATGTGTATTTAGGAAGCATGTTTAGTCGGGATGGAAAGTGTGAAAAAGAAATCGAGCGTAGGAAAGTTGCTGGTTGCAGGGTGGGCGGTGCACTAAGACCTATAATGAGAAACAACAACGTCTCACTACAAGCAAAGAAACTAGTGCATAACGCAATCCTGTTACCATCGATGATGTATGGTTGTGAAACGTGGACATGGACGAAAAAAGAAGAATGTAGTATTAATGCAGTAGAGATGAAATCTCTACGAAGAATATGTGGAAAAACTTTATGGGATATGGAAAGGAATGAAAATGTTAGGAAGGAATGTGGTATGGAAGTAAGTGTTGTGACAAAGATGAAAGTTAATAAGTTGAGATGGTTTGGACATGTGGAAAGAATGGATGCAGACAGAATGACAAAGAGAATTCATAAGGCTGAAAGGAAAGGTGTAAGAAAGCGTGGCCGACCGAGAATGACGTGGATCGAACACATCGATTCCGTCCTCAAGGAAGGCCATGTAAGAAGTAAGAGAAATAGGAGAGGGTGTATGAGAAATATTATGTCGGTGGATGAAGCGAAAGAAGTATGCTTGGATAGAAAAGAGTGGAGGTCCGTTCTCTCTGCCTACCCCTTACGGGACACGGCATGATGGGTAAAAAAAAAAGTCTAAGCCCACCAAAACGGTGAAAGTGCAACTGTACACACATCACGACGATCTTTCAGTATGTGAATATAGTAGGTACAAACCTTGTAAAATGATAAAAAATGGTCTAAGCCCACCTTAAGAAGAAACTGAGAAAGTGCAACTGTACCCCTATTCTGTAGCAAGTGTGACTATTAGGCGATACATTTTGTATGAAAAACGTATATATATATATATATATACGTATCGAATAATCACTTTCCTAATAATCGCCTAATAGTCACTTTTTTTTTTCAAGTGACTACCGTACACTTGAAAAGGGGTCCTGTACACATTACGATAAACTCAATACGTGAATATAGTAAAAAAAAACCTTGTAAAAAATCTAAGTAATACAACTTTAAATGTATTAAAACTTACCTCCTTCTCTGCCTTTCCGCTTCTTCTTGGAACCTCCTTGTGGAGCTCCTGACGAACTTTTGGCACTACCTTTCTCCGCTTTGTCCTTACTCTTCCACCTTATCAACATTTTGAGCTTTTTTTTAACGACGCGCACTTATTTTACAAGCCAAACCGACGACGTCGAAAGTTAAAAGTAAACGAAGGTTTTGGAATTCAGAGCCATTTTAACTCCATTTCTCACTGTTTTAACATTTATTTTAGCACACATATAAGGTTAACTACATTTTTTACTAGTTAAATATAAAAATAAGTAAATTATTTGCGTATTATCTCAACTCATTTGATATTTTTTTTACACAACTCATCATTATTTTTAAACGTTTTAAATAAAAGTTTGATGTTATTTTAATACTGTCTTATGTTTATAATAATATTAACTCATTATGTTTTAGTTTATTACGGTTAAAAATGGGCCCCTAAAATGATGAAATCAAACCAATACTTGACATAAGGAAAAATGTAAAAAATATAATTCGCAATGCTAGAATTCGCGGAATTGAATAAATAATAAAAATCTTACCATCGTTATTTGGAATGTCGGAAAACATTTCAAAGTTTTGAATGTTGACAAGAATAATATCCTATAAAGTAGGTATAAAGTATTAAAGCCATCGAAATAATAATTTTGATGTCTAAATAAGAAAACATTATATCTTAACTTCGTCCTCTACGCAATCATGTTACAATCAATGATAGAAGACCCGGTACTCACTTGCGCCGCGAACGTGTAACGTTGCATCAATTGTACGAAAAGGATACACGCGTTCCACTCGCGTTCAATTTGCGATTCAACGTCACACCTTCGTGGCGCAAGTAAATACCGGGCCTTATGTGAAACGTTGAGATGGACAGTAAAAGAGGAATGAAGTAAAAAAGAAAAAAATATTATGAGAGTTCTACGAAGGATATGATTGTGGAAAGTCTCTGTGGGACATTGAAAGGAATGAGAATATTAGGAAGTAATGTTGTAAGGCAGTCAGCGTTGTTTCAAAGATGAAAGATTAGTAAGTAGATTACGAAAAAATGTTTAATTAAGATTCCAAAATGAATTTATTAGGCTGAAAGAAAGGTGTAAGAAAGAGATTCTTTCCTCAAGGAAGGCCAGGGTTGAAGTCAAGTGCAATAAAATGGCCACCAACGCTATCATCAGTCGATATTCCCGTGGTAACAACTTAAAAAGCTGTAATTTTTACGTTATTACCATGGGAACATCGACTAAATAATACAGTTAGCGGACATTTTGTTGCAATAGACTTCAGCCTCTGTTCAGAAGTAAAATAAATAGGAGAGGTCGTATGACAAATGAAATTCAGTGGATGAAGCGAAAGAAGAGTGTCTGTGTATAGACAATGGAGGTTAGGTCTTTCTTGGAATGTTAAAAAGGGTAAATTAATTGTGTAATATTTAATTAACACGGTATCTATTTCTTTGTTTTTTTTTTTTTATTTTACATAACTGTACATTAACAATACATATAATGGGTTATATGTAAGGTGAAACTGCTGAAGAACTAAGAACAAAAAGAGCTGTCAAAAAATTGACACTTTAGATGATGTCATGTGACGGTAAATTGACACGATAATAAACAATTTTGTATCATACAATGTGATCGTTTTTTTTCCTTATTCAATAATACATACACACTACTTGTCTTACGGATCTTCCGTCCGTCTTTGCGTCGTTCAATCAATCAATTTATCCCTTTTCGACCCTACTTAGGGGCATCGGGAGGCAAATAGAGGCACTCAATAAGACCATAATTTTTTTTTTGGTAGGTAGTTATGTATAAATTATTTGATTCAAACACAGCACAATCGATCCAAGCAATTGAACAAATAACAAATAATTTAGTTCTACGGAGGTGTTTTAAAAAAACGTTAAATCTTTTGTATTTGGTACCTAATTCTTTACGAAGAAAAACCACACGATGCACATTGCCATATTTGTCACTGAAGTTTATTACCATAGAGTGTCGAGACATGCGCGATGTTGCCACGTGTTACTTTATGATTCGCGCTCACTGAAATAAATAAATGAAATAATTTATACGGCAGTAGGTACATAATATAATCATTGTTGGATCTGCTAGTAATATTATAATGTTACTCTCAACGCGAGAAAATAATATATTATTACGTACATAGGTATAAATAAATACATAAGCGTCTTCTTTTAAATTGTGAAACTTTTATACCCACCGAGTATTGAGATATTATAAGCTCCGAATTAGAAAACCGTTAAGCCTAGATCACATTAATCGATTATTTTAATCGAGTAGCGAGTAATATAGAAACAAAACGTGTCTGGAAACCTAAAAATCAGTCAAGTAATTTAGTCGAGTCCATCAATTATTATTATCTTATTTTGGGTGAGTAGCGCACCCACGACTCAAGCTCACTTGCCAAACGTGTGTGAAGCTATAGTTTTAGTAGAGTTCATAATTTGCGACAAAAATGGCGTTTTTCTTGAGTGAAACCATATAATATTATTTCTTATTTTATAACCCAGAGAAACATGTATAAAGGCCTTCTGCGAACTGGGAGTGCTAACTTTTCCAAGTACATATATTCATTAATGATTGCCTAATATATGCCTACAAAAATTTGCCCAAGGCTTCTCTTAACCTAGATCATCACACTAGGGGTAAACCAGACGTACGGCCGTTGGAACATAATATTATATTGGCAAAGCTCTCAAAAAGTTACATCTGTAATAGTTTTGCGTTTGTTTAACAAGTCGCCTTATAGTGTCAGAGCACTTAATTTATTGGAGTTTCAGAAAGAGGTGAAGAAGTATCTTGTTGAACAAGCATTTTAGAATATTGACGATATGCTAAATGGGACTGTTGACTCTATTTAAGTGTAATTGTTTGTGTTTTGTTCATTTTGTTACTTAGCACCCATTTTTTTAAATAGGTTGACGCGAAGCTATTTTGAGCCATTTACACTCAAAATAGCTTTGATATTATTCTTCGATCTTTAAATGTATTTTGTTTTTTCATATTTCTGATACCTGCATGTTGGAAATTTTGTATGTGTGTATTTTTATTATGTATACTTATTATATTTTTTATTTTGTAGTTTTGTATACTTTGACGATTCCAAGTGCCAAACAATAACTCAAGGATGAAAAGAAAGAATATACTTTACGGTACATTAGTTATATTATAATTTAGGAACCATTTTTAGTCGAGGGACGAGTTATTTAGCTACTTAATTACTCGCTACTCGATCTAGTGTGAACTAGGCTTAAGCGTCTGTACATTTAATGTCACTCATCAAATATTTTGTCAAACGATTCTATCGATTTTATTGTACTCATACAAACCTGCGTACATTTAAAACCCTGTATGTACTTTCGTACATAAATCAGTGTTGGTTTATTGGTGGGTGTAGAGGCGTATTCCTAACATCCCCTAGTATATAAATACCTACCCTTCTATTGCCTATACATATTATTTCGTATCAAGTACCCTGCATAAAATATCTTTCGTTTTCATGGAGTAAATCGTTTGAATTATTAAAACGTTATTGGTGTTTAGGGAAAATGGGAATTTGTAAAAAAATATTGGTCCCGCGTAAAAAAAAAAAAAATATTTTAAACTCGAAACACAAGCGATCCAAGAAAAGTTTGTATTGAAATATTCCAATTTACCTAATGGTGAATAATTTGAAGAAATCAGGATTTCCAAAGAAAAAAGGATTAAGGAACACTTTGAAAGAAGAATTACAAAACGAAATTCGAAAAAGGCACAATTATACACGGTGTTAAGTTGGTAGTGGATAATCCGAAGCAGGGGGGTAGAGGACCTCAATACCTATCGATTTGACCCCCATGTATGTTCAGCGATATTGGGTGGTTCAAAAGTTATTTACCTTTTTGTGAAATTTGAATAAAAACCGGATTTTTGACTAAACTACGTAACTGTGGCTAAACTATTTAGATTATGATCATGATTTTTTTCTGGAAATAGTCCGATAGTGACCATTACGCAAGGTATTATTGCTATGAGTCAGAACCCAATAGCTTTTGTTTCAAAAATTTTTTTTCAAGATTTATTTCCAAGTTATTTTTTCTAAAATCTTTCAAAGGCTCTTCTAGACAAAAAATTTCACGGGAACATTTTTTTCTACAATCTATCTTAAAAACTTCTACAATTCATGGAGAATCATCTCTGAAAATTTCATTTGGCTGATACAAGGGGATCATGCTAAAACCCTCTCATAACTTGTGCAAGTATCAATATTCAACATTTTTTCATTAAAACACAGCCTTGTTTTATGGGTGGTAAAAGCCAGTTTTTTAATTATTTGTGGTACCTAAATGCATAATTTGATGTGATATTTAAATGAAATAAATTATTTATTGAAATAAAGATAAAAAATATTGTTACACACTCTTAAAACTATAATTAAAATTGTAGTACTTTAGAATAAACGGATGGTTCCTTTGTTTAGCCTGAAACCAATATTTTCGTTATTGTTCAATAATATCAGGTATTTATTTTTATGAAATAGCTTTTAATAAGAACTTCCAAAGGCGAAAAACCATTGGCTTTAAGCTGGGGACCTTAGGGGCCAGTTTTTGGACCCCCATGGCCACTCCATCGGCATAGGTAAATTATGTCGAAAAATATTCTCACTTAATGATTCTCAATGTGGTCCATTTGAATCATTAGGGGACTCTTAAATCATTAAGAGGGTCCATAGAAAATCAAAATCGTTTTTGGGGTTCCTTAACAACGTAAGAGGGTCCAAGCAGAGGTTCGTTCCTAGTGGATCCCCCCCCCCCTGCTTCGGTTTATCCACTACCAACTTAACACCGTGTATATAAAAGCATTAAATAAATTACACCATTTGAGAAGGAATTTTATCACATGAAAAGTTATTCGTCATTTTGCCATGATAGGATGTCAATGACATCATGGGATGCACACGAAAGATAAAAATCCCAGCCTATCATTATGTGTCTGGATTCCATCAGTTATCAACAAGCATTGGATGAGACCGACCTCGGTAGCCTAGTTGTACTAGCGTGGACTTCAGATCCGAGGTCCCGAGTTCGATTCCCGGTCGGGTCAGAGTTTTTCTAAGTGTTTTTTCACTTGAAATTTCCACCCGGGGTTGGCCTGTCTCAGATTGGACGGGACCGGTTGACTGGAAAAAATTGCCTCAGGCAATAAGTTCCTCAGGCTATACTGACACCTTTGTATAGAAAAGTGTTATATTATTTATTGGATGTTTGAAACAATCCTGCACTTTACAACTTCACGACAAGGTATAAAGATGAAAATGTCCATAAATAATAAAAAAATATTAATTGGCATTCAAATAAAATTCCATAATCCATAACTTTAATTTTTTGTGTAGGTAAGAAAAGATTCTAATAGCTGGCCAGAGAAGTCGACAATAGAATAAACTAGAAACTTGATTGACTTTACTATCATTTATGATAAAGAATCTAATAGTAGTCAGGAAAATTCGTCAATAGAATAAACAAGAATGTTGAGTGACTGTACTATCATGTATAATAAAGAATCTAATAGTAGTCAGGAAAATTCGTCAATAGAATAAACAAGAATGTTGAGTGACTGTACTATCGTTTATGATAAAGAATCTAATAGTAGTCAGGAAAATTCGTCAATAGAATAAACAAGAATGTTGAGTGACTGTACTATCATTTATGATAAAGAATCTAATAGTAGTCAGGAAAATTCGTCAATAGAATAAACAAGAATGTTAAGTGACTGTACTATCGTCTATGATAAAGAATCTAATAGTAGTCAGGAAAATTCGTCAATAGAATAAATAAGAATGTTGAGTGACTGTACTATCGTTTATGATAAAGAATCTAATAGTAGTCAGGAAAATTCGTCAATAGAATAAACAAGAATGTTGAGTGACTGTACTATCATTTATGATAAAGAATCTAATAGTAGTCAGGAAAATTCGTCAATAGAATAAACAAGAATATTGAGTGACTTTACTATCGTTTATGATATCAAAAGAGAGGAGAAATATACTACTAGAATTATACATACTATGATTATTCTTTTTCAGATCTTTTATGTCGTTAAATTATTCTATTCCATAACTCAAAATTTCTAAAATTCGATAACTATATTAGATTATTTTTTAATACAACTAAAATATTTCAACACTCCTCTGGACGGCCAATGTTCACCATATAAAATCGAATTTATGACTTATTAAACGAAGTGTATCTGAAGTTAACCAATGTTCCCATTCCAGAGATGAAGGGAGCTTTACAGGAAATTAACGTCTAGATCATCTCAATAAAACTCCCTTCGATATACATAACTATAATATTAATAAGATTCTACGTCCGGATTTAAATAGCAATCAATAATTAATCAAATACCTTACTATATTTTCAATCAAATATTTTCTTGTTTTAAAACAAATATCCTTATTTTGTTTTTTTTTTAATTAAATATACATATCAACCGAATCCAAGAAATCGCCATCGAAAAAAGTTGTAAGACCCTTGAGAACTGGAATAATCTTTCTCAGAAAAACAACTTAACAAGACGGAGTCGTTTTAAGAATGAAGACCAACTTATAGATAAAGAAATTATCCCCAAGTTATCAGAAACGATTGACCTGATTCTCGATTCGACAAATTCTCATGCCCTTAATAGAATCGACCTGTATAAATATTTATACGTTGACTGTAAGGACTTGTAGGAAATATTGTGGAAAAGGGGAAATTTAAGGTCTCGAAATTGTATGTCTCAATCAAAGCTACGAGTGTTTTTTATTGGCAATGAACATGTTTTGGTTGAAACAAACGTTGTCATAAATGGAGGGTAAGGTTTTGAACAGGCTAACACCACAATAGGGCGGATCTTGGCCGAGTAAACGAAACCAAGACAGACTGGACGTGTTCGAAAGGAAAATCCTGCACCGGATGTATGGACCAGAGAAGGAGATGACTTGCCAATCAGATACAACCTCGAGGTATGAAATTTTCAACGACCATGACCCACACAGATTGGCAGAGCCACAGATATATGTATGTACATATTATTATCTCCAGAATTATCATTATACATAGGTAACACATCGCTTGCTGTATGACACAAAAATTATACCAATATTTTAATTGCATTTTTTATAATTGCTTCTTTAATTATCACATCTACGTTCCAATTCTACCAATTACAGCATAATGCCAATGTATTGATACTAATGAGATTTCCTATACTTGTTAACAAAAAATCGTCACAAATTAAAGAGAAATCTTACATCAGCATTTATTTGTCATATTAGTCAATTTTAAAACAAACAAAAACATATTCTGTAAAAGAACTTATTCTAATATATTTTAAATATTGTCAATTAAAATATCGGTAGTATGTATATGTAAAATTTAATGTATAGGGGTATAAATAAACAATTGGCAAGGAATTGTCACATGCAATATCCAAAATTAAGTAACTTTAGTCCGTAAATTCTTCATGCTTTTAATTATTTTTAATAAATATATTTGCATGTAAAATTTGTTGAAAATTGATGTTAGAAAAGAAAAATTAGAAACATCAGAATTTCCTTTTGAGAAAAACAATATTCGGGTGTTAAATCTACAAAATTAAAATAAACGAAAAGACCGTAGATTTTTTTTTTTTTTAAATTACGATTTTACTAACTATCCTAGATGGTTATATTTGAATTCAGATATTTTGAATCGTCACTCAAGTGAGGTATTCATTTAGGTATTAATTGAAAACTGTCATTTTTTGTCAATGCAAATAATGTTGTTTTACGAAACTTAAGTTCTCAATTAAGTCAGCCGTCTCAAATGAATGACTCAAAAAATCTGATTTTCACTCAATTTCAATAATAGTGTCTCAGTCAAACATAACTAACTACTGGAGATATTATATCTTAGATACCTACAATATATAGGGTGACTGGTAATTGAACTCGTTCCTTGATAGGGGTTATAATACTAGAGCTTATGTGCAATAATTTTGTTCCCATCAACCAGGGGTACAATGTAAATAAGGTTCCGAAACTGTAGTAAAATGGAAAACACGCATTAATTAAACGTTTTCAGGAAGCTTATTAATTGCGAAAGTTGTTCTTGTGGTTAGTTCGCCAAGCGTATTATACTTTTTGGAGTAGCTCCCTTAGAAAATTCTAAATTAAAAATGAAAAAAAAAACAGACTTGTAATTTTAAAACGTTGTATTTCTGAGGTAGGTATTTGACATTTCTTGATTTTTTTTTTACTACAACCGTTCATTTATTTTTCAGCTATTAGAAAAATGTATTTTTAATTTTCAGAATGGAGTATTTTGTTAACAATTTTCAGTTTTAGGTCGAAAGGGAGAAAATTGGAAAAAAACTCGAATAACTCGAGAATCGCTGACATTAGACCCCTGGTTAATAGGAACAAAATTATTGCAAATCAGCACTAGTATAACCACTTTCAATAAATCGGTGGAAATACCAGTCACCCTGTATGTAACATATTTGTAGTGTCCACACAAATTGATTTTGATTGACACAAATATGATGTGATAAGGTTGAAATCTGTAAGACAACAGGCATAATAGTGGCCGTATGTTGATGTATGTAATATTTCATAACTATACCATTATGAAATTGATGTCAATCCGCGGTGACAACTATCGGTACTCTTAAATTAATATCGACTTGATTTATTGTCCACGTAAAATTAATCAAGACGGTTAATCTTTAGGACGTAAACTAACAACTAACTGTCCATCAATATTTGAAAAAAGTCATATGTCAAGTCAGGTTAACTCGTCAACTTAGGTTAACTCGCCCATTACCCCCAAACAAACGAGATTGATTAATCGAAAGTAGGTATATCACATCGAGTATTTTTATAAATTTAATAATGCACACAAAGAGAAGTTTCCTTAAAATTATATTGACACTACAACGATTAAATGCAAATATAACATTGTAATATTATTTTTTTTTATTTGAACCACTGAGACAGCCTGCAATACAAAAAGGTCGTGAGTTCGTTAAGGTTGAAATTAGAAAAGAAATAATAATAATAAAAGAAATGGCGGGGGATCATCGATATGAAACAGACGAGGCGTAAAAAAGATGTATAAATTTAGGTAATAATTTGACAAAAATAACTATAGAATTGTGTACTTGTTTTTTCATGTTATCCTGGTGTCCATTATTCAATTTGAATAGTAAATAAAACTTTAAATGCGGTAGTCAATCTCTGATAACGTTGCAACCCGTCATACATTTTTTGTGTCGGTCAAAAATTTTACAAAAATAACTATAGAACTGTGTACTTGTTTTTTCATGCTATCCTGGTGTGCATTATTCAATTTGAATAGTAAATAAAACTTTAAATGCGGTAGTCAACCCGTCATACATTTTTTGTGTCGGTCAATTCCTTCCATGTGGCAGGGGTCGTTGAGCTGCGTTCTCCTCGACCGTGAACACTATCGATTCATAACATATATGTATATGTTACAAATATCAATGCCATAACATTTATATTAAATGAATATCAATGCTATAACATTTATATTATACAAATATCAATGCCATTACATTTATATCATACAAAAATATCATATTTAAACGCTTTTTATCATACTAGAAACATTTTAAGGGTGAAGAAACTTCTACAGACATTAAAACGCTGATCTTACTAAAAAAAATGAATGAGTTTTCAGTTAGATATACAATTAAAAGTATTTCTTTATTTTAAACATTTATTTTTTAATTTTGAGGAAAAATTATTTTTTAAATATTTTTGTGAGGATTTGAAATAAAATTACAAAAAGGAACTTATCAAAGAAATTCTTCTAATATCGATTACGAATTACTAGAAATGCGCAATGTTTTAGTATTTTAAATACAAAATATTAGAAAAATACAATATTTTTTAAGATATTTTTTTTAAGTTTGTTTAAGACTTACGGGGATAAAAAGTTGACAAAAAAGATATTTTAATCAATAAAGAATGTATTAAAGTGAATGCTAACGAAATATTAAAGGGGTTTACGGTCAGAAACGAAAAATCTAAGATAAATAATTGAAATGTAAATATAAATGAGAAGGCGTGGTCCTGGAGATTGCCGAGGAGTGTACGGCATTCTATATACCATTTATTAATTCGAGTTGAGTAATTTCAAAGCAAAAATGTATTTCAAAAGGAATATGAGAAAATGTTGTTACCACATTTGAGACTCGGAGGTTGTTCGAAGCGACGCGATTCTCTTAAGAAAACTCCGTTCAAGTGCAAAGCGAACTTTCGTAAGATGGCTCATGAGTTAGTATTGAGTACGGACAGTTGGTGCATTTTAGCTTGATACGGACCAACCGCATATGTTATGAAAAGTAAGAACACTGGTGAAATCATTTCATTCTACCGCTTCGAATACCCTCATATAGCGTCGAGGCGCCCCCAATCGGAATATTTCGGCAGAACCCGTGTATTTACGAACGCAATATAAGGGGTGAATTCTAGGAAAACTATAAAATGACTAACTCCGCTACAAATGCATCGCACAGCACGAAGAAAAAAACGGGTCATATTCGATATACATAAATGGACTGTATTTATTACTTCAACACTGCATAGTACTATTGATAAGTTAATTCTTTCATAGAAAGTACCGTTCTTTGCTGTGTTGCCCGGTTGGTAATAATTAATAGAAATAATCAAAAGGCGTTAATAAGAAATTACAATCAACTACAAAGCTTCTGAGGGAATCGTGAAACATGATGCCCTGTCATAGGAATGTGAGAGTCTCTTCATATGTGAAGAATAACCAGCAACACCTCGTGTGAAAATCGATGAGTTTGACTTGCTATTGTTAACAAATAACCAACATTGAGAAATATATTAATTGAATGTATACTACGATTCGCATAAGAAAGGCGATGTTAGGCATAAAAGTTTATAATCGGCTTTATAAATTGAATCTTACTTCTATTGCCTATATTTTTTTTCATGTGCATTGTTTAACTCTTACCAATCAGAAAATAAGGATTTGTCGTGAAAGACGAAGATGGTCGGTGCCATATTTTTAAAAGCCATAGACAATGGGTAGAAAATTTACTTGCACACTCTACAAGAACTTGGAAAAACATTCTACAGGAATATACAACTAATGTTATACACATAAGTGGTTATGTATGACTTATCGTGGAGTTGCCACACTTTAATCCAAATTCCCGCTGTATGGTAGTATCAATGAGGAATGTTGCCAAAAATTCTCTATGGGTGGTTCAGTGTTGTTTAAGGCGCATGGAGGATGCAAAGAGTGTAATAAATACACCTCAAACTATAGACACATAATATATAAATACACACACAGTACCTTCATATAATATGACATAATATACGAATACAACAATGCGTGTTTTTTTTTCAACAAGTTCATACACAGGCATTTTAAAAGCAAAAGCAATGTACAACAGAATTGTATAGAAATACGACAAGTAACTGCCACTCCACAATTTTATATATGTAAATACTTACCGCGTTTTAACAATTTACGACAAGTACAAAGTACACACATGCAGGTACATTGTATGACATTGACATTACTATAAGTAAGTACAATATACCTATTAAACAATACATTGTCAACAGAATACAACTCTATCATTACGCTGTACCTATGTCAATCTAACGTAACCTTAATTTATAAAAAAAAATTGTTGGGAAATAGGCTTAAATGTTTGGTCTGATGATAGTAAGTAGTCGAAACTGGTAACATAATATTTAAAAACAAAACGGTGAAATTAATTTGATTATTTTCTTAACATCTAATTATTATTTTAAATTAGTATTTCTAATGCAAAAGAGATAAAACAAATAACTTATTGTACGTAGGTAATTGAATTACATTTTTACAAAATATTTCCACTATCAACTGGTTACGGCTAAATTCATATTTAATTTGTTTGAAGAACGCCAGATACTGGAAAAGTTAAACTTTAGAAAGTAGACGGGGTAGACCAGCGTACGTATAAGTCGACAGCTTTCGTACGTACTTCGTAATGTCATGGGTTCAAATCCCAGTGCCGACGATTTCCCGACCACTTTCATGGCGCAACCCTTTGATTAGTAAACATAATATCCTGCAAAAAACAAAAACCAAGAAACATTCACATAGGACACTATAAAATGAGGCAAAACCAATACAGTAATATATAATTTAAATGAGTTAACCTATGTATGTAAAAGTGTAATAATATTGAAGTTTTCATCATTTAATGTCTAGATATTATTATTATTATGAGAAATAGACGACGAAATCCGAATCAAGTCGTAAAAAGCATTGTCTTATTGCTGCATCAAGTAGTGTTGTCTTATTGCTAGATCTTGATTTCATGGATGTAAAGAGGTTATCGAGACAGCGGGGATCTGATAATGCATTATTTATACACTTCAACAGCTGGTGGGTGAGAATTACGAGGGAGAAAAAAAAACAAATAGGTACGTTTGTTTAAAGTTCTCACAATTTCATTGGCAAAAAGTCACAGAAATAATATATTTTAAGATAGCTGGGAATATATGATTATAATCATACTTCAGTATGGGCTCCCGGTTGGACTGTGGCAACTATCGTGCAATCAGCTTGTTGAGCAACGTGGGTAAATTATACAGTAGAATCTTAGTAGAAAGAGTTTTTTTTTTTTTTTTTTTTTAATTGGCAGAACTATTTTATATAATAGTTTCCTGCCATTCCCAAGTATGTGAAAATTAGTAGTTTTATCTTACAAATAACAAACAAAAAAATATAAATTCAATTAACCACTCAACCACTCGTATTTGTATATTCAAACCGCATTTTAAGGGTGTATTATTCAGCACCGTAATGTAAAAAGGAGAAAAAACATACATTTTATATTATTTACAAGCTCCTTACTGGATAAGCTCAATAAGCAGACCAGAGAAAATAATCCAGGTTCTTAGTAGAGAAGAAAAAACACATCTATATTTGTGGATGTCTGATTTAATACCATTTTACAATGTGAAAAAATAAGAAGAAATGAATACACATTTTCAAAATAAGAATAATAAAATAATTTCAAAACAGGTACCTAAATTTATTAACATTCGTGTTTATTCACCCTGGGGCGGGCCCAAATCTAAAATAAATACTAACTATTGAGCGGCCAACTAAATAATAAAAAATATATAAGGAAATACTAATTGAACTTAATAGCCCCAGTCAAAATGACTATAAAAAATTCATGCTATTAAGGAAAGCAGAGTATTGACTTCTGAATTTGCCAATTAATATGAACTAATATGATAAAATATTATGGCAAGAAAAAACTATCATTTACAAAAAAAAAAACAATAATAAACTATTAAAATAGCAACTGATTTGTCCTCGGAAACCAAGGAACATTTTAAATAAAAAACAGAACCAAAAAAAATATATTTCATGAATCGATTTTCGTACAGACAATCATAATGTTAAATTGAAATTCAATACTTAAAAACTAAATGTAGAATTGCAAACAGGATCACAATGAGTTCTAAATAATTGAATTAAAAAAAAAACTATCATCTTGGTCACTGTAGCTTACTCCAGGTTTGACACAAATGCATGCTTCTCATGAATGGAAAGTTCAAATAGCTTGTTGCATTTTGAAAATTTACAAACATTTCTTCATGTCTTGATGTTTTAAATAATAATAATTATTATAAGAACTATAACAAATTCATTTATCTTGGATCTTGAGTGTGCTTCGAATCTTGCATAATTAAATATTTTTATTTTTATGTAAACAACAATTATTATGTGAGAATATTAAACCTTTTTATAACAATATTTTTATAACCTTTTTATGGCAATATTTTAGAACAAATCTTGAATGTTTTAATTAAATTATTTTTTCCTACTCCTCATCCTTCCTCAATGGAGTGTCTCGGCACAAGGGTAGTGGAGCAATAGACATAATGTTTCGTTTGAGGTTCCCCAGCGACGTCCTGAGCATGACCGTTCTAGTGATTCCGTCCGGACCTGGAAACGTCTCCATCACTCTTCCTAATCGCCATTGACAAGGAGGCAGGTTGTCCTCTTTCACTAGGACAATGTCGCCTACACAGATGGTAACTTTCCCTCTCTCTCTCCACTTGGCTCTTTTTTGGAGTTGCTGCAGATATTCTTTGTTAAACCGCTCCCAAAAAGATAAAAATAAATTCATTAGTTTGCGATAATGATTCAGTTGGTTGGTGGGCAGCGTCAAGGAATTAGATGAAGTCGGAATTGTAGCTGTACTCTGGGAAATTAGAAAATGACTAGGAGTGATATGCTCCGCATCCAACGGAGAGGAAGAAAGGGGAACACAAAAAAGAGGTCTGCTATTGAGGACACTTTCAGCCTGGCATATTACTGTGGACAGGTCCTCATAAGTTAATGGGGTGGAAGCTATAGTCTTCCTAAGTAAAATTTTGGCCTGTCGAACCATTGTTTCGACAGCGCCTGAGGTGTGCGGTGCTCGAGGTATCGCGAAGACCCACTCAATACCATGTTCCGCTAACCCGTTAGTTATAGGATCCTTCCCTGGACCACCAAGAAAGTCATATAAAGCCTTTAGTTCCCTTGCAGCTCCCACAAAACAACCGGCCCCATCTGAAATCATTTTCTGAGGAATACCCCTCCTAGAATAAAACCTTTTAAATACATTAAGAAAAGCTTCAGTGGTTAACGATGTGACAAGATCTAAATGAGCTGCCCGGGTTGACATGCAAATAAATAAAACTAAATAAGATTTGATTTTACCCGAATTCCTAGTGTAACTGGATTTAATTAAAAAAGGTCCCGCATAGTCTACTATGGTGTTGTGAAATGGTCGGATAGCTTCCAAGCGGGTTCTAGGTAGATCACTCATTTTCTGCGGATAAAACTTTGGTTTAAACCTAAAACAGAGAGTGCAATTTTGAAAAATCTTTCGAATGACAGTTCGTCCAGCAATCGGCCAATACTTCAAACGAACAATCCCCAGAAGAGTTTGTGGCCCACAGTGAAGGTGTTGATGGTGAAAATTCTTCACTAGCAACTCAGTAAAGACGTGCTTGGCTGGCAGAAGGATTGGATGCTTGCTCTCCCTCGCACACTCCGCCATCTTTAGTCGCCCACCGACCCGGACTATGCCAGCATCCAAGAATGGATTTAAATCCTTCAATTTACTGTCCTTTTTAATCTCCTTCTGGTTGGATAACCGCTTGACATCCTCTGAAAAAGACTCAAGCTGCACTCTTTTTATAAGGGTGAGGTTAGCTTCTTCCATTTCACTAACACTCAATGGACCTGAAAATTTATTGTTTTTGTTCCTACAATTATTTAAAAATCTGCGAATAAACGATATTACTCTTACCAATTTTCTGTATGTGGAAAATTTATAAAAAATATCCCACCTTCCCGAATCTACCGCTGTCACAAGACTCACGGTAGTTGGCTCCGGGGAGGTGTCCGCTAGCTCCGATGAATTCCAACGGTCGCTATCCTGCATCAGCCACGGCGGGCCTCTCCACCATAAAGTAGACCTTGCCAATTTGTGAACGGTAGTACCCCTCGATATCAAATCAGCGGAATTTTCTGCTGAAGCCACATGTCCCCACCTACATCCTTGCGTCAGTTGCTGTATTTCCTTGACCCTACGGGTCACAAAAGGGTCACATCTGACTGAGTGATTAGCTATCCAAGCTAAAACAATGGTTGAGTCCGACCACAAATATGTCGGTATGTGTGGAGCGCCCATCGCCTCCCTGACCTTCCTCAATAAACGGGCAAGTAGTAGTGCAGCGGATAATTCCAGTTTTGGAATGGTAAGGCGTTGTCTTAGTGGTGCAACGCGGGACTTGCTGCAAATAATTTTCACATGAATATTACCTTGGTCATCGGGTGACCGGCAGTAGACTACTGCTCCATAAGCAGTTTCCGAGGCATCGGCAAAACCAACCATAATATCCTGCGCGGAGCCAGAGGTCGTTAATCTGCGGGGTACTTGAATGTTCACGCCCTCCCGCAGATCACGTTTGTAATCCTCCCAGGTCCTCAGGATTGCCTCCGATGGCCTCATGTCCCAATCCAACTTTTCCTGCCATATTTGCTGCATTAAAACTTTACCACGAATGACGAGGGGAGATAAAAAACCTAAAGGGTCAAATACTTTAGATATATCTGATAATATGGCTCTTTTTGTACTACTACTATTGAAAGATTGGTTAAGCTTATATGTGAAAATATCTTGTTCATTATTCCACTTCAGTCCTAGAATTTTATGTTCACACTCACCATTCTCGGAAAACAACCTTTCTGAAATCCCTGATTCAGATTCAGTCTCGAAGGGAATATTTGCCTTCCATTTGGTTAAGTGCATACCCGCGGCTTTTAATATACTTTTAACATTTTTCCTTAATTCAAAAAAATCTTGTATATTATCAGCTCCGCTCAAGAAATCGTCGACATAAAAATGGTTTCTGATGGCTTCGGATGCTGCAGGTTGTGTTTTATACTGTTCATTACTAACCTGAATTAAAACACGAGTTGCTAAAAATTGGCTGGGTTTCAGTCCATACGTGACAGTCTTCAAGCGAAAATGCTTAAGTTCTTCCTGTCGGTTATTTCTCCATACAATGCGTTGAAACTCCCGATCCGCTTCATCGACCCAAACTGTTCGGTACATGTGCTGTATATCTGCAGTCCATACATAACAATACTTTCTGAAATTCAATAAAATGGAAACCAAATCATTCTGATTCTTACCCCCCACATGCAGATACGAATTAAGCGATCGACCCCCCGACCTAGCACTTCCGTCGAAGACCGTCCTAAACTTCCCCCCTTTCCACACATTGTGATGGGGTATATAAAAATGCTGTTGGCCCTCGGCAGGGGGCTTAACCTCCTCCATATGGCCTAGCCTTAAGTATTCCTGCATGAAATTAGCATACTGGTCCCTCAATGACTCACTGGTTTCAAGTCTTTGCTCCAACCTGTCAAAACGTTTCAGGGCCACCTGGAGGGAATTATTTTTACCCGGTTTCTCCTTCCAGGGTAGGCATACAACAAATGCCCCATTACTATCCCTCCTATGAGTGGAAAGAAAATGGTCCTCACAAATTTCCTCCTCCGGTGAGGAAGTAAGCGGAGGTTCAACTACCTCCTCTGCCTCCCAAAAATTTTGCAAACTTTTATCCAATTCAACCAAAGACATATGACAATTTGATTGGCTTACCCCGCTGGCCCGAGTCTGGACGGGTCCAGCAATCATCCACCCAAACAGTGTTTGTTGTAGAACAGCTCCCTCTATATTGATCTGGATCTTTTTGCTCTGGAGCACCTCCCAAAAGATGCCGGCTCCCAGAAGCAGATCGATTTCCCCCGGTGTATCGAACTGTGGGTCGCTTAATTTGACCCCAGGGGGGATCCTAAGAGCAGAGCGATCAACTGAAAATTGTGGCAATTTATTAACAATTTTATTTACGATTAAACATTCCACAGATCGACTGTACGCAGCCGATTTGAGGGCTGCCACACAAATTTTAGCATACCCACTCACCTGCATGGGCTTGTTGCTAATTCCAACTACGGGCACGTTGGCCCTGTGTATGTCCAGGGCCAACCTCCTCTGCAATTGGACACTCATAAAATTAGACTGGCTGCCTGAGTCTAGTAGAGCCCGTGCCTGCTGCACAGACCCGTTCGGTAATACAATGCCTACCAAGACAGTAGACAACAAAACTTGCTCACCACTCGCCCCAGAAGAAAAAGTAACCACAGAAGGCTCCGGGGGTACCCCCTGCCCTAAAGGTTCCTCCTGATGGAGCAAGTGATGATGTTTTCTGTCGCACTGACCGCAACCAGGCTTGACTGCACAGTTCGAAACGAAATGGTTTCGTCCTAAGCAGTTTACACATAATTTTAGCTGCCGGACTTGTTTCCATCGATTTTGGACGCTAAATCCTTTGAATTTAAAACATTTTTCTAATTTGTGCATCTTCATACACAATGCACAATCCCCATTACTCCGGGAATCAACAGCTACATTCACCCTATAAGCCACCGACCTATTGGATGATGTATTTTTCACTGAAGTGGTTTCAAGGACCCGAGCCCTATCATTCAGAAACGCTGTCAATTCCGCCAGAGTTGGTACTTTCCCTTTGATAGGTGCGGCCTCCCATAATGACCTTGAGTTTAGGTCCAATTTGGATGTTACCAAGTAAACCATAAGGGCGTCCCATTGTTCCGTTGGTAACCCCAACGATTTTAATGCCCTAAGGTGCATTTTGACCTCATCAATCAATGACCTCAGTCCGTTGTGGCTCTCTTGTTTGATGGCTTGCAAGGAGAACAACGTGTGAACATGGCGGTCAATGATGAGTCGTTCATTGGTATACCTTTCATTCAAAATTTCTAAAGCTACATTATAATTCTCTTGGGATAACTCTAAACCAGAAACCAGATCTGAAGCCTGCCCCCGCAGGGAGTTCAACAAGTAATGGAACTTCTGCAATGGCGACAATGCAGCGTTTCCACCTACAAGAGACTCAAAAGTATCTCTGTAGTGTAACCACTTTGTAAAATCGCCTGAAAATACTGGTATTTGTAACGGAGTCAGTTTTACATCCGCTCCAACCTTATTCACTTGGCAGGACAATAATTGTTTCGCCTTTGCGACAACAGCAAAATAAATATTTTCAATACATACCCGATCCTTTTCTTCGTCAGGGTCCAACGTTTCCAACTGTAACTGCGTCTCCTCATATGAGACAAATTGCGCTTTAACCTTTTCCAATCGATGTTCTATTTCCGTTTTATCCACGTCCGTAGACTGGATAAAGTCCTGAAAACGAGTGATCTGGCCCTTGAAAGTTGCCCTCGCTCGTGTCAGCTCCTTTTTAGTCCTCATGATAAGACTAAATTACAAGATAATATCTTAATCTGGAAACACAACAATAAAAACTACACAATATGACACCCAATGTCAAAATCAAACGAATTATTATCTACCAGTTACACTAGTAGAAAAAAAATAATCGCCACAATTAAAATGCCGAATGCATTAACAAAAGATGTGTCCAGGGACAGATTCATATAACAAATGCTGTGAAATTGATACACATATCAATATACCACACACAAAAAAAAAACCCACACGTGATCACACGCGGCCAATGAGTGGATATCCTCTATACCCTTCAGACAAACAACCCACAAAAAATCAACAATACTACATAAGTTCCTGTCCACAGATCAGGATAATGGAAAGGGATTATAAGATGGAAAGTACAGCCCTACAAGACCAAACGACACCCAAACCTTGACCTGATTCCTCTTGTTCCAAGTCGCTGGTAGCACTTGCGCCAATCCTGGAGTCTCCCTCACTGATTGACACCAATATGCTCAATTGCCGACGGATCACAAAACTTTTCAATTCACAAAATCACGCTGACAATGTCTTTAAGCCGAAGGACCACAATGGATAAGCTCAATAAGCAGACCAGAGAAAATAATCCAGGTTCTTATGTAGAGAAGAAAAACACATCTATATTTGTTGATGTCTGATTTAATACCCTTTTACAATGTGAAAAAATAAGAAGAAATGAATACACATTTTCAAAATAAGAATAATAAAATAATTTCAAAACAGGTACCTAAATTTATTATTTATTTAGGGAAAGTTACCATCTGTGTAGGCGACATTGTCCTAGTGAAAGAGGACAACCTGCCTCCTTGTCAATGGCGATTAGGAAGAGTGATGGAGACGTTTCCAGGTCCGGACGGAATCACTAGAACGGTCATGCTCAGGACGTCGCTGGGGAACCTCAAACGAAACATTATGTCTATTGCTCCACTACCCTTGTGCCGAGACACTCCATTGAGGAAGGAGGAGGAGTAGGAAAAAATAATTTAATTAAAACATTCAAGATTTGTTCTAAAATATTGCCATAAAAAGGTTATAAAAATATTGTTATAAAAAGGTTTAATATTCTCACATAATAATTGTTGTTTACATAAAAATAAAAATATTTAATTATGCAAGATTCGAAACACACTCAAGATCCAAGATAAATGAATTGTTATAGTTCTTATAATAATTATTATTATTTAAAACATCAAGACATGAAGAAATGTTTGTAAATTTTCAAAATGCAACAAGCTATTTGAACTTTCCATTCATGAGAAGCATGCATTTGTGTCAAACCTGGAGTAAGCTACAGTGACCAAGATGATAGTTTTTTTTTAATTCAATTATTTAGAACTCATTGTGATCCTGTTTGCAATTCTACATTTAGTTTTTAAGTATTGAATTTCAATTTAACATTATGATTGTCTGTACGAAAATCGATTCATGAAATATATTTTTTTTGGTTCTGTTTTTTATTTAAAATGTTCCTTGGTTTCCGAGGACAAATCAGTTGCTATTTTAATAGTTTATTATAGTTTTTTTTGTAAATGATAGTTTTTCTTGCCATAATATTTTATCATATTAGTTCATATTAATTGGCAAATTCAGAAGTCAATACTCTGCTTTCCTTAATAGCATGAATTTTTTATAGTCATTTTGACTGGGGCTATTAAGTTCAATTAGTATTTCCTTATATATTTTTTATTATTTAGTTGGCCGCTCAATGGTTAGTATATATAAATTAATATTGCGCCGTGGTTATGTGTATTCATTTCTTCTTATTTTTTCACATTGTAAAAAAAAAGGGTATTAAATCAGACATCAACAAATATAGATGTGTTTTTCTTCTCTACATAAGAACCTGGATTATTTTCTCTGGTCTGCTTATTGAGCTTATCCACTTACATCAACAACAAAAAAAAACTTATAAAGCAGACATCGGAGATAAGGCCCTTCGACACTACAACAATACTACATATCTACAGTGTGTCAATGAGACGGTCACTTTGCGCCTGCATTGGAACAAAATAGAAACAAACTATGTATATCAAGTCTACCAGTAGCGGAGAGTTACAAAATATCTGAGCGAATGAATTTATAAAATAACAAAATATAAGAATAATTATTATCCCTAATTGGACTATGGAAAAAAAAACATTTCAAATTTTAATATTTACATATATAATTTTTTTATTTTTTTATTATTATTTTTTTTATTTATTTTATTATTTTTTTTTTTTTATTTTTTTTTATTTAGGTATATATTTTTTTTCCTCTAAAATGTTAAGAAAAGAATTAAAGAAGATTAGAGGTGAGAAATAGTTAAGTCGCTCTATCTACCACCATCTAGATTTTAACGTTATTTTTTGTTATAAACTTTGATATTAAATTATAGATACTAGGGTTGAATTCTGAAAGCATTGCATTTATAGAAGTTAGAACAATAAAGTAGAAAGAGTTAGAACAATAACTGAAAATAAAGTTTTGGATGCACAAGGGGCTTTTATGAATGGGAGGGGGTGTGCCGATCAGATCTTCGCTCTGCGGATGATTACGGAGAAGCTTTTGAGTAAACATCAGAAGCTTTTCTGTACATTCGTAGATTTGGAAAAGGCATATGATAGGGTAGACAGGGGTAAATTATGAAAAGTTCTATCAATTTATGGAGTGAACAACCGGTTGATTCGTGCCATTGCTTCGCTATATTCGGAAAGTACTGCGTGTGTGAAGGTGAACAGTCACCTTTCACTAAATATAGGGGTTGAATTAAATGGAATAAAGGTATGTGCGCTTATATATGCAGATGATTTAGTAAGTACTTATGGCTGAGTGTGAAAATGATTTGCAAGAACTTGTGTCAAGTGTGTTTGAAAATTGTGCAAAAAATGGTCTAAAAATGAATGTAAGCAAAACAAAGGTTTTAGTATTTGAGGGATGAAGCAAGAACGAATTGCAAAGTAACCGTAGAAAATGAATGTGCGAGCAAGTGAATGAGTATGTGCATGTATTTAGGAAGCATGTTTAGTCGTGATGGAAAGTGTGAAAAAGAAATCGAACGTAGGAAAGTTGCTGATTGCAGGATGGGTGGTGCACTAAGACCTATAATGAGAAACAACAACGTCTCACTACAAGCAAAGAAACTAGTGCATAACGCAATCCTGCTACCATCGATGATGTATGGTTGTGAAACGTGGACATGGACGAAAAAAGAAGAATGTAGTATAAATGCAGTAGAAGTGAAATCTCTACGAAGAATATGTGGAAAAACTTTATGGGATATGGAAAGGAATGTAAATGAAATTTACAGAAAATAAAATAAATAAAATAAAAATATTAGGAAAGAATGTGGTATGAAAGTAAGTGTTGTGACAAAAATGAAAGTTAATAAGTTGAGATGGTTTGGGCATGTGGAAAGAATGGATGCAAACAGAATAATGACAAAGATAATTCATAAGGCTGAAAGGAAAGGTGTAAGAAAGCGTGGGCGACCGAGAATGACGTGGATCGAACACATCGATTCCGTCCTCAAGGAAGGCCAGGTAAGAAGTAAGAGAAATAGGAGAAGCTGTATGAGAAATGGTATGTCGGTGGAAGAAGCGAAAGAAGTATGCTTGGATAGAAAAGAGTGAAGGTCCGTTCTAGAGAGAACGGAGGCAGATGCCTACCATGGGTAAAAAAAAAAGTATGGGTGAAATGGGGCGTACAAGTATTACTTAACGCAATTTGTAGAGACGAGTTTGACCCCCTTCCCTCTCTCTCCCAAGTAACGCAACGTAACGTTATTATATACCTGCCTCCCAAGTAACTATTTTTGTACCTAAAAATCACAATTAAGCTACGCAAACACTAATAGCATGTCATGCAACACATTGTTCGAACCCCCCTCTCTCCCCGCACAGTAACATTTTAAAAGACCCTCTCCCTTATTTGCGTTACGTAATATTTGATCGCCCCCCATGTTTTGGAACCTGACCATATCCCAGCCACAAAACGCCTAAAAAATAAAGGGTACAAGTGACACCAACGAATGTCAATTGGCCGAGGAGAGCACTGTTCTTCCACCCATAAGGTCCTAAAGACAAGGACGATTATCTCCTACTGTATTCCGTACCTTTGAAGCAGAGTTTGAGACATAGTGTGGGAGGTTACGCAGTTTAGAGCACTTGTTACCTCCCTGGATGCCCTAGAGTGGGGGCACACAAATGAATATTGTAGGATTGAATCAAGTATATGTAAAAAAAACTTTGTGTTGTTAAAAACAGAACTTTAAAATATTATATAATAAAATATAAGCAACAAGAGTTCTCCATTGCGCTCGAACTTGCGCAATGCTTATGACCTCCTCCCACACCATATCCAGCTTCCTCAGCTCTGCCTCGAAGGAACGGAGCACGGTATGAGAGGGTCTTCCACGTCTTCAGACCCTGATAGGAGGGAAAACAGTGCTCCCTAAACAGTTAAAACCTTGGAAGATTTTTCCGCGACAATCTTTGAGTATGTACTGTCTGTATGTATGTACTTAAAATTAAATTCAAAATATGAAACAGAAAGACTTCTTGAACTATTTTTTAACTGTACATACATACAAATTGTTTTTCACATTGTTCAACGTCTTACTTAATCCACGTTCGCTCTAATGTGGATCATGTGGACGCCACGAAACTGCTCAAAGCCTCTCTGCCATTAAGGTCTGCTGATAACTTCAAGTCCTCCATTATTTCTTGAGCAATATTCATCTTAGTAATATCACGCAGGAGAAAATATACTTGAATGGACTTTAAGAGAAGGCTTAGTAAATAAATATAAACTCATTTAATGCAAAACTTCTAGTATAGCCAGCGGAAGTAATTAAATTTTCTAGTCAACCGGTCCAGTCCAATCTAAAAAAGGCAAGACCTGATGGAAATTTCAAAGGAAAAACTCGTTCAATAATAATTCAGAACCCTCGAGAATTCGAACCAGGGACCTCTCAATAATGAGACCCCTCCGCACCTTAAACAAGTTGGTTATGGTTACTGAGGTCGATAGGCCGTAATTCAATGTCCACAATAACAGAAACAGCGATAGAATTCGTAAAAACAAAATAAAATAGTTGTACAAAATTTCCATAAAATATAATATTACTTAATCCCATGAATGGACAAAGTACTACGGATAAAACAGAACCCCTATTCTCTGTTTTATCGGTAGGTAGTCACGGTGGTAAAGTGAGTATTACACGATACATTTTGTAAGAAAAACGTATGTACGTATCGAATGCGAGAATCGCTTTTGTTTATAGAAATATCTCGACCTATTCGACTATTATAGAAAATAAACTATCTATACATTTCACATTTCACACAAATGTATTACATCATTAAAATAATCTTAAGGATAACAAAATTTGTATTTATCTCAATAGTTTTGTAAATTAATTCATATAAATATGTCATTGCAATATCCATAACTTCATATAAAATATCCATAAGGTCAAGTAGAAAAAAATAATATATATAAAATAAAAAATAAATAAAAACTGGTAATATAATATTATAACAAAAAAATGTACCTCTGCTCCATACACAAGTTATATGCTTACAATGGAGCAGTAAATATAATATTATACAAATAGCATTAAGTAATTATTGTATGGTAATATATCTTTATAAAATTGTACTATTATTATTCTTTAAATAATAAAAAAAAAAAAAAAAAAAAAAAACTCTGTGGCGGCGCTATACACGTTTCCCATACAAAATGTATCGTGTAATACTCACTTTACTACCGTGACTACCTACCGATAAAACAGAGAATAGGGGTTCTGTTTAATCTCTTGTACTTTATCATTCATTGGGGTTTAGTATTATATTTTATGGAAATTTTGTACAACTATTTATTTTGTTTTTACGAATTCTACCGCTGCTTCTGTTATTGATGTGGACATTGAATTACGAGCCTATCGACCTCAGTAACCAACTTGTTACAATAAAACAGAGAATAGGGGTACAGATAGACGAAAAGAGTTAGATTCGTCCTTGAGTTTCGAGACGTAGACGTCAATAAATAAATAATAATATAGTTTTATGAGAGTTTACGAGCCTATCGACCTCAGTAACCAACTTGTTACAATAAAACAGAGAATAGGGGTACAGATAGACGAAAAGAGTTAGATTCGTCCTTGAGTTTCGAGACGTAGACGTCAATAAATAAATAATAATATAGTTTTATGAGAGTTTACGAGCCTATCGACCTCAGTAACCAACTTGTTACAATAAAACAGAGAATAGGGGTACAGATAGACGAAAAGAGTTAGATTCGTCCTTGAGTTTCGAGACGTAGACGTCAATAAATAAATAATAATATAGTTTTATGAGAGTTTACGAGCCTATCGACCTCAGTAACCAACTTGTTACAATAAAACAGAGAATAGGGGTACAGATAGACGAAAAGAGTTAGATTCGTCCTTGAGTTTCGAGACGTAGACGTCAATAAATAAATAATAATATAGTTTTATGAGAGTTTACGAGCCTATCGACCTCAGTAACCAACTTGTTACAATAAAACAGAGAATAGGGGTACAGATAGACGAAAAGAGTTAGATTCGTCCTTGAGTTTCGAGACGTAGACGTCAATAAATAAATAATAATATAGTTTTATGAGAGTTAAGTATCGAAAACATACTAGGTATTTTAGTTGTAATTTGATCTTATCTTTAAGAAAAAATGTAGTAGGTATCTTAACACATTGTAATATCAAGGTTTTGTGTTTTTTTTTTCTCTTATATAATTAAGTCATTCTTATAATACAATATTGAATACCAACGTGCGTTGATAATACTCGTATCAACTGCATTATAAATTTAACTTTAATTATTGTGGTAAGGTTGTCGATATAATTAATTATTATTATTACACGCGAGTGACGCGGTGTGCAATGGGCCTGGCTGTTATCTGCTCAGCCCAGCGCAATAATCGGTATGTCGGTCAACTAGCGTTTAGACTTTTATACAGCCTATTTTAATAAATTCCTAACAATAGTAAATGCCTTTAAAATGTTTATGGATGAATTTGTGATCAGATTCCACCTATAGTGCTTTCTTTGAATACTAGAGGGGGGAATTAGAGAAAAGGAGCAAGAAGGGATATGGGGTCTGTTAGCTCGAAAATCTTAAGACAGTGCATGGTTTGGAATACCGGATGCGGCATCATTCACAATCACAAGGCTCTCTCTAGACCGTAAGAAGTTCAAAGTGATGGTCGCCAACCTCCATTTAGAAGAGGCAAACAAGATATTTTCTCTTTTTAAAGGAAGAATCTTTCCTGAACTCTTTGTTATGATTTGATAAATTATTTGAAAATCTAGGATTCACGGTTTTCGATGAGTGAATATAGGCACCTAAATTCCTTATCCACAGAAAACTGACGCGGTAACTGTATAGGGTATCTCAGTGTATCCGCCCGTTTCAAATAACAGAACTCACACATCACTAAAAAGATTTGTGTTTGCGTCGCTCGCAAAGAAGGTATTAGTCGATCAGTAGGCAAAGTGTTCTGGGCTATTCTATAATATCTATTCTATATTCAAAAGTGTTTGAATTCGTATTCGTTCCGTTCTCGAAATGGAAATCAAGATTCAACAAAAAAGGAGTTTAAGATACGAGTGCACCATAGACTGCAACACGTTCTTTAGTCTAGAAAGACATGTTGATACAAAAGTAGAAGAATGGAAAAGCATGTGACGAGAACCAAGAACTACCTAGTAAAAGTTTTAAGAAGACACAAGCAAGTACGCTAAAAATAAACGTTTAGAAAGGTGTGTATTTAAATAGGGATCAACATAGTTAAGCCGCTGTTAGCGATTCAATGGGTGCAGGACTGATAAAAACTGAAAGTATACTATTTGCAATGTGAACACTTAGGTACAAAGCAAATTCTTCTTCAAAACATGGAGTTGGAATAGGTGCAGTTGTTAAATGGTTGGTCGATGATCTCTGATAACAAAGTTTAGTGTTATATTTACTGTCTGATAAGAAACTGTTTGTTCTGATAAAAGAGTATCTGCTGGTCTTTGCTGGTTGTCATCAACCTTGAGTTAAGCCGCAACAGTAGGTAATCCGCACTACGCACCGCACCCATTTGAAAAAAATGTCGGATGGTCACAGGTGCTTACTCGTATTTCTAATAAGTGAAGTTCAAAAAATCTCTGTAGGTCTAAGTAAACTGTGGATCAAACGAGAAAGTCGAAACTCATGGGTTTATGTATGAGCAAATAAGCATCCATTGATTGGCCGACATTACTTACAACTTACAACGTAAACATAATTTTGTGAAAAAAAATTAAGTATCTTTGACATTATAGACAGTTTACAATTTTACGTCATTCTTTTTTTCTTATAACTTAAAAATGGTTTGAAACAAAAATAAGTAAATAAACAAATTATCTACTCCATTTTCTCCTGTCCTAATTGAAAAGTATTCGCGCGTTCGAGCGATCATAAAATGTTCTCATTTTGAGCGGTCCGTCCGCGTTTGAGTATATGACGCTCAACGCGCGAACCATTTCCAATTAGGACGCACACTAAAGGTATACTAACATTATTTATGGTTATTAATGGATA
Organism: Mystacides longicornis; assembly: GCA_963576905.1. NCBI lineage: Eukaryota > Metazoa > Arthropoda > Insecta > Trichoptera > Leptoceridae > Mystacides > Mystacides longicornis. Next base: position 12,375,714 of record OY756429.1, read on the forward strand.
CATAGACACATTATATTAAATGGACTGGTAATGCGAGCTGTCAAACATACAGCCAAACCGTGACAACACTGTTTGTATGGAAAGTCACGTGACTAGCGGCAAGGGGGAATTCTTTGTATGGGGGCCCATACAAAATTGCTCATGTTTGAGAGCAAAATTCTCCGATTACAATACTCTTATTTAAAAAATTCTGTTGGTTTGTGATGAATGGACATGTTTTGTTATGCATTTTGTCTCCTATATCGAATAATACAGAATACACATTTTTTAGGACAGTAATTATGAACCCCTATTTTCCATACTTTTTCTTTGAAAGAAAACATATATTTAGTACCTAATTGCGTTATAATTGTTTTTTACACTGGTGTTCCTTGCCCTAGTACAGGCTTGGCCTATTTGGGCAGCAGTTAAAATTGTTATCTATTATCACTGTATTAATATGTATGAATAAAATAAATAAATATATACCTTGAAAATCATTTCTTTTGAAAATTCTCATCCAGAATATGTACCTATTTTCTTTTCATTAAATTTTTTTGTATAAATAAAAAATGAGTACAATTTTACGCACAACACGATTTAACCATGTTCAGTTTATCACGTAGACACCAAATAAACACAAATTACGAAAATATATGATAATAAGAACGTTTTATACAGACTTCTAGCAGCTCCTCTCATACAAAACCTCCGTCTTTTGCAGCTAATCAGCTGTTTTTATCATGACACCCCAAAGTTGCATAGATTACCGATCCAATAGTACTATATCTATGAATGGATAACACGTATTGTTGTCTTGCTCATGAACTTATGCTAGCTCTTAAACCTATTTTCAGCGATGCCTCATATAAATCTTGAATAATAGAGGCTAGCTGAATGCCTATTCCAAATATTACTGACTAACGTAAGTGAGAAACGCACTGGAATTGTGTATGGGCTGCGGAGCTTTTCAGAGTATTCTATACAAGCGCTATACACATTACCGACCTCGGTAGCCTAGTTGTACTAGCGTGGACTTCAGATCCGGGGTCCCGGCTTCGATTCCCGGTCGGGTCAGAGTTTTTCAGTGTTTTTTCACTTGAAATTTCTACCCGGGGTTGGCCTGTCTCAGATTGGACGGGACCGGTTGACTGGAAAAAATTGCCTCAGGCAATAAGTTCCGCCGGCTATACTGACACCTTTGTATAGAAAAGTGTTATATTATTATATTATTATTGCCATACAAAATTTTGTTACTTTATACCAGCGTAAATGTCATGGAGATTTAGAATATGGTTGAATTAGACGATATCGTCTGCCGTTCTCCCTCGTTCACTATTCCACAAAAAACGAACTTCAGAACATTTTCACTAAATTTATTTTCATTTTCCGACAGTAGTATCGAACGCAGTGAAAAGCTTTTATTGCCTTCCTATTCCCCTGAGTGGGATCAAAAGGGGTGTATAGATGGATGTAAATTGTATTATGTACTTATTAATCAACTGTGTGGAATGCGCTTTTGTCTAGCTGGAGAATTGACATTCTTTAAGTTCCACTTGAATAGACGAAGTAACACAACACCGAACAAGTTCAGATTACTAGTGAATGTACAGACGACGAGAAGTGGCGCTCGAACGGTAGGTAAAAAACCACAAGACTCTTTCACTGTAAACAAAAAAACATAACCTAACTATCTCTGAAAGCATTTCAAATAGAAAACGGTTCATAATGGATTCATTTTTGCATAATCTTAAAATACTTATGACACATTCTTGGTTTTAATTCCTCATTATTTTTTTTTTATTAATTTCTGCTCAAATCCTAGAGCCAGAGCTGTATATTTTCTTGATTGTTGATATGGTCATTAATCTGTCATCGCCCATTATATTGTTCTTGGTTGTTTTCCATGGTGTCCAATATCAGAACTAGTTAAAAAAATGAAAATTAAGGCCCATTGTCTCAAAATAGCCGTTTTCGGCACTATAAAAATGAAAGAGTCTTGTATAGTTCTATCACAAAATTTATTGTTCAAATATGAAGTCTTAAACATTTGATTATCACCAAGCACCTTCTGCCCAAAACATCGAAGGTTTTTGGCACTTTTTCTTAATCGAATATACTTAATGATTTCGCGATTCCTTTACATAAGGATCTGAAATTTACATTATATTGTAGAATAAACATTTGTCAAACGATTTAGCTAGTTTAGTTGCGGAAAAAATGTGAAAATAAATATAAAAAATGATGACTGGAATTTGTTACCTTCGCCAAAAATATTTTTAATAGGAAATGATAACTTAAGTATATAATTAAGTTTAGTTCAAACTAAACTTTTTTAGTGAATAGGGGGGTTTCTAGATTCGGTTATATGTTCGTTGATGTAAACGCACACTATGATTATTTACAAAGATATTAAATACCATAAGTACCACTATTGAACTATTACCAGTTAAAAATACTGATCCTATCGTCAACAGCTAGGCCACTGCTGTATATTTTAGTTTGAAATCCGGAATTTATTCAAAATCCACAAAAACGTAAATATCTTTTGAACCATCCAATATCGCTGAACTTACATCGGGATTAAGTCGATAGATAGTGAGGTCCTCTACCTCCCTGTTTTGGGTTATCCACTACCGCTGTTACATCGTGTAGAGAAATCAAGGGGTGAATTTTTGAAGCAGCCACAACTTCTTCCTCTAGACGTCACTCACTCTTTTTGAGTCATATACTCAAAAACTTTATAAAATATTACACAAAAAATCTGAAAATTTCAAGATTCTTTTGCTATAAATTAATGATGAATCGTAATAAATTGCGATTACCTATTAGTTCATCTCAATTATTGTAAAAATTAAATAAACACCTTACGATTTATAAGCATTCAAGTAAACTTATTATAAACATATTATAAATACATCAGTTTATAAACATAATAATAATAATTATACCTCACGATATTTATATTATTATACAAATCAACCGTGTTACCCTTTACATCAAAGGAGCCGATAAATATTATAAACAAAATGGAGCAATATTAGTTGAAACAGATAAGTACGATTGCATAATGCATAGATCGAATCTATCCTTCGCAGTGAGTGGCAGGTCAGAAGTGAAAGAATTAAGAGAAATTGTATGAAAGAAAGTTTATCTTTAAGAAGAGTTTTTTTGTTTTTGTTCCAGTCTTTGCTCGTCCAATTTCTATCCCTTGATAAAGGCACTCCGTTCAGACACATCAATAATCTTTACATAACGTCATAACTGAGAGAATGAAGAAAGATATAGTGCAAGAACGTCATCTCAACGTGGTTGTAAATATGTGAGAGATGACAGCATCGCGGCTATGCAATACACACCGATTGCTGAAACCGTTACTTCATATTATAGTAGTGTCAAGGGGTTACCCGTTACCATAATATGACAGATTTCTTTAACGGTTTTTTTGTGTTCTTTTTTTAAATGATGGCTGTATATGTAGATACCTGAAGTTTTTTCTACACAAACATGGTGAGAATCTGGTATATTATACAGATATCTTTATTCAAATTTATAGTACTAGTTCACTTTTCTACCTCCGCAATGTTAGTTTCTCTCGTTGCCAGGGTGAATCACAACCACTCAATAAACGCCAACCCAATCAATCCCAACCACTTAATGACGCAGCACCTGTATGGGGTATGTGTCTGAGTGTTTTCAAACAACATAACTTGTGCTGAGGTGCGGCAGGTATACTAGAGTGGATGATATGATGTAAAATTTGAACTATGTGAATGTGAGAAGGATGTTGTATCTGAGTGTTTTTTTTGTTTGGTATATAAGATTAAGAATAAAATAGTGCCATAATATTTGCTAAATTTGATTTTGAAGTGCTTGACTATCCTACGAGAAGTCGAGATTTATTTAGGTTAAAAGTGCCGAGAAGCGCGCGAGTACGGAAAGCAGCTTGTATTACCGAGGTTTCAGGCTGTTTAACGACTTGCCGCCTCATGTGAAATGCGCACCCACTTTGCCGACTTTTCGTTGGAGGTGCATTAAATTTTTATACAAAAAAATGTCGATGAAGATTTATATGTAATAAGATTAATATTAAGAAAACATCGTTTTAAGTTATTCGTATGTACATAATAATTGTTATAAAGGGCGGCTTTAGTACGCACAGCGTATTAGAGGTCGTGGGTTCGAATCCATCAGGCGCCGACCATTTCCACTTTCATGACACAAGCCTTTGCTTGGTGTGAAAGATGTCAAAAGTGTATTTGGGTTCACTTCGAGTGAGCACAGATTCATTTATTTATTAAAAAAAAGACTTTCATATATCGTTTTATAAAATCACTAAATAAAGGACTCACGCATCACTACATAGAAGTGTGTATGTATGACATGCGGAAATTGCTGGGTAGGCGGCGTTAGTCGGTCATTCAATCAGACAGTGCTCTGCGTTATTCTCATATAGCTGTTATTTGATACCCCAATCAAAGGGTTTCATGGAAGAAGCGTATGTTTACCTAAGCGGGTAGAGACTCGTTTCTCCTCGATACATCTATCGGTGCAATTTTATCATCAGTTTTGATTGCATCATGCTCTACGTAGAAAAGACTTTGTGGGATATCGAAAGGAATGAGAATATTATTAAAGTAGTTATGGCGTTATAACAAATATGAAAGTTAACAAATTAGATTAAAAATGAATTGTGAGGATGCGAGGTTGATCAGAAGTAAAAGAAATAGAAGAGTCGTCGGTGGAGTGACAAGAATATTTAATTGCCTATCCTAAAAAGTTCAAAGTAAGGAGTAAACTTAATGATTTTCTTAAGAGGCATTATAATGCTAAAAAGAAATCATTTTAGGTCAATGAAACCAATACCAAATATTATTAAGATTTAATATTCACATTTTTGCGCATCTTAACGCATCTGTAAATATTGTATTTTTTGATTTGTGGATCGAGATAAAGTTTTTGAGAAGAAAATCAATTTACTCAAAAACATTGCTAAACTTTTAAAAAAATTAGAGTTCGTCGTCAATAAAATCGTAAATTTTAGTTCCGTAAGGACTCGCGAAAACATTTTGTTTCGGTGTAAAGCCCTCTTAAGTCTCAAGTATTTGACTTGTTCTAAACTTAAGATTTTCCGTGAATAATACTGCTGAGCTAAAAATCTAATAAAGATCTGCACAAATATCTCGCATATAAGTGATAAAATGGATACAGCGATTTTTGTGCAGGAACATTTTCTTTTGACGAACACTTAATAATTACCTAACCTTTACCTTTCAGCCTTCTTCTTGTGTCCAGAATTGAACAAAGGCCTGCATCTTGGACTTCCATACATTTCTGTCGGACGTAGCACTCTTCGACTGAGGACAAAAATACACTTATAGATGGTTTCATTTTTTTTTTCTAAAATCTGACTTATGAGCGCCGATACCAAAAAAAATAAACGATTGAAAAAGTATTATTTTTAAATAACACATAAGTAGATAGTTGAAGAATTCTTTGGAAATATTTGTAAAATAAAACTGTATATACCCGTGTTATTGACGACTTTTTAAGCACTCCATTGTGTTCCTTAATCCTATTAAAAATGATGAAAACTCTTGACAACAAATAATATCTATTATAAGTCTCAGTGTCGTACAGGATATGAAGAACTTTCTTTTTTGTATTTTTTATTCAAACCCGTAAGAATTTATTATCAAAGCAACTGACTTATTTGTAACTATTTATAATAATAATTTAAAAAAAAACTACTTAGGTATCAACCACCCTAGCAACGAGAGAATTTTATAACAAAGTAGGATAAACTATGAAGTGGTTGGTGGCCCAGCGGTCACAACGCCGTACTTTCGTACTGTTTCGTGCGGACGACGTCGTGGTTCGATCCCAGGTGCCGACCATCTTCCTCTTTCACGACACAAGCTTTAAGTAGCTTACTGTGAAAGAGTCAAGGAGTGTATTTGTGTTCACTTTGAGTGAGCACAGATTCATTTAAAAAAAAAAAAAAATATTATAAAACTGAGGCGGGCGGTGGTAAAAAAGTGAACTAATACAGGAAATTTGTCCTTACAGTTGTTTATTTTATTTTATAACATCTCCCGTAGGTCCTTTACAGAACGTTTGGGTTTATCATTCTGAATAATAATCATATAAAACAATAGAAGTGATGTTACGAACACATAGTACCTATACAATAAAAACAAAAAATCCACAACAAAAACAAACAAAATTTTTGGAAATTATGGTGCAGCGGAGAATATAGTCATTTTGATTAAGTTTGTGCAGTACTAAAAGGATCTAAAGACAGTTAAGAGTCCCTTTAAGTGTGTATTGGAGTGGAGTGGTCTAGTGGATGGGTGATCGGACTCGTTAAGCAAGTAAGTAGTATGAAAAAGAACATACATAATAAATAATATTGCAATGAGAGCATCAGAAAAAGCCATTTCACAAGAACAAAGTCAGGGTTAGACTAGTCAATTTATGTTAGTATACCTACTGTTAGAATATTAGGGAGTTATTGGGCTGAATCCTCGGTAAATATTTCTTCGATGGAATAGAAGCCATTGCAAATAAGATACTTTTTGACCTCTCTCTTGAAGCATAGAAATTCAAGTGATTTGAGGTAGAGTGGAAGGTTGTTAAAAAGTCTCACACACGTGCAGATAAAGCTTTTTGTTGTACCTCTACAGTCATCATTTTTTACGTCTCGAATCGAAAGTCGACACATAAACGGGCGATGTTGACAGGTAACCTCAAAAATATTTATTTTTTGTTAAATACGTAGGTACCTAATAAAAGATTCGATTGTTGTAGAATATTCTCTTGATTCCATTCAGGTACTAGCAGAATCACATCTACTCCAGTGGTAATTTAATTTAACTTATAGTTGTGGAAATAGTGCAAAGACACTCAAAGCAGATATCTGCACCGATCCTTGAGAACAACGTTATTATTATTTCAGGCAATCTTCATCCGTTTGACGGGATGTAATTGGGCCGGAGTTCAATAGTTATTTAAATTAAGATCTTCCCAAGAAAATTACTTACCAAACTAACTATCGCATTGGAGAAACTAAGAGAATAATGGCCCAGTTGATCGTAGGTAATATTTGAAATAAATAAAATTAAAATACCGTTAATCTGATTAATTAAAAAATACTATATTCCTGTGTACTTATTTCCGATCTGCGTAAAGTAGAATTTGGTGACAGAAGGTCAAGAGGACATAAATATAACTCGTCTCAACCATGATTCAATGGAAAGCTTGGTAAACCCCTGTAAATAAATTCAAGTTTCTACGAATGTCCACATACCTAACCTGTATTCATAGGTACCAACTGGTTCTTGAGCCATCCCGCTGCGACACATCATGATGGGTGGCTAGCCCGATCGATGAGGGGATTTTCAGAGACTTTGGTGAGTATTTGCGGAGTTCATATGCTTCAACTAGGGATCGGACGTGGATAAAGAAGAAAGATTGAAGAGAGTTCGATAGAACGTGGACCACCAGGCACTAAACGTCTAAAAGAGTTTCATCCGCACGAGAAAAAGAAAAAAGAATTGATAATCAAAAAATATTTGTTTAAAAAAACAGCCTGCAGGTATGTTTCCGGAGACAAGAACAGAACTTTTCAAATCAACCCACACTTAACTGAAAATATTTTTAAGGAAAAGAAATTAGTCTTTGAATGTTGATGTAAGTAAAAATTGATAATAAATAATTAGAATGTCGTAGCTATGTGACGAAGAAAAGCGAAATGTCTGAAGCAACTGCTTACATTTTGATAAAAATCTCTTTGATACTACTTAAGCCTCGGGCAGCGTACTAAAGAGCGGCAAAAGAAGCGCAGCGGATCATCACAAAGAGTGAGGAAGTACCTACGACGACAAACACGCACCGCCTGCAAAATTCTACGTAAAACGTTACATTGACAAATTAACGTGAATAAACATGGCAAAGAACATTAGGCATTAACATCCTCGGCATACCCTACGGATAAAATAGTGAAAAGTCGTTTCTTTTTCAGGGATTTTAACGGCTGACAGCTTAGAAGATGTCCGTAAAGGAAGGTCACACGCATAATTAAAAATAAAAAAATCTTATTTTACAATTGCTGGTTTACGTTAAAATGTCCTACATTTAAGAGAAAAACCAACCAACCGTATGTATGAAGTTTTGGGTTTAACATTTTGGTCTGCTCCTTTGTAGATCAATGTATAGTGTTTATTTTATGCAGAATAATTGGATATTGCAGAACTATCTTCATGACAACCAAAAAGGTAAAAATAAATGAATAATATAAAAAAATACTTACAGTCTGATGACATCAAGGCATTCCGCATAATTCTGTGTACTTCTCCACCTTCTGAACCACTTTCTGACTCAGTGGATAGCGCAATTTTAAGAGCAACGGGTTGAGCACTATTCTTGATAACACGATTGGACATTAGCTTCCTTTTATCTTGAACTCTTGCATACAACGGAGCAGTGAATTGGGTATTATTTTTATTAGCGAGTTGATGAGCAGCGAGAATATCTTGGTTATATTTTTGAACAATTTTTCCATATATATCGTTGACTTTTCCATCTGATATAGTAAGATTTGGAATACCATTACGCACACCATCGCTCCGAACACCTACAGCTATGTTTTCGTGGACGCTTTGTAGTTTTTGAGTTTGCGAATAGGTTTGCGTAAAGCTAACTCTCTTACTTTCTTTTATTGGTGGCTCGGAAGTAGGTGCTTCCATATATAGGCTACCCTTTTTGAAAATTGGAGGTCTGGAAGCAACTGAAGGGGCAGGTTTATGAATCACCCCATAAATAGGAACATCTTGATTTGTTGGAATCCCAAGGACGTTCATGCTTTGCGTGGAATCTTCTAACTTTTTAGATGAATTATTATTATTATAGACGTCGTAGTTAAAACGCTGGTTATGGATATTGCTAGTACTTCCAATAGTGTTTCTTATATTGGTATTTCGCACGAAAGGAACGTTCGTCATTGAACCATATTTATTATCATTTGTTCCGTTTTTCATAGAGCTTGGCGTTAGAGGTAGAGGTCTGGCGAAATTTGGACTGACACTGCGACATCGCCACGGTTGTCGTTTTTCGACATTGTTATTGAATCCATTTTGCATATGGCCACTCAAGGAAACGTAATATTTGTACAACTCCTGGTCTTGTTCCATTTTCATTTTCCTCAATTGGTCCCAGTAAAAGGCTTCCACATTTTTCAAATTTTCATTTTTTTGTTCTCGAATCTGTTTCGTGTCGAATTTTGTCTTATCACCACCCGGGCTTGAATTTACTGAATGTGTGTTATTGTTTATCGGTGATGAGGTCACAATTACTTCTTTTCCTTGATTATTGTATTCATTTGGTGGTTTTTCATCAGGTTTTTTACGTAACTCAACTTCATCAGTATCAGTTTCAGGGTCCATATTGGTTTTTAATATCTCAGGAATATTTTTTGTAATTTCCCCCCTATTAGGGATGTTGTCTGGCGAGGCTGGATGATGTATCGTAGGTTTAGTAACGACTATATTACGAACAGCTGATGGGATGGGGCTTCTGGGTTTAACATATGCATACTGGGGTTCTAAAGAAAGATAATCTTGCTCCACTTTTTGAATTGCGATGTTCTTTTTATTATTTTTTTGTGGAGACTGGCTACGCGCGCGGATATTTCTTGAAGCGCTTAATTTTGGAACTTCTTGAGGCACTGCAACGTGATTAGAATTGATATGTCTAATTGGACTTTCATTAATAGATAAGCTTTCCTGTACATTTTCAACATCACCTTGTTTCATGTATTTCCACGTACTGTTGACTATTTCGAATTCACACTGATCTTCTTCTATTTTAGAAAAATCCTCTGATACAGTTGTGCTGCAGGCAGAACTGTTGTCACTAGAAGTGCGACTTTTTGCGATTGGTGTTTGTTTAGTGGTTCCATTATCCACAGGTTGTTTCGGGCTAATTACTTCAATATTTTTAGAATCTAAAAATGCATCGATTCTTTCAACAGAAGAATCCTCAACTTTTATCCGTGAATTCTTTTCTCCCTTCAAAAAGAAAGTTGGTAAAATGTTTTTAATTGACTTCTTTTTATTTTTCCCGTTGTTCTCCATCGTAAGTATTCGTATTAGACTAGCATACGCATCAGAATCTTTCTCTCTTAAAAATCTCTGTATAAGTTCTTGATCTTCTGGACTCTGTTCATTTACAAACTGTTGGTTACTTTCCTTCTCGGCAATATTTAAGATATTACCAGTGATGTTATGTTTAACGGGTAGAGCAACAGTGGCTGTAGATGACCCGGTGACTGAAGGAGTTGGAGATATACAGGAATCTTTGTTTACTTCAGTGTCAGTTTCATCTTTTCCACGTGGATTACGGACCACTGCCTCGCAGTAAGACGCAATGGATTCTTCTTCAGAACCATCATCATGTTTAAAAGGATTACGGCGATCAATTATAACATCGCCGTCCAAAAATTTTGCTACATCATCCGGGATACTCATTAATGAGACAGGTAACACATCACTCTAAACAGGAATCTGAAACAATGAAAAACGTTTTTATTTTTTTTTAAATAACATTGTTATTCAAATGAAACTATGAAGATACGCCGGAATTTAACTTAATTTAATCAGTCTATCAAACCCATGTGAAACATTACATGACTGACAAAAAAACACGACTTCGGAATGCAAAGTTACAAGCATGCTTAGAACTGAAAATTTTGTAAAGAGCCCGTGTAATAACTAGCTGGCTATTTTTTTAGGAAATAGTAACATACATGGGCTACGCTGGCTTAAAATCATTTCTACAGCTAATTCGATGATTGCTTTGGTACCCGAAAATGTGCAATATAATTGCTAAGTATGAATAACAACCCCAAAATATGTAAATTAAATATTCAATATAAATAGTATACTTTACAAAACTATATCACTATACCTAGTCTATTTGTGGAGGGAGTGGCAAAAAAGTATACGAATTTGAAACTTTTTGAGGAATAATAAAGGCGGGTCACACCTGCTTATCAGACACACTCATCATTGACATCTGACTGACAAGCGTTTTTATGGGACGACAGCGCAACGACAAACTTTGGTTGCGCAAAAATGTATCAATTTCGGTTATTTTTTTTGATAATTCTCAAAAATAGAAGAATAGAGAATAGTATATTGTATTCCTGAAAAAAATAGAGAATATAGTATATTGTATTCCTTCAAATTAAAAATCTACAAATTAATATAGAGTGTTGCCGGTTATGTTTTAATCTCGAAATATTTTCAGCCTCGCCTACGTATTCGTTTGTCTATTTCGTTGTGTACTTTTGAAGATTGTATCATGTGCGATTCTTGTTTTTTTTTTACTATTATTTTGTATCATTTTTGTTTGAATTCATTAATGTAATGTTTTGTATCTTTTTGACGACTCCAAGTGCCTGAAAAGGCCTAGGGATGAGAATGATAAATAAATAAATAAATAAAATAAAAAATAAATTGCTCTGCATAACATAATATGTAGTACTTCACTTTCGTCATAGAGGAAGTCTAATTTCAATCCACAATCCATCATGAGAATCTGCAATGTCTAGTTTCGAAACTATTATGACGAAAGAGGAATATTAACAGGTGCAAAGTCTAGCACCAAACTACCAACCAATTAAGTTTATTATTGAAATAGAATTAAATCCAACGGTCGGCTTCTACTGATATTCGAAGGCCATCTTGGTGCAATCACTTTTACGTTAACAACTTGATACTTAGCGGACTGTGTATTTTGTCAGTTTGACCACGAAATTGTGGATGTGGCTACTTAAAAAAAGATGACACTATGTCAGCCTTCAACCAAAATTTCGGATGTTGCAATTACTACATTAGCGATCCAGTTGATTGGTAGTAATGGTAGTACGTCTGACTTCCGTTCTGGAGAATGAGGGGTCGTGGGTTCGAATTTCATAAAATGTTCACCTTTCGAACCCCGTACAATGTAAAAACCTTTTTTTGTTCAAATTAAAGAATCCTGAAGCTAGATTCATAAAAGATTTAATGCTCACCATTTTTCAGTGGGTTACAAGTACAACTCCAGTTCTGACTACATTATTTAAAAAAAATCAATATTGTTTTCTATATTTTGTTGTATGACTCCACTTCGGGGTATACAGACGCAAAAAGACTCTCCAATGCGCTGCTAATCATGTCAAAATCCCTCAGCTCTGCTTCGAAACTTCAAAGGAACATAACACAGTATGAGAGGGTTTTTCACGTTGGGAGGAAGAACAGCACTTTCTACGGAAAACTGTCATTCGTCATCCTTTTCATCTCTTCTCCATAATGGTAGAAGTGCTTATAGAGTTGTTCGTGAAGCAATGGTACCATAATATGTAGGTATTCCCAAATCTGAGGGTAAGGTAGGTACCTACTTTGTTTTAAAGGCAGGTATTTAGATATATACACAATTACTGTGTTGTATTCTAACGTATACCTAAGGATAACAATATAGGTACCTACAAGTTTTTTTAAGACGAATGGAGAAGTGTGTCCGAAGCATGCGGTCAGAGTAGATAATACTTTTTCTTCTAAATAACTTTTATTTTTAGCACTGCACTCGTATTCGGGGGATTCGGGTGTGACCAACTAATAGTCAATCAAATTAATAGGTCGAATTCGATCTATTCGGTGACCGACTACTTGTTCAATCAATTTCTTATGAAGAAAGATTAAATTATCACTCAACGCTTATTAATTCAAATAAATTTGTTTATAGAAATAATGTAATATGGCTAATAATTACTTTATGGTTATTAAGAAATCAGTGCGCAACTAATTTAAAACAATTAAGAAAAATGCATATTTAATAGTTATTTAAATACAATTAAAAGCAGTCAAACAAACCTTGATTTTATAATATAATATAATATTGTTGAGCCGTCTTACGTGTAGTTTAGAAACAAAACAACTACAGTTTTATAATAAATATATAATACTTCACTGGTAACGAGTAATACACAAAACTTATTTTGAAATAACGATCAACAATAAAACTTTAAAACGATGCATGTTTTTAGAAAAATAATATGTTATAATCACTTTATCTGCTTAATAAATTCACTTTTTTTCCCGTAGACACAAATCGTATTACAATAATTATTATTCAATCATTTGCTCTACAACAAAAAGCAATTTGTAAACAAAAAAGTAGTTCTAATAGTTTATGAAGTACGCTAATCACAACTTAAACTTTGTTTCAAGGAATACATTGACATTAATAAAACTTTTTCTTTAAATTTTATAAAAGTATGCCGTTTTGAAATAATAATTTATCGTCTTATTATGAAGAAAATATGATTTATAAAGTAAATAAACGTCAAACCGCCATCCAACAAAATCATGCCGGCGCTTCCGTCGCGAACGATACAGAGCACAACCGAACAACCGAAGAAATAAAATTCGACTACGTCTGTTACCACTTCACCGAAGAGAATCGAGTAAAGTTTATGTTGAGTACCCCACTACACTGACATTTATTATAATAGTGTACTCATATAATATATACATATTATGTACACATGTCATACACCTATTACTATGAGTATGTATTTTTTTTATATTACATACATAGGGTCATCATAGGTATTGTTATAATGTAATAATAAAAATCATAAAAATCATAAAATATGGACCACAGATAATGATAATACAGTCAAAAAATCATAATAAAAATCTAAATAAGTATGAAAGTATACGTACATTTTGCCTGCATTTTTTTTATTTTTCTCTCTTTTAATAATCTTGTTTTAAAACATATTGGGTAATAATATGTTTCTATGTCAACTTATTCGGTATAATATTCAAGAAATTTACCGTATAGAAATTATGTGCTGTAATGTAATAATAACTTAGTATCCACGGAATCACTTGATTGCAGAATAACACAATAATTACTTTATTTTTAAAATATTTTGTCAATTCTACTTAATTTATATTTATTTCGTTCTTAATCTATATACAAACACGATAATCTACATAATATAATATGAATAAAAGTACTGAGCAATCGCGGAATTATTAGTTTTTCCCGATTTCTAACATCCAACCATTACATTTTTATATATTCAACATTCAACTTTATTGAATACAAAACATTCTACCCAATTTTACTATTAAACTGTGATTCTTTTTGTAACTAAGGTTTCATCAACGTCAAAGTTACATACTTACTGTTAAAAAATATAGAAATACCGAATAGGATTAAAATTATTTGTATGTCCTACAAATCCATAAAAAATATCATAAACACCCCTTTATAAAGATTTACGTAATATTTGCACTAAAAAGTTGACCCTCCTAAATGGAATTAGGTGGGTCAACTTTTACCCTACATTATGAAGTATTAGAGTAATTTTAAACTATGAACAATACATTATTACTATGAAACTATTTAAAAATAGTTAGATTTATTTCGATTTCACAGTGTATATACTATTTTATTCGAAATCATAATCAGATTCCATTTTTTCATTCATTTTCATTATAGACCATAGAGTAAATTGTGCAATCATAGATTTTTAGTAATGGCAAAGAAACGTTGAAATGTCAAACCGAAAAACAATGTACGTCAACATGTCATAAATATTGACTAAATTTTTTATTTGTGATTGTAACAATGATTTAAATTATATTCAAATGATTTTGTTGATAACAAACATTTGACACAATGAATTAACTAATTTTATATTTATATGAATTATATTGTAAGTAGAATTGTTGAGTTTTATGATATTATGGTTTAGATCAAAGATGTTTTGTATGACTATGAGATAATATAAAATCGAACATGCGGGAATTTCTTTAATTCTGCATTATCTTTGCCTTTGATAAGTATTATTATGCCATCATCAATTGCCATTTGCAGTCGTCGATGACTGAAATAGATCGACCACGGTCATTTTAAGATTACTTACTTGCTTACACAATTCACGTTCACTCCCAGTGTGGATAATTTGAATACCACAAAATTCCTCTAAGCCTTTCTTATCTAGCGCCGTCTGCACAGAATCATCCTAGGTTAGGCTAGCATCGTTTAAAACTACAGTGAATGCCAGCTTGATTGTTAAATTTCAACCTACCTCGTCTTGTCCTATCCGGATTATAGAAAAGGCTTGCATATTCAAGACTCAGAAAGCCAAGCCAGCACAATCTGCAGATGTGAAATAACTATTTCCACCTAATACTCTGTGTCTTAATAATCTATTCTCAACCCTTTAAAGCTTCCTTTCTTGATAAAATTATGATAAAAGTATAAAATAATTGAAGACTTGAAATTACAAAGGTACTAGGCAACATTTTATATAAAAATTCATTTTGTGTTTGCAAAATACAGTAGGCGCCGGATATTGTGATCATGTTTGTCCCAGTGTGTTTTGATTCTATTAACCGGCGATTCTAATAAGCGGCGGCCATATAGAATATATGTACTTAGTACATACCTACATATATTTCACACAAACATAGGTACCTACGCATTATATACCTAAGAATGGTTTTTATGTCAAAAAAATTGTAAAAAAAATCGAGACAAAAGGGAGTCTGTCTCTATGTTTCGGTTAGTTTTCGGAAGTCTGTGACTTCATTCAAGCATTTGTGTAATAAATATACATCACTAGCAAGTGTTTCACGCCTTTAAAACATCTGGGAGATTTGCTCTTTCCAAAAACTAAAATGTCATCAGTCAGTCATAGCGCACGTTAAAAGTGCTCATCGTTATTCGGTCTTTTATCTTTTTGCCTGTTCCAGGGTTCGAATTTTTCACACCATACAATAAACAAACACACGCATAGCTGGGAACAGTTCAGTTCAAAACTGATCTCGACTGAGCTATAAATCTTTTCTATTGCGCAATTTGTATATTGAGTCGAAATTGAAAAAAAAAAAATACAAAAAAATGTGCACGTCAGTGGCTAAAATATAAGAAAGTTTTCAAAACATTGGAACAATTGATTCTATTAATCGAAAATGTGATTCTATTATCCGATAGAAATTGTATGAAATTTTTCATTTTGAATCGGGACTTGGACTTTTGATTCTATAAAGCATCTTATTCTATTAACCAGTGATCACAATAACCGGCGCATACTGTATGTAAAATACCATACCATACAGAATAATATTAAGTAGATCAAATTTAATCTGTAAGATGTCATCCCCGTATGGCGCGCTTATCAGTTTTTTCCTTCTATCTCTATTTTATGCTTAATTCAGTTAGCACCTTTTTAATCTCCAGTTTTCAATTATATTCCAATATAATATTTTTTTCAGAGATGAAATGAATTAAAACTATCAGTGATCAATATTTAGATATAAGAAATCATGATGGATATGTCGGAATATCTGAAACAACCTCTAGAGTTGGATTCGATTTGCAGAACATGTTTGACGAAAAAAGAAGGAATGAAAACTATTTTTGAGGCGTGCTTGGAAGAAATGGTGACTTCATTCACGGATATGAAGGTCTTACTAAATTTTACTTAAGAATAATTGGTCAAATTAAATTCAGACACTAAATATTTCTTACGTTTAAAATATAGGTAACCTCCAACTACCACTTATGGTCTGTTTTCCTAGGAATATGATACTGCTATAAAAATCGTTGAATGTGTCAGTGTAGAACACTGTTTATGTAGTTACCTTAGTGGCAAAAACCATTGTATTTTTCGATGACAGCCGTCTTGTCAGAAGACACACCGCTACCTAGGAACCCAGTGTATTAGTCTTCTGCCATTTAGGTTAGAAGTGAAAGACAAACAATAGAAAAACATAGGTAATAAAATATGTGAGCTCAGCTAGGGTTAAAGGGATCTAGGCTAAGGGTGAGGGACATGGAAGGATAAAGAGGATGTTACTGCTCCAAAATCAAGTGTGTCATTACATTTTGCTGGAAAACAGTGAAGTTTGAGTGTAAAATCCAGTTCTGTGCGTAATTCATCACTTATCTCATCATATACCCCATATATTTTGTATTGTCTACACCAAAAAATGCACTCTTTAATAGCTCCTTGGATGAGCTGGAGGGTTCTTTATTCAAATGTTACTATCTATCATTTATTTCATTTGTTAGCAACAGCCAGGTTTCGGTCAGTATTATATAGGATTTTAATTTGAGTTGTTTGTACCTACCAATATACATGTAACATTAATATTTAATTTTAGATAAAGAAAGGTGATGGCTTACCTGATTTAATATGTCGCCAGTGTATTTTAGCAATCAGCAGAGCCTACTCTTTCAAGAAAATGTGTGAGAAGAATTCCAAGATTTTAAGTTTATATGTTGCAAAAGAATTTCAGGTATGTTCATTTTGCTGCGAAAGTATTTAATCAATGCGATTATGTTTACGGTTTTTTTTTTTCACAAAATAAAA
The DNA here is from genome assembly GCA_963576905.1 of Mystacides longicornis. Lineage (NCBI taxonomy): Eukaryota > Metazoa > Arthropoda > Insecta > Trichoptera > Leptoceridae > Mystacides > Mystacides longicornis. Next base: position 12,393,127 of record OY756429.1, read on the forward strand.
AATTCAGTATCCGTCAAATCGTCAATACCAGCATACTAAAATATATTTATAAAAAAAATATTTTTTTACCCTCCCTCCCCTTCCACCCCGTGTACCCCCACCCCTTTCTAAATGTTAATTAACACCAAAGTGAATTTTACTTTGCCTTTAGAGCACATTTTTTAGTTGCACAAAGTGCTACTGGAAAGTCGTGTTAATTCCATTGATTTTGTTTTACTTGCGTTTGCGGAAATAAGTGCTGCAATAAGGTTTTTTTGTTTGTCACATGTTGTTTGAACCTCCCTCACAAGTAACTCCCTGTAACTTTACAACACCCCCTATATTGCATTACGTAATGCTTGAATGACCCCATACACATTATTAAATTCGGGGTAATATGACATTGACTTCTTATTATCGCTTTTTATTCAGTATGAATGTGAAATACTGGTATTGATGTTATACAAAAAAGAACTGAGTAAAAACAGTGTCTGTATGAGTTATTTTTTGTTTGTTATAGGATGAGCTTGAGGCCTATAGAAAGAAAGAAGCAGCACTTCCAAATATTGAACATCTCTGCAGTGAAAACCAAGAATGCGTTTCAGGTAATCAAAATGCATTGATTTTTTAATTATTTCTCTACTCTTGTACTGATTGTACTGACATTTGCCTTGATGTCGTAACAATATAATAAAATAACATGTAGTAAATATTAGAGAATACATACGTATGTATGTATAAACATACTCCCTTTTACACCTCACTCAGGAGCATAGGGAGACAACAATAGCTCTACATGTCCAAATCCCTCAGCTCTGCTTCAAAAGAGTGGAACACAGTGTGAGAAGGTCTTCCTCGTCATTAGAAAATAAAATATTTATTATGTGCTGAATTAATATATTTAATGGATTTAGTAAACGGAGTCTGCATTAACAATATCCGATATGCAGATGACACTGTCATACTAGCTGACAGCCTCCAGGGACTACAAGAGCTGCTAGGTCGTGTCAGTGCGGTGGGTGATGAAATGGGCCTAAATATCAATGTAGCCAAAACCAAATTCATGGTTTTCAGCCGACAACCGCATAATGGAGCCACCCTTCAGCTTAACAGAAAGCCAATAGAGCGCGTACACACATTTAAGTATCTTGGGAGTGTGATAACAGATAACATAGATCCCGAGAAAGAGGTGAAGTGCAGAATAGAGATAGCGAGAGCCACATTTAATAACATGAGATCACTCTTCTGCGATGATAATATTAATTTAAAACTAAGGCAAAGAATGGTCAAATGCTATGTTTGGTCCACACTACTATACGGTGTTGAAACTTGGACCCTTAAAGTCAATATGATGAACCGTATAGAGGCATTTGAAATGTGGCTCCACCGCAGAATGCTCCGTATTCCGTGGACCGATATGGTGACCAACACGGAGGTGTTGCGAAGAGCTGGTCTTGAGAGGGAATTGTTAACCAGCGTCAAGAAAAGAAAAATGTCCTACCTGGGACACATACTTCGCAACACCAAGTACAAGCTGCTTCACCTAATAATGAAGGGGAAAATAGATGGAAGTCGAGGTGTGGGTAGACGGCAGATGTCCTGGCTGAGAAATATCAGACAGTGGACCGGAATCCAGCGAGTGGAGGAACTGTTCCGGTTAGCCCAGGACAGAGAAGCCTACGCCATAGTGGTAGCCGACGTCGGGGGGATCTGACATGGCACTTGAAGAAGTATTTAACACTAACTTTACCAAAATAGTCATTATCTCTTAAATTTTTGTATAAAATTCACTCACAGACAGACTGGTGATTTGTCATCTTTGTGTCGGAATGAGTTCACAGTTTCTCATTCTCATCTATTTATGAAAATCAGAAGTGTAAAACTATTTCCGTATTATTATTGTTTTAGTTATCCACATGGCATCCACTACTAATATGAATAATATCACTATAAAATGTGAAGCCATCAACAACTCAAGAGTAATTCAAAGTGCACCAGGTAATGTTTTTCTTTTTGTTAGTGAGCCCATCAAACCTCAAATTAGAGGCCGCATATCCCTTGTTTCCAAAATGTCTTGCTCTTGCATGAACTACTGTATCACATTCTACTGTGGTGAGGTGTTTCTGCTTCTTCTCTGCAGAATCTACTCGTTCCATCATTATTAAGCTCCAGGTTCTCCTTAAGCCTCCTCAGGTGTTCCTTAAGTTTATAATGACCCGTTAGAATGGAATCATAAATAAAGAATCAATGTGTTCAATCCATGTCATTCTTGGTCGTCTTGGTCTTTCAGCCTTATGAATTTTTTTTGTAATCTTATTTGCATCCATTCCTTCAACAGGCCAAAAACTTTCGTCTTTGTAACAACACTAACTCCCATTCCAAATTCCTTCCTAATATCCTCATTATTTTCTATGCTCCAGAGAGTCTTTCCACATATTAATCACACAGCTCTCATCTCTACTGCATTTATACTACATTCCTCTTTTTTGTCCATGTCCATATTTCATAGTTGTTTCGTATTCATAGTACCAAATTTCCTAACGTTGTCCCACCTATCCGTCCCTATGGTTGCACCTGTGATAATTTTCTATGTGTCCGTCTGTAGTATATTACGAGCTGCCGTGGGTCACCGTGTATATATGCATTATCGTTGAAACTGACATCAAGTTCGGCGAGTTACGTTTGTGTTACATTTTGTTAATTTGTTAATAACTGTTTGGTGAAAAGGATAAGAAAAAAGGACAGGCAGTAAATAAGGTAGGCGCGATCTGTTCCATCTGCCCCTTTACGCAACAATAGTCGTACATTATAAATGGTAACAGTGTAGTGTCACTGGTTCCTCCATGTCGAGATGTAGAATGTTAGAAGGTTGCTGCATAAATGAAATATGTGTTTTCTTGGAAGATGTGATTTTTGTAGAGTAAATCGTTAGACATCTTTAAACTGGGCAAACGCTAACCTCATCTGTCTCAAAGAACTGTTTTGAGTGAGTGCTCATTACCAACTATAGTAACCCCAGTGCATTGGCGAAGCAACAGTATTGGTGTCGTGTGCAATAACAGCATGGGACAATGTTTCTCGTGTTGGGACCGTATGTAAGTACACAGCTATAACAGGATTGAGAATATGGCTATCTTTCCTCCCTTGTATCCTTTATCTAGTTTAAGTTACTCCAGGGAGAACATTTTGACTTGACAAAACTGGGAGATTCTGGATCAGAGCAGTTTACTCTGCTTCAACTTGTACTCCATTGCACTACCTAGTGCTAGTAGCTTCTTTGCAAGTGTTTAAGGTAATCCAAATTTAAGGAGACACTCTAAAAGATTCTAAATGATAATAACCATGACTAATGCTATAATAATTATATTGTTTTGGTTTTGCTTTCAGATAATCCTGTTGAGTTTGATAATTCGACAACCTTAGTTGAACAATGCGATGATGTTATTTTAATGGAATCATCCACACATGAAGGTACTTCTGTGTTTACAAATCCGAAGTACACTTGTACAAAATGCAAACAATCTTTTGAATTGCAAGTTGACTATAAGGTAAATTGACTTTCGATACTATTCAATTTGCTTATTTTAAATAATTAAAAGAGGTGTCATTACTCACAAACCAAACACTTCTTTATACAAAAGTGTTTGTATAGCTACCAGAACTTATTTCCTTAGCCAATATTTTCTCCTAAGGGAGCGTTCAAGTATTACGTAACGCAATATGGGGAGAGGGGGGGTTCTTCTTCTTTACAATGTGGCAATTCACTCTCGAGAGAGTGATCTGTAAAATTTTACTATTGTATTACCGGCGCCGCAACAAAGGTATTTAGTGATTTTCCAGTAATAATTGTGATTTGAGGCATACATAGTTGTAATATGTGCGTTAGGCAACGTTTAGAGAATGGGAAGAGGGGTAACAAAAAGCGTTACGACACAGGTCGGGGGGGGGGTCAATAATGTTATTTTGTAATGAATAAAGATCTTATGTAAAATTACTCATGTTATTCCATTTCAGCTACACATGTTGCTTCATCCTCTTGATAAAATATGCCAAACTTGTGGAAAGACATTTACTGGAACTCATGCATACAAAAGGCATTTAAAAACTCACTTGCTTATTAAACCGCATGCCTGTGATTTATGTGACAAATCTTTTGCGGAAAGCTCAAACTTACAAAAGCATAAAAAGAAACATACTGGTGAATTAAGGAATGTAGTTGGAAAACCACATTTGTGCAGTGTTTGTGGTATGATTTTAACATTATAGTTATACTTAAAAAAAAATGATTACTATGGATACTTTGTTGAAACTAGCCATTAATTAGATTAGTGATTAATTGTCAAATATTTTAGGTAGGGGTTTTAAGTGGGCAACTTCTCTGTCCAAGCATTCGAAATATCACACAGGTAAAAAGCTGTTGACTTGTCAATATTGTAGCAGACAATATGTCGAACCAAGGTCTTTGGAGGTTCACATGAGGTAAAGTAGATATCAAATCATAATATAATAAAATTATCCCTTACTTTTTCTTTGGACTAATGCAGTGATTTCTAAATTGTGTGTCACATTGCAACGGTTAACATGTTAATATTCCCCATTTTAAAAAAATTGTTATTTTACAGAGGCCATACAGGAGAGCGACCATTCAAATGTGAGATTTGCGATCGTTCATTTACACAGCAATGTAACTTGCAAAAACACCAGCACACTCATACTGGAGAACGACCCTATGTTTGTGATATATGTGGAAAGGGTTTTTCACAAAAAGGTAACTACCATTTTAAAAATACCCAACAATGGCCTAGTTCCACAACAATTAGTCATTTTCGTACTGTTGCTTAGATATTGTAAATAACTCAAACCAATATTCACTATTAGCCCTTTTTTTAATTATTTTTTTTTCACAGGTTACATTCAGATCCACATGCGTATCCACACAGGAGAAAAACCTTATGTGTGTTCTTATTGTGGTAAAGGGTTTTCTGGTTCGAATGCCTTGCTCATTCACAAAAGAATTCATACAGGAGAAAAACCTTTCCAATGTGGTATCTGTGAGAAACAATTCACAAGGTTAGTTTTTGCAGACATTTTTTTCTCGATTTTTTATTACTTTATACAGAAGAGTTAAAAAACTGAGGTGAAAGGTATACCTATGTGTTATGTGTTTAAGTTTTCTTTTGTAATATTATTTATTTATAAGAATACACGACCATTGGCCATTATGATACGTTTACAAAACAAATGATTTAAAACAGATAACAAACAAATGTCAAACATACCTACAATACACAACAAAAGATACACAGAATGAAGTACGTTGATATACCACCATGATAACCAGGCATCCAACTCCACGGTGACAAGTAGGATAGGCAGTTGCACAATTAATTTGTGCATTATGGGTGAACCATTGACAAACAAAACAATACAACTCGGCATTGCCAGGTTGATTCAGTTTATATATAAAAAAGAATATATATAGTTTATATATGAATTTCAAACTTTAAAACAAAAAAAATGTGACAACTTTAGCTTATTTTTGGTCCTCCGCAACTATGTATCATGCTGAGTAAAAGAACTTCTCAATAATTATATAGAAATGATAGTAGTCAATCTAAATAATCACAAAAGATCTTATGCTTTATAAATACTTTCTCTCTAAACTTCTGTACAGAAACTTAGAATAGGGGTACAGATTAAAAACCTTTAGTATTTCGCTTATTGTATAATTTAATTATTTATTTTTTTATAGGCAAGAATCTTTAGCTCTGCATCAGCGGTGTCATAGTGGCGAGAGACCATTCAAATGTACTCTATGCCAGAAAGGCTTCAACAACACAAGCCATCTTCAAAGTCATATGCGTTCACACACTGGTGAAAAACCATATCCTTGCAGTATATGTGAGAAAAGGTTTGCTACCAGTGGTAGCCTCAAGGTATTCATATAAAACAATTCGATATTTTATACTCACACAAAAAATATTAAATGTAACAATGTACCTATACCAGTGATTCCCTAACTATGGTACGCGTACCACCAGTGGTACGCGACAATTATTAAGGTGGTAGCAGCCATGGTCATAGAACATACAAAGTAAATAATTAAATAAAACATTTTTAAATTTCGGGCTTTGACAAGATTTGTTTGTCAGTGGTAGGCTTCTGATTTATAATTTCGTGTGTCATACGCGAAATTAGAAGTTTGGGAACCGCTGAACTATAAATTTGTCTCCACGAAAGGAATGAGAAGACAAAAATAATAGTCCGATAATTCTCGTACTTCTTGGGCCTTTCACATACAAACCTTAGCAAATATTCAATACCTAACAATTTTCGCGTTTAAATGACTACCGCAATACACAAGAGTATGTTCATAAAACTTCATAAATTTGTACTGTAGTATTTGTTTTAAGACTAAAATTGTTTGCCCCACCTTTTCAAATTTAAATATTCCGAATGCTCATGTAGATTATTAGGTGCTAACTGGATTCTTTATAACTAGGTACATCTAAGAATGCACACTGGAGAGAGACCATATTTGTGCGGAGTATGTGGTAAATCTTTTTCTCAAAGTTCAACCCTGGCTTCTCATATGAACATGCATTTAGAAAAAGAGCCCACCCAATCCACAAACAATGCTGTTATTCAACACAATCCAGAGACGCAGGAGGTTCAGATACTAGTTCAACCCCAAGATCTGGTCAAAGCCATTAATCAAGACCAGCCTCACATTCTTGTGAATCCAACCAAACCGCATATATCTTTACTGGACAAAGGTCACATTACGTTGGTGAATGACAGAGATAAAACTCTGTCATACGGAGAAGAAAAGTCTCAACACATCATGATTGTTGACAACGAAGATCCTGCTTCAAAGATAACTTGGTGTGAGTACATATTTATAACACTTTTTTCATGTACTGCATTTGTTGTTCTTTCAATGAAACCTCATACGTGTGTTCAAAGCATCGAATTATTAAGCACTACAAGTGGAAGTTCCTTCTAAAGTGTGTCCGTCACCGTTGCGCTCAGTATTTGTTCGATAAAAGGTTGTTGCTTTTTTCTGGGATATTTTCATTCAGTTACTTTTTTCCAAATAAGAACTACAAGTATTGCTGATTTCAAATAACAAGATGGATGGATTTCTAGAATGAACAACAAACTATGTATTTATGCATATAATTTCTAGAAAAACACTGAAACAAATCTATAAAACTAATAACAGCATGATATTGACATACAGTATAAAGATAATTAAAACAACTCTAATTTGAGGTTTAACATAAAGAAAAAAATGTGCTAAAAATTTATGTACATAGTTCTTAATAGATATATTATTTTATAATCAGTTGTATTATAATTTAGCATTTGTTAATATTAGTGTTTTGATTAGTAGGTATAGTAGTTATAAATAATTCTATGAGTGATTATTATTATCTAACTTTATAAAGTAGTGGAAAAAATATATGATTAATATAGTAAATGTAGTCTGTTGTATATTACACAATCACACATGTTATTTTACTGTCTTGGTTTTTTTTAAATGCATTTATAATTATTAGAGTAGGATTTTCAAAACTAAATGGTGAATATATCAAAAGTATTTTCTACAGGTGTATGTAGTTTGTGATTTCTCCACATGGTTGCCACTACTTTTAATAATATTCCTATAAAATTCTCAAAACACATTTTTGTACTTACTGTTACTTATCCTGAATTATTGGGTATACACACACACAACAGTATACTATTAATTTTACACCAGATTTGGTGTAAAGGTCTCCACCTATTTATACATGTGTTTGTGTGTAACTTTAAAATCTTTTACTTTTTAGAATCAGAATGATATATTTTGAAATACTTGACTTGAAATCCTTTGACTTTTTTTATTTTAATAAATTATGAATTAGTCTGAATTTAATGCGATAATTAATTTTTACCATAATTTCTCTTAAAATATTGTTTATATTGTGTGAATTCTTAATATTTAAATTAATATCACCTGTGTTTTAACTTTTTATCACATTAATAGAGGCTTAGATCATTGAATTTTTAATTCCTTGAATTCTCTCATGAATTTTTTTTCTAATAGTCGCATGATATTCAGGCTAACACGGTAATTATAATATGTAGGTTATTGTTGCCACTATTGCAAGTTTTTATGTTTTAGCTAAATGGCCAGGATTTTATAATGAACAAAACTTATATAATCATGATCCAGTTATCAAACGAACAAACTGGAAATATGTAGTTAATTTAAATCCATTGTTTCTTAAAAATCTCAAATTATATTTTTAATTAGTGTGTGAAATCAAACATTTTCTAAAAACCTTAAAATATCGTAACAGTGAGAATTTAAAATAAATTTTTAAATTTTTTACCAGCTCAGTTTGAATAATATGCAGTTTTGTTCAAATGTTTTTTTTTTACTTTTTCTTAATAAACTTTTAAATAAAATATGTAAACAAATGTGTCACATAAAAATAAATTCTAAGGTAAACTCATGTGTATTTTATAAATTCAATAAACTAATTGAATTAAAATAATAACTTAAGCATAATATTAAAATTTATGTAAGTAATTTACAAAATAGACTCACAAATAGCATCAATAAATGGAGAGATGTGCGGGATATTGTTAAGACTAGCATCAAATATTTATCTGAAAGCTAGTCTTAAAAATAGGTGAACAAAATGAATATTTTTCCTGGTCAAGTATGGATATTCAAAAAAACATGTAAAAATATCTATTATTTACCTTCTATTTTTTTAAATAAGTTTTTTGTGTTTGTCCGAATTCGGTGTGATATTTGCTTAATTTTATTTGTATTTAGGTATGTGTTAAATATTGATCTTTTCTAAAGTGTTTATGTATTGTAATGTTTTATAAATTTTACAATCCAGTGTTGCCACCTTTGTAAATTTATAAAAAAAAACTTTAAACTGTCTGGAGGATCAGGAAATAAGGATTTTCTTTTCAGGTACTGAAATACCTGTCACAAACAATCCGAGAAATAAACCTATACCAACGACAGTCAAATTATCTTTAATTATTTGTGTATATTATGAAGCATTATTTGTTTTTCTTTGCTCTCTAGGCCTGTTAGTTAACTATTGTTTTGCTTATGGTTAAAATAACCTTTTTATAATTTTTTCGCATGTATATTCATGTTCAAATTTTAAATTTTAATTGAAGCAGAACTGGTGCAGAATCAACCTCATTACCTCTTAAGAATTGTTCATTTTCCAGTAGCATGATCAAGAGCATAGCTTTCTGTTTAAAAATAATAAAAACTTTTAAATTGTATGTGATTGAGTAAGAAAGCTTACATAATATAAATGTCATGAAATCACGTTTATGGGATATACAAATATATAATATATTTTAATTTTTATTTCAGGTATTATGAAAAATGTCTCAAATTAGAAGAATAATGATATGGAAACTGAGATCCTGTATTAAATAGATATCTCAAAAGGTCATATATGAAATAATACTATTCCATGCCCAGAGACTGCTACACTGGGACGGAAGTGATTGATGTGATGTGTCTTTTCCTTTTTGAAATAGTTTTTATTATGGGATCATTTTTGTCACAATTTGTATTACTCTAGATTATATTATTGATTATACTTATTTGAAGTAGGTACCTTTTATGATATTTCACTGTAAAATTTAATGGTGGAAGATGTTTTAAAATGGATTATCAATATATAAGTGGTCGAAGAGACACATTTCTAGAAAATATTGACATGAAGTTCTTAAACTAAAACATTGTATATCCGATTGTTTTCCTTCATCTATACTAATAATTACGTTATATTTGATAGGATCATTGATAAAATAAATAAGCATAATTTAAAATATATGTATTTATAGACCATTATATTTTAATAATAATTATAATCAGAATATTAAGGTATTAGTCAGTTGCTGCATAGTGTTTGATAAATCTTGCTGAAGGATCATCAACTTCTATCCATTTTGGCATCCAATAGTAAGGGGTGAGATGTTGATATCCACAAAAACTTTTTTCAAAGATTTTTCTGCAAAATCAACCAAATAATTTTATTTTAGAAACAGTGCTAATAATTGATTCTTGGATTGATTCGATTGAACCCTTTAGTACATACAAATCAAATTTTCCTTTGAGATTTTTTTGAATTTGTATATTTAATGTCTACTAGCTTTCCCTACAGACATTGTACTGTCCTCAAAATTAATATTGAATTTATTCAGTTTCATTTGTTGTATTGGCGATTAATGTTAAATAGTTATTCTGTTTCTATTTGAATATACCACATAGGTACACATTATTTTAAGATATATACCTATCTAATTTCGATATAAGATCTCAGTTCAAGAGCTTATGTTATAAATGTATAACGCTGACATTTGCACAAGTTGCTGCTATATAATTAATTCTATATATATTTGATTTTCAATAAAGATACACACACACACACACATTCTCCCTTTAAGGCCCCCGCATACCGCAAGCCAGCCCGGGGGAGACCAATCCGCAGCAAACCCGACCCGCACGAAACCGACCTCCTAGCTCGATCGAAGCAATCAAACCAAAAAGCCGGCCCCGGACAAATCAAGCCAGCCGCAAATCAGCCCCAAACCAACCAGCAATGCGAGGGCCTATGCCCCACTCGGGAGCATAGGGAGGCACCAAGAGCTCTCCATAGCGCTTTAAGGTGTTCGAGGCTCATTGTGCCTTTTCTGACAAGTTGAGATTTAAGGACGTGAAGTGGTCAACCTCACGGTCCCGATCTGATTTTTCGATTTCATGCCTCTTACAGGATACTCGAAAAATCAGCAAAAAGAGCAGAGGCGCTATTCTATTCTATTTTTAAAGATACACTATATCATAAAAATGAATTCTTGTAAAGCTGATTCTTATATCTAATTATATTTTTTTCTTCAGTAAATTATGTTTTATTGAATCAATGAATAAAGAAATTATGAATTGTATATTTTTATTGGTCTCCGTATGAATCTTTATTATTACTAAAAGTGCACTAAACAATTTCTATGAAATATTTGAAAGCACTATTAGAGTTTCATTATACCTGTTGAAGAACCAAATAAAAAAATTGTGCAATCTTACTTCAGATGGGGAGACATAGTTGTATCAAGAAAGGACAATAGGCAAGAAATCAATTTTTTTTCATATGAACTTTGAACCGAACAGACTAGTTTTCTGATTGAAGTAAATGGTTGCGTTTGTGTTAATATTTTTTCTTAAAGTAACATTCTCTTTCATACTGACATAAGCACTAAGATTAAAGTTATATAATATTTATACCTGTAATAATACGCTTCTTTTGTTTTTGGTGGACAGTGAGTATACTTTCCAGATTCTCTGGTATATTCGTCATCGCTTACCCTTTCGTTTACAATATCTCCAATTATCGTAAACAAAGATCGTTTTTTGGAAGCTACTCCATCACTAAAACAAAAAATTTAAAAAGAAATTATATACCTACTGAAGAGATGTTATAAATTAATTTTAGATTTTTTTTTAAATTACTGAATAATACCTGAAAGCTTCCTTATGGCGCCACAAGATACTATAAGGTATCAAATCTTGTCCATCAAAAGCAGATCTCAATAAATGTTTTTCCAATCCGTTCTTGGGCTGTCTTAACTCTTTAGGTTGTTTCAGGTAATAATCTGTGAACTGTATGTCAAGGAACGGTACACGTAGTTCCAAACTAGAAAGAATAAAAATTCATATTTTTTAAATGAATCTTGACTGAACTAATGTGAAAGCAAATTCATTTTTTGACAGCATTCACACTACCCAAAACTTGTAACATGAAAAAACAAGATGGGCGAATCCATGACCTTCAGTATATTAGCCGGTGGCTAAGCATCAGGTAGGCAAATCGCTTATTGTATGTTCCTTTGTTATAGTAAAGCGTTATCTAAATTTCAGTGTACATAATTTTATGTAGGTTAATGATGAACAGAGCATTGAATGTAGTCGCTGCTTTAAGCTTTACGAGTGAAGTGTAACAAACCAATTTCGAAAACATTGCTCAAATTAAATTCTATATAATACCCGTGTCATAGTAAAACAATTGTTTTGTTTCCATGCATATTGAACCTTGGTTCAATAATTGTGCATTATAATAAAGTGCTATAGTTTTATTGATAAATTTTAATAGATACTTTAAGCAAACCCATACTACAATATAATTTTTGTTAGGCAGCAACCCTTGCCATATGCCTGGAATCCTTTGAACGAACTTCAATTTGTAGTGTGTCAAGTTTATATTATTTTTAATAAACCAAAGCTATTTTACCCAATTGACATGCTTATTCAATCTATTCTAACAGAAAAACTTTTTTGTTAGAAATAAATTATACAAAACTTCCATTTATCTTAAAATGATTATTCAATACAAATAATTCCCTGTTCCAAATCTCCATGACATAATAGAAATGATTTAACAGAATACTTTGGCAAGCTCTGCAGTCCATACAAATTCACATTCAATACTCACCAGCGTTAGTGAGCTATGTTCAGAATAGAGGGAGTAAGTAGTACATTTAGTATTAGGTACATTTTTCATCGCAAGCAATTGGAATTAATAGGGTATTATATTGTTACATTTATAAAGAGCCCACATCTCACTGGAATGGCATAACTGCTTCAACCAGTGAGATACAGGCCTATTTGTACAGATTCGATTTTCTTTACAAACATTCAAGATATTTCGCTGCTCTTTGGCAAGTAAGCAACAATAATAATATTCGCTAGGTAAATATTTAATTAACAAGAAATTAAAAATTCTGTTAAAAATAATGTATTGATAATGATTTACCTAAACGCACTTGTAGTTCTATCTGCTCTCAGCCCGTCATAAAGATAGATGTGTTTGAGTAGTCTGAAAAATAAAATTCAATTATTATTTTAAAAATGCTAGATTCAGCATTGACAAAAATTTAATTGTCAATCTCTGCATATTATCATTGTTGTGGTCACAGTGCTAGTATGTATTTAAGTATATACATATTTAAGTATAGGTCAGGAAGTTCATAATGATATTCGTTTCTTAAATGTGATAATATACAATGTTTCTCTTATATCTTAATAATTAAACCAAATATTTTAATGTTAGAAATATTTTGTGCATAAAATGTTATTAATCACGTTGAGACAAAACAAATGCAAATGTTCGGATGTTACCTTATACTTTCGTTATGAGCTGCCGATTTGTCAGGAGCATCTCTAAAGTAGATATATCCTTGCGCCAACTCATCTGCACCTTCTCCACTGAATATCACAGTTGAATCAGTATTTTCGTGTATGTATTTAGACAACATATACATTCCTGAAATTTTCATGGATCATCATAATATCTGAATATACCTATATATCAAAAATCAGTACAAAGTTAAATATAATTTTTTTACCCAAACTGGCACGAACTGTCGTAATATCATAACTCTCCAAGTGATATATAACATCATCCAAGTAGTGGCCGACATCTTTTTCAGTGAAAACCACCTGATGATGTTCAGATCCAATGTGATCAGCCACTTTTTTGGCCGCAATCAAATCTGGCGAACCTTCCATCCCAATGGAAAATGTCTAAAATAAACAGATTAATTAGTATTTTGGTTCCACATACTAAAGTAAAAAAAAACATATCGTATATTATGACTCACTTGAATTTTATATGGGATCTTAGCTTCTCGAGCTAGTTTGACAATTAAAGCTGCAACTAAAGAAGAATCTAGTCCACCGGACAACATGCAACCAATTCTTCTATCTGACATTAGTCGTTTTCTACATGCTTCAGTGAAGAGTTTGTTCACACATTCAAGCACATGTTGAGTTTCTGTAAAAGAAGATCTTTTTTATTTATGAACTAAGTGAAGTTATTGTATCTGGTTATCATGGTATTTGATTACCGTTGAGTTGTATTGCTGGGGTAAATGAAAATCCTCCCCCAACAACAAAGTAAGGTTTGCTCTCCATAAATGCACAAGAACCATCATTGTATAAACTGTATTCTTCGTAATATCCGGGATGAAATTGGGACAAGGATTGTTCTATTTTAAATTCTTTTCCCAAAGCCACGATTCCTGAAAAATATAAATAAATAAATTAAGATTTCTCTTTACAAAGGTGTTAGTATAGCTGACAGAACTTATTGCCTGAGGCAATTTTTTCTTGTCAACCAGTCCCGTCCAATCTGAGACAGGCCAAACCAAAGTAGAAATTTCAAGTGAAAAACTCTGAACCGACCGGGAATCGAACCCGGGACCTCGTGATCTGAAGTCCACGCCTATACCACTAGGCTATCGAGGTTGGTATAAAAATATAAATGGATCTTTAGTAAAAATACATCATGTATTTTTGATTTTCATTTAAGTGAGTAAATTAATGATGTCTACCTTTAGCTTCTGAAGACACTGCTAGAATTTTTAAGTTTTCATTGTATACTCTGAATAGAGGTCTTACACCATAAGGGTCTCTGCCCAAGAATACTTTCTTCTTATCCATATCAATTAAACAAAATGCAAAAACTCCATCTAGGGATTTTACAGTTTTTTCGATTCCAAAATTCATATAGAGATGTATAATGCATTCAATATCACATTTTGTTTCGTATGGAAAGTCAAACTCTTTTTGAAGCTGAAATAATCACCAATATTTAGTAAAATTACATGTTAAAAGATACAAAAAAATATGAGATGTAAATACATTGCATACACACCCTTTTGTAATTATACAATTCACCGTTACATATTAACACTGCCCTGGGATATTTGTGAATTTTCATGGGTTGCATCCCATATAGACTGTCAATGATTGAAAGGCGGTGGAAGCCCAGATGGCAATTCTAAAATTAAATGAGCAGATTAGATTTGAGGATGTTTATTCCAATTTTTAATTTGATTTAAATTTAAAAAAAAAAAAAAAAACAACTTCTGACTCCAGTTTTCTTAGTGAATTTATATTTTAACCCGCTGCTTCCTTCCAAAACCAAGGCCTTTCGATAGGGAGTAAAAAGCCATGCTTGTCAAGTGGTCAAGAACATCCTCCCAAGTTGGCCCATGGGTCAAAATTTTCACCAAGGTTTGTTTTAATATTTTTATTTTTTAATTCAAACAAACTTCAGTCATTAAGTAAAATATTACAGTTTCATTGACTTTATACTAGTTTTGTCATAAATTTTAAAAATTGAAATTTTACTATGGGACTTTATAGGGTGTTTCATCGAAAATATTAAGTTAGGGACGAATGTTTTCACATTTTTTATTTATTTTTTTTTTATTTATTTTACATGAAAATACGCCCTAATATTTTTTTTTTCAAATACCTACCTACACATAAAAAATAGTTTTAAATTAAAACTACGCAATATTGAATTAATAGTGAAAAAAAGTTTTTTTTTTATATAGGTATAAGTGTCTTATTTGCCTTCAAAGTTTATAAATTTAATTATTTAATACCAAAACAGGTTATTTGATTCCTTTATTTAGTTCCTGTGGAACTTAATCAAATTATTTTCCACATAACTAAATTATTATAGGTAGTTTACAATTCAAATTTCAAAAGTTTGAATACCTATTCAAACCATGTGCGCCTTGTTGCTATGCATAAAATCAATATGTAATGATGGGCTAATCAATTTTCTATCACCACATGCAAAAATACAGTCTGCAATAAATTAATTTGCATTCATCAGTAAGTCGGGAATATCAAGAAGTAGGTAAACCTACCTTCAAACAGGCATCATACTCCATACGCCAAGCATCGGGACCTCTGTGTTTGATTTTTTCAAAATAAGATACTCTTTTATCGGGACAAGAATTCCCAAATAATGCCCAAATACCACACATTTTATTAATCAGTTTATAATAGGATCACAGACGAGCGCACTCCGCCGGCTAAACCACTTGAATGAAGCAAATATTTGAAATATTTATTGAGAGGCGTGTAATGTACATATATTAACGACACACGACTGGAAAGAATAATACATAGGTATGCTTACATGTAATAAACTACTGTGTTGAGTATAATTTTCGTCAGCGGACAAATACCTAATATAGAGTAAGTAAGTACACATAATATCATCTTTTTTAAA
The DNA here is from genome assembly GCA_963576905.1 of Mystacides longicornis. Classification (NCBI taxonomy): domain Eukaryota; kingdom Metazoa; phylum Arthropoda; class Insecta; order Trichoptera; family Leptoceridae; genus Mystacides; species Mystacides longicornis. Next base: position 12,409,224 of record OY756429.1, read on the forward strand.
GTATGTATAACATAATATTCCATTCTTAATTATTATTTGAGCCAGGTCTATTTTGAATTTCAACTTTTAATTTAGAAATGTAACATTTCGACGATACAGATCATTTTCGACGGTTAGGTGATGCAATCCGCGCTAAGCTTACGTACTGCTTATTACTTCAAATTGGATAAGCTAAAAACCAAATTGGACATTTAACAAGTCAAGTTAGACTTTTAGTTTTGTATAATGTTTAATTTTATTTGTTAAAAGTCCAACTGGGTTTGTACTTTTTCTGGTTTGATTTAAAAAATCTAATTAGGTTTGTATAATTATATTGTCCAGTTTAATAATTTGGAAAAATTCTAGTTTGGTACCTATATCCAGTTCGACGTAAAATACCAGTTTTTTTTTTCAACGAACGTCTTACCATCGGAACACGGAGTAGGTACTATAGTATAGGAGACGGTAATTTCTTAGAAAGGGGCGGCCAACCCAAAAGGACTCGCGGCCCGCGGGTCCGGCGGGTCTTCATAGAAAACTACATACTTGGGTTAGGTACATACATAATATGTATTTTTTTAATCGGAACGGGAACATAAAGTAGAGAGAGATGGTATAGGTGCTTGTATCCATGAATGTAAACAAAACTAAAATATTATATAAAAAATATGTAGCATTATTGTACTCATGTTATTGGAATGGGAAATAAAAAAATATGGTTGGTAACATTACAATGAAATACTTACCTTTAATTTTTTTTATAAAATATACTTATTTTGTATAGGTATATATACCAATTGTAATGGGTTTCGCGGGACACAAATAAAATATATCTATACCTAAATACTTAGTTATATTTTTCACGATATTTTTGTTTTTTCATTTACCGTTTGCAAGTCGATCTCTACTACTGACACAAATTAACAGGCAAACAGCTGTCATAATTTTTAAAGGCCCGTAAACCCCGAGGATCCTTTAAAATTATTTGTCAGTTAATTATTGGATTGTTTATAATTAGCCAATAGAATGATCGGCGTAAATAAAATTTCTTTCACTTTCATCAATGTAAATATGTACCTATATAATACCACTAGAGTTTTTTTTATATATAAAAATGAACCTGTGCTTAATCCAAGTGAACACAAATACACTTTTGACATCGTTCACACTAACCAAAGGATTGTGTCGTGAAAATGGAAATGGTCGGCACGGCCGGGATTCGAACCCACGACCTCCAATACGCTGTACGTACGAAAGCCGCCGATGGATAACACTAGACTACCAACCACCTCCAGTTAACATTACATCATAAAAAAAGGTTTTTACCCCGTTCGTCTGTTTGTTTACTTTGGCAGGAATTTAGTTACCTACGGTTGAACGCGATTAGTTTTTTAATTGCCAATAGGTATATCTTCAGCTTCATAAAGAACTATGCAAGATTTAAAACTGGACAAATTAGTATGATGTTTTGCTAGTAGTATGCGTGTTCTTATATACCCACGTTAAAGTATGAAAAACTCTTGTGAGCCTCACGAAATGTCATGGCGGGCCACAAATTGACTACGGCTGTCTTTTTAAGATTGCTAAGCATACTTAATAACGAATTCGATGAATATTTTCAATTTTAAAAAATGAAAATACATCTACGTGCATCTCGGGTATCTTTTATGTCCAGACTATAGATATGTATGTTATTTTTAAAATAGGTACCTACTCACTGAAGTGTGCTCTGTACCCCTATTCTGTAGCAAGTGTAGGGTAGTCATGCACTTGAAAAAAGTGACTATTAGGCGATACATTTTGTATGAAAAACGTCTATATGCGATTCTCGCATTCGATACGTATAGACGTTTTTCATACAACATGTATCGCCTAATAGTCACTTTTTTTAAGTGACTACCCTACACTTGCTACAGAATAGGGGTCCTGATAGATCGATTGAAATCAAGAGTGCATGGGAAAGAAATTCTGCATCACAATATACTGTAGACTGTAGGTAGATTTTACTAAAAATTTATGTTTGAACTTGACTACAATTATTATTTTCGTTGATATTCTACCAAATATCTAAATAAAGTGCATGGAAATTATATAAATAAAAAATAAATCATTCCCACCCAAATTTAGCGTGTTTGGGTTGTTAAAATGACATTATTATAGTACATTTTTATCTCAGGAATGGTTAGTCGAGTGCTGCCGAGCCGAGGTGATATACTTTCACGCTGAAATGTATAGCTTATTGTGCTAAATTATGGAAAACCATAGGTGTATTGTTTATAATATACATGGCCCCGTATATTATCTGATATTCAGGCAAAATGTAAGAACACACCTAACGTCAGAGCAATGACTTCTTTTGTCCTCTTGCTTCTTCCTTTTTTCTTCCTCTTGCCATGTCCACCCTTTACCCCCAGCCGAGCCTGCATAATATATTGTTACATAAGTTTTTTTCTGTTGTTTGTCTTAATTCTTACCTACTCGCTGTTAATGTTTGCAAGTGTACTTTACCTTTTACCTATACTGGTGTTTTTGTTGTCCATACAATTTGTTCAATCATTTTTTTGTAATATCGCTGTATGTAAATCTGTCTAATAAAATATCTTTAGAGTCAATCTGAACAGAAATGAGCTGAATCGTATAATATTAATTAATTAATTTTCGCCCTTGAGGTGGCCATTGTGTTACAAAACGGCCCGTTAAAAATTATCCCCTTATTATTATTATTATTATGTGGGTCCATTTATTCCTATTCTGATTGCCTGTATATGCCTATTAAAATATTATTATTGTATTAGCGAGAGAATGACTATTACTTCATATTCCCAGACAAAAATAGCATAACATTAAACATTAGGATTACCTATAGGTATTGTTATGTCATCAATATTCAGAAATAGTTTAAAAAAACATCGTTATCGTCATTACATTGACGATATCAACTGTTCCTACATTTCTGTAATAACAACAGTTTAACTTGGTATAATAATAATTGAAGTTATTATAGTCATAATAAATACCTATATGTATATGATACCAATAATATGCCTACGTATTTTCACCTGAACAAATAAATCAAATCCTCGATGCATGCAGTAAGTAGGTACGTGTACTCGTACCAGTTGTACCAATGAAAAAACTTAACTATGCAAAGTTTTTATTTTAGAAAATAATAAAAACTGTTTTACCACGATTTTTATTAAGTCCCGCATTCTTATTTATTTATCCATTGTCAAATTTACAATATTATTATATTATACTTACTTTCTTTTGAATAAAGATTGACTCTTGTCTTATCTTTATCTTAATTGAAATATTTCTACAATTTTTGCTTTTATTTTTTGACGGAGAAGTATTTTAACAAAGTTGGAATAAGTATAATCTATCTCTGCATATTAGCAACAGGGCTATTTATTTTCGTTTGATACATCAGAAGTGAAAATTTCGTTGAAAAATTAAAATTTAAAAATAAAAAATCAGCACAGAGGCGTTGGATTGCTAATCTTAAAAAAATATAAGTAGGTAAGTAAAAAGTGGTAGTTGAGTAAGTAAATAAAAAATTCGATTCCGTGGTTGTTTCCGGAGAAATAATAAATCTCTACATTTATTTTCATAGTAAATTAATTGTATCTGGCGCACAAATCGTACAACAGTCACGTGACGCAACATAAACGAATCGGCGCCATTCCTTTTGGCTCGCGATGGCCTATTTTGGAACTATATCATGGCATGGCATGATCAACACCTGTATCAGTGCTCCAATACCAGTGTGCCTGAGCCGGACTCAGGTGTGCCGCAGTAATTTTTAGCGAACTTCACCTTTCCGGATAACAAATTTTTTGAATGACATTTTTTTAGTTTTTGTTCGGGACAAAATTTTTACAAAGGTGGGAACACTGAGTTTTATTTGAGAGGACGCAGGTGCAGAAGACAATAATTGACGCAGGTGCAGAAGACAATAATTTTGTTGTCAGATTTTTCAATGATGGCGTCGCATGACATTCGTTCCATACTAACTTTAATATCATATTTTATATTATTTCTTATCCATTTTTATTAGTTATTCTGTTATCCGGAGTGGAGAAGAATCCAATAAATCACACATCGCAAGCATGGACGTATATAAGGGGGGGGGTTCTGGGGGTCCGGACCCCCCCCTTAGCATACGACTATGATTTGTGCGGTTAGATTTTACCCTTGGAACTCCTCCATATGAAAACTATTGCTACGTCCATGCCATGAACGTATATAAGAGGTGGGGGGGGGGGGGGTTCTGGGAGACCGGACCCCCCCCCCCTTAGCATACGGCTATGATTTGTGCGGTTAGATTTTACCCTTGGACCCCCTCCATGTGAAAGCTATTGCTACGTCCGTGATCGCAAGGACCGAACATCCTAACTCAATCATATAAATAGTAGAAAGCTTGCTAAACGCTAACGTAAAATAAAATTGAACACTAATACAATCATACAGTCGTTCTTCGTTACACTTCGGGACCATGTTCCTTGGTGCAAATATGGTATCCGCCATGTTGCATGGCCAAAAATGTTGTGAAATCTAGGTTGTCCCGCAAGGACCGCACTAACCCGACTTTAATTTATGGTAGATCTACTAATTTTTTTTGGTATTAGATTTGATATTTTGGGTTGGCAACACTGCCGCGCGCCAAAATTCACGAAGCGTTAAATTGTCGATGAATCCTTCTGCTGTGCGCATGCGCAGGTTTGAATACGGTGAAGTGAACATAGAACCAGTGCTGCCAACGTGGGCGATTTATCGCCATTTGGGCTACTCGGAACGAGAATTGGCGACGAAAAAATCTAAATCGCGACTGGTCGCCATTTGGGCTACTTCCCTTTTAGCGAATTTTCACCTTTCCGGACACTAAAATGACTTTTTTTTGGTGAACTTTCACCTCTCCGGAAATCAAAATTTTTGGAATGACCTTTTTTAAAGCTACATTTCATCTTTCCGGATACCAAAATTTTGATGACCTTGTTTTTTTTTTTTTTAGCAAAAATTCATATATATTTCCGGATACCAAATTTTCAGTTGGGCGACTTTTTGGGCTACCAAATTTTCAGTTTGGCGACTTTGGGCTATTTTTTTTTTTAAAATCGGCGACATCGGCCAAAATCTGTTGGCAACACTGATGTCAGAGTGTCAGACTGTCGGACTCTCGTTAGCTCGTTAGAGAGTAAGTGATCCGTAAGGTATTATATTCTCTTTGAGTGTGTTCTGTGCTCGTTAGGTTAGAGCATAGAAGAAGTATAAGGTTAGAGAGTATATTATTATTATCGTGTTCTGTGGGTTTGCTGTTTTCCTTGCACTGTCGATTCCTGTAATATTTTCAATAAAAATGTTCCTTTTCGTGTAATTTTGTAAAGGTGAGTTTATAATTAATAATAATATAATATAATTCCTTTATTAATAATTACCATAGTACTATATTACAAAATAAAGAATTGAGACAAAATCGCTATTAAGTATTGAAATTCTCCCCGAAAATGAGTAAAACTCGTGCTTCGGGGAGGAGTTAATTAAAATCATCTTTATTCTCCATATTTTTAAATGTCAAAATACCTTTCGGCATTCACTAACTCCTCCGATGGCGTTGCAGTCCACATAGAGCCTTAGCCTCTGCTATCTTTCGCCTCCTAACAGCCAGGTCGTTTTTAGTCGGTCATCTATAGCAGGAGGGCTACATCTATCTTTACTTCGTCTTCACACCTCAGCCTCAGTCTTCTAACCCTTTTATTTCCACCCGGTAACCAGTCATGATATGTTTGGGGACCCATGGGTCGGTCATCCTCAGCCTAAACAGCTTGATATGCATAGAAATGTTGGGGGCCTGATATATTGTGTACAGCTCATCAATGCATTGAATGCGCCATTGCTCTCCTCTCACAGGTCCACAAATTCTTCACATCACTTTCTTTTCGAAGATATCTATTATTTCTGCCATTTTAACCTTTAGTGTTAGTCTTGTAACCATACACCAATTACTTTACCTTACCTATCCACGTTTGTTACCCAGGTGGAGCATATGGTCACCACTAGGTACCTCTACGTACTTCTGTCTTGTGTCAGCCCCTCTGCTTCCTTACAGGTACTTTGCAGGTCCATGGTGTAGGCTCGCTCGATGGTAAGGGACGGTCTTCCTCTCCTTCTTGTGCTGCACCAATACTGTCCATATTACGGGCATTTATAATAGGGTTTTGTTTTTCTATGTGTGAAACCTGAATATCGGTAGTAAATAAAAAAAGTTTTTATTATTTCCTGCATTTTTTTTTCTTAATTCCACTGAGTCGTTATTTTCTGTCAAACTGGAATCCAGATGTGTAAATTCGTCCACGACTTAGAATGAGTAGCTATCTTTATATTGGACATTTCTTTTTATTCTGTGTAGTGGGTTTCTGCTCATGGTCATTATTTTGGTTTTATTTTTTATTTATTTGTAGTCCCACCTAAGTCCCAGCATCACTGTTTCTAAAGGCTCAAAGATTTTCTTTAGGGCTTGATAGATCTTCTGACGATAATGTTTAAGTTTTATGTTAACAAAAGGCTTACAGCTTCTTGAAATAAAGCATTGGATTGATATGCAGTGCTCCATTCCAAGGGACTAATAAAAGTCTCAAGGTTTATCGTAAGCGATGAAAAGTTCAGTGAATAATTGCAGATAGTTTTTCATTATGATTTATTTGATTTACATATTTTTAAAATAGGTATTTTATTAAAGTTAATCTATTTTCATTTCATAGTGTTTTAGATGTCGCGGAGGAATTTTGATTATGTCAATAATATAACTTCTTACAAAACACCAAAATTTGGATGAAAATGTGTCGCCCTTCCCTAGATGGACGGACCAGATATTTGTGGGTTCCGAGCCCAGAGACAACCATTTCATCTTTTATGACATGAGCTTTGCTTATTATGAAGAATGTCAAGAATGTAGGTATTGGTGTTTACTTTTACTGAAAATATTTATTCATTTAAAAAAGGGAGCAAATATTTCACCATGTTCCTAACCTTATATGAAAAATTAAGATTAGGTTGGTTTTAAAAAATGAAACGATTAAAGATACTAACAAATTTATTTTATATTTTATGAGATAATAATGTTAGGGTGAAACTGAATTGTATTTGGGTTTATTTTATATCGCATAATAATGCAACACCTCGCAATGTCCAATGTCGTGGATTAAAATCTGTTTCGAAATCGATCGATCCAACATATTTTTGATCAGTTCTTTGTGGTTTTCTGTATATTGGACATTCATAGAGTTTTGGATCCTTTCCTGCTGTCGTATTTATGGCATAAATATAAATTACAGGCATTTGTTCATATAAAACCTTTGGCTTAGATTCTATTAATTTTCCGGACTTCCTTTCAAGGGATGCGCCTAAAAATAAACATAATAATATTTAGTAGATCTGCGCTTACCCTTTGTATCATAATTAAAGAACTATTTTGTCCTAAAGCTGTATCATTTATATTTTATCTTCGGCCGTATATTTATTGAAAATAAAATAAAATGAAAAAAATCACATTGTTTCAAATGTCATCTATTTTATAGTCGATATTAATATTTTTATTTATTTCATCATTATATACAACGATCACAAAAAAATATCCAGAAAATGACATCTCACGAAGAATTTATTGTAGTTTATGTATAACCATTCAAATTAGAGAAAAGAACATTGTTATATCTCAAAAATTTGAGAAAGATCATTTTGAAAACAAATTTTATGTGACAAAAAGGACAGTTTTATGTGGCCTTGAAATAAATAAAATTTACGTTTCTCTATACAAAGTTGTCAGTATAGCTGACGAAATTTATTGCCTGAGGCAATTTTTTCTAGTCAATCTTCAATTTGAAATAGGCCTACCCCAAGTAGAAATTTTATGTGAAAAAACTCTGACCCAACCGGGAATCGAACCCGGGACCTCTTGATCTGAATTTCACCCCTATACCACCGAGATTGGTAACTTAGATTAGAAGATTCCATTTTTTTAACTTTCTATTATGGAAGAGATAATATAATTTCATATTCCATCAAGGAACATAATAATATCAAATTAACTAATGACTTAAAAATCATTGTCTTGAAAATGTTGTAATATTTTTACAAGACTGTAATGTTACGAATTCAATTTATTCATAATTAGTTTTTGTGTGACGCCGAATGATATTTCCTTTTGGTCTTCATAAATAATTATACATAAACTTATCCCATTAAGAATAAAAATATCTATTCAAGTTACCTTCTAAAAACAATCCAGCGACATAAACTCCTTCCGGAGGACCTTCTGTTAGATCTTCTTTGTTATACTTTGTTATGACGTTTTGTAGAACTACTGAATCTAATGCCCAGCCTTTATGTGCCCTTGTGACTTCCTTAAATGCATAAAATAATATTAAGAACGGTAAATATTGCTTATATTGCGAAAAGAGGTGCAGCAACAAACCTAGTTGGACCAGAACCTTTTTGCGGTCTAAGTAACAAATTTTTCCAAGAAGAGATAAGAAGGAAGGGAAGGGAAGAAAGAGAAGAACAGTGGAACAACCTTCCCGGACTTAGGCAATCCAAGGATCTTCTTGGTGGGTTTAACTCCAGAAGAACCAAAAGATGTTTAAGCCTAAGTAAAATAGGTCTTAAAACCCTAACAGGCTTCTTAACGGGTCACTGCAGACTTAGGGAACACCTGAGGAAGCTGGGACTCGAAGGTGATGGAACCTGTAGATTCTGCGAAGAAGGTGTAGAAACGCCTCACCACCTACTTACAGACTGCGATGCAGTAGTTTTTGCGAGAGCAAGAAGTTTTGGTAAACACAGGATAAAGGTGGAGGACTTCTCCGCCTTGGATCCCCTCCTAATGCTGGACTTCCTGAAGCGTCTGGGAATAGTGGGGAAGCTGTAATTGGGAAACACCATGAGCGAGTAGGGGAAGCACAATAGACCACTACAGGTCGAAGCGCAAAACATCCCCTTTAAAAAAAAATAAAAAATATTGCTTGTTTTTATAAGGCCAATCTTGCACCACCTCAGAATCAATGAATGTTGTTTGTATAAACTTTTTAGCTGAATTAAATCCAGGTGTTCATTAAGTTCATTAAACGAATTTAATTAAATTAAACATAATTAGAAGAGATGAATAGGGTATCATTGCCATTGCCCTAATTTTACAAAACTTGCAAAAATCTATTTAAAAAAATTTGCACCTTACAACAGTGTGTATAGAAATAACTTTTCAGAATCCGGCCTTACGTAAGAAAAGGCAAGTGAAATCGCTTGCTATTACCTCTATAATTCAGTATAAAGGAAGACTCCCACGCTATGGCGATAACGTCATATTTCTGTGCTACATAGTCGGGGGAAGAGTTTTGTCATGGTTTGGAAGTTTTATTGACAATAGAGAACAAAGAGTTAAATTAAATAACGCAACAAGTGAAGCTCTTACAAGCTGTTACGGAATACCACAAGGCACCGTAATTGGCCCACTTTTATTTATTATGTATGTCAACAGTATGTTCAATCTTCCATTAAAGTGTGACATAGTCGCATATGCCGATGATACTGTTGTAGTGGCAAAGGGTGCAACATGGAAAGAGGCGTTTTCGAACGCCAATACTGACATGAATATAATTAAGAATTATTTAGATGGAAGTCTTTTGAGTTTAAATGCGGAAAAAACCGTTTACGTGACTTTTTCTCTTAGTAAACCGGGCCCTCAACTAGACAAACTAATAATACACGATCGAATGTGCACGACGCATAGCTGTCAGCTAGTTTGTAGAGAGTTAAAACAAGTTGAAAGTGTCAAATATTTGGGTATCGTGATGGATTTTAATATGAAATATAAAAATTTAATAGAGAATATCGTTTCGCGATTGCGAAAAATGATATACTTGTTTTTGCACTTAAGAGATATACTAACATTAAATGAAATTCGTAACATATATTTTGCTTTGGTTCAGTCTGTTCTACAGTATGGTATCGTGGGATGGGGGGGAATATATCCGTCCACTCTGCGGCCTATTGTTGTGGCGCAGAAGCTTTTAAAAATTATGTATAAAAAACCAAGGGACTATCCATCGGAAAGATTGTTTCGGGAACTTAAAATTTGTAGCCTAGATATAATTTATAAAAAAACTGCCATTTTGAAAGTTATAAAAAACTACAAGACAAAAAATTTAACCGGCTCTAGACATATGGAAACACTCCGAATTCCGAGGTGCAACTCCGCTGCGGCTCAGCACCACTTCCAGTATATTGGTATAAAAGAATACAATAAGCTGCCTATTAATATTAGGAAAATCACGAGTGGGACCCTGTTGAGGAATAAAATAAAACGATTTTTCTCCCCGCGTCTTGGCGTTGGTTGATGCATTGTTTCGAGAAATAAATCTTTAAATGTAACTGGATATAAGTTTGATGTTTAAAATGCACTGTACCTAAATGTATTGTTATATCCCCGTTTCACACAAGCGTCTTTTCGCTTTAGAAACGGGGTCTATATTGATATAATATAATAAAATAAAAAAAATAAAATATTATAAGGAAAAAATAACAACTAATGACTCTAACAATTCATTACTAATGTTCGATTTTTAAATGGAACAAACCACTACGGGCTTACGACCGTCTTCTACTGTTATTTCGAAGGCTGGCTTAGTGTGATCACTTTACGTTAACAAAGTTCGCCATTAGGTGGTAATGTTTGTCTCCGAAACTCCTAGATATTATAATATGACAAGAGTACATTTATAAGGTGCCATCGATGACTGCAAGCACAACATAGCCTAGTCACGCACTATGATCATAGAAAATTGACAAATGTATGGCGATATTGCCATAGCGTGGGAGTCTACCTTTAGATACTAATTCATTTTCAAAGTTCTTGTGATTATTGAATATATTGCTTATTACAAAATTTCATTCATCATCTTCAGCGTTACAACCCGTGATGGGTCTTAGCTGCCTCCACAAAATTTCATTAGTAAAAATAAATAATGTAATTACTTGTCTCATTGCAGTGAGGAAGCCTTGTGGATTGAAAAATCCAGTCATCCAAAACACATGAGGTCTGCCGTTTGCTATCCAAGTTCTAAATTGTGCATCTCTTTCCAATAATTCTGTGTACCAAAAGCCAAGGGTTGCAGATTCCCATGAGACCTGAACCATCAACATATTGTCAGTAAAAATGACTTGAAGTAAGTAAGATTTATGTTTTAGTAATCAAGCATAATAATATGTTACATACCTTTTGCCATTTCTCGGGGATTCGAGCATCATACATTGCATCTAACGAATCTCTGAGACCCTGACTCATGACAATTGTTCCATCTATTGCTAACTTCAAATCACATAATGTAGATCGAACTGTTTTATTAACCCTTTGTACTCTATCTATCTCTTGCCTAAAAACATTTTTTATTAATTATACATTCATAGTCATTAATATTATGATATTCATATTTTGGTAGTGGAAGACACCTTTTATTGGGAACACTGGTGAATTTTGTGTGTGTTGTGTAATTTTGTCTGTATTAAAATCGTATCAGTGTTCCGTTGGTGTTTTAAAGTTTATAAATACATACATTGGCATTATTGATCTGGTTAGTCTAGTACCGACCTCGGTAGCCTAGTGTTATATTCACTAACTTTTGATCACGAGGCCCCAGGTTCGATTCCCTGTTCAAACTTTACTTACACTTTCTACCAACGGTTGGTCTGCCTTACACTGGACCAACTGGTTGGATAGAAAAAAATTGCCTCATGCAATAAGTTCCTGCCAATTAGGTGTACTGTAATTATAATTTCCGATACTGTTTTGGTTATTCTCACAATTTTTGTTACACCACCATTGAAGATTTCAATTAGGTTTGATGCATTTTAGATGGTGTAAAATGGAGACGATAAAGGTTTTGTCCGAATTATTCTCGTGGTGCAAGAGACCCCTGAGGAATGTTAGTCACCAGGAGGCTGTCTAAAAATGGTGGCAAAATTTAAAAAGTAAGAAAAAGAGTTAATTGAATTATTATAGTATTACCTTAAAAATATATTCATGGGTAAGAAAGCTCCCATTCTTTGTAAAGATTCTTTAACTTCATGTGCTATGTATTGCTTTGGTAGTTTCTCTAACATATCTTCAGCTAATCTGTATACAATACTTTCTCTGGTCTCGCCACCTTGACTTCCTCCTTCTTTTGGTTGCACACTTAAAATAGTGTCTAATATGCCCTTTGCTGTATTTATTTGATAAGTGATATCTGCATTTGAGTGTAGTCCAAATACTTCTGGAGTATCAGTCAAGGGGAGTTGGTTTATGTAATCCACATACACTTGAAGATTTCTAGTTGTGGGTACTTTGTAATTAACGTAAAATTCAAATTCTGGCTTAAGGAGTACGTCATTAAACCAGACGTGGGTAAATGTCGTTAGAAGTCTTTTGTCAAAATCGTCAGTTACACGTCCTCCATATTGAACCTCTCCTAACATATAACAAATAGTCGGCCATGATATTCCTTTTTTCGGGTCCATTTCGTCTAAATGGTTTTGAACGAATTGGACACACGCAGCCATATCAGCTTGATTAAACTCGTATGGTATATTCCATCCTAATGGACCGAATTTTCGTCTCTCTTGAACAACGGTATGTAAAAATGAAACTGCATAGAGTAGCGGAGGCCACTGAATTTGTGCAGAGTAATCCAGCATATCTTGTGTTATGTTCTGATAAGTTCTCTTCATACTAGCCCGAATGCCTTGAGGTGGTTCATTTGTGAATTTGATGGCCATTTGTAGTAAACCAATTGGAAATTCAGTATGAACTTCTGTCGTCATCCAGAGCCTAAATGTTTCATTTACATGTTCCGTTTCTACCAACGCATCCATTGCTTCTGTTGAAAATGGTAGAGACAAATGTATATTTTGTAATAGAACCCATCCGCCTCCACTCATTGATTCTGATATCATTTCTCTTGCTACTATTTCTTGACCTTGTCCCATGGATACAGATTTTAATGCTGTAACAATAGTAATCATTCCATTAGCATATAAACACAATTTTCTAACTACACATGTGATATGGTTTATTCAAATATTTTATTTATTACAAGATTTTATATCTTTTTTATTGATATAATACAAGTTCAATTAATGAGTATAAAAAAAAAAACTTAATAAAAATCGTTGTGTAAATGCTAGGTATTGTGCTTGTTTTACAATTCATCAATATTGAATCGTCAATACTTATATTTTTATTTGTTAACATATTCTTACGTATTTCTTGTGCCTTTGCCAAACTTGCGATTTGCGCTGATGGATCTGAACCTATTGAAAGTATGCATATGAGCGGTGTTCTTGGTTCGGATTCACTCCATGTAGCTTCTAAATCCAATATACATCCCTCACCATATTCTTTTCCTAACGAATCTGCAAAATATTTTTATATAACTAAGTAGTTATTCACATGAAAAGATTACTTATTACTAATTCAATATTTTCAGGATACTTTACCAGCAACATATTTTCGAGCTTGAGATAAGGTTCTATCCGGACTCCAGGATCTGATTAGCAGAAGTTTTCTAAATACATCCAGAGATTTCTGATAACCGCTTGGGATATCTTCTTCTTCAGGTTTTTCTTTTTCATACCATGTTCGCCATTCTTTTTCGTTAGTTTCAATCTGTTATAAAAATACAAATAATAATATGACAACCATTCTTTGTACTTGTATGATATTTTTATTTGAATAAATTTATACATACTCGTGTTAAAACATCAGAAAATGTTTGCAGTTTGCTTATTTCAACCAAGTTTAACCAGGTGATATCCAAAATCCAGCGGAATGGCTTTGGAGCAACAGCATTTAAATCCAATGAAGCACCACCTTTTATAAATGCCATGAATTCGTCGTGTGATATATTTCCATCATACAGATCCACCTTCATAGCCAACATCAGAGTGAATAATGCTTTATGCCTCTCGTACAAACTTCTCAGCGTGAATTTCCAAACTTCCTTTGTGAGGTACTTCAAAATAATATGTATTCTCTCCTCTGTTACATTACTTTTGGTTGATTTAGTTATTGAGTTATCAAAAATATTTAGGAATTGTTTCAAAGAATTTTGGTACATAATGTTGACATTGCTCATTTCAACTATCAAGAAATATAGAATTGAACCTCTTGCTGCAACTGCTCGAAATTCTTCTCTGGCTTGTGTGATTTTCTTTTCAGTAACTTCAGCAACTTTAAGTTTCTCATTCACTTCTTCAGCTGTTGTTTTTGTTACCTGTAGAACTTCAATCAATGCTTCATCATCTACCAATGAGCCTTCCGATGAAGTAAGTCTGCAGAGAAGATTACTTTCTAGTTCCTTCATACTTCTCTGATTTTTCATGACTGATTCAAAAAGTGCTACCCTCTCAGCCTCCAAGTCTGCCTTCTCCATTAAAATCACTCTTCCAAGCAGCTGATCTTCAAGACCTTGCATTGTAACAGTAAAATCAATTATTGAGGTTTTCGCACTTATTTCTGGCGAATAAGCAGGATTTGGAAGCTTAGTTGTAATATATAACATAAACCCGGGCATAACGTCACACTCCTTATCACCGACCATTACTTTCTCAATTGATCCTGATTTTATAAAGTTCTTCTCTAAGACATTGTCAATAACAGGATCTAACTCAATGTCAACATCTTCTATTAATAGTGGTCTTCCCAACGATAAGCTGTCTTCTAAATGAGTTCTAAAATATTTATGATTTAGGGAAGTTATTTGCAGTTCATTACTCATTTCTTTATTTTTTATCCACATCTTTCCCTGTGTTTGTGGATCTACTAAAAGCGGATAAGAACTTGATTTTGTAACTATAAGTGCATTTTGTACTGAGAGTTCATCATTTGGTAGGCCTTGAAGGGTCCATTCTGAAATTGTGGCACTTTCCACAAGCATGTTTATTATATTCAAGTTAGTTGTAAATGGTATTAGTTTGGTTTTCAAAATATCCATCCAATTTTCTAATAAATTTTGTCTGAACTGTTGATTATAAGGTCCACAGTAAGATAGAAAACCGGTTGCCAAAACAACATCGCCTACCAATCTTCCGAGTTGTTCTTTAAAATCTTTACTTTGCATTGTCCAGCGAATTTTCTCACCACCTAACCCATTAATTAATGCTGTTGCTGCATTCATTTTCCTAAGACAAACATTTGCTGCGTCAGTTAATCTCTGTTTTTCTGATACAGCTGAATCATATAATGATTTCACAGCTTGTAGAGCCATTTCTCTTTCTTCTAGTTGCATTTCTGCACCAGCTAAATCTTCCATCGCAACCTACAAAAGTAAATATACTACAGATATTGTCATAAACCTCAGCATCAAATAGACCGACTCAAAATTGTTAAATTTAACATTCATACTTTAAGCCTGGCTTCTTGTAGTGTTAAGTTAGCTTTTAATGGTAAGACTTCTCTATTAACACTATGGAAGAATGACATTGCTTTAGTCCACGAGAGTAAACCAGCCACATCTCCACACACTCTTTTTGCTGTATCCATATTGTAATCCTCCATTTCAAAATATGGTTGCATATGTTCAACCATTTCATTATTTATTATGTCTTTTGGATAATTTTGGAGTTGAAGGAGAAATGTTGTGCTTGCCATCATCTGGAAAATAATTAAGTATTGTATTATAGATATTTAAAATGGCGTACATAAATAAAATATAATCTGTTTACTTTAAGTGATTCCGCCCATGAAGGTTTTGGACAAGGAGCAGCAGTATCAGCGATTACTGGGTGCAACTTTCTTTGAAAGAGGATTAATACACAATCCATTATCCTCATAATGAGATGTGGAGGTCTGCCTAATTTTCTCACAGTAGCAATATGAGCTGGTTTAATAGTGTTTAATGCTGCTTCAGCTTCTTCCAATGCTGGCTTAGCAGCTTCCAGCTTCTCTTCAGCTAGTGCTTTTTCTTCTGCTATATAAGCAACTAAGGCTTCAGCTTTTTCCTTAACTTTTTGCACTTGATTCTTCACAATTTCTGCTTGTTTGGCTTTCTCTGTAACTTCAGTTAAAACATGTTCTGCTTTTTGAGAAGCCAAAGCTAACTCTTGTTCCATAACAGCCAAATCTTTCTTCAGTATCCCCACTGAAAGTGACGCTTCTGCCAATTTTTCTAAACCAGTATCCATTCTTAGTGCTCCTTCACCTAACTCTTGTTGTTTCATTTGGTATATATTTTTGTATCCACCTATGAAATTTAAGTAGGATTTTGGAGTAACGTGTGTTGCTCTTCTAAATCTTTGGAAATATTCCGCTGATGTTATGGATACAGCATCTTGGATTGAGCCTAAGGCAGAAACCAGCTCTTGCTTTACTTCCTTTGTGCATTCTATTTCAAATTCGCTCAAAAAATGACTTGCTACTGAAACTAAGGCATCTTTGGGCCAAGGCTGGAACCAATCTATTGTGCATCCAGATATTAATGCTGGAAACCGCATTGCTCTATTTCTGAAAGACTCACCAACCTAAAAAAAGTATTGAGCATATTTTTCACTCTAAATATTTCTTACTTGACAAATTTTAATGAAAATACTTACAGGAGAAAAGCAAAACACTACATGCAAATTTTGACAGGTTCTAGTCATAAAGTAATCCATTACTATTTCATTTGTTAGGGTCTTTTTCTGATTCTCTCTTTTAATTATAGGAGTTAATTCTTGGATAATTTCTAATTGTTCATCCTTAGTAAAAAGATTTGAAATAACTCCCGATGACAAGATATTGTTGAGGTATTCTAGAAAACCTTCTTCCTTGATATCTAGATCAGTAAATATGAATGTTGTTCCTTTCCCTTGTACTCCACAAGAGCGATATAAGAGTTTTAAATCTTCTAAGAAGTTTGCTACGTTGTAGGATCTAGTTAGTGTTATCTGAAATGTTTTATAGCCGGCAATAAAAGAAGAAAGTTTAGTTAGAGACTGTTTTCCAGAACCACCTACTCCAACAAGCATGACATTTCCTCTAGGATGTCTGATTACTCGAGATATTTTGACAATATGCAACATTGCATCTGGAAAGAATACTAAATCCATGCCTGCTCCCCTAACCATTTCATTGAATTGTGATAAGAACATATCTAATCTGTCTCTTAACTCGTTATAATCAAAAACTGGTTCATAAACTTTAGGTAATTCCATATCTGCATCTTCTCCTTCTTCTCCAGTTGGTTCAGGGGCATCTCTAAAAATAAAAAAAATGGTATGTGATGTTGAATTACCTAATAATTTTGTTGTAAAATATAACACTTTTGTATGTACCTCATAAAATCCACAAAAACTGGATTTCCTGTTGTCATTTTCTTATAATCTGGTCCTAGTACTTCTTCAATCACTGTTAAAATAGCTTTATCGAACCAATCTTTATCAGATTGGTGAGTGAAACGGTCTGAAAACACACGAGAACACTCGTGCTTCCATAGAAGCATCAGACATTTTTCGGATTCTATTACAGTTGATAAAGTCCCCACCATGCCTTGCCATATTCTAGACAGATCTCGAAGTGAAAAAACATAATGGAATTTGGCTGGTGTTGGCAGCAATGTTGAACGCGTCCTTTGCCATAATTCCCGAGTCAAAGGAATCATTTTTTTCACTAAATTACGGACTTCTATTGGAAATCCTCTTTTAGTGTTATAATGACCCTCACCGATTACTTTAAATATTTTGTCAATAGCCACATTATTTGGAATCGGACAATTAAAAATAGCAAACTGCCGTTTTAGACGTGATGGGATATCGTTTCTTCCTCCACCTGAAATGAAACACCAATAAAATAACTAGAAATTTTTCATTTTTTTGTTAAACAAAAGTAACAAATTTATTAGACAGCTTACCTGGTTGACCCATTGCACCTAAGAATAAAATATCTATGATACTTGTAAAGTCACCAGGCTTTTCTAAGCTGTAAAAACCTTTCATATCCATGGTTTGCCTAACTATCTCATTAGTAATTTGATCACCCCATTCATTGATTTGTGGCAAATTAATGTCATCTATAAATATCAACATTTTTTTTCCTGCCGGTGGTCCAAACGTCATTCCACTTCTCTTTTCTACGTAACTCTCAATTGTCTTTTGAAATTGATATGGACTTGTAGCAGAAGAAAAGTTAAAAGACCTCCCAACGAAATGATCTGGATTAGATTTTTTCATGTAATTTTTCATCATCACAGTCTTTGCTGTTCCTTGTTCACCAATAAGTAGAACCGCTTTATCTTGTTTTGCTATCAAGTTTATTAAGTAATCAATTCTGACATTGTCCACTATGGGAACTAAAATGCTAGAATAATCCGGTGTACTATATTCAGGATAGTTGAACGTAGTTACTATGCTATCCCAATGTTCCCATTTGCCTTGAAGGGTTACAAAGAAATCAAATATTGTTGCGGATTTATGATTAGTTGATCGGGGGATGTCCAAAGTTTCAGATGTGTTTTCTCTTATGTAACAATCAAATTTTTCTCGATCTGTGCTATCTAAAAACGCACCTAACCCCCAGACAAGAGAAAACATATAAATCTTTTGCAAATGTTCCACAGTAAATATGGGTATTTCCTCCGCCTTATCTTCAGATTCGTCATCTTCATTTACTGATTTTGTGGCTGATTGATCATCTGTTGAATCTACTTGTGATGGAATTAATCCTTCTAATATGTTCAACATTTGTAAAATAACATTGCATTGTAAAATTTCCATTGTCATGTGGAGATTTTGACATACCCATACATAAACTTTACTAAAAGTGTCATCAAAAAGTTGCAGGAACACTTCGTTCTCCCTTTGTGATCTGCTGCGTAACCAAGCACGCAACACTGAAACAAACACACATAAATTCAATTTGGAGATTGCTTTTGATACATAGTATAAAAAATGAAGTTTTGTTTTTACCTGGATTCCAATCTAACCCTGATGAACTCATATAAACCATCCCATTTCTGGAAACAGTCGCAGGCGAAGCGTTGTCTATATTATGAGGTTCAAATATAATTTTACAATACGGTGACATAGTCAGTCTATCACCATTAGCTAGCGTCAACGTCTTGTTATCATCCAAAACTGAGTTTAAATTTTCGATCCATATACTGTCTACTGGACCGTCTAAGACAAGCCACACGTTATCACCACTTTTCAGTTTCAAAGTTTTTCGCCACAGTGCTGAGAAAATTCCATCAGTCCAATCATTTGTAGCAACGTCTAGTTTGCCAAACATCTGAGAAGCTGTTATTGCCTTTGGGTTCATTCGCATTTCTCTGAAATTTATAATCGTAAATCATCAAAGGGAATGAAAATACAACAAAAATTAAGTGAAAGATAATATATAAGAGAACACTGTACCTATGATGTTCACCTATTTCTGTCATAGCTTTCATTATGGTGTGAATGCAAGTTGTTTTTCCAGCACCCGTTGGACCTAGTGTCATGATACCATGTCTCACCCTTTGCGTTTCGTATAACTGAAAATGGCGAAAATCTTTAAATGTGAGTCTAAGTTCCTATTATTATATTGCCTTAATATGTGACTGACCTGAATCAATTTCAAAACCCATGGAGGGTGGTATACTAAGCTTGATTCGTCAACTTGTCTTTGGATGGCCTCTTCCAACTCAACATATGTTGTTTTCTCCAACGCTTGATTTGGGAATAAATCTGCGACTAAAGATATGAAAAGTGGTTCATCTTCATCAATCAATTTGGACAGATTCATATCTCGTAGCACTCTCATGACTATAGTGCTTTCATTGTCTTTTGAATTAACCCGTTTGGATGCTCCCAATGTTCTTAACACTGATAAAATGTTTCTCAGACCAAAATCGTAATGAACCTACAAAAGAGATATCAACAGTAAATACTCAACCGTGTTTTAGCTCCGGTGATAGAACAAAATATATATTAGCTTACCTGTTTAGTAAGCTGTTCCTCACAAAGCTTATAAAGAGTATAAAACTTCCTAGCCAAAGTAATGTTTTCTAAGAATCCGCAGCTGGCAAGCTTCACCCGAATAATAATCTGTCTATCTGGGACCATCATGGCTACGATACGAAATTGTATTTTTAAATTTTCCGGCAGTTCTTTTCTTCCTGCATATCCTGGATTCTAAAAGTATATATTTTTTAAAAGTAAACTTATCATACATTTAAACTAATTTATTTGTAGAAAATATTATTACCATTGTGATGAATATTCCAAATTCAGGACACATATCTATCAAATCTCCGTCGGTAAAATAGAAATTTTTCTTCTTCTCTTTCTTTGCTGATAAAACAACTGCTACTTGCTGCGCCGCAACTGATAATACAGGAAGTTCTATTCTATTGAACTCATCAAAGCATCCCCAAGTACCGGACTGGGATAACCCTTTGTATATACGACCCAGACCCCTAAAATAGAATAATTCTATTTGTATTACTGTGATTATATCTTTACTAGTAGTACAGACATTGAAAAATGTCATTCATTCTATACATCAGTTATATTGTCCCTTAAAGGTTTTTTTTTTAATTTTTATCTAACACATTGAGAACTAAGGACAATTTGACATTTTTATCCAATATCAATAGTTTAAATGCAGGAACAATATAACTCGCAGACACCTGTTGTTATTGTCAAAGCAACTATTTGGTTAGAGTTAGAGTATTGGTATCAACAAAAAAAAAATGTAAAATCAAATCAATTATATATAGCAGGATTTGCATAACTTAGTTTTGAGAATATTTTATTTTTTTATGATACTAACTTGTTCTTCTTCTCCCTTTGCCAAAGTTAAGTTATTCATACACTTATCCATCATTATGAGATCAATTTAATCCCTCTGTCCACTATTATCACCCACTATTTCAACCAACATACCTGTAATCCATTTGATCAGAACAATTGAATACTACAACATATTTGGCCAATGTTTTTCCCATATCTTTAACTGTCTCAGTTTTTCCAGTACCAGCTGGTCCACAGGGAGCTCCACCCATGCTCATTGCTAATGCTTGTGCCAATGTTATATAACATCTGTTAATATATAAAGACAATTTAGGATTTAGCTATAAAGATAGCATCTAAAATATGAATTGGATAAATAGCACATGTTATCATACCTGTCTGTCAAAGGTGTTATTACCAAACGATCTGTGCATCCAAGGTACTCGTTTTGATATGTGAATGTTACATCTGTAACACATATCCAAGTTTTATCTGCATCTTCTTTGAAGTAAAATCTACACTGTTTAAGCCATTCAAAATCATTGGCAGCTTTTATATTCATCCGATACTGAAAACAAAAGTTATACAGAACGTCCATTTGTAATATTTGTTTTGTTTTCAGCTACCTATATTATCTAGGTATATTTTCAAAATTACCAAAGCATCAAATATATCTCTCTGATGAACATGAATTGTAATTAGAGTTTCAAATTTTATTCTTTCTATTTTCAATAAATCTCTGGTCGTTTGATCAATCAAAGTATTCAAAAGTTCCAAAAATTTATTATTTGTTTCACTCATGATCATTTTGTCCTGACGCGCTTGCATTAATGCCACTTCGGCATCTCTTGTCCAAATCATTTGAATGCCAAGTAATCCAATCTGAAAAATTATGTAATTTAGACTCATTAAAAATGCAAGGGTTCATCAATAGATTTTACTGTTATTTTAACTCACTTGAGCAGGCATTTTATCCAAAAATGTCAGTAAAGAAAAATTTGGGTCATTCAGATTAGCATAAGCAGTTCTTATTATGGAATGTAGGGACATTTGAGATGTTTGCAAAAGTGATGTCAACCAAGTTTCTACGGATCCTTCTGCTCTTACAGCCCTTTCCAATGGTATTTCTTCACCTTCAGAGGAAACGATTCCTATCATTTTATTATATTCTGCAATATAAAATTTTGGGTTAATACATAGATGACTCAAAGTATTATATTGATTGATTTATAAGACTTTTATATTTACCAATGTCATGGAACTTAACAAACTTTGTGTTATCAAATATTGATAATAAATGATTTTGAATTGTATGGGAATCCGAAGCTTGTCCCAAGATTTCAAGCAGCGCAGGGTCTGACACGAAGAAAAATCTTGGAAACATCATGCGTTTCTTTTCTAAATATCCACTTAAAGATTTTTGACATAATTCTAGTTGTTCCTGTAAATGTGGCAGTAACTGTTTGAGTAAATCGTCTCCCACACAGCATGAGACAACTCCGGGTGTTTCATGTGCTCTCTGCATAATCTTCTGCCAAGATTTATCAATTTTCGAGAAACGCTTGGCTTCCTTTGGTAACTGCTTAGCAATATCTCCTCCAACAAATACAGCTTCTAAGTAGACCCACATGTTTTGTACTAGTAACCATCTTTCTAGAATTTCATTTGTGTTCGACAAATCATACACCCATTGTTGAATTTGTTTACGGAAGGGTGCATTGTATCTGAAAACAAGATAGTTAATGTAGTAAATGTATGAGAAATTAATAATAGTTTGATTTTTTCATTAGTGTTACCTGTTGGATAACAACGATCCCAAAATCATTAGGCTGTCTTCCAACTGACCAATGGTTTCGGCAGTTGTATCACCTCGCAGTAGTAATTCTCCACGATTGTTGAAGGTCATAAATGTTAATTCGTGTACAGACCATTCGTTGGTAACCTGCCGTAGTTTTGCTTCAATATCTTTCTCTTTCATTGCCGATATGCAAATATCCTGAAAATAATTATAGGTTCTGTAAATGTTTGTTTCTTAAAGAAAAGTCTTATACAAAGAGAGACAGTTTCCTACTGAGGACGGCAATAGCTATTCATTTGGCTTATTTGACGAATGCTTCTATTAAAACCGGTGAAGTATACTCCAAATTCCCACATATTCTTTCAATATGGTACCTATGTAGCATCGAGAGAATATCACGGTTAATGTCGGCTGAACTAAGTCGTCAGCAAATAATTACTTACTTCAATATCTTCTTTATACTGCAGTAACGGCGCTTCTAGAATGTTTTTGAGACAAAATCCGTCACTTTCTAGTTCGAAAATGTATTTAGTTACTTCCATAATTCTCTGCCAATGACGCGGTTTCATTGCTTTATTTGCCATTAACTCCAAAAGGGGGCACATGTCGTTGAAGTCATCCACTGTCTTTTTCAAAGCATGGAAAGCAGGCCATTCCTTCAACCTAAAATAATACAGTTGAAATCATAATCTATCATTGAAATATTTACAAAGATATAAGACCTAAAAATAGAAAACCGTACCCTTTAGGTAATTTTCTGCATCGGTTTTGGAATTCCATGAGCTCATTGTTGATCTCTTCAATATTGACTTCGCCCCATGGTATGTCATAGTAACTGCTCACCCTATCAATTACATCATTGTAAAGTTTATAGAGCTTTTGTAAGAGATTCAATTCTTTACGTATTTGGGCCAGCTCTGGGTATTCTGTGTGAGGCAACCCGAACAACTCTTCGCCACTTTGGTAAGTTTGCAGTTTTCTCCACATGCCATCAAAACGATTCTAAAAGAATGTTCATTAATTTAATATTTGCCTTTTTTTCATAATAATATACTTTCCTATGATTTAAAACTACCTGGAATAGTATTAGTTTATCAGATGCCTCTCTAGGTGTTAGTCCTGGTTGCATCGGACCAGCGTGTCTGTATTCGTGACAATATTCCACATTGTCATCGTGGAATTTTTCAAGATTATCAGCCAGGTCCTTTTCGAACTGAGGTTGCATATTTAAAAGTGTTACATGAGATTGCAATGCTCGAGTTTGCAACTGTTGCCAGGTATATCTCAGATTGTCGACTTGTTCAATGTCTTCTCGGTCAATTGACAGTTCGTAGCGTGTGATGATGTTAAATGCCTCCTAAAATATGTTTTTAATAATGTATTAGTATTTATTGACCCTTAATATGGTTAATCTAAATGTCTTATTTTAATTATTACTTCGATAGGATCGATTTTGAGTTCCATATCAACTTCTTGCTCTCTTATCTTTTTCAGGGTTTCCATCACCATTCTAACGTCATCCAAGTCTCTTATGGGCCGTTCCAGTTTTCGTTCCATTTCGTTCATCACTGCGTAGACATAATCCATTTCTCTTTTGTATTTCTTCCTCATTGCTTGGCCAATTTTATGCGTTCCACCTAAATTTTATAATTAATTGTTGGTGAATTATAGTCTAAAAATACAATTATGCACGATAAAAGTGTAATGTTGAAATTTTTACTTTTTATTTCTGTTTGCAAACCGAATTTCAGTTTATCACACGTCACCGCTAAGCATGATCCAAAAATATGCAAATCTCCCTCAGTGGCTAGTTTTGTGTCCAGTTCGCTGTGTTTACGCAAGGATTGTTCAAAATCATTCAAGTTAGAAGATAACAATTCCCTTAGGGACTTTTCATTTTTCCATAAATATTGGTATGGCCGCCAACGTTTTATAAATTCGGTTAATTCCTTAAAACATTGGTAAGATGTTATTAAATTTCATTATTTATTCTCTCTCGAAATAAAAGAGACGATAAAAAAATCAGTAAATCTTACTTGCTTGACATTTTGGGTGCAAGTTGACAATAATGACAATATTTTAACAACTTCTTTATTTTCCATCACCTGGGCATAAAAATTTCTGGGCTGGTAGGCAAATGTTGGTTTTTCTTCAGAGGCGAGCTTGTATAATCTCTTCCGTCTTACTTTGGGATCTTCAAAAACTCTCAACGCTTTCATGGCTCCGTGTCCAGCACCGCCGACCTGATTATCCATGCGGGATACTATATCTAAAAGGGCTTGGGAGGATCTGCCGGCCAATTTTTTCCAGCTTGGTTTATGCTGAATTATGGCCAGTTGTGCAAAGCAATGCGAAAGTGCCAGGAAAATACGCAAGTATGATGTACAATACAAAAGTAAGCAACCAATCAATTGGTATATTATAAATGATGGAAAATAATAAAACGTGGATGTGGTGATAAAAAAGGTTCATGGAATGATCCAGGAGACATATATAACAAGTACATAGGAAAAATATAATACACAACATATAACAAATGTTTGAAGCAACATTCACGGTGGTAACGAGACACGTTGATGGGGTATTCACAAAACATGTACACAATTCATTGGTGCATCACATTGAACACAGTTAACATTGACACGACAACAAACATGGGAATGGGGGAAAAAGCAATGATAATAATCCATATTAATCGTTGCGTCAAAGTATCATGAATATTCAAGAAGATCCTTTCTATGTTAATAGACTTTGCAATATTACTTTTAACTGTGCCCGTTGGTAAACTAAATTCATAATATTATGTATTGTATCTGTCTTTAGAACGTGACGAATTTGTGATATTACCTGACCCGCTTTCCCTCCTGACCATTGACTGACTCCCTTGGAAACTCCTGTTATATATTTTCCAGCCAACATCAGAGATTCTTGTATATCATCTATACTAGGTTTGACCAATACATTTGGAATCATCAACGCGGCTTGAAGTAAAAATACTGGTTTCATCTTTGTTTCTACAAAAACATAAAATTTTTAAAACTTCATTCTAATTTTTCTATTGTTGAATCGTTTTCCATGTTTGCCTCAAACATACTCATGTTCTCCTCTTCGGCTGCAAATCTCTTTCTAATCGCGGTCAACGAATGTCTGGTTACTCTTATCAAGACATCTATAACTTTTCTACTGTAATATCTTCTCATTTCACCAACAGCATTTTTCACCATGTCCTAAAATCAAATGCATGTACGAGCATATAGCATTAAGTAATCATTATAAACAGTTATTCCTGTACGCACTTTCATTATGCTTTAATTTTTTTATAACCTGCATTCCTTTCGAAAGACCTCCTCCTGGCGTTGAAAGTAACTTATGTGGATTATCAAAACATTCCCACACTGCGGACCAATCCTGTTGCTGAATGCTAGACCCCGTATCGTCAGCAATCCCTTCCGACGCAGTGTTTTCGTCGCCTGAATAAAAACCAATCATTTCTATAAAACACCATCTTCATTGCTAATAACTTTCTAAATTACTTATCATACAGTCCGATTTCAAACATTTTTATGGACTTACTGTCATCTATCATGAAGTCGAACTCTGGATCAATCTCTTCGTTTTTGAATTGTTGCGCAGCTTTTTTGACCAGATCCAATACTTCTTCAACAGCTTCTTCAACCATAAGACTTTTTCTGTTAAGTTCGATGGCAGCATTACTAAAATAAATAACTTCTTTAACTTTTAAGGATCTAAATGTTTTTGCGTATGTCCTGTACATAATATATTAACATACCGACAAGTAGCTTCTGTTTTTTCAACGAACTCTTCAATAGTCCAAGGTTCATCCTCTGATTGCACAATATCAACAATAGAAAAGGATAAGTCAAATGTTGGGTCAATATTTTCAAAAATGAGGTAGTGCACTTACCTGGTAAAGCATGTAAGCTAACATCTTGCATGCTTGCAATCACAAGTAGAATCCTATTAGAATATACATCGTGAACTCTGGTGACTAAAACATCAAAGTTTTTGATAGCGGTGTTAGTTCTGTCGATAAATCCTTTCCACTCTTCGCTGGCCCATCTGATTTGCCGAAGTCCTGGAAGTAAGAGCATTGACAATCGAACCAACTGCGGCAAAAACAAGGGGCGTACTTCCAGTTTCACTCTTTTCACAGTACTCAGGAAATCATTGATTAGAAACTAGAAAATAGAGAAGAAAGGGACTTCAAATTGTTGATATTAGTAAACTACAGGCTGTCCAAATTTGTACATGGTATCTCAGTGAGTGATTTATAAATGTTTTTTTTTACCTGCAACGAATCATTCACCGTCGTAAAATAATCCCTCTTTTTATACAAAGCTTGACAAACAACCGGAAGATTAAGTTCGATTTTGGATAAACAATCTGATTCTCTTATAAGTAATTTGATAGCTGAATCCAAATTGACTTTGATCTTGCCTGTGTCCGCGTCAAATGTTAGAAGAGTTTTATTGAGACTGTCATCTACGTCCCATACCTAAAATGCATAACAATCATATTTTCATCATTATGTATACAAGGATTTTTCAAATAATTGAAAATTATTAGATTTACATTTTGGTTCATCCATAATGCTTTCATGTCATTTTCATACGTTTCCAATGTATGCTTGACGTTTTGATATTTCCTCAGCAAATCTGCAGTTGCAGTCATTTCACTTAAAACTGGATGAGTTGATACGCTTTCTACTTGCTCTGCCAAATTATATCGTAAACATCTGGACCATTTTATTCTTCCTGAAATTTAACACATAGATAAAACTCGTGGCAAAACTGGTTTGAGATCTCGTTTGAAATCTACTATACCTACCAGCAATCGGTGGATAATTTCTTGGAACTGGAGGATCATCTTTCTGCTTTCTGTATAGTTTAAGAATTCTTTCAACTTCGTGTTCACAATATGCTAACACTCTGTCGTATTTTTCATCTAGTTGAGTCAAAGGAATTTTTTCGCTGACCTGCAAGAATTACATCATGCATAAAGTCGAATTACGATTTATCTAATGATACTGACTAAGCTGTGATGATTTGTACTTTTTCGAATCGTATTAAAAACTTTATTCCTTGAGGAGTTTCCCAAACGCTTGAGAAATTGTCTTCTATGATATTTCCAATTTTTTGTTTCAACGCATTGGTTTTGTTCATGAATATATCGTAATCTCTGTCAAATTCGTTATTTCTGTGATCAAGATAATCATACTGCTTCGTTGTTACTCCTGATTTGGCCTCTTCAAATGTATGAATTGCTTCTTCTAGGTCTGAAATTATAAAATTTGTTATAGCGTTTTCTACAATATGTGGATCTTGTAATAATTAGAAGTTCTTTACTAACCTTCTCCTAAAAGTAATCCTTCCATTCGCTTTGCAAAAAGTCCACTGTAATCTTCGACCAAATCGAACATTGCAATGATTTTACCAAGTCTAAGACAAAAGGTGTCGAATTTTCCAAATACGTAATTTTCAGAAAATCCAAACGGTTGTTGGTCAGGGAGGAATTGTTGGCATTTGATGACGGCATACGTTTCTCTGTAGGTTTGATTGAGTCTGATGCAACTTATCATTTTTTCTCTCACTTGGGATCTTTCCTGACTCCAAATCGTATCTTTTCCACGACAGGTAATGTACTGTTTGCAGGTCTCGATCATTTGATTCGTTATCTAGATAGACATAAAAAAATATTAATTAATAATATAATCTTAATAAGATATAATTTGTGAAAATCTGTCTTGAGACAAGCTAATACGATGTCGATATAGCAATATTACGAGAATTTGACATTATATAGATACTGACCTTGACCATTAACGATGAAGTTCTTTCGGATGTATTGTAGAACTGAGAAACACTATGTATGAGTCTGACGGTTTGTAAGAGGTTTAAAATGGAATCCCTCATTTTTATAGGATCGTCCAAATAGAGGGAATGACAACATTTCTCCATGGCTTGAATGAATTTAGCATTATCCCGTGCTTCGTTATAACAAAACGTCATTTTGTGGTCTATTTCCTTCCAAAGTCGTAAAACTTTGGATTGTGCCGCCTGAAGACACGCTAGAGTATTTTGTACCTCTGAACTCTGAAAAAGAAAGATCAAAGTAAAACGACCCTTTTGATATCTGCACTGAATACTAAATAAATGATTATGGAAATCAGATTGCCTGTAAAAAGGAAACTAATTGGGAAAACTGCGCTCCCCTCTTCTTCCAATACTCCAGCTCATCTTGGGGTCCGCTGGAGTCCACTTCCCTTCTCAGTTGTTCGCTCTCCATCAGAACCTGTCAATCAGATGCATCGGCTGTTTAAAATTCTCTCTCCTATTCATATCTCAGTAATATTACAACTTCAGAGTATAATATTACCTCAGTAACCTTCTTTATCCA
Organism: Mystacides longicornis; assembly: GCA_963576905.1. Classification (NCBI taxonomy): domain Eukaryota; kingdom Metazoa; phylum Arthropoda; class Insecta; order Trichoptera; family Leptoceridae; genus Mystacides; species Mystacides longicornis. The sequence continues at coordinate 12,438,190 of OY756429.1, forward strand.
AACGTTTACCCTCTCTTCTAGTTCGCTGATGTCTTCAGGTTTTTTTGCCAATGCTTTAATGGCATCAGGATTATCCAAGTCTTTCGTCATGTTTTTCCCATCATCGAATATATTCCTCTGATCGCAAACTTCTTCGCAAACTGTTGAGCATATAAGGATGCAAAAGTGTTATTAAGACATTATTTAGTCAGTAATATTAATTATTTTGCCGTGGGGTAGCCGGCTAAGAATAGCACCTCTGCTCTTTTTGCTGATTTTTCGAGCATCCTGTAAGAGGCAGGAAATCGAAAAATCAGATTGGGACCGTGAGGTTGACCACCTAAAGTCCTTAAACCTCAACTGGTCAGAAAAGGCACAATGAGCCTAGGACGCCTTCGAGCGTAATGGAGAGCTCTTGGTGCCTCCCTATGCTCCTGAGTTGGGCTTAGGCCTCCCGCATTGTGGGTTGGTTTGGGGGGGATTCCCGGCGGGCTTGATTTGTGTGGGGCTGGTTTTCAGTTTGATTGCTTTGATCAAGTTGGGGATCGGTTTCGTGTGGGTCGGGTTTGCTGCGGATTGGTCTTCTCCGGGCTGGCTTGCGTTGTGCGGGAGGCCATAAAGGGAGTATGTATGTAATATTAATGGGTGTGAATTTTGAATAAAATAACCTTTCAATGCACTGCAAAAGGATCTCAGACCTGGTAGAAGTTGACCTTTTACCATTGGACATTTGCCGTCATCATCCTCTCCTTCAGATGGAGGATGCGCCAATGCTTCCATGTAGACACATTCCATGATCCTTTCTATTCCAGTAACCATGCCGACTGTTTTTGCATCGAGAATTCCACAATATCTGCACAATATAATATCGGACAGTAAGTTTGATGGCTGACAACCTTACTCACTACATATGTACTTTTTTCATTATGTTAATTTTTGTCAAACTTCATAATATTGTCAAAATTGACGTACTAACAAAATGCAACCGAAATTTTATCACTTAACAGAAAAATTTAGTCATGTGCAAAAATTCCTCCATATTTTTTTATAGAGTATGAAACAGGTACTCACAAGTCTTTCTGAAATCCTTCCTCAGGTAGCTGCTTGTTTATACTTATGCGGAACATGTAGATACATACTCCGGTCAGAGCACAATCCCATCCGTCTGACAAGAACAGCTTCTTCTTGGCCGCTGCGGTCGGATTAGCAGTTGGCTTATTAGCTTGCTGTGTTAGTCTGCTAGTGGAAGGCTTCCCACCATCATTCACTGCTGTTTCTTGCTCCTGAATCTCTTGGTAGAACCAGATCAGTTTATTCCTCATATGTGGGAGAAAAAGCTGATTGATTTCATCCAGCTAGAATTGAGATTAAGCTAAATAACTATGAAGACTAGGATTTATATATTTTTTTCTTTCTTTTCTTTCCTAATATTTTCATTCCTTTCCATATCCCATAAAGTTTTTCCACATACTCTTCGTAGAGATTTCATCTCTACTGCATTTATACTACATTCTTCTTTTTTCGTCCATGTCCACGTTTCACAACCATACATCATCGATGGTAGCAGGATTGCGTTATGCACTAGTTTCTTTGCTTGTAGTGAGACGTTGTTGTTTCTCATTATAGGTCTTAATGCACCGCCCACCCTGCAACCAGCAACTTTCCTACGTTCGATTTCTTTTTCACACTTTCCATCACGACTAAACATGCTTCCTAAATACACATACTCATTCACTTGCTCAAGACATTCATTTTCTACGGTTACTTTGCAATTCGTTCTTGCTTCATCCCTTTCAAATACCAAAACCTTTGTTTTGCTTACATTCATTTTTAGACCATTTTTGAACAATTTTCAAACACACTTGACACAAGTTCTTGCAAATCATTTTCACACTCAGCCATAAGTACTAAATCATCTGCATACATAAGCGCACATACCTTTATTCCATTTAATTCGACACCCATATTTATATCTTTTACCATAATTTACCCCTGTCTACCCTATCATATGCCTTTTCCAAATCTACGAATCCACAGAAAAGCTTCTGATGTTTACTCAAAAGCTTCTCCGTAATCATCCGCAGAGCGAAGATCTGATCGGCACACCCCCTCCCATTCATAAAATCCCCTTGTGCATCCCAAACTTTATTTTCAGTTATTGTTAGATTTATATTTCGTGTCAAGTTATATGAGACAGATGCACCTACTGGAAATTATCTTATAAAGCGGGATCATATGAACTCTTTTGTGCGGAGCATAATACGCCATTATTTGGTGTCCATGCTACGCGTAGATTGATTTGATCTCATGTATCCACCCTCCTCGATACCTTGGAAATCATGCTCCAGCATCGACGTCTTCGCCAACCCGCTTGTCAAGCGTGGCGTTGTTACCCCTCGCATATATAGTATATTATGACGTTCAGTTCAGAAATGTCTGGTCATAAATTATGACTCATAATTAGAGGTGGGACTAACTGCTTAAATTCAAAAACGTTATAGCAATTTCGTTAATTGAAAATAACGTTAATATTAAAAGTTTAAAGCTATTTTATTTTACAAGCCTAAATGAACATTTGGTATCTTGAAACATAACTTTTCCTAAAAAAAGGTCATTTCCAAAATTTGGTATCTGGAAACTTGACTTTTTCCAAAAAAAAAAAAGACATTTCCAAAATTTTTAACCAGATTAATATTTTAATTCCGCTAATATTACCTGTCATATAAATAATAGGGGTAGGCTATTATTTACCTGACTATTATTTTTATTCAACTATTATTAGGTTGCCGGCTAAGAATAGCACCTCTGCCCTTTTTGCTGGTTTTTCGAGCATCCTGTAAGAGGCAGGAAATCGAAAAATCAGATCGGGACCGTGAGGTTGACCACCTCACTTCCTTAAACCTCAACCGGTCAGAAAAGGCACCATAGGCCTCAGACGCCTTCGAGCGCAATGGATAGCTCTTGGTGCCTCCCTATGCCCCTGAGTGGGGTTTAGGCACCCGTATTGCGAGTTGGTTTGGGGGGGGATCTGCGGCGGGCTTGATTTGTGTGGAGCCGGCTTTTGGCCGGTTTCGTGCGGGTCTGGTTTGTCTCCTCCGGGCTGGCTTGCAGTGTGCGGGGAGCCTTTAAGGGAGAATGTATGTATGTATGTATTATTAGGTTGGTTGGAAGAAATTGCCCCAGGCAATAAGCCCGCCAATTTTGGTTTATTATTTTACGAATAAAGTGTTTATTATTATTATTATTATTATTTGTCAGTATCGTTAAATATTAAAACGTTAGATGCGATATTTTTATTTATCTAATATTTTTATCAGCTATCGTAAGAATGCCCATATTGCCCATCTCTAGTCATAATAAGGGAGGGAGGCCATTATCCAGCCGTGGATGCTCAAAGTTCAATATAAGAACAACTAGTTTCGCCAGGTTTATGTACTCAGTTTCCCTCAATATCGAGTGCGTTGCTTTTGATTTAAAAAAATTACTCAATGATGAGTAGCAGTGTATTAAAGTGACTTAAAACTATACTTGAAGTATTATTAGGTGTAAAAAATAATTAAGGTATTCGAATAACCGGAAAGATTTTCGTCTCTAAAGCCCGCCATTCACGATTACTCCAACCGTCCAAATTTGTGCGAAATATTACCGTGAGTCTGGAAAACCGATTGGACGATGTGGATTGGTAGGAATGATGGGATGAATTGAATATCTACATATCAGTCCAAAAATCAAATTGCGTCAAGCAATTCGCCTATCACTCCAGCAGCTCATCAATGTGGAATCTCGAGTGGATGTTGTCCAAGTTTTCGCGTCACTTGATTGTCAGTGTTGGTTCATATTTGTCATCATCCTTCCACCAGAGGACACAATGGACTACATCCATTGGGTTGCATGAATTTAGAGTGATCGTGAATGGCGGGCTTTAGGTCTTTAGTTCTTCTTTCTTATTATAAGCATTGAAGCAGAATTATTTTATTAAATAATCATAAAAAATATATAATGAAATGTTTACCGACGGCAACACTGAAAGGTGGGAGTGGTGGTCCGCGCCGCGGCCGACCGAAGCAGCGATGGTGGTGGGGGGGCCTCGGGGTCAGACCAAGCACAAAGAGAAGAAGAAGGAGGTTTTGCCGTCCACTTGTTGAACTATACAGAAGGCCTTAAATTATCGATTCAAACCATTATTGTAACGATCACATATAAGAGAAGCGAAAGAAGAAACCGGCGATCATCGGGGAGTGCGGATGACCCGGAAGAGGCTCCCAGGCACCCCTTGTTACCAGAGGAGCGCTGTACGACAGAAGACGTCGATTCGCCGACAAAGGAAATAAGGAAGCCTGATCGTTCGTCAAGAAGGACACTTTTAAGCATTTTAACGTAACATCTAAAAGGTCAGACCATTCAGCACATAGCCTATTGTTATTCCTTTTGTTTGTTAATTTGATTTAAGCCCAACCTCTGGCCACCGCGTCAGAGGGTAAGCACAATAAATTTTCTAAAATACAATCTAAATCTTTCATCTTGTAATTAGCAGACCCCCCTCTATACTTATCAACATTCTTTAACATTTGAAGAGAGGATAGGACAATGTCATGAGAGTACCCCAAATCCCCGAGCATCAGAAGAGTCCCATGCTCTAATTATTCTAATTGTATATTGTATGACGGCCAGTGGAGGTCGATCACTTCTTTATTATAACTAAAAATCACTACAGCATGTATTCAACATCAGTACCACATTTGATAGTAAAATCGTAGTTTTTAAAACTCGACTAACAATATCAGCTATAAGATCATAAGAACTTCAGTAAACTTCAATCCTGCCCAGACTAATCTAAAGAGTCTGATGACAAGATGGCTACTGGAGAGGGGCAGGGATGCGTCAGAGAGAGAACTTACATTCATTGAGAGATGAGGGCAGGGGGAGACGGGTAGGAGTGGTCAATTGTTGTGGAATTCGTTGTTTTTGATCTGGAATGGATGTGTGTATGTATGTGATGGCGTGTATAGGATAGTGTGTGTACATGGGTATGTCCTGATCGTTTTCCTTTTTTCATTTTCTACTATTTTGTTTCTTCTGTGTTCTGATTGTTTGTGTTTTTTTTTTCTCTTTTTGTGTCTTTGTGTCTTCCATAGTACAGTGCCGCTATAATTAAAAATTAGTATCACCTCAACACAGGCTGTCGTCTAGTGAGGTGATAAATTCCAAATATGTACCTATATAAATTTCAAATATGTACCTATGTAAAAGTTGGAAATAAAGAAATAAAAAAAAAAAAATTGTTCAACCCATAATACAATAAAATAATCACGAGCTATCAAAATGTATTAAAGTTGTGTTTCAAAATTATTTCATGTAATTATATTACGCAATATTGGGCAAATATAAACGATTGTGTTTTTTTTTCTTTCATACCATATTAGCCCGAATATAACACAACCACGAATTTAACGTGGCTCCGAAATTCTCATACCTAAAGATTTTAGAGAAAAATATTCATAAAAGAATTCAAAGAATGAAAAATTGAGATGAATCTTTATTTAGGTAATTACAAGTAAAAATAGGTCATGGTAGGTATTTCAATATTAACATCTCCCACAATAAAACAAAAAAAGGAGATATTTTAAAAGGTGAAAAATAGGTACTTTGGCTAAACCCCGAATTTAACGCGAGTCGTTTTTTAAAGGAAACTAAGTTATTGAAAAATACCGCGTTATATTCGGGCGTATACGGTAATACCTATCTATGAAAATAATACAACCATCGTTTATAAGAAGGTAAATATTATTTACTTGGTATCTTATCACTTGTGGAAAAAATACTCGGGTAATCACAATGACATTTAATGAATTAAATGTTTGTATTCATAAGATACCCTTTTTCTATAAAATGAATTTGTGATTACTCAAAGTGAACACAAATACACTCTTTAACTCTTTCACAGTAAGCCACTTAGCTTGTGTCGTGAAAGAGGAAGATGGTCGACACCTGGGATCAAACCCATGACTTTTTGCACGAAACAGTACGAAAGCCGGCATCGTAACCGCTAGTCTACCAACCACTTCTAATTAACATGTTTGGTATGTACTTATTCTTTATATATTTAAACAATGTACTAATTGCACTTATAATTTTAATTTGAACTTCAAACGGTACCTAAACTTTTGAAACAAGAGTATGACGCATTTTGAAATCATAAGTGGAGGTGTCCATACAAGGGAATTCCTCATAGATTTACCAAATATCTAGGTATATAGCGTTGTACGACTATTACTTATTACAAATTTAATTTCCGTAAATCCTTATATTATTTTCTTGATAATATTTACGCAATTTGGGGAAATCTTAAACAAAAATCCGTGAAAGGCCAACAGCATAATTTAAATCTACCCAATTAGGACCCAGGGGTATTATAAACGGTCTAACTACGATCTAGTTAAAATATTAGCCCATTCAGTCACCATTTTTTAATTTTAACGATTTTTTTAGCGAATATCTGGCTAATCACTAAACCTGACATAAAAATTAAATTTTATAACATAATAATGACATCTTTTTTTAGTTGTTATCTCAGTGATTTTTTACTTGAATAGTTTAGAAAAATGTTGTCCCCGTCATCTCCTAAGGACTTTCGTCCTATCTCAATTTTACCCTTTGTATCCAAAGTTATGGAAAGATTGGTCCACCTTCAGTTGAACGAATATCTTCTTGGCCACGACTCGTTTAACCAGTTTCAGTCTGGTTTTAGAAAGGGCCACAGCACAACAACTGCATTGCTGAAGATATCCGAGGATATAAGATACGCAATGGAACAGAGACAGCTGACTTTATTGACTCTTCTGGACTTTAGCAGTGCATTTAATTGTGTGGATTTTGACCTTCTTTTGGCCCGATTAGTGGCTCTTAACATTGGAGATACTGCTATTCGATGGATTGAGTCTTACCTCAGGGGTCGCAAACAGAGGGTATGTTCTTCGGACGGAGTCTCGGACTGGTCGAGTCTTCAGGCGGGTGTTCCACAGGGAGGTATATTATCACCTTTACTGTTTTCTGTCTTCATTGACCCTATTACTCGGAACCTCAGCGGATCCTATCATCTTTACGCTGATGATCTGCAACTATATATTCACTTTGATGCTGGCTGTGCTGATGGTTGTTTTAATGATATGAATGTTAATCTCCAACTTCTGGACTCTTGGTGCAGGGAGCACGGTCTCCTGGTTAATCCAGCGAAGTCTCAAGCTATCGTACTGGGAAGCCCATATGCACTTCATAATCTCAATCTTGCTCCCCTGCCTTCTTTAATTTTAAGTGGTTCTGTGATACCTTTTTCAGATTATGTCAAAAACTTGGGTATATTCTTTGATAAGAGAATGTCTTGGTGGAAGCAGGTCAATGAGGTCAGCAGAAAGGTTTTTGCTTCGTTGCACTCCCTTAGGAGATTGAAGAATTTCTGTGCGGAGGAAACAAGGAAGCGGTTGGTGGAGTCTCTGATTCATCCCCTATTTGATTACGCTGATGTGTGCTACCTAGATATTTCAGTTGAGTCTTTGAATAAGCTCGAACGCCTTCAGAACACCTGTATTCGTTATATATATGGCTTAAAAAAATACGACCACGTTTCTGAGTTTCGCCAACGTCTGGGTTGGAAATCAATCGCACGGCGAAGGGATGACCACGTTCTCTGTCTTCTGTATAAGATTCTTTTTGATCCCTCCACTCCTCTGTACCTTAAGGAACGATTCACATTCTTGCACCTGCATGGACTCCCACTGAGGTCGGCGTCGAACAATCTTCTGGCTATCCCGCCACATAACTCTGGCTACTACACGGACTCTTTCACGGTGCATGGATCGAGATTGTGGAATCAACTTCCACTGCAATGTCGCGTTTGTTCGTCCATCAACACATTCCGCAGGATCATTGCCGGCCGTTAGTCTTCATTGTAAGATGAGAAGCATCCCCACCTTCCTCCCTATTCCTCCCCAACATCTAGTCCATCCTATCCCTATCCTCATATTGTATTTATATTATATGTATATGTTTTTATTTATTTATTTATTCTTAGACATATTTTTATTTTCTATTATAATTGTTTATTTTTTGTCACTTGTTATCTATTGTTCTGTCAAACCTAATATATTCTCTTTGATTTAACTGGGTTGGCTGGCAGAGATCCTTCGGGATAAGTCCGCCCTTTCGACTGTCCTAATTACTGTCTCCACACTATATTTTGATATAATAAAGTTTTATTTATTTATTTTATTTATTTACTTTTTAAAACACTCTGGCATGTACAGAACCACCGAACATTTCGCAACCGATATTTATTAATTTTATTTTTACTTATTTATTTATTCAATTTTATTTAATCAATTTAGTGATTCTGGATATTTTTGGAAGTTCGCAAAATCCCACGAAAAGGGGAGTGATCGTCTTCCGGACTCAATGATTTACAACAATGTTCTCAGTACAAGTGATGATGAGATAGTTGAACTATTTCAACAATTTTTCAAAAGTGTTTATGTGATGAGTGGAGAGGACGATCACATCCCAAATATCATGTATTCGGAGACGGTCAACATTAATAATTGTGTCATAGAATGCTCATTTGTCGAGAACGAATTAAGTAAACTGAATACTAAGAAACCAGCAGGGCCGGACGGGATGCCAAGTATATTTCTGAGACAGTGCTCTCCTTCTTTATATTTTCCATTATATATACTGTTTAAGGAATCTCTAAAAAAAGGCTATTTCCCAGAAAGATGGAAAGAGAGTTTCATAGTTCCTGTTTTCAAAAAAGGTGACAAATCAAATGTTAAAAATTATAGGCCTATTTGTATCTTGTCCGCAATACCTAAGTTTTTTGAGTCGGTTGTTTTGCACTACGTCACTCCTCAATTAGAGGGGTTGATCAATCGGGCTCAACATGGTTTTGTTAGAGGTAGGTCGACGTTGACCAACTTAATGATATATGAAGATCATATCATGAGGGCCTTTGCTGAAAAATCTCAGATAGACTCTGTTTATACTGATTTCAGCAAGGCCTTCGACCGCGTTCCGCATGATGTATTGCTGTACAAATTGAGAGCGCTGGGTGTGGGTGGTAGTTTGTATGACTGGATTGCTGGCTACTTGAGTGAGAGGAGACTTGTAGTACGCAAGGACTCGACGAGCAGCAGTGGGTTCATTGCTACAAGTGGAGTTCCTCAGGGTAGTCACTTGGGGCCACTTCTTTTCCTCCTCTTCGTGAATGATATTTGTTCCGTGTTTGATGACGTGACCTACCTATTGTTTGCTGACGATCTTAAGGTATTCAGACGGGTAGATAGTATTGGCGACTGTCAAGTATTACAGAGTAATTTAAATGGGTTGAATTCTTGGTGTGAACGCAACAGACTATTCCTGAATGTTGAGAAATGTCAGGTAATTACGTTTACGAGGAGGATAAATCCATTAGAATTTGATTATAGATTGGGGAGTGATGTCTTGGAACGAGTTGATGCCATTAGAGACTTGGGAGTAATCTTTGATCAACGTTTGACGTTCATTCCACATATAGAGGACATAACAAATAGGGGAATGAGAATGTTAGGATTTGTACTCAGGACGACCAGAGATTTTATATCCATACCTGCAGTCAAGACTCTCTTTATGTCCTTGGTTAGAAGTCGAATGGAATATAACTCCCCTATTTGGTCCCCCTACTATGCTGTCCACTCAAATAATATTGAAAGGATTCAGCGAAAGTTTCTTAGGTGCGTCAACTACCTGATGCGGATTCCTGCTGAGGAAATCAGTTACTCTTATCTATTGTCGCTATTGAATATGAACACGCTGTCTGATAGACGGATAATATCCGATCTGAGTCTGTTATTTAGGATAGTGCGGGGACAATTGGAGTGTTTTGAATTGACCGGTATGATATTGTACCAGGTTCCGGCAAGAGCTACTCGACAGGTGGTAACATTTCACACCGACGTAGTGGACACGAACTATTTATATAATGCGCCTATTAATAGAATGCATAGGTTCGGAAACATTCATGGGCATTTGTCGGATATCTTTCTGGATTCTCTGTTCACCTTCAAGCAAAAAATTGCCGAGAGCTTGAAATCCACAATGTAGTTGTAGATTGATATGATCATGTGATGTGTGTATGTGCGTGTATTTGTTTATGTGTGTGTGTATTTTATGTGGAATGATTGATGGGTTTTAAAGTTTTAAATATCGACTTTGTTCGAAATTATTTCATGAATGGATTTTATCGGCTTGCTTCTGACATTTACATCTTATTTTTCAGATTTCAATTTTTTTGCACGTCTACAGAAAGTTAATTTTTTTTTTAATTTATTTGTTTGTAACTGTCCTTGTTTTTATTTATTTGTTTATTATTTTTTTTGTTTTTTATATGCCTTTGCGAAGAGTTATTTTATTTTTATTTTTTTTTAAGAAATTTTTGTAAGTAGGTACCTATTGTTTTTTTTTAAATTATTTTATGAATGGATTTCATCGGCTGGCTTCTGGCATTTTTACTTCTTAATTTTCAAATTTGAATTTTTGTCTGCATGTCTATACAGAAAATTTAGATTTTTTTTTTTTTTTTGTGATTTTTAATTTTATTTCTTTGTGACAAATTTTTTTCTTAATTTAGTTTCTTTGTCACTTTTTTTAATAATTTTTAAATTTGTTTTGTTGTGACTTGTCTTTTTTAAATTAGAATTTTATTTTATTTATATTTTTTTTATATAGGTAGGTATTATGTTTTTGCAGAGTAAAAAAATTTTTTTTTTTTTTTGGATTTTTTTGTGATGTTTAATTATTTTATGAATGGATTTTATCGGCTTGCTTCTGACATTTACATCTTATTTTTCAGATTTCATTTTTTTGCACGTCTTTACAGAAAGTTAAAGTTTTTTTTTTTTAATAATTTTAATTTATTTCTTTGTAACTGTCCTTGTTTTTATTTGTTTTTTTTTTTTTATATTCTTTATATGCCTTAGCGAAGAGTTTTTTTTTTTTTTAAGAAATTTTTGTAAGTATTGTTTTTTATTTTAATTATTTTATGAATGGATTTCATCGGCTGGATTCTGGCATTTTTACTTCTTAATTTTCAAATTTGAATTTTTGTCTGCATGTCTATACAGAAAATTTAAAGTTTTTTTTTTGTGATTTTTAATTTTATTTCTTTGTGTCTAATTTTTTCTTAATTTAGTTTCTTTGTCACTTTTTTTAATAATTTTTAATTTTGTTTTGTTGTGACTTGTCTTTTTTAAATTTGTATTTTATTTTATTTATAATTTTTTTTTATATAGGTATTATGTTTTTGCAGAGTAAAGTTTTTTTTTTTTTTTTGGATTTTTTGTGATGTTTAATTATTTTATGAATGGATTTTACAGAAAGTTTAAAGTTTTTTATTTTTTGATTTTGTTGATTAGTGACTTTTTTTTGAGTGATATTTAATTTTATTTCATTGTGACTGTCTTTGTTTTTTTGATCATCTATATTGTTTGAGATATTTTTTTGTACAAATGTAATGAATTTGTGTTTAAAGGCGAAAGCCGTTTATATTATGTAAATAAATAAAATAAATAAATAAATAATTATTACAAAACATTTGAAATAAAGAATAACATTATTGCCCAAATAGGCTAAGCCTGTGCTAGTTTTGTTAAAATGAATGGTGTGGGAATAAACTAAGGTTTGAATTAGATCGGAACTAGATCATAATTAGTCCGTTTCATAAATATCTTTCTAGCAAATTAGATTCTGCAAGAGTACTGCATTATCTCTTCCACAAAATGTATTATAATATGTATACAAAAAAAAAACTCACCATGTTTCCTTCAAACACGTGATCCATGATCTCGTGTCTTGGGAGTCCGGTTCCATCGATGAGAAGTTGGAATGTAAACTCCAGTCGGGGGTCCATTTCCCCACGTCGGGCCTTCCTTTCGCATTCCTCACGACGTTTCTAAAGGAACACATAAAAACCATATAACAGAAACAAAACAAATACAACACTCGACACAGTTTGAAAAAACAATAACCGAGTCCCTACCAAAAGCATATCCATCAAATCTTCCTCTTCGGACTCGCTACTCGAATCACCAGGATTCACACCGTGAACAAACATATTTGTTTGTGAATTTTCAAACCACTATGCTTCACCAGAATACACGTAACACCAAATATTAATTGATGCAATAATTAAATCAATTAGTAAAACATTTAAGGGGAAACATTTTTACAAATTTGAACCACTAGAGGTTCTCATACCGCTGTTTCCAAGACCGGCTTAGTCTAATCACTTTACGTTAGCAAAGTTCGTAAAAATATTGCATGAAATAGTTGATTCTTTATGCAAGATCCAGTTTTTGGAAAGTGACAAATATTGCAAGTCCTTAAAGGAATTCAAACAGTTTTAACGCATTTTCTGATATTTTTTGTTGTTGTTGAATAAACTTAATGTTATAATGCTGTAACTACACAAAGAGCAAAAGACAACTGAAACAAAATAGTATCACAGACAACGAAAGTTCAAGCACTGAAAGGTGACTAAAGAAAAGCTGTCAGATTTTCTTATTAATATTCAGTCAGTTAAGTGAAGTCGTGCGAATGGTATCCATTGTTCGTCTAGGTAAAAAAATAACAGGGTCGTCAATACGAAATTAGTTTTTTTTTTTGAAAACACAAAACTAATTTCGCTTTTTTTAAAGTTTGTTATTATTAATTTCTTTCTTGGTCCATATTTGATGACATTGTTTACCTGATTCCATTGATTGATTTTATTTTTTATTATATTGTAATATTCTTAAGTACCTATGTCTATTTTATTTTAATTACCAATAACCCCCACTCCAAGACAGGCATTGCCTAGTGGAGGGAGCCACTAAATTGTGTAATATTTAATGTATTATTTTTCATTGAATAAAGAATTATTATTATTAATACTTTTGCCATTGTCCTCATTTGAAAAATAAAATCGCATATAAAGCATCTTCCAGTAGAGTAAACTTTTGAATTTCTGGTTGATAACTCAAATCCGGATATTCAAAGTAGGTACTGGCAATTATTCTATATCAGACTCACAATATTTTTTTGATACTAGCATTATACTAAAAATACTAGATATAAGTGTAGAATATGTTAAAAATAACGATATTGTTCGAACTAGAATTCTGATGTAAAATTCCACTTTTACATGTTATTTTCATCTGCCTTAAGGCCTTTAAGATTGTTAAAATGAACCGTATAGGCCTTGAAAAAGATATTTTAAGAAATGGCGTAGAAACACGCTTTTCTTGATCTTTTATTTGCAATTAAGCTAACGATTGATTGAAGATTTTATTTGAGAGAATATTGAATGTTCAATTATGTGGTCTGCAGAATTATGAATAAGAAAAGAGAAAAAGAATTACACATCTTCGCCACAATGCAAATCATATGTTCTTCAACGGACATGCGAGATATGGGCGTAATAGATCTTAGGCAGTGTTTGAGAGTTGCATAATATGGTGCATGTAATGCCAGTCATGAGTATTCATTGCTGGTTTCGAAAAATTTTCTCAGAGCGACAATACTAATAATAATACTATGAAAAAGATATTAAGATCACTGTTTTTTTGCAAAATATTTTGTAAAATTTAGTACAAGCCATCTTGTTCTAGTGTGAAGGTTCGCACCTATCAAGTAGAAGCTGTTTTGCATTTCTACGACATAGTTTGTGCTTGCAGATACAACATTTTATAGGTGTCGTGTGCTAAATTACAGTTGCACAACCAAAATATTCCCGCCGTTTATTATTCCTCAGCGTATGCAGAAATTCCAACCCTATAAATAAAATGGGTAATAAGGTACCTGATTTAAATGTTACGCTCCTTAAAATGATAGAATTAACTAAATGACATTTTACACTTTGAGTAAGACAGAACATTTAGTTACTAAGGAAAGTCATTTACAGCTTATACCTACATCAAATTTTTTTTTCTTTGATTTATATCATAACTTTAGGTCGGTTCTACGAGTATTAGATGAGTTGCCTATAATGAGCAAGCAAGAAGGCAAGGCTGAACAACATCTTCTGCTCTAGATCTTGTTAAAGAAGGAGTATATTCCTATACCAAAACTCCTACAGCTGGGTGGTGTTGAGAGGGATGAAAAAACAATATCCGGTATCTAAGCTACGCTAATGACACTAAACATCAAGATTACGCTGTCTCTTTTCCACTTCATTATTATCCTGTTGGCAGTGAAAGAGATAAAATATATAGAATGCATTGTACTCGTCTCAAAGAATACCTACTGCATTTATTTTGTAGTATTACGGCAGAATTACTTTTTTTCTGGTGACGGCGCTAGAAGGTTGATAGATTCTAGCCTAAATCACAGATACATAGAAAGCGCACTCCGTTTGAGATGAATGATGTGACTCGGAATCACACGATTTCGAATCAATAGCAGACATATTAAGGACAAAGGCAGGATTATCATCCTATAAGAGAACTAAAAGGAGAACCTGTGATAAGGAAGATGCGGTAGAACAGAAAATTAAGAAAGTCGATAAAAAACATAATTTAGTAATATTTATTGAATTTTGACTTTTGCCAACCCTAAGGTGTAAATTGTTGGATACTACCTGTCAGAATAGTAGTTCTGCGGGTTTTAGTTAACTGACAAAAGGGTCACAACATATCAACAAAGAAAATTACGTTATATGAGAATTTTAATTTAACTTCTGCACGCAGTGATTAGAGGCAAACAAAGAGAAGTTGTGTCAAAAAGTTTTTCTTTCATCACGTTTCTGTTGGAAAAGCTTAGTTGTGCGGTAGGGTCGAATGGGCAAGTGCAGGGACAAAATACATATTTGATACAAACATGTCGTGTGCAACTCCATCAACGCTTCGATAGATCCCAACAACATTAGTGACAACAATCAATTATTGTGTTAAGATTCGCTTGGGTGATTGTCCGCCGCGGAGTAAACATGTCCGGTTTGGCAGAAATCTACTCACGCCGATCGGTTGATGTAATCTGTGAACGAGATGGCACCTAATAACTTCAGGATGCCTTCAACCATCACCAGTAGAGTTGTATTGTAATTGTATTTATAGGGAATTGCTGCAACCTACATGACTTTATCCACACAATTACAGGGGATGGTGATTTCTATTCAGTCATATTAAGCAGAAGTGAATAATTGAATTGAGAAGGATTTATTTTATTTATCGTATGGTCATCACATCTTAGAGTTAAAAATTACAATCACTATCCATTTAACATATTTGATAAAATTAGGAGGAGCAAGCTCGATTGTCAGATGTTTAAGTCTAAGTTTAAAATGTATTCTGTTGCCAATATATTTAACAAAAAGAAATCGGTGTAGTCCCCTCCATACGCTCTCAACCTGCACTCGGACACAATGTGCTTCACAGTCTGTCTCTCCGTCCCACAGTCGCATTCTGCGGACTCCAGTAGACCACACTTGTAGAAAAAGTCCGCACATCTACCGTGTCCCGTGCGGATTCGATTCAATGCGGTCCAGATTTTACTTGGGTGACCAAATCCAGCCGTGGGGTAGCCGGCTAAGAATAGCACCTCTGCTCTTTTTGCTGGTTTTTCGAGCATCCTGTAAGAGGCAGGAAATCGAAAAATCAGATCGGGACCGTGAGATTGACCACCTCACGTCCTCAACTGGTCAGAAAAGGCACAAGAGCCTCGGACGCCTTCGAGCGCAATGGAGAGCTCTTGATGCCTCCCTATGCTCCTGAGTGGGGCTTAGGCCTCCCGCATTGTGGGTTGGTTTGGGGGGGATCCGCGGCGGGCTTGATTTGTGTGGGACCGGCTTTTCGGTTTGATTGCTTTGATCGAGCTGGGGGGTCGGTTTCGTGCGGGTCGGGTTTGCTGCGGATTGGTCTCCTCCGGGCTGGCTTGCGTAGAGTGGGGGACCTTAACGGGAGTATGTATGTATGTGTATGTATGACCTAATCCAGGCGGTTGAGAAGGATAATTCAATATTATATTCACTGCACTCTCCTGTATTCTGGGTGGATAATAATGTGGGTTAATATTATTCAAATATTCAATTCTTGCACTTTTTACGGTATCCAAGTTACGCTTGTTGACACTAAACGTCAATATTACACTGTCTCTTTCCCGTTTTCATTATTTCACTGCCAGTGAAAGAGATAAGATATACATTGCTTTGTACTTGTCTCTCTTTTGTTTAAGTAAAGACATTTGATATTAGGTATCCGTATGCCAAACGTGGAGGCAAAAACATTTGAACAAGAATAGTGAAACCGTTAAAATTTTTGTTAAGTTTTAAGCTAGGTTAAGCCCTGCTCGACTTATAACGTGCCCTATATTAATTTAAGTGTAGGTACCTAGTAAAAAGGAATTAGGAAAATAGCTAAAGTTATTCGTGTTTTGAAAGTTTATAGCTTTCTCTGAGATATAGCGACCAACCTAATTAATATTTTGCGTTGTGTTCCACTGTGTTGTGTCTACGAGATATTAACTTTTATGCCGTTTATTAAATTAGTTATTAAACCTAGACAATAAATCTACACTAAATACTACCATAAGATAATTTTAACCAAACGACTATAAGTTGTTTATAAAGAAAATGCTTTATTCGTTGTTGTACGTAAAATTTGAGAATAATGTTCATAAATCATGATATTATTGATGTCGAAATATTATTTGTTAGCTAAGAAACCTCTTGAATATTTTGTTATCATTTTCCTGTTGTGCTGACCTTTTTGTTGCTTTTCAAACAGTATTCTCAATTATAAAGCTCTATGTAGATCCAAAAGTTGCATCACTGAAATGGAGCTGGGCTGGACACGTGGTCAGAACATCGGACGACCGGTGGACCAAAAGAAGCCTGTAATGGAGACCGAGAACCGGTAGCAGAAACCCAGGGAGGCCACAAATGCAATGGTCCGACGACATAAGAAAGGTGACTGGACATCAGTGGCACAGGATGGCTGCCGACAGGAAGCAATGGAAGTCGGGAAGGGAGGCCTATGTCCAATACTGGACTGGGTAGGGCTGACGATGATGATGATCTTGTCCATGTCTCTTTTCTTGAGCACACAAAAAACCCGTTTATTTGGCGGCGAATAAGGCACAATATGTTTTTAAGGGTTGGGTCGTCTTTCACTGTTATTTAACTTATTTGGTTGCTCACTTCTTAGATTGTTGTCTGAAGATATGTCAATATTTGGGTATTGTTGAAACCATTCACGGTCCAAGCAGATAAAAGCAGAAGAACAAGGCGTACTCAAATGTAATTCTTTAGTGACTCTTTTTTGCTTCCGTTAGAAGAATTCTGGAGCTTTACAAAACGATGAAAAATAACGAAATGAATAATTTTGAATGCTCAAAATCAAAATACCTACTTGTAAATTAATGTCATTAAAACAACGGTAGGTAACTATTCAATTCAATCGCTTAATAGAATATCATATAAACGGGGCAGCCGGAAACGCTACCAAATTCCCATTTAATTAAATGCGCCTGATCTTATAACTTTTTAATGATGGCAAACACTGACATGGGCTCTATAAAATTAATTTAAACTTATTTTAAAACGTACAAATGCAAATAGGAGCAAAAAAAGGATACATGTGCAAAAACTTTTAACGTTATGTAAAAAAACTGTATTGAATTTACTTGAAAAGAGTGATATTATAAATCCAACTATTGTGACGATAGTATTAAATCAATGTAAGTATGTTCGATTTATCAAAGGGTAGTTTTTTTATAAACTTGATCTACTACTTACAACCGTCATCTATTGATATTTAAATGGCTGGTTAACGTTATTTCATTATTTGCTAACGTAGTTACGACATGAAGATAAATAAGGACAAAACAAAGCTGCTGACTGTAGGCCGAACGCAACATCAGATGAGAGTACCTGAGTTTGTCTACCTCGGGAGCAAGATAACATGGGACATTCGGTCTAAGAGCGAGGTCGACAGCTGTATACATCAGGCTAGGCTTGCCATTAATCTTCTTCATCCATGTCCGCTCCCTAGTTGGAGCATATGGACTCCACAAATCCTCGCCATGCGGTCCTGTCCCCTGCGATTCCAGCAGTCGCATCCCAGTCAACACCAACGGCCTGAAGGTCAGCTTCGTAGAGCCTTTTAATTGTTTGGAGGGGCCTACCGCGTCTTCGATTGCCTTCTGGATGGTAGTTGAGACTAAGACGGGTTATGTCCTCTGTAGGCTTCCTGAGTACGTGACCCAGCCAGGTCAGTCGGCGGAATCTTATAGTGGTAGTGACCAGTGGTTGACCTGTTAGGTCTCTGACAACTGTGTTCGGCACAAAGTCATTCCAACGTATGCCCAGCATTCTTCTGAGGCACTTGCTCTCGAATCCTGCTATGCGGGTGTTTTGAGCGCAGGTTGGGTGCCAAGATTCACAGCCATAGAGAAGGACCGGTAGGACGCAGGCATTGTACAGTCGGACCTTAGTTCTGATGCTGAATGTATTAGACCTCCAGACCTTCCCAAGCTTGCTGAACGCCGCTCCAGCCAGTGCTAAACGCACAGAGAGTTCTCTTTGCATGGTGCCATTTTCTTCTATGTGGGCACCAAGGTACTTGAAGTACTGAACATCCTCTATGGGTCATATGGTGCCATTAATAATAGGTCGAAAATAATAGTATCGCATAATATTAACCTGAAACTGAGAGTAGTGAACTATGTACAGAGTATCTTGTTGTACGGCTGCGAGAACTGGTGCCTATCTGAAAGAGATAAACGGAGACTAGAGGCTTTTGAGATGTGGTCCTACAGTAGACTATTGGGAATTTCCTGGAGAGACCACATTACAAACGAGAAGGTTCTCCAAAGAATCGAAGGAGGAAGGCACCTCCTCAGGACCTTGTCCGTAAGGCGTGCAAGATGGATCGGCCATATAATAAGACAAGCAGGCCTCTTGCATACCATAATGGAGGGAATGACCGAGGGGACAAACTCCAGGGGACGCCCATGCCTAGAGTACCCGGAGGACCTGTTGGTGGACGTGCGATGCCAGTCATATGTGGATCTTAAAAGAGACGCACAAGGCAGGGAAGAATTGAGGGAATTGCTGCAAACCAATCTTTGGATTGAAACCAGAGAGAGAGAGAGTTACGATGCCGACTTTTGTACTGTTCGCGGATTCGATCCCAGGTGACGACCATCTTTCACGACACAATCTTTAAGTAGCTTACTGTGAAAGATTCAGAGTGTATGTAGATAGGAACATTAACAAAAATTGGTGGTGTAATTAGAAGAATTTCAAAAAAAGTATTGACATAAAGGCTAGCCTATGAATAAATAAATAAGTCAGTATAGCCGGCGAACATATTTCAGACTGAGGCAATTTTCTCCGGTCAACCGGTTCCGTCCAATCTGAAATAAAATGACCAGTGAAAAACACATATCTATGCAGGTCGAACTGAATTTTTAAATGAATCTGTGCTCACACAAAGTGAACACAAATACACTCTTTGACTCTTTCACACAAAGTGAACACAAATACACTCTTTGACTCTTTCACACAAAGTGAACACAAATACACTCTTTGACTCTTTCACATTAAGCTACTTAAAGTTTGTGTCGTGAAAGTGGAAGATGGTCGGCACTTGGGATCGATCCGATGACCTCCGCAAAGCTGGCTTCGTAACTGCTGGGCTGCCAACAACTTAAAAATAATACAATATTATTAAGCATTTTGGAAAAAGCATATAGGTAGGTATGTATATATTATTATACGAGTAGGTACAACTAATACATACGTATATAGGCCTAATTACTGTGTTGCAGCACCAATAATTGTTTGTCTATTTTCTTAACCCGTGGTAGACCCCTACCCATGTAGGATGTTTGTAAAATATATATTTTATGTTTGTAGGTATAAAATGTACAACTTTTAAATGCAAAAATCACACTCACGTTATCCAAAAGATCAAACGGATAAATTATACTAACCTTATGGTAATGGACCATCAACAAAAAATGCATATGAACCATCTTTTCTACTGAAAAATATTATGTCAACAAAAAAAACACACACAAAAAACGATAACCCACGTTCTATATAAACCATATCCGCACATAAAATGAACCTATGCAGGTCGAACTGAAGGGGTAAGTTAGCTCTATAATTTCCAAAATTCTCACCTTGCGATTTAACAATTTGGCGACACCAATCATTTCTATTGACATCGGATCTTCTTTTAGTGACAGTAAACTACCTCAATTTTACACGAGTAATGCCGAATAATAGTCTGTGGTTTAGAGAATAATATGATATACTGTATATTATTTTTACTGTACGGGAGGCGATTATCATTTCGGAGAATTCGACGTAATTCTGTCAAATGCCTTTGGAAAGTCGGAGACTACTTATTCGCTATGAGCATGATTTCAAATTCAATTGAATCATCGTAATAGGAAGATGGGTATATTTTTAATTTCAATTATCGACAGCACTTTCGACAACAGCAGAAATTTTCTTAGTTTCGTGTGACCCTGTGACAAATTTCGAAATTAATCGCGATATTAAACTTTCGAAAAAACCAAAAAAATCGTTTTATTCAACAACACAATGATTATCAAACGGAAGTATTGTTCATCCTGATTTTTCTGCGTAGGCCTCCCTCCTTATTTTACATTTCATTCTGACTTAAATATCTCTTTGTTTTTATATGATCTTAATCCACCTGTGGTCTGCATCTTGTCAATTCCGTATTTCCTTATGGCCTGGAGAATTCTGGTAGTTTTCTTTTCTTATCTGAGTTGAAACCAATCGGTTCTTGTATATCTTTGGTCTGAGGTTTTTTTCATCTATTCATTTTTCTAAGCGGTAGGCAGAGAGAACGTGCTTACATTCTACTCCATCCAAATATATTTCTTTCGCTTCTTCCACTGACATCCCATTACTTCTACTACTTTTAGGACCGAATCGACGTATACATTTTTGGTCGACTACGCTTTGTTACAACTTTCGTCTCCACCTTATTAATTATTTTTGAAATCATATTTGCAAGAGGCTGATGGACTATCAAGAGACGAAAATGTCCTACCTGGTACATTGCTGAACCATATAATGAAGGGGAAAATATTTGAAGTCAAGATTCGGGTAGATGGCAGATGTACTAGCTAAGAAATATCAGGCAATGGACCGGAACCCGTAGCGGATGAAAAAACGCTTCTGGATTGTCCAGAACAGAGAAGCCTACGTCGGAGAGATTTGACATGCCACAGGAAGAAAAAGAGTCCTATTTCAACAAGCCCAAACCATCTCAACTTATAAACTTTCATATTGTTATGTTATGACACTTATTTACAAACCACATTCATTCCTAATCTTCTCATTCCTTTCAATATTCCAAAGAGTCTTTCCACATATTCTTCGTAGAGCGCTGACCTTTTTTTGACCATCGTTATATTGTTCTTTGTAAAATGTTTTCGAAAATACCTTACGAGAAATCCTAAAAACATTATTACATAAAGCATTATTTATTAGAATTAAAGCAAAAATTTAGTTTGGAATGGGGAGGGACTAACATACCTATTTACGACCATGTTTCGGTGACATGCTGTGATATGCGACATTCCATGTTTATTCCCGAGCATTATGTATCAAAATACTATTAGTAAGCAGGTATACATATTATGTACAGACCCACAGTTTAAGCTGCTACAATGCAACAATGGTCTACCTCAAAACTAAAGGATTGTAGATAAGTTTGATCGAAATATCAATGTCCGTAAGGTTTTAAATTTGGAACTTATCGAACGTTAGATAAAAATGGTTTCCTTCAAGTAATTTTTATGGGTAAGATAGACCGTGAGCCTGATATAAGGTCTCTTGGCTACTCGATGGACAAAATGTAAAGACAAGTTGTTCACATTAGCCGAGTAGTGAGTAATTTAGTTATTTAATAATTTAGTTTAGGTTAAGACCTGTATGAACTCCTAAAAATTAGTCGGAAAGAAAGTTGAGTCGATCCATTTTGTTCCTTTTTGGCTAGTCGCGCCTCCCACACGCGTCACTGCCACATTTGAGGTATTAAAGTAAATTAAAATTAAATTATACCTAGGTTGCCTTACTAAATGTGTGGGAAACTATAATTTTAGTCTAGTTCATTATATGAAACAAAAATGGCGGTTTAGATAGTAAGATATTATCGTATTACATATTGATTATTATTTATTTACTTAGCTTTTGCCAGTCACATTCATTACGATTTTACAGGAAAGGATTAATACAAATAAGGAAGAGAGCAGCACAGGGTCAATTTTCCTGCTTGTCAGATGTTTATGTCTAAGTTATTGATAAATGCTATCGCTCCGTCGGTTAAGATGAGGAAATCTGAGAAACTGCCGTGGCTAGATTTTCTATCACACTCTGTAACTATGTGATTTATGGTCTGTCTCTCGGCTCCACAGTCGCACCCAGGGAGATCTGTCCCTACACATTTGTTTTCGAAGTCCGCGCATCTGCCGTGTCCAGTGCGGATTCTATTTCAGATTTTTCTTGGCTGGTCAGAGTTAGGTGGTGTTGTTAGGCACGGTAGGGCGTCCAAGGATCGTTCCCCAGCAAATTCGCTCCATTCGGCATTCCTTGATTCTATTACGTTGTAATTGTGGCCTTCGTTAATATTAGGTACGTTGTAATTGTGGCCTTCGTTAATATTACGTTGTAATTGTGGCCTTCGTTAATATTATTGGCTGTTCTGAGTGGAGGGTTTCTTGATCTAAGCCCATTACATATTCATTATTTTTTTATACTGTGCGTTGTTTTTTACATCTATACAAAACAATCATCTTAATACAATTATTATTCAAAGTTGAAAGAAAATGTCTACATTGTGTTGCGGGCTTTTCATTTTAAGAACCCTGTAACAATTAACTGTCCACGAATATAGTATGAACGGTTTTTCGTCAGTACTGGTTAATTTAGTTACTCGCTACTCTTCCACAATTAGTGTGAACTAGGCCAGTGTTCCGCAAACCGTGTATATGTCATATAAAAGGGTATGATCCAGTTCTGTCAGCCCTTAAGGGACACGATGTGATAGATAAAAATATGATAGTTGTATATTATGTTGAGCTGTGGCAGTTTCCGAAAAAGAGTGCATAGAGGACGTATGGCGTGCCTTTCATGTCATTTGTGGTATGAAATTTATTGCCTTGTTTCATCGATAAACTATTAAATGTGTTATTGAAAACAAATCGGTTTCCAAAAATATAGCAAAAAAAAAACGCTACTATTTTTGCTTCATATTCTTTTTGGCTCAAGTTTTTAATGGATATGGGTTTTTGGGCAGTTAACGTTCGGTTTATTTATAAAATAACTATGCCTCAAAATTTTTGTTTTACTAGTTCATTAGGTAGGTACAGTTTATTGCAGTCGTTTTTAATTTGTATTGTTTTCGCCATTTTATCTTTTTGTGTTGACTCTATGGAAAAAATACTGTGCAACAATTGAATTTGCTAGCCCAAAAAATGTACATATTTTATTAAAATTAACTAATCGGACGCATAATTTCGTAACGCATTTAAATAAAGCATGCAAGTTTCTTATCGGTGAAAAGTAATTTCAATAATGAAATTTAAATAAAAATAGTGTATTTTAGTTTAATAAAAATCTGCTTATGTAAAAGGGTTCATGACTGTATAGTAATATTTAACCCAAATTATTATTTATGTTACAAAACATAAATAATAATTGCTTTATATGAAATATATCGAAGTTGTATTTGTGTTCTATTTGTAAAAAAATAAATAATAAATAACTTGTTATTATAGAACAATCATTATAAATACATACAAGAAATTAATTATATTTAAATTTGTTTTTTTTTGTCATTTATAACTTCTATTCTGTTAACAAATAGTGAATAAAATATACAACTTCTTGACACATATAATACCGGCGAATTAACGAATGTTCCTGAAAAATTATTATATCTGCAACTCTGGTAATCTGTTATCAAAACTGTGTTTATATTTCGCATACAAAGTTATAATTTTTATTACTCATATGAACATGGGCCAAAAGAGTGTAAACATAAATAAAAAAACAGGCTATGAGTCATTAAATAAGTTTACTCGTAAAAAGTATATAACGATTTCCATAAAATAATGACAGAAGATGAAACATCAATATTTTTTTTTGGTAACAGTTTCAAATTGTCACCTATTTATCTATTTCTGGAGACAATGACGAAAAATATACGAATATGACAATTTATTGCGCAATTGAAAACGTTTTGTTGCACTTTCGTCAAATAAAAACGCATGTCAGTCGGATGTCAAAGATGGGTGAGTGTTCCGTCTTTGTGCCAAAAAAGCTTCAAAATTGTGTAATTTTAGGTTGTTCTCCAGAAATATAGAGTATTTATCTATCTTTATTATATCAAGTGACAATACAGCTTAAATATGAAAAATTTTAAATTTTAAGTAAAATATGAAAAATTTTGAATGCATTTGTATAATTCCATAAGTATAATAAATAATATTCTCTCGCATTATAATAATTTATGCCTGCATAATTATGTTTTTTTTTCAGTTGGCTATAATAATAATTTCCTTTATCTTTGTTATATTCTGAATTTAATTATAGAACGTACAGCAAAACGAGTTGATCATTTTGTACCTCCACATATTTACTTTTAATAATAGTCGCAAATGACCATGCTTTTGGTATTACACCTGTGAAAATGCACTATTACCAATCACCTTTGTTTTTAAACAAAGAATATTGACATAAATTTGATGTTGAGTGACCTATATCTTATTATATTTTGAAAAAAAGTCATGTGTACATTTTTACAGTCATCACAGACATGTTCGTTAAAAAATAATACTCAAATCTTTTGTAATGTTTATTCGACTTGCACAATGCACATATTTCCATGATATATGCGTGACAACGCAAGTGTATTTGTATCGTAAACTGTAAACAAACAGTTTAATCGATAATACGTATTGCATATTTTATAAGTAGTGAATCTTATTGTTTAGTCAACTCGTTTGTTTCAAGTAATAAGTACCGCATTGCAAACCTATAACCTTACAAAACATAGGTACTTACTTTTGGAGGTCCCTTTCCATTTTTAGACGAATTTTTCTCCGAATAACTGTCCAATAGCATTCGAGAACCAGTTCTATGGAAAGGTCTCTTCTTTTTGAAAATCTTTTTCAAATCTTCCTTGTTGTCTTCACTCGAACTCATATTTCGTACAATTTTGAGAATGTGTTTTAAATTAAATTAATTTAACTTCGTTTGATATAAAACAACGCTTCTCTACACATGCACAACATGTTGATAACATTGTCAGCGGTCGGGTAGGTACATATTTCACATAGTAACCGATTTATATCGACATAATATCGACACCTTAGATACTGTTTTTTTGGTTTTGATGTACCGCCTTGAAAGTGACATGTTTATAAAAAGAATTGATAGTTATCCGATATGCATATTATCTTACTTAACTTATATTTAATCTATATCAATCATAATCGCAAATCTTTCAAATACATACTGCATAATATTATGTAGGCATTTTACGCTTACCAATTTTGTCCCCATTTTTTGAGTTGTATTATGAATTTCTACCATTATGGAGAGGAGATGGAATTGGCTGGGAAATCTGTTAAGGATGCCGAATGACAGTTGGCTGAAGAGAGCGCTGTTTTTCCTCTCATCTGAGTCCCGAAGACGATTAAGACTCTCTCATACCGTGTTCAGTGCGGGAGGTGCTCATTGAAGCCGTGCAAGATCGAGCGTTGTGGAGGGCTCTTGTTGCCTCCCTGGGGTCAAAAGGGTAGTATTGATCGATTGACGAAAATAAGCCCTTTTAGTAAGCATTAGTATGCAACGGTCTGTGTTCGATAAAAGATTGCTAAATTTGTACCTAATGTACTTTTTTGTGGGATATTATTAAATTAGTTTTCCAAAAGTCTGTAATAAGAGTTTGTTATTTGCTATCCCGCTTTTTATAATAATTCAAATCAGGATGGAAAGAGACAAAAACTCTTCGAATACGTATAGCTTATTATTTTCACGACGAAGGGGACTTGCCTAGCAGAGTAATAGAATTACTTGCAGTGATTTTTTATGCAGTTACTGACTTCTCCGTTTTTCATTCAACCTGTTTTGAATGCTGTTTCTAGTACGTCGAATTCATATAATAATTATTATATGAATTATAGGAATTCTATGATTCTTTGAATTATTCAGTGTTACTGAACTGAGTTGGTTTGAAGCTGTGCAACTGGCCCAAGATGGAGGTACAGGGGTTAATGTTAAAGACTTATGATAACTACATATTAAATAAAACATTTGGACACTACGAAGGTCGATGCATTATATCATTCTTAACCCATGCATGCCATGAAGATGTAGGTATATGCATCTCCATTAGTGCGGGACAAAAAGATAAGTCTCAAGAAGAAGAATAAGGTTTCCGTAGAATTCATCCTTTATAATAAGTTTGTCATTTTCAGGATTCTTTTCTACACAAGGCCGCATCCAGATGAGGGTAGTCAAACCCCCTTGACCCCCACCGAATGGAGATATTTCTCTAGCTAATACCACAGAGTACAAATATTATTAGAGAGCTTTTGTGGATGCGCAGAACCAAAAACTGGTTCCTTTATCTAGTAGTCGCGTGACTAAAGATAAATTATTAAAAATAATTAATTTTACTTTTATCAACAATCATAAAACATCACAACAAAACCCATAGGTAGGTAGGTACATCCTATAACCTATAAATAATTATACGAAAATAAAAAATCTAATATCACCCACAAACGTCACAGTTTGTATGAGACTAACAGCAGTCACGTGGTACTTGTCGGGACCATGTGCAGTAGCATATTATTATTTCTTCTCAAGAGCAAATACCAGTGGGAATGCATGTTTTCTACTTTGACTAAATTAAATCCCCTTCGAAATTATTTTCTGGTTACGGCCTTGTTGCTATAGTATACGTAAATATTTTTTTTTTTTATATTATTATATTTTTATAATATTAACGGATTGATAAATAAAAATATTATTTGTACAAGCTGCATTTTCTTTGTGATAAAACTACCCTTAGATTGGAATGACGTTCTGACCCCAGGATTAGAGATGCTTGGTGAGACTTTGTGATGACCGCACATGCTCTACCTAGGGAGCGAATGTGGATTGAGTAAGTAAAACTGCCCTTTTTGCTCAAAAATTGGTAAAAGGTTATTGAAACATTGTGCAAAAACTGAACTAATTGAATGCTGTTTAAATCATGACTATGGTAAACCAATTTCGATTATATTACAAAACAATTACCAATGAATGTAAAAGTATTAAAGAACTTCTAAAACTTTTCCTATAACATAGGTATGAATGAAGTTTTATATAGGTAGGTATATGACGGTGTGCTGAATAAAAAAGTAGGTAGGTGTAAAATATATATTTTTGTCGTAGCCATCTATCGAATACTGTCGTTATTACCTACAAAATGTTTTGGTTTGGATACAAAGGTTTTGAAAAAAGAATGTGGTAGAAACTTAGGCTGAAACATAATTTCATAAAATTTCCTTACTGCCATCTATTGAATATTTTTGGAAGATAATATGAAAATAATTCAACCAATGTGAAATTAATATTTTTTGCTCATGAATGTATAAAACTTGTACAATCGAATTGTGCGAATAATAAATAAAAATTATCGATGATAAGGAAGTTTTTTCATAAAAGTTTTTCTTCTTCTTCTTTTAGGACACATTACTTTTTTGAATAGGCCGCACGTGAAATGAAATAACGTTCGAAATACCGAAGCATAGTAAAAAAATCCATAGGCACCAGGCTCATATTTAAGCAGTCTCTTGCTCAAAAATTACTTCAAACAAAAAGTTCCGCTGATATTTGCATACAAGAAAGTTAACTCATTCTTGTTTATTTCGTGTCTGTCTCAGATATATATCATAATATAAAAATACAAAATTGGTCAATATCTTAAGCATGAAAAACCTATATTCAATTGTTTTTGCCGAAGGTGCTTGGTGGTATTTTTTTATTTATTTATTTTTTATTTATTTTATTTCCCATACCAATAACATAAAGTACAATAATAAGTACAAGTACTTACAATCTATATATATATATTTATTTATTTTGGGATTTATTATCTCACTAGGCAGACGCCTGTGCCGAGATAATACTTTTTTTTTTTTATAAATACTGGAATATTACAAAAATGAAAATAACAAAAAAACATAAATAAACTATATCTTTGAGACTAGTTGCATATATGCAGGATAACAGTGCCATTCACTCCGATCACCTTTCATTCATTTTATTCATTTTAAATTAGAAATGAAAAAAAAAATGAGTCCACATTTTGTAATACCACGTTTTATTTTTAATAACCACTAACCGGTTTTTGAAAGCGACTCATTTCTTTCTCAGGCGGAGTGAGTAAGGAGTCTTACTCCATTAAAACCGGTTAGTGGTTATATAGACCTTTTTTTTTATTTTTAATATAAAAATTGCTTTTTGAAGATAAACCAGCCGAACACTGCTTTCTGACGAATAGATTAAATATTTTAATTCGAAAATTATCTTCTGCTTACTCTTTACGTAAGAAAACTCGTATTTTCCGTCCTTATAACATCCACGATGAAACAGCAAATAGCATTTCCTCTATGTGCATTCGGGCGAATTTAGAAACTATTTCAACTAAAGTAAGTACTTACATAACCTACAGTATGTATTTCTAAGTAGGTACTTTGCTAACATCCAACGTCATATAAGTCAATGCAGTGTCCATTAGTGCTCCTATAACTTTAATATTGATCAAACAATAATCTACAACCACGTGCATGCACGAACAAAATAACTTCGATTTATTATTATTATTGTTGATTATTATTTTAAGTACACAATATTAAATTGAATGGTAAATAATTTCGTTGTTGATTTTCAGTCACAACTCCGACAAACTAGTACCTAAACCTTACTATGAAATGTTTCCTTTTAAAGCTGGTTATAATTAGAAACTTAAAAGCTTATAAGAAAATTCAAATATTTTAAAGAATTACTAGCTTTCCCGACAGTCGTCCTGTCTTTACTACACATAATATGAATATTAAATGGAATTTTTATAATGATAAATCAATGATCGATTTGACTAGATGCATTGAGCTGCGAGAGATATAGCGCAGTGGAGAGCTCTCATTGTCTCTATATGCACATAAGAGGGGTCAAAAAGGAAGTAAATAGATAGATGAATAGATTAATCAATATAATGCCGAGCGATGCATCTGTTTTAAACTATGTTTACAGGACACATTCTGTCAATCAACTGACGCCAATAAATATTGAAAAAAAGTGTATATTATATTTCTAGTTTACTTGTTTATATTAGGTATACCGACCTCGGTAGCCTAGTGGCAAAGGCTCCGATTTTAGATCAAGAGGTTCCGGGTTCGATTCCCGGTCGGGTCAGAAATCTAAACACTAAACAAAACATTATAATATGTGTTTTTTCTATTGATATTTCTACACGGGGTTGGAATCCTGTCTCAGATTGGACGGGACCGGTTGACTGGTAGAGAATGCTTCAAGCATTAAGTTCCGCCAGCTATATTGACACCTATATATAGAAGAGTGTTATATATTTATTTTTAAATATTGTTACAAGCAGTACCTAAAACTTTCGAATATTCCGTGCAACTTTCTAATATTTCTCTGTCATAAAAACCTCAAGAAAAAATAAATAAGTAGCAAAATTGGTCCATCTTTCACGCGTGATGCGATGGCAATGTCAAATAGGGCTCCATTTTATACATGTCCTATAATATAAAATAAAGTCGAGCTATTGCGAACACTAGAAATCGGCTGAACAAATTTTTGTGATGCAACAGAACAATTATTAAAAATTCAAAAAATGGTTTTAAAATATAACATTAAAGTTAGTATGGAACGGAATTACTGACAACAACACCATCTGTAAAAAAAACCAAAACAACATATTTTTTTTACTAGACACCATTGAGTTTCAAAATATTGCTTCGCAGATATAATTTCTTTCAAGCTCTTTCAGAAATGTTTTTTTAACATTCATACGTATTTTTGTATAAATTACCAATTCGAAATCAATATTCATAGTAAAGACTCCAGGACAACGCCTGTCGGGAAAACTAGTATAGAGAAAAATATTTTAAAACTGAATAGAGATTAAAATTATTTATAATAATAAATAAATTAAAACACCTGATATAATTGATAAATAATGTCGTGCATGTGGCCAAACGGGAGAAACACTCAGACATATTTTGTCTGGGTGTTCTCTCCTGTCTGGTTCTGAGTATCTGCACAGACATAACGATGTGGCTAAAATAGTTCATCAAAAACTTGCCTTGAAATATGGTTTACTCGATCTTGAAGTACCTTATTATAGGTACACCCCAATTTCGGTAATGCAAAACAGTAATACTAAGTTGTATTGGGTTGGGATATACCAATACAAATTGACCGAACGATTAACGCAAATCTTCCGGACATTGTATTGGTTGATCGTAGGAACGGGATAACGTATCTCGTGGATATCAACCTAATGATGAAAATTTGAAAAAAGCCGAGCAAGACAAGATAATTAAATATCTTGATCTTGCTCACGAAATCAAGGATATGTGGCATACACCAACCACCCATATAATACCTATAGTGATATCGACGAATGGAGTTATTCCTAAGTCTCTTAAAGACAATCTAGGGAAACTTGGCATCTGTTGTGGTCTCAGATATGCCATCCAAAAGGCAGTTCTGTTGTCCTCATGTAGGATGTTAAGAAGGTTCCTTTCTATGTAGTTCGAAGATCTCTCATGATTACATTACATCGTGATGTATCATGAGAGATAATACCGATATTTTTATATTTAGTATATTATAGCATTGTATTTAATTTTAAATTAATTTATTTTTTATTAATTTTTATACAATGATGTATGCTTTATATGATATATTGTGATAAATGTTTTGAAATAATAATAATCTTTATTCGTCAATAAATATAATTTGCATGATAATTTTTTAAAGGTATAAGATGTTCATAGTTTGAACAATTTTTAAGATGCATTATATTATTAATCCATTTAAATAACTTATAGGCGCAGAAGGACCAAAAAATATGATAGACGACAAGATGCTATCTTTCGCTGCACATTGAAATGGCAGTTTTAAGGTGTGTACTGTGTATCGAAGTAACGATGTGTACCTAATAAAACAAGGGGTTCAAAACCGCGTAAACAAAAATGGGACGGGAGTGAAATTTAAGAAGGATACCTTCTAAACTCATATTTTAGAAATTTCTCAATATTATATTATTTCTGTTGATAGAAACAATATTATTATTATGTAAACAGTGTTTATCATTTTGAAGGCACAGCACCCAATCTCGAGTGAACCATTACATAATACAATGTGAATGTACATAATAATATGTTCATTATGTTCGTAATAAAGTTGAATACATCGTGGATTTACCAGGTTTCCATTAACAGTTTCCTACTTTATGAAGTTTAATGTGTAGGTACTTCTGAGAGTGTTTCAGA
This sequence comes from Mystacides longicornis, assembly GCA_963576905.1. Taxonomy (NCBI): domain Eukaryota; kingdom Metazoa; phylum Arthropoda; class Insecta; order Trichoptera; family Leptoceridae; genus Mystacides; species Mystacides longicornis. The sequence goes on from OY756429.1 coordinate 12,469,789, forward strand.
CCACTATAATTATTGTAAATAAAAGCTTCATAATGCTATACAACTCGTATTGAATATTCACATTTAGTACAGTTCACTTGTGCAGGTTAAAAATAGGAAAATGGAATATAATATGGAAATACGAGGATTGCCCGTAAAATAAGTTGTCCTGTTTGCTTTGATGTTAAGTGTGTTTCGGCACCATTGGATCATAGATTGATCTTTTTCCTTCATGTTCCTCGACGAATTCTCGTTGCGACGCTCGTTGTCGGTTTGGCAGCCGTAAAGAACGGATCTCCCGCTCGCATCACCCGTCAGGTATAGGTATAAAGTAGGCTCCGTGATTTGATTTTTGTCGTCCTTTAATAGAAAAGAATACCGAATTGTCACATGGGAGAGTCGTCGTGATAATATCACGTAGGTATGTTTGAACGAAAAAAATAAATACCCGTAACGGAAGGAGGGTCTAAGAATTTCCTCAAAAACATCACGTGGAGCCATTGGATGCAGTATCAAGAATGGCAGAGATTTAAAAATTTATATGGGAAAGAAACAAAAACATAAGCCAAATCCACTGTGTCAATTTACACCATTATTCTCAATGCTGTTTAGAGTCTTCTCATCTATTTCTTTTTAGTCCATTTTGCCCACTGCTAATTAAGGGGCTTCTCCTAATCTGATTGGACTGTTACTGTTGCTTACTGAAAGTTCCACGCCATCCAAATATCAAAATGTAGTATGTATGTACCAAATATCAACAGCTATGCGCAAAACATTCCATTTTTTTTTTAAATTGACAGAACTATCAACACCACCCATATAAGAAGGCCTTAGCGCTGGCGGCCATTTTTCCTCAAGCGTCACACCCGACCCGTGCTATGTGATACATATCATAGAGTACAGGTAAGTACATACAGATATAAGGCATGTGCAAACTGCAAACTGGGCTTTACAATGTGACGTCACACTCTCAGAGCTAAGGATTTCTTATATAGGTGGTGTTGGAACTATTCATATAATAGTTTCCTGCCATTCACAAGAATATTAAAATTAACAGTTGATTTTATATAACAAACAAAAGAAATATTAATTTAATTACCTACACAACCACTCGTATTTGGATAAAAACTTTCCATGCTAAAATTAAAAACCTGCTTGGGGTAGGTACTAGATGTTGAAAGTAGCTAAGATTTCATTTGATGGGCCACGGATTGAAAATTGACTACGTCATAGAAAAAGCTGTTAACGTTTAATAAACATACTGGACCCCTATTCTATAGCAAGTGTAGGGTAGTCACTTAAAAAAAGTGACTATTAGGCGATACATTTTGTATGAAAAACGTCTATACGTATCGAATGCGAGAATCGCATATAGACGTTTTTCATACAAAATGTATCGCCTAATAGTAACTTTTTTAAGTGACTACCCTACACTTGCTACAGAATAGGGGTTCTGAACTAAAAAGGCAATAGGTAGCTATAACACGATCGAAAGCTCATCCCAGTTCAAATGTAAATTACTTTCATATCTTGGGGTTACGCAGTTCCAAAGGGAACACAAATACATATTCGACAAACCTTGTGTCTTGAATAAGATATGCTGGGCACCAGGGATTAGGCCCTTGACCGTTCGTACGAAAGTCATTGAATGAACCGCTAGGATACAATAAAATTGCTGTATGTTTTGCATTCAACAGTTTGTACTTATTTTCTTACTTCATCAGATCACGCGTAAAACGCAGTTCGATTTTAATCATCGATGAACCTTGCAATTATAATAATTATACTATTGATAGATTCAATTTATTACGATCTTTTTCTAAGGTTCGGTACTCACTTGCGCCGCGAACGTGTATCGTTACATCAACTTTATCAAAAGGATGCATATTTTGTTCCGCTCGCGTTCGCTTTTCGAATCATGTACTTATATACACTTAATCTTTCGATTAAATTGATGCAACGTCAAACACGTTCGAGGCGCAAGTGAGTACGTACCTTAAAATGGATAAATTTTGAGATAACTTCGGTTGAAAATCATTTTCTATCTAGGTATCTCAGTCGGTTTTATGGAAAGACGTAGAAAATAATATTTATTATCTAAACTAAATCATAAATTGATAAATTCACAATATCAATATATATCACTAGCTGTCCCACCCGTCTACCTTCGACCTAACCCAATTAAAAAAATAATTTTGATTTTTTACATGAATAAAATGCAATTTACGACATAACAAACTTATTTTTTATTGCATTATGTAATAGTTATTGTCGATTCGGATGCGGGATGATGTTCGATGGGTCATAAGATAAGTTTGAAATCAAAACAATTCCTCTATAATTGCTTTACTTTTGAAAAAAAATCCAAGAGATGGCGTTGCAGTAGGAAATACATCACATGTGATGTATGTTTACTTATTGTATATATTGTTGAAAGAATAGACCCCAGTTAAAAAAAGTTTTACTGAATTATTATGGTAAAGATAAAAAGCATTCATAATTGTATAAAAAAAACAAATTAAATTTAAACGCAATGCTATACTCTCTAATGATACATCACGATGTAATGTAAACATGGGAGACCTTCGAACTATAGAGAAAGGAACTTTCTTAACATCCTACATGAGGACAACAGAACTGCCTTTTGAATGGCATATCTGAGACCACTATAGATGCTAAGTTTCCCTAGGTTAGGAATATCTCCATTCGATGATATCCCGTTGAATAATAATAATAATAACTTTATTACAAACAAATATGATATATGAAAACAAACCAAATCAATATCATTTAAGATAAACAAACACATTCAAGTGCGATCTCGGACACCCTCACTAGGCATAACCTGTGTCCATAGAACCAGCCTTCTTCTTGAAAAGCCACACAAGGAAAACGATACAATACATACTAAAGTAAAAGAATATCCTAACATAATATAAAAAGAAAATAAATAAAAATATATAATGCCAATCTTTGATTTCTTGAGTAAGATGAAGATGTTTAATTATCTTGTCATGCTTGGCTTTTTTCAAATTTTCGTCATACGGCATAGTGATATGCATGAGATATGTTATTGCATTCCTACGATCAACCAACACAATGTCCGAGCGATATCGTTCGGACAGTTTGTATTGGTATAATATGCCAATATAATACAACCCAAAATATTATTGTTTTCCATAACCACATAAAGCAAGACGGGCATATTATAAATATGAAACGAGGTAGGTATGTATATAAACTAAACTCACCCTGTTGAGTTCATCTTCAGTTGTTTGGTTTGAGGGTTGCGCCATTGTCAAATGATTTCACCAATAATATAATTAACTCACACCCACACTCTTACGACCCGATAGTAGCATCCACGCTACAATTACCTGCCATTATTATTACTTGGAGATGTTGTAAAATGTCGCCAAATACTGGTTGACATAGCACGATACAATACATTTAAATTAATAAAATAGTACATAATAACAATTCTAAACATTCTATTAAAGAAAATATTTTATAGTTCAAAAGTTGAGTCAAATCAATTATTATCACGTTAAACTCATCATTGTTCGTTAAGTAGTTGGTACTGATATTTTTGTCGAAATTTTTATCAGGAGTTAGTATGCCGATGCGACACTCGGCCCGCAACTACGTTGGAAGGAATCCTTTGAGAGAAGCTCACTAGGGCAAGCTGTAACAAAATCCCCAACCAGGTTTCAGTCAGCAATACAATATCATTTACATTCTACTCGTACCTATATCTAGCTTCGTATTATTTTAATAATTTATTTGCGTCACAACTTCTCCGGCTAGTAGATGTATTTTACGAAAATTATTTTCAGCCACTGGCGTTTCTTCTTTGACATTATTAATTCTCATTCTTGGATTGTCACTTCAATCGTATTTAAAGGACCAAATATACAATATCTTGAATGAATGAATGAATGAATGAAGATGGAGATATTATGTGAATGATCGTTAAGCACAAATTCATACTCTTCAGTTTTAAACCACGAAAGTGCACATTTAGATTTTCTGAGTTGGCGTTTGGTTACATCTTAGAATGTTGAAAGTTCTTTGTCGAACCAGCTTAGAACGTTAGGAGCTCTAAGACATATTACAGTGCATATAGATGTTTGATCTTACCGAATCTAATAAGCTCTGCAGAATCAGTTACATGGAATCATTGATCAATTTATGTCCATATAATATACTGCATGTCCTATACATTTCTTTCACAATAATTTTTGTGGGTGATTTTCGTAATTGAATTGTTTAAAGTAAAATTTTTCTTAAGTAACCTTGATCAAAAATATCATATATGAGTTGGCAGTTGTACAAAGAGACATAGAGGATAGCGTATTATTAGGGTTTTTTTAAAGGATATAGGTATGGATACACGTGAAGATGAATGTCATCGAACAAGTGGAGAAGGTAACTATTCCGAAATGAGCAGATGAACTAAAAGTGGTTAAATGGTAACCCAGACAAGAGAAGTATTCGTTAAGATCTAGTCCTGAAAAATGGGCATAAGAATCTAGACATAGAAAAGGAAATAGAAATAGGCAAGAAAGAAGAGATGGATATACCTATTCATATTCTGGCACCAAATACGTGACAGCAGTAGCAGTCTTTGAATTTGGTTGCTCTACCTACTTGTTCTACTAAATTTCCAACCATAGGCATAGATGAGAAATAATTTAGGCAGGCAACCTGCTAGATGCACAGAGAGGAATGGATGGAATTGGGCTGATGAAGCAAAAGGAGAAGACCTCAAATCCAGCAATTGCAAATATACTCATCTTTTTTTATTTCCTATGGCCATGCATTTTCATGGAAACATGAGTTGTAGATGGTTTTATCACATCCGCCACTGATGTTTATTAATCGAAATACAACGACAGTAAGTTTATAGCCTAAAAGCACGCGACCTGTATTAGCGACTTTTTAATTGAATAAACAGAATATAATACCAAACAGACTATATGGGGTTTATACGACCTGAAACGACAGGACCAGCGTGGCAAGTTTTAGTAAACTTTCTAATTTAAATGTTTCTGTCTATTTTTGTATTTAATAACTATCGTGCATGTACGTCGATGCCCCAGATTTAATGTATAATTGACTAAGAATATAATATTTTAACTCACTCTTCTTGAATATGTAACAACTAATGACTCTAATATTTCATTACTGATGTTCGATTTTTAAATGGAACAAACCACTACGGGCTTACGAACGTCTTCTACTGTTCTTTCACACTAACGTTCGCCATTAGGTGGTAATGTTATAGTCTCCGAAACTCCTAATCATGAAAATTCTCGACATGTTCAACATTCTGAAATGGTCAATTATTCATATTCAATGAACTTTGTAATATTTTATTTAATGACTGTAAGTTTGTTTGAATAAAAATAAAAAAAAACATGTCGAAAAATCCAATATAATACCTATGCGACAAGTAGATATTTAATAATTAATGAAATATAGAGATAAAAGTTGGAAATTATTGAGAACAAGAGAGCAACTAAATTTAAAGACTGCGACTGCTGTCATCTGTCAGTCTTCTTGTATTAGTTTGCAGTCGCACAGACATCTTGCATTTTTTCACAGATTTATAATTCAGGCATATTTCATGGGTAGGTACTCATCGAATGTTATTTTGAAACAAAGGAATAGTGCTGTAATGTCATTTTTTTCTTTTATGTATGGTAATTACTTTCCGTGTCCGGACTAAACTTTGCCACTCCAGTAAGCCGCAACATAAATTATTGTTTTGTCATTATTTACTTATATATCAGATCTTTAGATGTGTACAACCCTTCTCTTACAATGGGAACTGGAGCGAATAGCTGTCATCCTGTTTTACGGCACATTCGTAAGGCACCATTTGGAGGTATATCATTATCTCTAAAAAATTGTCCCCCATTTTGAGACACCCACTCTCAGTCTATCCTTCGTTTAGGATTGACAACAGTGGGCATGGGAGTTACTATTTACCTATTTCGATTCATAAATTAAGGAGAATTTGTTGTATAGAATTCTTAATTCGAATTCCCTGTATAAATTCACTTTCCCACCAACGGCAACGTGGTGTAGTTTTTATAGTTAGCTTAATGTAAAATTCTCTCGTTGCCAGGGTGGTGGCCAGCCAGTAATGGCTGCAGGTGGTACCTAACGTTCTTGCTTACAAACACAAAATTTGACACCCAACCGACGCGACGCGTAACTTGTAAGGGGCATAATATGTGTGTGTTGATGTGTACGCCAGCGTTTCCCAGGTAGGCGGCCTTAGTCGGTCATTCACTCAATAAATTTAATGTTCTGGGGCTTTCTATATAATAGAAATAAATGAACGACGCTATACGCCGGCGCATCCAGCGCAGGCCCATTACGGAGAGGAGATGGGCATGGCTGGGACCAGTGTTGAGGATGCCGAATGACAGTTGACCGAGGAGAGCGCTGTTTTTCCTCCCACCAGGGTCTCGAAGACGTGGAAGACCCTCTCATACCGTGTTCTGTTCCTTCGAGGCAGAGCTGAGGGAGTTGGACTTGGTGTGGGAGGAAAGCATTGCGCAAGATCGAGCGCAGTGGAGAGCTCTTGTTGCGTCCCTATGCTCCTGAGTTGAGTTCAAAGGGAGTTTTTATCTTGATTGATTTGATCTTGTCCTACATACACACATTCTTTATTTAAACCCCACTTAGGGGCATAGGGAGGCAACAAGAACAGCCTGAATTCACCCTTACGGAGTCCATGCGTCAAAGACTAATTTTTTTTCGCTTTTACTAGCCTGTGGGGTTTAAGGACGTGGAGTACCGATCTGATTTTTCGATTTCCTGCCTCTTACAGGATGCTCGAAAAACCATCACAAAAATCAGGGGTGCTATTCTAAGCCGTAAACCCCATGGCAGTACCTAAATTGAATTTAAATGTAGAATTATTTTATTTAAAAATAGAACGAAGTCAGATCCTGTTTAAATTATTTATTGATTCCTAATAACGTTAGGAAGCTCGTAATAAAAAATCCACAAAGTTAGTCTAAAAATGTCATATTGTTAAGAATTATTATTATTATTATTATGAATAGGTTAGCTGGAATGTAACCACCCGCTTTTATGGTATCACGAACATCTCATCAGTATGGGGACTGTCATTTCAACATGGAAGACAGGATTGTTATGAATGGAAACGAACTTTGGATAAATTAACATTGCTTTTTATTAAATTCATTTGTTTGCATACATGTATTCGTTTATAATATCCGATATCCACTGTGTATTTCTATTTTATGTAACTATGTTTGGACTTAATAAAAATTTAAAGTAGGATAATGATATACAAACTATTTTTTGACTATATCCATTTTTGTGAGTGAGTCCATCCATCAATGAGTTGTTACATATTCTTTAAGATCTAGTCCTGAAAAATGGTCACAAGAATCTAGACATGAAATGTAAACTGTTTGATGCATGTGTGTTGCCCATTCTCCTGTATGGTTGTGAGTCCTGGCACCTGACCAAAGCCCAGGTAAAAAAGTATCTGCATTTGAAATAAAGTGCCCCAGGAGAATCTTGGGTATAAGATGGTACCAACGCATCATGAACGACGATGGTACCAAAACATATAGCAAAATGTAAACGGTAGTAACAATAATGAAATGTAACAAAACAAGCATGTATGTACATAGAGTCTCAGAACATAATACTATCTCTACTGGATGATTGGGTGAAAAAGACCCATTATTTTGATAGGAAAGGCGGTTCGCAAAGATAATCCTCTCCAGGTATCATGGAATGGAATTGCAAATTATTTGAATGTTTGTGATAAAAAGTTTTATTGGTACAAATTAATATGTTATACATTTATAATTTTGTAAATAGCTCTGAATGAAGTACATTTTAAAAATCTTCTTAAGTGGTTTGTATAGAATGAGTCTATCCCAGACAGTAAAGTTAAGGGATGATATATACATACATATAAACCATAAATAAAGAGGTTAGTAGTCTAACGGTTCCATTACCGACATTCATACTGAAGGTTTGGGTTCGATCCCAGGTGCCGACCATCTTCCTCTTTCAAGACACAAAATTTAGTGGCTCACTGTATAGTTTCTTTGTATTCAATTGAGTGAGACCGGATTCGTTAAAAAAAAACTTCTTTTTCTATTAAAACCCTACTTTAAAAAACAAATTTATACTAATCGATCTGGGCTTTCCGTATGCAATCATTCCAAACGAAAGGTGAAGTCATGATATATTAAGTAAGTTGCAAAGTTCAACTTTACTACGAAAATACGGCTTTAAAATTAGTTTATGTTCTGAAATTTGATTTCGTGCATAATTATCTGCATTCATGTGTTTTAAATTAGAAACGAAATGTTATACTTTAAACATTATTTATTATGAGAAAATCGATTCTTATATTCGAAGACTATTAATTTCATGCACACATTAAAGAGAACGTTGTTAGTCTCAAGGAATCTGAAGAAATTTTACAGATCAGTGTAACGCATAATCGTTAAATTTCAGCATTACATTATAACTTTAAGTATTTTAACATAACATTTGACTTACCTCTGAGAATAATAAAACTCTCCAACAAATTTAACCAGTTTTTAAGCGCATTCGAAGATGCCCATAACACAAATAGATTCACGTTTATATTTGCAAATAATTATAATACATAGCCACACCAAACAATAATTTTAATGAGATTTTGCAAGATTTATAGTTTTACGGATAATATGATGATTATAACACTAAACATAATACTAACAACTTGTTAACTTTTTTACTCCAAGGAGAGCAGTTCGATATAATAGTGAAGTGGTTGCATCGAGTGAGCGTGAAAACAAAAGAGTTTTAACACGATTGCCTACTTGAATAGCATTCACCAATTTATTTACCACCGGGAACACATTTCATTATTACATGCCTTCCCCGAACCCATCCGTCTCGTCAAAATTGACGGTTGATGTATTTGAGGTCTTCTTACATATCGAGACTTAAGATGGATTATGAATCTATGTGTTGGTAAAAGACATGAGATACGAAATTGTAGCATTCGTAATATGCAAAGGAACGTATGCATCTTAGAGTAAGAGAATACTATGGAGGGAGCGATAGGTATATTTCCTATTGTTCTCGCATGAAGCCGATTTTTAGACCTGCACGAACTTCACTCTTGTACTTTTTATGGCAGTCTGTGGAGCGATATTTGAATCAATTTGAATAGTGCGTTGTGTCAAAGTGACTTGTTCATGATAAAAGCTGTTTTTTTTCTCGAAAACATAAATTTGTTTGCATTATTTTGTGAATTAATATTCAACATTAAACATCATGTGGAAATGTAGTGTTTTTGGGTGAACAAACGGCGATAAAGATAAAAAAATGGGTATTTCCATGCAAGGGTGAGTATCGAAGTTTATTTGTAATATATTATCATATATAACAACTTTTCTCTAATATTTCATAAACCTGATATATAAAGATGTATTATTTTATTGTTATACGTCATTTATTATTGAAAAATTGAATTAAAAATAGTATTTTACTTAAAATAATGATTTGTTGTGTGTATGACATTTTATGTGTAGTGACGCCAAAACGGCTCATCGATGTTATAATCGAATAATTATTTTTGATAATTTTTTGACCCGTAAAGCTTTACTTATCGATATTGAATTACATTTGTATATTTAAAATAAAATATGTATATGTATATTATATTTATCTTTCTGTGAAAAAATAGTAATTTCGTACGACATAATGAGCTATTTGTTAGCTTGATTCTGTGTAAACATTTTAGTATATCATGACAGAAAACAATATTGAATGTGAATTTAAATGATACACTTGTCTTATTTTCTAACTGTTTGTATGTTTTAAGATTTTCCGAAGATGATGGATGATGGGCAAAGGCAATGGATTGCAGCAGTAAAAAGGGAACATTGGACACCAAACATACTTCATGTATATCGTCGGGTCCGTACACTTCCATCCATCAAATATCCACCCTAGTCCTAGTGGAAATATTATACAAAAATTGGCATTGTAACAATAAAATGATTTTTCTTGTAACATTAATTATCAAAGGAATATAAACATTTCCATAAAATGACATATTTTTTTTATTTTTCATAACCTTATAATTAATGACAACCATTACGCTTTTCAGTTTTCTAAACTAAGTACATAATATGTGTATGATGAAAAATTCCGCCACGTTTCGACAAGCACTCATCATCTTCATTACTGCCTTGGTGTGAAGCCTGCTTTCACTTGAGCTTGTCAAAGCATCGTGAGATTTTTGATAACACACACACACGCTGTGAAGTAATTCTTAACAAAATCAACATCATATCATAATCTACGTGAAAACAAAAAAAAAATTACTTATGCACTTTATTTCAAAAACAATTTATGATATAAGCGTTCTCATACGATGGTTTTTAATGGGCTATGAAATTCGATGTAATTGTGTCATACATTGATCATCAATGACATCTGTAGCATTGGCATCCATATGGAGCCAACTTCACTTTATCACTTTTTATGGCCCTGTCCGCCATTTTTAGGCTTCATTTTTTCGCAATTGTGCTCCCTCCATAGTATTCTCTTACTCTAAGGTATGCATATTACAGGCATTCGCAGGAGAAACGAAAAATAAGCATCTAACAAAAACAATGAATTGGAATAGTGTCATTAGCTTCATCATTATTTTTGGATGTAATGCCATTATAAAAAAAATAAAAGCAAATAAAAAATAAATAAATTATGAATAGAATACTGCAGCCCGTAGAAACATAACATATCCAAACATGGACTATCAGAAACCCTTACCTGATTCTTATTTCTATAGAAGCTAGTGCACTAGCATTGTACCCAGGATACGAAGAATCAAAAAGGATTTCCACATTCCATTAGTCGACAGTTCGAAGCGAGGAGTGACAATGCTTCCCACAGGCCTACTATAGGGAGCGAAAATTGACAACAAATTATTTGAATGAAAATCTGAAAGAAAGGTGACTGCTTTGGGCAGCCAAATATGGAAAACTAATCGGGCTTTTAGTAGCTTTTGAAATGTGTTGGTACAGATGCATTCTAGGATCCATTAGACTTGATAAGAGAAAACAGTGTAACTCCCAAAAAGGTTTGCCAATCAATGTACTAATTGGATAGACCATAACATCAGGCAACCGGGTCTGCTCTTTACGATCTACGAATTAATGATTCAGAACGAAATCGACAGAATCCGCCCAGGAGATAGCTAAAGAAGACCTGAGGCTTTACTCTGCATTTACATCGCGACTCCGATCCAATTCTAATTTGAAACTTTTTATGCAAGTAAAAGCAGGTAGTTGCACTGGCGTCCAATATAAATACTTGGAAATCAAACGTCATGGTTGTTTGATCATCGGGTGTGACCCGAAAACGTAGAATATACAACCTCCATACGAGGAGAGCCGACTCAAGTTAGGACGAAGAACAGAGAAGTCTGTATGTAACGCCCGAACCTGTTCATCTAGTTTTATAGGACGAGTTGGTATTAAACTGTGAAACAGTGTGAAGTTGGTGTAAAGAAAATAATGTGAGTTGTTTTTTAGTTTAGTATGATTATTAGGAGCCGTTTATAGGTGAGAGGTGTGGAAATCAGCGGTTCAGTACCAGTCACCAGTAGGTAGCACCGAGGCTAAAACAGTCCTACGTGCATCGTTTACCCATTAACCTTCTCTAAGTTATCGGCTTTCTAATCTAGAAATCTATACCAACTTACATTTTTCGCAAATAAGAATTTAGCTATTAATAAGCCACACATATTGCTTTACGTTCACAATAAAATATTTTATAGTGGGCAAAATGATTATTCCGTCACCTCGTTCCGAAAAGGTCTAACTATTACTTTTTGAAAAGATAATACAAGGTCTTAGCCAAATGAAGATTTTCCTTTAGTAAGTAACAATGCGACTGCAGTTGTTGCTTTTCAAACTAAGCAATTAACAATTTGATACGGTATTTGCATGCATCCGTTTTATACGCAAATGAACCTACACGACGCAGGCACATTACTTGTAACAGTTGTAACATTATGGTTAATGCTGGGACATTGAAGATGCGGAGTTTGGAAATTGTATGGGGGAAGAAGTGATTGGTACCGCAAAGATCGAGTGCAATGTAGAGATCTCGTTGCCTCCCTATGCCCCTAAATGGGAACATGCACAATTGCACAAGGGAGAGTTATTTAATTATAAAAAGTAGACAAGTTTAGGCCTTGATAAAATTTTAGTATTGATACAAATCGAAATAAGCCACAGAATTAATCATCTGTGCTGCTCTCCAAACTGCAAACTGCTCTCCCTAAAGTCACAGGACCAACGACCAACGGTCTATAATTGAGACTCGTCCAGTACTCAACGGTATCTTTAAGGCTTGACATCTTTGAACGGTTAAAATACCTACTACTTATGTAGAATCTATGGACCAGTCAGAGATGAAGAATACTGCCATATTAATTAGGTACCTCTATTATGAAATCAAAGTAATTAAAAGTAAAGTTCAAAGATCGAGCGAACCGTCCTTTCTCAAGGAGATTTTCTGTAGAAGACCAGCTGGGAGAAGCCGGTTTGAAATAAATACCCATGCTAAGCTGATTAAGATGGCCGGACGGAGCGGAGATAGACCTATAGAATTGCCGTGGATGGACGTAGCTTGGTGAAGAACTGTACCCCTATTCAGTAGCAAGTGTAGGGTAGTCACTTGAAAAAAGTGACTATTAGGCGATACATTTTGTATAAAAAACCTTTATATATACCTACGTATCGAATGCGAGAATCGCATATAGACGTTTTTCATACAAAATGTATCGCCTAATAGTCACTTTTTTTCGTACACTTGCTACAGAATAGGGGTCCAGGATGACACGGAGAAATCTTCTAAACTTAATATGCTGGCAGCAATATCTACCAGTCAATCTTAACGAAAGTTTTCATAAACTATGATGAGATGAGAGAAGGTAGGTATAAATAGTAATATTAATATCTACCTAAATTAAATAATGTAGGTACCTACGATTTTAAAAATAATAGCTAACTTTTATAAGATAATATAAAAATATTTATTTTTTTCGACGTAGATATTTTTATTATGAAGTAATGTTCAGCGTATGTAGTACAAGTATTACTTTAATTTCATATTTTTTAAACGCCATCTATCAAATTAGGTTCGAAATATTATGAGCATTGCGCTTTACCACTACAATACGCCTGACAGTGGTGTAGGTGTTGTTTGGACTTTACGCTCCAACTACGCCGGCACCATTGATTAAAAAAATAGAGTTCTATACAAAATGGCGGCGCCGTAAAAGGGCGGCTAATTCAAAATCTTTTTCCCGAGATAGCAGGACCGTTTTAGGTAGGTATATTTTAATAGATTTTTTTAAAGTTTGATTTCAAACCGCACAACCCATTCAATAATATTAACTCGTACCTATTTGTAATTAATATTATCCCTAGTTGCTATTTTACAGCAATTTGTTTAATTATATATAAATTTTAAGTTATTAAGTTTTATTTCGGTTCATATAGGGGGAGAATAAGTTATATAGAAAGAATAAACTATCCCCCATTTAATAGAAACTTTATTAATACTAATTACTGATAGATTGGCGAATAGGGGTACGAACGTCACAAAAGACCGGCTTTATACCTACGCATACTTACCTACTTATAGAAATTGGAGATTTTTGTATAAGTAGTTATTAATCGTATGGTCTTATAATATGTAGGTATGTCAAATCTCATACAAAATATTAAAAATATCAATCGATTACTTGAGCAATAGCAATTTTAATTTTTGACAAGGAGACACTATATTCCAATATACCTACCAATATATATTTTGTTATTTATTTTTAAATTTTGAATTGACCATATTTTATATTATTTTATTATAACTTTTTATATTAATTACTTAATTTCATTTTATAAATTTGACAACCGATGGGCGACATTTTTATTTTTTGTATAGTTTTAATCATCAACTGTATTTTATTCAGTAATATGAACCTACTTACACGTATATTTTCTTATATCATCACAATAAACCTAACGCATAGGTAAATCGTAGACTTCACGATAGATTTTTATTTCTCACAGTACATTGCGTACATTTTTGTGGTAATGTTGTTTATTAAAATGATTAAAAGATGAGCGTGTGTCTCGCTAAAATTCGAAAACACTACCTGGACCGATAAGGCTTAGTTGGATTTCGAAATATTCGGAAAAGCTCAGGGTATTTAAACAAGTTTATAAAATATGGAATAATTGCGAGGAAAATAAAAAAAAAATGTTTTTTTTTTCATACAAAGTGTTCTTAATTCCTACCTGTTAGATGTGTCACTGTTTTATTGGTTGTGTTGCGATTGGAAATAAATGATGTTCCTAGGTCTTAGGTGATACAACGATTACCGAATCATCTTACACCTACCAATTTTTTTTTTTTATAAAGTTCTAAAATGTACTTACTTTTCGAATCCGGTCTATACCTTGCAACGCCAGTAAGCAGCGACAGTCATCGCCTTGTCGTTTGCCAGGATAAGGTCTTGCAGGCGGCAATTTTCCCCAATTAACGGGCATGTCAGGAGGTGGTCGTCGTCTTGGAGCTTACCACACTTACATTCAGTCTCATCTGCAGAGAAGAAGCACCATCTATGTAGGTGCCTCCTACACCCCTGGTGACACCAACCCTATTGTTATACAACGAATAACAAGGCGTGTTACGTTGCAGGCTAAAAACATTTTACTTATAGTTACCTACATTGCTAAAGGTTGATTGATTTAATCATTAACCGTTACATAAATCTTCAATAGATAGTAAATTATGTAAAAATGTAATATTGAACTATGGAATGGGCGTAAAGTTAATTTTATGAATTAAATGCCCGCATCCTGTGTTAGATACAGCGGCAACAATTAGTAGTCAATGGACGAGTCAAGAGTTACATAGTAGGTAGGTCTGTGAGTGTGTTGGTAGGTATATTGTGAGGAATGCGTGTATGACCAGAATAATTTGAAAATATTATTACCATCAGGCCCGCCGTTCATTGACAGCTTTGTTGTATAATACCCATAACTACATAGATATAGGTATACCTACCTACTAACTTCTGGTTTTTAAACGTAATGCAAACTTTTGACTTGATATAGGTAGGTGCCTAAATAACATACTTGGAATCATAATCACAGATAGTCTTTATACCTATACTTAAATAGCTTTCCCGACAGACGTTGTCCTCTGTACCTACCCCTATAGTATAAATTATCGTTGGCTCGAATATCGAACGATCATCGAAAGAGTTTCGAGAAAAAATCCATACAAAAAGATCGAACGATTCGATCGTTTGGTGTTAGAACACTATTTGAACACGCTAGTAAGCGCTTATTAGCGTGCAATTAGCTTTTGAAAGAACTCGTACTATAGCGTCACCGTGGTCGTAAGTATGATATTGATGTATTCATATTTGTATAAGTAAGTATCCAATCCAATAATTTACCTACTACTTACTTTATCCACATTCGCTCCCAGTGTGGAGCATGTGGACGCCACGAAGTTCTTCCAAGCCTCTCTATATCTTGCGCCAGTTGCACAGCTTCATCCCAGCTTAGTCCAGCATCTTGTAGACCTGCAGCGAATGCCCGCTTGCTTATTAATTTCGGCCTGCCTCGCCTTCTTGTCCCATGCGTATAGCAGAAAAGGCTTGCATATTCAAGACTCTCGGAGAACATGGCCAAGCCAGCTCAATCTGCAATTCTGGATTACTAACGTGATTGGTTGTTGTGCATGCTGTTCTAGCGCGTACGGTCTCATTTGAGACATAGTGGTACCTACCTACTAATCCCCAAAATCTGTCGCAAAAATCTGCTCTCAACACTAAGGATCTTCTTCTGTTGAGCCTTCGTCAGATGTCAGGATTCACAACCATATAACAACACTGGCATAATGCACGAATAAAAAAGAGGCGACACTTTTGGTCTTGGTGATAAAGTTGGTGGATTTCCACAGTTTTCTCATGCTGTTAAAGGACGAACTCGCCGTTGCAATTCTTATGAAGAGTGCGAATTGTTAGATTTTAAGAGTTTGGTGTTTTTGAAGTGAAGTTTTTTTTAAAGTAGTAATCGTGTACGTACAGTAGTTAATTCCTAATATTACCAGCCCCTTTCTCTCGAGAGAAATCTAATCAAAATTTTCTTTACCATAAGCTCCTAAAGGAATTTCGAAAAGTTGATAGAGTCTTGTAGCGCACTGGAAACAAGACCGAACGACGATCAATGTGAGGCAGTGAGGCACTTACTTATAGTTTGAGATACGAACGAACTAAAATGCAAAGAATAGTTTTCCTTCCAGAACTAACGGCTTATCAAATTAAAAAATTCCATAGAAATGTTGAGAATTTTAAAGAATTTATTTAGATCATCCGAGTACCATCGCATTCTTTTGCTTAGAAGAAATAAATCTCATTAACCAAAATATTATACGAAAGTAGAACTTTTTATGCGACGTAATGATAGGTTTATAGGCGTTAACACCCCAGCCTTGACTCTCACTGACCTTCTCACTTTTGATTGGATCGACTAATGTTTCTAATATTTTTTGTTAATTCTCTCCAGAAATAGACAATAGGTAGATGGAATGCAAATCGATGCAAGAAGACGACTTCACATAAAATTTTCAATTCAAAATGTTATAGTTTGTACTAGAAAATTTTGTGCGAGCCTAATTACATATTATGGAATAAAAATCTGTAGGTACCTATTTACTAATTTCGAATTATTTCTAAGGTAATTTTTCTAGGATTTTTTGACATTAAAACATGTCGAAGATTCCGATGTAATTTCTGGGAATGAGACGAACCTTAAACGGTGAACGTTGTTAACGTTAAGTAATTACACTAAGCCAGCCTTTGAAACAGCAGTAGGTATAAAAGACCGTCAAATGCCCGTAGTGGTTCAAATATAAAAAAATTGGTACCTCTTAAAATCGAGCATAAATGGACTGAATGACTGGAAAAATTGAAAACAAATATGTAGGTTGATAGCTAAAATAACACACTGATGGACTTGGAAATGATGTCAAGAGGTTGTGCAGCAACCTATGAACAACCTTTCTAGATCTTTACAAATGTGTAACAAATAATGACTCTAAGAATAATTCACTACTGATGTTCAATTTTTAAATGGAACAAACCACTACGGGCTTACGACCGCCTTCTACTGTTATTTCGAAATCTGGCTTAGTGTGCATGATCACTTTACGTTAACAACGTTCGCCATTAGGTGGTAATGTCTAAGTCTCCGAAACTCCTAATCATGAGAATTCTCAACATGTTCAACATGTCGTAAAATCTCATGTAAAAGTATACTACAAGTAGGTAGATATTTAATAATTATTAATGAAATATAGAGATAAAAGTTGGAAATTTTTGATAACAAGAGAGCAACCAAATTTAAAGACTGCGACTGCTGTCATGCATTTGGCGCCTTCGCCTTTCTAGCACCTCCTGTCCATATATTTCTGACTGGAAAATAAATACGGATGACGTCGTTTGATCTGTAAATTCTCACTAACATAATATGGGTAGGTAAATACTGTGGTGTCGTGGTAGTTTGGTTGTATGAATGAATGGTAAAATATTTATGTTTTACAATATAAACAATTGGAGCGATGCACGTCGATCTTTATTTACTTAAAGACAAAATGGATCCGTTTAATCTTATAGGTTTGATTTGTTTCTACTTTTGATTAGGTATATACATATTATATCTTGTAATATGTAATAACAATGAAGATGTATGTTTAATTCATAGGTTGGTGGGTGCCTGCTCAATTGGATGAATATCAAGGTATTTAATTATTTTTAGTTATTGTTCTAAATTTGAATTTGTTTTCAAATTTGTGGGTGCCTACTCAATTGGATGAATATCAAGGTATTTAATTATTTTTAGTTATTGTTCTAAATTTGAATTTGTTTTCAAATTTGTGGGTGCCTACTCAATTGGATGAATATCAAGGTATTTAATTATTTTTAGTTATTGTTCTAAATTTGAATTTGTTTTCCATTTTAAGGTAATTTTTTATTTTCTTCTAGAAATTATTGTATATTCGCTCTTCATGGTGATGAATTTGTTTGTAATTTATTTTAAAAAATAAATCATTTTATAACCCGATACGACTGCATAGTTCTCATTAATAATTATTTTACAGTGATGTTAATAAAGTTACAAAATGTAAATGATAACTTATTCGTTATTCGTAACTTTTTTGTTCAAAAAAAATGTAATAAAAATACTTTTTTTATATAATTACCTATAGATTGCATGAGGTATGAAAATCAAAATACCTATATATAAATAAGAATCATGTTAGAATATAAAAGAATCTTATTGGTTACCTAATATACCTAAACTGAACTTGAAAGAAAGTAATGCCAAGAGTTATACTATTTTTGAAGTTAGATAAAATAGGTATTAAAATAAAAAAAAATGGATATTAATAATTAATCGTACCTACTGTTATATTAATTGGGTTCGTTTTTACCTATGTTGGTTGCTTTTGTTTATGTTATGCTTGTATAAAACTTTCAATTTTTATTTTCATAGAATCAATAAATTTAATAATAATAATAAATTTATTGAAACATAACAGTTTAAAGTACATAATATATTAATAATTACACAATTTTGTTGTTGTAAAAGCCTAAAAATACTGAACAGTAAAGTATAAATAAATAAAATAAAAATAAACTTCTGAAAACTGAATTTTCTAAACTTTTACTCGTATTATTTTTTATAGATACCTACCTACCTAAATATTTATTGTATTTTTTTTCATATACGTACCTGCATGTAAAAGTTATTTAGTATCATTTTGTCACCTTCAAACTTTTATGACACCGTCACTCTGCTAGTTTTGAGGTTTCCGTACTATTTGTACGATTGCTTACGTACGGACCTTAATTATGTTTTATAAAATAGTGTTATTTTATAAGAATTCTACTTAAAAATACAGAATTTTTGTTAGTTTACAGAGTATATAATGCAGGGATGGCCTTTTCGTAATTGAATATAGTATCTAGGTGCGTACGTATATAGAGGCTATAATATGCATTTTTACACATATACCTATATACGAATAGGTAGATAAAATGAATTTACTGTACATGAACACATTTGTTAGAGCGAGAGGGAGCGAGGCAGAAAGAGAGGAGGGGAAAGTTGTAGCTGGGTGATGGCGCTTTAGTCGAGTGAGGTTATGAATACGGCTGATCCAAGCCGACTCAGTCGCATTGCGAGTGGCTGTAGAGTCCGTCGTGTTCACTGTGCGGGTTTTACCTGCGGGGGACGAATCCCTCATATTATATACCTACTTTTGTTGCGTACCAACTTACTTCTCTTCACTAAGATACCTACAAGTTGGAGCTACGCTGATCCGAGCGACAAACTTTTCCCATTGTTTTGTTAAATTTGTGACTATGAAATGTGCTGGACTGATTTGTTTTCGTTTCTATAGTTTAGTTTAGTTGTTTAATTTTGTGTTTTTATCAACTGTTTTTTTATAAAATAATATTATTTAGCTGTTATTTGACTCTACTATCAACAACAAGCCATCATGGATATTCTTCCGAGCGTGAATATCTTCATAGAAACGCAAGATATTCACGAAACTGGATATTTCTCCTCACACACATCCCTTGAAGACCATTGGCAACAGGTAATACATTTTAATCTATTTGGAAATTTACATTTTAATTTAACATTTTCTCTTTAAAACATGATATCACGCTATTATCAAACAATACGCTATAGAGACTCTACACTACGAACGTATACGCATACCGTAGGTGTACGGTGTGTGTAACTGATATCAAACGCAGGTTAAACTTTCTTATGACTTCAGAAATTATTGTGCTGTTTGAAGAATTACACAGTTTTAAGCCGCTGTGCGGTACTTTTTTAAGAAATCAATATTTTCTCGATCTTGGAAGTTATACTAAGTGTGGAGACCGCTTAGAATAGGCGAATAAGAATGCTGATGCGGTCCGCGAAGACAGCGCTAAAACTATTATTCTTATAATTACCACTATTATTATTACTATAGCTTACTACAGAATCTTTTCATCGCACGGCCACATGTTCAAAGCACGCTACATATCTGTGCTTCGTTTACATAATAACTGTATCATACGTGCATTTTACAATGATTTTGGTCCAATCATAATATTCTCGTCGGATTCTACCTGGATTCATACAGGCAATAATTTGTTTGACGGTTGATTGGAAGAAATCGTTGTTATTATTATTATTTAATATTTAATTGAATTGACACATCGACCACGTGATTAACAAACAAGATATCGATGATAAGGTGCGTCTAGCAATTTAGTATATCTAATCTACCTGTTCATCGTAAGTGTACACAAAGCATGAATCATGTGTACATTTCAGTGCAAGCTATAAACGACCTAACTACTAATTTAAAAACAAAACATCATACTGAAATTCTGAAGAATTTTCTGTATCACACACGGTTATGTTGAAATTTGCGATATAGATTAATTTTGCGTGAACTAAAATGTACGCATCACTCACATGTTTATTTTTTGTGCACAAAAAATGTTTGTTATGATATACGTGACCGTATCATACATTATATATGAAGTCATATATCAATTATTTGTTGTCAGCTGTAGGTAGATAGATAGGTAGGTACATTATTGCATTAGGTACTTTATAATATCAAAAACATTACAATATGATATTCCATTTCTCTGAATTATTCACAAATATGTAGTTAGGTAGTATGTATATTCATTTTTTGTACTATCAATATATTTTTGAGCTATGTATTATCAATAAAATTCTATATAACCTATTCGCTGTTTGTCAATTTGTTTATTTATTAGAGACACAAACAGAACCCATAACAACACAAACAAAAAAATCATGAAACAAAACATAAAATCTCCAGTGCTCCAATAACAGATATCTCCCGCATAGTTATTGTGCATATAGTTAGGTGAGTAATTGGTATATGCACACTCAGAATCCTTTTATTCATCTATACAAGTTGAGTATGCAATGGTCTGTGTTCTTTTTTTTTATTATCCTTCCACTCATTATTGAGTGATTTAGGCTTAAATTAAAATTGAAAATTACATAAAAATAATAATAACAATCCACTTATATTTAATACATCATCACTGTTAAATTTATAATAGGTACAGCATAATATGATAAATAAATTAAGATCAGAACTCTTAAATCAAAATCGATCAAATTAGTTGATATAAAAAATTAACTATTTCTTAAATAGTATGATACAAATAAGATAAAGTATATACAAATAATTATTCAATGCTACTGTGTTCTTTTTAGATAGGTAGGTACCTTTATTTTCAAGTAGAAAACACAAATAGGTAGGTATCTATATACAATTTTGCTTTTGATATCCCGCTTGTCATAATAATTTAATATACCTAACAAAATGGAAAGAACCGTTCAAATAAACAAAGCTCCGCCTTATATAGGTGACAAATTAAAACTGTCTTAATTTGTTGCAGTCACTATATCTACTATAAAAAAATAAACAAAAAAATGACATAATTAAAAACAAAAATATGACATAATTTTTTGTAATTTTGTACCGAATTTATAGTAGGTATGCAGTGGGGCGACCATCGTAATTGCTGTCTCTCTCATCTGTATTGACGTATTGCCTATGCGAAAGAGACGGCAAGCACAATGGTCTTAGCTGAATAGGTGCTTATAATTCAATGTTTGTAAACCGTGATGAATTCTGAATGAAGTTTATAAACGACAAGGAACCTATTTTTGAATGTCGAATGATGGGTTTTCTAATAGAATTTTTGTAACATTCGCATGTTTCCTCAAAGAACTCATACGAAAGTCATAAAAATTCTATGAGTCACCCATCGATCGACATTCGAGAACAGGGTTCCAAACCTCATTTAGTTATTAAAGGTTTTAACAAAGTCTGTTTCCAAAATTGTTTTGCATACATCTTGAAAATTATTATGACCAAATACCCAAAATAAAAAAAATAGTACCTACTTATATAAAAATTGATTGATGTTTTCATATCATCAACAACAACACTGTGTTTGTTTCATTTCGGCATTGTTTAAAAGATGAAAGACAATGCGGTAAATTCTTATCAGTATTTTAATGGTTTTTTTTTTCAATACCAACACAATATCCTATAGGGGGTATTTTAAGTATCGAAGCTGTCGAGATTTTCTTTCTCTTTCGCATACAAATGAGAGAGACAGCAATAGCGACGGTCTGATTGTATTCACATGTCATAATATTTTAAAAAGCCCGCTATATTTTATTATATACCTACACAAAATCACCATTGCTACTCCCGAAATATCATAATTAGAGAGCAAATCATATAGGTATGCATTTGCAATACAATATTATTGTTTCATGGGGAAATTGTGTCCGAAAACAAAATCCAATTTTTCTGGTTTGCAAAGAATCTATAAAATCAGCATTTGTAAAAACAATTGTGGTATATAGTAATGAAAAAAGGCGCTGAGTTCTGGGCTCATCACAGTGAACAATTTCATACTTACTCTATTTTTTAATGAAACCTGGTATGAATGAAACCAAAATCACGTGTATTGGTGGCGTCTTCCATGGGGTTTGTCGTGAAATGCCATGTGAGGGAGTCTGGTCTGGGTCCATTCTCCTCACATGTGCATAACGGAATCTTTTTCGATGTCTTCTCCATCTAACTAACTATGTCAAAAATAAACTAAATTAAAAAATCTATTCATGGGATAATATAAGTATATCCATTTGTAAATAAAAAAATTAGCCATTGCCTGTCACAAAGGCACGTGCCGCTTATGCGTTTAGAAACAGCGCATTGGGTGAAAAAAATATACACGTATTCTCACTATACTCGTAGGTGATTGTACAACCCTCTTGCACCAAATGTTTTATATTGTTCATAGTTTCATATCACTGTATATGTCTTTCTTTCTATATCTTAGAAAGCAACAATAGTTTGAGCAAAAAAAACGGGTGATTCTTGTGGCCGGAATAACAGAATAATGAATCATACATCCGACGATTAGAAAGCATATTGCAGAAGAAAGTCACATTAATAGTGACTTTTCTTATCAAGTGCAGAAGTGCATTCTAGATCTATTATGGGAATAACTACAACAAATAGACACCATTGTGACGAAGGTGAGGTATGGTGTCTACCTACAATGTGTTATCTCGACACTTGATCAAACGAAATATTTGAATAAAAGACGAAAATTTGTTTTTTTAGAAATGTTCTTCTTTTACTTTTATATAGCGGATTTTTTTTAATTGATAAATTCATACATTACAATTTTTTCTTTTGAGCAAACGGCGTATTTTCTTTAAATTAGCCAGAAAGTCTGCCTATCTAAGAAAATTAATAAAATTTACGATATCAAACGTAATCTTATTTATAATTGTTTTGAAATTTTAGGAAAAAAATAAACTATTTTTTTAATTAGCGATAAATATATTTTTTGTTTTGTAGTATGACCTTTAAAATAAAGTCATTGAGTCAGACCTTTTTGTATGTTTTATCAAATTTCACTCTTTATTCTACGTATTAACCGAATTAATGAACGAACACCCATAATTTTTTGTTTATTTCTTTTCGTTCTCGGTATATTCATCAGAGAACGAAAAAACAAAACAAAGTTTAAAAAATAAGTGAAATTTCAAGAAGTCGAAGAAATCTTTCGAAAATAATTTTCGTCGTATATTCCAACATTTCGTTTGATCAAATGTCGATATAACACCAATATTGTATAGTTGCCTTTGTGGTAATTTCACCGAGCGATATTTTTATGTGTTTAGTACTACAAGTAGTAAGTTTGTCAAAGCGTAATTCTATAATTTAGGGGTAGGGACTGTTTACTCAGCCAGGGTGTGTTGTGTATAGTGTAAGTGTTTAGCTTAACGACATCAAATTACGTCTGCCTTTGACAATATACATATTATTATTATTATTGGTAATAGATTTTTTTAAACAGCCGGATATCGTTTAGTATGCCTATAGATATCTACCAAACAACCTTAATGATAAAATTTATATAAATAGATTATATTCTAACTAGCAGCACTAAGTTTTCGGACAGCAGGCATAGAAAAGAGTTGTGTTCTGTTCGATAGTCCTGTAAATCAGTTATATAGTCCCCTTAAGGCCCTGTCCTAGATGGTCGCATGATCGCACGTCGTGCGATTGCAATGATGCATGAACGCATACACAAATTTGTGTCCTAACTGCCATGTGATCGCGCGTCCACTTTCCTTGACAACCGAGGTATTATGCTCACTTAGATTTTTTTTAATTAGAAATTTATAGGAATAGTAACAGAAGTCAGTATTTTTTATTTACATACATGTTAATAAATAACAATAACGAATCCAAGAGTTTTTAGAGAGAATACAATAAAAAGCAAGTAATGTTCGAATATAGGTTTTCTTTTAACTAATACATTTTTTTAAGTTTGCCTGTTATGCGTGTAATCTAAACGCATAACAGGCAAACTTAAAAAAATGTATTCTGATTTGTTAAACATCCGTCCAATATGGAGACCGTTAGTTTTTATAAACCGAAAACATTGCTATATAATTTTCATCTTTAATCACAATATGATTGATGAAACAAATTTAATATTCAACGACTAAATAATAATTATTCAACTTTGATTAATCTTCTTCCTATAATAACGCATCGTTTATTCGCCATATTTATATACCTATTTTAAATAAATTAAGATAATTTGTTTATTTAGCGTAATAATAATAATGTGTAAGCTTACGCGACATCAACGCGTGGTAAACACAAATTCTATTACTTATATGTAAGTACGTAATTATTTTGGTAGATGTTTTCATGTAAAATACGTTTTAAACTACGAACAGTTCACGTATCTGGGAAACCAGTCGTACGCATTATAGCGCTGTTTCTGGTTTGGACATTTCAAGAAATTAAACTTGTTTTGTGGAATCTTTCGTGATTTTAACTATTAGATTTAAATATTTCGTTGCACTGAGAAAAACTTAGTTACCTATATCGTACGCCGTGTGTTCTGAGTGCGTTATGAATAGTTTTGGAGGCACATTATATTTTTTAAGATCTTTGAATGGTCGACTAACGTCGCCTAGCCTAGCAAACGTCTTTGTAATGGCGCGTGAATTCTTATGTTTGAAAATACACATTCACATACCTCATCAGCTAGTTGTGAGTTTTGAGGCTGTCAATCACCCTGCCAACGAGAGAATCTCATGCTTCTGCCGTTAATTCTTGGTTGGTGGAATATACCTGTTACAAGTTAAAACATACTTTATAAAATTAACGCCCCGGTGGTAGAAATGTGAACTTATACAGGAAATTTGAATTAAGAATACTTTACACTAAATTCTTACCGTTTTTGGAATCTACGAACGGCCCTCAGTTTTAAGTGAACACAAAAACAATAATTTTGACATCTTTCACTTAACTTATTTCTTTTGATATCTGTTGAAATTGATTATATATAATACACTATTGTTTAAAGGATTTTCGTACAACCGTTCATCTTCAGTTGCCTAAAAACAACTAATTTATTATTGATTCCTGGTCTGGTCAGAGTTTATCAAAGAAATTTCTTCCCGGAGTTGGCCTGTCTCGGGACAACAAATTGGACGGGACCGGTTAACTGGAAGAATTGCCTCAATTAATAAGTTACGCCAGCAAAAAAAAAACATTTTCAGTATTCTACTGAAAATGTTTTTTTTTTTTACCCATCACGCCGTGTCCCGTAAGGGGTAGGCAGATAGAACGGACCTCCAATCTTTTCTATCCAAGCATACTTCTTTCGCTTCATCCACCGACATAACATTTCTCATACACCCTCTCCTATTTCTCTTACTTCTTACATGGCCTTCCTTGAGGACGGAATCGATGTGTTCGATCCACGTCATTCTCGGTCGGCCACGCTTTCTTACACCTTTTCTTTCAGCCTTATGAATTCTCTTTGTCATTCTGTCTGCATCCATTCTTTCCACATGCCCAAACCATCTCAACGTATTAACTTTCATCTTTGTCACAACACTTACTTCCATACCACATTCCTTCCTAATATTTTCATTCCTTTCCATATCCCATAAAGTTTTTCCACAAAGTTTTGATATGGAAACTGAAAATCTATTTTTATATAATATTATGTAGTTGTATTTTAGAACAGATCGAACTAAATATTCATCTGCAGCGAGTCTAAGAATAGTGTCTTAGGCATAAATTAATATTTATTTACTATTTTAACCTTCTGCTGTCGAGCGCCAGGTTGGTGCACAGGAAACACAGCGCCAATAAAAACAATTACGGTGGAAGGTGATGTCATCGTGCTAGCCACAACGCTCATTCAACTCACCTACCTGTCTGCCTGTGTGCAGTCCGATTCATTACAATGTCGCTTTGTTAACCCCCCCCCCCCTACCAATCTACAGGTTACTTTATGCTACGATGGAATGTCAAAAGACACTCATGATTTTTAACTTTATTGATTCCTCGAATAATATTATCTTTTTATTGGTAACTTTGCACTTAACTTTACCTTAATAACTAGCTTACCCGACAGACGTTGTACTGTGATCCTAACTAATATTGAATTCGATTTTTCCTTTATTACCTTTTAACCAATATAAGCTAGATAAGATTTTGTTCTTTTTTCTTTCCAAAATATAAGCGTACAACAACCAAACACATCCATTTAAATAGGTGCCTACATAAAATAATATTATGAAAAAAAAAGCCACCGAGATGCTGGTATCAAGGGACTCCAAATACAAAAAACAAACTAATAAAAATTCAATAAAATAATCGTAGAAAAGATTGTCTTAACTACCTATAAAATATACAAAAAATAAAAATTACAACTTTTAAAGGAATAAATAATTCATACTAATAAGTAAAATAATTACACACAATGAAAAATAATCATACTATTATCAGGGGGGTTGGGTTTCGACCGATGCATCTGTACTACACCATATATTTTCTATCCGCATTCTGTCAATCGCACCAATTGTCTAACGACTGTTATCCTGCCAAATTTCGATCGCAAAAATTACTAAGAAGGTTACCTACTTTAAGTTTGTAATGTTCCGCGCAACTTTCTTTATTTTATCTTACATAAGAACCTTAAACCTAAGGCTGAAGCAAACACGAGAATAAATAATTAGCGAAATTCAGCCATTCACCATTCATAACTAAAATAAGGCTCCATTTAATTTTATTTATTACACATACATATTATTTTTATGAGCATAACCTTAAGATACGTTCTGTTTTCTTCATGTAACAAATAATTTTAAGCATCCTGTACGAAAAATAATATTATTTTGGAAATATTTTAGACAAAATTTATTCGATAATATCTCAAAAACTTTTGGTTACATACTCTCATCCAGTGTACAAAACAATGGGTAAATATTTTTATTTGTAAATATTTTGTAGGCAGCTGAAATATTACAATGTATGTTGTTTTGTGCTCTGTATTGCGATTCCTTTGAAATTGAATATACCGTGTCTTACTATCGTTGCACTGAGTTTCTCATCTTGTGAGGTCGAATCTCGAATATCCAGCAACCGTTCGGGAGGTCTTCCACGTGGGCGAGTTCACTAAAGCTGGTTTTGTAGTACCTACGCAATAAGGGTTTTTGTTTGTGTCTTAAAATGTCTTAAGCCTCATAATATATCCGCTACTGTCCTCTGTTTTTTTTTTTTTTTCAGAATAATATAATATTTTGTATTTTTAGTTTATTGAATCAACAATTCCTTCGGATTTTTCCGGGATTTCAAAATGAATATTAATTTTTACGATCTTTTCCGATTCGACGCATAGCTAAATGATTGCTGTTGTATGTGTAGTTACCTAAGTTCACGTCTACAGTAAAAAATGGTCAAACTAATTGATTGTAAAGAACTCTTAATTCAAATTTCCTGCATTAGTTCACATTTATATCACTAGGGCGTTAGTTTTATATTATAGTGTCCTTTGTTATAGAAATCTCTCGTTGTCAGGGTGGTTGTCAGCGATTAATGGTAAATCTCTTGACTATTAGAAAGTTCTAAGTAAGCAAGTACTTCTAGCCTAATGATTTTTCGTCCGTCACTGATATCGGAGCATCGTTCATACTGCATTGCATATTATTATACACTTATCGGAACATCTTCCAACGAATGACTTTAACGCAATAATCCAATAATCCCACCAATACATGTGTACTGATTGTCATGTGATTTATGGTTCAAGAACAACGAGCTATTTTTAAAGGCATTTTACACTCACGCGGTTGATCATTCCATATAATATAGATGGTTTGTTGATTGTTCTGGTAAATATTATACCTTTGAATACTACTGATGGTCATTTTAACCAGCTGTTTCTAACTTTCACGTAGCTCTTAGCGTTCTCCACACCATATAAAACGCTACGCAAAAGTTAGAAACCGTTGGTGAAAGTCACCTTGAGTCCTTCGGTAAAGAGAGGATTAATTGATTTAGTTCTAGAGTTTTTTTATGTTTTCAGAAAATTTTGACAGAAAATAAATAAATAATAATAATAATAATGTGTTATATCGAAATGTGAAGTTAACAAATAAATAATATTTTAAAACATCAAGTCCTGTTTTCGAGTGATTCGATGAATTTGCCACTTATCTTTGAATTTACTTATGTACTGAAAAAAATTATCCATAGTTTTCAAAAATATAATTACATGTTCTTCTAAAAAAGGCATCAAATAAACAAAAAAATAGGGTTTTGCTTTTGGGACGAATGCAAAATTTGAAACACTGAATATACATACGATTGCAAGGAATGAATAAAGAAACAAAAAAGCAACTAAAAAATTAGAAAAAATCAAAACAATTATAATATTGATCTTTAATAATGAGTAGGTATAGTAAAAAGACCTAGATAATTACTTGACAAAAACAAGATTCAAAACAAGAGCACGTAGTAACTGCAGCCACACTTACGATGGATGTTGTAATTATGCCAATACGTATCTAGAACTTGTCACGATTTGCATGTGTTTCGTTTTCTTGGTAGCCCAGTACTGACTCATGACATCGTCATAGTTATTCTCTGATGTCTTGATGCTTCTTGCAAGATAATGAAGTTGTCACTTTTTTCGGATCGTCTTTTCCTCCTAGAATTGTCATAGAATTATTAATCTATCCTCTTAGCGTAGAATGGAGCGCTAATGTACATAATATTATGTCTTTGCTTATCAAGATAAGATTTAAGAACATTCAAGATTTCAATGCATTTTTGGTTATCCACTTATTTCTGCTTCAGCTAGATGCAGCAGAAATTGCTTGTCAGTTACAACATACAAGTCCATCAGTGCTTGATCACGCTTAGGTTTCAGCAGGACTTGTGTCTTATGTGACTTGGTTGAACTGATGCAATCCTAACTGTTTTCAAATAAATATTCGACTGCTTTTGTTTATGTATCTCATTCAATTTTATTGTTTTGTTGTCGGTGTAAAATATTCATTATGTTATAAATATAGTCTAATATTCAAACGTAGTACCGGGTAAGATGGAAGAGATCCTTCTGGATAATCCTTGTGTATCTTTAAAAATGTATTCTGCCAGTTCTAATTTTGCTATAAGTAAAGTGCATTTAAGCCAAACAAACATAGAGCCACAGCAAAAAGTAGAGTATATTTTCTTAATCGTTGTTACGGTTACCAATCTGTCATCGCCCATTTATTAGTTCTTGTTTGTTGTTTCCATGGTATCAACCATAAAATAAACTATGCTCCGTTTCTAGATTCGGCTCTATGTACAATTGGTGTGAAAGCACACTACCACAACGTTTTCATTCGTGCCCACTTTACGAGGTACATTTTGAATCTTTAGAATCAGTATTTTCTATACAACAAGATCAATAAGGATCTTTAAAATTGCTGGTGTTGAAAATAAAGACAAAAAAAATCATACTTTGTTGACTGTTTAAACATTTAATCCATTTAATTTTATTGCTTTTAATTTAGATATTTCGCATTTATCGTTTGTTTACCAGATTTCCTAGTACATTTTGTATTATTATCATTTGATTATACACACCATTATCTTTCGTGGGCTTAAGTGTTTCTTGTATATATGTAGGTAAGTAGTGTTAAATGCGGTACAGTTTTATTTGAATAAAACGTATATTTTAATAATTACTTAGTGTGTAAATTTAACTAACGCATACCTATCTTTATATTACACATTTATTCTGTATTGATGTATGTATGTGTTTGATTTTTTGTGTTCGTTGTAGAATGAGTTAATTCGCAATTTGGTTCATGATTGTTTATTGATTTTTTCACGACAGCTCTGTTATAATTTGCACACATTTGTTGATATCTCTATAAAAAAAATATTTCCGAGTCCGCTAGTTTTTGTAGATATTTGTATAAGATGAGTGCTTACCAATGTGTAGCTCGTTGGAATATTCTCCAAAGAAGTTCAAAAAGAGCGTGTGCTTCGTTCTACATTCTGTTTCACGTTTTCAACATTACTTTGAAAATACCTTACAAGAGAATTTTGCACAGCTAGATGTTTGAGAAAGATACGTATATTTACGTATAGAAGTTGAATGAAACTTAAAGCTTCCCGCATACATACTCGTTAATAAATGTAACATTTTTGTATTGGAAGAACTTTTCGCTAATCCAGTCGTATGCATCCCATTGCACTTGACGTTTAACGTATTCTGTCAGATCGGGGCATCTAGTTTTCTTTCTTTTCTTAACTCCTGTCTATTTTTAAGTGGAAAACACAAAATAAGACCCATAAAGAGGGGATAAGATAGAACAGGCCAAAAAAATTGAACCGCGACAAAAACGCACAGGTTACAACAGGTTAAGTAAGGCAAAATAGGCCAAAATATACGGTAATGACAAAAATGTAGAGGATAAGTCTCTAATTTACCTCAGCAATGAGCAGATATGATTAATTATTGTCACCCATCGCATTAAAAAAATTGATAAATAAAATACTTATGGGTCTACCGAGTGAACACGAGCTTGTCGAAAGACAATTTAGTTTCAGTAAAGAAGGACCAATTTAGGATTCTGAAAATAAGGACTTTTCAGGTTTGTTTAGCCTGAATAAAACATCATTATCTGAAATAGCAATGGATAATTGTATAATCCGGGTCTGAATGTCGTGTATCTTTTCAAAAAATATCTGAAAATCTTAAAATAATTTTGCAGATATTTTAATCTTCTTATGGTATAAGAATGCCCATCAACTGGGTGTTTTCTGTATTTCCTCATTAGGCGTTTCACCACTTTTGCTTTGGTTATGTTAATAACCCGACTAATAATTTATTGTTGCAATTCCGTTCATACTTAATCTTCTTTTTCTGCGGTCGCTCACAATGAATGATTCCCGGTAAATGCATTTCCTGAAAGTAAACTACCTCGTCATTTTCTTCTCTCTTAAGCTACTTAGGTAATAGTTTGAATATCTACAGCTTTTTTAAACAAATTTATGGATATTTTTTTTGCTTATTTATAACTAGCCTTTTTACCCGTCCATAAAATTGTTGATGAAGTTTGTTGAGAAAAATGTGAATTACAGAACCTGATTTATGGATTAATAAAATATGCTACCTATAAAGTATGTCCCTAAGTGGGGTCAAAAAATGGAGAATTGATTGACTGATCGAGTTTGCATTACCTATAAGTCAGAGGATTTGAATTGGTAAATAGGTAGATATAATTAGATAGTATGAGAAATTTGTAGAATTATTGCTGTGGAGGCAGCAAAGGTGAGTCATAAACATAGCATTTTCTATACCTTCCCCATCAAGTACATTTAGATAGAACACTTGATTTCTGTAAATGGCAGTAAATGCTTTAGTTGTTCTTCTGCAAAAATTAATTATGTACCTACAAAGCTTTATTTATTCTTAATATCAAATTTAACAGGTAGGTACATAATTATTTTAAGTGTTAAGACCTCTACCCGAGCCAGTGATTTTGTACCCAAAAATCTTTTGTATGAAAAATTGTCAGTATAGCCAGCAAGAAAATATTGCATAAAAAACTCCTATAAATATTCTGACCCATCTGGGAATTGGAACCAGAAATTTCTTACCAGAAGTGGGTGTTAATTATTATGAGCATAGTAAAGAATTTTGTGGCCAAGGATTCGAACCTGCACCTCACATCCAGCCTTCGTGTGAATAGAAAAATCAGTGTAGATTGCTTATTAAAAATATAACACAGGAATAGGGTAATAATAAAAATTTCAAATTGCTATGGCAATAATTCCACCAATTTATTAAATCCCTATGCCCCTAAGTGGGGCGTAAAGGGAGTTTGGATTTCAAAAATTAATTTTACTTACATTAATAAAACAATCAATACAATTGGTAAAGAAAAACACTTTTATAATAAATAACTAAGGTATTTTGCAGTTGATCTTTAAACATCATTTTTACAGGGTAAAACTTTTTAATAAATGATAATTTTGAGTATAAATATTTAGGTACTTCTAGAGAATTAGAACTCTCATAGGTGCTTAATATAAGTCATACTAAGAGTTGACAATTAATAAGAGATATACAAAACATTAAAGTAAACGTTATTGTTGTGAGATAATATCTTGAAAATTTTGACACACTTTAAAATTCTGTAGACATTTTGGCATTGCATTCATGATAAGATATAATCTTCGGAATCTCAGCTCCATAGACGAATTATGGAAGGCATAAATGCAACGGGCCGTTGGCCCGGTGGCTAGCATCTCAGCAGATTGTTGAATTTGTCGAATACTCAAGGATTTCAATTTGACACCTAAATAAGGAACGTTGTTAACGTGAAGTCATCACACAAAGCCATTCGAAATAGCAAGAGAAGAAAGTCATAATCCAGTTAGTACTGGTCAAATGTTAAAAAAAAAATGGCATTTTAAAATTGACCATAAATAACGGTGTAATGTTGAATCTATCAGTCTGTAATAATATGACACTTTTCGATGTTACAGGAAAAGAGGTCTGATTATAGAAACTTCAACTAAATTTCAACAAAAAAAAAACAGGTTTACAATAATAATAACTCTGAAATTAAAATAATCATATATCTAAATTTAAAAACAATTAATAGTTTGGAAGTTAAGCTGCTATAGGCTAACAATTGTCCTCCAATGCAATCACTTGTAAGTTAATGATGTTGCTAGATTCTTTTAACAAATCTATGAATGCTCTTTTTAGTACTTACGTACTTACTTAATACACATAATCTGCAAATTAAATATACATAGGTAATCTTCATATTCATAAGAATGATATTAAAAATTGTGAAAAGTTTATAAAGTAAATGACGTTTTAATCGGCCCGGTGTTGGTTATTTTAACATAATATCTTGTTAAGATTATAAGGCCTATTCCAATTAAAATAATCAAAGTGTTAAATATCAAATAAATATTTCTTCTTCCGATGGCGCTACAGCCTAATTCAGCCTTGGCTTCCAATACTCAACGCCTAGAGACAACTTTGTCTCTACTTCTGTCCTGATTTCGTGGGTCAAGAAGTTTCTCGGCATCCCTCCTGACCTCATTCTCTCATCGCAGCCTAGGTCTTCCAATTCGGCTGGATGTCCACCCATAATTCTCTTTGGTGCTCGCAATGATGGCATTATCTGCTCATGTCTGGCCCAGCGTAGTCTATATCTATAATAATAAAACCAATATTAGGATGGGACTTTCTAAGGTTAGATAGGTATCTCAAAATTTTCTTATGCATAATTTTAAAACAAATAAGAGATTACACTTTTTAAATAAAGTAATGGATATAACATGAGTTTAATTAAAAGAACATATTTTAGGAGTGAAAAGTATAATTAAATGAACTGAATAATAAATTCTAAAATAAATCAATTTAAAATGAACATTGATATTGATAGTTATTATTGAGAAGATTCAATACTTAGAATTGATTTGTGTTCAAGCAAAGTTATATTCATCATTCTTATCAGTTCATCCCCCTTGTCAAAATATTATCAGATATTGCTCTGCCGTCTCTGTGATTCCTTGCAATGACTGGCTCTGTCAAAATATTATCAGATATTGCTCTGCCGTCTCTGTGATTCCTTGCAATGACTGGCTCTGTCAAAATATTATCAGATATTGCTCTGCCGTCTCTGTGATTCCTTGCAATGACTGGCTACTTCATTCTATCAGGCTAGAAACTTATCTGCAACAAAAAAATTATGTGTGTTTTTATTTAGCCTTTTAAATTTGCTGCATTTAATGTCTATTTCTTTTTATAATTTCCAATAAAACATTGGAAGGAATTTGGAATAATGTTCCACAGGTTGAAAATGAAGGTGATGTTTGAATATGTCGTATTCATAATTATTTTTAGGTTATAAATTATATGTTTTTTGAAACTATGACTAAATAAATAAAAATAAATAGGTTACCTGAAGACCAGAAATCCAATATTAATGAATTTAAATCTCAGTCCATCCATCAAACACATACTGACATATGTTTTTCCAAGGAATGAATCAGTTTTGATGTCTATTTTCGACAAACCACTCTCACATTTAAAATATATATTTTGTACTAAACTAATTCGCTATATAACTCAACATTACACAAAAGTCATAACTTATTGTCAACACAAACACGATAATATCATTACCGCCAATCTCTTCGATTATTGCGTTTTCGTGCAAAATTGCGCTGG
The DNA here is from genome assembly GCA_963576905.1 of Mystacides longicornis. Classification (NCBI taxonomy): domain Eukaryota; kingdom Metazoa; phylum Arthropoda; class Insecta; order Trichoptera; family Leptoceridae; genus Mystacides; species Mystacides longicornis. Next base: position 12,504,581 of record OY756429.1, read on the forward strand.
CGCACATATTTGGATTTGCGTACCTATAAAATTTGACAGCTCATACGGAAGCAAAAATACCATAGATGAAGATAGTGCATACAGTACAGAAATAATTCATTATAATATTGTTTTTTTTTTTGTTTTTGTTGAGGCCTTCCACCCGATATCGAGTGATTTTGGATTATAATATTGTAAAAATATTTATAAAATTGATTATTGAAAATATGTTTTTTATTCATATAAATAATTAAAACCTTTTTTTATTTAATAATTAATTATGACGTAGCAAAAGTAACTAATTAATTATAGACGACATTTTATTCCGCTATACATATTTTCTTTTGATAGTGTCTGTAAAACCAACCTTCATAAAAATATAATATGAAGTAGATGTCATTTACACATAAAATAAAATATATAAATTGGTTAATCAATATTATTATTTTATTATTCTTAGGCAACCCATCCTGGAAGAATGATTTGTGAAAAATACGCTGCTTTATTTTAATTAGATTGTGCGCCACTCAACCATAGATTTACTAATACATAGATTAGTAGAATTCATTGTCAATGTCACTCAATATTGATAAATATTCATCTGTCAAAAAAAAATAAGAGAGTGATGGAATGCTTCCAATTTCAAAATTAAAATAATTATTTGCTGCTCAATAGATATTTTCGGTAGGTACCTAATGTTGTTTATTAAGATTTATTATATTATCACTTCTTTGTAATTTTTAAGTACTGACTCAGAAACATAAAAAATGATGACCTTTTCTGTAACATTCTTTCCATCACTTAGTATTTTATTTTTTTAGTTTAAGAATGCATGAATCACTTTGAAATGTTAACCGAATTGGAAACAAATGAGCTAAGACAATCATACTCTTTTTGAAAATATATAAGCAATATGATTTATGCTAAACTATAAGATTTGATTTTAAATTCAACCGTTAGTGCAAAGGGGTTAGTAAAGAAAAATAAACGCAAATATTTACTGACTGATGATTAATTTATTCATTTTCAGTGTCACAAACCTTGGTTGCTTTTATCTGTCATCAAATTGGGCTGTGACAGAGTCACCTTTGGGTTTTTTTTGCGTCAAAACTTGGTCGAAACCTGTCAATCTGCACATACCACATCCAACGATTGCAGTTTTTGTCTTTGAAGGATTCTTTATTCTACAGGATCATGTTTGAGATGTATAAAGAGAATATGTTGTTGACGGAAGAAACTACTACACCAATTATCCCATACCATACTTTTTTAATATAATGCTTCTTGTCGTATTACTCGTATTATGAAACATATGTGAAGATTGTTATATTAACGCAATAAAATATTAATATATATTTAACATTGTTTTTAATTTATCTTCATACCTATTAATTAAGAATTTAGATAATTTTGTTATTATAATAGCAAATAAAGTGATATTCAATGATTCTGTCCACAACAATCTGTTTTATGTGATTAATTGAGATATGAATATTATACAGTAGGTATTTCTTAATTATTATGATGTGGATAAAACAAATATATTTTTTACTATAATAAACATGCACAAATACCTGACAAATCCATTATGATTTTGATAAACAGGAACGTCATTAGTTCCTGTCAGATTCGCTTTCTTTCAGAGTTCTGTTTTATCGACCAAATCTACTAAAGAATTTTTATACTCATTTCAATTTTCAAAAATCATTTTTACGATTACTATATTTAAATGTATTATGAATTTAATTTCATGTATCTTTATTATTTACCAACATTTAATATGATTTTATCAGGTACTTACTCATCTAATGGCCACGACAGATTTACACAAACTGCGGCCATAAATTTTTTTAAATGTGTCAAATTACAAAATGGAGGAATTATATTTCCAAAATTTTGCATTAAATCTTTATTTATTGAGAATAATAAGATTTGAATAACATTTATATGTATAACGAATCAATCTCCAATTATTTTATTACATTTTCATACCGTAATACCAAGATTCCATTCAACGTTTACATGAGTAATTTTGTTTCCAAAAGATGGCTTTCTGTCTTTTTTGAAAATTTGTATGAAGATCCTAAAAAAATAAAGTTTTTTAAATAGCGCTTAATATATTAAAGTTAACGTTGCCAATTGTATCTTAGAACGTTCTCGAGCAAATTTCACCGCTCTGCGCAGATTCATATCTGACGCAGCATTTGTATTTTGAGCGTGATGCTCCGACATAACGGAAAGTATTGTCAAAGGCAAATAAAAAAACATTTCTGAATTATTATGTAGATTAAGAAGTTAGGTTAAAAACACCCACCTTTTAACAATTATATTAAAATTCAATGTAAAACATGCACATCAATCAAACTAACGTAATTAAACTGACGTTTATTAATATGTATTATTTCTTAAAAGCGTTAAATTTAGTAGTATAATTGCAATAAACTATATCTAAGAACGGTGTGAGAAGTTTTGCACGGCTCTGCGAATAATAAATCCAACGTTAGTCTTGCTCATGGATGCTCACAATTTACACCTCATTTTCAGAAGCGGCGTATCAGTGTGCATCAATAATATTAAAATTTACCTATTTTTATATTCACGTATCTATTTTTGAGTATGATTATTATTATCGGTGTTGACCATAAATTTGATGATTACATCTTTGGACCACGATCATGCTGTACAAAATATCATTTAACCACATAACATTCTGACGCATATGGACAGGCATTTATTGTGTTTTGATATTTCTAATCTACATAATAATTTTCAAGGACACATTATTATCCTACCATTTATATTATGAACGGCGCGGCGACCACTAGATGGAGTTCGCGGGACGATAGCTTATTAATAGACGCAAAGTATGATGTCACCTAGTTGTTAACCATATAAAGGTGTCTTATATCACTGTAATCGACTCTCTTATTATTATTGATTGCATCTAATGGTTTGTGTATGTCATACGTAGTTACCTCATGCAATATTTTACCTGCTACGCAACATGATTCTAGATTCATTTAAGGGAAACTGCATTTACGTTTGGTGTGAGCGACACCCCAAACATACGTACATAATATATGTAATGTCTTTTAGAACTTGGGCAGTACAGTTTAAGGACCGACTATACGTTAAAATGATCATCTACTTATTCGATTTTTTTTTAACAAGACACCTCATAAATATTTCTATTAAGTTATATTGTTATTTTTTGCATATTTAAGTGGGTATATATTTATTTATTTGAGATTTTCTGTCGGTATTACAGTATTCCCCAATACAAGTAAATGTACATACATATCTTAGCGATTACGAATACGAATTTGAGTTATTAATACCTAAGTCTTATGGACGTTGGGTGTACCTAATGACGTGAAACCACTGGATGATTCATATATTAAGATAACTCAGACATAATATGCAATTTATACGCGAACCATTGCACCTTTGTGTGTACCATTAGCGTATTATATATAAGTTAAATATTTTACATTGTATACAAGCTTTCCCGGCAGATGTCCCGTTGTCTTAACTATAAATTCTGACTATATGCATCTGTTTTAAACCATTTATTTTCCATCTGTATTCTGTCAATCGCAGTAAATATCAAACAACTGCACTGTAAAAATCTCTATTAAGCTATAGCGCTACTTTACGTTTTCTTAAATGTTTTAAGGTTCCGCGCAACACTCTTATTTTTGCATTCATAAAAACCTTCTCCTGACAATAGCAAATATGACCAATAAATAATTCGCGAAATGAAGCAGGCATTCAGGCATGATGCGATAAAAGAAAATAGGGCTCTATTTTTATAATATTTAAGGTTGAATTGAATTGAATTTTATTCAAATCGGATACAAAGACAAAAAGTTAACAAAAAAAGCGAATAATAATAAAATATCAAAATATTCGTGATAGACGGAAAGTATGATAATAATATGTATGTTGCACTTGAAGGTAGAATAATATGCCTTCTTTTATTCTATGAGGATACGCATTACAATTTCAGCCTTCACCGGTAATATTTTTTGACAAAACATACGACAGGAATTGTTTGGCATACGAGTAGGTATTTTTGCTTTGAAATATAAATGATTTCTATAGAGTTATGTATACACATAATGAGGATATCCATTCGCATTTCCTCATTAGTAGTTTTCATTCAATGCCAACTAACAGCGCCATCACTGCTCCATACAAAAATTATAACCGAAATAAACACAAAGAAGTTTAATCATTAAAATTATTTTAACAATTATTCTAAACCGACTCTTTGATGTAAAGCAATAATGACAATAAGTTCTTTAATTTGTGATGTTCATTTTTTATAATGGTTTCGTTTTGAATTTCAACTCACGTTAAAAACCTTCGTTCTTTTGACATTTGTTTACAAAAGTTGCATCCACTATGTTCGTAATTCTTTTATGTCAATAAGAATTTGTAGTAGGGTTTTTAACGTGCATTCTTGGTGGAATTGTAGTATTTAAATAAAAAAGAAATTGTACCCTGACTTGTTTCTCAGACACTTAGTCCTGCATGGTCACAGGTGACAGAAGTTTCAGGTGAAGAAACACAAGATTTATTATCTATGAAGAAAGTTTATCCTATGAAGAAGCATAGTCATTTCTAACTTGCATTGTTCAATATGCAAACTTGCTGTGGCAAATATTTTAAATAATAAATTATATTTTTAACAAAATAACATGTATATTTTACATCGGAATGTATAATATAAAATATAATTAATTCTAGATAGAGGCGGCTTAAATAATTCGTATTCGGTTCAGTCGATTTTTAACACCCGATTGGCACAAAAGATTCTAGAAAAACCATCTCTAGTCTAATCTACTACTGAGGTATAGGTACTGATAAAAGGAAAAAGAAACTGTTGAGAGACAAAATTACCAGCTCATGAGGTATATTCAACTCTATGAACTTAAATTCTGGAAAATGTATTAAATTGTGTTTTATTTTATTCAGACTAAAATGTTCACATGAGTCGAATTTTGTGAAACATTTTATAATAGGTAAGTCCATTTAGTAAAATATAATCTGTTTCATACATAGGTATGCGATTCCTTTCGATTCAGTTAATTTTGGGTCGCTACATAGGTACCTGTAATGTACATTTGTGAAGCTGGGATTCTTTTATTTATGTCAGAATAGAAACAAAAGAAGTTTAATTTTTAGCGATAGCGAACGATAACCGAACTCACCGTAAATATGTGAAATAAGCTTAATGAAACGGCACAGCTATGTAATTATAGTCGTTCCTAATTGATATAAAAGAACCGTTCCATTTTTGTCGGTAGTGACCGAAAAAAAAATCAACCGTACCGATTGGAACCGTATTAGTGTGAAATAGGCCTAAAGCGAGGGGATAAACGGAATAAACAGATGTTTTTCGCGGGTCCGTATATTATAAGATACGTCAGGCAGAGTGTCGCCTACGGAACCACAATCCGGAAGAAGAAAAAAGTACCTACCTATGTTTTTATACCACCTACCTACGATCTCTTATTCGTCATTTTTTCGCTACAAATTAGCTCCCCACTTTACTGCAATGCGGATGATTGGACGGATAATTTACTACAATTTTTTTCAGTTAAATTTGTTGGTCAGTTTTCTATTTTTGTTATGAGTAAAGTAGGTACGTTCCAATACTTAGTAGAACATAGTACCAAGAGTTTCTTTTTAAGATGATTTTGGATGGAAAAAGCAAATGCTCTCTTTCATTCTGAACTTTGTTTTTGCGTTTAAACAAATCTCTTTGGAAAAAATAACAACTAATGACTCTTACAATTCATTACTAATGTTCGATTTTTAAATGGAACAAACCACTACGGGCTTACGACCGTCTTCTACTGTTATTTCGAAGGCTGGCTTAGTGTGATCACTTTACGTTAACAACATTCGCCATTAGGTGGTAATGTTTGTCTCCGAAACTCCTAATCATGAGAATTCTCAAAATCTCTTTGGTCCTCTTGATTCCACACACATATTGTCCATGTGTCAATACCATGATTATCTAAGCAAGCGAATCATCTTCACTTCAGGACATAGGCGTTCTCATATGTTCGCTCCACTCCTCTCTGACTATGCCCGTGCAAATCCATACGGCACCATCAAGGAAACAAAATAATGTACTCGCTGTACCTCATCAACATCCTAACCAAAGTTTTTCCTCAGTCTGTTGTTTTTCTATTCTAAAGTATGTTGGTCCTACGGGATTCTCACTCAATAATTATAACTAGTGGTCTCACAATGGTCGAAATTAGACTAATTTAAATTATAAGTATTTATTTTGTTTATTAAATTATTAAGTTAGAAACATAATTCTTTTTATATTGAGATTTTATGTTAAATATATTTAGTGAGCGCTATTTCACAATTTTCTTTCAAAAAACAATGACATGGACACGTTAAATTTGAAATGTTGATATTATGTACAAAGTTTTTTTCTATTATTATTAAAGACAAACAATATCAATCTATTCTCAATTTGATCACACACAGATGAATATATGCATCTGTGTCAATGTCAAATACATCAAAGTGTGTGTGTGTCAAATACATAACATTACAGCAGTGTTTGTAAGGTTTTTGTTTATTGATTTAATGTAATTTTTATGCATAATTAAAAAAAATATATATTAGCATACGTCACTCTTTCTCTGTATAAACAATAAGTGTGCGATTTTTCATATCCCTCCGTCCGCGCAATTTTCGTAAAAAGGGGTGAAAAAAATTTACTTAACACTACTGATCTCAAATAACATAGAAATATACACCCTACCTAAATGTTACATATTATGTAAGTATTTTCATAATGTGATGAAATACTCGTGCATGCGATTTATAAGTATTAATATTTAGGGACATCGAGTGATTATAAATAGTAAAGCTTCGCAATAGAACTGCCAGTAGCTCTGTGAAGGCCTGATTAGTATTCATCATGTGTTGTTTGCAAATTCTCTTCGCCATACAAAGCTGCGCTGCAAATATTATTCGCGCGCGGTGTATGTCTACGCGTATAATAATTATTACGGGCAATATCAACACATGGCTCGGCGTTATTGTTGCAGTTTTATTGACCCCACGGCAATAGTTAATCCGAACGTCCACTCTTTTAGCACTTCAATAAATTTGCAATTACGAGAAACTGATTTTTTCCCATTTACTAGGTTATCACACCACTATATTGAATATTGATTCAACTTTAATGAATCTGACAGATCTAAAATTTTTGTTAACAAAAACACTTAAATTTTCTACTTGTTTACGTATTCATAATTTTATGAGATTTGGGAAAATGACAATAGTTTTAAGAAACAGTTCGAATGTTCCAAATTCAAAAAAATGAATACAATGAGAAGAGTAGGTATACCTATATGTAATGGTCAAATGGATGCAGTTGATGATATACGTATAGATACGACATAATATTATGTATCATACGACGGATAAGTGAGTACGCAGATCCATTTCATTGTCGTAAAGTGATATTGTAGCCGGTAGAACTAAATCGTTCAAATATTTATGTAATGCAGGTCTCCTGCGCCTCCAATTGAGACGATATTATACTAAGTAGAAATTTCATGAGGTTAATGCAGTAATCGAATCCTTAACCTTTAAGTTCAGAAGGCATGAATTAACTGTTCAATCAATATAAATCGTGTAGTACCCACATGATTTTATTATTTCTCTTCTGTGTTTCTCAAAGTACTGCCACATGACATTCGGAACTTACGCAGTGTTTCTCCAATATTGGCATCTTTACTATTTTTATGGAGAGAACGACCAAATAAATATACTTTTTTTAAATGAATATTTTTTGGGCAATCACACCCACTTAGCACACACCCTTAATTGACTACTAAAACCTACTTTAATATTACTTCAGGGATTTTATTGTACCTAAGATCTATATTTTATAATATATGTTAATAGTATTGTTATAAATGAGTTGGTATTATAGAGAGAAATATATATTCTATCTATTCTATTCTATAACGTCCCTTAAAGGCTCCCGATGTTACGTTGCCACGATGGGGACTACGGAAATTGCAGATTAGTAATAATATATTGCAATTTTGTGGAAAGGACTACAGTAGGTATCTAAGAGTAATTATAATTTATCCGTGGTTAGCTTATCGGGGTATTTTTTTTTTACTTTTTTTTTAGACATCCACACGACGACGTCGAATGTAACATCAATAATTCTACTAGTAGGTACGTATATAATATGAGGGATTTTAAATTGATGTTTGCGGGGAGAATCGCCTTTACCACAATCATAGCGGGAATAGGTTTGTTTAATACGCCAGATACATTTCACACCCACCCACCGTATGCATTTTTTAATCTAAAAAGTTTTTTTTTGTTCGCGTATCATCCATCACACCCATATAGATTTGAATTATTTACATTCTACCGATATACGAGTAGGTATTCTAGTTTTATCATATTATATGTGAAGCAGTCCTTTATCTGTACAAATAAAAATATCACCTGAATATTATATTCACTTGTACGAAAATAATAATAGAGTAAATAATATTTTATCAGTTATAATCAGTAAGTATCTATATAAACACATTCCCGCAGTCCTTAGTATGACTAATAAAGGATGGTTGGTTGGAAGTTTATGACCCTTCTTATCTCATTGACTTGAAAACAACCATAAAATGTTAAAAACTTTAAAACCGTTCTAAATTATTGATATTGCGATGTTTTTGTTATTATTTTAACATAGCTGTACAGCAATTCTTCTTTCCTTTCCGTAGAGACTGTTATATTAGTTTTGTCCTCTTTCGATGCTGAATTCCAATTAATTCCATCGTTTTAGAGGTCTTTCTGATCGGTTCAGCTCATTTAGTACTCCATGAAAGGCTGATTAGAACCATTGTTATCTTCATCTTTGTCACGCCATATCTCTGCCGTTGACGTCCATATCTGACCAGATCTGTGTTTCTATCTGACCAGACTTATCAGAATCCTGTTTTCTGTTATTCGATCACGGCTAGCACGGAGCTAGAAAATGAAAACTCATTTCTTTCGTTCTCAACGTGTTCACAGTTTTGACAGAGTTAGCCATCGATTCAATCCCATATGTGAGGTTAGTTCTCACACATGTAGGACGTAGGTAGTATAAATAAACGTACGTTCTTCTAAGCGTATGAAAAATGTCAAGAACTGTTTGTAAGTAGTACATTTTTTTATTGAAAACAGAACCATATATCGGATATATTTCTAACGTACGCGATTGTATAACTCATTCCGTACTCGATTTTATATTTTAACATATGATTTTGTAATATTCCAAGAATCTTTGAGGCTATGGATATTATTAGATGGGAGCATAGAAGGAAGAATATTCTGAATGTGTAGAAAATCATAAACTATTCTTTGAGATAACTTAGAAGGAACATTGAACTACGTTCAATAATCATAATATAATGCCGAATAAACAATATCGTCGCTATTATTAATTTTGATCCTTCAAAGCCAGGATCTAAAGCAAATATTTTTCTATAACAATCCAGCTCGGCTTGATTTCATTTTGAATGTTAATTTATTCCATTTCACTTGTTACTTCAATAAGACAACATCAATTTGAATTGCAAAGTAATTTTCGCATCCTAACACCGGGATTACATGACCCAAATTGTCTACATAGAGTGATCTGAATCCACCCTAGCGTCCGCTAATTTCCGTATGAACGAATAGGCGTTAGCTGCATATATCGGCGTATTACATAATATATTGAAACCATTTTATACCACAATCAAAATATGATGTAACGGATATAATATATTATGCCTTTCGTGTATCAGGCTCAAAAATGTTATTTGACCTGGAAGGCTTCGGGGTAGTTTAAAGTAATTAATTACATCATAAAAATAATTCAATCGCTAATTTATAGTGAAATAATTAAACAGCGTAAACGATAAAATTAATTAACTTTTTTTTAAATGAATCTGTGCTCAGCTCACTCAAAGTGAACACAAATACACTATTTCATAGTAAGCTACTTAAAGCTTGTGTCGTGAAAGAGGAAGATGGTCGGAAGATTTAAATAATAAAAAAATAGTAGATTGCCGTCTTGTCTGAAGCTAATCCAAATCCAAACTCCCTTTAGACCCCACTTAGGGGCAAAGGGAGGCAACAAGAGCTCTCCATTGCGTTCGAATCTTGCGCAATGTTTCTGACCTCCTCCCACACCATGTCCAGATTCCTTAGCTCCTCAGATACAAGTACGAGTATGTTCTCACATAAATTTATACAATATGGATTTCTTGGTTTGTCAATTTGAAAAATCAGATATTTATTTGACCGCTCGTAAGTATTAATAAATCTAACAAAACTATTGTTTTTTTTTTATAAAAATTTGATTGTGCAATATAATATACTGTATAAGTCCAGTGCGGACTACGCAGTTTCACGACTCAAGCCTTTCCCTGGTGTGAATGTTGTCAAAAAGTGTATATCTGTAGGCTTAGACAAATTCAAATGGGCGACCGACTTCAAACGAATTCTTCGACAATGTAGAGTAGGAAGAAAATTAACCGACAACTTTTTATATTTTCATATAAGTGTCATTGTTTGGTTTAAATAATTGTTTATTGTATGTTCCAGTGGACAGTTAATTTTTTCGCACTATACATTGGCGAAATCTTCGTTTACAGTCGAACGCCAATTTGAATTTGTCTAGGCCTACAAATCACTTTGTGTGAGCACCCACTAATTAAAAAAAATAGCTATCTTTCAACAACTAATCTGTTTCCGACGTTTTCTTCGTAGAAAAGCTGTTTTAAACGAATACCTCTCGCTTCTAAGAACTTGGCTTATCTCGTTTTATCCGTTTGTTAAAGAAAAATATTAATATGATATTTGTGTGCCTTTTATGTTGACTACCGCGGAGTGTTCCTAACAAGTGGTTTGTTCGTTGATGACAATATTATAAGGTTATGAGTAATACAATCAATCGTATGACCAATATCACTACTATAATAATAAATTATTGTTGTTTTGTTTTAAAATGTAAGCGTGAGATGCCGCGCGTCTATCGGCCGGCCGGTTCCGTCCATAACGGTTGGCGCGAGAGTGCCGCGCTGTTACTGATACCGCTCGCAAGGCCGGCCGGCATTTAATTCGTTAGTAGGAGTAATCTTCAAACATCTTGATGGATATTGGTATGTGTACTTATTTACGCGGCACGGCTTGTTAACCCGCTCAATGGGAGCGTGGTAGCGTTCACTTTCTCCCAACTAAATCGAGATTATTTGTTTAACCCAACATGGAGAATATGATCCTGAACGTAAATGGTACAACGTATGTAACAACAGTTTCATTGGTACCTCAATTTTTTTTAAATTTCGTGGTTTATCAACCTACGGTCTTGTAAGATTACGGTACTTCCAAGGGTACGAGTATAAGCAGCGAACAGTTTAATGTATCTATATAGGGGTTTAAATCGTGTGTAAGTAATACATTTAAATAGTATACAGTTCATTCGCAAGTGCGAATTCAATAATTAAGAAAGAACAAAAAAGGGTTGATTAGGATCTCATAAAATATGTAAGAGTTTCAAGTGAATAATAGCTTAAACTCAGAGCAAAATTTTTATATGATAATAAAAAGACCTGTGGCACGGTGTATGAGATTTAGAGTCGAATTGTTTTTTTTGTTGTTTTTCAAAATTGCTTTAACGAAAATAAATTTATTGCAAACAAAAAATTGACCATGTCATATTTTCATAAGATAGTAGACGCTTTATTATTTATTCGAATATGGCATATCCAAGCAATTAATATCGAGCTACTGTCGAACTATCAAACTAAATATAGGTACTTAAATCAAAATGTTCCATTATTTCTTGGATGAATATCATATTATACGGTGTAAGTGAAGTATTCACCCTTTCTTGCGGTTGTTTAAGACTAAAACAGTGAATGGGTTAAAGCTACATAGTGGTTTTTATTATTAGACATTGTATGTGTTGTATAGTCGAACGTTTTCTAAGTGGCATCTGTGTGTGTATGTATGTTCGTAGTAAGATGCCATATATGAATTCAAATGAGGATTTTTATAACGTAAATGTGTTTCTGTGTAATGCTGCTACATAGATAATAATAATTGTCTGCGTGTATTGGTAAGTGGTGTTTACATACAGCATTGTTCTGTGTTCGCGTTTGTTAAGTGAATACACTCGTTTAACTCTTGATATCCTCCGATTCTCTCCTACATACAAACGCGCTAATGTTCTTATGAACAGAACCACAGTGTTCCTGCCTACGGATTGAAAGGTTGCCATTTATAAAAAAAAAATATTTGCACAACAAATAATGAAACACTAAATATGTGTACTTAATAAAAAGAATAAAAATCACATGCCATCAAATGCTGCTGTTTTCGTATACGCATGGAATGTTTTGAGGAATTTATCATAACTTAACAATGTTATGCGTTTTAAAATTTGGCTGCATACAAATCAAGTAACAAACCCAGTTTTGAATAAATCTCACTACGTTAATACAGACATTTTGCTATAATGAATTTAAAACAGCAAACGTGTACCTTGGTGGAAAGGCGACAACAAAAAATAGCAAAAATTTTAACACTAACGATCAAGTGAGGCAACAATTTGGACCACGTCCACTCGAGTTTCCCCAAAGAAAGCTCTTTGGAGTGATGGACGAATGGCTGGACGCAATTGTATGGGTTTTGTACTGCATGCATGGGTATTCTCGAAAAAGTTTAGTTAGAACTCAACATATTCTTTAACTTAATGGTTATTATAACGCTAAAAAGAAATTATTTTTAGGTAATTGAGACAATTCCAATTATTATTAAATTAATTTTCACATTTCCGCTTTTTCCGTTTCTATAAAAATATTAAGTTTTTGAGGTTATGGATCGTGAAAATATTTGAGAGACGTTCCAGAAAAATGAAATACTCAAGAAGCATCCTAAACTAGCAAAAATAGTTAATTATAGATAATTTTACAATAAAAAAAGAAATAAATTTGAGTTTCGTATGTTAAGAACTCGCATGGAATCATTCAGTAAAATCGATAAAGCAACGAGCTCTTATGTTTCAAATATTTGACTAGTTCTAAAATCAAAATTTTTCGTGAATTACCCAGGTGATTGGATATCCAACTAATCCTGTCACTCCAGATCATCAATTTGATTCTCTCCATTCACGGTAATATTTTAGAGTGACATCGTGATGGTACATGGGCTTTAGGACGTTTTAGGATGATACTACCGATAATATGATAAATAGGGAGCTCATGTACACATTCGACGTTGGGATACAACTAACGCGATTGAGGTCTGCTGAATCTATACATGTAGTGAATGTAGGCGACTATAAGAAGAAGTAATACAATATATTTTGTCATACAAAGAATGTGAAACAATCTGCACACTAAAGCATGTGATCAAATTGAAATTTGTGGTCTAAATGGAAAAAAGAGGTGAGATTAAAATGATGGAGATGGTATTAAAGTATTTTTATATCAGTAGTTGAATAGCCATATTTAAACGAGATTTGAAGTTTAACCACATAATTGAATAAACGTAATCCAGTCTTCGAAAGAACACTAGAAGCGGTTGAAACTTTCCATTGAAAATTCGAATTTGTCATAGTCATACTCGCCCTCTCTCTTGTCGTCCTCTTCATTCCTGAAGGTTGTGTCCACCTTTAGTGTGAAAAACACAAAGAACGCTGATTCCGACCGACACCGATCGGCGCAAAGAATGTTTCTATGCATTTGGATGGGCATACGCACAGAAATACAGGAACCCGCTTTCTAGCATGCTATTCAAATACATTTATATAGAAACATTATTTGCGTCGATCAGCGCCGGTCAGAATAAGCGCTCTTTGTGTTTTCGTACCAATATGCACTGCTGCTGTATCTCAAACCAGTCTATTCCAAGTTCTCGGCTCGCCTCAACGTCATGCTTTTTAGGAGACCGGTGATCGTCTCAATCTGATCGATCCATCGGACAGGGAAAACATACTTACAACAAGGCTCAATGACTTGACACTAAAGGTAGAATTTAGTTGAAATTTGTACGGCTTTACATATCTCGTTGACAAAATAGAACATTTTATAGAAGGAGATAATAATATATTATTACCTATTATTATTATTATTATCAAAGTAAGTGTCGTTACGTTGATTCGCAATGCGGTAACTGGTTTTAGAAAACATGTTTGCCCACGTTATGGTATTGGGAAGTAGTGTACCCGAACAGCGTCGTCATCTACCTAAGTGAGTTGTTGTATATAATATGAGAGTGCAGCAAAGTCTACGGGAGTTTTAACTTATTTCTTTCCGACTCCCGTAAACTCATTAGATACATATTTTTATATTATCGTTTCACATTCAGGTTTAATAATATACTCAAACTTACTACAGAACAAGTGGTTGGTAGCCTGGAGGTTACGACGCTGGCTTTCGTGCTGTTTCGTTCGCAGGTCGTGGGTTCGATCCCAGGTGCCGACTACCTTTCCCTTTCACGACACACGCTTTAAGTAGCTTACTGTGAAAGAGTCAGCGTGTATTTGCGTTCACTTTGAGTGAGCACAGATTCATTTTAAAAAAGAAAGAAAAAACAACGTACATCTATACCTATATAAATTCCACCAAACGTCGATTTACGAAATTTTTCCATTGATGAATGCTTTAGTTAGAATATCCGTCCCATTATTTGACAGTTCCAGCTATTAGTAATAAACGCTTTTTTCCATCCTGTCCTCCGCTACCCGCAACATCGAGTAACTTTTCATAACATTCGTTTATTCGTTTATTCGTTAGTCTGCTTTTCTTGCCAAAGCTTAAAACTCGCCGACTACAGACTGTCTTTCAGAGATTCTTTATCAAAACATGAGACAAAAATATACATTCTTCTATCCTCCAATAACAGGTATCTTCCGCCTATTGTACTTTGTTAGGAAGAGTTAGTTTGTTATTTTTTTTTATTTTACTACTTTTTCGCTATGCTGATTCGAATAAGTAGGAGTAAAAAAATCTGTTAAGAATTCAGTAGATACATTAATTAATACGCGAAAAATAACCAAACAAGATAATGCGTATTAAAAGTCATAAAGATAGCAAATAGAGTAAAAAAATAATAATTAAAGAACAGGTAGGTATGTACCTACAACATTATAGTATTATGTGATTTTGCGACCTCGACCAAATCTGTGTATGACAACATTAGTGCGAAATAAAAAGAATACATACATCTAGCTGTTGTAACAATGACATCACATGTTGTTTGCTATTTCGGCCGTGCATCGCATCATAGCATACAACTGCCATTATGACACTATAATAATAATATGTAGCCTGCAACGTTATTCGTACTAAAAATCCTCGCAAAAGTACTTCCGGTCAATTTACGAGTCTGAAAAGATAACCTCATTTCCGTGTTGTAAAACTGACAGTTGTTGTTGTAATAGATTGAAAGGTCAGTTTTCACTTCCTGTGCCTTTTTAGACCTGGAGGAGAATTCAAATACCTGAAATATTTCAGGATTAGGAAATTCGTTCAAATACCTTACCTTTTTTCATTGTTGATTTCTTGTATAAACAGCTTAATCTTATCTGAAGAACTATTTTTAGGTGAATCGTTATACAGTCAATCCACGTTATTCAGATTATAACTGGCAAATAATCTGGTCAAGCTTAAAAAATCCGCAAAGTGAAGCCGCATGTAAACAGTTGTTTAACGGCCATTATAATCAAACACACATCTAGCACCACAAGATTAAAATATAATAATGCCGACATGCTAAACTAGTGGTCGACCAGTGCTCGACCATAACTTATTTAAATTATATGTTCGGACATTTTTAATGTTCATTGAAAAAATGAGCGTGGGCTATTTCAAAATTTTCATTAAAAAACAATGACATGGTTACGTCAAATTTGAAATTTTGAAATGTAGGTACAAAGTTTTTTCTATTATTATTAAAGACAAAAAATATTAACCTATTCTCAATTTGAATCCGGCCATCTCCAGCTCCACCTTCCGTTTGAATATAATATGTACCGCCTTCAGAAAGCTTTCTATGTCCATTATGACGCGCTTCTCATTTTATATTTGTTTCTATGAAGTTGAGTTTTGTTTGGAAGTGTTTGTGATTATCAAATACATAACATTACAGTAGTGTTTGTAATGTGTTTTTTTTATTGATTTAATCTATTTTTATGCATAATTTAAAAAACGCACAATTTTCTTGAAAATAGTTAAAAGTTTTTCCTTCACGAATTAATATATAGATATTCCTTTTTTTCATAAACGACCATTGGTACACTGCACCTCGTATCTATCTCTTCATAAAATACGTTAAAAGTATGCAAAGCGAAGGTTTGTGTTTGATAAAAGCAGTTGCATTTTCAAATATATATTTTTTATTAAAGATTACGATATGAGAATTAAGATACCTTCTCCAAATTCTATTGATAATACACAATAAAGGATGCTTGTTATATCATGCTAGTCTTAATAATTTAAAACAATAAGATGGAAAGAGACAAGAACAGTTCTAATAAACATAGCAAGTTATTAATATAACATAATTTTGGGACATTTTTGTTCCGAACAAAACTCTTAGTACTTAGTACTTAGTATTATTATTCATTATAATACCTCGGGGTCTTCCAT
Organism: Mystacides longicornis; assembly: GCA_963576905.1. Taxonomy (NCBI): domain Eukaryota; kingdom Metazoa; phylum Arthropoda; class Insecta; order Trichoptera; family Leptoceridae; genus Mystacides; species Mystacides longicornis. The sequence continues at coordinate 12,521,248 of OY756429.1, forward strand.
AAATCACGTTAGCTCAAAAGGTGGAGGGGAGGGGGGAAAGATCACTTAGTGGGAGGGGGCTATACTAAGAAAATCACGTGTATTTATTTATCTGATGAATTTAAAGAAAAAACAGTCACACTTTCGACATTTTTGAGAATTGTTAAAACCAAGAAGTATAACATTCTTCATTCCTTGTATGGGGGGTGTGGGAATATTTTGAAGCCCCACCAAATATCACCAGGGGGAGGGGGAGGGGGTCCTAAACTAATGGACGCCCCCTTATCGAGGTTTTACTGTAGTGTTGTTTGTCTGGATGTTTTTCATAATACTGTACGAACATACTCAATACCTGTCTAAAAATCGTATTCTTCTTAATAATAACTTTATCTTTAGAGGTGGACTGTTCGTAGGTTAACACAACCGTGATGATAACGCACCTACAAGTATATGTGTAAAACACAGATAAAATACAATTACGATACATTAGTCGTACATATATGGTGCGTTCTCACATATTCGATCATACAAAGTGATTTTAAATGTGTTAATATAATGGTAAATAATATACATTATCCAATATTATCATTTGAATGAAACAAACGGTCAACATCGCCTCTACCGTATAGGCTTATGCGGCGTTCATACGAGGCGATATAAAGCCAGACGATATCGCTTGCATAAAAAAAAATATCGCTCGGTCGCCCATTGATCGTGTCGTGTGATACCGAACGACATACATTCAATCTTGTGCAAGTGCGCAGATTTTGACGTTGTTTTAAAAATGGCGGACGTCGAGGTAGAAGCTACGGAGTGTTTGGGGTTAGTTGAAAATATTGTTTTAGACGATATAAGGACACTCCTAATTAAGGAAAAATAAAAAAAAACGCAGATATTGGGTGCGGAATTGGATTCTAAGGAGAAATAAATTTGGAGCAGTGCTGTCATTTGTCAAGAAACAGAACATACGGGCGCCGCGCATATCTGCGCATGCGTGCATTGTTCCACCAGAAACAAAAGTTGAAAGGTAGTCAACTTGAGGCGATATCGCTTTCAATCATTTTTATCGCTTCAGATTTATCGACAATCTGTTCACACGGTTCAATTGGCTGGCGATATTTTGGTGACCTGGCGATATTCGCCTCGTGTGAACACCGCATTATACGGCGAAGGCATACAACCATTGTCTTCTCGCATAGAATAGGTGTCTATTTTTTCACTTTTGTTTCAGAAATAGCCTACGATTGCAACATGATGTTTTTCATAATGTATTGTGATTGCTTCGAACAAGGTCTCCATAAATTCTATCCATAATATTATTCGTTTTTCCACAAATATGAAGTAATAATTTCTTCAGAATTTTCTATGCATTTGTCTGTCCTTTGAAACTGGATTTCATTTTAGAAACTAATATAAGGCTATATCGAGGTCCAAACACTTTATAAAAATTTTCAAATACTATTTTCCAAATCGATGTTTTGTAGTATAATTAAATTACTACGTTTTTAACTCGATATTAGGTACATAATTGCTTCGATACGCCATAGACAATCGTTAATAATAGACAGCAGAAGTGCATAAAAATTCTAACGCTCGCAGCTTCATATTATGTCAAAAATAATTTGAAAAAAGAACGTATTTATGTTAAAGTACATATGTAATTCTTTCGATTTAATCATCTATAAGATGTTCCCTTTATATTGCAAAATATACTTACCTATATGATTTTAATTATATTGTTTTATTGTTTCAGGTAAACCATCCATACTATGTGATCTGCATAAACTTATTGCTGGAATATTCGGGTATTAGAAAGAGAAGTAAAGGTAATTTGCTAGTTTCCGAATAATCTGTATCTATAAAAAACCGTTTATTTAATGAGAAATATGTACATAGACAGTTTTGGGCAGTTTAGGCAATAGGGGGCTATTTCCGAACTAACTATGAAACAAACTATGAACTATGTGTATATGTCCATTATGGCCTCTGAAACTATCCAAACGATTAACCCCATACCGGTTTGATTTGAAAGGTAACAACGCGAAGATGGTATAAGACCACTAAAACAATCTTCATATATAAAGAAAATCGACAATTGTAAAACCATTCAACTGACGTACCGCAAACGGGTTTCAATAGAGTTTCAAACCTCTAGATTCTAGAACAAAGACTAAAATGCCTTAGGTAATAAGTTCCGCCGGCTATACTGACACCTATTTATAGAAAAGTGTTATATTATTATTAATAAAATGCCTTGAATTTTTTCACGTAATGGAACACGCTAAGAAACGATTCTTCACAAATTCATCAAAAAGGGCCGAATTTTCATAAAATAAAAACATAATATGTAGTGTAGTTATTTGCTAGTTACTCGCTTCAAACAAAAAATCGTATGGGGGGCGCTAGTGGCACCAAAAATAGAACAAAATGGGATCGACTCGACCAAAATGCCGATTAATCTACTCGAATAAATATTGGGTGCTTAGATACGTATAGTTACTAAATTACTCGCCACTTGATTGAAATAATAAAGAAGTGTGCCCTGGGCTTTATTTATTTAAAACGACTCACCCTCTCAATATATTATTTTCCCTTAAACATCAAAGATGAAGTAAATTATGTAACGGCCGAAAATCGAAAATTGAATTCTACATGCTAATTAATAATGTATTGTACCACGAATTTAATAAAGTTAATCTCTTTTACAAAAAAAACAGCTGTTTATATCGTTTATTGATAACGTTCTCTTAAACCAACGATCGCTTCATTCGTAGAATGATAATATCAATGTAGATTATATGTACCTATGTATACTTACTTGCTCTTACACATACATTTGTATTTATGTATAAAAATAACAAGTCCAACGAATATCAATCAGATTGATATTATAATATGAACGTATTATTAACGCTGTTATTACCATATGATTTATGGGACATGTGTTAAGGATGCCGAATGACAGTTGGCCGAGGAGAACGCTGTTTTTCCTCACATCAGGGTCTCGAAGACCATCTCATACCGTGTTCCGTTCCTTCGAGGCAGTCCTGAGGGAGTTTGATATGGTGTGCATTGCAAGATCGAGCGCAATAGAGAGTTCTTGTTGCCTCCCTATGCCTCTGAATGGGATTCAAACGGCGATTTATTGATTGATAATTTATGACTTACAGCAAATCCTGTCGGAACACAGGTCTAAAATGGTCATTAATTATATGATTGTCCAATAAATCAGTCATATTATGGTTCCTTAATAGGTTCGAATTATTTTGCACTACCACGTTGGGTACTGGGGATAATAATTTGATATTTCTTTCCTTTGAGCAACAGTTGTATGTTCTAGAAACCTCGGATCAAGTTTCCCGTATTTCGTCGATATATTATATTATCTTAACGTAGAAGATGATAAGATATGTCTTGCATTAAAACAAGTAAATTACTACGTGAAGCAAAAATAGCGTTCAAATAGTTTCTAAAAAGTTTCTTTCTAGCAGTAAGTTTCAGTTCTAACATATTAGCCGAAAAATTTTAAACCTTTATAACTTCAAAGGTTTCGTTATTTGTTATATTTAATATTTTTTTTTGCATAAATGCGGTAGAAGTGTGAGCTCTTCGAACAGTATGTCGTCAGACCCTATGGGACATGGAAAGGAATGAGGATTTTAGGAACGAATGTGTAATGGAAGTAAGTATTGTTACAAAGATGAAAGTTACGCAGTTGAGATGGTTTGGATAATACAAAAATAACTAATAAGAGTGAAAGTACAAATGAAAGAAGGCGTGGGCGACCACATCGACTCCGTCATCAAGGCAGGCCAGTTCAAAAGCAAAATAAATAGGTTGTGGGAGAAATGTTTGTGGAAGAAGCGAAAGAAAAGAGTGGAGGTCCGTTCTCTTTGGCGATGGGGAAAAAACGAAAATAAAACTTAATAATGGGAAAAAAATCCATTAACACCACCGTTGTTCCAAGACTGATAGTATGCCTGACCACATCCGTACAAGTCAACTTAGCATTCATAGTTGCACTAACCGTAAATAATAAACTTATTGTTATTAAGGTATATTTTGTAAACGTACCTGCGCAATTTTGACTCACATTACCACATCTATGACTGTTTGATTAGTAGGGATCTTTGATTGCGATTTTGACAATGTGTGTATTTAGCTTTAACAACGATATTTACGTACTTATACTCGTACATGGTTCATTTTGTCAGTAAATTTATATTCGTTACTTTAGTATTATGATCGTTATTGGAACAGTAATAAGTCTTAGGTGTTTGTGGTATGTACAATGTACATAATATATCAAAGTAAGGTAATGATATAGATAAAACAGGATGACTGGTAATTCGTTTATATTCGTTACTTTAGTAATATGATCGTTATTGGGACAGTAATAAGTCTTAGGTGTTTGTGGTATGTACATATTATATCAAAGTAAGGTAATGATATAGATAAAACAGGATGACTGGTAATTCGTTTATATTCGTTACTTTAGTAATATGATCGTTATTGGGACAGTAATAAGTCTTAGGTGTTTGTGGTATGTACATATTATATCAAAGTAAGGTAATTATATAGATAAAACAGGATGACTGGTAATTCGTTTATACTAGAGCAAATTTGCAACATTTTTTCCCATTAACCAGGGGTCAAATACCAGTGGTTTTCGAGTTATTAAACTTTTTATTTTAAATTTTCCACCATTTGACTTTAAACCTAAAATTGTGAACAAAGTACCTACTCCATTTTGGAAGTTAAAAATACATTTTTCTAATAGCTGAATTATAAAGGTATGGTTGAATTAAAAAATCAAGAAGAAAATTTTAAAAACCTCAGAAATACAACGTTTTAAAATCACAAGTTAATTTTTTTTTTCATTTTTAATTTCGATTTTTCTAAGGGAGTTACTCCAAAAAAGTATAATACTCTTGGTGTACAAACCACAGAAAAAACTTCTGCTAATTATGAGGTGGAGTGACGAGCGCTCATTTCGGGTGGATGAGGAAAGCAAAAACGAGAGAGAGATGGCGATAATTGGGGTCGGCCGATGTTCAGAAGTGAACGTAAGAAGGCTAAAGAAGAAGAAGACGAGGAGTTAAACTAAAGAATTAATTTATCGACTGCTACCATTTTGCAACAATGTAATGTAGAAAAACTAAATACAGTTGCACCTGACTGTTCCTTTCAATTAAATTTTGAATATAGCTAAGTATGCATCAGAAGTCATGTAACGTGACAAAAAGTGGCATCCATTCTAGGAAATGGAACCTTTTATTATTCCATCTTGTTCACCAACCTGCGATGCATCGGAACCTTAAGTTATTATTTAGCGTGACTTACATGTTAATCAAGCCACGGGGTTCAACTCGTCTACTCATACCTTTATAGATCGATAAAATATTAACACCTGTACAGGACAACCTCTCGATAAATGAGAATCGTATTTTCCAATATACGCTTGTTCCTACTTTTTTTTATTAAGAAATCTTTTTCAAGAATTTTTAAAACACTCTTGATGTATTTACTATCTCTCTTTTGATAGAATATCGAAACAATGAGATAAAAAGAGACGGGAAATCATAAAAAAATTATAATCATGCTTTACCATATTCGCTATGCAAGTGCCCTTTCAAGTTAGGCATTTGGATATTAGACACTATAATAATAGGTTTCAATAACTTGCAGCTGTAACTTTATCGTTGTTCAGGTGTTCACTCTTATATTTCAAGTAACCGACATACCTCGGCAGATGAGGAGGTGTTTGTCAGGTTATAACTGCGCAAGAGATATTCTCTTCCGCACTTATACCGCACCTGTGCATGTTCTTCTTTCACTGATTGACAACTTAATGTTATCCAATGAGTGTCTTCCACATAAGGTAAGGCAGTTGGTGTCCTTGTACTAAAATTTCCTAGAGCTATCTGGTCCTAGCCGCTCTTGGTGTGCCACTAATCTTCCTCCTCTCCAACCAATTTTTTCACCAGGTTCATTCTGTCCACGGTACGAACTTGTATGTTCATACACATTCTTGAAATAGACAGTGACGTTACATATATGAAGTATTTTACTGTATCAAAATATCAAGTTTGGTTGGCTTGCTACGTTTGTAGAGGTCGTACTGTGCATGCATATTTATAAAACGGTAAAAATTTTATAGCTACAAAATATTAAAATTAACGAATCTAACGTGCATTCTTGATGGATTCACTCAACTTATAAATCAAAAGTAATGTTTTTTTTTTCATATTATTGTATTATGTATTTATTTTGCTTCTTCCGGAATGAGCAAGGACATATTAAAATATATTTCAAAACGAAGCGTGGAAGTCTGGGTTTGCAGATTGCGATGGTACGGGCATATGAGCAGGAGACAGCCAGAATATATTGGTAACAGGGCACAAGTCCTTCGAGGTCCCTGGAAGGAGGTCTCGAGGCGTGAGGTTGTGAGTCAGGATATGAGGAATTGTGGGGCAACCCCCGAGGACGCGCATAACAGCTGAGTGGCGGCGTAAAATGCAAAAGGCCGACCCCACCATCAAGCGGGAATGATGACTGCCCGGAAGAAGTAGAAGACATGGATAAATAAATATTACTTTACATTCCAATGAACTAGCAAATTTAATAAACGAAAAACAATAACAAAAGAACGTAGTTTCTATGGAATTATTTAGCCTACCTTATTGAAAAATTATTATTTTCATTATCAGCATGATTCACCGCGTATGGTTAGTTTTCTTATCTCTATGTTCTGGAAGGTACTTTTCTATGTGTGTATATTAACCAGCTGGTTTAGAATATAAAATACTTTGTATGATTACTTTGACTCACTGCACACTCCTTACTGTGAGTTCGGGGCTCGTTTTGTATTTTTTCTCACTTGCATTTATGTAATATGGAATACTCTGTTTGATTACTTTGTGCCACTACCTACTCCCTATATTGTTACTAATACTGGTGAGTTCGGTGCTCGTTTTGTATTTTTTCTCATTTGCATTTAATATGGAATACTCTGTATGATTACTTTGTGTAACTACCCACTCCCTATATTGAACCTAATACCAGTGAGTTCCGGGCTCGTTTTGTATTTCTTATTTGCATTTAATATGGAATACTCTGTATGATTACTTTGACTCACAACCCACTCCCTACTGTGCCTAGCCTTGTATTGTATTTCTCAGTTGTATTTGAACTGATTGCAGTGAATGGAATACTCGAATAAAAATATAATTCTAAATAATCACTATACAAATTAGATAAGTGCGTTTGGTTGATAAGTCTAAAAATAGTTGTAAATATCATATTTTGCGATACGGGAAAAACCATTTGCTTAGGGAATCGTTGCACTGTCGTGATGCAAAAATAACAGAACAAAAATAAGATTTTGACGTAAAGAATATTCATTCTTACTTCTTGATTAAGTTATATGTAAAAAAATGTAAATAATTACAATACATTTACGAACTTTAAGAATTTGAACTATTACGGTCTAATGTCATCTTCTGCAAAAAGCTGTAATGATTTTTGGCTCAATATGATTTCTCTACCTTAACAGCGATTTTCAATGGATTTTCAAATTTAAAACTCCTCATTACAGGCTGAAAGATCATGAGATGCTGGCAGAAGACAGAGAACTCTTTGCCAAATATGCCTGAAAAAGAAGAGGGATGTTTTAGGCATATATCAAAACGGTTCGGATTGCTGGAAACTATTCCGAATTTAATGGGTCTTTCATAGATGGAATCGTGAAGTCGAAAAGGGAAGCCTATGTCCAATACCGGACGAGTGAAGTTTGATATTGATAAAATTAGGGGCTTATATCATCAAATTTCGTTAGGCAAACATATTATTTTGGGACTCAGATCCATCCACGGAGATACGATCGAAATCCGACAAAGTTACCTGAAATTGTAAAGAAATAGCAAGGCACCGTAGAAATGAGTTAGAGAAAATAAATTAAAGAGCATACCTAATATTGGCATTTTGGAGAGTATGGACACCGAATTAAATGCAGGAAACAATAATTTAGTATTATATATAGATTCATCCAATACTATCGTATTAAGTAGGTACCTCTCCTCTATTTCAATAAAATATATTGCAACGATATTATTTATGATTGCGCTCAAACACTTCTTAGTTACTGGGTAGGATAAATATCTAAAAGGGAGTAGGTAATCCACGCCTTCGTAGTTTCTTCATGGAAACTCTCTACAATTTGTTCTCCCGTAATTCCTATCCGCCTTTATTGAATATAGTTCACAAGTATTCTATCTCGTAGATAATCGATAAGTATTTTCAAATTACGTGATTTCACATTTAATATTTCCTCTTTTCTTGTTTGTTTGATTCTGAAATATTTCATCGCAGTTTATAAGTATCGAATTGAAATAGCTATATTGAATTTGTTTGCTCTTCTCTTTAAAATGGTGTAAATAAAGTCGGAAGTTATTTTCCATCCGTATTGTTGATTACTTAAACTTAATTAATTTAACTATTCCTTAACCAACGCATTCGAACTGCATTCAATTATGTTTGTCAGTTGATCATTTATTAACTTTTTTTCTAATCATGGTTTCTAATCAAATTCCCCTTCGCTATATTCAAACCAGTTGAGTTACAGAAGAACAGGAATTCCTAGTGATTTTCTTTCTAATTAAATCCCAAGACCTATTGCGATGACAACAAAACAGGTGGTCCCTCTTTGTGTAGTTTTGTTTGATCATTTTTGAAACACATATATCATACTCTTTTCATGAAATATTCGAGATGTGGCCTTTTTTGTACTAAAGTGAATTTCAAAATGAACACAAATACACTCTTTTACAGTAAACTACTTTAAGCTTGTGTCGTGATGCTGACAGAATAATGCTTCATACCCCGTCACTAGGTTTTGATAGTTATTCAAAGGCACTATGAAAAGCCGATTGCAATAGAGAGATGCTGAAAAATATATATAATTCCATTAAGTTTTTAAGGTGGGGCATATTGTATGTGGGGAAAAATATAGGATCCTTCAACTTATATGATCGATAAGATAGACAAACGCCGTAGGCTAGGTGGAAGGTTGGTTGGTTGTTTTTTTTTTATTGGTTGCGCGGTGTGCGCTATTGGACCAGAAAAGGACAAGTACAGAAGCTCTTTCAAGTAGTAAGAGACAGCGAAGTCTTTTAAGTGGTTGCCAACGTCATGAGGGCCTGATAGGGCAAAAGGCTGAGAGAGAAAAATAGATATGTATGAATATTTTTTCATCTATTGATTGTACGAGTATTCAGCTTATTTCAATATACCTACATACTTTGAAAATACTAAAAATTTTAATGTAAGTATATTTTAACACGTTGAATAAGGTAGGTAATATGGAAAAAAATCACATTAACTAATTCAGATAATCGTAGTATCAACATCAAAAGGTTTCGATATGCTTTTCCTTTCTTTAAACTTCCTGTCAAGATGCATTCTAAGAACTTTGTATTAAAAATTCCTTCGCTTCTAAAAATATTTTGGATGTTAAAACGTCGTAATATTTACCATATTTATAATGATATAACAGAATTTTCTGTTTTAATTTCAAAGGAAAATAAAACAATCATCATCAAAAATTTCCTAAATTTAAAAATATTTAATTCTCCTACGTAATATTTAATTTTTATTCTACACTTTATAGTACTCAAAGGGAAAATTTTCGAGAGAGGATGGTTTCAAGTAACTTGCGTGTAGTTTTAGATCAATTTCAAGCTCAAATGCAAGAAGTCAGTCACCATTTACATATACATATAATACGAAATCGTCCCCTTTTTTACATTAATTATTTATCAAAAAAACAATTGTTGGTAGGTACCAAAATTTCTTGTATTCACAACATAAGTATGGCGAAATTTGTTTAGTTAGTTCACTTCTTTACCCCCAGGATGTTGGTTTATATCATCGTTGCCAGGGTGGTCAATAAACCACTAATGAAAGTTGACACCTAAAGATTATACCTTTACAAAAAAAAACCAATCTGTCATTCTAACCTAAAAAATTATCATTTTTTGTAGTTATCGCGTCGATAATCAATCGTATAAAATATGCTGGGTATTAGCTAGTATAAAATAAAACCAGCAGAAAGTAATCATTTCATAATGTATCTGCATATAGTATATTGATGATACACAATATTATTATAGGTTTTTTGATGAAATATAAATAAGTTGACATTAGAAGCAGTGTGTTTGTTCAGAAGGGTGTGGGAGATATAAATGTGAACATATATATAATATATGTAGCACTGTCGTAATGGACGGCGAGCACTGAGCGACATTCGGGTTGCAAAACCTTCATCGAACAATTTTCTTATCATCGATGCTAATGATAAAATACCTATATAAATTATTATTTTGTTGCATAATTTTTATTGATACGGATATGTTCAAAGCCTTTGCGACGACAAACCGACTCATTAGATAAACATTACAATTAATTTTAAACGTCGTTTAAAATCTGTAGTTGTTCCACAATTCGAAAATAGAACGTTTTCGTTTTGTTTTCCACCATTATTGTTGACTAGAAAATCATAATAACAATAGGTATTTAAAATAAATGTTTATGTCATAAACATTGCGCAAAATCGAGCGCAATGGAGAGCTCTTGTTGCCTCCCTATGCTCCTTAGTGGGATGTAAAAGGGAGAATTGATTGATTGATTTAAAAGAAAACACTTGAATTCGATCGTAGCGCCATTTTTTTATTTAAATATACAGAGCGAGCCAGGCAATGAGCAGAACAACTAACTTTCGTTTCATAACAAAATAAATAAAAACTCGTTCCAAGGAATTTCATTCAGTTCATCGTCTTCTGAACTATTCCGAAGATTTTAAAAGACTTATTAATCGAAGAAATCGATTGCAAAATTGTTGACCGGAAAACCAAACAAGAATATGAGTCAATTTAAAACGATGTGTGAAATATATATATTTCGATGCATATAAGTATTTGTCGATGGTTTGTTTACGGTTCCATTGTGTTGTCACAGTTTTTTGTTATAATTTAATATTAAAAAAAGGTACAGGGTCGTCGACGTTCTAAGAGAAAGAGAGAGAGAAATATACAATACATAAGATCCCTTGGTTGAAAAGAGATGGATGTAACGATACAACGCTAACAGGATGCTCATTTGTATATTATCAAAAATGTTCTGTCATTCATCTTTTTTTTTCGTTGGGGTGTGTATTTTTTTTTAATGTTTATTTGTTCTTCGAATACAAACATAACATTATCAGAAAATAGACGAATGTGCGTTTTGTAGAAATGCGCTGTCATTCTGAACGTTTTGTTTGTTTTTTTAGTTGAAGTTCCAAAGAAATAAACTTATCTATCATTTTTATGAATCATCCGCCAGCCAGGAGTAACGTTATTTAAGAATGTGCTTTTTTGTCATTCTCTAGTTATCGCTACATTGTTTCTCCCTCACATCCTCTTTCTATTTCGCTATGCCATTCTTAAAATGTGCAAAGCCTTTATAGTTATTCACGTTATCTGTTAAAAGGGAATTAGTCCAATAGCTACGGCACTAACTCATTTTTGTTATGCATTAAGCACTGGTTTTAGTAATTTTTATTAAAAATTGAAGAAATGTCCGTGTATTCTAATAAATTATTTCAGGTTAATAGTACATAATGAAGACTTTTTTTGTTATAATCATCTCTGTGCTATTGGACTATTATCAAATACTCTCCACCGTTACTCTCACTGGCATTTTCGGCCGAAATCGTAATCAAGATTTCGACTTTTATATTATTCTTTCAGTTCATTGAACAAAACTTTATCGCCCACTAGCTTTTGTGGTACCGATTGAAGAGACCGAAAAGTAGTTTGTCAGAAATGTCAAAAATTGTTTTAATTAGTAGGTTATTACTACTGTAAATATTGGAAAGTGACCTTTTGTTGCGAGTACAATAAGGTGGAGCTATGTCTACTACTGTCTCTTTCGATCTTGTTGTTTTAAATTATTATGACAAGCGGGACAGCATATAACAAACTTTTTTTATATTTGAAAATCTAACAACTTTACTAACACAGACCCCTGCATACTTAAAGCAAGAAAAACGGCTTTCTTTTCATAAAGTTATTTAAGAGGAGATGTTGCTTTAAGTACGTAATACATTATTCAATGTCTTTGTTTTGATCTCATTGTAAGTCTGCATAAAAAAGATATTCTTACAGTTCTTATTTTAGCCAAAATATGGCGTGAGCTGTCTGTGGTTACAAAAATCGCTGGAAATGGCATGAGGGTGTGGATTAGATATTATTATAATGGCGTTCCTCTTCATGGAAATGAGGTTGGGCAGCTCTGTTAATACTTAGGTACACTGTTGTTCTGTATTAATGTGATGTGGGAGGAGGTCGATGACATAGCACACAATGGAGGGCTCTTAGTGCCTCCCTATGCTCCAGAGAGAAGCCTCAAAGGGAGTAGTGTCCACACCCACCCGAACTGACTACAAAACACAATACTCACTAAAATATATAGTTACCTTAATTTGAAAAGGTTCTAACTAACATTTTTGGCAACAATGAGAATGTGATATTTAAAACTTTTAAAAGTAAAATATCGCTGAACCAGCCAATTGCCATACTACCTCAATGTTTGAGATGCATTAAGGTTCATTGCGACTGTTAATCGCAAACCTCCAAAAACTTATCACTGTATGCGCCGTTGTCCAGAATACCCATAATTCCACGGCAAAACAATGCTCTCCAGGACGTTATATGCCTTGATTACGCATATCGAATAAACGGACGACACAACATGGTTTTGGGCCGAGTTGTCGGTATGCCGAAACATTAATTCGCGCAATATTCAAACGTTCCAAGTACTCGGGTATAACCAATAGGAAGGAAGGCGAATGAAGGTTGGGCGAGAATAACGCTGTTATTTGGGAGTCAACACTGTTATTTGGGAGTGAGGTGGATAGGTTCTAATCCTTAGTAAAGAACAGAGAAGTTTGGACCTGCGTAGGTGGAGGTTATTAACATGCCTGGATCAAGGGTTATCCAGATGTAACCTATAATTAAATTGACAGATATAACAAATATGTAACAACTATAATGACTCTTACAATTCATTACTGATGTTCGATTTTTAAACGGAAAAGACCACTCCGGGCTTACGACCGTCTTCTACTGTTATTTCGAAGGCTGGCTTAGTGTGATCACTTTACGTTAACATCGTTCGCCATTAGGTGGTAATGTTTAAGTGTCCGAAACTCCTAATCATGAGAATTCTCGACATGTTCAACATGTCGAAAAATCCCATGTGTACTAACTAGATATTTAATAATAATTTATGAAATATAGAGAAAACTAACTTTGCAGTATTACAATAGGTTATATATTTTTTTCCGAAATATATTTTCGGTCGACTATGCGACCATCGTCAGCGGAGAGTTTATTAGATTTGTCTTTTTCTATAAACATTTATAATGTCTAAAGTATTACAAAGTTGAAAATAGTGTGTTTGAAGAAATATAGAGATAAAAGTTGGAAATTATTGAGAACAAGAGAGCTACCGAATTTAAAGACTGCGACTGCTGTCATGTATTTGGCGCCAGGTTATGAACATATCCATTTTTGTTAATGTCTGATATTTATTGCCTGACCAGTTGAGATTTAAGGACGTGAAGTGGTCAACCTCACGGTCCTGATCTAATTTTTCGATTTCCTGCCTCTTACAGGATGCTCGAAAAATCAGCAAAAAGAGCAGAGGTGCTATTCTTCGTTGGCAACCTCACCTCATAAATCTCAACTGGTCAGAAAAGGCACAATGAGCCTCGGACGCCTTCAAGCGCAATGGAGAGCTCTTGATGCCTCCCTATGCTCCCGAGTGGGGCTTAGGCCCCCGCATTGCTGGTTGGTTTGGGGGGAGTTCGCGGCGCGCTTGATTTGTCCGGGGCCGGCTTTTTGGTTTGATTGCTTTGATCGAGCTAGGAGGTAGGTTTCGTGCGGGTCGGGTTTGCTGCGGATTGGTCTCCACCGGGCTGGTTTGCGGTGTGCGGGGTATGTATGTATGTATTTATTGCCAGATATAACTCTAAACATATTGCTTCTGGGAAAAAGTCTCTTCGCACATCACAGTTTCAATAAACTGTTGTTTTAATTTCTCTGGCCGATTTTGATGAAATTAAAGAGGATGTATTTAAAAAATAGAACAAGATATGACGTAATGAAGTTTCCAGTTATGTTTCATTTGTTTTTAGTTCTGTTAAAATTACTGAATCTTATTATGGAAAAAATGCAGTGTTAACCGCAAAATTTTCACTCCAAGTTAATGGACGTAATGCAGTGGCAGAAAGATTAGCTAAAAGTTGGTTATAGCCTTTTGAATCCAGGCATTTTGGTAAAAAATCGTCCTGATCGTTATGAAATGCGAAAACACTTTTTCCTTTACCAATTATGAATCAAAATTGTTATAGTTTTGCACTGGTACAGCGATATAATCCGTATGAAATTCATAGCGTTCGCGTGCATCATATTATTGTGTGAAATTAATGAGAGAGCAACAAAAATATACAATAATAATTCCTTCCTTCAATGATACGTAAACATGTAGATACGTATGCATGGAGTATTGTACGAGCATGACTGTGTTTTATTTATAGGCCGATGTAGTTGGTGTGTATAGCGGTGAGTGTAGTTAGTACATGTGTGGGGGAGTCGTAATTGGCTTTATTATTACAACAGCTGAATCAGACGGCTCTTCAAAAGGACAATGTTCCAAAAGAGTTCATTCTGCTCTCCGCATTAAATGCTTGGCTCTGTTATCTTTCAAGATTTTAATGTGTGTTTCAAACTCTGACATTACTATCCCCAAAAAAGTTAGACGACACGCATAGAAAAGGATCATTAAATACTGCTTGAATTAGCTATGCAATTTTTTTTTAAATAATTGTAGGTTTCCCCAAAGGTAAATTTTATTCTCAACTAGCTTTCCCGACAGATGTTGTCCTGTAGTCCTTACTATGAATATTGATTTCGAATTTGTAATTTAAACAAACATACGTTTAAAATATGTTTGAATGTTAAAAAATTATTTCTGACAGCTCAAAGAAATCCGATCAAAAATTTGGGTACCAATGTTTTGAAACTAAATTCAAATAAAAATTGCTTTATATTTGTTTGTATCACAAATGCTGTTGTTGTCAGTGGAACTGATCCATACTAACTTTAATTTTATGTTATTTGTTATCTATTTTTCGAACTTCTGTTATCCGAAGCGGAGAAGAATCCAATAAACCAAGCATGTTAAAATCTGTTCAGCCGATCTCGAGTTATGAGTGCGCATTAACTCGACCTTCTTTTATATGTCATGAATGAAACGAAAAAGTTTAGTTCGAACCAAACTTATTATTTTACTTAAGGATCATTACAACGCAAAAATGAGATAATTTTTAGGTAAATAAATGAGACAAATTCCAATTTTTTTAAAGATTCATCTTTACATTTTTCCGCAACTTAAATTTCTATAAAAATATTTTTTTTTAAATTTATGAATTGAGATATAATTTGAGAGACGTTCCAGAAAAAAAAATACTCAAAGAGTATATAAAACAGAAATTTCAGTTTCATATTTTAAGGATTCGCGAAACCTTTCGCGATAAAATCGGTAAAAGTGTAAAAAACGGGTGTTTACTTGCAACGCATCCTTATGTTTCAAATATTTGACTAGTTCTAGACTCTAAACATTTTCGTGATTAACAATTCCATTTTATTTTGGATAGGATATAGTCATACCATGGCGCCAAATACACGACAGCAGTCGCAGTCTTTAAATTAGGTTGCTCTCTTCTTCTCAATAACTTCCAACTTTTATCTCTATATTTCATTAATCATTAATTATCTACTTGTTGTATACATGGGATTTTCGACATGTTGAACATGTTGAGAATTCTTATGATTAAGAGTTTCGGAGTCTTAAACATTACCACCTAATGGCGAACGTTGTTAACGTAAAGTGATCACACTAAGCCAGCCTTCGAAATAACAGTAGAAGACGGTCGTAAACCCATAGTGGTTTGTTCCATTTAAAAATCGAACATTATAATGAATTGTTAGAGTCATTAGTTGTCACATATTCCATTTTATTTTGTTTTTTTCATGATTTACTATTGATTAAACATATCATTATTATTACAACGTGATAACTGTCGTCCCTTAAAGTAATGGATACCGATTTTACTCTACTACGTTGGGGATTGCGAACAAATTGGCATTCATATTCCCGTAGAAACAGGGTAGGAGCCTCTCATCAAGTATCGCATATTTCGTCGATATAATATTTTCGAGCAACGAATTTCGACGAAAAGTAGTTTTATTGATTTTGTTATTTGAAATAAACAATGTTTGATTTAGCCGTGGGGTTGTCGGCTAAGAATAGCACCTCTGCTCTTTTCGCTGATTTTTCGAGCATCCTGTAAGAGGCAGGTAATCGAAAAGTCAGATCGGGACCGTGAGGTTGACCACCTCACGTCCTTAAACCTCAACCGGTCAGAAAAGGCATCATAGGCCTCAGACGCCTTCGAGCGCAATGGAGAGCTCTTGATGCCTCCCTATGCCCCTAAGTGTAGTTTAGGCCCCTCGCATTGCGGCTTGGTTAGGGGGAGTATCCGCGGCGGACTTAATTTGTGTGGGGCCGGCTTTTTGGTTTGATTGCTTCGATCGAACCGGGGGGTCGGTTCCATGCGGGACGGGTTTGCTTCGGAATTGTCTCATCCGGGCTGGCTAGCGGAGTGCGGAGGGCCTTAAAGGGAGAGTGAGTGATTAGTATTTCTGGTGGGTTTATAGTTTTTCAACGAAAATAACGAATTGCGGACCAAAGAATTCATGATAGTGTACCAATCGTTAGGTATTTCATCATAAATCAATTTTTTTTTTTAAATTTATACTAAAATCTAAGTATACGTCCCCTATAATTTACACAAGACGTGTTGTGTGGAGGGCGTTATTTTTTTATATTTTTACGACTTGTAAGCATTAAACATTTCAATAATAGTATTCCAGTATGAATGATTCCGTTGTTCTTGAACCAACACAAATAATTAACACCAAGTTATTATTGTGTGCCGTTTTATTTAGGAAAAAAAAAGACTAGCAAGGCTATTTTCTATGTGTTTTTGCCACCATTATTACTTATTCATGTAGGACGTAGGTATATTTTTATTTCTATCTACACATGTAAACTACCAGGGCATGGTTACAATTTGAGCTAGAGTCCGTCCCTACAGAGCTCTCTATGTAGTGTAGGGGTAAGGCAAAAGCCACTCTGAGTTTGCCTAGTATCAGGGAGCCTCTGTAAGTTACTTACCTAGAATAGATGAATATAAGACAAGACGGCGACACGCTCATAATACTAGATTTAAATTAAATGAAGGACATACAGTACCAAAATATAATAATAAATACGGTAAGAGAACATTGGAATATAATGTGCCTAAATTGCTTAATATGATGCCGACATCTATTAAGAAATGTGGTAGTAAAAGTGCAACAAAAAGACTTGTCAAGGAATGGCTCTTGAAATGTAGATTTATTTATAATTGAAAATTTGTAAATAATTAGAATAATATTGTGTTTGCTGCTATTGGTTAGGTTTTAAGTAACTATTTTTTATTATTATTTTTATTTTTGTAGAAGAACGCGCCGACAAATCCATTTGTATGGATTTTGTTTGGACATGGTGTGGGAGGAGGTCATAAACATTGCGCAAGATCGAGCGCAATGGAGAGCTCTTGTTGCCTCCCTATGCCCCTGAGTGGGGTGTAAAAGGGAGAATTGATTGATTGATTGATTTAGGAAAACAATATTTTTAGTCCTTTTTTTATATACTTGCCATGTGTATTCAGTGGATTGTATATAATTGTGTCATATTCTTTACGCACATTTAGAAAAAAACAAAAGTATGCGTCATGTGTCTGTTTTATTGTACTCAAAACTATGCTTAACAAATTTCTGAAAACCACAGTAAAAATATGAACAAATTGGTGTGTCGGGATAAAATTACCACTCTGTCTGTTTTCGGGTGCATTTCAATTTATACACGCGTCTAACTATGTGTGCAAAGACATGTAGTGTTTCTAAAACACGCCGATGCACGTCGATATATCTAAAGGTATTCTGGACGTGAAATACATCTATATGAAGTGATAATGATATAGTATTGGTAGGTATATATATATAATATATAACCCTTAGGAATTCACTCATTAGTAGTTGTGGTTAATTGTTTGTTAGAATTTTGTCACCGTGTTTAGAATCTACTCAATAGTCCATCCGTCCATCTAGATAAATTAGTAATGCTGCCTTCACACAAGTTCTCTCAATAATATTCTGTTTGTTTGTACCTATGTCCGTTGTAGACTTTCAAAGCATTCAAGCAAAGTACCCCAGACCAGTTTCATTAGAAAGGATATAATGCCAAGATGGTTTTAGGCCACTATAAAAAATAAAATGTTTTTAGTTTTAAGCGAAATAGGTTATGTATTGCTCACAATGCCATCGAAGGGTAGTAAATAAAAATAAATTTATTATGATTTGTTTGTGCATCTCGTTTTTTTTATAGAATCGGTGTGAAGTTGGCTCATGTTCACGCGATCCAAGAGCCCAGTATAGCAGTTGGGTCAATCAGTGAGTAGTTCACGCGATTCAAGAGCCCAGTATAGCAGTTTGGTCCCTCAGAGAGCTTGAAAAAAAAGTAAACTATACCTGTCTTAATAGGCCAATTTCCCCGCTGGCTTACTATGTTATACACCATACCATACCCTACATTTGAGAATTATGTGATGACACGTATATTTATACCGAATCTCTAAATGAAATGATATCACAATAGAATGTACCACATTTTCTATGTAGTTCGTTTTGTTCCAGTTATTTGACGTAGCTAAGCAATTTCATTATGTCGTTCCTGACACAAATTATTCATTATATTATCGCTGTATTTATTTATATGAATAACCGTGTTACGGAACATTGTGCATTTTTATTCTTCATTGTGTTCCTGTTATTATATTCCTTGGACACGCTTAGGATGTATGCTTATTTATTTAATTACTAGCTTTCCCGACAGACGTTGTCATGTGACCCTCTGGTCCTAACCAGAGGCGGCCCGTTCATTGTGCACTGCGCCTCCAGAATCAAAAATAAACTAACTAAATAATAACATTGAAATATTAATTCTAAAACGTCCATATTTCATTCGTATTCAAAGCTCAGACGGGATTAACGCGAGAATATAATTATATGCGCGCAATTTGGTTGACTTAGTATGAAAAATTTCTAAAACGCCAGAAACGGTGCCGGTGGTGTAAGTGAAATGGGTTTCTGTACCCCTAGTATAAGTTTTCGATGATCGAATATCGAAACGATCATCGAAAGAGTTTCGAAAAATGTTCATACTAAAATGATCGAATGATTCGATCGTTTGATTTTAGAACACTAATTGCACGCTAATAAGCGCTTATTTGCGTGCAATTAGCTTTCGATAAAACTCGTACTTGCCCCGCTGTAAGAATAGAAAATTACGTATGCGAGAATGAGAAGGTGCAGGTGCAGAAGAGAATAATTTTGTTGTTAGATTATTTCAAAGATGGCGTCGCATCATATTCGTTCCATACAAACTTTGATATCCTTTTTTATATTATTTCTTATCCATTTTTCAACTTTTTATTAGTTATTCTGTTATCCGGAGTGCAGAAGAATCCAACAAATCACACATCGGAAGAATCTGTTGAGCCAATCTCGAGTTATAAGTGTTCGCACTAACCCGACTTTTATTTATATTAGAGATTTATTATAAAAGACATCATCAGAGCATTGAAAACACATACAAAGATAAACATATTAGAAAACACATGCACTCCCCAATGCTCCAATAACAGGCGTCTGTAACATAATTAATGTTATCCTGCGAATATATCTATCAAAAGTCATTTGGAATATAGGTAGGTACGTATCATTTAAGTAAGCTTAAATACTATAATATACTTAAGGACAATTTTATGGTATGTTAATAAGTTCCTGCGCTGGGTTAGTCTCTCGCGACGTGATCTCCCAAATTAACCTCCCATCTTTTGGGTCGTCTACCGGAATAAGGAAATGTTATCGATAGCCGCCATTACACATCTTGTGTCTGCCATCTTGGATACATACATCATATTTTTAATTAAGTCTCAGCTATTAAAAAATGGGTACCTACATAGAATTTTGAAGACGCGAGGTTAGGGTACTTTTACACTAAACGCACATAGACCAAGAGCTGGGAAATAGAGATCTATATTCTTTATTCTCTCTTATCAACCCGTAGGTCCCTTGAGGGACTCTTGGGATCATCACATGTTGCAAATCATACAAAAGCAGTTATAATATATTCTTAATCGTTGATATTGGACACCAGGGCAACAGCAACGAGCAAAAACTAATTAATAGGCGATGAAAGTTCTTTCTCGTTGTTATTTCCTTAGTGACCATATCAAAGATCAAGAAAATATACTTTTTTTTCTTGATCTGGGTCTATGTTTTTTTTTGGTATAAACGCACCCTTAGGGTACATTTTACGTTTTTTTTAAGTTTGGCCAATTTTGCTTTAAAAATTATTACCAGTTTTCCAAACATAGGTCATAGTTGTTATGTTTCTGTTTAAAAAAATGTGTTCATGTGGTTTAGGCCACTTCTATGCTGACATAAATTTGTAGGAAATCTTAATATAAATACTTGTGTATTTTAAATCTGATGTATATCTCCTCCTTTACTTAGTATACTTCTGGATAAGCCTTGAAACAAAAGAATGGACCAGACTTTAAAACGGTAAAATCTATTATATTCTATTTTAAAACTACTTAAATATAACAAAAAACTGGTCATAAGGATAAAGAAACTGGTTGATTCCAGAGCGAGGTTTCATCGGCAAGAGATCCGTAATCCCATTTGCAAACAACAATGAAAACAAAATTTACATTATTTAAAATGTTGGCGCATGGTTGGCAGGCAGTGAGATGAAATGCGAGCTGATGGTACATGGTGGTGTTCCCGTGTAAACAGAGTGCTAACGCTGCTGGTTGAATCGCCCCATCCCTAGACGCCGCCGAGTGTACCGAGTATCGATCTGCCTTATTACGATGCTTCACGTGCTCTTCTAGCGTAGGAACTCTGTACTGTGTCCCAGCTAGGCTGACTCCGTTCGTTCATTGAAACTAATAATTCTCATCACTCTTTCTTCTCTTACTCTCATAATAATAATTAATCCTTGTTTCTTTTTTTTTCTTCTTTTCTTTCTCTTTTACAGAAGTAAGAAAGTACAAACAAGAAAATGTTGAACTAAATTATCGAATTGGTAGCGCGTTTTTATACAATTATTATTATATATACATTATTATTGTTCTAATTTTTATTCTATTGTTATTTTTCCAAACTCTTATAAGTGTTATCCTGAATAGTTAAGTAGTCAAGTGTACAGAAATCCTTTAAAAATGCATTATATTATTATAAATGAAATATAACTAATATGCACAATAGCCTTGCGGGAAATGCCTGTTATTGAAGTACTGAAGGTTGATACATATTTTTTTTGTTTGTTTGTATTGTTCAGTTTTCTGTTAGTGTCTCCAATTAATAAATAATTAATTATGAGAAATGGTTTGTCGGTAGATAAAACGAAAGGAGTTTTCTTGGATAGAAAAGAGTAAGTTCCTTTCGCTATGTCTATCTTTTAAGGGGTACGGCTTGATGGGTAAAAAAATCGTATATTTTGTGCGTTTTTTTTTAAAAAGGTTATCAAAAGTTATATATATTTTCTACTGTTATGTTTTGTTGTTGCTTTTCCAAGCCAATCAATAACATTGATTGAACATTGAAAGATATTTAAGCGACTTCTCCTTGTTCTATAAATGCCACTCCTATCTCGATCTCGGGCAAGATTAATGTTTTTTTGTGGTCAATTGACTAATTTTAAAATGTCGTCACCTTGTAGCGATTCTGGACTTGTCGCGACAATTCATCTAACACTATTATACTCGTATGTTACAATAATATTATGTGTAATTTCGTGTTAAGTAATGGCGTGCATTTGAGTGTAATTATCCTTTATCCCCCTATGACTCCAGTGGATTAGGAGCTCAATTAATATGACGTAATGACTGTAATAATGATTATGAACTAGCATACCCGTCGCAAAACAGCTTGAAAATAAATATGAAATAGTATTGTAAAACATTGAACTTTAGAATGCCCATTGTTAAAAAAAAATCAATGTTTGTTACAGTTTGCATACTGCGTACGATGCCGTAACTTTCTAGCAAGTTGAATAAATGGGCTGTACCGTAGTTCAATATAATCTGAACACAAATGTATTATTCCGTAATGATTACTTCAAAGCTTATAATCCTATGAAATATAATGAAAAGAGTAAATTTTAACTGATAGTTCCGATAAAATAATCATAATTGACCCGCTATTCGATTAATTTTGGCGGCACCTGAGAATAATTGGCTAATTTTAATTCAAAATTTTTGAGGATAGGATTTCATGTGAAAATTAAACATAAACGTTGCAAAAGATAATTTTGATATAAAATTGGTTTAAATCAGATGCAGCTATATTCACATCGATCAATTTCTCATAAATTATCACTCGAGTTATGTTTATTTGGTTTAAAGGTCTTTAATGACAGCTATATTCACAGCGATATTCTAAAAAAATAGCGGAACTATTACGGAATGGCAGTATTATTCATAAACCAATTCAACTATTTCACCTTTGTAAAATGGATGGAAGCAAGAAGTTGATAAAGTGTTAATCCGAACAGATGAACGGCAAAGAAACGTGTAAAATACGAACTAACAAAATTGTTTTTTTTTTTTATATATATAAGATAATAATGAACTCAGCTTTATTAAAAAAAACTCAAATGTTTACGTGTGTGGTGGAAGCGTTTGCAGCTGCGTCCGATACACATTGTTAGTAAATCCGACGGACCAAATGCTTATTTTCTTACAGCAATTGGACCCCAGACCTCAAGAAATTCTGAAATTCTTATCCAGGATAGAAAACAAACTTGTTAAAAAAATCTAGGGTCCAACGTCCATTTCAAAAATCCCAAAAAATACGAGTCATGTCTTCATAATAGTGCACGCAAAATTAGACTTATGTACAATTATTAAAACGCCATCAAATGAATCAAATTTTGTGTGCAAACAATAAAATCATAATACAAAAGTAAATTATCGAGTCAGCAGTTCTGAACAATAACATGACTATTGTTTCAAAATCATCATTCATAGAAAATCATATTATAACCCAATTCAATAGGAAAATATACCCTACGCCAAGATAAGATCAATAGTGGCGACCTAAGGGAGGGTGGGGGAGCGCAGGGCCTCTGTAGTGTGGGTCGCACGATGGAAAATTTTCATACATAACATGACAAATCGGGGAGTAAAGACTTTACTTCTGTGGAATTTATTCATTGCATTGGCATTTCATGGCCTTCCTCTGCTGTATGCGGCATCCTTCAAATATCAACACATCGTTCTTCATCTTCACTTCATCTTTCACTGCACAGGCGGTCAGGTTATGGAACCAAAAATACTGATCTGTCATTCGCATAAGAAATTTTCTTCATTTGTGTTTATCGTGTCGATCATATCAAATACCTAACACACGCCAGGTGGACTGCTTGTATTTTGAGTGTTTTTTAAGAGCTTGAATACTTTAAATAATCATACAAAATGGAAATATTATAAGAATGAATATTTAATTATTATAATCTTGTACTTAGATAATTTCATGGCAATTATTTTTTAAATATGATTTCCATCACATAGTCCATTCGATCAGTCCTTTTTTTTACTACATTTTCCAATAAGTCATTGACCGTATGGCGTCAATGGTGGCTTGAACATTGGCTTTCAATGCTTCAAGAGTTTCTGGTTTGTCGGCATAAGCCAATGACTTATGTAATATAGTCATATGAAAAGCAATCGATAGGCGTTAAATCGTACGAACATTGCGGCCTATTAACAGGAATACTTCTAGAAATTGTCACCAAATTGATTTTGCTATAAATTGAGGTGCTTTGTGAAGCGTTGTTCTGGCGTAAAACGATTCATGATGAATTGCCGAACCTTACTGAACAGAAATGTTAACACAATTCTCAAATGACAAACCATATACAACAACCAACGAAACTTCTCATGAAGCTAAAAGAAACATCCTTTATAACATGCCTACGGCAGAAAATCCCCTTGTATTTCAAAAACAGCGTATTAGTGTTTTTGAAATACAATGTTCACACAAAAACTTTAATGATGCATAAAATTCTTCAGTTCGTATTAATTACCTACCCAGAAAAGTTGGCACTATGTCTAAACCTTCTAATCTTAATGTACAAAGTAATCAACGTATCAGTTTGTTTGGACGCTCCTTAAGTTATGCAACCAATGTAGAAGCACGTGCCTGCAAGCGACCTACGAGCTGGAGACATGCGATAAAGTATTTTCATTGCGACTAAGCTTTCACTACTAATTACATACAGGTGGTTCGCGTTGTTTGCGAAGTATTGACATTTTTAACTGCAGTCTCGGTAAGGTTAAATTACATCAACTCATTTTGTATGTAATTTTTTTTTGTATTTTTGCTTCTAAATTATCTTTTTTCTTTAAAAGGCAATTTGCCGTTGATTGATAAATAAATAAATAACAGAATGTTAAATTGAACGAATCTCCACTCTTTTCTATCCAAGTATACCTACTTCTTCCGCTTCTTCCACCGACATAACATTTCTCATACATCCTCTCCTATTTCTCTTTATTCTTACCTGGCCTACCTTTAGGACGGAATCGATGTATTCGATCCACATCATTCTCCGACGGCCACGCTTTCTTACATCTTTTCTTTCAGCCTTATGAATTATCTTTGTCATTTTGTTTGCATTCATTCTTTACATATGCCCAAACCATCTCAAACTTATTAACATTCATCTTTGTCACAATACTTACTTCCATACCAAATTCCTTCCTAATATTTTCATTCCTTTCCATATCCCATAAAGTTTTTCCACATATTCATCGATTTCATCTCTCCTGCTACACATTCTTCTACTACATTCTTCTTTTTTCGTCCATGTCCACGTTTCACACCCATACATCATTGATGGATTGCGTTATGCACTAGTTTCTTTACTTGTAGTGTTTAAATGACAGTTTATCATAATGAACAGCGAGAATAATAGGCGAAAATTGATAAAAAAATGCGTTTTTATTAATTTCTTAATTTATACAAGCACTTTTTTGAATTCATATTTTGAAAGCTGTGGGGCTAGTACGAGCTTTATCGAAAGCTAATTGCATGCTTATAAGCGCTTATTAGCGTACATATAATGTTCGTACATTATCATTTTCCATACAAAATGTATGGAAAAGTTATTTCAAACAAGTGTCGAGAAAGCATAGTGTATTTTATTAATGCAGTTTACTCTTATATAGAGGATGTCAATATTCAGTAAATTTAAGTTATTTTAATGTCATTGAGGCTATAGTATGTCATGTTAGTATTGTCACATAGTACGCAAACAGCCCAACATTTTCTCGTATGAAAATTAAATTTATATAATATTTCTCTCCCTATGATTCTTCATATATTTATGTCAACGCCAAGGAACGCAAAGAAAACAGAGAAAATGATACGAGAAATTCTGTTTAAAACACTGTTTGGCTTCTTAGAATGTCTGTAACTTCACAGTATACATATAAAGTAAAGTTTACAATGCGTTATTTGAACAAATATGTAGAGAACCAAAATGAACGTACTCGTATTTACAATTTATCATTTAAAGACGAGGAAGATTCTCTCATAATGTGTCCCGCTTCTTCTAAGCGGAGAGGAATTTGGACATGGTGTGTGAGAGGAGGTCATAAACATTGCGCAAGATTGACCGCAATGGAGAGCTCTAATCTTGTTGCCTCCCTATGCCCCTAAGTGGGTTTAAAAATAGAATTTATATCATGTAGGTATCATTTAAGTACGTAATGATTTCATCTAAAATGAACACTCAGTTTATTTATTTTGGTATTACACTATTCTTGAAAGCTTTTGCATGTTTGGTAGTTTCCTTATTAGCTAAAAATATAAGGATATTTTCCAATTTTTTTTTTCAATTTATTTTTAACTGAAATGTTTTAAGTGTAACTTGTAGAGTTACGAGGAAATAAACTAACTCTTTCGGTTGTTAAAGTTACGCGTTGATGCTACCAAATAGCATATGTTTACAATGTGCATCTGTTTTTAAAGAAGTGTATACAGTTAAGTACAATCTTGGATGGACATTGGTGTTTAATGCTGGGAGTCAGTGTTTCTTGTCTTGTTATTAACTTCAAACATTTTAAGTATTCTCTGTGTGCTGTTAGCGCCTGTGACATTACTCAAACGATGCATTGTTGTGTTGGCTGAAACATAACCAGCAGTCTAATGGTTTTCAAGAACGTCAATGTACCACATCTACCAAGTCTTAACGTCAATGTACCACATCTACCAAGTCTTAACGTCAATGTACCACATCTACCAAGTCTTCCATAATTTGTATCTGGTTGATTCCTTGGGGTCATTTCGAAAACTTTATAATAGTTAATCGAAATATCTATGTTTAAAACTAGGAAATATAGACGTTCACTTAAGTATAGGATCTATAGTAAGTTAGGCGACTTAACAGTGATGTAAGGAAGGTTCGAAAAGCTATACTGATATCACTCATTTTTGGATTGATTTACATAAAAAATTCGCTGTTTGATGGAATATCCTTTAGAATACTTTTTAAAGAATAGGTACCTTTTTGCTCTGTCCACCCACTTTACCTAATTTGCTACTAACTAGAAGCGGAATTATCAACAAAAATGGAAACTTTTGATGTCATATTTTTGCACTTGTCTATTTTACTGCTTGTATTCTGTAAAAAAAAAATTTTAGATTCTACATTTGGCACATTGACCTTTTTTGTCTTACTTGATTATTTTTGTTGTTGCATCAACTGATTTGTTTTTTTAACGATGTTTGACACATGTTGCATCCCATTTCTGTATTTTTACATTGTTGTATTTGTTTTTAAAGGCTTTTTGCCGTTTATAATTGTAATAAATAAATAATTAAATTAAGTATTTTGCCTCTTTCTTGACAACTATAGGAAACAAATGATAAATTGTTACTGTTTGTATGTGTAGAGACTTTTGAAAAAAGCTATTAATAAAATATTCCTCAAAAATATATATATACCTACTTGATAATGCGACAACCTTTTTTTATCGAACGTTGCTTTGCATACTACAGAATGTGAATAAATTGCTTCCTTTGTAGGTATAGACGCATTTTGTGAAAATATACGTACCTATTCTAGTGTGAATATACGTAGTACAGAATATAATTTAACATTTTTGTGTTCAAAATAACAGTATTTGTACTTACCGAAAAAAATATTTTTATTTATTTTTTTTATTTGTCTTCTTGTATCCGTCTATTTCTTCTCAAAATATTTCCAACAGTATGCTATTAAATTTACGCAAAACTTCAATATCTAAAGCAACACTCTTACAACGCAAATGAAAATTTAATGAAGAGTGCATGCAAACTTCCATTTTTTGCGTAAAAATGCAATGTTTGAACAAAAACTCCGCATGCAAAGGCGACAATACTCGCAGGAAGCATACTCTGAATGAGCTGACAAAATGCCAAAAAGATCGCATGATTATATTTTTCTTCCAATATAATAATATATTGTCTATGTGATTAGCTCAGAACATCTGGATCATAAGAGGTGTTTTCTATGATGATAAACTGCCGTACGCATTTCCAATCCCACCTCTAGAGCGAAATAATATAGCGACAACTTGGCGCTGGTCGTGCGACATTAAACCGGTTTCATATTATGTACTGTTGATAATTAATTATATCTATTCGTTATTAAATTGTCGTTACATAATCGATGCAATTTTATCTAGTTACCAATACGCATTTTAAAACTTAATATTACATAATGTGACCGAAGAACCGGAGAACCTGCTTCAAGCACAAGGATGAAAGTCTGTCTGTTATGCTCAGCTCTCTCAAAATTGACGTATTGGTTCTTCTGGCCGTCCAGGGGATACGAAGTAAACGTCTCCAGCACCACATCTCGAAGGCATCGATTCTCCGTCTTTCTCGGGCTTTTATTGTCCATGTCTCGTCCCCGTAAGAAAATATTGGAAAGACTAGTGCCCTTACCAAACTAGCTTTTGTGGCTCTGGAGATGCCCCCATTACTAGAAGAGGTGAAGAGAGCCTGGAAAAATTGGTGGTCCTTTGTGGAGTCGAAGGTTCGAGAGGCAGAGGAAGAGCACCCACGAGATGGACAGACCGAATTAGGGCAGCTACAGGCACAACAGTTGTTGGAGCAGTGCTGATGGCGATGTATCGGGAGAGATGGAGGACAATAATTATTATACACGATGGTTTTGCGGCAGAGAGAGTTCCAGGTCACGACCCTCAGTAATGAGGACAAACGACAATGATGATGATTACACAATATGCAGAAGTCGATAGGCAATATTGATCGATTTGTTTTTGGCTTTATGCTTATTCCTACAATTTTAGCTTTTATGTACATATGCGGTATTTACCGAAAACCAAATAATGTAAAACATTGAATTGCATTATGTTATTGATGTATGAATAATTATTATCAGTTTTTGTTTCATATCGTCGTTGCACTTAAAATATGACTCGTTTGTTTATTATAATAGTGTAGGTACACAAAATTTCGATGAAGTGCATGCTTTATATTGGCATGGAGGAATTGGAAGATAGTTATTTCATTCTGATCAACAACAACTTAAAAAGTGCTTGAATTTCGAATTCTTTTTGTGAAAGTGCAATTATTGTGTTTCAATAATATAACCCATCAATTTAATATTTGTATGTGGCGGCTCTTACGTCGGGAGGCTCATTTGTTCGGTTTTATTGACGGCTCATATTTGTCTTTATAATGATGAATTCCAATGGGAATATTATTATGATAAGCAAGAAGTAACATTGCACAGGGAAATTTATTATTTGCTCTGGTATAAGTAGGTATCTTATTGTCAGCTTATGAGGAAAACATTATAATTACGTGTAAGTATGTGAAAATGTTTTTCTTTCGAACATAACAATAAAACATTCCTCCGTGAGTTTTGACGTATGAATAAGAAATTATATGAAAAAAACGCGTAGGTGTGTTATTTTTATTGTGTTCACATGTTCTCGTTCTACTTTGTATAAAATCTAATATCTACATACTTGGTTTATTTATCTCGCAGATGTAAAGCAGGCTCAAAGAAAAATAATATATTCTAAACTTTACATATTAAAGCCTATTTCACACACGTGCGATTCTATTCGGCTCCTTTTTCGGTCGCTGCCGACAAATTTGAAATTCGAACAGAAAAAAATAATGGAAGATCCGTTTCATGTTTCATTGTCGCACACAAAATACTACGATTCATCGCTGAATTTTAGTACAGACAAAATTTGAATCTAATATTACTACAAATACCTATAATTGCAAGTTTTGGCGATGATTAAAATCGAACGTAAAGTATGCAGAGAGAAAATAAGTACCTACATTCCTAAATTATTACGTTAATAAGATGCATGGACAATGTATCATAATATCGCATTTAAATCATAGATATTTTCTGTTCTTGAAGATTGTTTGCTGACGGGACGTAAGCAAACTAATAAAACTCCATATTATTGTGCCTGCGAGTGTTTATTCAAAGCAATAATAAGTACAGATCACGCCGTCTGCGGTTGTATTGTGTAACTCTCATCGACATTGTAATATGGTTCAGTTACATTTTCTTACGATTTTACTTACAACATATCTGTAAGATACAACTTTCGTAGTACGAAACTGATTGTTGAAAAGTAAAATCTATGAAAATCGAGGTATGTCATAGAGATAATAAATGGCGGATGTCCTGATTGAGAAATATTATTATTTGTTTAGGATCTTTAGACCTATCGTGAGATATTATGATACTGAGTCAAGGGCCTATGTAGCAAGGAAGAAGAACTTCTCACGTACAACAGATATGAAGAATATCTGAACGAACCGTTGCAGGAACGACACTATAAAACAGGGTTAGGAGCTCCGATATAAGGATAACTTGCGATGTTCAGGATGTTGTGCGATGGGGTATATCTAAAAGAGATGACTGAAAATACCACGTATAGAGAGCAGATCCTGAAAGGCTTATAAAAATAGCAGTAGATTCTATAACAACAGCAGACCGAAGAGATG
Organism: Mystacides longicornis; assembly: GCA_963576905.1. Taxonomy (NCBI): domain Eukaryota; kingdom Metazoa; phylum Arthropoda; class Insecta; order Trichoptera; family Leptoceridae; genus Mystacides; species Mystacides longicornis. The sequence goes on from OY756429.1 coordinate 12,551,559, forward strand.
GAGAGATAGCTTGATATCCAGGAAAATGAAAGTCCAAAAGAAAACAGGATGCAGTCCTTGTAAAAGTAGACGAAGAGGTTTAGGATTGCAAAAGTGAATGAAGCCCACGCTAAAATGTTAACTGACGGGTGTTAAGATCTGGCGTTTCAAAAAGAAGAAGTAATGTGACGTTTTCAAGTAGATAAAATAGCTTCTAGAACTGCTTTCTTCAGCCAAAGAGATGATCGAAGCATAAGGTGCACAGCGGTATGTTTGTTTATATCTAATAATAAAAAAAACTTAAGTATAAGTAAATGCTTTTTTAGTAAAGCAAAACCGGTTTCAAAATAGACCTAAGTGAAACTATATTTATGCTTAAAAACCAAAATCCAAATGTCATAGAGACACCGTTACTGAGATTAGAATTCCGATATACATGCAGTCAGGCCATAGAACTAACATCGGTATTCTTCAGGAGCAACTCTTTTCACGGAGAATCCAAATGCTTATTGCACTATGAATCTATATGTTAGTAGTTGAATTGACTATCCTCAGAAATGTATGAATTAGTAGCATTATTTTATAACAGTGTACACTACTTGTATTCCGTTATCACTAGGTTGGCAAGATTTTAAATCTTACCAAAATAATTCAGTAAAATTTGGTTTTAATGGGGTCTATTTTTCAATCATATAGGTATACAATACGGTAACAGGTTTCACGTGTGATTTATTTCCTATACTACACCGCCATCTCTTGGATTTTTTTTTTAAAAGTAAAGCAATTATAAAGGAATTGTTTTGATTTCAAACTTATGACCCATCGAGAGTCATCCCGCATCCGAATCAACGATAACTATTACGTAATGCAATAAATTATTAGCTAAATTTAATATATTATATCGTAAATTGCATTGAATTCGTGTAATAAGTCCAAATTATTTTTTTATTCTGGGTTAGGTCGAACGTCGACGGGCGGGTCAGCTAGTGAATCTATAAAATGTGTTCATTCAATCATATTATGAGGACTTAAAAAAAAGGTCTCAATTGTCCGAAATATTATTTGTATATATTCCATTAAAGGTATAACCATTTTTCTATTGTGAGATAACAAAAGTATGCACACGATAAAACAATATGTTTTTTGTTGGTCATTCTTTAGTTTACATACCAACATTTTTTTTTTAAATAAATACAGAAATAATGGTATCGGAATTGCAACTATCTAAAAATTATTGTTTTGAGATTCTATTGAACAAAAGCATTCATTTGTATAGACTATGATAATGAGAAACTGCTTATCGTACAGTACTCAATAATTATTATGATAAGGTCTGTCACATACGCACGACAATAATATGTGACAGATATCTATTTTGTTTTTAATTTAATTGACATAACTTTGGTTTCATTCAACTTTAGTCCTTAAACATATTATTTTTACGTTTGTTCCTTTAGGCTGACTGTCCACGGCCGGCGGCGTAGCGTATGCAGAGCGTACTCGTATTTTGCCGCATGGTATTGCCGCCGCGGCGTGGACAGTATTCTTTACAAAACAACTGGATACATTTAGTATTTTACCTTGACTTTTGTAGCCGTCAATATCGTATATGCAACCAAATGTTGGATGCAAAATGTAGTGTTGATTTATGTTCCATTAAAACTGTTTTTCTACTGCTGCTGAAGTTGTTGAAGGTTTGGCTTACTGTGATCAGTGATCACTTTTTCATTATCGTAGGGCCAAGCAAGAGTAAGCCTCATTGTACTGCCGTACTTACTTACTTTACTTTTTGTATGGCTTCGGCATGAAATTATCTTCTGGGCAAGATTGCTGCGTCCTGTTGTCTTTTGAGATTAGATTAGATTCTCGGCTACCGTGATTTAGTGTCAATTGAAAAATTATACAGTCACAACAGCAAAGGCCCTTTAGGCCCTAGTTTAGAGTCATTCAATGACAAAGGGAAAAATAGGAGGTGTTGTAGAATTGTAGTGGGGGCAAAATGCAAAATTGCAAAACTCGTTGGTCTAAATAAATTGAATTTCAGTCGTCGAATGGCCTGTGACAACCCAAACCGAATCACAGACCATATTTCACAACAGGCGACGATGCGATTGAGAGCTTCATTTCATACGGCTGCCAAACCGACACCGAGCGTCGCAGCGAGTCAGCTAGGCGAGGATGTGGAGAGGAGAGGAAAATCAATGTACGATACAGGGATCGCACGTAAAAGCGATCCGCACGTCCGTGGTAAATAAGGAAAGCTATTTTACGGAGTAAATTTAGTAGGGAATTTGTGGCTCTATTTCTGCACTGAATTTCTTTTTATTTAAGCTCTGTTTTTTTTCTAAGAATAAAGAAATCTTTGATATTATATTCCCATGTAAGATGATTCTCAGGGAACTAAACATTGTTCTGTATAGTAGTAATAACTTACAAACGAGTCTTGAAACCCCAGAATTAGCTTTAGTTTGATGATAAAAATAAATATGTAAATAATACATGCGTGAATAAATTACAATAACACATGTTGTTGGTGAACATCAAAATATTTACTTGTCACTAATACATATAAAAAAAAACATTATTATGAATGAAAAAAGGCAAATAAAAACCAGTATGTAGCGAAACAAATGTTTCACTATTTGCAATATGACTTCTATGATGTCATAACATTGAAAATGTCTTTTTATTTTCCATATGGCAAGAAGCTTGTGGCTGTGGATGATGTAATGTGTTATTGAACCAGAATCTTGTTAATTTTGGTTCCAACAAAGGTAACATTGGTTTATAAGAATTGTTTGTTGCTGCCTTTTAAGCTTAAAATAGAGGTTTATTAGAAAAAGGGCACAATTAAGTAAGTAGTTTAAGGCTGTAATCAAATGCATTTGGAGCCCGAAATTTAGTATTAGGGTGCATTCACACCAAACGAGCATAGAACTAGACTTTGGAAATAGAGTAGGTACTTATATTTTCTTGATCGTTGATATGGTCGCCAACAACGACAAAGAACTGTCATCGCCCATTAATTAGTTCTCGCTTGTTATTGTTTCCATGGTGTCCAATATCAACCATTAAAGAAAGTATACTTACTCTGTTTCAAGGTTTTACTCTATATTAGCTTGGTGTAAATACGCTATAATGGTGCGTTTACACTAATCTTACATAGATCCGAATCTAGAAACAGAGCATACTTTCTTTAATGGTTGATATTGGACACCATGGAAACAATAACAAGCAAGAACTAATTGATGGGCGATAGCAGATTTGCGTCCATATTAATGACCAAGAAAATATATTCTACCTCCAGCTCTGGCTCTATGTTCATTTGGTTTAAATGCACCCTGAGAAGTATGGAAACAACATGCAGTAATATTTCTACAAAATATAAAGTTTAATTTATGATAATGTGGTTTGGTGGTAGATATAATATATTATATACCTTTGTTATGACAGTTTTCGTGGTGTGATTGTAATGAAGTGTTTTTGTCTTGTTTCAGGTAACGATGTTTGATAGTAATCTTCAAGGTGCGACCCAACACTACGTCACGCGATGTGAGCTTTGCAGATTAGGGTGAGCCGCTCTACCCATTAATTGGCGTCAAGTCAACTACCTACTCACTTCCTACATTGGGCTCTCTCTCTTCTGTGTTTACCAGCCACCATCGATTTTTATGGGAAACAAATATACAGAAAATGGGCTCGTCATTGTTAATAAGGTTGTAGTGGGTATTTTTAATGCGTCTATCTAATAGTGGAAACACTCTTTTGTTTTGTGGTGTAATGTGTCGCACCAGAAAAAATATTTAAAAAAAGAGCCACAACGCGATAGTGTCTCTTAACATACTAAATATTATAATGAAAGCGATACTGTTCCATTTAGGAGTCGAACATCGGTGATGAATTGTTAGAGTCATTGGTTGTTACATGGTCTTTAAGATCTGGTCCTGAAAAAAGGTCACAAGAATCTAGACATAATTAGAACGTTGTGCACCAACAAAGCCAATAGGCAATAAAGATGAGGCATTAACAAAAATGGATATAGTCATATCCTGGCGCCAAATACATGACAGCAGTCACAGTTCAAATTTGGTTGCTCGCTTGTTCTCAATAATTTCCAACTTTTATCTCTATATTTCATTTATTATTGAATTTCTACTTGTTGCGTACATGAGATTTTTCGACATGTTGAAAATTTTGAGGATTCTCATTGTTGGGAGATTCGGAGACAAACATTACAACCTAATGGCGAGCGTTGTTGGCGTGAAGTGATTACGCTACGCCAGCCTTCGAAATAACAGTAGAAGGCAGTCGTAAGCCCGTAGTGGTGTGTTCCATTTAGGAGTCGAACATCGGTGATGAATTGTTAGAGTCATTTGTTGTTACATGTTCGAAAGCGATACTGATTCTTGAAAGCTACAACACAATAGTGTGTTTCTGGTATGTGTGTTAACTTTCATTGAAATCCTGTTGATTATAATAGTATTTTGTTCCGTATCATGATTTGATTTGTTTTGTTTTGTGTTGTTCACTGTTCTATCGATATCTCTGGTATATAAATACATATAGGTATCTTATAATATACTTCCGATAGTTGATATTTTCTTATAATTGGTTTTTCTCATACAATTTTAGTTTCAGACGTGCAACTTATCATTGAAAACTTATACAATAACGGGATAATCGATGATAATGAAACCTCTTATATTAGCAAAAAACTACTTTAAGCTTATAGGTTGACCTCACAATGACAGATGAGTTTTTTTTTATATTATAGCATTTTTAATATAACCTTAACGCTAAAGACATTGATATATGCAGCTCGATGAAATGAACAATTGACACGATAAAACCGTTTTGAAAAAAAATGACACATAAGAGGTTTCATAGAACGAACGACGATATTAATTTCACTATTCTTTCTCATTAATTATTAGTGTTCGTCGTATTCCCTGAACCAGTGTACCTATCTACCCAATGCTGGTAGTAAAAGTTAGTTTCATTCAGCTTATAATCATCAATAGTTTAGTATGACAATGAGTGGAATTAAAGAAAATTAAAAAAAAAAAACTATGTAGTAAAAAGAACGATTTCAAACTTGTACCTATCATACACGGGACAACTATTTTCCGAATATTATTCTTGTTAAAATCTTTTTTGTACACAATAGATTTTCCACCTATTCAATATTACGTTAAATCTCTGATTAGAATCTGTTCTTGTCAAAGTTTACAAAATATCCGTTATGTCACTTTTACTACATTGATTTTACTTGAAGATTCCGAAGAAGAGTCCTTAATATACAACACTGACATTTTCTTTTTATTGTTCCTACTTAAAATTTTATTTTCTTATTTTTTTGTTCTTTTTTTTATATAAAAATGAATATGTACTCACTCGACGTGAACACAAATACACTCTCAACATCTATCACACTAAGCAAATGCTTGTGTCGTGAAAGCGGAAATTTGTCGGCACGGCCGGGATTCGAAGCTACGACTTCCAATACGGTGTACGTACGAAAGTCGCCGATTGATACCACTGGACTACACACCACCTCAATGGAACGCCTCTCAAATATTTTTCGACATGAAAAAATACAACAATCTATCTATATATTAATACGTAGAGCAAAAAATTGGTGACATTTTTTACAAAAATTACGCTGACTGAGTAGTATTTAATTTTGCACACGTATAGTTTATATAGATAAGGATTGGCTAATGCTAATAGTTATTCATAAAAATAGATTAAATCAATAAAAAAACATTACAAACACTACTGTAATGTTATGTATCTGATACTCACACTCACTTCCACAGACTACTTGTAAAGATCATCAACTTCATAGAAACAAATGTAAAATGAAAAACTCCTCACTATGGGGGCAGAAAGTTTTTTAAAAGCGATATATTCAATTGGAGGTGGAGCTGGCGGAATATTAATTGAGAATAGATTAATATTGTTTGTCTCTAAAAATACATAGTAAAAACTTTGTACATATATCAATATTTCAAATTTGACGTATCCATGTCATTGTTTTTTAATGCAATTTTTGAAATAGCACTCGCCCAGTCTTTGACAATGGAACCTTAATAATGTTCAAACATATAATTTAAATAAGTCATGGTTGAAATTTCGAGCATTGGTTGATCACTAGTAAATGTGAAGATTAATCCTAATAATAATTGGAATTTCTATCATTTACCTGAGCGTTAAAATACCATAATTATTATATAAGAAATTCATTAAGTTTAGGTACTTCGAACTAAACTTTTTCGTACACTTTATCGTAACACCCCTGCAGTATAAAAAAATATTATTACAGTAAAAATTCCCATTTGTCTCTCCTTGCATCGTAAAATACAAAAATACAGAAAACTCATTGATGTTCATTTCTGGGCTAACAAAATGTTACCGAGTCTGACTCATGACACCTAACAAAGTACTACGCACCGTGGTAAGGGAATAAAAACAATGGAAGTTTATCGTTGTTGCATACAAAATATGAGTCATGTGGAAATTGATGCACGCAAAATTAAACTTAAATGCATTTTTTTTACAAGTAGTGCGTTAATACACTATAAAATTGAAATTCGACCCTGCATAATTTGCATTTTATTCTCTTTTTGCGTGTTCTTAAATTTCACATGTCTAAAATTTTGTGTGTTTGTGAAGTCTGCTGTAATAAAAATACATATCGATGGTTAACAAGCAATACCTCCTAACCCACATTGACAAAAATTTACAAGGAGGCCATAAAAACTGTTTCAAAATCGTAATTATGAATTAACAATGACAATTTTGTATTACAGTTTATTTATAACATTCTAAATGACATTTTGTGAAAAAATGGAGTAACCAGCTCTAATTTTGGTTACACTTTTACACATTTCTGTATACTTAACTCATTTTTTTAATTTTGTGGGTTATGAGGTATTGCTTGTTAACCATCGATATACGAACATACGACTTCGTGATGTACCTACTTATATAAAAATACTACATATTGTGTATTATATTTTTGGTTAGGTTAAGTATATGCAATGTCTCCTTCCAGGCTTTGACTTTAATAAAAAAACACTCACCGTGAGAAATTTATTTCTAGTTTCGCTATTTTGTGGTTTCATACTTATTTTCTCATGCGTGAACGAATTACGTATAGTATATATGTAAATAAATGTACGTATGTATAGCATCGTGTATTTTAAATACACATGTGAATATCTACATAATAATTCTGTTATGTGTTTATTTTCGTATGTCATCGCATCACGCATAAACCGCAGACTTTACGTTCGATTTTAATCATCGCTGATCCTTGCAATTATAATTGTATTAATGTTAGATACAAAATTATTTTTCCGTTTCTTCGAAAAAAATAAAATAAAATAATATAACATAATTATTATGTATATTTTTTTTAAATGATAGGTTCTTGAAGAACGGTGGGAAACAGCTAGTAGGTATAATACTAATTTAAGTAGGTACACAAAGGCTGTTTTTGGAGTTAATAAGGACTCGAAAAATGTAAATATGTAATTTACTTTAATTGCACGATTATTTCGTTAAGATTATTAATTTTTAGACATTTTTCACATAATTATTTAGGTAGTAAGTATCGATTTGTAAATCGAAGAGTTAATTGTAGAATTATTGAACTTTTTGATTCGCTTTTTCGCTATTTTTTTTACTTAACTGTTGTTAATATTGTTATACAAACGGTAATACTATATTTCGTATCAATCAATCAATCAATACTCCCTTTTACACCCCACTCAAGAGCATAGGGAGGCAAGAGCTCTCCATTGCGCTCGATCTTGCGCAATGCTTATGACCTCCTCCCACACCATGTCCAAATCCCTCAGCTCTGCTTCGAAGGAGCGGAACACAGTGTGAGAGGGTCTTTCTCGTCTTCGGTATAGTTTTCATAATATAAGTACAACTTAGGTAGGCATTTGATGCAATCGTTAAATCAAAAATTAGTTTTCGATTTTTAAGAGTTTTTTTTTTTTTACAAATTTGAACCTTTGCGGCCTTACAACCGTCTTCTACCGCTATTTCGAAGGCTGGCTAATGTGATCACTTCATAATGTATTTATTTCATTTTCCACCATATGTAGATCCATTCCAGGCACTTCGAGACGTCTATTAAATTTTACAATTTTACACGCATACATTGAGAATAGGTTTATAAAGAGACGGAGACAAACCAATACAATACAAGCTCAAGTTATCACAATACCTACAGAAAAGAACACAAGGTGAGAAGATTATAGGTGTAAAGCAAGCAAGTACTTAAAATGAAATTTTATCAATTTTTCTTCTTCCACGACATGCATGTCTTCTTGATTATTTGACATACCTGCATATCGAAAAATCTTATGCCATGAAGAATTCGAACCCGCATCTCTGGCCACTGGGCCAACCAAACTCCAATCTATGGTGCCCTAAGGAATCTCTTAAAAGGTTTATCTTGGTCGTGTATTTCTTTATGTATGCCTCCATTATTTCTATAAAATCAAAAAAAACATTGAATACGTTCATGCTAAGTTCTTTTGTAGTTTTCTATTTAAATTTTTACGCTTGTGTTTATTTGTGTACTCAGTAGTTACAAATTTAAATAAACAGACATTAGACAAAAATAGAATTGTGTTTATTTTTGTCAGACATGTGTTACACTTCTGCAGTGTGATTGTTTTATTTCAACACACTCAAATATAGGGGGCGAGTCTTGTACCCATTGGAGTAAACCTCGCGTGCACCATCTAACTATGCAGTACTTAGTATCATTTTGTGACCCTTTTATTTACACTCGAGTGATTCGTGTTATGGTTCTATAATACTCGACAAAGGAAGCAACTATGTACCCACACCACCATACAATGCTTTTTTTTGTTTTCTGTCTATGTACCTACCTTCAAACCCCCGCCTTCCTATTCAATCGTCCCTAAATGAAAACCTACATTTTTCTGGAGATATGAATCATATTTGAATCGATACTATTAACTTGTATTTTTGGTTTTCGCAGGCTTTAATACCGTACTACCCCGAATATAACGCGTTATTTTTCGACCATTTAGTTTCCGTTAAAAAATCGAGTCGCGTTAAATTCGGGGTTCAGCGCGAGTTATACGGCTATGTTCTTGTTTCTCATCAGTTTGTTTTGTTTCGTTAGGCGAAATATTAATATTGAAATGAATGTAAGTTTTTATAAGTAGGTACCTTTACTAAGTGCTTATTTCTGATTGCTTGCCTTTTCTTTATAAAAAAATCGAAATTACGTTAAATTCGGGGTCGCGTTATATTCGGGCTAATGCGGTGGCCTTTTTTTTAATATTAATAATTTTCGACTACCCAGGTTTCTTACCTAGGAAACCTTTTTATTTTCTTTTATAAATAAGGGGCTGTTTTACACATCTACTGTAAAATCCTTGAAAATCGATAAAATGATTTGGATTGTATAGACATAATTATTATTGTTGATCTAATAATATAAAGGAGTAGGTATTTGGTATTTGTATTTAGTATGAACCATATTTATATATATTTACTTATAGGATATCTTTTAATGCATGAATTTTTTGAACCTCGCCTTGTATAAAATATTTTATCAATATCATACCGTATCAAATTATTAAACTTATCACTATTTTGTCACGTTGTTAACGTCTTTGGTTTTTTTGGAGTTATTTTCTTTAGTTTTTTTTTATTTGTGTGCTTTTAGTGCTTTTATCGTATCCTCATTTTTATCTTTGATTATTGTACCTTCATTATTTTATTGTGAAATTCCATTTTCTATCTAAAATATGAATACATACATACATACATACTCCCTTTAAGGCCCCCCGCACAACGCAAGCCAGCCCGGAGGAGACCAATCCGCAGCAAACCCGATCCATGCGAAACCGACCCTCCAGCCCGATCGAAGTAATCAAACCGAAAAGCCGGCCCCACACAAACAAAGTCCGCCGCAGATCCCCCCAGACCAACCCACAATGCGGGAGGCCTAAACCCCACTCAGGAGCATAGGGAGGCAACAAGAGCTCTCCATTGCGCTCGAAGGCGTCTGAGGCTCATTGTGCCTTTTCTGACCGGTCCCGATCTGATTTTTCGATTTCCTGCCAGGATGCTCGAAGAACCAGCAAAAAGAGCAGAGGTGCTATTCTTAGCCGGCAACCCCATCTAAAATATGAATAATAAATAAAAATTATTAAATAAACCATAATTAGTCGAAATAAGATAATGCGAACAGTAAATTCCACCCTCAAAGAGTGAATTGTGAATAAGTTTGCCTAAATTGTTGGCACATCGATCCATGGAAAGTGTTTGGGGTAATTCTGATTGAACATAATATTACGTAACAAGTACCTAAACGAGACTTAAAAATAAAACAGCCGAACTGCAATTGCAATTGGCAATAACGTATCCGGAATGGATACTCAGATTCCTGGTAAAGGTGACCAAGGGTGTAAGAGAGACTGTTGATTGGGGGTCATGGCGATAGTCCATTTCAAAATAAAAATGTAAGAGTCTTGTATAGTTCTATCACAAAATTTATAATTCAAACATGAACCGGTTTTCGGAGACTAGGTACATACATCATTATTAAAAATGACTTAATAATCATCTTAAACATTTGATAATGGAGACAGTAATCACATGAGTGGATAATTTCGTTCCGATTGTTGAAAAGTATTTGGAAGAAAGGGCTAAGACTTCTGTCTTTTGAGAGTAATAAATAAACATATTAGGTAACAAGCTGTTTTTTTGGTACAATATCTTTTTAACAAAAACTGGTTCTTATATTATTAGAGCCCGAGGATATTGCTTAAAGCTTCTCACCACCCAAGAATAACGAGAATTGGGAACTTTTTCTCAAACCAGTGGAATTATAACTATTAATTTAACTATTCCAAACCATATTATATTCTCGCATTGTTCCCGCCTGAGCTTTGAATACAAATGAAATATGGACGTTTTGGAAATATTTTAATGCTATTATTTTATAACTCAATCGAATTAATTATTTATTTTTTTTATGGGGGCGCAGTGCACATTATGTACATATGAACGGGCCGCCTCGGGTTAGAACCACGGGACAATGTCTGTATGGAAAGATAGTATCTTATAATATGAAAGAAAGTCGGCAACACCTTTAACTCGAGATCGGCAGATCAGATTCTTCCGATTTTTGATTTATTGGATTCTTCTCCGCTTCGGATAACATAATAACTTCCTGCAACGCCAACTCCATCTATGAAAAATTCTATACCAACAAAATTATTGTTAACCTGACAACCATTGACATTAAAAATATTTGTACGCCCATTTTTGATGGAAATTTTTTCGAGCTTTCGGAAATAATTTATTAACATTCAAACATATTTTAAACGTATTTTTTTAGTAAAAGTAACAATTTCGAAATCAATATCCATAGTAAGGACTACAGGGAAAGCTAGTCTTTAATATAATGCGAACAAAGGATAAAATAAAATAAATAAATATATATATTCTATCAAGACGAAAGGACCCTAATCACAGTTCCTATACAATTTATACCTACATATTATTACTTTCTCTATGCCTTTGTGTTTTTATTTCCTTCAATCACGCATTTGAAAAATACTTACAGGTAAAAGAGTCATAAGAATGAATGGAAGAAAGTAAGGTTTCGTTTGCGAGAAATAAGTGAAATAAGCGGACGTCTAAACTAGTTAACCCATAAACTAACGATTTATGGGTTTTCCTTCAAGTAATCTGTTTATCGATTTCCTCATCTCTTAGGTCTAACCTTCCTAGCCCTTTTTACAATACAATTTAATTCTAATTTTGAAATGAGATTGGCGTAGACAGAAACTGTAAGTTTTTTGATAGTTTGTGCGGTCAACAGAATGCTGATGTAAAGGGTGAAATAATACTCTTTTTCATAAAAAATGTATAGTCAAAAAAGTTATTTGATGTAAAGTTGGTATTTTTATTTAATTTATTTATTTATACATACAATCTTACCATAATGATTCGGTAGAATTTGGTTTGAATGGAGCCTATTCTTTTAATAATATGTACAAAAACGAAATATGTATCACATGTGACTTATTTCCTACTACACCGCCATCTCTTGGATTTTTTAAAAAAAGTAACGCAATCATAAGAGGATTTGTTTTTATTACAAATTTATGACCCATTGAACTTCATCCCGCATCCGTATCAACGCAAAAAAATATTAGCTTAATTTAATTCAGTTTTTATTTTAATTCAGTAATAAGTTAGGTCGAAGTTCGACGAGCGGTTCAGCTAGTAATCAGTACAAGCGATGAATCTCCCTATTTGGTCAAGCCTTGGGGAGAATAATGAAAAAAGTTATAAACATGACGAAATAAATAATTGACGAACAATCTATAATTTTGTACCTGTGTATGAAGTAAAATGATAATCCATTGAGAATGGATATACCTAATATGTTACATTATAAATTATAAGGGATGATGTATTAGTTTTAGAAAGTAAACGTTAGTGGCTAATTGTGATGAAACGATTCGTCGCCGCATCATTAATAATTATTATTATTTACAACGCATCAGCTCACTGGATGACAGGATCCAGATTTCACATGAAACTAATTATTTAATCGTGTGTTATATAAAAAGCACAAAATAATAACCTACCATCACCAGATTTTCTACCGTACATCTTGACACTTTTTCTATCGGTAAAAAATATTTTAAAACATTAGAAGGAGCTCATTGATCCACATAAGAGTAACTAACTAACTGCATCGGATGTTTGTCAATTGTTGTTTCTTCATGAAAGAATGAGACAACGTTTGCAAGTTTTATAAATACCATTATAGTGACCCAATTCTGTATTGATTCAGCTAAAATTTAGCATCAACTATGATTTTGAATTACGCAGCAAATGTCGACTGATTTTAACCAACCCGCGAGATATTTTATAAGAATTCGATCGAAGTGAAGAAAGCTCCAAGTTATGACAAGCGAATGATTTCCAAAAATGTCAACATTTTTGTAATGGCTGCTAAAATAATGATCAAGAAAATAAATATAACACTGTTGCAAGCCTTGTCAACAGATTATGATAATGATAATTTAAGTGAAACAGTCAGTTAAAAAAAATGTTTTTTCAGACATTTTTAGCGCATTCTTCATTCTATTCATCATTCTCGCATAACCTTTGGGGAATCAGGGTGTAGAGCGTAGAATAAAACCGCATTTAAATCCCGAAAGCCGAAAAAAGTATATGGGCTTGTTTTTCCCATGTATCCTTCATTTGCAAGTTTAAAATGGACTGGTTTCTATGATTTGAATTCGATCGCTCAATTGTTTTGAACCTGATTGTCCGCAGTCACAGAGTGGTAATTGGGTTTCATGTTCTAGCTAGAGGCAGAATTTGCATAGATGCATGTTCGCCTATTTCAATGTACATACTTGGGTGTTTATTCAATCTATAGATGTCCAATCAGTGTTCTGAAATATTTTTATAGTTATGAAGCCTTCCTTTCTTCTCAGCCTGTATCAGTTCACTCCTGGACATAGACCTCCTCCACACTCTTCCACGTCCCTCTATCTTGTGCAACCTGTATCCAATGCAAGTCAACGGTTCTTACGATGTCGTCCCTGCATCGAAACTGTGGACATCCAGAATTTTTAACTGTAGTCCCAGGGCGCCAGTACATTTGGAGTTTTGTACATTTATCGTCTAATCTAGCCACATTACCGGTCCATCGACATTTTAACTCTGCCTCTTGTTCGACAATGTCCGACACTCCTGATCAAGCTCTTATTAAGGTGTTTCTAATAAAACCTGCCATTAATTATTAAAATCTGTTTGTTTTACCCAGTTCTTTTTAGCCCTTTTCGGTATTTAAAATGTGACTGTAAACCCTAGAAGAAATTGTGAAATTTACATCAATCTAGTAATTTGAAAAATGTATTAAGTGTAAAACACATACATAATAATAGAAGCGTTATATTTTTCAATATAATTACTTGGAAAAGGATATTCAGACGAAATACGTCTCTTCATCTAAACAGGATATAATACAGTATTTTCATTATACGTTTTTTTTGTAAATAAAGCTGTAGTTATGTGGATCGACAGTGGATTATCGTATCACGTGATAAGGAGAAAATCGAATAAATAAAACCTTCCTCGTCTGAAACCACGCGTATGTTTGTATTTCACCACGAATTTCCCTTTTCATAAATATTCATTAAACCTCGCGTTGCTTGCGCCGGTCGCCGCGGTGACATCGTGGTTTTCCCCGTACATTTTCTTTCTTTTATGTTTTGATTGATCTGTTTTGAAATGCGGTGCTGTAACAAGCGTACATGTTCGATGTAAATGGAACCTTTATAATACATTATGCTGGGAGCGAGTAATTAAGCTACATTCATTCATTCTGTTCTCTGTGTAGGGAAATGCTAAAATGTACATACTTACAAATGCTTTTATTTAAAACTAAACGACATTTTGCTGCTTTTTATTTACAAATTGCGATCACTCAGCTACGTTACAACGGCATTTTTATATAGCAGACTGTACAAAATGAGTGCAATTGAATTGATTACTAATTTACAAGATAAAAATTATATTCATATGCATTCATTACTTTAAAGATTTTTCTCTTGAATAATATGTCGGCAATAATTGTTGCGTAAAAACTGAAAATGCAAATATTTGGAACCAAGCAAAAAAAATTGATACAACTGTAGTGAATGCAATATCCCCAGAAAAGGGACTTGTAAAAAGTCAAAATCAACAGAGAACTGAACATTGAACAATATAAAATCTCTGTCTTCAGGAATCTTCTGTGCTCCAATAAATGTGTCTGTGTCTTCCGCATAGTTATTGTATGGAGTTAGGTACGTAGGTACTACCAACTTCTCTGGAGCAGTCAAATTTCAAAAAAAAAAAAAAAAAACTAATGTGCGTAGTTACAATCGCACTAAAAACTTGATTAAATCATTACACATTACAGACTACGAGGTCGATTCGGCTTGAATTTCGGTAAAATTTAGAATCACATAAAATTTAGAATCACATAAAATTTTGTATTTCGCGTCTAATTTCAAATGTTTTCAACTGAAGTAATAAAGCCCGAGCGATATTATAAAATTAATTAATCGGTGTGAATTTAGCTGCAAAATATTTTACCTAAGTTGAGTGATTTCCAAATGTAAACATTTTCATACGAGTAAACTGCAGTCGAATTCGCTTTTCGCAAACAGTATTTTGATTGAGAAATATATAAATATCAACTAGAGTTTATGATGGACTTTGGAGGTCTAAAATATTATCCATAATAAAGTTTCTGTTTTTGGTATCCTGTAAAACTTTTACGGGACACTCTGACGTGTTTTTACGGAATCAAACCTCACATATGCTTAACATAAGTGTATAGGAACAGGAAGAAATTTCAAATCTTAAATAAACCAAAACTACTATAGTTTATTATTTTAGACGGCATATTAGTATTGTGGGATAAACCAGATCACCGTATTGATTTGGAACCATGTCTGATTATTTTGATTAAAACGCTTCGAGAACTTGAAACATTCGGATCTGAATATAAACGGGGAATACTTCAATACACTTCAGACTCATAACACAAAGTTTTACCCCGACATAAAAGGTAAAATACCGTTTTATAGTTGTTAGTTTTTGTATAATGAATAGGGCCTAGCCGTCGAGCGTTCAGATGCATTATTCAAACAAAATTTATTTTTAAAACAAATACCTACTTGAAATAATTAACATGCTTTCTTATACTAAATCTAAATACATCATCTCCTTGTAGGATGTTTAAAAGATACCGAGTTTAGTTCATATTTATTTATTTAATCGTTTACTTATGAACTATTTTCTGATGTCTGTTAAAATATCTAAATACCATAACTTGGAAGAGTTATTTTAATATTCTAAAATCTACATTTCATCACCAATAAAAGATAAAAAATATTTACAGACTCAGAAACCATCCAAATATAGATATTTTAGACCACTAAAACAATATTTTTAGACCACTAAAACTATATGCAGATTTGTTAAACAGAAAGAAAATTCCTTATATAGGTACTTTGAACTCTCCATCTGATACGCCTCAAAATAGTTTTATTATAAAGATAATAATTATGAAAAAATGGTTTTATACCACTAAAACAATGTATGTAGATTGGTTAAACAGAAAGAAAAATCCTTATGATTTGAAGTATCCATCTGATACACCCCATTATAGTTTTAACCCCAAGATGGTTTTAGATCAACAACCTATAGATTTGTTAAACTGAAAAAAAATCCTTTATATACTTTTAAATTATCCATCTGATATGTCCCAAACTAGTTTTAATAGAAAAATATTTTGATTAAATGGTTTTAGACCATTAAAACCATACAAAAAATGAAGTTATTTTATTATTTTTTAGCGTAGCAGCATAAGGGTTGCCAGGTGTTCGGTATTTTAGCATCTTGTTCGGTATTCGGTATGACAAAAATACCGAACTATTATAGGCTGTTCGGTTTTTTTCCGATTAATTTTCCTCCCTAAAATAAACCAGTCTTTTCCGGCTACCAAATTTTCGGAATGTTTTTTTTTTTTCATATTTAGTGAATTTATAAATTCCCGGATACCTACCAAATTCTGATAACGACCTTTTTGTGAACTTTCATCTATTCGGATACCAAGTGGGAACACTGGTTCAGTTTTTTGGAAAAAAAAACCTGGCAACCCTGAGCAGCACACGCTGGGTATCGATTTTAATCAACCTCATCAAAGGGTAGCGTTTCTCGCATTTACATTAAAAACATGATTTGTGCAATTTGTTCAAAGTGCTTCTTTTATTTTGACCGCATTTGGTGAAGTTGTCTCAAGATACATACTAACATAAATAATAATATGATCTCTCATCCTCACTTCATTGACACTTTCTTCTTCAGTTTATGATAAGAAAACTCTTTTACAGTTTAAACCGAAGTCAATGTAACATTTGGCTTATATACTAGGCTGGGCCGTTCTTGTATGGAAGTTAAAAAAGTGCTTCTAATACTAATGTAATAGTGATAATTTGTTGCCTTATGATGTATTATAACTATCTACAAAATTTCAGGACAAAAAAATAAGATCTTCTGTCTCCGAATCGACTTTGAAGTTTTGTATGGGACGAAAATATCCCATACTAACTGATATTTTTATAATAATCATGTACATAAAATGATTACGGCCTTGTTTTTTTATTCATTTTTATTTATTATACCACAAATAATTTAAGTACATACTTCTATTTATTTAATTACACAAAAATAAAAAATAAAACTTTGAAAATTTTTATGTAATGTAAGTATATGAAATTATGTTATCTTGCCGTGATTGTTTTTGATAAATTGGGTTTGATATATTTTTTACTCGTTGCTTTCTAAGCTTTTACATAATCTTCTCTTGATGAATTTCTGCGAATAGTTGGTGAGGCTTCTTTGACAATTTCACAGATTGTCAAACTCCTTGGATATGTCAAGGAAAATTCAGGAAACTGTATTTATTCATCTTCGCCATTGTATGTAATGAATGCCGTAAGATCTTCGTCGGATACTTGTCGATTGGTGTTTCTGTTACATTTTGCTGTCTGTCTATAACGTAGTTCTTGTAAAAGATGCTTCAAAATTTACTTTCGGTACTTCAAGGATCAAAGGTGCGTGTTTTCGGGTGATTCAAGCTTTCACTATCCGGCGAGCGGTTCATTCTCTTACAATATACTGTATTTTGAGCGTAATATCTTTTTCTTTTAGTAATTACAGTTTATATAACAGATTTAATCATCTGATAAATATATGGATAAGAAATTAAACTTCCATGGGTAACGGGACCACTTACAAGGTAAGTTGGTGCACAAACATTAACAATAAAGATAAGTTAAGGTCATCAAATTTTCTGAAAGAAACGCAGTCGCAGAATCCTATTAGCTTAGTTTAGCGATCTAACATGGAACGTTTTTCCTGGAGCTCAGTTGCCTAAATCATTAAAAAATATTCATGTTGGTATGACTGTGCCAATTTGTATTAAATATAATTGATATTTTCGTAGATTTTGAAATGATAAAATAGTAGTTAACATAATATCAATTTATTTTTTCAAGTTGTTTTCCAATTTGGTCAGAATGCGTATGATGATTTGAAAAAGCATTATCGACATAATATGTTGATAATGCTTTTATTATATTATATAATATTATTATTCAAAAACTTTAATAATAATTGTTACTAGTCGTTTTTTTTTCTAGATTACCGGCGACTCATTCAATTTGGATTACTTGTGGTTTGCAATAAGCAAACAATTCATTCTAATGGTTTTATTATTCTTTTCTCCTGCAAACTAATTATTCAATCATATTTTCCGATATTTACCTACACTTTTTTTCATCACATCAGACGACAAGTAAAAGATCATATGAAATATTGCTTTTGGAAAGAAATCTGTAATCGATCTCTCTATTGGTTTCAGTTTTCCAAATTTTCCATCAATTTAGAATCAGTTTCCTTTAACACTCTCTTATTTATTGTTCATCTGTATTTTTTAACTACTTTTTCTAATCACTTGCGTAAAACTTTTGCTTTAGGGCCATCAAAATACAATACTGGTATTTTTAACCCTTTTCTCATTTCATGAGATTTTCTCTGGTTTTTCGCGGCGCTCTATATACTTTGTTTCTATCTAAAATTGCATTTTTATGCTTTATATCATACAGAACTGATTATTCCGTCATTTTTATTACATACAATCTTAAAAAATATTAAGTTAAAGATATTTTTAATTTATTTATACCTGCTTCAAAATACGATAAATTTTACAATTTTTTGAAATTTCGAGCTCAATTCGGAGACAGAAGATATATTTCAAATTGAAAAATATTTTGCATACCTATTTTGAACAGCATTTAGCACTAAAATATAACTATTACGTTAGCAATAATGGAAGAAACGCAAATCGACCCGGCCTATTATATACGTAGACATCAATAAACTCATTGTTCGTAATAATGCTACCTACTCTGTAGAGAGGAGTATGGGCAGATATAGGTTAACATGCGAGTATACCGACTGCAATATTATGTGCATGCACAATCCCTAATATATGAGTCATCGTTGTAACTCATACATACCTACATGTTTGCATCACTCGCCGTATCTATACTAATATATAAAGCTATAAAACCCTTTTATGTAGTATGATGTCTATGATTTCAGAACGATTTAAAAAATGTTTCTGTATTTGATATTCGACTGTTTAAAACCACTTTACAGTTTACTATGAGCGACATTTTTTGTAAATTCATTACGAAGAAAAACCACACGACCCGCAACGGCGTACTATTTTTGCCTTTTTTTTTTACTAAAAATGAATCTGGGCTCACCCAAAGTGAACACAAATACACTTTTGACATCTCTCACATAAAGCAAAACTTGTGTTGTGAAAGTGGAAAATGGTCGACACCGGTATTCGAACCCACCACCTCCAATACGCTGTGCATACGAAAGCCGTCGACTGATACCACTGGTCTACCAACCACTTCATAAAGAGCAGGGATCGGAAACTTTACCGAATATTTATAATTCGTGAAGAGGGTAAGGGGGGGGAGGGGTGCCGCATGCGACTGCCATATATCATAGACCACTTTTGTAAACAATTTTCAAAAACAATTCAGACATTTTGAGAAGTAAAAATAATGTTTTATCATACTTGTGTGCACACTGTTCGAGATATACGAGTCTGAAGGTAGACTCCCACACTATAGCGATAACGCCATATTTCTATGCTACATATATATTGTAATATGACAAGAGTATACATTTATAAGGGCCCAACATAGCCTAGTCACACGCTATGATCATAGAAAATTCACAAATATATGGCGATATTGCCATAGCGTGGGAGTGTACTTTTAGATGTATCCTTGTGTTTTGATGTGGTTGGTAGCCTATAATAATAGCGGATACGACGCCGATTTTCATACTGTTTCGTACTGGTTCGTACCCAGATTCATTTTATAAATAATAAAATGAAATATTCTATCTTGCGATTTGTTTTGGTCAAGTAACTTCTCCGCAAGGTCATGTGTCCTTCCTCATCTTGGACTGATTACCTTGCAGTCTTCTGCCTTGGAGAATACCATCAGCTGCCACCTTGGCTATACGTACATCTCCCATTCTACTGATCCTCCGTGATCCCTCCAGTGTCTTCGCCTGCTTCCACCCCATCCTAAGACATCCTCCGTGCATATTTACCTAACGGTGCCGTTTCTGACTCTGCTCTTTTAGGGTTTTACCCGCGATGGAGCGAAGTGTCCTCATCTCAGTTGTACGGTGAAATGACTTGGTTCTGGAGTTATCGTCCCGAGTGTAAATTGCGTGGGTAAGTCACCAAAGTCCTGAAGCATGTCATGCAATAATTACGGACATTATTTTCTTGAATGAATGAAATAATAATACATTTATATGGAAGAACAACGTATGTGGGATCAGCTAGTACTCGATATATACATATGTAGATGCACATACTTTGTTATGGGGCTATGAGTAAGTATACGTGATTTCCACCAGACTGTTTTCAGTCATCCGACACAAATATTACAGACGTACCTACGTACTGTGGAATGCATTCAACTTTACATCTCTCCCAAAATTTAGCTGCAATATTCCGCATACTCGTTAAAATTTAATATTACCAACTTGTATTTTTCAAATGTAATAATTGCTAACTTTTATCCCTTCTGACTCGCAACTAGGTAACAATAATTTATTTTACATAATTTTATTAAATCTCACTCATCTAGTAGAAATCTTGCAAATCTATGTTATGAACTTCCCGAATAGCTACATATTTGAATTTAGAATACATAACTTAGAACCCAACATCAAAAAGAATTTAATTGATTTTGAATCTAAGTGTGAAAGCCATCTTTCAACAGTCTGTGTTCGTTAAAATTTACCCATGTACTCGTTCTGGTATCTTTATTACTTAGTTACCCTTTTGAAAAGTCTCTAGAAACTGTGCTGTCTCGCCTGTGCTCGTAACAACAAGATGGAAAGAGTCAGAAAATATGGCCCCGCATTTTTATATTGCCCAACATTGTAATTAATACTTATTAATATGATGATTTTTGACGCAGTGTTTAGTTTCACTACTTCTAATTCCCCTCTATACCAAAAATTTAATGTGAGTAGGTGAAAATTTTAACAAAATTGATCGTGATATAATAAATGGTATGGCATTTTATATGTTTTCGTTGTACAGTTCATGTATCCTTAAGAGCTATTTATATATGCAGTTCATCCGGGAGATGAATGAAGATTCCCACGTGCGCGACATGCATCAATGGACCTCATGTAGTAGGCGGAATCTCAAGATTCACACGCTAGTAGGTAGGTGCCTCTTAACGCCATGTTTTATCAGCGTCGTCCACCGCTTACTTGGTACAATCATCAAGCGTGCCTTAGCGTCGGATTGTAACAGAAAAAGAACGTTTTATATAATTATGTATGACTAGCTGATCCGGCAAACATTGTTCGGCCGTTTAAACTATTTCATTTAGTTTTTGCGCGTCGTGTGGTTTTCTCTTCGTAGTAGAATTTCCCCATAAAACGGCTTTATGCTGTCTTTCCATATTTTGGCCGACCCCCCTATCAGTCTCTGATTTGTGGAAGGTACCTTTTTAGCTACCACTTTAGGTATTAGGATATCTCCCAACTTAAGCCATGATTCTTCCAGCTTCTTACTATAAATTCAAGATAATGTTGATTTTTATATGACCCATTCTTATGTTGTAGCCGAGAGACAAAGTCATGGAGATGGGCATACAATCGCAGCTTGTCAGATTTCCTCACAACTAAGATCTACGGCTGAAAATACGTAGAACGCCGATTCCGACCCGCGCCGCCCAGCTCAAAGAATGTTGTCTATGGTTTCAATGCATTTGAATGGGCATGCTGGAAAGCGGGTTCCTGCTTTTGCTGTGCGTGTCCCCATTCAAATGCATAGTAACATTCTTTATGCCGGTCGGCGCGGGTCGGAATCCGCGTTCTACGTGTTTTCACTCATAGACAACAGTGATTATCCATTATCTCGTTAAAATAAACGTATACAACTGCATTTGTGGCAACAAAAATAAACATTGTACCCAAATCTTGCTTGCTGAAATTCCTGTTTTGTTGCCAGTTTTTTTCCCTATCATTATCATTAAATAAGTATCAAAGTGTGGTGTCATTGAGTGTACTGCAATTTTAAAGTTAGTCTGGAACTGTTATGAGACTTTTAACCCACCTTCATAAAACTGTTGACGAAAGTAATGACAACTATTACCAAAAATGTATTAATAAGATATGATATTCCTTATTTATTTCAATCATAATTAGCAATGATTTATGCTAAGTTGACTGGATTGCTAAATAAAGAACAAATAAATATGTTTATATTTATCTTCTGACTTTAAGATTACTCATCTAATACAGATTCAAAGACAATAAGACATTATTTGTAAGCATTGTTCTGGGCCGGATACTCAAGCCACAAATAATGCAACTGCATTTTAAATTGTTTTTTTTTTACCTTATGTGTTGGTACTTATGTTATTGTTCGATAATTGTTATAAATGACAGCCTTGAAAAAAGACCAAATGATAGCAATATATTACAGACCTCTATAATTTGGTCGACAGACGCTAATAATAGCTATATTGTGAGAAACACAATACAAATGTCTGAATGTCACTGCTTGTCATATGAGTTTAACTGGGTACAGGAAGATTCTGCAGGTTAACCTACACATTTCAATGTATATACATATACAGGTTGTCCCAGAAAGTTTGCCTAAGCGGAAGTCCAGAGATAGAGCACCTTTGGGACTATCCAAATACATAAATATAATATGGTATGCGTTTTTTTTTTAGTTTTCGAGTTGTAGGTAATTTTTTGTCACACTTTCAGATACCAATTTTTTACCGTTACTATTTAAACAGGTGAATATTATACCTAGCATTTGCAATTTGATATCAGCGTTCCAAAAAAATTGTTAAATTCCAAAATAAGGACATCGTAATCATCAAAATTTCTACCGCCAATATTGCATTCAAAACGGTACAATGTTAAATTATTATTACCAATCTCATAGGTGTGATCATTTGTTATTGATTATATGACAAGTGACGATAATGACGATCCTTTTAAATTTAAGCTGTCCTGTTAATCAATCAACTACACCTTGATTGGAGTGTATTAGGAAGCACTATTGTGAGTTAATGATGACATGTAGAATAATAATTTATGCTTAAAACAGTAAAGCTTGTTCTCTATAATACCTATATAAAATAGTGCCCTATTTTCGATGGTCATTACATCGCGCGTAAACGGCTGGACTAATTTCGCTAGTTCTTTTTTTGTCGTGTTTGCTTTTGTAATGAAAAGTTGCTTTTGAAAGAAAAAATAAAGAAACTTGCATATTGCTAAAAACGCGTAAATGGATAATAATTTAAGAAAACTAAAAGTGGGTACCTACATCCTTAGTACTTTTTACAATATCGAAAGAGGTCGGTAAAATATATGGTTAAAAACTATGAATTCGATTTAAAATTATTCTCACGTAGGTAGGTATATTAATGAATTTAAAGATACCTATCAGAATTTTAAAAAAAATTAATCCAAATAAGTTTAAAATTTGCAACAAAAATCAGGTTGTTTTAAGAGAAATTATTTGCTAAACCTTGGCAAAAAATTGTCATGTTGATAAATAAAAATCTTGAGAAAAACTTGATAGGTACTAATATAAAAAGTGATTTTGTCCTACCTGTTTCTTCACGCTGAAAAAGCTTGATAGGAATATTTTGTGAAGAAGCAAATTTCCCCATTGTACATGTACAGCTCTGTGATATATGGAATCATACGGTTCTATTTATACTCCGTATGATTCCATGCATCTGGTCGGGATTATTTTTGGATTAATATTTCTAAACATTAGCCAAGTAGTAATAATTTTTCTTACGATCGATCTCTCGTACGGTAATAATATAACTAACGCCGGGTATAAGAAGTCTGCTTCTACGTGTTTTTTGCTACTGGTATACTATTCCATAGTATTTAATTAATAAATCTCCTCTCCATATATGTATGATTACAATTTGTATCAATAGTCTTATATGAATTAATTACAAAACTAATTTTGTACCTCTTGCATCAACGGTCTAAAATTTCTTTTGACGTTCATTCTAAGCCTGATTAGGGTCAAGTCTTTTCATACAAGTTTAAACATAATTACTACTTAACTTAAGTTTTCATCTGCCGCTACAATATATATTACAAAGGATTACTCTGTAATGGTGAGCAATGCTTAATTTTGACAGAAAATAAATAAATAAATATGTTTGGAATTATTGTCCAAGTAGATGTTAAACTGGTCGCTTTCTTATGTTTCTTTTTTCTATGACATTCGCTTCTTTTGTTTTAGTTTAAGTATTTGCTGCACTGAAGATGGTCGTGTGACCGAAAGGCCTCTGCCAATAAATAATATAAGTGAAATAAACAAAGTTTTATTTAAAATAATTACCTGTTCAAAAATGGGTTTCACAAAGTTTCCGCCAGCAACATCAATAATCCGTTTATTATATCTATAATAATAATAATTAGGACAATTATTTATAATCCGCCGTTTTGTGATATTATCACCTCAAAGGCGCTATGCAAAATTATTAGGGCCTGTAACCTAAGTATAAAAATATTAAGATCACTATAAATAGGTATATACAATACATACCTAAATAGATTATCTTAACTAACAGCTTAATATATAATAAACAATATCAAATGAGAATATTTTTAAAGATAACATCGTTTATTCTTTTTATGTCGTGTTTGCTCAGGATAAGATATTTATGAACTAAATTTCGAACCTACGACCAGACAAACAAATCAACGTGAAAGATATAAATTGAAATGTTAAAAAAACTTCTGTAGCTTGAAAAATGCCCAAAGCAGATAGAAATAAGTGTTTTAAAGATCACTAATTTCATTGCTTTTCGAGACGATTTTGAAAATAAATTCGTTTTAATAACTTCTTAAAATTTCCGGGTTCTCAGTCGCTCGGATGTTGGATGGAAGGTTATTCCACTCCTAAGGACCTGAAACTGCGAACGTTCTGCTCAAATAATTTGGCTTATTTGAGACATTTTGTTCGTCAAGTTTATACTCTGCTCGAGAAATCGACCTTAAGGATTTCTAAATATGTTTAGATTCTTGTGACCATTTTTCAGGACTAGATCTCAACGAATATGTAACAAGTAATGACTCTAACAATTAATTACTGATGTTCGATTTTTAAATGGAACAAACCACTACGGGGTTACGACCGTCTTCTACTGTTATTTCGAAGGCTGGCTTAGTGTGATATCTTTACCTTAACAACGTTCGCCATTGGGTAATGTTTAAGTCTCCTTATTAGAAGTTTCGGAGACGTAAACATTACCACCTAATGGCGAACGTTGTTAACGTAAAGTGATATACATAAGCCAACAATACTTAGATCTTTGGATTTTTCTCAATATTATAATATAACAGCTATATCCTGGGTTTGTCAGATCAAGATTGGTAAAAATTAATATCGTAAGTGTTCGTTTACAGCAAACGAACATAGCAGTACTTAGAGTATACTTTCTTTTATTGTTGATATTGGACGCCATGGAAACAAAAACGAGCAAGAACTAATTAATGGGCGATGACAGATTTCGCGCGCCAGAATTCTGGTTCTTTCTCGATGTTGTTTCTTTTTTTAATTTTAAAGCTATGGATAATGTAAGTATACAAACCTTTTTAAATTTCAAATAACTAATTCTTTTTATTTTTGCTTTGTTACAGGTAGTGTATTTCGAGATGATTCCTAATTGTTACTTTGCTGGCAGATAAAATTGCGTTTTTGCAGCGACAGATGAATGTTTTGGAGATTGTAAGTAGTAATTTAACATGTATTTTTTAAATACTATCGCAACGCGTTTCAATGTTGATCATAAAAATATGACCATAATGTGCATGCGATAAACAATCCAGATTTTATTAAAATATGAATTTTTCAACCAATTTCAGCAATTTATTTCCATTTGCAACTGCAATCATCAAGCAACGAAATTCTTCTTAAAATAACCAATGTTTGTCATGAAAAGATTCTTGGGGATGCCCTCTTGCCTCGACATTGTTTTGTTAGAGATGAATCCATTGATCATATTATTATTATTAATTTCTTCTTTAAAAACCTAGTTCCTAATTTTCTTTAACCTTACAATTTTTCTACATTATAGACTGTAATTGAGATGACAGTAAACATTGACATATTCTCAGAAACTATAACTTGTATCAAGAAAACAATATGTTCTGATGATATTCATAGATATCTCTAAAGCTTTTGATACCGTCAACCATTACAAATTACATATCTAATATGTTGAAATGTATTGACATAAAAATGCTTGTTCTACAAATTTTTCGGGTATAGGAACCTAAATAATCGAAATAATTGTAAGTATTTATTGTTTTGTTATTAAGATAAATCTCTAAAACATGGTACATACTTTAAAGTGAGGTAGTTTTAAATTTTATTGTGTGATCGAGAGGGAGAAGTGTACATAAGTACATATTTTTACACCATATCACAAAATAAAATTTTGTAATTGCCGAAATAAATCTGGAATTAATGAGTAATGCTATATCTCTTCTTTTAAAAGTTATCAAATAGTAGTTACTATTCAGTGACCTAAGCTTGCTTATTATCTATCTTCTTTGAGAACAAACAGTCGGGTTAGTTCTTCGACCTTGTTCTGAAGGAACAGTGTCCTTTGAGTATTTTTTTTTTCTCCTTTTTCTCCTTTACTTCTTACCCTTTCAACGAGAAACCTAGCAAATTCACTCCGATGAAGTTTGTTCTGCCTGTGTCATTTAATTTTAGGTTTTAGGCGTATAAAGTGTTATGATTATTCTAACATTATAAAATCCACTTAGGTACTTTTAAAGTTTTTATATTTTTGAAAGACAATAATTACGGATTCGTAATATACTATTACAATATAAGAATATCAAGAATTTACTTAATCATCAATGAACGAAACTAGTGAGGAAAATAAAAGTGGTTGAGTATTTTCACAATATTTTTATACTTATAAAAAATGCTCTTTGTCATCACTCATCGCAAGGCGAAAGCTGTTATGGTGAGTGGTGTTTATTTTACTGAAAATAAATAAATAAATAATATTAATATCTTAACGTTCTTGTCCAAATTTCAAACGCGTCCTTTATTTAATAAAGTATTGCCAATTTTGTGAATTATGTTTTACCTACGCTAAAATGTTAAGGCTAACGGAATGTTAAGTTTTATTTTTTTTTAAATCTTTTTTACCCTAATAATACTTGTCAACGAATCTGAAGAAAAAGTTAGGTTCTGTATTTTCTACAACATCAACTTATTTAAGCTTCTGATGCATGCACTCCTCTAAAACTATTTAAGAACGTCCAACAACCATCTTTAAAAGTTAGAAGTTTTTATTTGCTTTTTCCAGCCGTTCCAGAACTTTAAACCTTTGATCAGTATCTGTTCAGGACTTCCTGACGTTGAATATAGTTCGTGAGAAGACTATAGTACCTACCTACAATAATATAGGGTACTTACACGGGTTTAACAACCACACTATGCGATCTACATACTATTCAAATTAGGTGCTTGGTATACCAGAGTTTCAATTCCTTTCACGCGTTCAACGTTCTGAAAGTCGTGGATTCGAATCCCGGTGCCGAACATTTCCACATTTACAACGCAAGTTTTACTTTCAGTCAAATTGTATTTGTGTTCAATTTGGGTGAGGCCATATTCAAGTTATATAATTTATTCAATTTTTGAATTGTAGTAAGAATTAAATTAGCATGTGCCAGTTTAATTACGTTTCAGAAATATCCATCAAATTTCTTTTGTAACCCGCTGCTATACAGTGGTCAGCCCAAAAACGTTAAATTATTAATTATATTGTGTACAGAAGGTAGGGACAGCAGCGGGTTGATTTGATTATGAAGGGTTTTCGCTAACAAGAGACCGAGTATTTTATTTAATTCTCTTCTATTGATCTCACGTTTTTACCCTCTGCAATATGGATGTTTTCATTTCCTAAAAACTTCACATTCGATTTTAAGTGAAATTAATTAAGTAACGGCAAATTTTGTTCTCCTCTGGACATTTCTACGTATTCAACAATTATTGATTTTTATTCTGAGCAAACTTGCATAAATCGTTGCAACTGATAGAATAATCGAAATTAAGTTAAAGAGCAAATATATAGTGTCAATTAATGCTTGATTTGTGATATTATCTCATTACAACAATTAACAACAATTAGCAATAAAAGTAGAAGGCATCTGTCATAAATTAGTTTCTCAAACCATTTCAACTTATTGGCTTTCATATTTGTCACAACTCTAACTTCCATACCACATTCCTTCCTAATATTCTCATTCCTTTCTATATCCCACAGAGTCTTTCCACATATTCTTCTTCGTAGAGCTCTCATTTATCCTTTATTTATACCTACTACATTATTCTTTTTTCGTCTATATCCACATTTCACATTCGTATATATCAATGAAGGTAGCAGGATTGCGTTATGCACTAGTTGAGACACAACAACGTCAAACTACAAGCTTTTTAAAAAAAAATGATCATAAGCTACGAGTTCAAATCAACGAAATTTAGCATAGATAGGAAATAATGGAATTCTGTACTCTCTGCCTACCCCCACCGGGAAACGGCGTTATGGGTAAAGAAATTACATTGAACTCTCGCTATATGCTAAAAAGGACTATGAACTGAAGTAGAATAAGAACGAACGTCCAATATTAGGTATAGTTCGCTTCATTCTGTACAATCCGATTCACCACTGATATTAAAGATTGACCTTCCGTATAGGCACAAGGTCAATGCGTTGTGATAATATCGGAAAAAAATACTCCCTTTGTAAGTCAAACTTTTTTAAAGCTTTCAAAACACTTTTAATGAAGTCATTACGTAAAAGGGTTGAACTGTTGACTATTATAATAACTCGGAATAAAAATATTAGCACGTGATTTTTTACCGCATGTAATATAGGCAAATTTTTTCTTTGAGCTCATTCGTTACTAGACCAATGCCAGTTGTTGTTCAAACACATCCCCGGTACTAAATCGTCAGTATTATTCTTCCCGTGTGCAAAAGTGAAAGTGCATCACTTTCATCCCTATAAATAGTAGGCGGGTATGTATGGGAAACGGAATATATCTACATAAAATCGAAGTAAGTACATTATAATAATATATAGAATAATAGGTAAGCTAGTATAAAACGTTACGCTGTACAATTTCACAAAACGTACTACCAGCGTTCAAGTTTAACGTAACAAAACTTTTGCCGGGTATTCTAATCTCCTTTACAAAAAGGGTGAAGGAGATTTTGTACAAAAACGCTCCCAACATTTCACAATGTACGGCTTTTTGCTTAAAGCATCGTCGCTGGGGGAAAATTTCGGCTTCAAAGTTCGTGCGTGTTACTCGGAAGAAGTTCAATAACGTCTATCAGCTGTTTGTAGAACGCATGCGTCTTCCTCTCCGAGAGTCCCTTTAGGTTATACCCTATGTATTCCATGGTGAGAAAGTACCGCGTAACCGAGTAGGTACATATATACCTAAACACGCTGCTGTATTTAGGCACATCTCTATTTATATATATAAACATATATGGCAGGCTGCAATAATAACTTCAAAGATGGTGGTAACCTCACACCGCTGTTCACGGACTCTGGCTGTTCTATAAAAAGACGCACCGGATGAATGAACCATTGATTGTTTTTAGTTTGATATTATTGTTGTCATATCGGGAGATACCTACCTACTTGGTTCCAACAAACGGAGTCGTTACTTTCAATTCGAAAAATAATATATCGTATTCTATAGCACGCGTGGTTCTTCTCATTTAAACATTTACTGTTTCAAAGCTGATTCTGATAGACTAACAAGCTAGCAGAATGCTTTCTATACATTCTCTATCTCTTAGTTTATTTTTGTGTCCGAAATACGTTTGATTTTTTTTGTCCCCCCCCCCCTCTCCTAAAGTCAATTTCTTTTTGTACCCCTAAAATTGACAGTTTCTTTTTGTACTTCTAAAATTGTCAGTTTCTTTTTGTCCCCCATTGACAGTTTCTTACAATCACCAGTAAACTTAATAACATAATCCTTTTCATTTTTTTATGATAACTTGCTACAAAATGGCAAAAGATTGTGTTCAGGTTTACTTAGGGCACTTCCAGTAATCACCTAATGCTTTTTACCTATTTTTTGGAGGTCTTCCCACTTGTGATATGTGATCTTTTAAAGACTGAACCCCTTCCTTCCAAAAATCATGTGTATTTATTTTTTTATTATCTATAAATATCTTAATTAATACACATGATATTGTCACAATACTTGTCCTCTCTCTCTGTGATAGTACATATTTTTGTACCGAACCTTTCGATCTTGAGCGAATTAAAAATGCACCCTTAATACAAGATCTACCTAGTACTTACTTACTTATGATTTTCAATATTCCTTACAGATTTGTCTTAAACTTTTATGTTTTACAAAAGAGTTTAAACGATGAATTATGAACAATTATTTAATCTAATTCAAATCTTTGCATCCAATGGAGTTTGGTTAAATGAACTGAATTAAATCCGAAATTGTGTCAAAGTTTTTTATTATACTCTTAGTAACAATGACAAAATGTTTCAGTGGATGTTTTAACAACAACTAGCCTTCCCGACAGGCGTTGTCCTGTAGTATGAATATTGATTTCAAATTTGTATTTTATACAAAAATACCTTTAAAATATAATTGAATGATAAAAAAATATCTTTGAAAGCTTGAAAGAAATTCTATAAAATATTGTTTTGAAACTCAATGTTTGTCAAGTAAATAAATATTGTGTTGTTATAGATTTTTTCATAGGCAGCTTTGTCGTTGCAGGAAATCCATTCTATACTAATTTTAATATTATATTTTATATAATATCCAACATTCTAACCCATTTTTTTTCAACTTTTTATTAATTATTCTGTTATCCGGAGCGGAGAAGAATCCAATAAAACAATGATCGGATGAATCTCTTCAGCTGATCTCGAGTTATAAGTGTCCGCACTAACCCGACTTTTTTATATTATAGATTATCATACATTTTCAACTTATTTTGAAGAAACAAAAAATTTAGTTTTTTCCACAATTTTATTCAGCTAACCGGTTTTCGAAGACCGAACTTCCTCTTCGTCAGGCTAGTAGATGTTGATCTTAGAAAACCGATTAGCTGAATAAAATTGTGGAAAAAACTACTTAAATATTTTGTTTCTTTAAAATAAGTTCGAAGTATGTTCCACCAAGTAGCCACGGTCGAAAGGATAAATTATCTAAAAATATTTTCAAGTCTCGCTAAAAGGAATTTCATTTTTGAAAGATTTATACGTTTCTATGAGGATTGTCATTATTTCTTATCGCATGATTTTCGAAACAAAAGTATAAAAGAACGGCATCTCACATGTCGTAGAATTATATCTAAAACAGAATTCACTATCAGAACCAAACGATCTTGGGTCATATTTGAAACCGTGTTTTATCCGTTGTGAAAATATTTCAACCGTTAAGAATTTTCTTTATATGACTCATAATGAAATTACTTTTCAATTTCTGAAAGTACCCACTTAACTATTTATGTCATTCTCCTGAATTATATAATAATTATAATTCCTATCATCATTTTGGATATGTAAATTTTTTTTTTTTTTTTAACAATTCGACACATTTGCAAAAAAAGGTAAATTTGAGTGAAGTAGAACTTTTAGTAAGAACTTTGTACGGCGCGTAAGCCAGTAAGATAAATCTTATGCAAAATATCCTTTTAGAATCATAATATCTATTAAAGGTTGTTTTTTGGTCAATTTTAATGCAATTTTCTCACATATTCTGCCCGGTTCCATTCTATATATTTCTTTTTCGGACTGAATGCAGATTCTTAGAGCTTTTACCATATATATCGATATCCATCGATATCAATCAATTCTGTGACCAAAAGGTAAAAGGGGATGAGTCATAAAATGGCACTTTACAGGAGAGACAAAACAAAATTCTCGCGGAAGCAGATTTTTTACAAATTACTATTTTAGAGCTTGTGTACCGAATTCAATGCTCATTTTTTGAGAAGATATATAAAGTTTGATACTTTATACGATGCACATTATTTTTTTTTACCAAAACCGGTACATTTATAAATAAATGACATATCTCCTTTTACCTTTTGGAAAATTGAGGTTGTATTTCTCAAATTGTAACTTAACTCCATATCTCACATATGTTTTTTTAATTGAAATTTCTCGATTTATGTTTTTGATTATAGGAATAATAAAAAAAAAGACAATTTACATGTATTAACATTTGTTTTCAATCATTCATAAAGCATATTTAATAAATTACAAGAATAAAACGTAAAAATTACTTAGGAATTTACATCTAAAATCTTGATAAAAACATATAATACAAAAAATTAACACAATATTAAAAAACTACTAGGTATAACAGAATTGGGTAAATAATTAATAAAGAGTATAATAAATATTGAGGATAATTAATATTATTACTTTGTTAATTATTGTAAATTGAGATTGTATAAATTTATAAATGTAATATGATACCTTCAAAGAACTATAGATGGTACGGTTATAAATGCAATGAATAAATATAAAAAAAAATTAAAAGCCAATCAGATATCTATGTCGGATCCTTCAACTATAGGATCTTGGTATGAAATATTTTTGTCTGGTAGGGAGTGGTAAAAATCATGGCAATCTTTATCGATCAAATTTAAATTGCTCAATAGGTCCTTTTTCTTCTCCTTGCTAATGGCCAAGGGACCATTATAGCATTTTTCAGGGCAGAGAACAACATTTTGTTGGCCTCTTCGCAAGAAAGACGTAATAGAAAAGGGTTCATCTTCCTTAAGGGAAGATTTATAATAATTGATATGGTTCGTGTCAATGTTCTTAGTATATTGTAGCTATTTAATATTTTGCCACACAATTTTTTCGCCCGTAGTTTAATTTCTTCAAATGTAGTGGCCCTTTAAATAAATCATTAAATTTGTAAAAATCTAAATAACTGAAAGTTTTTACAGAAATTTTACCGCTACGTTTGCTGCAACTTCGTACCATGTTATACCAATCCCTTGGCACATGGATAACACTGGCTCGTTTTTTTTCCCTCTCAATCAGGGCATGTATGGAATCGCATTCCATGTGCATGTGACTAGAAATTTATGATTAATAACTAGGTTAGGGCGTCTTTGAATAAGTGTCAAAAGCATAGCTGCCACGTGGCTATTTTTATTTTGGCCTGTACACGAGTAAGAGAAAAATATAATTTCCTCTACCTCAGAGGGAAGAGAGAGGACAAAGTCAAATAAACATGAGGCTATTTGATTCGCCCCTCTTCCACCCTCACCTTCATGCCAAATGTAGCAAATAGCAGATTTTTCGTGGCAGTCGTAAATAGTTAAATTAAATGTCCATAGTAATCGCTTGTAAAAAACAACGTTAGACGTTAAATTTGGCGTTGGCAGGCATTGCTGCAAATCAAAGCAATACACTTTACGCTTGGACGTTGCATTGCCTACATCAATCCTTTTTTTTCATAGGCCTCATCTGCTGCATCCATATGGGCCTTTGATTCCGCCTCTAAGATGCTGACTTCGGTGTCACTTAAATTTTTTTTAGCGATGATAATTTTCATTCTATTAGTGTCGCATGTATTACACGTATCGATGGCTGGCTTTTTGATTTTCAATCCCATAGACTTAAAATTTTTGATAAAAGTCGAGACTGAAACCGCATCTGATACCTTTTCCTATGGTGGTGTTGGTTATGGTGAAATTCAGACAAATGGATGTCATTCATACGGCTACATTGTGGATCATCTTATAAACGTAAGATATAATGTATTATCGTAATAAGTAAGAAATTTAACCACTAGAAAATTACTACTCATAAAAGCAAAATAGGAATATTATTACATAACTAGATAGAATAATAAAAGAAAGATAGAATTAAAAAAAAATAATGCTAGTTTTTTGTAGGTGCTTACTTTCCTTACTGTGCATCGACCTCGCTTTATTGACTAGTAGGTAACATGCTCCTTTTGCTCTACATTTTAATTTTGATATCATTATTACCTAAATTTAAAAAAATAATTCGATTTTGTGCTGTAAACAAAGACGTCCTTCCGCGACCAATGGGTACGACTTACTGCGAGCACGACATAATCGCATGAGAAAGTAGCGAGAAAGTCCCAGAAACAATTACGGAAAAGAGATGAGTAGCGCCATCGCCTTTGGACTTTAGCGACCTTGCATAAACGGGCATTAAAAAAATAAGGAAAAAGGAGATGAGTCTAGTAAATGCCATTCTCATTATTATATTTTTATGAACTTGAATCATGTCTTTTTTTAATTTGATATTTTTTATATCTAAATGAATTCGTATCGACTCAAAACTTTCTTCCTTGATGCTTTTCACCATTATAATTCGAATGGCATTCATAACTCGATTTCGGCATTTTTTGACTCATCCCCCTTTACCTTTTGGTCACAGAATTATGCTTATATTTTTGGTGAAGCAATTGCTTAATTCATAGGTAGGTGGGTGCCTACCCAATTGGATAAATGTTAAAGTATTTATTTGTTATTATTCATTGTTCTAAATTTGAATTTATTTTTTCATTGTAAGGTATTTTTGTTTTGTTCTAGAAGTTATTGTTGTATACGTTTTTCATGGTGATGAAGTTGTGTTGTTGTTATTTATTTAAAAAGTATTAAAACATTTTAATATAATCCCGACCCGATTATTTGTTCTCATTTATTATTTAACAGCATAATATTATTTTGTATACTTAGATCGTAACCCAGTAAGTGTGTATTTAAACCAAACGAATATAGTACCTAGCAGCGCTGGAAGAAGAGTTGGTATATTATTTTCTTTATCGTTGATATGGACACTAATATTATTATGTCATTGTCCATTAATAAGTTCTTGCTTGTTGTTATTTCCATGGTGTCCAATTATAGTACGCTCTGTTTCTAGATTTGGCTCTCTGCTTGGTGTAAACGCACACTTAGTGTACACCAAACGAACATAATAGAGCCGGAGCTAAGAGTAGAGCATACTTTCTTTTATTGTTGATATTAGACACCGTGGAAACATAAATATCAAGCAAGAACCAATAATTAAGGGGCAAAGTTCTGGTTCATTCTTGTAGTTATTTTCTTGGTGACCAAATGGTTGAAATCAACTATCAAGAAAATATTATTCTCTTTCAGATCTGGCTCTATGTTCGTTTGGTTAAAATGTTCCCTTCTTCTTCTTCGTCAGCCTGTCTCCGTCCATTACTGAACATAGGCCTACCCCCTCTCCTTCCAATCATTCCTGTCCTGAGCCTCTCTCATCCATGTGCGGCCTGCAATCTTTGCGATGTCATTATGTCATGTACCCTTAGATGAATCTATTAGAAAATGTATGAGTATATGGACAATTATTCCGCATATTTACGATTGCATTCTTTTTTCAAAGCGAATAGATGCAGAAGGATTTCGTTTCGTTTCGACCGTTTTGCATTCATCAAAAATTATTATTGTGAAATAGATCTTATCCATGTAGAATTACAATACGATATCGGTCGCCGCGTAATATTTACGAAGTATGTGCTCTATCGATATCCACTCGCCAAAAGTAAATCAATCAAGCAATAGGTAATAATATAAAATGGAATCTACCAGGATAATAATTATTGCTTCAAATAACTTTGTTACTGCTGTTAATTGAACCTTCTTGCTTGTGGCAGAGCGACCGACGCTCTTAATTTAATAATGAAAGTAACTAGACTCGAGTGCGGTTGCACTCTGCCTCACATTGTTGTACGTTAGGAACATCATTTTATAGTATAAAAGAAGTGTTGTTATTATAGGACATTGTCACAACTCTAAAGACTGTTTTTTTTTGCATTGTCACAACTCTAAAGACTGTTTTTTTTTTGCATTTTAAATTAGAGTACGTATGCCGAATCACTCTAAAACGAGTATAGAAAAAGAAAAATACTATAGAAAAATAATCCAAAAAACTCTTCTTTCGCTTCGTCCACCAGGATTAAATATTTTCTCATTCAACCTCTCGTGACATTTACGCTGGCGTGAACTAACAAAATTTTGTATGGAAACATTTATAGCGCCCCTACTAAATATTTCAGAAAGCTCCGCAGCCCAAACAACATTCCTGTGAGTTTCTGTGAGTACGTTAGTGAATAATACTCGGAATTGAGGTAATGTTCATTAGCTCTTTCTTGAAGACGAAATCGATGTGTTCGAATACGCATAAAATCTAACATAAAATTGATTTTTTAGCGTAATTTTTTTTTCCTGACGCCGTTGTCGTACGACAAAGGGTTAAACAACGTCTATGTCCAATAGTACGACTATTCGACGTTTCTTTTTTCATCATTATTAGAATTCAAATAGTATTTTGATCATAGGTATTATTACTACGATCAAGCCTATTTCGGAATATGACAATTTTACTAATAAAATGTATGGGTTTGGCAGTGTAATACCTGAAAAAATAGACGAATAACCAACATATCTATATATTTTATCCCTTATAAACAACGAAGGGAAAAAGTCTGTATGTATCCACTAAGATTTGTCTTTAAAGCTTGAACTTCAGTGGTTACTTCATGCGTACGACAGTTTTCTCCTGTAAATTCGAAGACTTGTTCAGGGTGATCAGTTCATTTTATTATTGTGTAATGTCCGACATCATGAAAATCTTCAACAAACAAGAATACATACGACTAACTCATGCCCATGACAGATTAGCGCAGCGGTTCCAAACGGCTAGATTCTAACCTTCACGATCTTAATATATAGTTGTTGTGATGACGTAATAATATTCTATAAGTGGCAGTGATACATACAGTTTTTTATATACTTAATAAAAGGTGCATCTAACGAAAACGCGTTGATTTGAAAAATATCGTAAGTAACATTTGTATTCGAGTAAGGACTGTTGCAAATTTTCCTTTCATTGTCCGTAAGTCCAAAATACGTAACAATGTGAGTATATGTATATATCCATATCGATGATCTAAAGGTGTAAAAAAACAGATCCAAAAATCATCGTAGTACTATGTCTATATATGGAGGAAAAATCAGTTTTATTAGATTATCTCAAAATGAATATTTTGACACTTGTGCGTATTTTATTTCCACTATACAACTTACTGTAAAGAGTGTATTTGTGTTCACTTTGAGTGAGCACGGATAACTTTTCAATAATTAAACTCCTCCTAATTCAAAAATAGAAAAGTCCCAATTTGTCAAAAGAACTAATTAGGTTAAGTACGTTAAGTTTTTCTACATTTTCTCATGTTCGGCGCATCTTACGTATTTTTTTCTAAAAGCCTTCTTCTGGCAATAAAATGTACAATAATAAACATACGAAATTGGTCTAACCATTCACGCGTGATGCGGATTAG
The DNA here is from genome assembly GCA_963576905.1 of Mystacides longicornis. Classification (NCBI taxonomy): domain Eukaryota; kingdom Metazoa; phylum Arthropoda; class Insecta; order Trichoptera; family Leptoceridae; genus Mystacides; species Mystacides longicornis. Next base: position 12,589,188 of record OY756429.1, read on the forward strand.
GGATTCAATTAAGTATAAGTGAACCTATGCACAGATTTATAATGATCACAATAAAGTTCTAGGTATATTGTATATTTATAATATACACTCTTTAATATTATCTGTATGCGTCATGTATATAATGCTCTTCAACGAAATTTATGTAAGGTAGGTGGTATGAGGTAGAAATTTAATATTACTTATACCTGTTGTATAAACACGAACGTAGTGTGGGACTTTTGTTAAAATAAAATTATGAAGCGGGTTACAGTTCCGTAGTGACCCCAACTAGTATACACTGTGCCTAACTAGGTAAGTAGATACCTACCGCACGGGTCGGGCGTGTGAAAAGAATAATATGTATCCAGTTAACGGAGACAGGTAGTGAGGTGAAGCCTGCCCTGCATGGGACCTTTTGATCTATAAAACACCTGCGTCCAAAATATATTTATATTACGTATATATATATAAAAAAAAACAATATATTATTATTATATTATTCGGTGGTAAGTAACTTTATCAGTGTTAAACGCCGTAGAAAACCACAATAAACCAACGTACCTCGAAGATACGTGAATACCGCAGACCATCGCGTCATACTCGTGATATGGGATTAGTAGAAGTGGTTCAATGTGCGTTTGCGTTGCTCTACATTCCTAATGACGCGACGTGTTGACATATCGTTACGGCGAGTGAATCTCACAGAACTTTAGCTTAGGCCTAGTTATACTATGCAGATTGCCGTACAATAGGTTTGTTATTATCTCTATTTTTTCGACCAATATTTATACACTATTCAATAATGTACTTATGTAAGCAGTAGAAATTATGACACAATGAACGATTGATCTATATCTTGTAGGCTTTGAACCCTCTCGAACTCAATAGATATTATGTAAGTGTGCATTTACACCAAACTAACATAGAACCGGAGCGGAGGTAGAAATGGAGTATAATTTCTTTTATTGGACGCCATGGAAACAACTTACGAAAATAATAATTAATGGCCGATGACAGATTTACGCGCGCCCGATTTCTGGTTCGTTCTCGTTGTTATTTCATTCGTTTAGTTATATTATGCACCCTTGTAGGTAGGACATCGAGTAATCATTACCGTTTTTGACACATAAGCCAATGTAGCTGGCCTTTGTGACACTCGATCTTACCTTTACCTATCTAGTGCAAAATTCTTCTATTCATAAAAGATTTGAAACCTTCCGCATTTTTTTCTGGAACATGATAATATCATACCGACCCGGCTCATTACACGTCTAATGGGTCAATTACTCATCGCATATTGTATCATATTTGATAAGTAATATTTCCTCGGCGTTTAGTGTCGAGACGAAATGTAAACTGTTTGATAAGTGTGTTTGTTGCCAATTCTCCTGTACGGTCGAGTCCTGGCACCTGACCAAAGCCCAGGCACAAAATGTCTCCGCATTTGAAAACGACGTGCCTCAGGAGAATCTTGAGGAGATGGTACCACCCCATCTCTAGCGACGCTATACGCCAGTGCACCCAGCAGGGTCGCATCACTCCTACCATTAAAGCGAGGAGATGTTCTTGACTGGGATTTGGGTATGTAGAGCTCTTGTTGCCTCCCTATGACCCCAAGTGAGGTTTAAATGGAGATTTGATTGAACAAAATAAGAGCAATAGGATTTAAAGAAATATGCGACACTGATGAAAGGGTCAAACTATTCGGAGTCAGGTTATGATACTCACCAAACATCCTTATTGCGTACGATATTACCAGCCTTACCCGGCTCACTGCACATAGCTCGCATGAAAAAAATATGCCTCGCAAAGAGAAGCGATGAAACCTATCAAAGGGTAAAGGAAAATGGTCAGGGTTCTTATATAGAAAAAGAGGTTAATCTCAACTAGAGGTTTACTTGGTTTAAAAAAAACCTGATCAAAAAAATAAATGTCAACCACAAAACCGAATCTAACTGATGTAACATGACCAAAAAATGAGTTAATCTCGTCTCATATGTCCCTACCTTAACATATTATTATTACACCCAAACAGATTACGAGTAGGTACCTATCTATATAGATACAAACCTATTGTAGGTGTAGGTATTTATTTTGATGGTGACCCTTCTGGATTATCCCGAATAGGGTTCTTTAAGTTTGACATTTTTACACATTCACCTGCCTGGCAACACTGCTTAAAAAAAATAAGGCACATTTTTATCAGTGTAAGTAGTTACCTTTACAAGTTGATTCCCGTCTCGCTTCACATCTCTTATACTGAATTTTAAAAACTATGAAGAATTAGAAATTAATTAAAATCTTAAATAGAATAATATATGTATCTTACATTACTACAATTATAATTGCAAGGTACAGCTATGATTAAAATCGAACGTTGTGACGGGTTTGCTTAAAAAATAAGTACATAATATCTGAATTATCTTGTAGATTACCTATATCTGAATGATTTCGTTGTTCAATAGGATCTGGATAGATTCATTTTCATCGCATAAACAACGCATTCTTCTACCATCTTTCAACAATGCTAAGTACGTTCCACTTCTTTCTCTATCGGCATTACAATCTTTTTGATTCGTTTACATCTTGCCAAGGATACGTAAGAACTTTGAAGATATAAAATTTGCAAACCGTCTATGAAATATTTTTTGGACAATGCTTCTTTACTATTTAGTGAACTCTCTATCCGGGGATATTTTGAGGCGAAGATTGTGGCCCTAAACAATTCTAAACCGCTCTCGTTACTTTAAAGGCATTTAAAAAAAAACTATTTAATTGTCGCTTTACAAAATACAAAAGGGACAACCAAAGAGTTCCATAAATAGAGGGGCTAATAGGAAGAAAATTCACTTTAAATTTGTGTCCAGTTTGGTGGGAGGGACGGGAGGTGTGCGGGTGATGTTCCAATTGTGTTTAAATAATGCGCCGAAAACATTCATAACGATGACTTAAAAAATTTTAATTTTCGATATAAATGACTTATACTGCGAATGTAATGGAATTCAACCTTTTTACTTAGTGCATTGTTTATATTTCAGTAGATATTTGTTTACTATAGTAACAAACTGTTTACTAAGCAACAATGTTATTATTATGTTGCTATGGTGTCGATACATTGATATACAACATGGATAACTGCATTTTTGACAAAACGATTTACCTAATGATGGTATAAAAATTCTGTATTCAAATACACATTCTTGGTGATTTCGGCAAATCCAACATAATAATAAAATGTCTTAATAACACCTGTAACGATCAGTTTTTGGGATTGTTTTTATTGAAGTTTAAATCAAATTCGCGGGCTCTGTTTGAATAGAAATCTCGCCGTATTGTCGGTAGGTACCCTCCGCGCGGGACATTATCAACGCAGCTCGTGGGTACGTTGGATGCTAATGTTTTTATCCAATGAAACGGCGGCCGTGTTAGCGCCAAGATATTGTGGGATTTGACGTTTGCAAACGTCAAAATTTTGCTAACTATATATTGAGTCCACGAATACGTTGAGGTGGACATTCTGTGCTGAATTTGGTTAAGGGTTAAACTACCCTTCCTGAGTGATTTGTTAATAATTAAGTCGAATATATTTATTGGAATTTGATTTTGTAAAATCGTCTAAGTGAAGTGTCGTATGTGAACTAAATTTAGCCCCGCAAGTAAAACAGGTGAGAATCTTGCGTTTATTATGTCTGTCGTGAATTCTATTTCTTTTTGTGGGTATTTTTCTAATCCCTAATTGTGACGCATTTCTTTATCGTATTACAGAAGTGCGGGAACTACCCTTCGGGTTACAAACGTAATTCTTGATCTTGGAATGGGATTTTAATCTGGGGACATTTTATGTATTACCTACGTCGATGTATCGAGCCATCTGAAGCCAATTCTTGTTCTGAGAAGTCCATTTGTACGTGAGAACTCCAGCTAAGGATTCTTTGAAACTATTCGACATTCGGAGAGCCGAGTTATTTCTTGAAGAGATCAGCGCGAGATAGATTAGGGGATCGAATCTTAAGTTAAGTGATATATCAAATCATACGTTTTATTCTGTGAGACCTACCGCCGACACCTTTTCATTCTTCTTTCGTGGAGAGCAAATGCACCAACCTTAATTTGACCTTCGACCCTGTTTTATACAAAACCTGAATTTAATGTTTTCACATTTCGATATGTAATCTATAAAGGGAAAAATCTCATCCATATTAATTGAAGCCTATTTGATATATTTGTATGTTTACCTAAGAAGTTTGGAATAGAGGCTCAAAAATTGTTGTAAAACATCTGACGAGAGTTTAAGAAGTAAAATATTTTTTTGATTATTAAGAACAATATAAATGGCCTTATACTTTAAATACTGATATATGTTTTAATGATTGAAATTTTAAATTTTATTTTTCCCATTTTAAGGTAAATTTTTTATGTTTATTTATTTGGAGCTATCAAAGATCCACGATTAGTTTTATAATTTGTTCAAAGAAGGATCTATTTATTTGTATTTTAGTTCAATAAATTTTATTCGTTTTAATTCTAAATTCTTTCTTTAAAAATCTCTTGATAATTCCCCACTTGATGAGAGGACATTTTGGGCTATTGAACCACGACCTGAGTAGAGTCTGAAGTTGAGTATAGCTGGGCTGAATAACGATTTATTTTTCTTTTGTTGGATGAGACCAACAACTCTGTTTAAAGCCTTCCAGGGGGTGTGACCACAGAGGTTCGTTTGCCTTGGAGTCGGTGACTCTTGGCAGACGGTCCTCAGTGTGAGGGTTCTGCTCATCTCATCTGAGATCAGTAGAATCCGTCACACACCTTAAGAAAAATAGGGAAAAGTTTGTTAGTATTACAACGTTTAAAATGCGCAACTCTATTCTCTATGCAGACCGAGATTGATTGATTGAGATTGAGAATTGTCTTGGATAAATTCAAGATGAAACTGTATACTCATGACATTGATTAAGAAAATCGTTTGATTGAATATCATTACAAGCACATAATAAGGAAGTTTTTAAGGAAATTTTAATGTTGTAAGAGATTGCAAGAACATTACGGTCAACAGAATACTCAGATTCTGGTGAAAACTGAGAGATATCAATCTTGTAAAATTAAAAGAAGGAAAATATGTAGCACATAAATTTTCATGGGCCTCAAATTTAAACCAGAAAAAAGAGAAATATGAAATACTTGGGCAGAAAATTATACTTATACTATAAAGCAAACCTTGGATCACAAATTAAAATGATAAAAAAACAAAAGGGCATGAGGGTACATGAACAACGATTTCATTAAATTATGACTTGAAGAGTTTTTCCATATCTAATAAGTTTGAAGGAAGATGTATATGAAGGAAAGAATTTTTTTCTGATACTTTCACTTGTGATTGCTAACCTAAGGGTTACGAGACCTGGGCCCCGTTCCAGGTTCCACTTTGCGGGGTTTTTTTTCCAATTATAGAATCGTTATGTATCAAAATTATGTCGTTTTTTTTCATCCAAAAAAGTTAATTTTTTGGAGTTACCCAATTTGCATATTGAGGTATCGATGTGTCAAATAATATTGAAATATATTATAGAAAATATTATTAATTATTAAATGAAAAAAAACATATAATAAATTGTTTTTAAGGATTAAAAGACACAATATTGTCACTTTTATTATCTTATTGCATAATTGGTGCAGTACCTATCTCATTACACATGAGGGCAATTATTATGTAAGCAACACGATGCGTCACCTAGCAACGTCTGTGACAGACTGAATTCATAAAAAATACGCAGCGGTTAACTGCCTCATATTGAGGACAGATAAAATACAAGGCAAGTAAGCCGCTCTATTTATGGAACTCTTTGGGGACAACCCTCGAAAAATATTAAAAAAAAAATAGTAATCGCAAATGTCAAAAGCATCCGGAGATATGTAGGTTATTGCAACGCTTTTTCGTTGATTAGACTATTGAAAGCAGCCGTATAAGGGCGCATTTACCTCAAACGAACATAGAGCCAGAGCTGGAAAATAGAGTATACTTATTTTCTTGATCGTTGATATGGTCACCAAGGAAATAACAACGAGAAAAAACTGTCATCGCCTTCTAGCTAGTTCGACGGTGTCCGATTTCAACCATAAATGAAAATATGCTCTATTTCTAGATTTAGTTCTATGTTCATTTGGTGTAATTGCACCTTAAGAATATCGTTCAGAATTGACAATTGGCAGGTACCTATGCCAACTTTATGTATGTCTCGGCTCCCCAAGATTATCCGTTTTTATACCGCATGGTTTTCATCAACGAAATGTTGATAGACCCTTGATATCAAATCCATTCCCGGATATATATTGACACTTCAGAACATACTAGGTGTCCTATGTACCATACAGAGTCAACATTTTCTTACCTTCCTCCAAGCAATGATAGAGTATGTTTTCAATTTTCATAGCACGGTTTCCGTTTTTAAATTGGTTACATACATTCTATTTTCATATCTCCAATCACTTGTTCTATGTTGTAGCTATTTCTGAGGCGACTTCTTCAATTATTATCCTAGCTCAAACCTTTGACGATGGTGTAAAGCAGCTATGGGTGCCAAATAGTGTGACCTATCCATGTTGCCTTCTATTGTGCAATTTTTAGAGGATCTTCCTTGCCATTGGGAAGTGGTTGGTAGACTAGCGGTTACGACGACGGCTTTCGCACTGTTTCGTGCAGAGGTTGTGGGTTCGATCGCAGGTGCCGACCATCTTCGTCTTTCACGACACAAGATTTAAGTAGATTATTGTGAAAGAGTCAATGAGTATATTTTTGTTCGCTTTGAGTGAACACAGTTTTTTTTATATAAAAAAAATATTTGCTTTATCCAGTGGTTTCTAGCTATGCGTCAGTATAGCACAGAATCTCAAACGCAGAAAGACGTCCCACTCCCTTTTGGCTGGTCCACGTTTCGCAGTCATACATATAGCCATACAGGAGATACCTGTTATTTGAGCACTGAAGATTCTATGTTTCATTATTTTTTGTTGGTGTCTCTAATAAGTAAATAAATTTAAGGCGATAGTGTGTTTTTTTTACAAAAATTAATTATAACTGATTATGATTCTTGTGAACTTTTTCCCTGCTTTTCCGATGCTAAGTTGCACTCGCGTGCTTTAAATAGTATTGTTTTTTTTTTACTTTTGAAATTTAAGGCATCTTTCGAAAATTCTAAAATCATGAAACAACCACTAATAAAAACCAATTTTCCATTTCGTATAGAATTAGAATTCCTTGCGGTATGAAACGGAATGAAAGTTTGTCGTTGGAAAGAATTTTCAGACAAGTGGCTTGCCTTTTTTGTTCTACACAGTTATTACATTCCGTATATAAATAATACCGACATCTGACCACAATGTCGGTAAGCTTCGTATGTATGTTTATAGTACCTACCTATATACAAACATCGATTTTGTATCTAACGTTAATAACGAAGCAAGAAATACGTCTATAGAAAATGTGGACACCAAGCGTGTTAGGCATTCAATATAATATAAGAGCATTTTCAATATTTTGTAAACTTGAAAGTTATCGATTCATCCATTCATAGCGCTGCAACAGATTGTGGATCTTTGCCTCCTCAAGCAGTAGGTATTCGCCATTCCACCCTGTCAGTCGCATTGCGACCCATTTTCTTTATCCCATTGATTGCAGATCTCCCCATGCAATCGAACCATCTCACCCTGTGTCTGCAAACACTTCAATAGGACTGTCAGTGCAGATTATTTAGTGAAGAGTTTTTGTCCATTCTCTCCATGTGCCCCAGTCAGCGTAGATGGCATATTTTGATGAATTTGCTGATGAATGTCATCATATTATAATCGTTATATAGTTCGTCATTATACCGAATTCGCCATTTTTCGCCTTCATTAATGGATCCATAGATTCGACGTAAAATTTCCCATTTGAACACGTCTAGTAGCTACTCATCACTTTTTGTCAACGCCCATGTTTCGCAGGAATATGCAAAAATTATGAACTCGAAAGTTATAAATGTAGTTATAAATTTCTATACGACTTCTAATCGGAACAGTTTTTGGTACCTACTAAGATAATACTTAGCCTTTTCTTGGTATTTGACAACATTAAGCATTTTTTTTACGATGGAAGATCCAACGTTTTTTTTAGGGAAATGGTTGAATATTTGAATACCAACGAACCCATTAGGGTTTCTTATTGATCCATACCAATTAATGTCTAACAGCACCTGCACGCTTCACGCTGGGCAAATTATTTCAACCTCCTAATACTTTCTTAAGTGTTATATTAAGTAATTCTTACTTGTTTTAACTTTTTTTTTTATTTTTTTTTTATTTCTTTATTTTTCCAACTTTTACATAGGTACATATTTGAAATTTATATAGGTACATATTTGGAATTTATCACCTCACTAGACGACAGCCTGTGTTGAGGTGATACTAATTTTTAATTATAGCGGCACTGTACTATGGAAGACACAAAGACACAAAAAGAGAAAAAAAAAATACAAACAAAAACAATCAGAACACAGAAGAAACAAAATAGTAGAAAATGAAAAAAGGAAAACGATCAGGACATACCCATGTACACACACTATCCTATACACGCCATCACATACATACACACATCCATTCCAGATCAAAAACAACGAATTCCACAACAATTGACCACTCCTACCTGTCTCCCCCTGCCCTCATCTCTCAATGAATGTAAGTTCTCTCTCTGACGCAACCCTGCCCCTCTCCAGTAGCCATCTTGTCATCAGACTCTTTAGATTAGTCTGGGCAGGATTGAGCGACTCACTGAGAGTCGGAAACACCTTACTGTACAGTCTTGGACCCAAAAAGACAAAATGGCGCTGGGCAAATGCCGTGTTCACACGTTGCGGCCGGAGCAGCGGTCTGTTTCTCGTGTTAATATTTATAACATAGTTTTGCGAGTCACTGTACATTGCGAGATTTCTATGCGTATGTTTCAACAACTCTCTCATATACAATTGTCTCACATCCAAAACTGCGCTTTCAAAATATAACGAGTCCGACGGATATCCATACGGCCTCCGATACATCACTCTAAGCAGCGCCCTTTGGGCCACATTGAGTGGATGGAGGTTGGTTTTCGCCATTCCGCCCCATCCCAACTTTTCTTAATTATTTTCTTAAGGGCCAATATAACCCCGACTCCACCCAAGCCGTAAATTATATTCGGATTTACAAAGAATTAGATGGATTCTAAAGTTCAAATGTGTACCTATAAAGAACTTGCCTGTCTGTCTCGCTAACTTATTTAATTCAAGTTAACTATAAGATATACTTAACGTAAATATCAGATTCGTATGTTTATTTCTCGCTTTAGTAAAAGCCCCATAACAGGCGCTTGTTTTCGTGCAAAGTCCCCTTAAGTCTTAAATGACAATGCTTTATTTCATTACTTTTAGCCACTTAAAGGATAATGAATTAAATTTTATGTATATATATATATATATATATTATAAGTAACATAGTCAAAAATTTCAAGATTTACTCATATTTGGCATTCACACACCCCATATCATTTTCTCGGTACCCTGGTTACAAGCACAAGATTATTTTTATATTGTAAATTACTGTTTTAACATTGAATGAAATAACCGTTGCGCTGAAAATATAGTAAAAATCCGTTCAGTGGCGCCTCAATCAAAATACATTGTTTTTTTTTTTTTTAAGAATGGAATTGTTCAGCACTTTTTATTGTGTTTTACGTATTATTTCTTGAAAAGTAGGTAGGTACTTAGTATAAACGGAGTATTTATAATGGTACCTAAACTAGTAAGTCATCTGTTTTACAATTGGTGGTTCAACTTCTGTACTGCAGTACAGAAGTTGTACAGTACAAATCACATTGTTCTTTTTATATCATTGTTTCGAACTTCTAAGTCTTCGGAATCAGTTGTATTGTTTGCATTAAAACTTTATAATTACCTACTTCGAAATCTAAACAATTTTTTAGACACACAATTTTAAAAAATGAAAATATTTTTTTTTAATAGGTATCTATCATTTATTTTTTATTCCTGAGATTTTCCTGAGGCATATTTCAAAAGAGAAATAATATTTTCTATCTCTTTCCCGTTTTTGAATCACCTTTTGAAACTATTGTCAGGAAAGAAGTGAGACTAAAACAATTTGAATATTTTATATACTATTTAAAATACTTCACGCTTTTTAATAATCGCTGTTAAATGCTTTCCTGAAGAATATTGTGAATATTTTTTTTTAATATGCCTAGAGGTATAATAGAATCTGTGTTCACTCAAAGTGAACACAAATACACTCTTTGACTCTTTCACAGTAAGCTACATAGCTTAAAAATTGCGCATAATAGCAACATAACGCGTTCTATATATACGTGCTGTTATTATTATTATTCGATAACTCATCAATGTAGATTGTATACCACTCACTCAGTTGACAATAAAAAAATTTCAATAATTATTGTTTGTTTATTATTTTTTTACGAAATCATCTTGTATTTTCTACCCCTTTTCAGATCTCACAAAGTCCAGCAATGTCCCTAGTGGTCACGTATTCGTTAAGAACAAAATCCCGCGTGATTAATGTTGAAATATTCCTGTTTGTAAAATGGAAGATTATTTATGAGTATTATTTTACGTTATTTAAATTGTAGAGTAACGCACAATTTATTCCATCAATCCTCAGCTATTATACGATGGATGCTTATCTACATCAGATTTCCCAGGGTATAATTATTATTTTGCATAGGACTTATTAAAAGAATATGGCATACCGTTTTATAATAGATCTTGTTTTGTTTCTGAGCTAGGTCAGAAGTCTAGATTTCCTTATCTTGTCACTGAAAATTTGAATTCGGATGGAAAATATTTGGTTTTAAACAGACGCAACCATCGGAATTACATTTGTTAAAAGGTTTATCAATACTACTTATACAAATTTGAATTCAATATTCATATTTAGGACCACAGGACATCGTCTGTCGGGAAAGTTGGCATCATAATACATCAATTATTTTTGTTATCCAATTTGCTCTGATTTTTTAAATTTACTCAAATCATTACAATGTGTTATCTTTTATCTTCCTACGCTTAGTTACAACCCAATTTTTTTTTAAATTTAGATTATGAAGTTACAATAATTACATATTTTATAACTTAAAAATAACAATATTATTCTACTCATACTATTTATAAAATCTTTCCTGAAATCATATCTTTGTCCCATATATAGTCTTCTCATTTACTCTACTTAAAGATCTTGTTACTAATGCATTATTGTCATGATGTATGCATTTCCCAAATATATAAATGAAATCTTTTAATCATTTCCAACGTTTTAAAAAATATTTTCTCTTGAGTTTCAACTCAAGAAATGATTTACTCCATCATATCGGTATCTTACTTCTTGAACGTATTATCCATGGGTAAATCCTACACGAATCTGAACCTTCGTTCCTATAGCCCAACAGCTACTAAGATTTTTGATATGATCGACGCAACAACAACAAATAATATTAAAACTTGGTGATGAAAATGACACATGAGTGTTTTTGTGTTAACAGTATGTGAAGTGCACCAATTTAACCCCAATACAGCCAAAATAAACAAGGAACATAATACGCAATCTGCACAAATTATACTTTTTATTTATATGCGGAAAACGTAACCCATTGATGAGGCATCGATGGAAATTAAATCTCAAAAATGTCTGAGCATTTTGAGTACTTGATAGAATACAATTAAGCATGAAGGTATCTCTTATTTATTATGAATAGGAAAGACAATTTGACTGTGCAAAGTAGATATAAAATATATTTTAGGAACACGTTTGTGAAACGGTCACCGATTTAATTAAACAATTTAAATCTAATGCGAGTAACAAAGCAAGAAAGGAATTGCAAATATAATTTCCTTTTCCATTTAAACGAAAAAGGCTTTTTGAGAATTCTAATTAAATCAAAATTCACTTTTAACGGAACGAAATAATCTAGAGAATATTTTTTTAACAAATGTTTAAGTCGGTAGAATGTAGAATTCTTTAACGATATTGTTTGTATGACAGTTCCTTGCTCACAATTCCACATATATAAAATTGGACCCCACATATCTCTTGTTCATCGCATTACGCGTGAACGACTGGACCTATTTCGAATTTGTTTTATTGTATTTGCTATTATGAAGGTTTTTGCGAAAGAAAAAATAGAGAAAGTTGCGTGGAAAATCAGAAAAATGAAGAAAAGTAACCTTCTTTGCAATATAAACAGTATAAACTTTTCAATTTTTGAATTTGAATTGGCGTTTGACATTTGTCAGTTGTTTGATAGTTGGTGGAATGTCTCAATGGCACCTGTAAACATAGTTTAAAACAGACGCATCGGTCGAAATTGGTTAAATATGTAAGTACCTAATTAATTAATCATTAAAAATTCAATATTTATTATTTATTTATTTTCTGTCAAAATTAAGCATTGCTCACCATGACAGAGTACCTAATCATTTGCGGTGAGCAATGCAGGATTCATCTTAGTAAACACAGGACAACTTCTGTCGGGAAAGCTTATACAAGTCAGTTTGGCGAGGACGTCCTTTCACGTTGACACCGATTTTGGGTACTCGAAGTTAAAATATTGCATGGTTTTCAAGAGAAACCAATGTCTAGGCGTTGTGGATAGATAATATATGAGATGCGTATAGCATTGAAACCGAAATGCCGTTTTGCTACACAAACAAAAGCTAGTTAAATCAGCTTTCTCCCCTCAAGTATCAAATTTTTTTATGAACCTTTGCACACTCAAACAAATGCAAATATACTCTTTCTCTTTCACAGTAAGATAATTAAAGCTTGTTTCGTGAAAGAGAAAGATGTTCGACACCTGGGATCAAACCCACGTCCTCCAGTACGAAACTGTACATAAGCCGGCTACCATCAACGACAGCAACGTTGACAAGAAAGGTAGGTAACCTTTCTTTAAATGCATATTTTTGTAAATGTATGGATCACAACAGTATTAGGTACATATAAGATAAATATTTCTTGATATTCAATAATAATATTCTTATCGTTTCTTAAACATTGGTTTATTTTTACATTCCTTTTTATGTCCTCCTTTATTTTTCGTAAAAATAGCCTGAATTACTTTAAAGTGATCACGATTATTTTCAAACAACTTTTAAACCTTTAATAAAGTTTGTTTAAAGTATTGTATAACCGCAAGTTACATAAGAGTTTTTTTTGACGAAATAAAAAGCAAAATAAACTGCTTTGATTATTTTCAGTTGTGACCGCAAAATTCAGATTTAAAATCAAAGTTGGAAAATGATACAAAAAAAACATTTCTTAACAGATCTATACTATGACGATTTGGTTTGATTCATTTTGGTAGGCGCTTGGGTTTCGAAATTTCGTCTTTTCGGCGACCGTTAGTTTGCGAAGCTTCAAATGAAGAGACTTTGGTATATTTAATTTTTATTTTTTTTATTTTGCAAATAAAATATATAATAATAATACAATAATAACAAACTAGGTAAATACATTTTTTGGGATTAATTATCACACTAAGCAGATGCCTGTGCCGAGATAATTCCTAAGTATAGAGAATTTAATTCTTCTTCTTCTTCCTCTCTTCATAGATCCTGCGGATCTGTTTGTGCCGCCGTTTCAGCCTCTTGGGAGGTCGACTGCCAACTATCTCTGCATCGCTTTGGTGGTCTTCCTGGGGGTCTTCTTCCTTCAAGGTTACCTTGAAGGGCGACACGAGGAGTTCTGTCGTCTGACATTCTATTAACGTGCTCGTTCCAGTGTCGCCTTCGTTGCCTTCCCCATTTGACAATGTCCTCCGTGTTGTACATGCTGCGGATGGTATTATTCCTTATGCGATCACGCAGTGTGTTTCCGGTAATACATCTCAGTGTTTTCATTTCGGAGCTTCTCAGTCGGGACTTTGTTCTAGCAGTGTCTGCTCTGGCCTCTATTCCATATGTGGCTATGGGTCGTACACAGGTCTTATATATACGAACCTCACTATCTAGTCTTAATTTAATTCATATTTATAATATAGAAAATGCTATTATATTATTATAATAGCCCTGACTAGCCGACTGACGCTATGTTGTATTATTTCTGTTGTTTGAAGCGGGCTCATACTTGGACAAATTTTTCCCCAGTGAAAAGAAAGCGAAGTAATGCAGAAAATTTCATTTGTGTTCAATAAAATTGAGATTTGGTAAAATATCTACACGATATGGTAAATTTGTTTTTCTATTATTGTGTATTACGTTTTGTTGACTTGTCATTTTGGTGTAAGTACAATGTACTTAGTAATACATATATTGTTACATTGTAAAATGATACCTATGTATATTGTTTTTTTTTTACTTGTACACTTTTTCTGTATTATAAACACTGTTTGGCGCAAAGGTTTTTACCGTCATCCTAAACAGTGGCTTTTTTTAAACAACAAATAAATAAAAAATAAATAAATATGAACTTAAGTTACCTACTTAAAAAACTTTAGTTCACGCCTAGAAACAAAAATCATAAGGCGCACAGTATATCGATAAGTACTTTATCTAAATTCACTTATTGTTGATTTTCATTTTGCAAGCATAAAAAGGATGGCGGGTCTTAGTTGTCAAATATGAGTGTTCGCAAATCTGGTAAATATAAAGTTCTACATTCATCTATGCATTATTATAAAATACATATTTCTAAAAAAGTGATAAATGAAAAATCACCCAACTATTATATATTAAAAAGCGGAAATATGAAAGTTTGTAATAGCCACAGCGAGCACAATGTGATAATAGACATTTAATAACACTCGAACATTAATTGTGTACTTAGTAACTATTGTAATGAACCACAATATGATGAGTGCATCAGCGTATGTTCTAATACTGGTACCTACTTTGGTACCCGTAATATTTCATTCATACGAGTCTCATGGAGAGGAACATTGCGCCTAGCCAGACCACACTGTATGTAATTACATTTCCAACTGTGGTCTGTCAAACCTACAATCCCTACATACTATAAAGATTATTTCAATAGTAATTCTAATTTTATAAACTCTTCTTTTAGTATGAAGAATTATTCTTCAATGCGGTATTTTTTCAACACATAGATTTGTCTTCCAGATCTCGGACTGAAAAGCAGAGGCTTAATAAACCTTCACAATGGAGTATGTACAATTATTGTACAATAAGCAAAAATGTTAGAAAACCTGTGGAACTGAACTTAATGAATAGTCAGGGAGTCTTAACCAATCTGAGAAACGATTTTAACTTGGAGTAAAATTCTAAAAAAACCTAACCAAATGGGAATCAAAGGGCTCTCTTGTTCTACTGAGGTATGTGCTTGGACAACTGGACTTCGAAAGCTTATAAAATGTATTGAGAGGTTCCGAATCAAACCAATGGAGATTGTCGGATTTAGTTAGTAATGTCCAAAGGCTGTTATGTTCATTTTCTTTTTAGATCGTTTCAATTCTATGGGTTAAGAAATCGTAACATTAAGACACCATTCGACTCCGCCAATGCAGGTTCCAAACTAGAATGAAAAAGCAGGAGGGTTTGGATGCAAGGCTAGGCCCCTACATGTTGTCAAACAACCAAACTGTCTCCCAGCAAAGAGAAGAAAAAAACCTCGAAAAATATTCGTAGTTGAAGATATGGTGGGTGGCGAGCCTCACCGTTGACACGGTGGGTGGCGACCCTCACCGCCTCTCGCCATGTCGTATAAAAAATGGGAGGCGCAAAGAGTAGAACGGCCGAATGTAGGTTCGGTGTGTGGAAAATATTGGAGGTCCGTTCTCTTACGGGACACGGTGTGACGGGTAAAAAAAAAGTTATCGGTAGTAAGATAGACGAGGTAAAGAATAAGATTCTGGTATGCACATGTGAGGAGAAAGGACTCATCCAGACTTTATTACACGGCTAAACCTATAAAAGACGACTCCCAAGTAGACCACCAAAGAGATGGATAAATAGCTGGGAGTCAAGATTCTGATTAAATTTTATGAATAACTAGCTGACCCGTCAAACTTCGTTTAACATCTTCGTACGATTATTTTTTTCCCAAATTTTTCCTATTTTCGGAAACATCATTGTAGGCACATAAAAAATAGCTTATCAAACAAACAAAAAAACACTGCATAATCTTACAACATATTCAAACTTAACTCACCTCTTTTTATTTACTTTTCGCGTTCCAATTTTTGATCAAACTAAAATCTACTATTTTTATTTTATTTCTGCGTTTTAATTTATACGAAAATACGCTTAAAATATGTGTAAATGTTTATAAATTATTTCTAAAAGCTTTAAAGAAATTCTGTCAATAATTTTCGTACCGGTGTTTTGAAACTCAATGGTTGTCAGGTAAATAAAAATTGTGTTGATATGGAATTTTCACAGATGGCGTTGTTGTTAGGATATTCGTTCATTTTTTCGATTTTTTGATAGCTATTCTGTTATCTGGAGCGGAGAAAACCCCGATAAACAAAGCTTTATAAAGCTCCACTTTCATAACACAAGCTTTGCCTTATTTGAAAGATGTCGAAAGTGTATTTGTTTTCATTTTGGGGGAGCAAAGATTCATTTTTATTTAAAAAAAATCTTTTAAGCCGATCTCGAGTTATAAGTGTTCGCACTAACCCGACTTTCTTTTATATCTTTAGATTTTAACAAAGCAGTCGTTATTTTGGTTGACATCTCCAATAATCTGCACCCTCCAATAATCGATTGATAAATTATGACTTATTTGGAATAAATTCTCAGTATTTAATGATTAGGCGTCTGAGGGATTAAATCTAGGTACTATTTAAATGTAAATATGAACCTACTTGTCTCAAAATATTCCTTTCAACTTTGTACTCTTGAAAACCTAATAATATTTAAATGAGAATCGTTTCATTTACATAATATTATTATTATTGTCGATAACTTTATTGACCCGTTTTGAAATAAGCTATTAAAATAAAACAAATGCAGACTTGAAAGCAATTATTCCTTGAGCTTGAGAGGCATCTTCTGCGAAACTGTTTTTTTTTTTTCAACCAGAAGCTACGCGTGTTCTTTCTTTAGAAAAGGAATTTCGAATTCTTTTTCTCGGTGTGTTTCCATAGAGTTTTATGTATTACATCTAGATGGAGTATTTCGATATATATTTTAATATCTATAAATAGTGTTGATAGGCCTCCTTGTCCGACACCTCTGACAGTTGTAAAGAGTTCGTTACTAAATTATTATTAAATTTTGATTTAAAGAAAAAGGGGATATATTTAGATCAAATTACTTCTTTTCTTCTTCTTCTCCACTTCTCTCGGCTCTCCATACTATTCTCTTTGGTTCTATGTTTGAGCTGCATTCCATGTTTTGGCATATTATCTTTGCAGATACTAATGACGCGGGTGTCTCTACCAGTTTTTTACGCAAAAGACAAACGGATCTGCCAGCTGAAATAGTGGGTCAGATAAACAAGGCTGCCGCCATATCGGGTTGTTTAAGAAACTCAATAATATGGAAAAGCCCCGACATGAAAATCAGCAGCAAGATGAAAATCTACAAAAACTTGTGTGCGACCCATCATGACGTACGGCATAGAGTCTAGAGCGGATACCACCATAACAAAAAATGCACTCAGAGTCTCAGAAATGAAGACAATATGCAATATCTCTAATATGCATTGCAGGGAAGATCCTCAGAGATAGAATAAGGAATACGAGGGTACGGGAAATATGCGAGGTTGAAGATATAGTAAGATGGGGAAGGTAAAGAAGAAGATACTGGTATGAACATGTGAGGAGAATGGACTCATACAGACTCCCTCACATTGCATTGCACGGCCAACCCCACGGAAGACGACTCCCAGGCAGACCACCGAAGAGGTGGATAGACAGCTGGGAGTCGACCTCGCAAGAGGCAAACCCCACCTCTTAATAACATGTCTTCAGTCCTAGAATAAGAAGAAGAAGTCTCTACCAATCGAATCCTCGACCATTCCCTCCAAAAGTTTTTACTTAAGAAGCAATAAAGCACAACTTTAGAATACATTCCACTAAGGATGCCTTTACACCAAAATGAACAAAGAAGTAGAGCTGGAAATAGAGTATATTTTCTTGATCGTTGATATGGTCACCAAGGAAATAACAACGAGAAAGAACTGTCATCGCCCAGTAATTCGTTATTTCTCGTTGTGGTGTACAATAACAACGATAAAAAGTCTACTTCTAGCTCCGGCTCTATGTTCGTTTGGTGTGAACGCACACTGAGAAACATAGCTCTCGTTTTTTTTATTACGTTCGTTCAAACTGTCAAAATAAAATTAGTGGTAAAGTCTTAGCAGGTTATTAAAACTTGATGGCGTTCATTCAGGTTCGGTTCATGAATCATTCACGTACAATGATGAAACGGCTTAGTGCTAAGTGACATCATCAAGATCTATGGGTACTCGTACGTTTCGTTCAGGCTTCTTCAAGGATATTCTAGAGTGGTCGATCGAGTTCGCTGAAGTGATCAATGACTGTTCTCTCAATACTACAATAATTGTGGAGTCATAATAAGTATTAGTCTTCGTTCGATAAAAGGTCATAGTATTTGCAAATGTACCTGCTCCTTCAAGTACTTATAATCATAATTTTACATACATTTTTCAAAAATCTCTACATTTTAATTGTTTTTTCGCTTTCTCGCTTCAAATTGATCTGGCTACAAAAATAACGAAATACTTAGGTACTCGTATTCGCAACGAAATCGCACTTGCCTATAGCATAGTCATTGTTTCTAACTAAAACTCTCTGCGACGATATTTTGACGACGAATCGACTCTTCACCTCCGTAACTCATGAACAAAAATGTGACTTATTATTTTGAAAATTTTGTTCGTGTAACCTTTAAATCCAGTTTATTTCCAGATCGGTATGGAATTTTGTCTCCAATGCTCTATTTTGTATATGTTGTATGATTAAACAAAAGTATGGTAATTCATTTTTTTAATGAATCCGTGCTCACTCAAAGTGAACACAAATACACTCTTCGACTCTTTCACAGTAAGCTACTTAAAGCTTGTGTCGTAAAAGAGGAAGATGGTCAGCACCTGGGATCGAACCTATGACCTCCGAACGAAACAGCACGAAAGCCTGCGTCGTAACCGATAGTCTACCAACGACTTAAAAGTGTGACATAATATTTTGATTTTTTTTTCGGAATGCCGCATCTAGTACGTAGTAGGTACCAACATTTAAATCAATGATTGCAACACCGATCATTCTCAATAATTTTAAAACTTCGATGTCTTCATTGCAAATTAACAGATCAATAACAGCATCTTTATCCAGATCAAACTTTTCTTATTTTCAATTTGATATTATTTACAGTATTGAGAAATTTCGGCTATACCTACCTAACTTTTGTTTTGGAATATGGTCCGTTTTTCTACAGCTTGTCAATGATACGTTGTTATTGCTACCTCAACATAAAACATTATGTAAACAGAGCTTTTAAGGAAATCGAGTCAACCCAGACCAAAACCTAAACCACTAAAGGTGAGGTTTTAATTATTTTATATATATTACAAGTTCTTTAGCACAATATATTTTTTCTTACCTTTCTGAGTTTTATTGAGCCTTGGCGTTCCTTAGTGATTTTCGAGTCTACTTCAGTGTACATCAACTCTTTAAAAGTACGAATTTTACAATTTGGAATATTTTTGAAAACAGCTTTGATAACATTATTGAAGTGGTAAGTATGAAATCTTCTTTATTTTCTTTTCTGATCATCTTTTCAGTATTTTTGGTATGTAAGGTAATGCTGTAACAAAGATGAAAGTCAATAAGTTGGGATGGTTTGGGCATGTGGAAAGAATGGATGCAAACAGAATGACAAATAAAATTTAAAAGGCTGAAAGGAAAGGTGTAGGTATGAAAGCGTGGCCGACCGATAATGACCTGAATCGAACAAATCGATTCCATCCTCAAGTAAGTTCAGGTCAGAAGTAAGAAAAATATTAGAGGTTTTATGAGAAAAAGTATGTATGTAGGTGGAAGAAGCGAAAGAAGTGTGCTTAGAAAAGAGTGGATTCCGTTCTCTCTGCCTTACGGGACATGGCGTGATGGGTAAGTAAAAAAAATCTTTCCATTTCAAACCTTTTCTTATTTCATCTTTTTCCGTCTTTCTTCTAATACTTTTCTGCGACCAAGAGCAAATCGTCCACTAATCTCTTTCGGAATATTAATTGTCCTCTAATATCGCCATTTCTGGATTCTTTGCCCATATTTAATTCGTCTGTATGAAAACGTAAACTGATTTGCTTTTTTCCATTTCAGTGTCGCAGCTCTAGTGTACATTTAGATTTTTCATTTCCAAGTTGGTAGCACGACGAAGTTTGAACATAATATCCTGTCCTGATAAATTTATGTCCCCCGTTATGCAACATAAAGGCCGTTAAATCTCCTGAATATAAAAAAAAATAACAACGAAGAAAAATTGTAATAGATTATATTATTATTTTAGTGAATAGCAAAATGATATATTATGTTCTTGATATAATAATATAATGTTGTAGGTGTAGAGGTACCTTGTACCCAGTGAAGAGGTTTTCGCAAGACCGAGATCAGTTGGCAGTCGTCCAACATCACACACAGTCCCATAACGCCAGAGACAACCAGGATTTTCGACTTGAAATAAAACACAATCAATATCCTGAATAAATACGCGCATGTACAAAACATATATTATATACACCACTTAAACAAAATGTCATGTATACCTCACTTAAACAAAATGTCATGTATATTATGATTCTATTTTAGGTCATCTGTGCATTAATTAATACTCGTATTTGTTCTGTAAATTAATTGAAATTATTTATTGGAGTTTTTAATTGAAGTTTTTTTAATATTATATTTCAATAAAAAGTATCACTTTAACGTTTTTTAATAAGCTTAAATTTTACGTTAACAATTTTTATCATTAAATGTACTATTTTTACCCGTCACGCTGTGTCTCTTTAGGGGTAGGCAGAGATTATGGACCTCAACCGGAAATCCACCAACATAACATTTCCCGTGAAACATCTCTTATTTCTTTAACTTCTGTACTGGCCTTCGTTGAGGACGGAATCGATATGTTTGATCCACATGTTTCTCTTTCTTTCGAACCTTATAAATTATCATGTAATCCTATAAGCATTCATTCTTCAAAATGCCCAAACCATCTCAATTATTTGTATCAATACCTACTAACACCCATACTAGATTCCTTCCTAAAAATCTCATGCCTTTCCACATAACCCTCGTAAGACTCCGATCTCCATTGCTATTAAATAAAAATTTCCAATGTCTTTTTCTTCTCTAAGAATTTCTACCATTTTTCCTCTGCAAATAATACTATTTTTTACTATTGATCAGAAAAGTTGCGCTGACAGTTAGCTCACCAATCTCCATTTCTCCCGTATTGTACTCCACAACCAGATCCGAGTTGGTCATCATCTTCTGATGTTTAACCTAACAACCATCTCATCGCCTATTGTTGGTTTATAGGCGCTGTAAACACACAGAAACAAATAAACCACGAATTACTGAATTCCGAACATACATTGTGTACAAAATATTCCAATATAACAAACCAACGCCAACATTTCAACAAAACTAGTAAACATTGAACAAATGAACATTCAGTGTATTACTAGAAACTTAGATCACGAACAGAATGTGAAAACAACGTAGATTTTGTGCGTTCTAAATAATATGTTTATTTATTTATTTATTTTATTCTTTATGCATATTAAAAATAGTGTATAAACAAGTGGCAATGGCGGGATTATTATAGCCGAAGCAATCTCTAACATCCAACCACAAGCTCGTAATGTTCTAGCTTAAAAGAAATGATTTGAAAATTACCCTTGGTTGCGTATTTTACAGCGCCTAATTTGTAAACGTTGGCAAAATAAGACGTTATCATTATCTTTTTTCTTTCAGGTTTTTTTCCAAACAACAGCAATACCCTCAATCATTCCTTTGCCGATGTTTAAAAGTAAACCTGGGAGTCGGTAATCATAAATAAACCTATAGTTATTTCAGTCATAAAACATTCTAATAGCGATACCTCCATCAGTTCGCATATTAACACTAAGTGGCATTAAGTCAGAAAGTTAAAAGTTTCTCTAATGTTTCGTCGAACATGTGTATTGAGCAATCAAAGGTTTCTGACTATTATGAGAGGATTTTCAGTCTGGAATATCTAGCCCAAAATTAGTCCAGAACACTGATTGATCGACTAACGCCACCTACCCAGTGATACCATCGTGCCACACATATACGTACATCTGGCGCATTCTATGTGGTTCGGTTGTTTGAAAAACATCCAAACATTCGCATGCAGGCCATAATAATTGTTTTGAAATGTGGGTCGTTCCTTCTGAGTATGAATATATCATCAATGACTTATTTCAAAGTTAGTACCTTAATCAGTTATTCTCATAACAAGTGGGTGAGTTCATAGTAGCATTGTAATTATGATATGAGAGGGGTTATGTGGAACAACTTCATTAAAATATTTATACAATATCCTTAGTTAATTAACTCCGCGATGGCGTTCTGAATTTCTTGGTGAAGTAATAATAGTAATTGGGTTGATCGTCTATCCCAGTGTTCCGCAAACTTTTTGTGTTCAAGGTACACCTACCAAATCAAAAAAATTCAGAGGTACCCCCCCCCCCCCCCCCTTAAGAAACACGCCGTAAAGTTTTGTTTTTTGTGCCCCCCCCCCCACTCCCCCTTACCTTTCCCTAAACACCCATGTAGCTTTTTTGTATAGCTGAAAATCACAATTATTTTCTAATTTGCTGCTGCTCTTCCTATCTTTATTGATCGTCCTAAGCCGTTTGTTTTATTTTTAGTTAATAATTGTCAGAGTTGAAAATCGTAATTCGCATTAGTAAGTTGTGGCAAATAGTGATAGCATTGCAACAGCGCGCTTTGAATGCAGAGATACTTAGGATTATGGCCAGCTACGTTATTTTTTAATTGTAATATCTGATATCAATATTGTGGAATAATATTGTTATTTTTAAGTTATAATATATGTAATTTTTGTATCTTCATAATCTAAATAAAAAAAAATAAAAAATAGAGAAATACCTGGTATCCGAGAATGCATTTCGTGCTCAGTCCATAGATTGCAGATAGCAAAGTAGCAGTTCATATTTTCTGTTAATAGCTATTTCACTATCAATTGTCGCACTGTTTTCTTAATCGGTAGACATGACGTTTGGAAACATTTCATGTACCATCATTGACAGCGTACCTGATGATATACATGTACACTAACTTAGCGCGTTCCAGGAGACGTTAAAATATTAAAATTCCTACCTTGCGTTTTTCTGTTGAGTTCATTTAAATGAGCGAATGTGTTCGGCAGATAAACAAGTTTTATCACCCATTCTTTTCTTCTGAACACAGAAGACAAATCTGAATCACGAGCCTCTAAATTTTTAGTCTCAATTTTTCGCGGCACACCGTTTGCGGAACACTATCTATCCCTCTCTCGCTCTGTGTAGGTATCTCGCATTCTAAATCACATATGGATCCTCACAATTAATATTTCACGCGTGGAGTTGAACATTGGATGTGTGCAATATTTTCAGTTAACGAAATAGTTAATTTTCTTTACCATTTCAATAATGCTTTACATTCTCTCTTCATGCAATTCTATTGCAGGTCTAGGGTATAGTATTGCCTTCATTGTCCATCTCACGATTTCATCCGTTTTTAACATGCCGTGGGTACCAATATTTCATAGGCGGTTTCGCAATGCGCTTCAGATCCGAGATTCGTTGCTAGCATCTTTTTTCTCAAAGTAGATGATTTTTCCTCAATTTTATTTCCGGATATCGTTCAAACACAATATGTTTCATATGATACATTTTTATTTAATGCATTGCGTTATGAATTTTCATTTTCTCATATCGGCGTTGCATCGAGTGTAGCAACTAATAACAAAATATCTCCCTTTATTCAACTGATCATAATAATATGAACTCGTATCTCGTATTACTCAAACGTTCTTTACATATTTTCCCGATATTGATAATAACGGTTCATGTAACTCATCTATTAGTACTGAATTTTTCTTGTGCGAGTAATAGCAATAAACTTATATATAAAAATCAAAAGTTGTTGGATCGCACTTATTCACCCGATTTCAATAAAATTTGTATTCAATAAAATTTTTCAAAATATTTTTAAAATTAACTTACCTTTGACAGTGAATAAGTCTATAAGATTTTGAACAGTAGGGTTGAGGGCTGACAAAGCTTTCTTTAAATGGCCTTTCAAAGGTGTGATGTATAATTATTATAATGTACAATACAAGCAGAAATATGAAATATATTAGCGACATTTTTTGAGCTTAGTAGGTACTCTGATAAAATTTACTAGATGAACATGCACATCTTGGTGGAGTTTATTCGAAAATAAAGTTCAAATAAAAGATTGTATAACTTTTCCACAATTTTTTATTGTCCTGACTAGTTTCGTATACACACGTCCTACATGGTCACAGGAGTGACTAAGAAAATGTTTCTTAAAAATTGTGATATAGAATTGTGTCATAGAATCTTTTATTGAACTTTATTTTATTAGTACTCTGATTAATTTAAGAGACTGAAGTGATATTTGAATGCTATAACTATGAATTATTACTGGAATTTTTATCAAGTATGGGTAGGGTGCAGTTGAGGTAGTTTGATGGTATTAGGAGAGTGGCCGGCAATCAATGGCTCAGAATGGCCAAAGACAGAGAATTATGGAAGTCGGGAAGGGATCGAGGCCTGTGTCCAATACTAGATGAGTGAGGGCTGATGATGAAAGGATATATAGGCTAGCGTTATGTACGAGTAGGTATATTCTATCAAAAATAGGATTAAATTACATCATTCTTAACGAATAAAATTATGGAACATTTTTCAAATTTCAAACATCGTGCGGCACCAACGGGCCGGGTAGCGACTAATGTTTCTATATATGTAGTTTCCATAACTCGGTTTGCCTTAATCACAGGAAACACAAACACGAAAGTATGTTATATTATCGACCATGATACATTCCATAAGTGTTATTAGGCAAATCAGTGTGTTTACTATGATAATTACTAGCTTTACCTATTGCTCAGTTATATGATAACTAGTAGCAACACTTCTTATAGGACAACATGCATAGAAAAGGGGCATTAATTGTTTGATTATCCTGTATTACAACAATTATATCGTCCCTAAAAGGGTCCCAATTTTAACATTATCACGTCGTGCACTGTGAATGATTTGACA
Organism: Mystacides longicornis; assembly: GCA_963576905.1. NCBI lineage: Eukaryota > Metazoa > Arthropoda > Insecta > Trichoptera > Leptoceridae > Mystacides > Mystacides longicornis. The sequence goes on from OY756429.1 coordinate 12,614,499, forward strand.
TTTCTTCCCCTAGCAACAGTCGTGTTGTACTATTACGGATCAAATATTACTTTTTAAATTGTGTGGGGTTAGGTTAGATCAACGAAAATAGCTAGTTACGGATGAACTTACCAATTAAAATAAAAGTTTTTTGAGTGATTACTATTATGCCATTCACTGACCAAGGATTTAAAACATGTGAAATGCTTAAATTTTAGTTTTGTCGATGAGATTTTATAAAAAATTAAGTAGCTATGTAGTTGTAGATAGTTTATATAGGTTGAATACGAAGTCATTGGTAGTCTAGAGGTTAAGTCGCCGATTTTTGTAGTGGAGATAGTGGGTTTAATCCAGGTACCTACCATCTTCATCTTTGTATGTGTGTGTATTTGTGTTCAATGGGTGAGCCCAGATTCCTAGGGTATACAAGAGTTCCCAGACGGTTTTAATGATTATCAAAGGAATTATTTGAATGATGTTGAATCATTCTAATTTACACCATTACTCCATCTTAGTGGATATTTTGTAAGGCATTACTTACTTAATACCTATCTAATCTTGCGCAAGTTTAACAGCTTCATCCCAGTTTAATCCAGCATCTTGTAGGACCGTAATGAATGCCCGCTTGATTGTTAATCTTGGCCTGCCATTCGGATTGTAGAAAAGGCTTGCGTATTCAAGACTCTCGGGGGACATGCGGAGAACATGACCATACCAACTCAATCTGCGATTCTACATTACTGAGGTGATTGGCTGTTGTGCTGTTCTGACGCGTACGGTCTCATTTGAGACATAGTGGTGCCACCTAATCCTCAAACCTTTCCCAAAAATCTGTTCCCAACACTAAAGGATGCGTTGAGTCTTTGTGAGATGCCAGGATTCATATTCATATAATGCACGCATTTTTTAAGGGATGTAATATGTAAAAATATATTTAAGTATCTCTGCATTGGTTATTGCACTCTTGATAAGCGCTTTTTCAAAGTCCACGTAATACGAATCTCCTTAAGCAAATAATCTTGGTTATTTTTATTGAAAAGCATCTTTTCGTACATAATCCTCTATTTTTATCTACCGAACTTCCCAAACATCGGCATTTATCCATTAAACATCTTTTAGGATTCCTAACCGGATAAAAAACTTTTCTTTTGTATGTGATTGATTCCTTTCCTATATCTTAATGTAGGTATCTTTATCGTAGTTGCTACATAATTTTTTACATACCAATCTGCATTAATCAAATTCATGAGGATTTACTGACCATACTTAAGTAGAGTTTGGTATATAAAGTGATAGGTACCTATATAATATTTTTAACATGCCGAAAAATCACACCTTGAAAATTTTCATGGTAATTAGGCGTTTCGTAGATTTGAACATTAGCACCTAATGGCGAACGTTGTTTACGTAAAGTAATCACACATAGCCAATCTTCGAAATGGCAGTACTTAGAGGAAGGTCGTAAGCTCGTGGTGGTCTGTTCATATATACCAAATCGAATATCATTGGTGAAATCGTCAGAATCATTACTTGTTGTTGTTCGTATATTGCTTAAGATCTAGTCCTGAAAAAAATGAAAACAAGTATCTTATAAAACACCCAGAACATTTTTTGATATTTTAAATTTGGCATTAACGAATTTAATTTGCATTTTTGGTGGAATTGTCACATTGATATACCTAGCAGAAAATAAATAATTTTCTATTTTTTTTTCTATGACAACGTAGGTCGTTTTCTAACCAAGTTATTAAACTCGTGGAAAAATATGTTCCTTTTACATTCTTTCATTTACGTCTAGAAATAAGATATGTATATCAAAAAGATATTGTCAACATCTGGCGCGAGTGGCGTTCTACATCAAATATAGTCTTCATGCAATGAGTAAAGTTACAAAGCAAACCTGCGCTAGCTGTAGAACTGCAAATCCATAATAATGTAACTACTACCTATTTGAAGCAGTGTCTGCATAGCGCGCATTCCAGTTTTCTGGTGAATGAGAATAATATAATATAATGTATTATATTATGTAACTAGCTGATACCCGTCTTGGTTTACGTTGTTGATTCTTGTTCAGTAGGTTATTAAAAAGGTTCTTAGTCTACCATCCCGTAGCTCAAGAGACCAGTAAGTATGAAAAGATTTGAGGAGTTATGTGTATACCTACTGTCATACTCACAGAATAAAAGAAAAATGTCACTTTCAATATTATTTATAAAAAAGAAGAAAAATATAGTGTGCCACTCGTATGGAAAAACTGATAATGTCCATAATATATAATTTATTCAATTTCACTGTTTTTCAAAATCTAGCTATAATTAATTACCAAGATACATACCTACCTATTGACATGTTTTGTTTAACTATTTTTTTAAAGCTAGCCCATATCTAATTTCTCTCTCAAGATTTGTGAGCTATATCATCGGTATTCAAAGGCTACTGTTTTACCGACCAACTTTTAGTCAAGGAATACATCGTAAAAAAAATATTTTTTTATATCAAAACGTTTATAAATCTGGATTATTTACATTTATTTGTATTTAATATCAAACTGTTCATAAATTTTCATACCGTTATAGGTGCTATTTAATGCACTATTATCTTGAGTAATTCTATTTTCAAAAGATATATTTTACTGTACCTAATATTTTGAAAGCTTTTGATAATTTCGAGTAAATGTAGTAAACCTTTTTCAAGAACGCTCCCGTATGATTTGCACGACTCTACGCAAAATAAAATACGCACATAACCGAATTATTGTGTAGATAAGTAAACGTTCATAACCAGATCGTTGCACTGACGGTGAATTGTTTTCTCACGCCTGGTGTTAAATACGGTGTTGGAGTATGTAGTTAGTTAAGTACCTATCTGGTTATACAATGTCATAGATTGCGCGTGTTTCTTTACATACTCGATGACATCATCAGCATTGATTAAAATATCGTACCTAATTAATTTTACATAATATGTTGATATTGTGACAGAATCCAACACTATTCTATCCGTATTCATTAGATCCCGATCGCATTTATCGAATTCCCGCCTCTTACAGGATGCTCGAAAAAAAGAGCAGAGATGATATTCTAATAACCCCACGGCAAAGCTATAATATTGAAAAGACATGATTAATTAATGAGAAAACTCATAAAAGTTCCAAATTTGCTTCCTTAAATGTATACGAAAATAGACTTCAAAGTAACTTTGAACACTGCTCTCAAAGCAGGAAGCGTATATTATCATGCTTTGGAAATGAGCACTCAATATTCGACAAATCCAACTTTGTTACAATTCAAATAGAGTTTATTATTGTCTATACGTGTGTGAAATACTCATTCAACCATTTCAAGTAAATATACGTTATAATGGGTTCGCAACTTCGACAAACTTCCAAATAATAATTAATATATTATTGTTCTATTTGATATCTGCCGTATGTAGTGTAACAAAATCAGTACAGACTAGGAACAATTATTATTAATAGTTTACTTGTTATTAAAAACAAAACAGGCTGTAGATTTACAAACAAAAATAGGTACCTACTAGCAGAAATAATATAAGTAAAGAAAATGTAACAACTAATGAATGACTCTAACAATTCATTACTAATGTTCGATTTTTAAATGGTACAAACCACTACGGGCTTACAACCGTCTTCTACTGTTATTTCTAAGGCTTCCTTAGTGTGATCACTTTACGTTAACAACGTTCGCCAGTAGGTGGTAATGTTTAAGTCTCCGAAACTCCTAATCATGACCATTCTCAACATGTTCAACATGTCGAAAAATCTCATGTATGCAACAAGTAGATATTTAATATTGAAAATGTTTATAAACGGTTATAGACTCGTAAAATATGTCACCAATGTGCTCTAAGCAAATATCATTATAGAGAAAAGTTGGAAATTATTGAGAACAAGAGAGCAACCAAGACTGCGACTGCTGTCATGTATTTGGCGCCAAGATATGACTATATCAATTTTTGTTAATGTCTCGTCTTTATTGCCTATTGACTTTGTTGGTACACAACGTTCTAATTATGTCTAGATTCTTATGACCATTTTTCAGAACTAGATCTTAAGGAAAATGTAACAACTAATGACTAACAATTCATTACTAATATAAGTATAAGTAAGTACATAACTAGCTTTTCCGAAAAACGTTGACCTGTCTTTGCTATTATATCTTATATCTTTGAATTTGTAAATGATAAACAAATAATCTATATTACCAATGTAATCCAACCGATTCATTTGTTTTAAACTTTACAGGTCGCATTCTTACAACATTCTGATGTGTGTTTATGTTTTGATCTCTGAACTCTGTATAATCCACCAACTTTACATCAATCCTGTCAAATTATTAGACTATATTATATTCGACCAATTTGTGAACAATTTAAAACCGTCGCATTGTGCTTCTAGCCTTAAAAGCATGTAAATTTTGGATTTTTTTTATTGATATAGTGGTCTAGAACCTTATTCTATCTAAACCTCTCTAATAAAACCAGCCCCCTAATTCACGAAAAAAATTTCTTCGAACTAAACTCAATTATTTACTTAAGATGTCCTTATAAAAAAAAATTGTTTTCGGTGAATGAAACATAATAATATTCCAATTATTGACTATTATTCTGAAATGAAAAACAGACGATTGAGTTGCGTCGTATCCAATTTCTATTGACACTTTTAACATTTCTGTATTCTGAAAATATTTCATCCAATACATTAGTTACGTAAATACTGAAAACCGATTAAGTTCTAAGCAAGAGCTTCTTGCGTTGAGTTGAAACGTGAATTTGAGAATACCAGTCAATGTTAATATTATTTTTCACATTTTTTCGCAACTACACTAGCTAAACTATTTAATTAAAGTTCATTATACAGTAAAACGTAAATTTCAGTTTCGTATTATGTTAAGGAATCGCGCAATTAAGAGTAATCGATTAAGAAAAAGTGCCTCAAACGTTTTTTTTAGAGAATGGGTCCTTAATTTTTAAATAGATATTTGCACTGTACCCCTATTCTGTAGCGAGTGTAAAGCTATGTCCACACACAGTGACAAAATGTTGATATCAACAGTTGACGGGTATCTATCAACTTTTTGTTGTAAAAAACGCAAAATGTTGACGGATACTTTAAGTCGACCGCCGACTTTTGGGTGCAAAAATCAAAGAGAAATTATGTATGTTGCTTGTATCCGTGTATCCCGGCTGTCCACACATGGTAACAAAAAGTTGATATCAACAGTTGACGAGTTTTCATTGACTTTTTGTTGTGAAGTTGACAGATACTCGTCGATATTTTAAGATCCATTGACAGCTATAATAAATTCAAGGAAAAAATTAAAACCATAATTGTACCAGTAACTTCAGACATAGTATGATTAAATAAAATATGTATTAAATATATTTTTGTAATGTCCTCATTAATTGTCCAACTTCTGTACTTGTTTCTTTCTGTCAGTATTGGTATTGTGACAACACTATTAATTATTGTAACTTGATCACAGCGCATAATGCAATGAAGTATGCATGACTACTTGTTTATGTTTATTCATAATGATATAGTGCTGTATATTTATATATTATGTACAGGTAAACCTTCTGCTTTCTCTCTATACACGAGCCCGGCTCTATTAGAGGGATGGTGGTGGTAAAAAAGAGATGCATATCATGTTCAACATTTATAAATTGTGTTTTTGTAAAAATAAAAAAAAAAAAAAAAAAAAATATTTGGCGCCAAAAATCATATGGAAATGTTGCTTATTGCATGTTTCCAAGTTTCCCGTTTCAAACGGGTAACTCGTCAACTTTTCACGTTCATCTCACTGGTTGAGGTATTATTTATTTGTGAATGTTTTTTTTACCTTTCTACATTATTTTTATAGGTTTGTTTTGAAAAATTTTTAAGTTTTTATTAATTTCAAATCTAAATAGGTACCTAATTATTCAATTATTTAATATTTTCTTTTTACCCATCAAGCCATAAGGGATAGGCAGGGAGAACGGACCTCAACTTTCTTCTATCCAGGCACTCTTCTTTCACTTACTCCGCCGACATACATACCATTTCGCATAGAACCTCTCCTATTTCTTTTACTTCATAAACAGGCTTTCTTGAGGACGGAATCGATGTGTCAGTATAGCCGGCGGAACTTCATGCTTGAAGCATTCTCTACCAGTCAAAGGGTTCCTTCTAATTTGAGAAAGGATTATATAATAGGAATAAACACATTTAAAAATTCTGACCCGACCGGGAATCAAAACCCCTCTCTTGATCTGAAGTCGGAGTCTTTGCCACTGGGCTATCGAGGTCGATTATTCTCTGTCGACCATGCATGCCTTATTAATGCACCTTTGCTTTTGGTCATATAAATTTTCTTTGTCATTCAGTTTACATTCATTCTTTCCACATGCCCAAACTATTTCAAATAATTGCCTTTCATCTTTGTACAACGCTAACTTCCATACCTAATATTCTCATCCTTCCATATCCATATCCCACAGATACTTTCCATATATTCGTGCATGAGCAAGTTTCACATCCATACATCATTGATGGACCGATTTCGCTAATTCTTTTTTTGTCGTTAGGTTTTTATTTTATCAGAAGGTTCTTATGAAAGAAAAAATTAAGAAAGTTGGGTGGGAAGTAGGTAATATTTTTAGTTTTTTTTTTACCCATCACGCCGTGTCCCGTAAGGGGTAGGCAGAGAGAACGGACCTCCACTCTTTTCTATCCAAGCATACTTCTTTCGCTTCTTCCACCGACATAACATTTCTCATACACCCTCTCCTGTTTCTCTTACTTCTTACCTGGCCTTCCTTGAGGACGGAATCGATGTGTTCGATCCGAGTTATTACATAAATAAGTAACACTCTTCAATACGACATAAGTGTCAGTATAGCAGGCGGAACTTAATCCTTGGAGCATCCTCTACCAGTCAACCAGTTCCGTCTAATATGAGACAGGATTCAACTTCGAGAAGATATTTCAGGTGAAAATACACATTCATTGAAAATTTCTGACCCAACCGGGATTCGAACCAGGGACCTCTTGATCTGAAGTTGATGCATTTGCCACTAGGCTACCATTCTCCTTTTTTGACCCCATTCGGGGGCAACGGGGGGCAGCTAGAACTCTCTACTTCGCTCGATCTCGCGCAGTTTTTTTTCTTTATAAAAATTAATCTGATGTGTTCACTATATATTCACTCAAAGTGAACACATATACACTATATGACTCTTTCACAATAAGCTACTTAAAGCTTGTGTCGCGAAAAAGGAAGATGGTCGGCACCTTGGATCGAACCCACGGCCTCCGCATGAAACATTGCGAAAGCCGGCGTCGTATCCGCTAGTCTACCAAACACTTCCCATACTCGGAGTTTCGATAACCAACTCCAACACCATATTCAGACCCCGCTCTGCTTCATAGGAGCGGACCACAGTATGAGAGTCTTCTTTGTCTTCGGGACCCTGATGATGAGAGGAAGAACAGCGCTCTCCTCGACCTACTGCCATTCGGCATCTTTAACACATTTCCCAGCCAAGTCCATCTACTCTCCAAAATGGTAGAAGTAATGGGCTTACGCTGGGTGCGCCGGCGTATAGAGTCGTTCGTTATGCGGTGGAACCAACTTATATTAAAAATTCTCCCGAGGCACCTCGTTTCGAAAGAATAGACTTTTTGTGCATGGACTTTGGTCAGGTGCCAGGACTCACAACCATACAGGAGAATGGGCAACACACACACGCATCAAACAATTAACATTTTCGTCTTGACACCAAACGCTGATGCTTTCCATATACCTATTGGTCATGTTGTTAAAGGCGCCCCTTGCTATACAGATGCGAATCGGGAGCTCAGTCCCCAGGTCAATAGAGATGGTAATGGCTGCTCCCAGTTGTTTGAACTTATCCACTCCGGATACCAGATTAACAGTCGATGATGTTCAGTAATGTGAATCAGTGCAGGCGTTATTCGCCATGAGCTTCAAATCTAGCAATTTTCTAAAGATTTCCACATTTTTTAAAATGAATCTGAGCTTAGTCAAAGTGAATACAATTAAGCTTTTGACATCTTTCACACTAAGCAAAAGGTTTGTATCGTGAAAGTGGAAATGGTTGGCACCGGGATTCGAGCCCACGAGTTACAGAACGCTTCATTCATCGTTCATTTCCATCGATAAGTTTTAAAAAACGATCGAAGAATATGTAGGAATACAGGAGGTTTGGTTGATCGTTTGATAAACTGGTATGGTACAAAGTTAGATTATTTATTTTGTAATATATTGTACTTACCTACTCAAAATTTATATAAAGAGCTCCCTTTTTTGGCGTTTTTACAAAAAAAAAAAATAGAAATCCCGTAATTTTATCTAGAAGTCACTCTAACTTTTTTATTTATCCAACTATTTTTTCAAATTTCAAATCTTTAGAAAAAATAAGTAAAATAATCAAGAAAATGGCTTAATAAAAAGTTATATCCCTTCATATCCCAAAGAAACGTCCACGAAATAAGTTTACTTCAGATTTCAAAATTCTCAGAAAAAAATTTGATGGTCACTTTCACCAATGGTTCCTAACTTTTACGTAGCTCTTAGTGTCCTCCACTCCACACTATATAAAAGGCTACGAGCAACTTAAATGTTATGAACCGTTGGTGAAAGTCACCATGAGTTCTTCAAATTTCGTAAAAATTTTCCTTAAATATCAGTAAAACTGAAGAAAAACAGGGTTGAGTATTGGCACACCTTGCTGTGCCCCCCGAATATGGCTTGAACGCACTGATCTGAGAGGAAGCAGACAAGACAGACGTGCATAGAGGAACCTAATGGTGACCAGATGCTCTACCTTGGGAGTGAACGTGAGTTGGTAAGGGTAAGGTTTATATTCTCTTTCAAACAGTATACCTACAACATGTGTGTATATAACAAGCAAAAGGTATTTTTATATCCAAATGATCTCCTCTATGTACCATACCAGTTTGTCTAACGTTTTACCAAACACTCTGTATACCTATTTATTCGCATATTTTGATTTCCAACAACAAACGATGTGTGGACGCGCAACATCGCTATCAACAGTATCCAGATACAGTTGACGCAACATTTTGTATCTCCAACATTTTGTTGGAGATACAAAATGTTGCGATGTGTGGACATAGCTTAAGGTAGTCACTTGATAAAGGTGACTATTAGGCGATACATTTTGTATGAAAAACGTCTATATGCGATTCTCGCATTCGATACGTATAGACGTTTTTCATACAAAATGTATCGCCTTATAGTCACCTATTTCAAGTGACTACCCTACACTTGCTACAGAATAGGGGTCCTGTTCTTAACTGAAACTCTTTTCTTGAATTACCCTGCTGTTGAGACACATCGATCCGTTGGAATATTTCTAAGTTTATAACGGACATAGTTAGAATTTTTTTTGTCCTTTCAGGCCTTCAGGGTGAGCATCGAGGCTTTGCCGTAGAGACGTTCTTTAAAAACTAGGGAGTCCATTCTGCCCCATCCTGTATAAGTACCTATACTTATTTTCATCTTGACTATAGAATCAATTCAAGACTCTTTTCTTCTAAATATCTAAACAATGAGACTTCATATTTTGTTTGTCTTTGAAAATCTTTCGTGGCTTTCGTTCATATCGAATAACAAGAATCTCAATAAAATGTGATGATGAAATTCCACTGTACGGAAGCATTAGAAGTATGTAAGTAAATTGATAGGAAAAGGAATCGGCTAAAAATAATCAATCGCTGCTTTTACATGGGTCTATTTAGAAACATGATACTTATACAACGCTTTATTGTGGACGACTGGTTTACGCGTGCACGCGTTAGCTTATAATAATGAAAGTATAATATATTATTATAGTACTAAAATCTCCATTAATTCATTCATATCCATTCATTAAATCTTATTTGAAAGTATAAAAATAAGTTGTAAATAAGCATAAATATTATAATAAGTATGAGATATCACTGACTAATATCTATATATTACAAATATTTAATGGGTAAAAAATATTTAAAATCAGTAAATTTATAGTTATCAGTTAGATTTAAAGAACAGTTTTGGTCGCGAGAAGCAAAATAAGCGAATGAACTCTATAAATAATTAATTGGTAGAGGTATCTATATAGATATTGAAATTGAATAAAGGTTTTTAAATAAATAAATTTATAAAAGATAAAAAATGTTTATAAACGGTTATAGACTCGTAAAATATGTCACCAATGTGCACTAAGCAAATATCATTAGAGAGAAAAGTTGGAAATTATTGAGAACAAGAGAGCAACCAAATTTAAAGTCTGCGACTGATGTCATGTATTTGGCGCAAGAATATGAATGTATCCATTTTTACTAATGTCTCATCTTTATTGCCTATTGGCTGTGTTGTGTGCAAATATCATTAGATAATATGTATGTATAAAGGCAAAGATAGTTTGAGACCACTTTCCGTATTTATAAAACACCGAAAACGTTTTCAATTTTGACACCATCCAAATGACGTACCCTAAATCTCATCTCTCATCTGAAAGATAATAATGTGAACAAACAATGATCTGTCATTCTCATTATTTGTATCTATTGCGTCGATAATCCCAAACAATCGTACTAGGTATTATTAGTCAAATCGAGCAAAATGTCTTTGAATCATATGGATTTATGGATTGTCCATTCTTTTTTCTTTTTTTCTATCTTTGTGTTAATTTTATTTTAGTTTAAAAGAGAAAAAATATATTTATATTATAATGTTGTTGTTTTGTATTGTATGTGCATTGTTCACCGCAAAGGATTACTCTGTAATAGTGAGCAATGCTTAATTTTGACAGAAAATAAATAAATAAAAAAAATATAAACAATTTATATCTGATTTCCATTTGCACCATTTTAATTTAAAAAGTGCAAAACAAGATGGTTAAATTTGTTTGTTTTGACACAAACAAACCAAAACATCGCTTATTTTGTTTAAAAATATTATTTTTTTCAGTAGTCTGTTATTATTTTAAGAGTACTAAAGATAAACAAACTACACAATATGTGGATACATTTAAAGTCGTTATCGCTACAATTTTTATTTCAATACAATCTACATTGCTATAATTAACAAACATAATATCTATTTGTAATAAAATACGTTATAATAATTGATAATATGCTCGTATCTTTCAAACTCTTTATTATTCGCTTACAACACTTATCTGAAATTTATGTTACTATCACTCTTTCACCATTCTATTGTTGTTAATTTAGATTTTATTATCAAATTGTCATATTGTTTTTAAGCGTATGTATGTACAAACGAAACAAAATTTTCCATTGATTTTTGTGCGTAATAATTGGGATTTTGTTTCTGCTTTTAATCCGTGTATTATTTTAATATCGTACCACCAGCCCCCTAAAACCTAATTATTTACTTAATGTGTCGTTTCATTTTTTAAAAAAAATCTTTTAAGCTGAATAAATCAAATTATTCCAATCATTGTTAAGATTTATTTTCATGTTTTTTTTTTCCGCAGTTAAACTATTGAATCAGAAATCAGATGTCTCTTGGTGCACCGGAGTCATCCTCTAAGTTTTTCATCAATGCCAATTCAATGTTCTATACTTATCATTTGTAAAGCGTCAAAAGCAGACTGGATGACAAAACTCAACAACAATCTCCTTTTGATCCTCACTCAGGAACATAGGGGGACAACAACGCTCGATCTCGCGCAGCTTCGATGATTTCCCCCGTCACCATATCCAGATCCCTCAGACTTGAAGTAAAAATAATAATTGATCTTAGACACATGATAGCAATTTCCATTCTTTACTTTGATTTAATTAAACAGATTAAGAATGAATATTATTATAATGTTAAGTAGGTACCTATGTGAATTGCGCTTGTTGTTTGAAGCCCTATATTCGCTGTCATGACGAAGTTATGACGATCTCATTGTCAGTAATAAAAACAATGCGTTCCTTGGAGACTCTCTCACTACATACAAGTGATATTGATTCATAATAACTTGGACTTGTGTTACCTTAAATGAATGAGTGAACGCTTGCAAGTTGCAACATTGTGTCTCTTTATTGACCTATCGGGCACGGACCATTAAAATACCTGAATGTCCATTCTCATTGATTGCCCTGCCATTACTTTGGCCCCCTGTGCTCCCACACATCTAGAAAGATCTCTTGATATCTGATTTGGTAATCGCCTAATTAACAAAAACATTCATCCATTGTAACAATTAGGACAAGTGGACGGTGTTGTACCGTTTGCTTCAAATATTTAGCATTTATTACACTACACACTTAGTCTAGTATCTTTACGGTTTATGGTGTTGACTTTAATATTCTTCTCTGAGCAGCTTTCATTCATACCATGGGATATATTCAATCGATTACAAAGTAATTTTCGCGATATTTTACGATGTGAATGACACTAGCGCAGTATTTATTTTTTATTTCCAGTTTCGTACGTGGTCCTTAGTTATCTTTGTCTATATCTGCAGCAGCAGCTGGTTGGTACGGATTTAGAAATATCAGACGGCATGGAGCCTGATTATAAGCAACATTAAGATTTATTTCTAGAGTATGTTAGTTCTAGCAGTAACTTCTTTTAGCCTACATTTTATGTCCAAAATTGGTCATAGAGCTTCCGTTAAGACAATAATATAATATACTCCAACTCGATTTCAATCAAATTTCTCCATTCTAACTAATTTTCACCAATACCCCTGTTTCGAATATTACTCACTTACGTAAGTGAGAAACTCACGGGAAATTCGTATGGGCTGCGGAGCTTTTCGAACTATTCTATAGGGGCGCTATACACGAATTATTGTTACTTCACGCCAGCGTAAATGTCACGAAAACTAAGAATAGATGTCTTCTTATCATAGGCTTTGGGTGATTTCATCATTTTGACGCATAGGTTTTGATTATGAGTGATTCTAGTCAAAGTGAGTTTTAAAAAAGTATTTAGTTCTCAACAGGCATTCCGACCTCTGAACTCATTACACAACACTAATAACAGCACTAGGACTGCTACGAATGGAGAGGTGATAGTATCAGAAGCGCGTAGTGTGTAGGTATTATGAGCGCACACATTTTACCCGGAATGATTCATTCATGAAACAAATTATGGCAGTTTAACCGAATTAACCCCAATTAATGTTTGTACTAATCGCTGTGTTCGTAACGAACAGACAGTGCGAGCAAATGACTCGTCATGGACGCCACATACCTGTCGTTTCGTTTAATCGTTACTTTATTACCTGCTAGTATATATACCGGCATACTATAAGTGATAGTTCACATTAATTGTAAAAAGGTGTTTCTATAGTGTATGGTTTGCAATAACCCATTATGGGTGGTCTTGCTCTTTCAATCTGTGTTCAATAGGCAGAGAAATTACCTAATGAAATACTGGCCTCCCATTAGACACCACAATGACATTTTTTTTTTTTTTTTAATGAATCTGTGCTCAGTCAAAGTGAACACAAATACACTCCTTGACTCTTTCACAGTAAGCTACTGAAAGCTTGTGTCGTGAAAGAGGAAGATGGTCGGCACCTGGGATCGAACCACGACGTCCGCAGTACGAAAGCCGGCGTTGTAACCGCTGGGTCACCAACCACATCAAAAATGTGTTCTTCTATAATTGGGTTATATAGTGATTTATTGTAAATAAAATATGTTCTGTAATTATAATACCTGTTGAAGAACCAAATAAAATAAAATTAGAAGACAGAACTTTCGCCTGTAAATAACAAGTTGTGTTGGTTTAGTTTGAATTTAAACTCCCAAAATATCATCAATATCTTCAGCGTTACAACCCGTGGTGGGTCTTAGCTGCCTCCAAAAAGCTTCTCCATCCAGATTTGTCACTGGCTGCCACCCTCCAGTTATGCTGCCCGAGAACCCGACAGTCTGCGACAACGCCATCCAGCCATCTTAACTTTGGTCTTCCGACGCTTCTTCTACCGATTGGGTTATTAAACAACACCCTTTTTGGGAGCTCCAGATCCTCCATACGGGGCAAATGACCCAGCCAGCACAGTCTGTTAATCTTAATGAACCTGACTACGCTGATATCATGGTAGAGATCGTAGAGTTGTATCTTCTGCGCCAAGTTCGACTATCATTTATTGAACCGTATATTCTGCATAGGATTTTCCTTTCAAACGCGTCCACCCTGTTTTCGGCGTGCTTAGTCAGTGTCCAGGTCTTATGTTAAGGCATATATGTTAAGATTGGTCTAATTAATGTCTTATATAAAGTGGATTTAGTCTTCCTAGACTGTACAATGTACATTACAGTGTACAGTGAGACCGAAATAGCTACGGTTAGCTGAAAAAATATCTTCTCGCAATCTCCACACTCATATTATTATCGTTAGTGACAACGGAGCTTCCCACCCCTAAAAATTTCACTGTGGTTTAAAATTGTTTGAATAAAAGTTGCGATCCATAAAAGTTTCTAATTTACAATTAGCTCTTATACCTAATTCCTACAAAATAAAAATAAAATGGAAATAAAAATGTCAATATTAAATCATTTATTATAAAACTATATGACCCGCCTGTCGAAATTCAACCTAGCCCAGAATAAAAAAAAATAGACTTTTTACACGAATTAAATACAGTTTATGACATGAAAACCAAATTAAATTTATCTTATAGTGTACTGCATTATGTAATAATAATTATTGTTGATTCGGATGCGGGATGAAGTTCGACGGGCCATAAGTTTGTAATAAAAAAAATCCTCTATATTTGCATAACTTTAAAAAAAAATTCAAGAGTTGGCGGTGTAGTAGGAAATGAGTCACATGTGAAGCGTATTCCTTTATTGTACCTATATGTTGGATGAATAGACTCCGTTAACCCAAATTTTACCGAATTATTATGGTTAGATGTATCTTCTTCTTCATGTGCCCTGTCAGGTCCCTCCGACGTTGGCGATCACTCTGGCGAAGCCCTCTCTATCCTGCGCCGTCCGGAATAGCTCCTCCACCGTTCCAATCCCGGTCCACTCTCTTATGTTGCGCAGCCAAGAGATCTGCTTCCTACCAGCCCCCCTGCGACCCTCTATCTTTCCTTTCAAAATCAAATGGGGCAGGCGATATTTTTCTCCCCGTAAAACGTGACCCAGTCTGTCTGTCCATGGGATCCTGAACATTCTTCGGTGAAGCCACATTTCAAATGTTAGATGTATTCCCTGAATTTCAATAGATGTCAAAAATATGTTAACACTAATAACAGATCGTAAATAAACGCATATTTAAAATATCTTTACACCTAGAAACCAGGTATCAACGTACATAATATTATAACTTAAACGTTAAGCCTTAAATTAAAAATTGTTTATCTTCTGTTCTTGGTCTTGCTTAGTCCAATTTTGTAATGCTCTATTATCAATTAATTACCTATTTAAACATCCGACTGATTTCGACCGATATTTCATAGAAACAAAATCGATAACGACACACTAATGGTAGAATGCTTGATCAATTCCATTTTCATACATCTAAAAATAACAAAAGTAGTCTTCAATTATTTGTGCTCTGTTCCAGAAGTGGTCATTTTTCCATCTGTAAAGAGAATATTTTAGGTAGGTAGGTACTGCACCAAAATATACAAATATAATTATTTTTTATTATGGTTTATTTATTATTTCTTTCTTTTCTGTTGCAGGTAAACAAAAATTATTTCACATGAAACGGTTCGGTATCTTCTACTTTATCCACAATAACGTAAGTGCTATTTCAGTATCATTTTTATTGCTTCACTATTTCTTTTTAAAGGCAGTGTGCATTCTTGAAATCTGAATCAACCGGGCGTCTGTTGAATGTATCTACATAATATTTTAGTAATCGATAAATACGTCAGGGCATAAAAATTCTAACAATTGTCTGCACTACCAAATCGATGATAACAATGATGCATTGTTTGAAAGATCATCCATCGAAAGACTCAATCGAAATAAACATCGTTTAAAAGTCTATTGTTTTGATAGACTATTCCGAGCTAACGACCATTTTGATATGAAAGAATGTTAATAATTATTGTAATTTTAACACATCATTCGAGCGCTTATTGTATTAGCCTTTTATTTCCACTTATAATAATTAATCATTGTATTTAAATCAGGAGGATTGTAACAAACTTATTGCCTGGTTTGATCGGGCTTATATTTCATACTGTATTTTATTAATGCTAGTTCTAAAGTCCTGAGTGAAATTGCTGAAACTTTTTGTTGCATATGGAATTATGCAAAAATATTTCATATATTATGACAGTTAGTAGGTATCTAACGCCCGTTTAAGGTCGCGTACTCACTTAAGCCGGGATCACAAACCGTTTCAGTATCATAATATAATCAAAATGTGTACACTTGATTCGCAAATCGAACTTGAGTGGAACACGGCTCGCGCTCGCTGCTCTAGTGAGCAAGTACCCCGGCCTAAAAACTCTACTCCGTGCAAATACGTCAATTTTTGATGAGAAATTTAAGAATGTCTCGATATTCAAAAAGCAAAAATAAAACCCCAAACAATATGTTTTTATTTTCATTGTTTATATCTAAGTAGGGGGCAAATAATAATTATTTAAAACCAATAGTATTCTAGTATAAGCATAATATTATACATTTTTACACGTAGTAGGTACCTATTACCTACCGATAGTTTAAATTTGCCAATTTGATTCTGGGTGCAACCCTGTCCAGTAAACTCTTGAGTTCTTATTATTCACTTTGAATTTTTACGAAATATCAATCATAGTAATATGAGTTTGACTTAATTAAAGTTTTTTTTACTCCCCAATCTTAATCTTACAATACCTGATAACGTATATATTTATTAGTGTTACCTACTTAGCTATGTGTTAATATTGTAATTTTGTAAAATAAAATAAATAAATAATAATTAACCAATTCAATACCTACTAATAATAATGTATCTAGAATATTCTTCATACCACAACGATATACCAAGCCTGCTAAATAGTTTTATAAAGGCTGCATCATAATCGTAAATAGACAACAAACTGGACGAAAACCGTTGAATATTTTTTTTCGTATTTTCAAATATCAAGCGTTTGTTGTTTATACGTTAGAAATATTTCTTCTATGCTGTCATCCTTAACCGGTTTTACCGGCTGTTACACGTCCGTACGTATTACTTATCTGTTTTGGTGTAGTGTACACAGTCATAGACGTTATAGAATAACGCGAGTCGTCCAATCACCACCGCCGATATTAGACGAATGCGAGTATTTTAATAAAAATACCCGAATGTCTAGACGCGCTGCTAGATTATTCAAATGATCCGTTGAATTTATCATCATTTTCACAAGAAGGCAATTTTTCAAGTAATACAGATAGGATCACATGATAACTGAACTGAAATGAACGTTCTCTTGAAACAAATGCATAACGCTTCATGTTTCAAATAATATTATATAACTGTCAAGTTTCACTTTTCTTTGATTATTATTAACTGTATTATTATCTCTATGTATGTATAAAATGGAGGCCTTTTTGTCTTGGTCGTCGAAATACGCACGAACCGCTGCACCATTTCGCTAGTTCTATTCTTGTCGTGTTTGCTTTTGTGAGATGGTTCTTATGAAAGAGAAAATTAAGAAAATTGTGTGAAACATTAGAAAATTTCAGAAAACTTAAAGTATAGGTAGGTAACCTTCTTATTGCTTTTCAGAATATATTATTATATTTTTTTAATACAAATGAATATGTGCTCACTCAAAGTGAACACGAATACACTCTTTGACTCTTTCACAGTAGGTAAGCTACTTAAAGCTTGTGTCGTGAAAGAGGAAGATTGTCGCTGGGATCGAACCCACGACCTCCAAACGATACAGTATAAATGCCGGCGTCGTAATCGCTGGGCTTCCAACCACCTCATTTTTTTCCAATTTTGTAATTTCATTGGCGTTTGACAAAAACTGTCAGTTGTTTGATATTTGGATAGTTAATTAATTATTACATAATTAATTAATTATTATACAAATTCGAATATAAGTAATATTCATAGTTAGGAGCACAGGACAACGTCTGATAAGAAATCTAGTATTTTATTTTGAAAATATAAACTTACGATCTTAAGATGCATTTAGTTTGCATTATATTAAAAAGGGTAGAATGCGAGAGTGGTTGAAAGAAGGGGTTGTGCGCCTGACATTTCATTTGAATCCATTTACCGACTTCAAAGGCAGTGCTGATCAACTCCTCCAAGAAATATATCCAGACTTTAATTAATTTAGAGCATGGATGAGCTTTGATTATTTTTGTTTATGCATTTCTTGGAAATAAAATTCATTAGTACCTATTTAAGTATTCAATCAAATAGTTGTGATTAAATTGAACTTTATCTACTTACTATAAGACGCCCGTTGAATAGTTCGTTTGACATCGTTGTATACAAAATACGTAAAATTCTTTAAAAGTACAACGAGAAAAAAGTTATAGTCTTTAGTACTACGAGTAATTTTTTTTATAAAATAGAGTGTGTTATTAAAAAATCTGTTTATAAACATTGAATTACTATGTGTAGGTACTGTGTGCTTCCTTGAAAAGGAAGCCGTTTTGTTCGATAAAATGTCGTTCTCTCTTCAAATACAACGACGCTTGTCGCAATATTAAAAAAAAAACAAGAGACGCTCTAATAACTATTTCAATATGACAATAATTTTGACATTTTTGTTTCGCGTGACCCTTCTAGTACGAAAGTAGGACCTTTAATTAAATGTTTATAACACTAGATTTTGTTTAAATTCGCACCAAAATCTTATGTGGCCTGCACTTAAAAATAACACACGAGTCATAATTTGTATGCATCTAACACTATGCTGTTTATGGAAATACTACAATTTAAAACGTATAGTTTTTACTCGTGTATGTTGTAAATCAATACTTAAAACAGTTTAATTTCATCAATAACTACAAATAAAAGCACAAGTATTTAGACTTATATTATTTAATACCACGTACTTCCAGTTCGAGTATCCCTTCACTTCATTAAACCTAAACTAAGTACTTAACCACAAACCCATAGAGAAATGAATGCGATAGATAGTAGTCAGAAATATTTGAAAATTGTATTTATGAAAGGACGAAGTATATCTACTTTATTAGTGTCAATCTTCGGGAACATCAAGATATAGTTAGTTAATGTCCAATTCTAAATCAAATGAGAAAAGGTTATAATTTTATAGAGTAGGCTAAGAATGCACAATTTCATTTAAAGTATTGCAATTCCTTTAGTTAGCTGACTAATCTTGAGGTTAGTACAAAACACAGAGGGAATGATAACACTTAATTTATGGGTTTATTCCATGTTTCCATTTGATTACGTACAGTAACGTTCGATGGCAGTAAAGCGATGATACTAGCAGGTCAATTTATCCCTAAATAATTATGTTATTTATTTTATTGTATTATTTTATTACATTCCAAGCAACTATGTTGCTTTTACAATACAATTCCGTACAAAAATAAACATATTCATAATAATTGCAAGTAACAAACTAGATAAAATGAAGAAAAAACAGCAATCATAAAACTTTGCTTGGTAATAGATAAAACATTCATATCCCTACTCACACAGACTTGTGTTCACTCTTAGAACCACACACTAAACAACTTGCACGACAATTTGACAAAAAGTTCTGTCTATGTAATATTTTATTTAAGGAACAAAGCATGTTATATAAAACAAATGCCCCTATTCTAGAAAAAAATACAAATACGAGAAATTTGAATTCAGTTTTTTTTACAGTAAATCTACACCATATTAAAATATATGTAAACAAGAATATGCACATATATTATTTCACATGTGCATGCCTATGCAGTGAAAGGTTTTTTTATGAGTTTTTTTTAAATGTTCAGACGTTGATTGTACCCACCTAACTATGTACAATAGCTATGCGGGAGATACCTGTTATTGGAGCGCTGGATATTCCATGTGTTTGTTTCATGTTTTTATTTTGTTTGTGTTGTTCAGTGTTCTGTTGGTGTCTCTATGAAATAAATAAATAAATAAATAGTAGGTATTTCATTTATCGTCGTAAATATCCACGTACTGCATAAATTAAACAGAATAGTATCACTAGTAATTGATATAAGGATATCAAAATAAAATCCCTTTGAAAAGTTTATCGTCAAACAATATTGAATTAAACCGGTGCGCGGTATTTCTAATATTAATACGTGAAGGAAAAACTTTGTGACCATTGTTACGAAAATTGCGCGGACGAAGGAGTATAATTAATTTAGTATGAAATTTCGCACACTTATAGTTTATATAGAAAATGTGTGACGAATGCAGATACTTTTTTTTTAATTTTGTATGAAAGTAGATTAAATCAATAAAATAAACACTACGCACACTACTGTAATGTTATGTATTTCATACTCACACACACTCTGATGTATTTGTCATTTTTTTAATGAATCTGTGCTCACTCAAAGTGAACACAAATACAGTTTTGACATCTTTCACACTAACCAAAGAGTTGTGTCGTGAAAGCGGAAATGGTCGGCACGGCCGGGACTCGAACCTACGACCTCCATACAGATCTTCTGTTTATCTGTGGTCAAATTGAAAATGGATTAATATTTTTTTGTATTAAATAACCATTGAAAAAAAATGACATATCAACATTTCAAATTTGACGTATCACGTCATTATATTTTAAAGAAAATTGTGAAATAGCGCTCGCTCAGTCTTTGACAAAGGAATCTTAATAATATTCAAACTTGTAATCTAAATTAGTTTTGGTCGAATCTCGAGCATTGGCCGACCACTAGTATGATTTAAAAGCTATTCGTAAAATAGTATTCCTATATGTTGCTTAGTTGAATGAACACAGGATCACTTTGAAACGGTTTTGAATTATCAACTTCCACGAAACGTTATGTTTAACAAAGTTAATATTCAATCAATTTATAATTAATTTCTGCGATTGAAAATGTATTACCCAGATCCTAACAGTCGACAAAGTTAAAACTTTGTCAGAGTGGATACATCGTTATCGAATATCGCTTTGACATTTTTTTTGTATCGTTTTAGAAAATTATTATTTAACCACTTTAACAGTCTAACAAAGAAAAACTACCAACAAACATTAAAAATGCAATTAATAATAATAATATTTACCTCAAAACTCTCGCGTCGTTTAGTTGGTGTAGGTGGAATTTTTACATAATTCTACAATCAGATCGAGAAAATAATAACAACTTTTTTATATTGACATCTCTCATACTTGTTCCTTTTAAAGTTGTTCCTCTTCGTTCAAGATTTACAAGACTTCATTTTGGTTCCACTAGTTCTCCATGAGATCGTTCTCAATTTAGTAAGTACATATATCGATTAGATTCTTCATACGGTAGTAACTTGAAATAAAACCGTTTAGACGGAATAGAAACGCTATTAAAGACTTCTGACTCAGACATAATTTCGGTATCTAAGATTTATACATAATTTACTAGCTTTCTAAACAGACGTTGTCCTCTCCTAACTATGAATAATGACTCTCCGTTTCACACAAGCGTCTAAGCGCTTAAGAAACTACGTCTACATTATACTCAATAAGAAAAATGAATTTGAATTTGTAAAATGATACACGAATTATTTATTAAACCAATATAATTTCGACCGATGCGTCTGTTTTGAACGCTGTTTGAAGGGCACATTTTGACAATCGCACCAACTTTCATGCAACTGATATAAATGTCAAACTCCAAATTAAATTCAAAAATAGAAAAGTTTATACTGCCGGAAGCTATAAGAAAATTACCTACGTTATTTTTACTTCTTCTTCCTCTTTGTTAAGGCCTGCTGGCCTGTTGTTCCTGTTATGTTGTCCTTTCAGGAAGCTGACTGCCAACTATGCCCCAAGTGTTTAGGTGGTCATCCTGGAGGTCTGCTTCCTTGTGCTATGTTGTCTCTAGCGATTTTTGCGGCTCTTGTGTTTTTCAGTCTTAAACGTGCTCGTTTCAAAACCGTCTGCTCTGTCTTCCCCACCTTACAACGTCCTCGACTTCGCAGACATTTTTTTTTACTTAAATATTCTAAGATGTCATAATCTCAATGCAACAGTAAATGCAACAAAATATTATTAGCGAAATCGGTCCAGCCGTTCTCGTGTGATGCGTGTCCAAGAGTAAGAGAGATCAATTTTCATAAATAATATATTAATTAAGATGTATTTAGGTCCGTCTGAATTATTTAAGGGATCTGTCAACTACATACGTCTCTGATAGCTTCATCATTCCTTTTAAAGTTATAATTATTATTTATAGTCTGGTATTTAAATTAAACAATAAATCTTCTTGTATTAGAAATTCACAAACAGGTGTCCACCCATCTGTGTGTATGGATTGCTTGTCATGTTTGGACTCATATTATAATCACAACATTATGTTGCGATAATAAAAAAGAAATGCGGTCAGCCTTGCAAAATATTCGTATAAAAGAGTTGCGTAAGCGAAATTCAATTTAAAAAAAAAAACGCGGCTACTTATTAGAGTTAATTTAGGTATATGATGAGGTATTATACAATTTTGAGGTGAGAGCATTGCAAGAATTTGTGGAAAGGTACTCGAAATCAATCCAATACATCAAGTGACGGTGATCAATCCCCACAAATTAAGTGAAAATGTTCCTTCTCTTTCACCTTAAAATGTCATTTTTTTAGAAAATAGAGCGTCTGAGCAAATATTTCGTAGCATAAGTTTCTATTTAATTATAATATGTACAACGTTCTGAAAATGGCATTTGGAACAAAAATGTTAAATTGTGGTTGGAAGCAGAGCTGAGGTATTTGGACATGGTGTGGGAGGAGGGCAGCATTGCGCATGATCGAGCACAATGGAGAGTTCTTGTTGCCTCCCTATGCTTCTGAGTGGGGCGTAAAAGGGAGAATTGATTGATTTATTGATTGATTGAACAGGTGGTTAGCAACTCGAAAACCACTTGCATTTTTGACCCCTAGATAATTTTTAACAAAATTGTTTCAAATTTGCTCTAGTATAACCCCTTTCAAGGAGTGAATCGAACTACCAGCCACCCTGTATATTTCGAGTTCGATATTGGCAGTTGTAACAGCGCTGTTGTCAAGTCTGTTTGATTGAATAAGCCTTTGCTCTGGGTTCCGATATCACGGCAAAGCAAGGATCTTTATTTTGGACACGCCGACGAGTTCGCGTCATTCGCTGATTGAGCAATTTGTGCAAACATTCTAAATGCAATTGAACAGATTGTAACTTCTACTGCTATATTATTCTCCGCCTATAATACTATTATTATTATTAAACTCGTTGTGTACACCGAACGTCCTTGGTTATCGTGTATCAATACTATACATACATGTCGCTAATGTTCCTCTGTACGTATATGCCTACGTGTGCCCGTAATAATAATATTATCATCTCCGCCTTACCTGTATGAGGTATGCTGACTAATGAAAGCTTCGCACACATGAGCTATTTAATTATTGTGACATTGTCGATAGATTCTCACATACGCTCCGCAGACTGGTTGGAATATAAGTACCTACAACTCACATACGTACCCACCGTAAGAAAATTCACGACACATCATACACCGAGTTCACACTGGGTCGAGTAGTGAGTAATTTAGTAGCTACTTGACCAACAATCGCTCAAACTATATTCGGGATTTTTAAAGGGAATATAAACGTAAAGAAGACATCGCTTAATAATATACTCTCTCCATTGTTTTATAATGGTGCGTTTACACCAAACGATCATAGAGCCAGAGCTAGAAATAGAGCAATCTCTTTTTATCGCTGACATTTACACCATACAAAACCACAACAACTAGCAAGAGTTAACACCAAGAACTAATCAATGGGCGAAGACGCAATGCGCGCGCCAGATATTTTGATGTACCTATACAATAGATTTTCTTTTGTATTGGCGTAAGAATAAAAAAAATGAATGTACCTACAGTTATAAAGAATATTTCACTAATTAACTCTAATGATACACCTTTTTTGTTGCAACCAAGCAAATATAGGGGCTACTCACCCAAAAAATATAAAAAAAATGGATCAACTCGACTAAACTGCCGGCTAATCTACTCGACAAAATTTTAAGTGTTCCAACAATTTTTGCTACTAAAATATTTTCTTCTGGTCTTAAATAAGTACTCGGCTAATGTGAACTAGACTAAGTCTTAGTAGAACTAACTGTAGTTACAGCTGTTGCATTATGTTTCTTGCAATTTTGAATTAATAACTAACTGTTTTTGGTTTTCGTCCTTGTGATCGGAAACCCTACCATACACTTCCAGATGTATATTTAATATCATTTTATAAAAGTTACCGAACCATTTATAGGTGTGATTCCATCTCCAGTGCGTAGCTGTGGTTAGAAATCATCGACCCTGAATCATGCATTCATCGATGGTATCAAGAATTTCAAAATATGTTGAGCTTGAAAAGCGTCGATATCCCGTTTATAACTAGCATCCGGCCTCTACTGACCCTCCACGAAGATGATTTGGATTCCACTATTCTTGGTGCGGTGCGAGAGAATTCTAGACGCAAGCCGAGATGCTATAGCCATCGCGATCGTATCGATAGTATCTTATCTAGTTTAACATAATAATTACACTTTAATAAATATAATCATATCAATTAACCTTAAGAATGATGAAACATTGTTTAAATTCAAAAATGGAATCATCTCTTTTCATTGTGTATACATTCTTATATATAAAATTATACTGTATACTTCCCCATACACATTTCTATAATTACAATATTGGAAGCTTGCTGGAGTCTAACGGTTCTCCTTGGCATCGCTTGTTTGTTTGTCGGATGGGGTATGTTTCGATCAGCGTTGTTTGAGTACATTTTCAGTACGTCGTAGTTTACGTACTTAAAATGTGACTAAATATTCTAAGAAACTAAGTGACTATATAATACTCATAGGTATAGGTGTGAATAAACCCGTATACAGTTATTATTCACAAAGCTACAACATTAAAACATAACATTAATTAATCCTTTCAAATACATTCATTCACCCGTAGGTACGTTGAAACACAAGCAACGATAGTTTTATACAATTATTAGCTGAAATGGCGCACAATGTTCTGCCTTAAAAACTATTTCATATTAAAAAAACTATTATTTATATTTAAGAACGTCCATAAGTCTGTTGAGCTTGAACGATAGAAAGGTCCTCAAATTTTTACCAAAAAGAAATTTCATTACTCTTTAATAAGTAGGTATGTATTTTTAATTCATAAACGTCAGTATGGTGTTACGCATCCTGTGATTTTTGTCTCTACTGGTCTGTTTTCCAAGGAATACGGTAGGCACTGCTTTAAACAGCGGTGAATGTGTCAGTGTAGAATATCGTCTATGTGGTAACCGTAGTAACAAAATAACATCTCTGCTCTTTTTGCTGGTTTTTCGATCATCCTGTAAGAGGCAGGAAATCGAAAAATCAGATCGGGACCGTGAGGTGGTCAACCTTTTTTATTACTTCGTCGCCTTAAACCTCAATCGGTCAGCAAAGACACAATGAACCTCGGACGCCTTCGAGCGCAATGGAGAGCTCTTGATGCCTCCCTATGCCCCTAAATGGGGTTTAGACCCCTCGCATTGCGGATTGGTTTGGGGGGATTCCGTGGCGGGCTTGATTTGTGTGGGGCCGGCTTTCTGGTTTGATTGATTCGATCGAACTAGGGTGTTGGTTTCGTGTGGGTCGAATTTGCTGCGGATTTGTCTCCTCCGGGCTGGCTTGCGGTGTGCGTGGGTCCTTAAAGGGAGAATGTGTGTGTGTGTCTATTAAAGACAAAGTGTTGCCGTGTACTTACAAAATATTTCGTTTCAGTCTATAAAAGTATAGATTATTATTCCGACAAATCCGATGCTTGTGTGTAACTCGTTACGAATAAATCATTGTTTTAATTAGTTCCAGTTATATAATCACACTATTTTGGATCAATGATTCGGTCAGGCGATGGTGAAACAATAATATATTTCGTCCCTAGATGATAAACTATTGATACACTCTGTTCATCAGGATGTAATATAATCAAATAATTAATTCAAGATAATTTAAATTTAATGCGAAAAATAGCCCGTACTATCATGTGTAATTTGAATTATAAAACAACACAAATGAATTAAAATCAAAAACTTTGGTCTATTCTATTTATTATTATCGAGTATTGTTTTTGGATAACAGCAATCGGACAACAGTATATCTTCAGCAATCGGACAACAGTTGTTTTCAGTCTTCCGACAACATCAGTTCCTATATCTTCAGCTAACGTCGGCAGCATTCAAGATTACCAATATCGACTTTAGGAGAGTAATATTCTAGATGTTAAAATACAGTTGTCCAAAAATGCTCTAAGCATGTAGAATTTAAAAAACTGGATTAGTTTCGTTTTGATTTACTCCCCGGTGAGGATGGACGAGAGATTTCAATTCTTCATTTTTTGGGGGATGATTTATTAAGACTCTTGGCCATTTCAATATTTATATAGGACTGATACAATCAGATTTTTTTTAATGATCCTATTTTCGATCAATTTAAACGACACCAGAGAAAGTTCCGCTAAAGGTTTGGATGATATCATTTTTATGTCAAAATAACAATAGATATATTTACCAGATTCTTGTAAATTATTCTCGACCATATATTTCCGTGATCTTTGATGATGTTCCATGCTTATTATTGTATTTCCAAATCAAAATCACTATACAATTATTCAGAATTCCTTGTAATGGTACATTTCAGTTGTCGACATTATCAGAAACATATGTATGTCCAAAAAAAAATCTGTATTTCATAGAGAGAAAAATGTATTTTTGCCTCAAAGAAAAATGATATTTCGTCTCATTATACTGATGCGATGTCATAGTTCTTTTATAAACCTACACTGTGATATATTCAGAAGCTATTCATAAGTTTGTTTGTGTACATCAATATTCTGACAAAGTCTTTGAAAACGTATTGGTTGTTTGTATCGTGACAAATATATTCCCTGAAAGTCTTTTCTATAAAATGAAAAGGATATTTTTATACCTGCACATTTTTATTACTTCGTCGTAAATAAGAATACATTCATAAATCCTAATGACTGTCTTTGAACGATTTTTTTCTTTTATTTCACTGGTTCTTTGCTATATTATGGTAGTCTTGAACCAACAAAAAGAAGGGGTCTTTAAACATTCGCGTAGACTGGACAGTTCTTGCTGCTGAAACATCTAGTTCTACGAGTCTCGTAGTACGTCGCTCCCAGTATGCTAAAACAAAGATTTCAAGTGAGACATTTTGCCTTCCCGCTATCAATCAATATACGTAACGTCACAACACGATGTTCATGAAGTCTGAAGAACGCTATCTTGCTTGATGAATGTAACGTTATAAATAAATTATTTACTCTGCCACAAAGTGTTCTTTGATAATATCGCCGGCATGCCGGAATATCAAATTTCTCTTTGATTTTCGTTGTTGCTTAAGATATATTATAAGCGCTTGAATTTTCTTAATGCCGGCTAGATATACCTACGCCTCTCATCAATAATCTCCACTACAAGTTTAATTTCGGTTATTTTCTTGAATTTTAAAATCTTCAGTTTAGTATGCTTAAATACTAGGCCAAAACAGACCTTTTTTCTTTGTTGTATTGGCCTTGGACTAACCAACTTCTTCAATCAAACTACCTTTGTACACCTCCGCACAGTTAACTTGTATAGTTACGTTAAAAAATTTCTCGAATTATGTACCAATTGATGATTCATCTTCACAATTTTTTCCCTGATTAATGTGGCCGGCGACCAAAATGTCTACCGCAATAACGTATTGAATGACTTTTATCTATCTCTTGTAACACATAACTTTTATCTATCTCTTGTAACACATAACTTTTATCTATCTCTTGTAACACATAACTTGTATCTATCTCATGTAACACATAACTTTTATCTATCTCTTGTAAACACATAACTTTTCGCGTTTCTTTCAACCTCTGTTATTTTAAAAGCAACCTCGATTTGGTATGACTGGCTAAAGGTTTATGTACCTCTTGAAAGACAACAGTTCTTCAAAACTTGATTCAACAAAGGAGTATGCCCGCATGTTCCCAAAATATTTAGAACCATATTCGTTTATCCAAAGCAGGCTTTAAGTTCTTTTGTCTTAAGGTCGTGAATGAAACGACAATTACAGTTCCAAATTTAATAAATAATAATTGATAGTTAAAATAACTAAGTTAGTCAATAAAATAACTATTACCATTTGAGCAATTGGTATGATTCTGGTAGTTTTGGAAATTAATGGAAACATATTTTGTCTCAATAACCGATTCTACTATCAAGTCTATATAAATCGCTTTGAAATTAGATGAGACCAATTTTCACCAGATCTTTACAAAAGGAAAATAATGGAAATATGTACATAAATACTGTGTACTGTTGACCACAAAATGATTAAGTTCTGCTTAACCGGAGTAAATTCTTTCAAACACCAACACAATTAAAAATTGTGGTCTAGCTTCCGTTTGTTTAGATGCAATCGTGATAGGTTTGGTGTTGAAGGCGCTGACTCACTAGTACTCATGAATGTGTGTATGTGTATGCACATTGTAACCTTTTAACTTGCTACATTTTATACTCAGTAGCTGCTAACTTAAACCATAGTATTATTAGTCATTGAATAGTTTTAGACTATTATTATATTTTCGTGGAGTAATCTGCCGAACCATAATATATTATATGAGAGGAGTAAATGAATGTATTACGAAAGCTTGAAAAAAAATACATCACTAATCTGCGTACCAATATTTTTAAAGGCAATGGTTGTGAGATAAACAATAATTTTGTTGCTATAGAAATGATTGAGTTGACATCGCAGGAAATCAATTCCATACTATCATTAATATTAGGTATATTTTATATATTTTTTATTTTCAACTTTTTAATAGTTATTCTATTATCCAGGGCGGAGAAGAATCCAATAAATCAAACATAGGAAGAATAATTGTTCTGCCAATCTCGAGTTATAAATATTCGCACTGACCCGACATTCTTTTATATTGAAGAAGATATACAAGACAGTACATTTATCGAACAGAGACTGTTTTCGGTGGTCCTTCAGCTCCCAGGTAGCCCAATACAATTCAACGTTTTTCCAAACTAATCAAGAAGATTGTTTTTTTTAACCAAACAGATGGTCTATGTACAAGGAACATAATAATAGTTCTTAGCTTACGCTTGAAAATTCACATTCCAATTGAAACGTCTCGTCTGAAGTAGGTACCGCATCGTTCACAATATCACAATGCATCTACCTTAGCTCGATACGATTCCATTGTATTTCTTGCTGGAGCTACAAGTACCCGTGTACGTAGTAATGTTATTCATTACACGTACAGTCATACTGTTTGAGTACGTACGCAGCGTCTGCCAGTACAGGCTACGGAGCTGAAACTAGTACCTTCAGAAGTTATGAATTAATAGGTATCTTAATATATTTCTTATGTCCGTGTGGCTGCTCCAAAACATATTGATTGATTTTTAAGCTTACAACATTGATTCCAGAATGGTTTAGTTAGATACCTACACACTTATTTGAATTGATAGAAAATACATTAGTTTGAGAAAAACATATCTACTATGTACCCAAATTCTTTCAATTCAATTCCAATAGAATGATAATGTGTATACCTAATATTCAGCTGGTATGTGTCGGAGTTCATGGCGAATATATCGCCTGCCCCGATAAACAGCTACCGATAACTATCGATGATCACCAGTCTCCC
Source organism: Mystacides longicornis (assembly GCA_963576905.1). Lineage (NCBI taxonomy): Eukaryota > Metazoa > Arthropoda > Insecta > Trichoptera > Leptoceridae > Mystacides > Mystacides longicornis. Next base: position 12,644,312 of record OY756429.1, read on the forward strand.
GGGTGGATAAATTTAAATACCTGGGAGCAACCATTACCACCTCTGGTGACCTCGGGTTTGAGCTCCTGATACGTATCGGTATGGCAAGTGGCGCCTTTAACAACATGACCAAGATATGGAAAGTGTCGGCGTTTAGTGTCGAGACGAAATGTAAACTGTTTGATTCCTGTGTGTTGCCCATTCTCTTGTATCTTGAAATAAAGAAGATGGACATGGCTGGGGCATGTGTTAAGGATGCCGATTGAAAGTTGGCCGAGGAGAGCGCTGTTCTTCCTCCCTTCAGGGTGCCGAAGACGAGGAAGACCCTCTCACAACGTTATTTAAAATTAATGAAACTGCTATAACGTTCTTGACTTTAAGACGTTTTTCCCACCTCTAGACACAAGCATTCGCTTAGTGTCAAAGATGTTAAAAGCATATCTGTGCTTACTTTTGGTGAGCTCAGAATCATTTGGTAAAAAAGAGAAAGTTTTGGTTGCGGAAAATAAGACGTTCAAGAAGCTTCTGGGTCTGGGTAGTGTATGGTCCTTCTTCTTCTGCAATTATTCTTACATGAAGAATGGTTAAAACTTGACTCCCAGTCATCTATTTCTCTCAGCGCTAATTCAAGGAAAAAATTAGAACATCGTTAGACCAAGTCAATCTCACATTAAAATTTTTCCGTTTTCACCCCCTTAACATCAAACATACTATGTACCTACAGTTTTCGAACTTTTCTTTTCAGAATACTTTATCAGAATATTTTTTGATTGCCAAATATTTCTTTGAATTCTCCACAAATATATAAAAAAAGAATTCTTAAAGATAGTATACCGACATACAAGAATTTAATGCATTCAGTCTGATAACCGTAGATCATGTTATTATTATATTATTATTATGACCCTCTGTTATCGGGGAGATCGTAATTCTCATTGATCTTTATCACACATATATCTGGAATAGATTATATATTTTCTACTCAATAAACTACAGTTTGTCTTTTATACATTTCAACTGTTCGTCATCGCTGGAAATAAACAATTATTATTGCTCTTTTATTACATACTATGTATTTTTATTTTATAACTTTAGTATACCTAGTATAATTAGTAAAATGTCATCCGCGAATTCCTAGATGTATGTACGTTTAAAGTCTTGAGTCAAACGACAGTTGTTATAAAATCCATAGAGCTTATTCATCGCATAACTACATTGAGATGTAGCTTATCTAAATAATGTCCTTCGATCTGACGTATGTGCCATGTAGAATCAAAATCTCCACTCTCCTTATTTCGTTGATTATTGTAAACGAGCTGTCAAAAATTCCTTCATCAAAACCAAAGTCGTATCCAATAAGATTAAGGAAGAGATTTTCTTGCAATCTGAATATTTTGTCTTTGCTTTGATGGCGTATGTAACATTTTCTTCATATCAAGGAATTGTAGCGTTCACTATATTACTCATGAGAATGTTTCTTTGTCATTATCACTCAAAAATTCTCATTCCTGTAATAAATTATTTGTCTTCTGCCAACGCCTTTGCAACCCTCTATTTTCTCCTAAATGATCATAGTGGTTTTTTTTCGGGTTTCGACATTCGTCAAAAATTTCTGCCTCTTCGAATAAATTTGTTTTTGCTAATCATCTCGGATTTTGATATACTAGGTACTATGTAATCTCATTTAAAATCAATTTATGTTCATATTTTTGACATTTGACCCAAAATATATTTCCATACAATCTGATCAATAATTGTAAAATATAATTTCAACTAGTGATTAATATGAAAAAAATCCACACCAATTGGTGTCATCCAATCCAAACTCCCTTTAGACCCCACTTAGGGGCATAGGGAGGCAACAAGAGCTCTCCATTGCGCTCGATCTTGCGCAACGTTAATGACCTCCTCCCACACCATGTCCAGATTCCTCAGCTCTGCTTCGAAGGAGCGGAACACATTATGAGAGGGTCTTCCTCGTCTCCGGGACCCTGATGGGAGGAAAAACAGCGCTCTCCTCGGCCAACTGTCATTCTGCATCCTTAACACATGTCCCAGCCAAGTCCATCTCCTCCACATAATAGTAGAGGTGATGGGCTCACGCTGGGTGCGCCGGCGTATAGCGTCGTTCGTGATGCGGTGGTACCATCTTATACCCAAAATTCTCCTGAGGCACTTCGTTTCGAATACAGATACTTTTTGTGCCTGGGCCAAAGTCAGGTGCCAGGACTCACACCCATACAGGAGAATGGGCAACACACACGCATCAAAAAGTTTACATTTCGTCTCGACACTAAACGCCGACGCCTTCCATATCTTGGTCATGTTGTTGAAGGCGCCACTTGCCATACCGATACGTATCGGGAGCTCAGCCCCGAGGTCACCAGCGGTGGTAATGGTTGCTCCCAGGTACTTGAATTTATCCACCCGGGAGACCTGGTGACCATCGATGGTTATCGGTAGCTGTTTATCGGGGCAGGCATTATTCGCCATAGGTGTCATAGCTACTGGAATATCTTTAATATAATTTTTACTCGGTCTGTATGCGGTCATGTTGAGGAATAATTCTGATACTTTGTATATTTTTTATGTGTGGCATATTTTTTTTTACTTTTTAACGTTCGTTTGAAATAAAAGTCTAAATTACTCTTTGATATATGAACTAGGTTCATTAAGATTGCGCAATGGAGAGCTCTGATGTATAACATAATGGCGCGATAACGATAAAGTGTGATAATAAATGTTACACAAGGCTCATGTTGTCCTGAAAAGGAATCACGAGTTGTTGATTATCCATCCAATGTACGTACATATTAGTCATAATATAATATGATAACATCTTAATATGATAGGCATCCCAAGCAACACAAGATGTTCTAGAAGGGTTGTAGACATCTACATAACCTCTTTAGAACCTTTTCTAGTATAGTGTGCAACTTTCTGCATTAATTTGGACTACTTCTTAACCCTTATTTTATCCGTTTAAAAAAAAACATAGAAAAACGTCTGTAGCCCCTAAATGTGAATTTTTAGGAGTCACAAATATGTAACAACTAATGACTAACAATTCATTAATGATGTTCGATTATTAAATGGAACAAACCACTTCGAGCTTACGACCGTCTTCTACTGTTATTTCGAAGGCTGGCTTAGTGTGATCATTTTACCTTAACAACGTCCGCCATTAGGTGGTAATGTTTTAAGTCTCCGAAACTCCTATTCATGAGAATTCTCGAAATGTTCAACATGTTAAAATATTTCATGTACTTATACAACATGTAGATATTTAATAATTAATGATATATAGATATAAAAGTTGGAAATTATTGATAATAAGAGAGCAACCAAATTTAAAGACTACGACTGCTGTCATGTATTTGGCGCCAGAGTTAGAATATATCCATTTTTTTAATGTCACATCTTTATTACCTATTCTAATCCTGAAAAATGGTCACAAGAATTTAAGCGTCAGTTTACCAGGAATGTAAAAGAATAAGGCCACCCCGGACACCCTCACTAAGAGTAACGCACCTATGCTTGAAGCGCATGAAGGATCTAGAGCTCCCAAAACAGTGTTTATAATAATCCTGTCAGTACAAAAGACCAAGCTGCCAATGGCAAGATGGCGTTTCGTAGACCGTCTGACTCTGGCGCGGCGTAGACGGTGGCAGCCTACATACATACCTATATAAGGATGGAGAAGCTGCCTAGAGGCAACTAAGACCCAAACGGGTTGTATATACCGAAATGGCGTAATAGAGCCGCTCAATCGAATCAACAATACAGTATTTTGCACATTTTTTCATAGCGCGTCAATATATAAAATATTAATTATATGAGTTCATTGAAATATAATAGTGATTATTCATAATGCAAGTTTCATCTAACGCATTCATGCGAGGAAAATGGTCACTGTATTACTCAGTTTATTGAGATAATTCAGTAACGGCGCTAGAATGAATCATCTAGGTATAATAGTATCTAGGTACCTACTTTAAACATGACTCGAAGCTGTCAATATACGGGTAATCGGTATATCTATATATAAAAATGGAACGCGTGATTATCCGTGGTCATCGCCGACCAATTTCCCTAATTCTGTTTGCTATTATCATTTGGAAGTTTTAGAAAACTTTAAGTAGGCTAACTTTCTATGTGCTTTTTATAATATAAGTTAATTCTAATTTTGAAATTACTTAAATCGGCTTCTTTTTTTTTAATTTTAATAATCTCCACTGTTAAGTGTTACTGGTCAGAAACACTATGATAAAGCAAACCAATTTAAAAGAAATGTTTATAAGACAGTTTTATTTGAATTGACAAACGAATATATTATACTTTTGATAATGATATCATTAGTTGCATCTCTTAAGCATTCAACATTTTTGTTGGAAAAACCACTCCACCCAGCGCTAAATTACGAAGTAACTCATCCATATCGTTTAAAATGGGGCATTCAAAAAATATATGATTAAGATCTGCCACTGAAGCCCCGCACTCATCACATTCCGGATAAATTGGCTTTTGACAGATACTGACAGTTGTGTGATAGTTGGTATGCAACGAATCGGTCTATGTTCGATAATCGGTCGTTGCATTTTCAAATATAATTTTTCTGGGATATTCATAGATATTTTTTTCAAAAATCTATGGAAAATACAAATAACAAAAGTTTTATATAAGATGCAAAGAGACAAGATCAGTCCGAATTGAAATGATATGATTTTTTTTTTGTTCTGAATGCTGTTTCAGGTATTAAATATAATATAATAATGGAGTGGGATCTTCTGATTTAAAAAAAATATTCACAGAAAGAGTCTCTGAAGCTCAAAGTATAATTTTGTTTTAAATTCGAGTAAGCATGGCTAATTTACATGACATATTTTTTGTCATATTTGTTGAGAATGCTGTTTCTAGTTAGTTTAACCGACATAATAATTCAATGTTTAAAAATACTATTTTAACTTTACGTTAGGTCTTCAACTTTTATATTATATTTAATTTGTTGAGTAGGTACACGCTTTGCATACGGTTGATGGAAGTTGGAAAAAAATACACACCATGGCTTGCTTCAAAAAGAAAACTTTTTAAATTCTTCTATTCATTTTTTTAATTTACATGAATTGTTTAATTTTTTTTCTAGAAAGCCCAATGATTTCATTCATCTCAGAAATTTAGTAAAGTTTTTTTTTTATTCTTTGAGTTTGTAAGTATGTTTGTATGTATTTATAATCCTTATACGAAATAATATGTGTGTTTACAATAAAGAAGAAAATATTTTTACAGAATTTCTTTTAACTTTTTTATAAATTAGAAAAAAAAATATTTCAAAAGAATACCTCATCCGTCATTTTTTTTAAAAAAACTTTGATGAATTATTGTACCTACTTTAAATTTGCCACAGTTTGTGAAATTACATTGTTCCACAATTATTACGAGCTAATCCTACATAGTTAGATGATGTTGATTTAATCTATATTATTTTGCATAAATAAAGCGATCACTAGGTACAACAATCACTAGGTACAATAATAATGAAAAAAATTCACCACCTAATAGTATTGAAAGAAAACGTCATAAATGGGTTAATTATTAATCTCTTTTTTTATAAAAAAGGAGCCCTATTTTCCTGAATCATTGCATTACTCGTCAACCAATTTCGCTAATTCTTTTTTTTTTTGTTGAGATCGCTTTTGTCAGGAGGAGGTTCTTATCACAGAAAGAATAGTAGGTAAAGATGCGCGGAATGTTATAAAATTCAAGGCATGTACTATTTACAATATAATTTAATTCTAATTTTGAATTTTGTTTGGCGTTTTTCATCTGTCAGTTGTTTGATGTATATGGTTTAAATAGATGCATCGATCGGAATTGCATTATTTAAAAGGTAATTCAACAAGGTAAGTCAACTTCTGCCGGGAAAACTATAGTCTAGGATAAAACCGTTTACTAAATTATGCTTTTCGAATGAGCAGAAAAGAAATGGGTTATAATATTGAAAGAAAGTTGTTTTTCCTTTTTATTATACAACGATTGGTGTAGATAATAAACATATTTTACTCATACTATGGAATAGGTATACATGAGTCTTGTGATCGGATTTCAAAAAAAATAGCTTTCGCTGAAATTAATTTTCTCGACGTTTTCATTCTAAATTCCAAAAATGCAAAAAAAAAATTTTACTTTCCGCGTACCCGTACACGTACGCGTACGCCAAAAATGTGTGCGCACCCATAACTCATAGTAATTCTTATCCGATTTAATTGAAATTTGGTAGAACGGTTTAGTCTTATGCTCCTACACAAGCACGTAAAATTTGAGGTCCGTAACTTCAGTGGGTTCCCCTTAAAGTACCGATTAATATTGAATATGTAGTTCTAAAGCAGATAATAAAAAGCTCCAATAGTCGATATCATTTTAAAGTTTCTAGAATAATTCCAAGGATAAATTCATTTTAATCGTAAAATTATGAATTTTTATGCAAAGATATGTTTTACACGAAAAGACTGTTATAATATACTATGAGTTCTGGGCTACCCTAGGTTAGCAGCTTTTTTTATTGATACAAATGCTATACAATTGAAGAAATCTGCTGAAGTTCTCATTCTTTATCATTATTTGTGCCTCGAGTTTACTATGGTCTTATTTTGATCTTTTTTTCCATCGTACGACTCCCAAAATTCCAATATTCATACACAGAAACATTTTGTTTATAAACTGCATAGGTATATAGGTTACGATCGTAATTGTATCGTAGTTGCTTTCTATAAGTGTGTGAACAACGCGTTTCAGTACTGAATCGTTAAAGACATAATCATACTATAGTTTCAGTCGGTACGTCGAACTAAACGTTGGTGATACAATGTGCGACAAATTTAATGTCCGTACCGCGTACGGTTTACTTGGAGCAGCTAACCGGAACGTCCACACTTTTGTTTATACCGTATTGTTAGCTGCATTTGTAACACCTTTTCCCCAGTTATGTACATATTATTATTGTGGAATTCTGTTGTGTGTTGTGTAAACGGCATCATTTTCAACGCACGTACGCGTAATGTGTTGAAGTAGCAACCATAGTCGCTGCAAAATGTTATGAAAGCTGTGGACATAAACCGTTGCCTGCTAGAGCCTGATCCGTCAGTGCAAGCAAATCCTTTAGTCCCTCTTGCGTACTTTAGCACTCTTTTATCAGATGATCGATTGTTGCTGTCACCCCACAAGCGCACCCTGGTAAGTCCATCCGTATCCAATTTATATATAATTTAAGCGGAACAGCCTACATCACGACATCTTACTTGGTTGACTCTACGGCGTAATCTTTTTAGGTTTGGTTGAGTCAGGTAGTATTTTTGTCGGACCAGATACTGATGAATCGGTCCATAGTTAACTTTATTTGCCTTCTCTGCCCTTGGAGCAGCCATACTAACGGATGTAGAGATTTCAGACGACTTGAGTTTCGACATACATAGATGAATTTAACCCAACTCAGCTAGAAAACATGAGGTATGCCAATTCTGATGTTTAATAATATGTATTTTATAACTGAACTACATTACTTGTGCCATTGTAAATACTACACGTAAAATCTTTAAAGTAAATTTCTCCGAAAACTGTTCATATGAAATCTACCTACTGATAATTACTTACATATTTTGATACTACAAAGTCTATTGCAGTATAGCGAAATATTTTGTCCCTTTGTTGATTCAATTCACTTTTTTAGGATAATATGTTACAGGCGGCATATTCAATCACAAGTACCCACACAACACAGTGCGAAAGAGGTGTGACAGTTATGACGGACTACATTGCCAATAATAATAATTATTATTATTATTCTTGCCAGTTTGATGCAAGCCATGTCATAATAATACGTTATAGACACGTATATTTTTTTTCCAAAAAAAAAAAAACATTGAATGATTTCAAAATGTTTCGTGTATTATATTTTTAAAAGTTTGAAGGGTCTGTGTTGTATGTTAATGGGAGGCCGCTAACGACTTTGGTAAACTTCATGTGGCCATGACAAACATATAAGATTTGTAACACTAGTGACTCTTGTAATGGCTTTCCCATAACATAATATCTTGCAGTGTAGGTACTACAAGTTTTCAATATTTGTCGAGAGCGACGACCCACAGCTAATACATATGAAACCGAACCTTAAAAGCAGAAGTGGTCAACCTAAATTTCCATTATTTCCTATGCAAACACACCTCTTTCGCTTCTTCCAAACGCATAACATTCCGCATACATGCTCTCCTATTTCTTTTGCTCCTGACTTGGCCCTCCTCTAAGACTGCATCTATGATCGGACCATGTCATTCGAGGTCGACCTCGTCTGCGTGCATCCATTCTTTCAGATTTATATATCCTTTTTGTCACTCTTTCCTCGTTCATTCTCTCTACATGCCCAAACCACCTTAATTTATTAACTTTCATTCTAGTCACTACGCTAACATCCACTCAACACTCCTTTCTAATATTCTCATTCCTCACCTTATCAATAAGTCTCTTTCCGCATAACCTACGGAGTGATCTCATTTCCACAGCATTCATTCCAACTTCCATATTTTTCGTCCATGTCCATGTTTCACTCCCATCCATGATTTGTATGAACTTATATTAAATCAATAAAAAAAATTGTAGTTGAGTGACAATGTTCACGACGTCTCCTATCTTTAAGCGGGGAGAATTGTGGACTGTATAAAGATAAGGTGCTGGTTATAATATTATCTTCTCATTCCCTTGAATGTAAGTCAATTAATATATATTACAACACAATTATTAGACTGCCGACCATATTTTTTATTGTTGGAACGTGTACCAATTTTGACAGCACAGGTGAGTCAATAGGATAGGAATAGGGAGAGAAGAGGCGATCAATTTTGTTATATTAGTACGTACTTATATGATGTTTTTGAAGCACCGTAATATTCGTAAATTCAATTCGATATACGTATCCATGTTTTGTATCGAACTTACAACCGCCTTGAGAAAATAAAATGAAAAAAGAGATACTTATTTTTAGTACTATTCTTCACAACGTCCAATTTTATTCTTCTTGTGGTATTTATGAGGCTAGATTTTAACAAAATGACAAGTAAGCAACCTGGTGATGCAAAAGCTTCGAATGTTGTGTTTCTTACTATAAAACAGTTTCGAAACATTTTTATGTATCTAATTACTTAATGAAAGATCTGGTGGAATGCAATGCAATATAAAAACTAGGATTAATATCTATGATTGTATTAAAAATAATATAAGAATGCTAATATAAAATAAACAATGTGCAAGATCGCATGTAGTAAAGAGGTCTTGTCTCGCTATGCCCCTGAGTGGGGTTTAAAAGGAGAAAAGAAATAGAATAGAATTATAAAATAATAAAAATTATATTTTTTAATAATCCTCAAAGCGAGCCGAAGGTTGGCCACCACTGCTTAAGAGTATTTAAGACGTCTTGAGTTACATGCTTCATGACAAATAGAAAATAGAAATGGTTCTCTTTAGAAGAATTGCTTCTACAAATATATCATTCTTCAGACAGAAGCTTAACATGAACAATGGTATTATTTAAAGAAAATAAATAATTCTTCACTGAATTGTTTCTACATACATATTATTTCGCATGCAGCATGCGTTGTAGAAGAGGAATATGGTTATAATTTGAATAAAAACCTTCCATGTATACGAAAGGTATCATAATATGTATTTACTTACTAAGAAACTTTTTTGCTTACAAGAGGACAGAAGTAGACATCAGTATAAAGTTTCTCTGCTTTCTGCTTAAATTAATTATATCTTTCTTTATAATATAAACCAATTGATCCCTCCCTTGATCACGCGTGAACCGCTGGATTTTAACGATATTTTTTTTTCTAAATTTGAAATTTAATTTGGGTTTGACAGAAACTGTCCACTGTTCGATAGTTGTTTGTCAGAATGTGGGTGCAAAATGGCTTAAAACAAATGCATCGGTAGGAAATACATTGGTTAAATTGGTTGTAGGTAGGTACATACAATTGGTTATAAATCGCATAATACATATTATTCGAATTAAATATTCATAGTAAGGACCACAGGACAAAATCTGTCGGGAAAACTAGTCATAAATCAAAATTGAAAACATAATGTACGTATGTATGTCAACGCATCAAGCATATTATACTGAATACGTAAATTTCAATTCTTTAATTTGAATCATCACTGAAATATGCAATCAATGCAATTTTTCTCGTTTTAAATAATTTTTTTAAATGGTTCGCTCATCATAGTAAAATATCAGTAAAAGAGATCTATCCATTTTTTTTAGTATAAATCATGTTTTGAAAGTGTAACGCAAGACGGGTATCAGCTAGTCTATATTATAAATTTATTTATTTACTCGAAATCACATTACAATCATCTGTGCTTACATAAGTTATACTAATTAACATTACAAAATACAAATAACAAGGAAAATGCTACCTCACTAGGTGTAAACCTGTATCGAGGATAGCTATTGCAATACAATATACCTACAATAGAAAAAAACAATCAAAATAATCAATAACAATAACACAATAAGTAAATTAGAAATATAGCAAGTCAAATCATAAAAAAAATATGATGAACTTTTGCGTCATCTAATTGTTTTTACGATATTGAAGCAACGATACAAAGTTAGAAAGAGAAGAATGCATGGCATGAAATTCAGACTTTGAACGACTTACATTATTATGGAAAAGGTAAGGCTTAGCTATCTTGCCCTAAGTGAGACCATTGTGACTGCTGTCTCTCTCATTCAGTGCGAAAGAGACAGCAATGACGAAGGCCTCGTCTAAGTTAGGCAAGGTGGTTTGATCTATAACATAGAGTTTATTCATTGTTGGATGCAGGATAGGAAACCATACGGCTAATTTTAAGAATCAAAACGTTATTTATATTTTAGCAGCCCTTAAAAAGGAAGTGATTTCAATTCTTTAGTACCAGAATTGCTTTGAAAAGGTTTTGTTTAAATTAAGAACAGGTTGGAATGAATAAGATGATAGTAGAATAAAAGAGGTATTTTGTCAAAGTTGACACGTCTCATTTACTACTTTGATATGGTATCATGTAACGAAACCTGGATAGAGGAAGCTCTATGTCCCACGCAAAAAAAAAATACAAATTAAAGTAATCATGTATTCTTCATACAAACAAGTAAAGTATTTCATATTGACATTCTCAACTCAATAATTATTGTGGTAGGTACCTACTAGAATTCTTTGTCACAGAATATTATGTGTAGTCGCAGCGACTCCGACCACAGCGCAATATTGGAATTTTAATAGAGAAAATTAATCAACAGATTTGTTCAGTAAAATACTGATTGTGTGTTTTCCCTAGTGGCATTGACAAAACCAATCATGGCTTTGGCATAATAATATTCGCAACAACGATATAAGCAATTACACTGCTGGCAAATTGATCCGTCTATAAACTACATGATTTTTAAAGAGAAAATAATATCCATGTGGTTTTTCTGAAAAATGAATGAGTGTGAACCATATGTCAGGCTTCGTGCGGTAGTACGGAAACGCTGAAACGGGCGTTAGTTTTACATAGTTGACTTTGTTATTACATTACATAGTTGACTTTGTTATTACATTACATAGTTGACTTTGTTATTACATTACATAGTTGACTTTGTTATTACATTATCTCGTTACCAGGGTGGTAGCCAACCGCTAATTTGTCTATAAACTACCTGACAAAATGCTGGTCGTAGCTCTTTACACTGCAACCAGCATTGCTCTTGTATGGTGTTTTTTTACTGTTCTCTGCCTCTGTATAAACTATTTTTTTTTCCATGTTTTTCTATATCTATGCTATTTCTTGGTTTTGTCTTATAGTCTATTTTTTTGATTGGATAAATGATGTTCAAATGACGATTCCAAGTGTCCGAATGGACCTAAGGATGATAAAATACATTAAACAATACAATAAACAATAATGTCTGCTGGGATTTCAACCAACATATCTCACGCACCACTACATAGTTATGTGTTTGTGTGCCTCGCGAGTATTGCTTGCTTCGGGTAGGCGCCATCAGTCGATCTGACAGTTAATGTTCTGGACTATTTTAGTATCAAATAGGATTCCGATCTTTTCGCTTATATTTTTTCTCAACCAATACTTGATAAGACTTCATTTAAACCATTGGTTATTGAAATGAATGTTTTAACTCAACTTCAAGTGTATGCAACAAACATGAACTAAAAACTTTTGTGAAGTTTTGTATTTGAATTATCATAGAACAACTGAGTCCACTTTGATTATCTATCTATCTGTGAATGGGGTATTATTGTGAATCGTCAAAAAATGGACTATGTACGTATTACGACATAATGCTCCAAAAGAACGGGAGGCACTTTTTTCAGCCTTGTGTAAGTTTGACTACGCATCGAAGTGTGTACTTTCGTACGGTTTAAATTGGTTTACAATGCAATTTGCTTATTAACCGCGCCGGCAACTGTTTACACATAGAAACATGGAAAACAAACAGAAATGTGCCTGTTTTGTTAATGCTTGAACATACAGTGTTACACGATGGTGACCCGATTTTTTGGTACGTTTGTACAATTTACTTCGCCATGGTTGTATGCAGAAGCGGGTGGGTACTTGACTTCCTACCTACTTACTTAGATTATGTTTTTATTATTATGATTGTTGTTAAAAGGTAAGTACCTGGGTGCCTGCCCGGTAAAGTATGGTATTGTTTCACACTTTGTGTGTATTGGTGTGTGTGTGTGTACACATTGTAATAATTGTTAGTTAGGTACCTACTGTAAGAATAGGTGTGGATGGTAAACAATAGCGGTGCGTTGACCTCATCGGCGTTATTTTTGGTTTTCTAATAGGACGTGGTGGTTATGCTCTTATCCGCTACGCCCACGAACAGAACTGTCGTTGGAAACATCACAACTTCTGTTATAAAAACGATAACAACAAAACTATCTTGGTTTGAGGCATAGTAGAATTTTGTCTTTATATATTTTAGATGGTAAATTTGGTTGTCTCCTGGGCAGGTAAAAAACAGTTTCACAATTGAAAAATTCAGGAGTTCGTGACGAAGCCCACCCCTATTCAAAGTTTCCGTGACATTACACTCCCGTGAAGTAGCAAAAATTTTGTATGGAAACGTGTAAGTATAACTCTCCATAAGGATATTTCGGAAAGCTTCGCAGCCCTTACAAAATTACAGTGAGTTTCTCCCATACGTTAGTTAGTATGTAATATTCGGAATAAGGGTAGGTACTGATCCACGATTGAGTCTGACCACGGAAATTCGGGGTTGCATATTTCGCGCTCGGACAAACTCGAAATAATGATACCTACGATGTTATTCCCAGTATCTATTAAAAAAGATCAGATGTGCGGGTAATCCTATATCGTAACCTAGGTAATTTGGAATTTCTGTTTGGTTTCATAGATTACGAGTAGATACATAATAGAAAAATCAATTATTAATGAATCACTCAGTTGGTTATTCAATATGGAAAAATTTTATTCTCTTTCTTCTCTTCTGGTCACAATCCTAGGATTGGTTTGCAGCCATTTTCCCCACTCTGCCTCTCCACTCCGCTCTATCTGAAGCAGTTCTTTTAAGGTCCTCGTAGGAGAAACAGCACAGCACAGTCTGGTGACATGTGATGGTTCCGGATAATTTGACATTTCATCTATTATGATGGCAAAAAATGTCGAACTAAATCATTGATATTGTTATATTTTTGCACTACGATTGACAAACCACAATTTATATGAAAGAGTGTTTTAATTTCACTGTAAAATCCACTTCATCCAATCCACAAGTTAAAAAAGTAATATATCCTGGCACCAAATACATGACAGCAGTCGCAGTCTTTAAATTTGGTTGCTCTCTTGTTCTCAACAATTTCCAACTTTTATCTCTATTTTTCATTTTATTATTAAATTTCTACTTGTTGCATACATGAGATTTTTCGACATGTTGAACATGTTGAGAATTCTCATGATTAAGAGTTTCGGAGACAAACATTACCACCTAATGGCGAACGTTGTTAACGTAAAGTGATCACACTAAGCCAGCCTTCGAAATAACAGTAAAAGACGGTCGTAAGCCCGTAGTGGTTTGTTCCATTTAAAAATCGAACATTAGTAATGAATTGTTAGAGTCATTAGTTGTTATTTTTTCTTAAAAAAGTAACTATAAAATCTAATAGGTAGAAGTTAAAAAGGCAATAGTTTTGTAACTATTTTTGAATTACGGAATAAGTTAGGAATGTTAATGTCAAGAGTTTATAATATGGCATATAATTATTTAACCTTTGAAAGTCATTAGCTAATGTCGGAGATCTTTGATACCTAGCCGTTATCTCAAGTCAAGCGTATCTCATATGACTGAGTTCTCTTTGTCACACTGTCCGCATCAATGTCGCGTTTCTCTTGCAAGGTGTGACATTCTTCTGAGTTTTAAATTCAGTAAGTAAACTTAAGGCTGAAGTTCGACAATATTATTTTATTTTATGGAAAAAGCAAGAGTTATTATGCAATGTTTTTTAGAAAATCAGACCTTCAATAGAACGGCCCTTAACAAAGAATAATCTAATTTTTGATGAAGCTACCTAATTAAGTTTTTTGATTCGACCTTTTACTTATTTCATACATTTTATTTCAACGGGCACTTGTTTACTGCGGTTCACATTCTGCCGATCCCACCAACTATCAAACAAATATTGTTAAATATATATCAAACGCCAATTTAAAATAGATACCTAATAGCGTTACAAATATTTACGGAGGGAATAAGTAGCCAAAATATGCGAATATACGTCTCTTGTGGTCAGGAGCTCTCATTCCTTTTGTATCATGCCCAAGATTTTCTCATTAGACACCCTATTAACCCACCCACGAGATGCGCAGCATTCTTCTATACAACCACATTGACATCTCGAATGCCTTTAGCTTTTTTAACATTACAATTTTGATTGTCCATATAACAGCACCCATCGTAGGACATCTGTTTTTAGAGCTCTTCATCGAGTAAGTACTATTGCATAGAACCTAATCTTTTCAATATTTTTCTGGTTTTTATTTCTGAGTCTAGATTTCACTCCTCGTCCGGCCAGCATCCATAGTATACAAAACGAGCCGATTGTTCTATTGAAGCAACATCAGTAGTAAGATTTATACTGGTGCTTCTCCATTTACCAACAAACATGGTTTTAGATTTGAGTGAACATATTTTATAACAACTCCTTTCCAGAAAGAATAATTTATTGCATTCACAATTTTATCGTAATTTTCTAATGTTCGGTGCGACTTTCTTAATTTTTTCTTTCATATGAACATTCAGAAGAATAGAAATAGATATTGATAGAAATCAATAGCAAACACAACAAAAAAGAATTAGCAAAACTGGTCACACGGTTCACGCGTGCATGTACTGTGACCAAGGGAAATTTATATAAATTTAATAATGTTCTTTTAAAAACATTATCATCACCTAAAAGTTATAAAACATTTTTCTCAAATTTTTGTTATATGGAAAATTAAACGCTTGAAAGTGTGTAAAAAAACTCAAAATGTGAGAAAAGTAAACTTTTTCGAAATTAATTTTCCCAAGTGGGCGAAGTATTTTTCATTTAAAATTTTTTAATTCGCCCTCTCTTTCTCTCTCTCTCTCACCAAACTCCCGAGTTTCTGGAGAGAAAACATACAGCATTCCATTATTTTATTATGATCAAACGGCTTTCAAAACTTTGAAGTCTTTAAATTGAGAAAATGTGCAAACGTCCTGTGTTTTTGTAATCTGTTATTTGAGAAATAATATAAGTACTTAATAAAAAGTAATTATTACATAACGTTCTAAGTAAGTATGTCCGGATTGTTGTGCCCATTTTTCAGGACCGGATCTTAACGAAATTCTTTAAGTTCTACCGTTGATATATAATATATCAATAATAATTATTATCAAACAATGACTGACAATTCACTAATGATGTTCGATTTTAAATTTAGTAAGATTTTAATTTAGACGGACTTAAGACTGTCTTCTACTGTTCTTTCGAAGGCTGATGTCCGGCTCGTTTAGCGTAAGCACACTTCAAGTTGAATTTGAACATTTTTTAAACCAATGTAGTTGCATTATGAAATAATTCTATTATAGTACACACTGTAATTTTGTTGTTTTGAGAGTTCCCAAAACGTCTACCCATTCATTGTCATTTTAATGCTATGTAATGACATGTCTTGGTGCTTGGTAAATAAAATTATCCGACCTTCAAACGTATAATAATGTGTGGCTTGACATTTCACATACGATTATGATGTAATAACCTACGTATTTCTTTTTTTTTTTCATATAAGTACCTTCTTATATTTTAGTGGAACCCCTCAAATTATAAAAATGAATTGTTCGGTCAACGCGGAGATTTGAACCCACTAACGAGCGCATGGAAAAATTTACTATCTAACAAATAATCTTAATCTAAACTACATTTATGCACTAATTATGGACCGTCACCTGGCAAGACGGCAGTTTTTTAAAATATATGACAATGTTTTTTTGTTACTACAGTTACAATTTTGACAATGTTCTAAAGTGTCACATTCGCCGCTGTTTATAGTAGCGCCGTATTCGTAGGAAAACAGATCATTAAGCCCCATTTAGGGGCGTATGGAGGCAACAAGCGCTCTCCGTCGCGCTGGATCTTGCGTAATGTTTATGATCTAACGCGTAAATTATTTTGGAGCTATGAAATATGAATTAAGGCATCATGAACTATTATTATTGAATTCCTTGCACAAAATTCACAAAGTGAACATAATGGTTTCTAATAATTTAATTAAACACTCGTGTTTCCCCAAATCACGCTTCTTTCTATACTGTATGTATTATTAAAGTGGTCAAATTTGATCATGCATGTGAACACTCGTATGGTTCAAAGCGCAAATCTATCGATTTGCGATGCGCTGTCGATGTTGCTGTCCAATATTTGACGAAGTGTATAGAATATTATTAGGTGCCTACCTATCGACATCACAAACATTGCGCAGATAATTCCCCTAAAAACTATCCCTTATCATACATGTTTTATCGTAGCAGCAGTTGTATGTAGGAGCAATTTTCTAACTCTCTATTAAGTATAATTATCATAAAAACCATCGATTAACCGACGAAATGTATACTTTAGTAAGAAAATGTGTTTTTTTCACTTGAAATTTCTTCTCGGGGTTGGAATCCAGTCTCAGATTGGACAGGACCGGTTGACTGGTAGAGAATGCTTCAAGCATTAAATTCCGTCGGCTATACTGACACATACCGACCTCGGTAGCATAGTTGTGTGGACTTTATTATTATGTATGGAATAGTGTTATTTATTTATTTAAAATATTTTCCATAGCTGGATTTGTTTCCTGTGGTGGAGGGATGGGTAAATTTTCAACAATATTGAACACTATAGCTGACCCGTCCGTCGAACTTCGACTTAACCCATTAAAATAATAATTTTGACTTATTACTTACGTCAATTAAATACAGTTTGCGACATAAAAATATAATTTATTGCATTATGCTATAATTTTTGTTAATTCTGATGCGGATTGAAGTTCGACGGGTCATAATAAAACAATTCCTCTATAGTTGCGTAACTTGAAAAAAATTCCAAGAGATGGCGGTGTAGTAGGAAATAAGTCTCATATGAAACATGTTACGTTATAGTATATACAATAGATGTTAGAACAATGGACTTTAAACCAAGTTTTACCGAATTACTATGGTCAGATGTCGAAAAAACGTACCTAAAGAGATTACACTAAGTCAGCTACCTATCTAAATAGCTGTAAAAGATGCTCGTCAGCCCGTACTTTTTGAATTTGAATGAAAGGTCGTACTTATAGAATATGATAATCCTCTTTCCAATAATAATTATAATTAAATTGAAGTAAGTCATAAACTTTGCATGGTGATGATATACAAGTGCACTGGTATCTTCATTATTTTCAATCGTAAATTTATTTTATACAATATCATTATTATTTTGTCTATGGATAAACCAGTTCATAATGCTTTATGTTCGTATTGCTAAGCACAGACACCGGTTGTTAATAATATAGTCATTACTCGAAAAATTTGGGTCATGTCGTGTTTTTACAGTCTACGAAAAATAGGAACTAAGTACAATATCCCTGCACTTAAATTTACGAATATGTAACAACTAATGACTCTAACAATTCATCACTGATGTTCGATTTTTAAAGGGAACAAACCACTACGGGCTTACGACCGTCTTTTACTGTTATTTCGAAGGCTGGCTTAGTGTGATCACGTTACGTATACAACGTTCGCCATTAGGTGGTAACGTTTAAGTCTCCGAAATTCCCAATCATGAGATTTCTCGACATTTTCAACATGTCGAAAAATATAATGTATACAACAAGTAGAAATTTAATAATAAATGAAATATAGAGATAAAAGTTGGAAATTATTAAGAACAAGAGAGCAACCAAATTTAAACACTGCGACTGCTGTCATGTATTTGGCGATAGGATATGAATATATAAATTTTTGTTAATGTCTCATCTTTATTGCCTGTTGGCTTTGTTGGTGCACAACGTTCTAATTATATCTAGATTTTTGTGAACTTATTTCAGGACTAGATCTTAACGAATAAGTAACAACTAATGACTCTAACAATTCATTACTGATGTTCGATTTTTAAATGGAACAAACCACTACGACCGACTTCTAAATTTATGTTTGACTCATATTTTGTGTGTAGTTGTACTGACACTGTTTGATACATTTGCATGTGTTTCTTCATAGTATCAACTTACACGGAATAGTCGAGAGTTTCAATGCTCTGCCTCTCTTATGTTCCGTCTGAAGCTCAAACCCAGCACTTGTCGCTTGGAGTTGTTCGATTGTTTAGTCGGCGCTCTTGAGTGCCTGTTATGCGACAAAATTGGCGTAGGTAGAACTAAATATATTTTGGTTACACGACAAAAGAATAATTCATTATTGTCAGACAAAATAACGCTGAAGTTAGGTTCAGTTCAATTTTTGATTGACTCCCTCATCCCATTTCCACAGAAAATCCGTTATGGTTCGTATTATTTCCATTTATAAAAAGTTTTTGGTATGAAAAGGACCAAAAATTCATGTTAATAGTTATAATAACCTTTTTGATGTAAGTGTGCGTTTATTTCATAAACAAATGCGCATAATTTTGTATTGCGTGTCTTTCTTGGGTAAGATTCACGAATAACGCAACGCATCGTGTGCGGGGGGCCTTTCTTTTACTGCTGAACATGGGAGTCCCTCGCGTACTCTTTTCAAAACATGTCTGTGTTGTAAATTATGTAGGTAAATTAAGTAAGAAATTTTCGCATTTTTTTTCTTATGAAATAAAACCAAACAATATTCATATAAGTGGTTGATATTCTCGATAACGTCATCAAAAAATTCAGCAAACTTAACCTTAGCATGAAAATGGTAGTAAGTTTGACATAAAATATTGTTTAAAAACATGGGTGCATAAACTAAGTATAACCTATAGGATATTTGGTAGAACACGTTAGACGAACTGGTATAGTATGTAGATCAGACAATTTGGAACATAATTTTGTACCTAAACATTACATGGAAAAACATTGCTGCAAACCAATCCATGTATTGAGACCAGAAAGTGAGGTTAGCGCTTAGTACAAACTTGTCGGAAAGATTAATTTTTAGTCCAATCGGTACCAGGAAATCCTTGCATTATCTCAAACTGCATTCGTCGACCTGTGAAGCATTCTTATACGTTTAATTACTTATGAAAGTACGTGCTCGTTCGAACTAGACGCACAATAAACAAAGTACCTATATGTATAGTTTACTACAATAAGTAAATAGCGGATTGTAACGCATTAAAACTGAATTGAACTCTGATTACAATAGAAATACTATTGTTATCAGAGTTGGCAAATGGAACTTTTCATAATATATGGAATTTTTGTAGTCATTTAATATTATTTACCAGTTCAAGTTATAGTTATCTCTATATATAAATGGAGTCATAATGTCTGTGGTCTTTGCATCACGCGTGAATGGCCAGGCCAATTTCGCTATTTATTTTATTATTGTGTTGCTTTTATCAGGAGAAGGTTTTATGAATGAAAAAAATTAAGAAATTATGCAAAACATTACAAAATTTAAGAAAAATTAAAGTATTAGTTATATTATATATCTATCAGGCCCGATGGGCGGACGACATCACAAAGATTGTAGGCCGCACATGGATGAGAGAGGCTCAGGACTGGAATGATTGGAAGGAGAGGGGGGAGGCCTATGTTCAGCAATGGACGGAGACAGGCTGACGAAGTAGAAGAAGAAAGTATAATTTCTTCTAAGTGCTTTTTACAATAAGTATTGGTGCTATCGTCAGAATGCGGATGGAAAATATGTGATGTAAAACAGATGCATCGGTCGGAAGTTGGTAATAAATTTTTCATTATACAAATTCAAACTCAATATTCATATTAAGGACCACAGGACAACATAGTATAAACATGGTTTAAATAGGTCTGTATATGAATAGTTTGAATATAAAGGAATTTTCTAAATATCTTAATTCGTAACCTTAGTTGATTCCTGTCGTGCTTTTACATCTCTCAGACGGATCTCTTATACTGAAATATCTCTATCTACCTAGATCTTATCATTTAAGAAACGTAATTAAAATATTAAAAAAATGAATAATTTGTAGGTAGGTATGTCACATTACCACAATTATAATTGCAAGGATCAGCGATGATTAAAATCTGGGATTTATTCGTGATGTAATGACATACGAACCATAACCTAGAATTATAGCATGTAGACGATTCTATTCATCCACTAACAATATAAACTAATCATTGTTTAATTGCACTGGCTTCTCACGAGCTCACAAGCAAAGTTTCCTTTCATTCCGTTCCCCCCTACTCTGTTCCGAAATACCCCCTTTTGCCAAATTGCTTAATTAAATTTATACAAGTACTGCAAGCCCTCGTTGTATAAAACTGATTGGCTTATAAAACACAATTGCACTAGGGCACTACACTTGCGACAAGGACCAACATTTTAATTTTTTCCTACTTCAACGTATCGATGTTCAAGCCTCATCCAATGATATGTATCATTACCGGATGATTCGGTAAACGGCATATTACTCACATCCCTAAGCATACTTCTATTTCATAAAAACAACAAAAAAACATTCTTTATTGCACGATATGTTTTAATGTGAAATTGTGATTTTTTTATGTAATCTTATAATAACCATATGGCGTTATCAAAATGTATAATATATTTTTAATGTAAAAGCAACAATAGTTGTTGCGTAGAGAGAGAAATAAATAAATAAAGATATCAAATAGGGAGGAAGGCTTTATATGGGAAAACAAATTAATTTATTTTTCTTTTTTCATCGCATATTGTTTATTGTATATTCTCACCTTTTAAAAATATTCTGAGCTCATATGAACATTTTTCTAAACCAAATACATACGCACACCTTACATTTTTTTTTATATAATCTCTAAAGAATAATAAAATTGAGACCCATTTCCCTTGATCGTCGATTCACAATAATTGTGATTAGTTTTGAATTCATACTATCTACTAAAGTAATTTAAATTAAACAATTAATTTCTTAGTCCACAATTTATTTAATACCCCGACTAGTTTCGCAGGAATAGATCCTGCGTGGTCACAGGTGACTAAGAAACTGATGTTAAAAACGAATGCAATATAATTATTGGTACACACACAATTAGGCAGATGTTGAAAACTTATGGTTTAATTTGGACAATTTGAAATTAATTTTATCTATCTGACTAATGCAAGGTTAATAATTATACTAAAAGTTTAAAAAAATGAAAGATTTTTTAGTAGATTTACAAAAATAATACTTAATTATCTATCCCAATACAATTAATGTTCTTTCTTCCACCAAGACGAGAATGAAAACTGTTATTGGTACCTACTCAACCTGTTACCTCTGGTATGAAAATCTTACCTAAAAACGGTTATTTGTACCTACTCAACTTGTTTCCTCTGGTATGAAAATCTTGCCTACATATATTATCGATCGACCTCGGTAATCTAGTGGTATAGGTAAGAACTTCAGATCAGGGGACCCGGGTTCGATTCCCGGTCGGGTCAGAGTTTTTCTGTTTGTTTGTTTGTTTATTGTTGTGTTTTTTTACTTTTCTAATTTTCACCCGGGATTGGCCTGTCTAAAAAAGAAAGTTTCGCCGGCTATACTGACACATCTGGTATAGAAAAGTGTTAATTTATGTATTTAATATCAAAACTGTAGATGATCTATATACCTTCTCATTTTTTAGCTCTGTTCTACCTTCTCATTATCCGCTATGATTCATAAATGATGACATAGGTTGGGGTTCACAAAGTATGTTGTATTTTTAAATTATTAAAAAGTTGCATGAAAATGCAAACACATAGAATTTCAATGCAGAAATGCGCATTGTTACATGACATCTACATAATATTTTAGAAATGTTTGTTTTTTTATTTGCCTTTGACAATACTTTAACCGTATATGTGAACATCACGCTCAAAATACAAATGCTAAGATAGATATTAATATGCCCAGAGCAGTATAAAATGCTGGAGAAGGTTCTTAAATACAATTTGCTGCATTAACTTTAATATATTTAGAGCTATTTAAAAAAACTGTATTTTTTAGGATCTTCATACAAATTTCTCAAAAAGACTTTTGGAAACAAAATTACTCATGTAAATGTTGAATGGGATCTTGGTATTACGGTATGAAAATGTAATAAAATAACTGTAGATTGATTTGTTATACATATAAATGTTATTAAAAGCTTATTATTCTCAATAAATAAAGATTTAATGAAAAAATTTTCAAATGATTTTGAAGTTTGACAGATACAAATCACCCTCTATGGGTGGGTTGGCCAATTAATATCAAAGCAGGCAATGTATGTAGCTAAGATTCAAACCACAGAGCTCTCTCTATGAAAACTTGCAAAAAACTTGCAAATTATGTCGGTAGGTTCGTATAATATTTTTTTTATTATTATAATAGACCTCCAAAAAAAATAAAATATTATACGAACCTACCGACATAATCAGTATATTTATATTATCTGTGGACATAATTTGCAAGTTTTCATAGAGAGAGCTCTGTGGTTTGAATAGGTTCGTATAATATTATGAGGTCGGTAAAACAAAAATTGTAAAAGTGTCATTCTTCTTTTTCTGTGCTTATGCCAGTTAAAGTGGTATGTTAAGCAATGGGATGCTAGACTAGAATCTGTTTAATTACCTACCGATCAAGCCTGACAATCGGAATCAAAAACGTAAAGCAAGACGGGTATAAGCTAGTATATTATAATGGTGAACGCATACACGTGTAGGTATATCGTTTGTTGTTCGTCAAACTAATGACTCACTCAACGGATGATGTAAATAGTCCTTGAGTCTAGCCGGTGATTGATCACACCACGACCTTATTTTGCACCGCTGCTGTAGCATTTAAATGTTGTGAATGCATTGAATCTTATATGCATTTGTAAATGTTCACAGATACCTACGTACGTGTGTTTGTATCAAAACAGAATAGGCAATGCCTTATGAACAAGTTAAGTATAAGACTATCCATTCTTATTTTAAACTGGTATGTATATATTATTTAAATCTAATCTTCGATGTTTTGGGCAGAAGGTGTTTGGTGATACTATCCCCTATTCTGGATTTGTTCGACCTAAAATAAGAACGTTCCAAAATTTAAGAATTAAGGTCATATGAATAAAAATTCGTATTCTATAAAGCGATGTGTTCTAAAAACTAAAATGGCTTAAATTAGTTCACCATAAACAAAAATATGAATTATAATTGTCTATGGTCTATATCGCGCATGCGCAATTGGTGATGTTTGTTTATTAAAAATAATACGAGTGTCAAAGTAGTGACCAAATGGGTTAGAGGCATCTCAAATTAGCCTTTTTATCAGACCAACTCTTAGATTTCCTTTTGAAATAAATAAGTATAATTATTTTTAGTGCAAATCTCGTGTTGTAATATACGCAAGAGTATTTTATGAAAGTAGTGATTTTGATCTAACCTCCAATTTTCGATTTCGGCATAATGAAACACGCGCAAATAATCAATATACAATTAGGTGTGCACTAAAATTAAGAACGTTTTGACATAAGAACGCACTAAAATCGACTTAAATAGTGTTGTAGAATACCAAAATGAACTAATTTCAATATTAGTCACATTAAGAACGCTCTTAATTTTTATAGAATACCGATGTGCACTGACTAAAATTGGAACGTTCTTATATTAGTTAGTGCGCACTTAAATTCAAACAGAATCGGGCGTAATCTATTACAAAATTAAAATGAAACATTTGAGAATTCGTTTTATGTTTGAAACAAAAGAAATCGTGATGGAATTCTTATTATTTCTATTTACTTAGTAAAATTTATATTTGAAATAAGTGTTAATTTTTAAGGTAAGATTCATCAAAAATCAGTTTGAGAACCAGTGACATAGAACCCCTAGTTATTGAAAACATTTTTTTGCAAATAAGGTATAATAATATTAAGCTCACAAATTGGGTGAGAAAGTCAAAACTGAGACCTTGTACAGCACAATAGGTTCTAGAAAAGATGCGAATAGGTTGTAGAAGGCTACATAACCTCTTTATAACCTAATCTAATATGCTGCATGGTTTATGAGATAATTTCAAAAAGGTAATATGTTATCTTATTTCGGCATGGCATAACATTTTAATCCGCTTACCTCAAAGAACACTCATACGTATTTGCTTCGTAACTCAAAGGATGATAATAATAATAATATTTATCCGTCATTGTTGATACCAAATAATCTAGAACATGGCATATTTGGCATTTTGGGATTAGCTTCAAGGAATGTTTCTAAACTCCCTAACACAGTACCTACTTATGTAGGAAGGAACGGTGAATGCCTAGCTATATAATATATGTAGGTATATGCATATAGCAAGAAACATCAACATAAATAATAATATAAAAAGTAGGTACGTACGCATCTCTAAACGAAATTTCCGTTCCACAACTAACTTATCAAAGACATATTTTATACTAAACTAGCAGCAAAACCAGTCGGACGATTGGTGTAGAAAAAGGTAATTTATTATTTGATTGTCCTATAATCAGCTATAGCGTCCCAAGATATGCAGTAAACGGGCATCGAACTGAAGAGAACTGAGAGGAGTGGAGGAGATGTTCGCGCTTACTGCAAACTATTCCACAGGATTGAAACCGCAGAGAAAGATGAAAGGGTTCCTATTTGAGTTTACTTGACATCTATTCCCGTAGCAACAGTTATATGTGGGAACTCCTGATCTACTATTTCATATTTTGTTCGATATATTATTTCCTGCACCTACTTAAAATAAATAAAATAAGTAACACTTTTCTATACATAGATGTCAGTATAGCCGGCGGAACTTAAAATTTGAAGCATTCTCTACCAGTCAATCGGCCCCGTCCAATTTGAGACTGGATTCCAATCTCGAGTAGAAATTTTGTGTCTAAACACGCATAGAATATTTCTGACCCGACCGGGAATAGAACCCGCGACCTCCGATCCGAACTTGGCGCCTAATACCACTAGGCTACTGAGTTCGCTACTACTTATTATTATTATTAATTATTGTCATATCAAGTATCGACATGTTGAACATGTTGACAATTCTCATGATTAGGAGTTTCGGAAACTTAAACATTACCACCTTATGGCGAACGTTGTTAACGTAAAGTGATCACACTAAGCCAGCCTTCGAAATAACAGTAGAAAACGGTCGTAAGCCCACAGTGGTTTGTTCCATTTAAAAATCGAACATCAGTAATGAAGTGGTTGGTAGACTAGCGGTTACAACGCCGGCTTTCGTGCTGTTTCGTATCGGAGGTCGTGGTATTGATCCCAGGTGCCGACCACCTTCCTTTTTCATGACGCAAGCTTTAAGTAGCTTACTGTGAAAGAGTCAAAGCGTGTATTTGTGTTCACTCTGAGTGAGCACAGATTCATTCAAAAAATAAAAAATTGTCAGAGTCATTAGTTGTTATATTATATTCTTTAATATCAACTATCGATCGACCGACGAAAATCATTATAATAATTAATTAATAAAATATATTTCCGCACTAAGATTGGTTTAGTTTAGTCAATTGTACGAAGAATATATTTCATTTAGGGTTAGAGAACCAAAAAAACACATATACATACGAACTTAACCAAATATTATGTTTGATTGTTATAGTTCTTTCATCAAAAGCATTCTTACTGGCAAATGATGTACCTCGTGTGTGTGTGTGTGAGTTTTAGTTAGCTAGTTTGAGAATCCAAAATTAATTTTAAAGCGATAATTTAGATACAATATTTTTCTTATCCTCCGAATCCACCCCCGCTCCAAATTTGCAGCATGTGGACGCCGAGAAACTTCTTTATAATTGCGCAGCTTCATCCTAACGCAACTCGGCATCGTTTTCAAAGTTTAAACTTGAGTTTTTTCATCAGCTTCTTACTTTCAAGTTCCTTTCGTCAAGAAGGTCTGTAGCCAAATAACTTATCTCAGAAAATTTAACGTACCTTCTCAGTAATTTCGCCAATATAAAGTTTTCTATTTTCGAATTTTAATTTGCGTTTGACAAACTGTCAGTTGATTGATAGTTGGTGCGGTTGTCAGAATGTGAACTGTAAATATAGTTAAAAACAGATGCATCGGTCGGAATCATCGTTTAAACAGGTAATTTTTTATCCTTTCATATTAATAATGACAAAACGATCTAAGGTAAATATTTGAAATTGAAGTGGTTGGTGACCCAGCGGTTACAGCGCCGGCTTTCGTACTGCGGACGTCGTGGTTCGATCCCAGGTGCCGACCATCTTCCTCTTTCACGACACAAGCTTTCAGTAGCTTACTGTGAAAGAGTCAGGGAGTGTATTTGTGTTCACTTTGAGCACAGATTCATTTTTGTTAAAAAAAAAATCTCCTTATAATTTTCTTCAGCAATTCGACGACAATAATAATTAATCAACACATATCCGTGGTAAATATTTTTCCTATATTCGGCGCCATCCTTTTGGCTCGTGGTGGCCAATTTTTTAACTGTATCCTAGAAATAATTGCTATTCTAACTACCTAACTATATACACAATAGCTATGCGGGGACACCTGTTATTGGAGCAATGGTGATTCTATGTTTTTGTTGGAGTCTCTAACAAAGAAATAACATGCTTCTACGTAGATAGCCGCGCCATATCAAACAGATAGAATGGCGCAATCTATGTATTGGTACATACCTACTCACAACTGTTTTTACTTCACAAAAAATTTCGCATTTCTCAACGTGGTATAGTGAATTTGGGACTTTAAATTTTAAAGGACGGTTTAACTTGTTTATTCGACAATCTAATTATCAATGAGCCTTCTGTATGCCTGTTTTGCTGTTATGGGTTGTTTTCCTAAGAATGCGACGTTTCAGAGAACGGCGTCAGTACAACGTTGTATATTTTGTTACCGTAGTTACAAAAAACATTGTCGTTATTTTCTAAAACGGCCGCCGTCTTGTCAGTGTCAGATGATTCGTGAACGCTTTCATTGATATGTAGCACTGAATTAATACATGTTAAAATAAAAGCACCTTCAGTGCTTCGAGATTGATATAAATTGTCTTCTCCCATACGATATTCATCATCCTCTGATGCCTGGTTACCCTCCAAACAAATAACTTAAGCAAAATCAAGATTGTTCATTTTCATGTTCCGACACAATACTAAAATTGACGTTTGTTTTTTAAAAAAAACGGAGAGTCCGGGCACGGAATTTTCCAAATGTCACCGTAAAGACCGAGGTCGTAAGCTGCCGTAATATACGGCCGCTCCCTAGGAACCCACTGCATTATATAGTGTATAAACTGCACACTGCACAAGAATCTGTAAAAAAAAATAGAATGTTTTAAAAGAAATTCTTTAAAGTTTCTTCCTTAATATTAAAAAAAAAGAAGTCAAATTGAATTGACAACAACTACCTACTTAACGCCCGAGGCTGATTGCATCTTTGTCCTTTACTTGGATTTTAATTAAAAAAGTTGTTTAGTTGTGTTTTGAACGTTTGCCCCGCAGTCCACGACTAAGATGTAAACGAGATGAACGAGAGCTTGGAAAAATTATCCCCGAGAAATCGTGTTATTATGTCACTTAGCCATCGCAAGTACACAATTTAATATCCTAGACTAGACCGACCTACTCTCTCTCAAGATGTCTATTAAATTATGCCCATTTTTCTCAGTATCCCTATTCTAAGTTTCCGTGACGCTCGCGTGTATAAATATTTTTTTTATTGAAACGTATATGGCGCTCCTACAGAATTCTTCGGAATGCTCCGCAGCGTATACAAAGTTTCCGTGAGTGTATCACTTTCGTTACCTAGTGATTCGGAATAGGGTTACATTAAGTATGCATGTAGGTACGTATTTTATATGCCGCTATGTAAGGTTCATTCATTTGGTTGCAGTGAAATTTTGTTAAATAACTGTTTAACTTTGTAAAAGTTTAAAATTTGTTACATTGTTGTGAAGTTGGTGTAGATTGTAACTCTGTCAAAATAAAAACGCTGATCTTTCATTTTCATAGGTATAGATTAAAAAATATTTCCTTTATTTTGATCTTATTGGTATGAAGTTGGCGCACAGGCAGCCTGTCAACATAAAACATATTATTCTCATTTATGCACAATAGTCATGCGGGAGATATCTGTTATTGGAGCACTTGAGATTCTATATTTTTTCGTTCGTGTTCTGCTGATATCTACTATAAATACCTAAGCAAAATAAATTTAAGTTTTTACATTTTAGGTATTGTTATTATCGCGTCGATCATATCGTAGAGCTAATAGTGGTAACACACTCCAGTTATCCGCTAGTGTTTCATAAAACAATACGCTGCCGTGCAGTTTGCTCTGTTTTGCGTTTATTGTGTAAAAAAGAAGTGGTTGGTGGACTAGCGGCTACGACGCCGCCGGCTTTCGTACCGTTTCGTGCGGAGGTCATGGGTTCCATCCCAGATGCCAACCATCTTCCTCTTTCACGACACAAGCTTTAAGTAGCTTACTGTGAAAGAGTCCTGCATTTGCAGTAGTTTTATTTTCTGGGTACAGATCCCGATTAGTATGCTTAACTCTACAATTTGCTATCTGCGTTAAGGTCAACGTGTATATCTTCTGTTTGATAGCTACCACATAGTTTTGGCATTGGGTGCATTAATTTTGAGTCTGAGTCATTCATCATGTCGGTTTATTATTGTAAATGATCGCCAGAGTCATATGCAACGATGGTGTCATCTGCATATTATCTTATTTATGACTTTGCCATTTATCTGCATTGCAATTTCAACACCTTCTAAAGCCTCACTAAACACCACTCATTTTATGAATATTATTCAAGATTGTATTTTTATTACAGTCATATTTTGTTGTCTAACAGCCGGTGTCATGAAAAAATAAAGGAGACTTTAAGTTTCCGTTAAAAAAATAACGCCTTATTTACATATTTATTTATAATTTTTGAATTGAATGAACACTGATATAAACATAATACAACAAAAGCAAAATTAACAAAATGACTCTTATATTGAAGTCCCACTATTGGCTCTTAAAGTCGACTTTAGTTTAGTTCAATCTTTTACTACCGGAGCTCATAGAAAATTTCACACAAATGGTGAACATTTGTACACGGTGACACTGTGGACAAAAATGACGGCACATTGATGCTATATTGAAAAATTAAATTGACAGATTAACAGAAATTCCGCGAAAATATTAGTAAAGAACCTATGTTTTCCATAGATTTCCATGGTAAAACTACCAACTTACGAATATTTTTTTATGACATATCAAACTTTAGCTAAAGTAAGCTGGATTTTTTTTATGAAACGCGTCAACTTAAAGGAGACTTTAAATTTTAAAAGTTCCTTTAGCTAAAGTGTTCTTTAGTCGCTGTTTTTGAAACCGGCCGTAAATTTGATAGGGAAATAAACTTTAATGAAACTGACATTATATTATGAACAAACATACAACATATTTTGACAAATATATATATATTTTTTAAATGAATCTGTGCTCACTCAAAGTGAACACAAATACACTCCTAGACTTTTTCACAGTAAGCTACCTAAAGCTTGTGTCGTGAAAGAGGAAGATGGTCGGCACCTGGGATCGAACCACGACGTCCGCACCAAACAGTACGAAAGCCGGCGCTTTAACCGCTGGGTCACCAACCACTTCAAATATATAACTGCTTCCAGCATCGAACTATCTTCAATGCCCTCGGTTTTTTTTTAATTATATTCATTGAATGAACGAGTAGCTTTGTATAAAAAACATTTAATTATTAAGTGTAGAAATGTGATATTCGGATCAAAAATCTGTCATGTTTGTTTCTCTATATGAGTTACAAAGCGTTCTAAACTAGCTTAACTATTTAAATGTAGTTGATTCTTCAATAAAACGTAAAAGTCTGTTTCGTATGTTAAGGGCCCTTTCTCGCTCACTGAAGTTTAGATCTTCTTATTAGAACAAAATTTTGTCATCCTAAAATCATGGATATACAAACTGCCAGAATCACAATTGAAAATTTTTTTAAAAAATTGTCAATAATAAAAAAAAGAGACCGCCTATTGGGTAGAACTGAACCCTAACGAGATATGGACATTTCATTTGTATGTCCTTTTAGAAACTGACAATATGTCTTTGAGTGTGAAAAATATGGCATAGTGTAGACAATATTTTATTTCGCCTTCTGTGTTAAAAACTATTTTCTATGAATGCAATGCATTTTTTACTAAGAACTTTACTTTTGTTAGTCTAAATAATGTAAACCTAAAATCGAAATCCAGCTAATGTCTATGGCATATTTTACACCTACTTACTATTTTTTAAGAGAAACATATGTTTATATTTTTTTCTGACGACGGTCAATAATGGACCAATTTTTTACTACCTACTGTATTCTCTCTTTCAAGAACAAAATCTGTTCGAACAGAAAGGACACCCGAATTCAGTGAAACCAAATAAAAATATAATGTTAGGTTTAAACAAAGCTATATAATAATAAGTAAGTACCTACCCATAGTTATACTATAGTAAACTTATTGTTAGGTGTGAATGAAGCATATTTTCTGAATTGACATAGTTTTTTCCACAACTAAATAATATTATCTTCCGACTTTATTTTTCAAATTCAAACATTTCAAATGGATAGATAGATGAAAAAACAATGTAGGTAATATTATATTTATTTGGTAAATAGGTGTATGGCTACAACACTAGGAACCATCTGACCCAAAAAAAGAACAGCCTGGCCCTAGAAAGATAATAATAATATACCTAGTCTAGGTATAATCAATCGAAAACACGTATGTGGATTGATTTGGAGAGAAAGACTCACTATATGCATTTGGATAAAAAAAACCTATCATCAATGATCTGATACGATATGTCGTGCCGTAATAACGCGATCCAGCACGGTTTCAAGCTCTGGAGACCTTTAAAAGCAGATGTATTATAAGTAATACAAACAGATCTCATGTGAAGTTTTTTTTAATGAATCTTGGCTCACACGACATCACTCATACAAAGTTTGTGTTGTGAAAGTGTAAATGGTCGGCACCGGGATTCGAACCCACGACCCTCGACTCCGTAGACTGGTATACCAACCACTTCGTTGTTTTCCATTATTTATCTCAGAACCACTCGAGAATGACGTCAAATACACAAACGTCAATTTATTTTATTCCATATTTGTAAAAAGTAGATTTGTTTATAGCTTCACAAAAATAAAGCCAAGGATATTCTCGGTTCATTTTGACTTTATTGCAATAACTGCATTCACCATGGTAGATAACAATGTGACGCTGTTACAGTGTATTTTGTGTCCACTTTTGGTTAGAGCAGATTTGTTTTAAAAATTATTATTATTCAAACACGTTTATACAGAAATTCACCAGATCTTCATAGATTTCTTGAAATAGGAAATATTTTGACAATGTCCTTTACCAGATGGTCCAGAAAAAAAGTACCTACCTAAATAAATTTTGTGACCATAATCGTTTTTTTTATCTGCCATTGTCGAAGAATCGTTCACCCCAAAACATAATATTATCCTTGTTATTATTTTAGACGGGTGTTGAAACCTTTTTTAAAACCTCGATAGACTAGTTCTAATGGTATAGGCGTGGACTTCTGATCAGGAGATTCCGGGTTCAGTTCCCGGTTGGGTCAGAATTCATTACTTGATATTTGTTGAACTATTCCAGATTGTACGGGAGGAAAATTCCGCCGGCTCTAATGACATCTTTCTATATATATTTTTATACAAAGATGTCATTATTGTGTTCATGCGATTATGTGTTCATCAATTTGCGTGACATTCGTAAAAAATATTATTGGGTATTCAAAAAAATGTTGTATACCATATACATACATATTATGTTTTGACAAAAAAATTGTATGTACCTACCTAGGTACTCCAGATGGTGAGATTTTTTATCCCATTTTCTAGGAACCAATTAACCCAAAATAATAAATAAACTTTGGATACCTAGCGCCAAAATTTTAGCGATATGACATTTTTTTTGATAGCTTAGATATAATATTATGAGAATTGTTGATACTTCTTCCTCCTCTTTTACTAGGCCTGTTCGCCTGTCAAATTCCTGCGGTGTAGTTGTTGTTCGCCTCTTCTGACGTGGACTCCCAACTATCCTTCCATCTTTTGGGTGATCATCCTGGAAGCCTTCCAGATTGGTGAATGCCATCTCTAGCTGCTTTTGCAGATCTTGTGTTCACCAATCTGGAAATATGCTCGTTCCAGAACCTTCTTTTCTGTCGACCTTATCTGACAATATCTTCGAATTCGCGAACCCTTCGGATTTCCATAATTTTTGATACACATTGATTAAATTTATATACCTAGGTGTATAATAATTATTTTAGATAGAATACAATTAATAAATTTTACAGCCCCGTGTTTCACGATAGGTAGGTACTTACTGACATTTTTAATTCTGTATAGTGTCAGTAGCTAAACCGATAAAAAATGATTCGACCATTACAATTCTCTAATATTATAATAACACTCACTCGATATTCAATTAATTATTTCGGCCTAAAATATTTTCGAATATGTCCTATATTATGCATTATAAAAAGTATTATTTACGTAATAAAAAACCCTTTATGTTTAAAAAAACAAATACTATGGGAACTATGCTCTACCGTTCGCACATTCTTCTAGATGCCATTCGAAACATAATATTATTACATATAGAATACATACAAAAAACATAATAGGTATTATTATTATTTTATGTTGAACTAACTTCCACAATAGAACTTACATTGATGCATAAATATTCCTTCAGAGAGAGCTTATAGTGTTCTATGAGCTTAGTCTCCCTCAAAAATCTGCAAAAGAATCTCCATCGCAGTTATATACAAATATAATGGTCGTAAAGACCAAATTGGTATGACGATTCAATATGGTCGTCAGCAAAGAAATTGTCCAATATATTAGAATAGTTCTCGACAATAATCCTATAAGACCGAGCGTTGATAAGAATTTTAATTGGAAAATGATTTTTTGTGTTTTCTGAAAAAACTAAGCAATAAATGAAAAATCCGCAACAACAATGTTTCAAAGAAATTCGAGAACCATCTTTGTGTCTAAACCTTTTTTATCTAAGTCTAATACTTTTCGAGATATTTGTAAAATAATGTCGGGGGAGAGGTCAATAAAACCCGTCATAACTTCTAAAGCATGCTGTTAATTAAAAATCGACGATGTCTATGTTTCAGATAAAGGTTGGATCTATAATAAAACCTCATTTGAAATTCGATTTTTGTAAATTTAGAGTCGGAATTTAATTTGTAACATGGTGAAAAACGGCTATTTTACGAGAAGAGGCCCTTAAGGACTCGCGGAAACAAGTCGATTAAGTAGAAATGAAGATAAAAAGGGGTATTTTGGTGGTAAACATCCTTGTTTCAAATGTTTGACTAGTTCTAAACTTAAAATTTTTCGTGAACAACCCTGCAGGGCTATTCAAGAAAAAGTTTAAGTCAAATATTTGAGACATAAGGGTGCTTTCCACCCAAACACGCTTTTTTCGCACGTTTAGTTAATCATTCCGCAAGTGTTAATACAAAACTGATATTTATGTTTTATTGTAGAATAAATTTTAATCGAATAGTTTGACTAGTTTAGGATGCTCTTTGAGTAATTTCGTTTTTTCAAGGACGTCTATCAAATTCTTCTCGATCCATAATTCAGAATATTAAATATTTATAAACAGAATATGCGGAAAATGTGAAGATTAATCTTAATAATAATTTGAATTTGTCTCATTTACCTACAAATTATTTCTTTCCGGCGTTGTAATGACCTTTAAGTAAAAGAATAAGTTTATTTACATGTTTTTTTTTCAGTGGGCTAATGCCCCTTAAAAATAAATAAGTACCTAAAGTTTAAACTAAATTTATTGTTTATTTGCTTTATCTATTTGTTTACGTTATCAATCAAAAACATATTTATAAAATGTGTAATAAGTTCATGCCTCTTCTTTTATACGCTGTTTCTTTACAATAATGAAAAAGTGTTTTGAAAAATTATTTAATTCAATTTTGAACCACTCTCAAAAGGCCAAGATGTTGTTATGGCAACTTTTCAAAGTCAATTATTATTATTATTATTATATATTATTTTCCCCTTGAAATTTTATTTTTAAACGTGTTCTCAATGTTATGTACCTATAGGCGTGTCAAAACCGCGTAAATTTTCTTTGATCCAAGGCTTTTGTACATACCGGCGCACATGTTTATAGTTATTCTGACATTTTCTCAGAATGTTTTCTCAATCTCAGAACTAAAAACGTTTGCGAATATGTAACAACTACTAATGACTCTATCAATTCATTACTGATATTCGATTTTTAAATGTACTTTCACTACGGGCTTACGACGGTCTTCTACTGTTATTTCGAATGCTGGCTTAATGCGATCACTTTACGTTAACAACGTTCGCCATTTAGGTGGTAATGTTTAAATCTCCGAAACTCCTAATCGTTTGCGTTTTAATTGTACAATATTTCAACTTTTGAATGTAATTATCTTATTATCAATTTCGTATTAAACTATGTACCTATGTGTCTACATTTTCTTTTTCGTTTGTATCTACGTCTGAAATATTTGTGAAGGCAAAAAGATCTAAGAGATTTGGACATTGATTGTCAGTGTTAAAAACTTGGTCCAAATTTTTACAGATATAAGCTTTTGTACACCGTGTCTCTTTCTTGGTGATTTTTATAAGCATTTGGGATGTTTTTTTTTATTAATGACTATTATATGGTTTGTTGAAAGGGTGCTTAAATTCAACTATTGGTTAGAACAAAGTGCCTTAAAACAGGCACTAAAAACCTAGTTAGACTGCCTTTTATGAAATTATGTAGCAATTTTTTTTTGACGTGCTGATTGATCATATATTGTAAAATTGAGAACGTTATGAATAAATTTATTTATTTATGTTTCTATATTGCTTTTTTAGAAAATCGATAATTGTGAATAAACATGATTTTTTGTCATCTGCCATTCAGACAGATCGATGAAATTCTCGCGAAAGCTCCTTCGATATATAACGATAAAAAGGTTAATAAAGTAGCAATTATGTTTCGTACAAAGAAGTAACCTCTGTAAAGAAATATTCTAAAGTCATAAATGAATAATAATTTAAGTAATCATCTCTTGTTCGTTGGTAACCATTTTTCTTCTGTGTTTCGTGTTTTACAATCGTTCTTACTATAATTATTCATATGTGTAAAAAATATTTCACAACCATTGAAACAGCCTGAGAAATTTCCAAAAAATATAATATATAAATCTCTCATACGTGTTCTTTTTCTCACGGCCACCCCCGAGCCGTTATTTTCAATTTAAGAAAAAATCTTTGATATTCGTTTCAAAAAAGAAAAACATGACCTAATATTATTATACTATACACGTCAACCAGCTTTTGAAATGTATTATAATTCTTTCTAAATAACCTACATAATAAGGCATTTCAATAATATTTGATTTTCTTATAACAAAATCCAAAAGTTCTTATTCATCTTTACTAGACGTTGTTCTGTCTTAACTATGAATGTTGAAATTTATTTATTTATTAACTTGAAGTCACGTCACATCTGCTTACATAAGTTATAAAAATCAACGTTACAAAATAAATTACAAGGAAAATGCTGTCTCACTAGGTGTAAACCTGTATTTGAATTCTAATTTTTATAATTAATCAGAAAAAATATGCCAAAAATATGTAGTTCATCACATCATAATGTTCCTCGCTACTTTCATTATTTTTTCATTCAAGATAAGAACTTTATGCCGACAATCAAAAGAGAATCCGCGTAATTGGTCTAGCCGTTCACGCGTCATGCCGTAACCAAGGGATCCATTATTTTATAAATAATACCAGATTATACCCGTCTTGCTTTACGTTTTTGATTCCGATTGTCAGGCTTGATTGGTAGGTAATTAAACAGGTTCTAGTCTAGCTTCCCATCCTAAAAAATAGAGTTTTTTTAAATAGCTCTAAATATATTAAAGTTAATGCAGCAAATTGTATTTAAGAACCTTCTCCGGCATTTTTGCACGGCTCTACGCAGATTCATATCTGACGTAGCATTTGTATTTTGAGCGTGATGCTCTGACATACGATAAAATGCAAATATACAAACATTTCTGAATTATTATGTAGATAAAGGTAATATTTCGGTTACTTCAACAACGGTATGAGTTTAGTACGGTTGTCGCAAACCTACCTGTTGCGTTACTTTTTAAGCATTAAAATTATAATATTGCAAACAAGTTCTTCTGATGGGAAAGCTTGACCGAACGCTGATGATCCATATATGGCTCGAAACAAACTACGGGCACCGTATGCTGCACGAG
Source organism: Mystacides longicornis (assembly GCA_963576905.1). NCBI lineage: Eukaryota > Metazoa > Arthropoda > Insecta > Trichoptera > Leptoceridae > Mystacides > Mystacides longicornis. Next base: position 12,681,358 of record OY756429.1, read on the forward strand.
CAATAATAATAATATGATTGAACATCAATCTCAACAGAAGACGATTATTGTAATAATAATAATAAAATGATTCCTATACTGCAGTGTTGTGGTGTAAATCGAGATACCTGTAACAAGCTTATTTTATGTAAAAGTAAAATCGATCTGATTGACTTTTTTAATAACTTTAGTACATCTATAATATAAAAGAAAGTCAGGTTAGTGCGAAATCGAGATCGTCTGAACAGATTATTCCGATGTTTGATTTATTGGATTCTTCTCCACTCCGGATAACAGAATAATTAATAAAAATCGAAAAATGGATAGCAAATAATATAAAATATAATATTAATGTTAGTATGGAACGGATTTATTGACAACAACGCCATCTGTGAAAAAATCCACAACACAATTTTTATTTACCTACTTGACAACCATTGAGTTTCAAAACATTGGTATGCATATTTTTGATAGAATTTCTTTCGAGCTTTCAGAAATATTTTTTTAACATTCAAACATATTTTAAACGTAATTTTGTGTAAATTACAAATTCGAAAGCAATATTCATAGTAAGAACTACAGGACAACGGCTGTCGGGAAAGCTAGTAGTTATAGTAACTCTTTTATTTCGTTCGAGGTGTACATTTTAAGAATCCACCTCATTAACGAACTGTACAAGAATGTAGTTTTAGTAGGTAACAAGTTATTTAGCAACTAAATTACTCGCTACTCGATAAAGTGTAAACTAGGCTTTAGTTGCAGTACCTTCGCTTCGTTGAATCGATGAAAGGTTTGTGAAAAGTGATCTCCTTTATTGATTTATCCTTCAGGATAAGAACGACCCGTCCATCCCCCAACGAGCAACTTTAATATCATAATATCGCCTAGTCGTGTATCATGCAGACGAGCAAATGAGTCTACAGCTACAGTATCCCACATAGTGAGCCAAGTCGAAAGGAATATTGTAAAAGTATGTGAAACACGTTTTCTCTGCCTTAACGATTTTACCCTCGTATCTCAAACGCACGTGACGTGAATATTTTAACAGTGGAGTATCTACAACGAGGCATTACGACTAAATAACGCACTGATGATGTGCAATCTTAAAATAATATCGTTATGATGTATGGAATTTTGATTAAATCAAATTTGTACTAAGAAATACCTCATCTATGATTCCATTTTCTGTTTTTGAATTTTACCAAACCTGTTGATAATAACCTTTTATGCAAAGTGTGTTGTCCCACATAAATAAAAAAAATATATATATACAGGGTGACTGGTAATTCAATACATTCCTTGTAAGAGGTTATACTAGAGAAAATTTGCAACAATTTTGTTCCGATTAACCAGGGGTAAAATACCAGTGGTTTTCGAGTTATTTAACTTTTTAGAGTTTTTTTCAATTTTCCACCTTTTTACATAAATTTTAAAATTGTGAACAAAATACTCCATTTAGGAAAGTAAAAATATGCTTTTCCAATAGGTGAAGAATAAAGGAAAAGCTGATGTAAAAAATCGAGAAGAAAATCTTAAAAACCTCGGAAATACAACGTTTTAAAATCACAATTCGTAGTTTTTTTTTTTATTTCGATTTGTCTAACCCACTTACTCAAAAAAGTACGAGATAATACACTTGATGTACAAAACACAAGAACAACTTTCCCAATTAATAAGCTTTCAGAAAGCGTATGAATGTATTCTATTTTACCACAGTTTCGGAAAATAAATCTTATTAAACGATTAGAAGGCGCGGATTCAGTTCAACTTCGCTATACTAATGCTGGACTATCTAGTGTAGATAATCATAACGAAGCGCAGCTTTGAATTTTATTCATGTTGAAGTAAAGTCGTTTGTATGAAAACGCCTACGGCTTTATAGCACCATCTGATCGTTTAATATTGATTATTTTCCAAAACTGTAGTAAATTGGTAAACATTTTTACCTTTTCGCAAAGCTTATTAATTGGGGAAGTTTCTCCTGTGGTTTTTACGCCAAGTATATTATACTTTTTTAGAGTAACTAGCTTAGAAAAATCGAAATTAAAACTGAAAAAAACTAACTTGTGATTTAAAAACGTCATATTTATGAGGATTTTGGAATTTTCTTCTTGATTTTTTACTTCAACCATTCTTTTATTCTTTAACTATTAGAAAAATTTATTTTCACTTTCCTAAATGAAGTACTTTGTTCACAATTTTGATTTTCATGTCAAAAGGTAAAAATTGAAAAATAACTCTAAAAAGTTAAATAACTCGAAAACCACTGGTATTTTACCCCTGGTTAATGGGAACAAAATTGTTGCAAATTTTCTCTAGTATAACCCCTTACAAGGAATGTATTGAATTACCTACCAGTAATTACCAGTAAATACCAGTATAAATATATATTGTTTTCTTTTTGGATAGCTAAATGGAACTTTCGCGAGTATTAAACAGTTTCTGCGGCCGACGTCGTAATTCAGTGTTGAATTTTATTTGGAGTTTTTTGTCCGTGATCTTGTCTGCGATATTTTGCCTAATGTTTCGCCTCCTCTTCTAATGGCTCATCAGTTTGAAGTAAACGTCACTCTTGCTCTCTTCGTTTCGAACTGCGTACTGGTAGGGTGATGATGCCTCCCATATACACATTTGCAGGCAAAACATTGGGCAAAATATCATCTACAAGACCACGGTTAAAAAAAAAAACAAAATGTAATTGCAGTTATTTGAAATGTTCCTAAAAATTTTCGCATTTCGATCGATACATTTTCTTTTTAATGGCACATTTCATTCAATCAAGTGTCAAGGTATTCAAAAGTTGTTCAGGGAATTGTGTTTTAACACATTTGTATTATAATTATATGCACATTGCACATAGTTTCATAGCTTATAAATTTTTAAATGTTGTGAAACTATCAAATAGTAATTATTTTATGTTTTTTTTTTGCAGGTAAGAAGTATTCGGATCCACGGAGGCTTGTGTCAGCGCTGCAGTTTGTCAGAGACATGGATCAGTGTATTTGAAAACAAACAAAATATTTTTTTTTATTTTTATCTTATATTGCCGCATATATTTTTATTAATGAATCAGGCGATGTTTTATCTTATAATTCTATATAATGTTTTGAATTACTTTCTTATTAATGCGTTTTCACTTATATGTACATGTATATTATACAAGCGAACAATTAAAATGTATTAATTTTCATATCATTGAACTGTGCATGCTATTTTAGATATTAAGTCACTGTGATATCGCGCAACTATATCACCCCTTCACCCCGTCATATTTTTACAATGTTCACTACCAATCACTTAAGTCCGAAAGTCTCTAGAGTCATTAATTGTCATAAGGATACCTTAAAATATTTAATACACTAGGTTAAAATATATCACTCCGTGATCAATATATTTGTATGACATATTTATATATAGCAGCGTGGTATTAAATGACATTAGACGAAGTTCATGCCGTCAGTTCTAGGTGCAATATTATTATTGTCAAAAACTTAAGTATCTATAACTGGCGATATTCATTCATCACCGTCAAAAGCTATAAATTTAAATTAATCTATTAGGTATAGATATAAAAATGGTTCCCTATTTCCGTTGGTCACGGCATCATACGTAAACGAGAGATGGACCAAATCCGCTAATTGTTTTTTTGTATGTTTATTATTGTCAGGAGAAGGTTCCTAGATGAAAGAAAAAAATTCGTAAATAATTAAAAATTTAAGGGCACTTAATGTGTAGCGATTTTGACAAAATAAACTTTTCTTTTTTTTTTTTAATTTAAATTGGAGCTTGACTTAACTGTCAGTGCATCTCTTAGATTTATTTTGGTAAAATAGGTAATTGATTTATCATTAGGTATACAGATTCGAATGCAGTATTCATAGTTGGGACAAAACAACGCCTGCCGGGAAAGCTAGTAGTTAATCAGAAAGTTTTAAAATTCACATTTCTCATTACTTAAAATAATTATGGTAGATAACGAAAACATTTCAGTTTCAATAAAGGTATCCAAACAAGGCACTCTTCCCTCTTGTTATTTGAGCGTTCGCTAATGAAGTTCCCTTGAATCATTCGAAACCCACATTTTGGGACTTCATCAATTTCCTAAATTATAATTGGTTTTCGATTTTTTTTTTTTTTTTTTTCATTTTCAGTCGTCGTACATACCCACTTAACCGAAAACGTTCGAACAAACCACTACTAACTTCGTGCCCTATATGCAACATCGGTATCACGGTGGAACTCTCTTCTGAAAAAATACTTTGTAAATGGGTGCATGTTAGAGCAAAACCCTTTGACGCGAAAACAAATGAATCACAGGCATATTTTTGAATTTAGAAAAAAATCGCCATCAACGTCTTTTTGAAAAATTTATAAGGATGCAATTTTGCTGATCGAACGTAATGTAGAACTGTATTTATTTTGCAGGTCTTCTGAATAGTGGAGCCTCAAAAATATAAGATCAAATTAATAGTATCAATACTTAAATAGTATAACTGTAACGCATATTATGTCTTCATTTTATATTTTGTGTATATCGGTTGTTACCGTGGGTACTTCTCATTCAAAACTGGATGATTTTTAATAAGAAAATCATATGTTTTGAGGGTTATTCAAGGATTGGTTAAAATTAAAATCTTAATTTCTCGTCACTATACTTATTTATTTATTTATTTAATTGACTATACATAAGCAATGTTTTTTTATCATAAACATTACGCAAGATCGAGCGCAATGGAGAACTCATGTGGAATCCCTATGCCACTAAGCGGGGTGTAATCGATTTGATACATAGTCCATGTCCTCTCCAGGCTAATTTCCTTAATTGTATATCACTGTGAACCATGTATTTTTCCGTCAGCACAATAGACAAATCATTTTGAATAATTAGGTAGGTATCTATATTATTCCTTTTATTTTTATAGAAATTAGGTTATTGAAACGTGTTAATATAGATATACCTAGTATAAGTGATAAAAAAAACTGAATTATTATGTAGATGTGACACAAATCAATAATGTACACAGGCGCGTTTACACATCGTGTGCGTAATACAATGAAATACATAATAATATAGGTATGTGTGTGTGTGTGTGAAGATAATGGTCACGCGAAATAGCAATAAGACCAACCCAGTCATAAAAGTGGGATGTTTATAGTAGGCATGTAGAAATAGGATATCACACCTAATAATACAACTATGTACATGCATTGCAGTGAGTGGAAATACATTGAGAAAGAGCTACGATTTACCTTATAAGAATATTAATATAACTATAGTACAATAAAGGTCGTTGGTCCCGAAATCCATCCTCCAGTGCGCCATTAGCCCTCTTCTATCCACCCCGCTTTGTGTCTCCAATTTCTCTCTCTTTCTCTGTCTAAAGGTTTCACCGGTTTCGAAAAACTTTAGTGTCCGGCGTTCATTCAATTTGTTCTATATTATATCTTATTATTATTTTTTAACAAACAATGGAACAAGACTTTGACCTGGAACATATCCAGGTAATACTTATACTTTTGTTTTTTGAAACTTCTAAGATTGAATGAAATCGGTCGACTCTGGGAAATATTTTCCACATTCGGTGTGACTTTTCTTTTAGAATGAAGGTACCCAATCGTTTGATATATTGTCTTCATACAATATTGAAAAATAAAACCCTTATTTTATCCTACAATAAATTTTGTTTTGGTTTAAAATAAATAATCGGTTGAACATTTTTGTTTCCTAATCATTTAAAAAAACACGATAAGTATTAAATAAATTTATCTCATCACCTTCATCGGTCCCTCAATGCTGAGGCTCATCACACACCAGCTCCATTAACCTGCCCCAGAGCCTTCCTTTGGAGCCTTACTTAAAGCTTGTGTCGTGAAAGAGGAAGATGGTCATATTATTATAAATCAAAAACACGTTTTATTTTTACTGTATCGGTGTGAAGTTGGTGCATATTACTGACTTTCACTGCAAAATCCTTCATTCTCATCAGAAAGTTGCGTCAATCGTCTCAAATAATTATGTAACTACGTTAATCTTCAAATTTGTTGTCGTGAGTAACGTTGTAGAACATTTTAAAATAATTTTAAAAATGAAAAACTTTGTATGTTCTAGATAAAAAGTAGAACATACAAAGTTTTTCATTTTTTTTTTAAATTATGTAACTACGATCTATAAGCTTCAACGAAGAGTAGCTTCTATACTTGACCCTTTAAAAGACCGATGGCTCCAAAAGCAATGCTGAAATATAAAAATTATATTATTCTGTCAATTGAATCTAACACACATTATACACTACTTTTAAACTTAAATACACGTTGCACATAGGACGTTACGACACTCAAGTAGAATTACCTACCAGTATTCTACTGATTAAATTTGCTTCGTAAATGTGATTGAAAATCACAGGCGAAGAAATGAACATGGCAAATATGTAATTTACCCCTATCTGATTGGTCGAGTGTGGTCAGTAGTAATCAATAAACGAATTCGTTGAATGCGTCTATTCTCTTTGAGACAATGTATAAACCTACGATTTCCGTTCTAGCGGGCATCTTTTAGAGTAGATACTATATTACCCAGACCGTTTTAAAATAAAAAGACTATACTCATATAATATAAGCACTTTACCTTTATAAATGAAGTATTTTATAATTCTTAATTTGAAAACAAAATAATACACGTTGGCTCCCAATGTGGAACATATAGATGCCACGCCATATAGATCTTTTGCCAATTGCCAGCATCTTGCAGGCTCGCAATAGCCTGTTTTGGCGTGATTCGCCTTCTCGGGTTCTTGTAGAGAATTTTAAATATTTTTTTTTTGTTTTTTTTTTTGTAAATGTCACTCTCTTGCGGTATTGTTTTATGCTGGGTTTTTCACACAATGATAAGTTTTCCCTTAGTCGATCAAAGCAAGCGAAAACACCCTTGCATATTGCGCGATATTCTCTTATAATACACAATTTTTCTTTTTCTTGACGATTTTCAATAACAAGATGCCATATTATTGTATCTTTAATTTCAGAACAGTTATGAATCTAGGTTGGCTTTTGAAGTAGTCATCGAAGATGGGTGGAAAACTCTTTTCCTAGGAATTACAGACTACAAAAATATCAAACTCCATTTTTGTTTGTAGGCTGCTAATTCTTTTGGTTTCTTACGTTACTCGAGATTACGATTGAGTGTTCTTCTCCTTATTTCTTCATCCAGACAGTTCTTTGCAGATTTGCATTTTTTATCGATTATTCTGGTATGATATCTGATTTTGCTTTCTTTTGTACTACTACGGTTTGAAATGTGTACCTACAGCAAGTATCATAAATCGTATTTTTGAACCAGTTTCCTTCGTAACTATATAGTCTATTTAAACAGATTTTTCAGTTCTCGAGTTTCTCGCTGCTTTTCTATGTAATATTTTATAGTCCAAGCCTTTAGGGCCAGGGACGCTTTTGTTCACCTTTAGACACTGTCCGTAACAGCTGCTCTCTGGAGTAAGAACATACCTAACCGAGTAAGGTTTTCCTGATTTTGATTAGATATCATGAGAAAATTGAATTGTTTTCTATGCACTATTATTGCATCTAATATGTTATATAACTGATTCGCGGTAGCTATCTAATAGACCCTATTAGTACATTTACTTGTATTACATATTATGTTAACATCATATAAGTATGATTGCCGACAGGTAAATTCCTATTATGCCACTGTTATAATAATTAACATTCGAAATGTGGAGATGCAAAGTATCATCGTCGTTTCTGGGGTTTCTGTGAAAAGTTTTCGAATACCAACAGTTCTTCACTCAGTTAACAGTATTTTTATGAGCAAGTATGTAACCTAACGGCATGGATCGTAAGGTTACAGTTACACAAGTACATATTATTCTCAAACGCAGGGTGAACTTCACTTTATTGACCCGGTTGATTTTTTGCACCCCTGACCCATTTATGGTTCGCCCGGGAAACGACCAATCCGAAGCGGTTTCCCGTTACCTTGATGTATGCAGAGTTTTCTATCGGGGATATCTTCCTTTACATTGAACAATCGTTCTAATTGCATCCATTATCTGTAAGACAAATCATACCGGTATACCTATTAGTAGCATGCACTGTTCACGATTGTTACGAACTTTAACAAAACATTTCTATATCTCCATTAATATTTCAACCTAGCCAACATGATCTATCCGTAAATTGAAATAAAATTGTCCCTAAAATATCCTGATGGGAAATGTTTTCATGTATACAGACTAGAGAATAATTTAATAATTCCCTACCTTTACGTTCTTTTACAGACATGCTACGAAATGGAGAGGTATCTAAAAGAGGAACCAAGATTCGCAAAAAAATCATCGCCGGAACCGGAATGTTGGAAACTTCTCTCTTCACCCAGACCGGCGAGCCGCTTAGATTGGAAGCTGGAAGTTGAGCCGCTCGTGTTAAGGAGCTTAGAAGACGACCAACCGATGAAGAAAATATCACCTTATCAGATGAGCAGTAGAGACGAACAAAGATTATCGGCATGTTCTCCTTCAAAAAATAGAGAAGACAATGACTCTCCATTTAAAGTGAGGTCTGAAGATGAAGACGAAGATACAGATTCTTACGAAGAAAGTAAAGAAAGTTTATCTTTGAGACTCATAACACCAACACTGACTCCTCCATCTAGTCCAGAAAGTTTAGCCATACTTCCACCACAACCGCCTTTGGTAAGATTGCCAACACGTCCCGCTTCAGGGTTCACAAGACTAGTTTCCCAAGGAGTAGGAATACCTCCGCCTCCTCTCGTGACGCCACCCAGATCACACCCTCCTCGCCATGATTCTCCCGATTCGAAAAGGAGAATACACAAATGTCAATTTTCTGGATGCAAAAAGGTTTACACGAAAAGTTCACATCTCAAAGCTCACCAAAGAACTCACACAGGTAAATACCTGACAATAGACAATATAATGTATTCTAGTATAAATATACTAGAATACATTATATTGTCTAAATTATTTTTAAATACCTAGTGAACAATGAATCATTACAACCCCCAAATTATTTTCTGCTTAACAAAATCCAGCATTGATTGTTAACTTTATTCTTTATTTAAATCAGTTAACTTTTATATTTTTAATTTAAATGTTCATGACGAATCTTAAGCTTTTTAGTATTATACACAGTGAAATAGCAGTAAATACTCTGGAAGACTTAGGTAGTCACATTATGACAATCTCAATGGGGGAGAGTATAATTAGTAAATTAGTTAAGTTTATTTTTATACCCGCCATGTGCTCTGTTCATATAAATAAACATAAAAAGACAATTAGTTATTAAAGGAATGATCACACTCTCTTGTTGTAACTTTCCAAATTTTTATATAAGTAAGTACTAATGGTTGTTTTATTTTCAGGAGAAAAGCCATATAAGTGCTCTTGGGAAGGATGCGAGTGGCGTTTCGCACGAAGTGATGAACTGACACGACACTACAGAAAGCACACGGGAGCAAAGCCATTTAAGTGCCGTTGTTGTGAGCGCTGCTTTTCACGAAGCGACCATTTAGCTCTGCACATGAAAAGACATGTCTGAAATTCGCTATTACGACAGCACTAGCCGCTCACTAGTGCTGTCAACAACAGCACACTTGGGCAAAAGAATGTCGGCTACAGAAGATTACCTGTTCCACCTTTAACTCCAATTGCACAACCTCGAACACCTGCTAAACCCACAGAAACCATCACCAGACCTCCTGCAGATGATTCATCACTCATTCACGACGATCAAAATGTGGATGAAAATGTAACGAAACCTATTTTCGTACAAATTAACAACAATGCTCCCAGTAAGGACGTTTCAGATGAAAATGGAGCAGCCAATAATAAACTTAAAAATTCGAGTCCATCAACATGGAATGCTCAAACATTTAATTTAGATGATGTTTTGGATTTTCTTGAATCCGAGGACAGTTCATTTCAGTCTCTCAACTTTACCGACATCAACAACATTGTGACACCACCGATAACTCCTCCCGAATTATCCAATATTGTAGCTTCTAACAGCAGTGACAATAAAAACTCTTCGAGCGCTAGTGTTCAAACTGTGAATCAAAGTGATTCTATTGATAAGTCTGCAGATTCGGCGGATAAAGATATAAGCGATGAAATTAAAAACATTGAAAATAAAGAAAAACATTTAGCAGTTCCTAAACACACAATTGACAACACTTTGTTGACTCCCTTGACCATCTCTACGGAGAATAATAATACTAAATTATCAGAGGGTAACGACACTGCATCGGATCCATCATTGCAAAATAATAACCTTTATAATATTACATTGATTCATACAGCGCTTGCAAATATTCAAAACAGTGTGGAAGTTCGTGAGTCAAATTCTAATAGTGATACTAATATAAACATAATGAGTTTCCCTAAAATTTTAACGTATAAAATTGGGCCTAGTCACAATATTGCAACAACTGAAAACAGTTTGAATGTTTTAAACGTTTCTCCAAACAAAGTTTTATTTAACCAACCAACATTTGTGCAAGCAGGTACAAATATTTTAAGTTCGTGTGTGACATCCCCTGTACCTTATCAAGTCAGTGAAAAAAATATTATCAAGCTCCAGCATTCACAGAGCAGCAATGTTAATAAACTACAGCACTCGCTTGTAAATACTCAACTCTCTCCTTGTCGCATGGATTCAAACAAAATATACATAACCCACTCACCTCAGCTGATGCAGCCTACAACAACCAACATTCTGTGTTTAAGTCCATTGAGTCGACAGGCCAACATTATTCAAAATCCTATCATTACACAAACCAACCAATGTTCCTCCAACGTTAAAAACCTCAACATTTTACTAACTCCACCAATATGAGAGCTCTTTAAGAAATCAATAAGATTGAACATTGATATAATAATTTCTCACTTTCTATTGGTCTAAAAATTATCAGCTTTAAAAGAAAAATAAAAAATTGTATATGGTGACCAGGTTTTTTATAACTTTATGTACACTGTTAAAAAACTGTGTACATATTTTTTTTAACACTGCTAACCAACTGCTCTCTATGTTAAGAATTGAGTTAATTATGTAACAAGTTGATGTGTTGTTGTATTCACTGTTTGATTATATTGTAAACATATTAAAATATAATATAATGCTATAAACTGTACATTCTATCTAAAAAAGGTTACCACCCTTAGTACTTTTAGCCGACTTTCGTGTCCGAGTCTATGTAATATTATGTAGTTAGATGTAATATTAAAATATTATATTATTATATTGATGTTTAATGATTTTAGTTGCATTGTTTATGGTTTGACAAAATTTTATTTCAGAGAAAACAGATATTATTTAGTAGGTAATTGCCTAATTTATTATCCTCTAATTAGTTGCACCTAAATTTAATTCATTCTGTATATTGTGCTCTTGTTACATATTAAAACAGCAGAGTTTTGACTCTAAACCTATGGCTACATAATATGATGATATAATTTCAATTTTATTTTTATATATTATATTCAGAAGTGTATAATTTGTTATTGAAAATGTGTATACAACATGACGTATAATATTTTCAATATTACCTTGTCTGTAAAGATGTTGTCAATGTTTCAAACTAAATGACATACCATGTGGTCAAAATTAATCATAAGTTTTCAGTTCTGCAAGGATGAAACCTAGTATACTGGATATCAGTTGAATATCTTCAGGCTAGATAATACATGCCTTTGAAAACATTGTTTATTAGCATTTCTCAGAATGCTAGGAACAACATCATTACAGGCACATGTATGTACATAATATATAATTACTTTATTTAATATAATTGCCATACAGTGAAAAGCTTTTTTAAATTTAAGTAAATAGATAATAATTATATAAATGTTTATCCAAATGTTACTGTTTTTTTACCAAGTTTTAATTATTGAAAGATGTGAGATATGGTTGTCTTTAGTGAGTTACGTAATGTAATAGTAGATATGATTGCTAATGAATTAATATTATTATTATAAACTGTGACTTACTAATATTGTGATGTCAGTGTACTGGTTAATATTAGAACGAACGTTAATAAAAAAATTTACACTTTGTTAAGGTCAGTGTTGGCTATGTTCTCATTTGATATTATTGTATTGTAATATTCACTAAATAATCCCAAATAATATCTTTTAAGCCCCCAAATAGATAAGTTTTTATATTTTTGTACAAACTAAACATTGTGGTGATTCCCTTTTTTCGATTTTTTTTTTTACAATCAAGCACTATAAAAACCATGACTTTAATGTTCAATTTGAGCAGAAGCTTTTAGAGAAAGTGGATGCTTGAAATTCATTTGTAAGATATTGCTTCAAGTGAAAAATAAGTGTATGTGATTATAAAATATTAAGGAGAAAATGCTTCCAAGTGTATTATTATGATTACAATATAATATATTGTATGTACATAACAATATCAAAATATTCTTTATAATGGTGGGAATTAATGAAATTATATGCATAAGTCAATATATAAACAAAATATTGTGCCAATTTAATTTAAATTTGGTAGGGATTTGATATAATGTAATATCTTTTAGGACATGTTTATTATGTATCATAATAGCCAACCACTGACCAAAATGTATGTAGATTGCACATGTTTTTATATTGGTGTTAACAAAGTTTTAACAATATAATAAATTATTATATAGTTACAAAACTATCAAACAAAAGTGTATAATGTACTTTAATATACATACATTGATGTTTACAATTATTATTATTATTGTGTGTAATTCATGTTATAGATGTGATAATTTACCATTCTGTATTACAGTAGAAAATATTCACTTATATTATTTTTATGATGAAAAAAAATCATGTTTATGAAGTAAATATTCTACTTCTGGTGGTACACCAATAATGTTCAGTATCAATGCTAATGATTATTAGTTATTCTACCTCTTAATAATTGTGTTATGCTACATGTTATAAAAATATTCCACTGTTACATATTGTGTTCTGTGTTAGTGTTACCAAAATACTATTAAATACTACTTTCAATTTAAAACATCTCCTGAAACGTGGACTTATAACCAAAGATCGAATTCCAAGGGATCTCTTAGGGCATATTCGCGCTGATGGACGGCATTTTTAGCATCTAGAATCTAGTAGATTAAAATGTGGTAACCACAAGTAAAAAAAAATGATACGTCACTAGCCTCTCCTCTAGGCGCTAAGTAAGCCGTCCGCAGTTCAAAAATGACCTTATAGCTTACCCTTTATCTTTACATCTGTGCCACTGTATACGCTATATGTTGTACACAGCTAAAATTATTCATTTAAAAAGCACACTTGATAAATATTCTGTTTAGATGTTGCATTTTCTCTGCTGTTTGCGCTGCTTAAGTGGCTAGTAAATGAGCTGTTTTTAATAAGTTTAGTCATGATTTTCGTATGGGATACATCTTTGACTATGAATTTTTAATTAAAAATTTGAGTAACATTAAAAGTTCCCAAATGTAATGTTGTTTGAATGTGTCAAAGTATTAAAATTAAAGACTGGCTCTAGGGAGCATTTCGTTTTTCGAGGACTTTATATAGTCACCTTCCACCCTGGGTTCATTGTAAGCGTACATTGTTCATGTAATTTTTACATACCTGTATTATAAATTATGTTAATATTATTTCATTGATCATTAATGATAAATTATTGTAAGTGTTTTTATTTTATCTACAGATTATTTTATTGTGTATGCACAAAATAATTATAATTTATTATTAATCATTACAAATTTATAAAATTAAAATTATTGTTTCGTGTCATGAGAGATAATAAAACTTCATTAAAAGTTGAAATGTAAAATTAATTTAAATAAATTGTAATAAAATATAATATGTAGATAGATTAAAATATATATTATGTTTAATGTTTCGCGAATAGTATTAAATGCTATTTTACTTTCTTTCGGTACTCTGTGTGAGAAGAATTGAGGGGAAAACAAGCGAAATCCATGAACACTATTTTTTAGACAAATGATCTTTTAGTTCAAAACTTCATTTTTTTATATGGTCACCTCTTCTGTTTAAAACTGCCATGGTAAACCGTAAAACCTACAAATTGTCATTTTAATTACATATATTTTTACAATAATAGTACCTACTGCTCGTTTTTTTCTCTGTTCTTCTTTTGTTTCAGTCAAGTTGAATCTTTGAACACTAACAGTACTAATAGAAGTTGTATTACACCTCTTGGAAAAAGTTTGTTCAAAGCTTCAAGATATTAACTCGAAACATGAGTCCTAAAATTAAGCAAAATCTTAGATTATTGTTATTTACCTATATTGAGGTTATAAAATATACAGAAATGTACCCAAGGTTTACCATATAAAATACAAAAAATATTGTTGTTAAATCTTGTATCAATACTTTTAATCAAAATGATCTTTTCATAAATTCCTTGTACACATTTAAATAAATTTATATACTCTGATGTCTTTTTGTTAAATTAAACAAAAACACAAAGAATAATATTATTGACCTGTGATTCAAACAGTTAAGAGTTACGTCTGAGTACACAATCGTTTGCACAAATAAATTATGTGTTATGGCTTTCTATTTTTCGTAATTTTGGAAATAGCTACATACCTATAATTTATTTAGAAAAAAATTTTAAGCTTTAAAAGCAAGATTGACACAATGAATTTTTTTTTTTGCTTCAAGCAAAATACAATGAAATTTTTTATTAAAATGGTGCATGTACAGCAAAAATTTTATTTTTCCTTTATGAATTTTTTTTGACAAAATAGTAATGTGTAGTAATTTGACAAAGTAACAATTTGAACATTTAAAACTCATTTAAAAAATTCCAAAAAACCTTTACAACCAAACTCGTCAGCTTATGATAATCTAGACCCTGAAATACAAATCTCTTAAAACTGCTGTGAAAAACTAATTCAGTGGAATTCATTAATTTTTGACTTTTTATATTCTACCTGCAAGATGGCGCAGAATGGAGGTTGTAGTTTGTATTCTATATAACTTTTTGTAATAATCAGATATTTAAGTATACCAACGTATTTTTAAAATGCTATCCATGAGAATATTTTTGAGTCAATTATGAAAATTTATATCTCGCAAGTGGTGGCCATTTTCTGCTCGGCATATCAAGGCTTTTTCCAAAATATTTTATTGCGGGATGGTTTTTGACTCATAAACAATAAACTTTTTCTTATAAGTATCCTCAATGGAGCTGGTAAATGCGGATATCACCTGTCACAAATTAATGTTTCCAAATGTTTATTTAAAAAATAAAGTTCGACAATTTAGACTTGTTGAATATTGATCCATTTCAATTTACCCTAGTCTTTACAAAATAATGTAAATATTTTTTTTTTTAAATTATAGGAATTGAAACCACGACCCCATTCTGCACCACCCGGTTAAACAAAACAATATGACGAAATTACCCAATAATTTCTCCCCTTACCACACTTACAAAAAATAAGAGTTCTCATTGTCAACATTCATATAAAAGTTTATCATTTAAGTATGAGCAACGAACAACTATTGAATGATGTCAAATGTTTCTTATTTTTTTACCTATTTATTCTGATCTCTGCTTCATGTGCTTCAAGCTACCTATATATTTACATTGAGATGATTTCTAAAGCGTTCATAACTAGTCCCTAATATGTAACTTATTTTACATGGTGGTTATGTTATTTTTCCAATATGAAAAATAAAATGCCGCACTAGGGATCTCCCTTGACAAAAACAACTAGACAAAATCACAAATACTATCACCACCCCATTTGTAAAACAAGAATCAGATAATAACTAATCCAGAACCTAAAATATCACATTAATTTTAATATCTAAACCAAACATCACACATTAGTTTTTGACATTTATCCATACAAAATGTTTCTTATTCATTACGAAAGATACCTATTCATTAAATATACCTAATAAAAATTCAAATAATTTTTTTAATCAAAAATAATTAAAAATTTTCCCTTATTAATTTTTATGTTTGATGATGATATGACATGCCTCAAATATAAAGCACAAAATCATTTAAGTACCTATATAAAAACATGAAAAACAAAAGGGTTGTTTTGCAATGCATTTATTTAAAAAACGTAAGTACATCAAAGTATGAAATAATATTTTTATGTACAATGCAAAATATTTATTAATAAATACTTATAATTACTTATATAGTATTTTTGTTTTATAATATTAAATGTGTAATTTTTATATGTTGATATAATCACAATATATTTTTATTATGTTATGCTTTTGTGTGACACAACAATTTGATGTTACATTATATTATTAGCTTTAAAATGATTTAATATTTCTCTAAAATTGTTGCAATTCCATTCAGAAATGTGTCAAGGCGCACATGGAAGCTTAAATTCATTGGTCAATTATTATTGGTGAGCTGCAACATATGAATTTATATGAAAGAGCTGGCATGAAAACTATCACAATCGGCCGATTAAATAATCTGTATTCATATGTTGTAGCTCACTGATAAAAATGATAATAATTGGCCTATGAATTTAAGCTTCCATGTGCGCCTAGACTAAGTGGAGAAAATTGCACTTTTCTTTTTACATCACTGTTATCTACTTTATTTACATCCAACCAAAATTTTATAAATAGAATGTGGAGCTCAAACAGAAATTCAATAAATTATGAACATAGAATTACCTACTTTCAAAAAAAACATTTGATCTGATCTGATATATGAAATTATATTTATCGTGGTGAAATCATTCATTTTTAAATTTCAATAAATATCTACGAATCACTAAATTTTATCTGTGCTTTTATATTTCTAAAAGAAATAAGCACAAGGTTGTACCTACAAAACGAGAGGAAAATTTGATGTTTTATAACAAACTATTAACTTAAATTCCAACATTCCTTTGAAATTAATTTTTCATAATCCAAGCATTTATACTTTGAGTACGTTTATTTTTGAAAGTTTAATATAACTATGTAATATTCCAGAATACTAAGAAGTATCCTTTTGAGACTTTGTGATATCTATTTTTTTTTATTTTCGGTTCATTTCTTAAGTATTTTCTTTTTACATTATAACAATATTCCAATTTGGTTATACGCTTTTCATGTTTATTTTTAAACTCAACATAAATATGCTTTTTGATTAATGTTAAATTTTATTATTATAAAAAGAAAAAATATATCCCTACTTAAGTATCATCACTGATTGTGCATCACCTTCAAACTGGTCAGATGTTACATGTTACTTATAAAATAATAATACTATTGATAGGTATAATGAAATATACCATTGTAAATACAATTGTTTTAGGAATAAATGAAACCCACCAATGGGTAAACGAATAGAATATAACTAATTACCCTTGTACATTTTTAGGAGTTACCCTTAATCTGAATGTATTGATATATTAATAACTAAGAAAATGCCTTGACAACATTATTTTCATCAGCATAATAATTAAAAAAAAACAGTTGTGGACTTTAATCTACAAATTTTCGGTTAATTTTATGTCCATGTAAGGATTAAATCACTAAAATTTTTAGTAACTAGCCTTTTATTGCCAATCTAAGAGCTCGGGGCCACAATAACATTTCTACGAAGTTAATGAAAATCACTGTAAGAAAAGGTTGGACAGTGAACATAATGAATAATCATTGGGACTGACTGAGTATTGGATGGCTCGTCAAATCAATTGGTTCATGTAGTTAGTTCTATTCATCAATTTGGGACCAACTACCCATAAACTTCGAAAATATATTGAAAGGCGAGACTGAAAAATTTCATATAAAACACAAATATACCATGGAACTTTTTTATCGTAGTTACATGGAGATCATTGACTTATTGATAAAACACTTCAGATTTAAGTATTAAGGTACAAAAATATTAGTGCCTGCATGTGTCTAATTTATTAATCTTTATTTATTATTAGTTGTATTCACATAACATTATGTTAACATTAAAAATAAAATGTTTTATTTACATACAAAACTTTTTTATCATGTTTTTATCTTTTTAACAACAACTTTGTTTTTTTTTCATAATTTTAATGTACTCTTCTGGTAACAATATTTTGTAAGAATTTTTTTCTGATTATGCATGTAAACTCCTTGAGATTTAGTTATTTTATAATTGTTTTTGTTTTCTCCTTGTTATAAGTTATATCAATAAGATTTTGATCTAATAATGAATTAATTTTGAGGGCATTATTGAATTTAGATGATTCTTTTAAAATTTATTTATAGCATACATGGAAATGTGCGTACGAAGATTTTGTTTATAATGATAATGTTTGTATGAATATGTAAATATTAATTTAATTATTGAATTGAATACTTCAAGTTCTTTAAAAAAATATGAAGTCTGTATTCATTATAAATACTAGTCATATTTTTTTTTGCTTTTTCTAAAGATTACTTATAATTTCTAATTCTACTTTAGTAAGTTCATAAAACAACCCTTTATGTCGTATATTTTTTTATTTATTAATAATTTCTTTATTATTTTTATTTCATTTCCAATATTGGGATCAAATATTAACATTTTAATTTTCTATATACCTAATGTAATATATTTACTTAATATTATATTTTTTCTTTTTTTATTTGAATAAATGTATCGAGATTTTTTAAATATTTTTTTTTATTTTTCCTCACTACACATCAATTTCACAAACACACTATATACGTCTTACATCGTTTGATATAGGTAGTAATAGTTATGTTCCAAGAGAATTGAGTTTTTGATTCTCTTCATCTTATTCATTCGTTTTTGTTTTTTTTTTCCATCTAATTTTTAAAGGATATTTGTTTATTTAACACTACATCATTGTAGTAAATTTTTTATGGAGATAATAACTGAAAATTTGGCTACGATTAGACACGATAACGAAGAACACAACACATTTTATTGTGGTGATGGAAATACTGTTGCAAGCATATTTAGATAATGAGAATTTTTTATATTATTCGTGATAGATATGTGTCAATAAAATAATTGAAATACTACAGCTTTTTTGCCAAGCAGAATTGATATTTGAAATTCAACAACATGAATTAATTAACTATGTACATATTGTAAATTTTATTTCTACATAGAAATTTATTTCAAGCTTTTAAAATAAATGGAATCCATAATAATCTTGATTCAAATGGTCAAAAGTAAAAAAAGTGCTCATTAAAATCAAATTCTAATAAAATAAATCTAAAACCTTTTGAAAAGAAGTCCAATTTCGTTTGTTCTTAAATGTTTTAAAATTTATTCAATACATTTTGACTGGTTTCTTAATCTTAGTATAATAATTGCACAAATGATACCATAGCGAGAGGAACATTTATAGGTTCAAAGACTCCGGGTGTGCCAGACACCAAAGCGTTTAAAACCATTGGATACAAGATAGATTGCCCCTGGTGTTCACATATCTTAATTTTCTGGTAAACAATTATTTTTATGTCAACATTTACTGATGAAATTTACTATGCGAAAAAAAAAACACCTTGATAATAGGTACAATCGTCAACTGCTTGTAAATCTATTAAAACAAAATAAATTCCAGTTCAACAATGCTTCATTTCAACTATAAAACATTCATTTTCTTGCTATAAAACATTCTCCAAAAACCTTCCTGATAATATGTAAACACCAAATTCAATGGATGCATCGACTATAGTCTTAAAAAATGTTCATGAAATTAGGATTATAAAATATATTATACTTACACGGGAAAACAGGGAGACTTCAAAAACTCTCCTTATATAGTGGAGAGCTGCATAACAGATACTACAATTAAACCATGCATTGTTTTAATTGAAATCCATGGATGTCTTAAATTTACTATGTGTCATCAGCTTTACAAATCGATGAATCGGCTTTATTCATGTAAATAAAACTTTTTGTGCAAAAAAAAATTAACTCTCCTTTAAGTTTTTATAGAGCGTAAATTATTTGCCATTCTAGAATCAAAATAACTACCTACTACAGAACTTAATGTGAATACTTGAATTTTATTGCCAAATTATTCGCTTATAATGACATGTGGATTAATTAATGTGATAACTTGCATTGTAATTTGTGTTCATGCTCATTTCAAATAATAAATGTGATGTTCCTGTTGGAATATTATTAGTGATGTTTTATTGAAGTTCTTTTTAGATCTACATCATATTAGCAGAAACTCTCTTCTTTAATGTATTCAAGCTGTACATTACAAAGGACCGGTTTAAGGAGTTAGAGATCTCTTACTATAACTTTCAATGCTAAGTTTGTTTCTTTAGTAATAGAATAACGCGAAGAAGTAGAAATATCCTATTATGTGGATCTTTCCAAGGAAACTGCCCAGAATCATCAAGATATAGACAATACTTTAATATAAATAAATTAACACCTTTCTAATAAAAATGAAGTGGTTAGTAGACCAGTGGTATCAGTAGGCGCCTTTGGTATGTACAGCATACTAAAGGTCGTGGGTTTGAATCCAGGTGCCGATCATTTCCACTTTCACAACATACACTTTGCTCTATATCAAAGATGACGAAAGTGTATTTGTTTTCACTTCGGGTATGCCCAGATTCATCATAATATACATTATTTACTCATACTGTAAATTTGAAACAGGATTTCAAAAAAAAATTTAAATAAAACAACACTGAATAGACGGACCAGGTATTAAACAACCTGAGATTTTTTTGTGAATAAGTCAGCCTTTAACAATCAAAGTCAGTAGCCTAATTTTCTATGTCTGCGCCTTGACTTCTGGACTCATGATAATACATTAATTATAAATTAATACTTTTCCAAAAAAAAAGACTCATTCGCCAGGGACACTATGTAGGTAGGTATTGCTATTACGGTTAGAGCGGAATGCCCAATTTCTATGGGTATGAAAGAAATAAGTAGGTATTTACACATAAAAAATCAATAAAAATATTACTGGGAATAAAAACCAAGGAACTCCAAAGTTCAGAAGTCTGTGCCTAGACAATTATTAGCTACCAAAGTTTAAATGAAAAGAAGTAAAATGCTAAAAGAAATACTTGCATGATCCACAAATAAGGTAAATACCAAAAAAGTGGATAATAGATACCTTATCATGATTGTGTTCGTGTGAGTGGTATCGCATGTGAGGGTGTGTGTGCATGCATGTGTGAGTAGTTTGAATATCTGATTTGTTAATATTCCCAGTTAATTTTATTTTATTTAAGTCAAAGCATGCACATGAATTCTTGGGTTAACTGATGTCTATGGTTCAGCACAGGAGCAAAAGATAAAAAATTATAAGTAGTACTGCCCCAGAACAGATTTATCTAGTGTGGCAGCTCTCGTTAGAGAGTATGTGTTCTGTGTGTGGCAGTATATTCCATCTAAATAACATGGATTATATTTATGTATTGCCTATAATTGTGTCATTGTCATGGTGCTTATAGTGTGCCAAATTGTATGTTTATTTTTTTGGAATAAAAATCATTTCATTTCAGTAATATACCTATGTAAAACAATAAAATTTAAGATGGAAATTGAAATCTGTACAGAGAAAATATACAATTTAACACTTGGATTGTGCCCTTAAATTTAGTCTATAGAAAAATGTACTATTAACAGTTTTCAAAACGAAATTTTAGTTTTGCACATCTTTTACTGATGTTTTATTATAATAATTATTGTTGGCGAACTATCTTGAACAGGAGTTTGGGGAAAAAGGATGGACAATTGAGACACCAAAAGCCTGTTTCTTTCTGAAAAATACTTCCTGTTGCACCGAGAACCAGAATGTCTTCAGTAGAGATCCATGATTGTTGATGTTTGTGACTTATCCAACCAAGTATTGGTGACTCGTTTTTGAACAAAATACCACATAATTTTGAGTTATCAGTAACTTGATATGATGTATAAGGGTGCATTTATACCAAACTAACATAGACCCAGAGCTGGAAAATAAGAATATATTTTCTTGATCTTCGAAGAAAGAACTATCATCGCCCGTTAAATAGTTGCTGCTTGTTAATGTTTCTATGGTGTCCAATATCAACGATTAACAAAATATAGTCTTGGTAAAAAAAGTCTTTGTTCACGCACTCAGGGGAAGCATAGAATAATAATATCGTACAATGATTCATGATATACAACATCACTGCATTCAAACTATTTGTGATGATTTTTTTAGGCCATCACTACTTTTTCTTCCCCACAACGCTTTCTTACTTTCATAATCTTTCTCTTTTAATCCAAAATATGACATTTAATTTTGAAATTTTGTGTTCCCAATGTCGCAATCTAGTATGAGGATGAAGCAATCGAAAGTCCATCAAAAATAGTGAAAATATTCCCTTCATCTATTGTATCACTTATGAAAAATAAGTGTCTCTTTTATTAATCATGAAGCATAGTTTGTTATGAGCGATGTGGCGCAACTATGCATTTTTACATTTGTTTATTATGGGGGGTCCAGACGTCCAAGGCTTATTTTTTGCACCTTTTCTGACCTTTTGGATTTTAATGATGTGTAAATACAAAATTACAAGTGATAACAGATATACCAACATATTATTTCAAAGTCGGGACCATTTTTATTCAAATTACTTACTGCCTCTTTCCATCGTAGTTTTACAGTCCAAATGCAAATATTTCCAGGGCAGTCAGGACATTATCACAATATTAATGGCAAAATGTTTCCACTTGTGCCCATTTGTGAGCCCCATAAGATAAAAAATACAAGTATTAAAAGTTGGTTTCACAAATGCATGTAAAATAAATTAACACAAAATTTTAGTTTTATACATTTTATTTAACACTACCAGGACAATCTCTTAGTTAATAGTAGAGAATAACAGAATAAATAAGTGAAAAGTTTTGAATTAGTCTTTGAAAAAATATGTAGTGTTTTTTATGTTTCATTACAACAACAAAAATCAAAACTTAACTTTTTAATTAACTTTACAATGGACACAATATTACTTCACTTGGCGACAAACCTAAAATTTAATATCCATCAGATATCAATTTGTTTTTAAACAAAACCTATCTATTTAGTATTTAACTTAACTGTTTTGGGAAGTCTGCGTACTAAGAAAATTTTTACATCTTTGACAATTGTAGACATAATTATTATGAGCATACAAAATAACTTATACCTTGCATTCATTCAATATGTTTACATTAAAACCAACAATCAATTCTTATTGAAAAATAATGAAACTGCTTAATGGTATGTAAGTAGCTTTGAACTTCAATATTTTATTCATATTGTTAAGACCAAGATCCACATATACAGTTTTTTCCTACAATTTCGTCTCTTTTTAGAATATCCAAAGTTTAAATACCCTGTTAGACCTATAAGTCTCATTATTTATGAATAATCAAACATATTTTTTTCTAAAGGTGACATTAGAAATCTGTTTAAATTACTCATTGATGAAAATTTCTTCCGTCTCTGTATACTAACAATATAAAAGTCTATATGGAGTAAGACAAAACTATTCCACAAAACTGTATTTGTAAGTAATAAAACTATAAACGTTAACAATTTTTTTTCATTACAATTATTCCATCGCACTAGAAAACTATTCACAGATCCAATTCCAGTAAGAATAAATTTACTACATGACCTAGGATACTAGAAGAATAGACTTTAAAAATATGCAAGTATTTGAAAATAGAACAAACAACCTTTCACCGAACACAGCCCATTGCGCTGCTTTACAAAAACATAAGGGAATATATGGCTTCCTTTTCAGAGACATATTTTATAAGGAGATACCGCCTACTATATTGTAGTACATGTAATTCGATGATAGGATCGAGAGTGATAGCATTATGCTAGTCTATATAATTTTTAAGGGTCTCCTTCTTTACATATCGTTTCAAACATGTCGTTTGTTGCTAGTTTGATAAATAAACTTTATATATATTTTAAAATGACATACTTCATTGAAACAAACTATGAGGTGATAGGTAGGTTCAGTCGACAGTTTTTGTACGTATAGCGTACTGGAGGTCGTGGGTTTGAATTTCGGTGGTGTGGACTATTTCCACTTTCTGTGAGTTTGTGTTCACTTTGAATGGTTGAACCTACTTATTTGTCGCCCTTCATCAAATACTGCAGAGCTATATATCCATTGTTTCATTAGTTACTTGTCATCAATTTGCGGCCCAAGTTACAATGCTCTATAATATAACTGACATACATTTATGTGGACAATAATAAAAAATTACAGCCGGAGTCAATATTAAGAAATCAAAAGCATTTCCTTTGCGAAATTTTCAAAGCTTTTAACAAATATAAAACATGAACTTGTTGAGTTAGTGGGTGGAAACCTCAGTTTGTAGCTTGCTATTAGCACAAATAATTCCTTTAAGACGGTGTGTGCAGTACAAAAAATTCAATTTTCCTCCATATTGTGTGTCGTAAATATAATTATACAAATGTTTACTATAAAGAAATAATAAAAGCAATAAATGAAATTTTCTCATGATATTTTAACAAAAAGTTTACTAAGTTATTGAAATTTACTTACATAATATACAAATACATATCTACAATAATAATTACATTAAGTTTAACAAAATATCACAGTGTCAAAATATAAATTGGAAATGTGAAAACCTTTCCAATTAATACTTCATTCAAATATAAAAATGGTGTATTACACACTTAGTTTACATTAGCGAATAATTAAGATATTACAAAGCAAATAATTAAATACTTACTCAAATATATTGAAAAATGAAACTTAATATTATAATTTAAATTAAGAGATAAGTTAGTTACTTGACAAAGGAAAAAAATCACATCAACATCAAAGCTGGCATGCCATACAATTTACCAATTTATGATACATAGCATGTTTCATTTTCAAAGATATCAAACAGTCAAATTTGGATCGTCACTCTAACCACCTAAAATACAGCTGATCAGCAAAAAATCACAAAACACTGTCAAGGCAAGTGTATTGTGCAAGACCTTGGAACCATTAAATGGTAGTTGATGATTGAATTCTTTTATTTTTAATAACAAATAAATTTGTTTCATTCAACTTTTCATTGGCATGCAAGTTGTCACACAATATCTTCACTCTCCAAACCATTATTTGGAGTATGTCAAAATAAAACATGTCATGCTAAATAAACTCTTATCTCTTTCTTAATTAAGCATAATGGTGTTAGTATAATTAATTAAACTAAAAAAAAATCTACAAATGAGTGTTAATATAAGGAGCAAATAACTTTGACCTTCCAGATTATGCAAGATTAAATAGAATGATTGGACTCGCTACGCCATATCCTTCAAATATTAGGATCATTTTATTAAAAAATATATATATAGTCAAAAGCTATTGAACTAGAGTTGATTATACACAACCACTAGTCTTAATGCAATTAACTCATTAGCTTCAAATACAATATTATAATTAACACTTTATATACATCCTAGTATTCCCTTCTAAACTATCAATGTTTCAAGCCCGCCATTCACGATCACTCCAAATTAATGCAATCCAACTGTTGTAATCCGTCTGGGTTTTTTTTTCCAGGACCAAGTCTTTAAAACTGAAGATCAAGCGAGGCAATGACACGGGCCACGTCCACTCGAGTTTCCTCATAGATGAGCCATTAGAGTGATGAACGAATGACATGACATGATTGGATACCCAACTCAATCATTCATTTGGTTTTTTTTACTCAGGGTATTGTGATCGTGAATGGCGGGCTTTAGTCGTTCCGGGTCATCCATCAATCATGTGAGCTTGAAAAACTGGGGATTGAGGGTTTGAAAAAAATCATAACAGAGGTGGAGGGGGGTGTTATGAGAATATCTTGTGTATTTTATTATTTTGAGAGGGAGGGAGGGTGCTTAGTCTGAAACCTCACCATGTATCACCGGTACATAGGGGTGGTTGAAAAGTTGTCAAAAATCATTACATAATCAACGGACAATCCTTCATTTCCTGTAGTTTGGAAAACGAGTAAAGCATATTGAAGGAAGTTTATAAATAAATATTATTAACAGTTGCTGGCCTGCCAGAACACACCCCGTTTTCTGATACAATTTTTACACCTCAACTAACTGGCTGAAATTTCCAATTATAATATCAATAAACATTAAAAAATAAAGAATGACAATGATTCATCACTTAAATCAGGGAAATAAAAATTAATAAATATTTATAAAAACTCTAGCATGTAAAAAGTTAAGAATATTAGTTGAATCTTTCTTCCATTGTGTTGAAAAATAATTTATAAAAAATAATATATAAAAATAATATATAAAAAAATGCATGTAAAAAAGTAAGGAATATTTGAATAATCATTCTTCAGGTATGTTGAAAACAATTGATACATAAAAACATGCATGTAAAAAGTAATGAATATTCATACCTAATATAATCTTTCTTCTGGTTGTTGAAAAATAATTGATATAAGTATTATTATAAAAACATGATGTCTTGTTAATGCAATTCATGTAAAGTACAAAAATGTCCCTAATGTTTCATTGTAACTCAATCTACAAGTTTAACAAAATTGATATGTATGTACCAACATTTTTACATCGCAAACATTAAAAATACTATGTCTAATTGCATTGCTTGAAATATTACAAGATATCAGTCCCCTTGTTATGTAGTAACAACACACCCCATAGAAAATTCAATAATAGACAACAAACTTACAATCATTATATAAATAATACAGCATTCTGTTTGTTAAAAAGAAAATAAAAAAAAAACAATAATTAATAATTCTTTTCTTTGCCTTTTGATTTGAAATGACTAGTAATTATTTTTTGAAAACTACTTAGTAAAAAAAAATAATTGTTCAAACAAAAAAAAAAGTATTCAAACTTAGAAATTTAACTTTGGTGAATGTCATCAAAATCAACAAAAAACAAATGATTATTTGAGTTATAGTATTATTTTGTTTGTACTTAATATATTGACATTGTTTAGTAGCATACATAGGCGTAATTATTAACATACATATTAAAAAATATTAGACATCATTCAACATTTCGGCATAGTAATGTCGAGCACTAAGATAGTCTAATAAGCACTTCGGTAACGGAAGAGTATGTAATAAATCTCTCCGGACATACTTTAGTATCACAAATCTGCACATGTGCTGTAAGCTTTGTACCCTCTTGAACCTTGATACAGGGTAAAGCAGTTGTACTCTAATTGGTCCTAGTACGGGACGTAAATTCAGGAAAAATAGGTACCGTCCGCTTCTCGATGTTTCTACTGCATTCTCTATGAATTCTACTATAGTCTGAGCTTTGAACATCTGGCTTCCAAAACAAAAACTATCTGTAAGAAAAGAAAAGAACTGATTGGAACACAAATCACTACAATATCAAAATTATTCTGAAGTTTAAAGATTTTTGAAAACAAAATATTCCGTGGTTCTTCAAATCATTGAGAAATGCCTAAATAAAATTTGACATTTTAATCTCTCTAAATCCGTGACTTTGAAACAAATGATGCCTTCTTGAATATTTGAAAAACCACTGAATAAAAACCTAACATAAAACAAAATGTTCGCAGCTGTCGCTTGCAATATTACATAATAAATACAATCTTGACTTGAATATGCCAATGTTAAGAAAAATCTCATTTTATTGGATAGTGGACGGTCTAATGAGAAATCAAATCAAGATTGAATTATTAGAAAATATTACCAATTGAATTGAAAATTTCCAACCATATTAGTAATATTCACCGGCCTTGATATAAAATAAAACATTAATGTGAATTCATACCCTGGTCATGTTCGATTCTAACATGTCTCATCCCATTTAATTTAAATGTAAGAGTGAATATATAATGATCATCACTGCTGTCTCTAACAATAAACGATCCATCAGGCTCATCAGAGAGTATTTTTTCAGCAGTTTCTACCGATACTGGACCCCAATACCAGCCATACTACAAAGGTAAAGTAGAAAAAAAGGGATAAATAAGTCTGGATCACAAATACATGGTTTTCATTCAGTAAGTTAAGCATAACATATACTATAACTGCAACTTACATCTTTTACTTTTTGAAGAGACGAAGCAAAATCCATGGGTGTATCTTCTTGCTTGATGATTGGTGAACTTTGTGGCAATGGTGGTAATGCCCTATTGACAGGCGGGGGAGCCACACACTTGTAACCACTCCTATTATTTTCATTCCTCTTCAAACCAAAAAAATTGCACAATGTTTGTTTTAAGTTTAACGACAGCCCTTTCACTGGAGATTTTTTGGACCTTACCCTCTTGCCAAATTCATCTTTAACTCCTTCCGCATTATTGCTAACACTACTTATACTATTACTAACTTTTGTTTTATCCCTGTTGCATTTTTTAGATCTAATATTACTCGTGATAAAATTATTTTTTTTATTGTTACTATTATTAGCATTTTTTTGAAAATTGTTATTATTGCTACAGTCGTTATTGGTATTTTCTTGTTTTGAAATTCCATCCAAGTTGCCCTCTAAAGAACTATATTTAAAACTATTATTATTAACAATTGTATTAATCCCAGATTTACTCTTTGTAGATTTTTTGATTGTCCTACTTATTGTATCCGATTCGCTAGAGCTAGAATAAAGTTTTTGAAGGTACTTTTGTACTTCTGGTAATGTCATGTGCATTGGCTCAGAATCATGTGAAATACTAACAGCTGATATACACTTTTTACTCATAGATGTACTGGGTACACTGTGCCTTTTAACTTGCATATCCGATGTCATATTTGATGACTGAGGGTTGCATCCTCTTGGTTTGCTTGTAGAATATCTTTGTATGATCTGTTTACTCCGACTTCTTCTATACAAATGTTGAGGTTTGGATGTTGATGAATCATTTAACGGTTTTATAACATCGAAAGGTATTGCATATATATCACTGTCAAATGGAACATTGTACATATCTGCAATATCTGATGCTGTCAATGTATCATGCGATATGGCCTGTGTTATAAAACTTGTGTCATCAGCATGTGACTGAGTTGCCAATGAACTCTGACTACTACACAGTCTTGTCTCTCCTCTCTTATATCTTTTATCTTCATCTTTCATACCTGCTCTTCCAATTATTGGACTGTCCTAAAATTTAAAAAAAAAACCTTAAACCATATCATAAAATGCGGAGAAAATAAACCAAACAAAATGCTTAATGAACATTCAAAGCAATGTAAGAGAAATTAAGAAAAAAGAAATTAAGCACCATTCTTCTTTTGTAACCTGGTACACTGAGCGGTCTGTACCAGGTTGTAAAGAAAGAATGACGAATTTTAGATGTTAGTAGTTGGGCCCCTCATTGAAAAAAAAAACTTAAATATTACTGATAGATGGAATGTTTAAAAAAAATGACAAAAACTCCGCAAGTAGGAATAGATACGTACACTCATTATACGTAGGGCCAATAATTCAAGTCACTCTTAAATGCAAGAAAATATCTATTCTCGAGAAAATAATATTGAAACAAAACTTAAATTGATAGATTTATAAAAAAAAATTCACAAACAACACAATATTTAATACTTCAATAAATTTTATTGTTAATATTGAGCTGAATATTTTACACTGTTTTAAACTAGCTCAGTAGATTTAATGCATAACTATGACTCAACATACAAACGAGTGGTGGAGATTTATCACAAAGACTGTAAAGTTTTCTATGTCACATTGCATCATCAGCACTGTACGTGTTTAAATGAAGAAAAAGGTTATCAACGTGACCGATATAAATAAATGCTTATCAAAAACAAGTATAACAATCTGCTACGCCTGCATAAATTGTAAGATAGAATGTGTCTAAAAACAGATGAATTTTTCCAAGGCAAAAAGTATCCCATCGAATAGACCTTGAGATGGACTCAATAGACCTTGGAATTTTGGACAACGGACATTCTGATAAAAATATCAGGGCCGAAGTCAAAGAATAATGTCTGAAAAAGTGAAAGGCAAAACTAAAAAACATGCATAAGATTAAGATAAAAAGCCAGTAAGCCCATAGGCAGAAAACCAAGACAGCGGCTAATGGGCAACGACACTAAAAACCTGGGCGTGCTGGGTAAATGAGATCAGTGGCACTCACTTACCTATGGAAAGGACTTCGAGAACATTGTTCAGGAGGCCAAAACTCATGCTGCAGTTGTACAGACATCGGAAGCAACTAAGTAAAGTGTCGAATTGGGGATGATTATTTTATTCTAAGGATGAAGTTTTGCCACCGCGTTAGTGGATATTGGCAATCAAGCTTCAATACAAAATATCAGTGTTTAGGCATTGACACACTGGTTATATTGACTTCATAAATTCATCAGAAATTAGGCCCCTCCAACAATAATACTCAGAGGTCCCTATGTATGTACAAAGATAAGATTTTCGTGTTCCCAAAATGTTAAAGTAAAATTGAGTACCTTTATGGGATGATATATAACGATTTATAGGACAATCAACCAATTGATGACCCTTCTCTATGACTGTTGTCCAACAGGTTTTGCTACTTGTATGTTAAAAAACAAACAACAATGGAAGAAGACAAAAACATATCCATTGATTCACTAACACTTTGAGTGAGCACAGATTCATTTAAAAAAAAAAAAAAACATTAAAATTATTTAAAAAGTAAAAAGATGGAAGAACGAATAAAGTGCATCAGAAAATTGAGCAGAAGAGTACACCATGTTAGGGTTCGTTCAAGTATTGCGTAATTTAGGGGAAGGGGTTGACCAAAAAACTTTAAGGCATGTTTCAAGAGATGGGGGCCAATAACCTCAAAAAATTGTGTTAAATAATATTTAAACGGCCTTTTAGAGTTTATACAACCTTAAATTTGGAGTCTTACAAAATAAAAACTGACCTGGAATTGAGGAGGTGGTTCAATTGCGGGCATGTTAATCTTGGTAGGGCCCTTCTTAACTGTATTAAAATTGTCACCACACATTCTTTCAGACATATCTTGTAGATCTGATAAAGATAATGATTTCTCATCATAATCACTCTCTTGTAACTGAAATAAAAATTAAAAAATATTGCATTTCTGGAAAAAGGCCGTGGAACTTATTGAACTAAGTATGTTTTGTGAGACATGTTTTTTTGAATTTTTCATTTCTCACTTTATTCCCCTAATATTTTTATGGCATCTTGGTAAGGTGAAGACTAAGTGAAGAAAAATCATAACAAGTAGTTTATTAACGTCAGTAACAATCAAAAAATAATTTTATAATCAATACATAACTGTCAGTAGGTTTGCTTGGATTAACTTACGGCCGGTTTTATAAAAAATAAAGGAGACTTTTAACTCCCTTTAAAAAATAACGGGTTTCACAACAACAGAACGACATTTAAAACCGACTTTTAGCTAAAGTACGTTATTGATTATTATTTTTAGTTAAAGTCGACTTTAGTGAGTTCAAATTTTTACCACCAGAGTTCATAGAAAATTTCGTGGCGCTTTCTCTGTCACAAAGATAAACATTTTGTATGCGGTGACACTGTGGACAAAAATGACTAAAATGGGCGGAAAACAGCAAAACGGGAAGAATATTATTGTTTAAAGACTTTGTTTACTAATTCATAAACCATAATAATAAATTAACACAAAAAACGGCACTTTGATGCTCTATTGAGAAATGAAATTGACAGATCAACAGTAATTCCGCGAAAATATTAGTAAACAACCTATGTTTTCCATAGATTTCCATGGTAACACTACCAACTGCTACCAACTTTAAAATATTTTTTTGACATTTAAAATTTTAGCTGGAATATTTTTTATGAAACGCGTCAGCTTAAAGGAGTGTTTAAATTTTAAAAGGAGCTTTAACTAAAGTGTTCTTTTGAAGCTTTTTATGAAACCAGCTGTTAATAAAGGTCTCTAGCTGCTAAAGTATGAATGTATATTTATTCAACCGTTCCTTAAATTCTAAAATTGTCATTGAATAACCAATGATAAATTTAATGATAAGCATGAATAGACGATAAGCAAAATAATTATTCTTTGAGAAAAAAGATGTATAAAGAAAAATATGTGAATGGAGATTGTAGCAAGGTTTGTATCTGTAAAATCCGAACATCAATGATATTATGTATGAAGAAAGAATAACAAAAAGAATCTATAAATCTGAAAAAATGGGTGCACGGAGACATGGCCAACATAGAATGATGTGGACCGATGGTATCAGTGGCATCTTAGGGTAGTTTACACCAAACGAATATAGAGCCATAGCTAAGAATAAATCATTATTTTTATCGTTTATATTGACAGTAAGCAAGAACTAGAACTCTGGCGCGCATAATCTGTCATCGCGTACTGCTTAGTTCTTGGTGTAAATTCTTGCTTGTTGTTTGGTTGCTGTCAATATCGGCGATCAAGAGGGAATGCTCTATTTCTAGCTCTGACTCAGTGTTTGTAGGAAGGCCAAGTCAAGAGTGTAAGGATCAGGAGAAAATGTATATTGAACATTATGTTATTAGATGAAGCAAAAGAGGTTTGTCTGGAAAACAATGAATGGAAATCCATTCCGATGGTAGAAAAAAATTGAAATACTTACCTCAGAGGCAATATGTAACCATCCACTAACAGAATCACTTGATATGGATCCACTTGTTATAATAAGGCCACTATCTTCACTTAAAAGTGGGGCTTCAGAATGTCCAGAGAATGATGGTGGTGAATCCATTTCCTCTTCACCTAAGGATTATGTAAAAATACATTATCTACATATTAATTCAGTTATTTTACATAATAATTCAGTTATGTATTTTGGTATGTGAAAATACAGCTGATGATATGTCAAATATTATTCTGAGCAGACCCGTGCAAAACCTCTGGAAGTATTCTTAAATACAGTTTACAACATTTCCTTTAACACATTATGTACTTAAAGCTTTAAAAAAATCTATCTTTTTATAATTTTTATTGAAGTATTTATGTTAACACAAATAGCCATCTTTTGAAAACAAATTTAATCATGAAGTGGTTTTGTAGACTAGCGGTTACAATGCCGGCTTTCATACTGATTCGTATCGGAGGTCGTGGGTTCGATCCCAGGTGCCGACCATCTTCCTCTTTCACGACACAAGCTTTAAGTAGCTTACTGTGAAAGAGTCAAAGAGTGTTGTGTTCATTTTGAGTGAGCACAGATTCATTTATAAAAAAAAAAATGTAAATATTGCACGAAATCATAGTAGGTATTGCAGTATGAAAATTTTATTCATTCTCTTTTTAAAAATTGAGACTGATCAAGAACAATAATAAGGCGAAGGTTACAAAATATATATGTACCATAAAGTAATACTTTATAAAGCTCAGTATGTATAAACATCCGAAGATTATAGGTAATTCCTATTTGGGGAGCGTTCAAGTATTACGTAACGCAAAAAGGGGGGGAGGGGTTATTAACAAAGAGCGTTACAATGCATCTCGGGGGGGGGGGGGGGGGGGGTCAAAAAATACTTGAACGGTCCCTTATTCTACAAGTTTTCATTTTTAGTGAACGGGGTAAAAAAGCTAGTTCATAATAATATGCATTTCGGGCATTTATCTCTGTCCAATCTATACAGCTTGTCAAATTTATTATTACCATTATCATTACTGGCTTATACTTTAAGATAAATGTCACCAATATTGTGGTTATATTATTCAAGTTGAGGTATAATATCAATCATTGTTTGAAATTATAGATACAAGTAATAAATCCTCACAGATGTCTAAAATAATCATTTTAAATCATGCAGACCGCATTCAGGATTTTTCAGTGAAACTAGCATTCCCGATAGACGTTTTCCTACCTTTAGTGTGAATATTAAATTCAAATTTGTATAATGATAAATTAATGACTTATTTTAACTAACCTATCGTCGCTTATCGAACAACACCGCCCAAGGGGGCGTTCAAGTATTACGTAACGCAATTTTTGAAGATTTTTTACCCTCCTTCCCCCCCATGTAACGCGCCGTAACGTTTTCCTGTACCCCCGGATGATCTCCGGACACCTTACGTTCCACGAACAGGCAACAATCCACTAGCTTCCACTCTATATTATACCATTCGAAACGAACTGTGGCACCAGAAGATTTTGAATACACTTTTGCCGCTTCTGTAGCACTAAACAATGTTGGTGAGTCTCCAAAAGTTGTTTTTCTTTGAATTTTCTTTCATTGAATAAATAAATGAATTACTAAGGATGTAAGATGATTTTAAAGTTTGACGCTGATGTAATTTGTCAATAATAATTATATTACGAAATAAGGTGATGTAATCCCAACTTTACATTGCCTTATGGGTGTAAAGCATGCTCTTTCATAATACATACCATAGGTACATTAGATGAAAGTCGCACAGCATGCCATGGAAAGATGTATGATCAGAAGAAGGGTATTTCAATAAGATACCCCATCAGAAATACTGATATCCGAAGCTGCACACGAGTCAGCGATGTGGGTGATAAAATTGCCAAGCTCAAATGGAAGTAATCTGGTCATGTATCTATTACTTGGAGTCGACGAACCATAGATTACGAGACCAACCGACTGGAGGCAAAAGACTGGCCGTAGAAGTGTAGATAGACAGATGACGAGGTGGAGTGACGACATCATACGTGCCGTCAGGTCCAGATGACCAGAGACAGGGAATAGTGACACGAACAGGCCTATGTCCTGCAGTGGACGAGCAAAGGTGTAATTTTATAAGGTGACAAAAGAACCAATTGAGTACATATAAACGCAACATAAGATAAAAAAGGGAATGAAAGTTGAAGGTTAAAGATGTAACGGAAAGGCGAAAGATAGACGAAAGAATGGTAAAACATGGTGTCCATAAGCCTGCTTGAAGCATGAAACCTCCATGAATCTCTTCGAGTAGTAAGAAATCGAACTACAGCTAAGTGATGAACAATGAAAGCTCTTGTTTTGGAAGACCATGAATTCTTAACATAGACTTTTCATATTCTCGTGTGAACCAAATTCGACCGTCATAGAAAGCCGAGCTTAATAATGCTCGTAGATGAAAGGTTCATGGATACTTTGACTTTAAATTGGATAGTTGTTGCTATGTGCCTAATTATTTATGGTTTTAAATTTAAAAATAACAATATAATATTGAAATTATTACTGTTTCCGAGTGGTTCGTTCATTAGAATATTGTAATTCAACACCGCCTAAGTCTATAAAATATTTGTGTAATACCGCCCAAGTCAGTTTAAACCTATAATTAACTGAAAAAACATAAATATTAACAATTAGTAGTATTACTCATTCAAAATTATAATAAATTGAACTAAAAAAAATAAATAAACACTTAAATTCACCAAAATAGGCAGTTTTTTCACTTTCCTGAAAAGTTGGTAAAAACGACTTGAGCGGTGATGTTCGATAAGCGACGCTATGTAATTCCGACTTATGCAACAAACAACTGACAGATGTTAAATGCCACTAAGAAGGGTAACATGTGTCATGTCTTTGATTTTAATTTTTAAATGTTCCGCACAACTTTCTAAAATTTTTCTTCCATCTGACAATAGCAAATATAACCAAAAAAAATATCTAAAAATTGATATTAGAACTGAGTGATACCTCCATGGGGTATGATGTGTGACGTTTGTGTACCCGTCTATTTCATACAACAGAGCTCACACCACTACATAGATAGCTTGTGTATGCGTGGCCCACATGAAAGCTTCGCATAGGCTGTGATAGTCATTCATTTAGGGCTCTTCTTATATAGATAGGTATTTGTTGAATTCAAGTAAAAGGCCGAGAAGAATGAGGTTTAAATTAAAGTAATATGTAATTTTGGAGTTGACTGTTAAGAATATTGTGTTATATTCTATAGATTATTTCACATAGGTAGATGGTAGAAAAAGTTGCAGCATAACAAGAGGATCAAATATGGCAAGACCAAGATTTCAACAGATGACATGACAGTAGGATGCTTTGCACTGTGTTCAAATCATATTCTAAAAAAGGGGTATATTAAAGACACCCTCAGCAATTACTAGAGATGATTGGTCAATGGGTTCAAAATAATTGCGTTCACTCTTAATAAGTACCTACTGTTGTATTCAACTACATACAGTGATGACTCAACTTCTAGAAGGAAGAACAACAGGGGTATAAGCTTTTAATAAATGAACGTACAAACAACGTACGGAACAATTAACGTAACATTTGTGTTATTTGTTGCAAGCATGTATCCATCAAATACGTTTGAAAAGCAAGAATCAATATTTTTGAGTAAGTACTAATAAGTTCGTTAAAACACCCTGAACGCAAATTTATGTCAAAAATATTTTCCTATGATCCAAATTTCATGCAATAAACCAAAGATTGTACATTTTTACATTGTACAAAATTAAATTTAAGGAAAACAAATGACTTCATAAAAACGTCAAAATGAAGTCATCGAACGCTTTAATAATTGGGTATGTATATGCTAATAATTAATCCAATTCCAATTTTTACGGAAAATGCATTTGAAATAATTTAAATTGATAACATTATGATGGGTATTTAATCCAGTATACGAAACGACATTAACAATTAAAAACTTACGTAGCTCTCAGACAGTCGCCATGTTTAATTCCAAAACACAATGCAGTCTTTGACACAATCGTACACAGATGTTAAAGATTATCTATGAAAATGTACTTCTATGAATTTGTAATAAGAAAAAAGAGCGCCGTTTTGATGCAAACTTTCACACCTATAATAGATCATTAATGAAAGCCTCATTAAAGGTCACGTGGATTTTGAAATTTGCTTGATGGACATTGGAAAACCAATAGTTTTTAAGTGTGTTTATCGGGTCAAGGATTCGCTTCTTTCCAAATTGTCTTCTAGATCTATTTATAAATCGCTTACAAAACTTAAGCATTCACGTAACTTCTCTGTTTGGGTGGAATAGAACGTCCATTTTTGTACTTACATATAGATTCACAGAAATCCATATTCTAATAACATAACAAAATTTTGCTAGTCTCTAATAATGTTAAATAAACATAAAATAATAAAACAATGTACATAGGTAATTAAAAAACGAAAACACTTATTTAAAACAATATTAATATACATACATACATTCTCCCTTGAGGCCCCCCGCACACCGCAAGCCAGCCCGGAGGAGACCAATCCATGAAACCAACCCCCTAGTCTGATCGATGCAACCAAACCAAAAAGTCGGTCCTACACAAATCAAGTCTGCCGCGGACCTCCCCCAAACCAATCCACAATACAGGGGCATAAGCCCCATTAAGGAGTATAGGGAGGCACAAGAGCTATGTCTCGTGCCTTTGCTGACCTGTTGGGGTTTAAGTTTAATATACCTACCTTTTTTACGGTTACCACATTTCACAAAAATATTATGGTGTAAAATATTAAGAAACTGGATGACTACCCCTTAGTAAATACGTTTGGGTGTGGAGCACATTTTTGTAAATGCCCATTTAATATTATTTATTTATTTATTCATTGTACGGCTTAAGAGCCTTTTTTTAAATTGGCTCTTAAGCCTTTTTTTAAATTGGCTCTTAAGCCGTACAATTATGTATCCTATCTAGTCAATTTATCATGATTTTTTAAAATTATCCAATTCAAACTCCCTTTACGCGCCACATAGGGGCACAGGGAGGCAACAAAGCTCTCAATTGCGCAATGTTAATGACCTCCCACACCATGTCCAAATTCCTCAGCTCTGCTTCGAAGGAGCGGAACACAGTATGAAACGGTCTTCCTCGTCTTCGGAACCCTGATGGGAGGAAGAACAACGCTCTCTTCGGCCAACTGTCATTCGGCATCCTTAACACATGTCCCAGCCAAGTCCATCTCCTCCCCATAATGGTAGAAGTGATGAGCTCACGCTGGGTGCGCCGGCGTATAGCGTCATTAAGGCTGTTAGCACACCTCCGCCGCGAATCGTGGCACACGGAACTGCAGAAAGCGAAATCGCAGGTAGTGTTAGTACACTAGCGGGTAAACGGGTAGCGAAAGAGAAAAATGCACATAAGTAAGTATTCTATGGTTATGTTTTGTTGGGAAATATAAATAATTAAAACCACAATATTATTTCACATTTCATATATCTGCTTCGTGTGCCGTATCAGGTCACCCCGACGTTGGCGATCACTTCGGCGAAAGCTTCCCTGTCTTGCGCTACCCGGAACAACTCTTCCACGCTTCTTATTCCGGTCCAGTCTCGAACATTTCGCAGCCAAGCCATCTGCCTTCTCCCAACCCCTCTGCTCCTCTCAATCTTCCCCTTCATAATTAGCTGGAGTAAGGTGTATTTATCACCCCACAGCACATGACCCAGATATGAGATCTTACGCGTTTTAATTGTCATGAGTAGCTCACGGTCAACTCCGGCTCTGCGCAGGACCTCTGAGTTTGTAACTGAGACGATGTAATTATGCAGCCAAGGTATTTAAAACGATCCACTTTCTCAACACATTTCCCTTTGAGCATCGAGCATCAGAGATGGTCCAGAGTAATTCAACCTGCCAAATTACATCCATTTTGTTTTTTCAATGTTAATTGATAGACCCAAATCCTCTCCGGCAACATAGATACCATGCAGGAGTTCTTGAAGATCGTCGAGACTTTCCGCGAGGATAACGGTGTCATCTGCGTATCTAATATTGGATATCAACTCGCCATTTATCTTCACTCCTTTGGTAGAGTTTGCTAGGGCTCTTTGGAAAACCTTGTTGGAGTACAGGTTGAACAGTAAGGGTGACAAGATGCAGCCCTGACGGACTCCACGCTGAATGTCTACGGCTTCTGAACATTGTCCATCAAACCGAATCTCAGCTGTTTGGAACCAGTAAAGATTCCGAATGAAGTTTATATCTTTTCCGTCAATGCTACATTCCTCCAGCATTCTGATAAGCTCGTGGTGTTTCACTCTGTCAAATGCTTTCTCATAGTCGATGAAACATGCAAACACATCCCTTCGTTGATCCCGGCACTTTTGAAGTAATACATTCATTGAGAAAAGAGCCTCTCTGGTTCCAAAAGCATTTCTGAAACCAAATTGTGAAGCATCAAGGTCAAGTTCGCATTTGTTTCTTATTCTTGCATGTATTATTTTCAGAAATAATTTTAATACATGGCTCATCAGACTTATGAGGCGGTAGTCGCTACATCTTTTGGGACGTTGCTTTTTTGGTAGAGTGATAAATGTTGATTTCAACCAGTCCTGGGGTATTATTCC
Organism: Mystacides longicornis; assembly: GCA_963576905.1. NCBI lineage: Eukaryota > Metazoa > Arthropoda > Insecta > Trichoptera > Leptoceridae > Mystacides > Mystacides longicornis. The sequence continues at coordinate 12,720,540 of OY756429.1, forward strand.
GGTGTCGTATATCTGATTAAACAACCTTAGCAGGTGGTCAATGTTGTCTTCATTGACGAGCTTGACAATCTCAATAGGAATTTCATCTGGGCCACAAGCTTTATTATTATCAGATGTTTGGATGGCGTGCATAATCTCGGTCTTAAGTATACATGGACCTTCTAGTTCTGAAGCAAGTGAGTTTGTTGGTCTTGTGTCTTTAAAAAGTTCCGCAATATATTTTTCCCATGTTCTAAGGATTTCCATTTCATCGGAAATTATTTGGTTATTGTTGTCTATTAGACATGTGGATTGTACACTAGAACTCGTGTTAGATAAAGACTTAATTTTTCTGTGTAGACCGCATAAATCATGACGGCGGTTTAGCCCTTCAAGCTCCTCGCACTCTCTACGCATCCAATTTTCTTTAGCCTTCTTGATTTCCCTCTTGATGATCCTTTGGAAGTGTTTGTATTTGTTGTTATCATTTTTAACCTTCCTTCGCTCCTCCATGAGACCTAGTATGTGATCCGTCATCCAATTCTGTTTCTTTACTGTATTATTGGTTCTCAATCTGGAATCACACACATCGCTTAGCACAGACTTAAAATTGCTCCATTGTGCTTCAAATGATGTACCTGAATTACCCGTTGTTATAACATTACTGAGTTTGTTGTTTATCTCAGCGGCGATAGAGTTTCTAACCACATTGGATTCCAGTTGTCTAAGATCAATACTTCTTTTATTTTTGGAAATGCGAATGCATTTTAACTTCAATGATATGTCTGCCACTAGAGGATTATGATCTGATCCAATGTCCGCACCCGGGTATGTGGTGACTCGTTTTATTGAGTTCCTAAATCTATTATTCACCAGTATGTAGTCGATTTGGTTTCTAACTGTTCCCAGAGCGCCATCCTGTGGTGATTTCCATGTGTATAGTCTCCTCTTAGGGAGCTTAAACCATGTATTTGAGATAACTAGGTTATTATCCAGACAGAATTCAAACAGTCTGTCACCTCTAGAATTGCTCTGCCCCAAACCAAATTCGCCAACAATGTTTTCGCGACGTCCTTCACCAAGCTTTGCGTTGAAGTCACCAATAATCATAATAACATCCTCAGATTTTAGCCCCCTGATGGTGCGAGTGAGGGACTCATAAAATTCTTCCACATCATCATCGTAACGTGTCTCAGCATTTGGTGCGTAAATTTGCACGATATTTATGTTGAGTGGTTGACCATGAAATTGAAGCAACATAATTCTATCAGACACCGGAACAAAGTTCTTCACATATCTTACATACTCTTTTAGGACCAGTATGGCAACACCATTTCTACGATATCTATCATTTGGGTCACTTCCTGAGTAGTATAAGTTCCCACTGTCATGATGATGTATTCCTGCACACATCCACCTGCCCAGTCTCTTTGCCTCCTATGCTGTGTTGTCCAGCTTGCCGACAGCATAAAGGCTTCTAACGTTCCACGTGCCTATTCTTATCTCAGAATTCACCATTTTGAGCCGGGAGATTCTTCGCACCCCCTGCCCATCAAAGGCCTGCCCGGGAATAGGGGCCGTGGTTTTTGGTTTTCTCGCCATAGTGATTTGCTGGGAAAAGATAACCAGAGTGGTATCCCGTTGCCTTCTCTGGTGGATTTTCTGTTAGGGTTACCTTCCCTTAGCTGGGTGGACCTGGTTTTGAGGCGCCAGGCACTCGCCTTGCATCCTCTCTCTATCTGCTACGATCTTTTCAAGGCCGCATTGCCCGAGGTTCGCGGCAAGGACGCTAGAGAGTAGGACTAATCAGTAGTACTGCTGATGACATGCAGTTTGGCGTTACACAGTATTTTGTAAATCTGCATCTTCCAGCTAGTTGGAGACCACTGTGACCCTACTGAAAATTTGAACCCCTATTTCATAATATATATTTTTAAATATTACAACATTAACAACGTTTTTACTTACAATTTAGAAAATATGCACATCCAACTTCTGCAAACCATCCCACAACAAAACGCAATTAACGTTTTCCATCTGTGATTTCTATGGAAAACATGACGTTCGCTTCCTTCGGATTTTACTCACAGTTCAAAAAGTGGATACTCGCGGCGCTAGTAGTTCAAAAATAAAATGTCACTCCTTGCAAGGAAAAGATTTTTGACAAAACCCTTCTAAGTGAATATGTTTCAACCTAACAGAGTGTAGTGTTATCATTCGGGGAGGTGTCCGAAGAGGTATGGGGGGTTCCACCCCCCAAATTCCCCTTAAAAACTAAGTTCCAACCTTAACCTAACCTATTCAAATCGTAATGTTATCATTCGAGGATGTTGAATCCCTAATCCCTTGGTCGTTATCTGCGGCCTGCGGGCCGCATGCGGCCCGCGACGCGGCGAGCGATTTCAAAAGATAAAGCTTACCAAAATCGACGAAGTTAATTAAATAGATAACGGGGATCGAAAATACGTAAAATTCATAATATTTTAAATAAAATTACATGAATAACATTTGTATTTCTAATAAAAATCTTTAATATAACGTAGTTAGGTGTCACTATTTTTTCAATTTACATACATATATACGAGGAGAGTTCAAAGTATTCTCGGTATGGGTGAAAGAAAAGACAGAAAAATAGAAGGAAAAGGCAGAAAAATCTGAAATAATTTTACTATTTTACATAATATAATATGGTCTTTTTCAACCCTAAGGCCCCTCGCGGACTAGACAGTCTGGCAGCGCAGCCATGCATGGCTGCGGCAGCCAGTTATAGCAGCCAATCAACGACTTTTCGAGATCCTTACGTCGCGTCGAGCGATATGGACTTGAAAAACTTATTATTGTTTACCTATCTCGTAAAAAACGTAAAACAAAAAAAAGACACTGGATTCATCCTCTTTTTCTAGAAAGGCACTCAAAAGGCTTATTCTAAACTTATTTCAAAGATGTTTGCGCATTCCCAGACCGGTTTTGAATGTATTCTGTAATCTTCTGATGTTATATCCCAAATTTCTTTAGGACTTTCAATTTCCCGAATAAATTTCTCTGTATCGAAAGACATTTTTTGAAAAAGTTCGGAGCCCAAAATACATCTGACTGCTTCAATTAGTGCGCGGAGACTGACGAACAGACGAAAGACACAATACATTCGCCTACACATGCTCTCGCTGCGCGCAGCCAGCTGGCTGCCGTGCAAGCAGACGCTGCCGCAGCCGGGAAATTGTGGCTGCCTAGTGCGCGGGCTCCCATACAACGTCATATGTTTTACTAGCTAGCAATGGCTGCGCAGCCAGGCTGCCTAGTGTGCGACAGCCTAATGCGCTTTATAAAAAGCCAATTTCTTTCTTTGTGTTTCGTATGGCATTTTTTTTTTGTTGTTTTTGGCCACCTTACTCTTCTAAGTCGGAAAATAGCTTTCCAATAATATTTATTTCCCTGTTTCGGGAACGAAAATTGTCGGCAGGTACCAGAGCTAGACTTTAATGTTGTTGATTGAAATTTTAGAAACCATAGTATCGAATACCAGCCTTTGGCTGGTATTCGATACGCACGCCAATCGAATCGGCGCGTTGTCGTCGAGGAGCAAGGCATTGCTAAACTACTGCGGTAATACTTTGGCTTATTTTGAAATAGTTAATAAGCACAAACTCTTTCGAGTCCTAGAATGCTGTTGTAAGGAGATTTTCGACTGTTTTATTGACTTTGAACTACTTAGGAGGGATTTCTTTACTCACTGTATTGCCTCACGTTTCTCTCAGGAGCATAATGACAAAATCTGTACCACTAGAATAAGTTTTCCTTGATCGAATATCGAAACGATAATCGAAAGTTTCGAAAAAATTCCATACAAAAATGATCGAATGATTCGATCGCTTGATTTTCAACCACTATTTGCACGCTAATAAGCGCTTATTAGCGTGCAAATAGCTTTCGATTAAACTCGTACTAGCCCCACAGTTTTCATTACCAGTAATAATGCGAACAAAAAAAAACTTCTAGAATTTTCACCACAGAGCTTCAAACTCTCCATAGAAAATTCAATTCGCGTTTGTTACTGCGGTAGTGTGACGATTTGTGGTAGGTACCCATCTTTCACCAGACTTTTTTACGTGTTCCACAAAGTCATGAACTATTGAGTGTAGAGGTGGGCATTATAACGAAAGCTGATAAAAAATATTCGATAAAAAAAATAACCTCTCTAACGTTATTCATATTAAACCTTATTCGTTATTCGTAAGCTGTGAAAATAAGTCTAACAAAAATAATATCTCAAAAAAAAATAGTTTGCACCTTCAAAATAAATTAGTTTCCGCCTTTAAGTAACGTGACTGTTTAAAATATTAAACTATTATTTTGCAACTCTAGATATCCGCCTGTTTAAAATATTAAACTATTATTTTGCACCTCTAGATATCCGCCTGTTTAAAATATTAAACTATTATTTTGCACCTCTAGATATCAGCCTGTTTAAAATATTATTTTGCGCCTTTACGTTATTCCTATAACGTGGCTGTTTAATAATAGGTCTGTGTATATCACCGGCACTCTGTCGTGTCCTTGCCCACTGCATGGGTACAAAAGAAAGTGAGTGGGTAGGTAGGTAGCTACCTATGTCAGTGTGTGTTCCTTGACACGTAATACATAGATAATATAATACTGTAATAACGTAATATTTATTTATTTATTTATTTTATTCAATATACGGCTTAGGAGCCTTTTTTTACAATAACATAATAATATAATAAATCACAAATACACAAACACTATCAAAACATATTTACAGAGGTAGGCATACATATGTAAAACATCTTGTTGCATCCAACACAACGTTGTTCCTCATGCAAAAATACAAAACAGTGAATACAAGCATAAAGGTAACAACAATCAACTCGCAGCAAATTTAGTCGCTGTGCACCAGCAATAAGCAAGTATATTATACTATCTATGGTAATAAGTAGGTTTAAACATTGCACTAAATATCCACAAACAATACAGCTATACAGTGCCCATGTACCCGCACACCCGTGCAGTGATGAGTACAGTATGAATGCGCACAGGCAGACACACCGACACACACAGACAGCACAGTACGACCCACGTACGACCCCATAGTAGCGGTACAGCGCTGCAGAACCAAAATGAGATTTCTCAATTATATATATAAAATAGTAAAATAATTAAAATACATACTCAGTTGGTACAAATAAGAACATATTATGACACCGATTACAAAAATAAGCTCATTCATCACTCAGTTACTTTTTCCATTTTTAAAATATTCAAGCGAAACAAGAACACAAACACGGATAATTTACAACGCTCTGAGTTCTTCAGGAACTCCAACATAGGTTATTAAACCTATAAATACAGAATATTAATACAGTAAGAACATCCGACAACGACAACAACCTCCGCAAGAAACTACATTATTGTACATATTATACAGAAAAAAAAAAAAAATTAATGGTGACTAAAATGTATCTCTGAGATGGTCCCTAAGAGCTGACATGCTAACATTGAAAGCATCTACATTATTTAAATATTCGTTACCCAGTCGATGCAATCGAGGTATCACTGTATTTCTAATGTAGTTTGTTGAATTAGTGTGGTTGTTGCAATGAAACAGCCGATGTCCCCGAGTACACCGCCCAGGCACTGCGTAAGTTATTAGTTCTGTTAAATCAGGGCTGTCAAAATGACTATTCACGATTTTATACAATAAAATTATATCATTCATGATTCGCCTATCGGATAAACTATCTATTTGAAGATACGCCTGTAAGTAATCGTAATTTAACTCATCTCTTGGTATGCCCAATTTGAAATTGATAAAGCGCAAAAATTTATGCTGAACGCGTTCTATACTGTTGATATGGACATTGTAAGACGGCGACCATATGGGAGTGTTATATTCCAGCTGACTTCGTACCAACGATGTGTACAACAGCCCAATAGCATGAACATTTTGGAAATCAGTTACAGTACGGAGCACAAACCCCAGCGTCCTCATTGCCCTGGCTGTCATATCTTCAATATGGTTAATAAATGACATTTTATCATCAAAAGTAATCCCCAAGTCACGCATTTCCGTAGCCCCGGCGAGTTCTTTACCATCCAGTGAATAAATAAAATCCACAGTTTTTCGCAATCTGCCAAATCTTACATAGCTGCACTTATTTACATTTAAAAACAATTTATTTTTGCGACACCAATCGTTCAGTTTATAAAGGTTATTTTGTACTACGCAACTGTCTTCGGCAGTCTCAATTTTCTTAAACAACTTAATGTCGTCCGCAAACATCAAAAATTCAACATTATCCAACTCAAACGCAACATCATTGACAAAAATGAGAAACAAGATCGGTCCAAAATGGCTCCCCTGGGGCAAGCCGCTTGTTGCATTAAAATTAGGGGAAATACTGTTATTAATCTTTACCCGCAAAGTACGACCGCTCAGGTAACTGGAAAACCACTTCAGCTGTTGTGAATAAATTTGAATTTGAATATTGGAGGGAACTTGTATTTAAACTGAGATATTCTATTGGTCGGCCATCTTTGTTTTTAGACCAATAAGAACTACATTTTATCTTTAATTTGATTGCTATAAAATTGTCACACTTGTTCTCTGTTAAAATCACGTTGAGTTGAGATTAATAAAACCAAAAATTATAAAACAGTTTAAGCTTTTATTTTAATAAAAACCTTAACAGGTTATGTGCCCAGATAACGTCTATTGTAAAAATAAAAGCAGTGGTATTAAAAAAAAACGTGAGTAAAATCTAAAAACTCTAAAATAGTGCGGTGAGTGAAAATCATTTTTTTGTCACAAATTTCTAAGTGAAATAAAAACATTTTTCTAAAACCATGTCTTCAAATCAAGCCGATGATGTCTCACATATTGACAAACTGAGCGGAGTTGACAATTTCCATATATGGAAATTACAAATCGACATAATTTTTCAATCTGCTGGTCTCGATGAGTTTGCCTCGGGAAATATAAAACAGGAGAACTTGACTGTAGACAAGGATAAAAAAGAGTTCATTCAAAAGGATGCTCGAGCTAAAAAAACGATAATAGCCTCGGTCAGTAAAACCGTGTTGTGTCACATATTACACTGTAAAACATCAAAGGAAATGATGGATAAAATAATCAAGGTTTATGATAGACAAAATGAAGACCAAGTGAACGAACTTTTACAAAAATTTTATGCTCATAACTTCGACACATCGCATGATATGGCTCATAATATCAGTACTATCCAAAATATAGCTTTTCGCTTGACAGCTTTAAAACAGAATATAACAGATGAGATGATTATATCCAAAATTCTTGCTATTTTACCTCCTGAATATGCAACATTTCGTACAGCTTGGGGTTCTGTATCTAAAAATGATCGCACAGTGGATAACCTTGTGACTCGACTCTTTGCTGAAGAAAATAATATTGGAAAACCTAAAAACAGTGATATTGTTGCCTTTCAAATATCTAAACAAAAAAGGACTTACCTAAAGAAAAACGAAAATTCCTATGTATGTTATAAATGCAAACAACCTGGCCATTTCAAAAATTCATGTCCAATGCAGAAAACAACATATTATGATACATATGATTCTGTAGAAAAATGCAGATACTGCAAGAAGACTAATCACAAGTCAGAAAGATGTTATTTTCGTTTTAAAAATGAGAAAAGAGCAATAAATGCAAAAGACAAAGTCGCATACTTAACTCAAAGATCAAGAAATAGCAATACCGATGAACTGAAATTTTATGTAGACAGTGGATCATCTTCTCATATGACAAATCAACCATCAATATTATCAAACTTTAAAATTGAACATGACGAAGTAAAAATTGCAAAGAAATATCAGTCCCTATCTACTACTGGTGTTGGAAATTTAGATGCCAAAGAATGTATTCTTAAAAATGTAATACTTGCTCCTTCTCTTGACAGCAATCTCATATCAGTTGGAGCCATAACTGAAAATGGTGGTCAAGTACTTTTTACCAAAGAAAAAGTTGTAATCTCTAAAAATGACCATGTTCTACAAGGTGAAAGACAAGCAAATGGTTTGTATATTTTAAAACTTACTCCAGATGCTCCTAAAAAACTAACATGTTTCCAAGCACAAAATGAAAGAAAGAAAGATGCTTGGTATTGGCATAGAACTCTTGGACATCTCAGCTATAAAAATTTAAAACAACTTAACAAGGAAAATAATTTAGGAATAACTGAGACTGACTTTAAAATCTCAGAAAATACATGTGAAATTTGTCTGAAGGCAAAACAGACTCGTTTTCCATTTCCTACAGAACGCACCAGAGGAACACGACCTCTAGAAATTATCCATACAGACATATGCCAAATTGAAAAACCTACATGGGATGGATATACATACATTTTAACATTTCAAGATGATTACACATGTTTCAAACAAATTTATTTGTTGAAAAGAAAGTCTGATACTACTGAAACTCTGAAACAATATGTATCAGAAGTGGAGTCAAAATGGACTTTGCCTGTGTATAAAATTCGTGCTGATAATGGGGGAGAATTTTCCAATGAAAACTTGTTAAATTGGGCAAAATCCAGAGGAACCATATTTGATTTCACAATACCATATACGCCTCAATTAAATGGTAAAGCCGAACGACTCAATCGTTCATTAATGGATAAAACCAGAGCACTTCTTTATGATTCACATTTACCTGCTGACATGTGGGGAGAATGCTCCAGAGTTGCATGCTACATATTGAATAGATGTCTAACACAAAGCCTACCAGATTTAAAAACCCCCTATGAGATGTGGTTTGGGAAGAAACCTGACTACAATAAAATGCACCTTTTTGGATGCACAGCTCATGCTAAAAATCTTACAAGACTCCAGAAACTAGACAGTCGCAGTAATAAGTATCGTCATGTTGGTTATTCGCCAAATGGATACCGATTGTGGGATGAAAATGCTCGAAAGATTGTTTATTCTCGTGATGTAATTTTTGATGAACAGATTACTGAGATCTCAAATAATGACTGCAACTATGAGGACGTTACCATTTCTCTGCAGATAGAAGAGACGCCCGAAGATTCTAGGGAAGAAAATACAGAATTATCTACTCAGAATAACACAGAAGAATTAGATAACCTCATTAATACAGAAGATGAGACTGGAAACGAATCCTCAATAACTGAAAATAACTTGAATGAGACTGTTCATGAAAATGTATCTGAAGAAGAAGAGGAGGAACAGCAATTTCGACGTAGAGGACAACGTAACAGACGACCTCCCCAATATTTCCAAGATTATGTTCTTCTCACATACCAAGAAGCTGTAGAAGGTCCAGATTCGACTGAATGGAGCAAGGCCATCAACAGTGAAAAATCCTCTCTACGAAAAAATGATGTTTTTAAAATTATACCTGCCAAAGACATTAAAGATAAGAAATGTATAAGCAGCAGATGGGTATTTCGAAAAAAGGAAAATGGAAATTTTAAAGCAAGGCTAGTTGCAAGAGGATGCGAACAACGCATAGGAGATTATTATGAAACCTACAGCCCTGTTGTAAACACCAGCATACTTCGTTTCTTGCTTGCTTATGCAAAATCTACTCATAAAACTATTATGACTTTTGATGTTTCCAGTGCTTTTTTGTACGGTAATTTATCTGAAGAATTGTATATGAAACTTCCAGAAGGATTTGAGGAAGAACAAGGGAAGATCTGCCTTTTACAAAAATCATTATATGGCCTAAAACAAGCTCCGATTAATTGGAATAAAACATTAGTTGATTTTTTGAAAAAGAAAGGATTAAATCAGCTCCTTACAGACAGATCAGTTTTCAAAAACAAGGATAATTCACTTATCTTGGCAATACACGTAGACGATGGACTTGTTATCGGAAACAACTCTGATATTATCATGAAATTTTTAACAGAATTAAAAACAAAATTCGACATTACCTTTGATAAAGAGCCTAAAGTCTATCTAGGAATGGAACTTGAGAATGAAAAAGATAACTTAGTTCTCCACCAACCTAAGTATATTGATAAAATTCTCAGAGAATTTAATATGGAAAATGCTAAAAGCGTCAGAACTCCTTCAACTCCAGGAGCTATTGATAGCCTGACACCTGACAGAACGTATCCATATCGTGAAGCTGTTGGAAGTTTATTGTACCTATCAAGCCGAACCAGACCTGACATTACCTTCTCTGTTAATCAAGTTTCAAGGAACGTTGAAAATCCTACTGAAGAAGACGTTTTAAGAGTAAAACGGATATTTAGATATCTTCAAGGTACTAAAGACGTTGTTATTAAATATTCAGAAGACAAAGACTTTACACAAATTGATGCGTATTGCGATTCTGACTTTGCCAATGATGAGAAAACTCGACGAAGCACCGGAGGTTACATCATACTTTACTGCGGTGGTGCCATCTCCTGGTCAACTAAACGTCAGACGAATATTGCTACAAATACCGCTGAAGCTGAACTCATTAGTGCAAGTGAATGTGTAAAAGAATTATTATTTTTAAAACAATTTTTTCAAGAGCTTACTAATAAAAATTTAAATGTAAATTTGTATATTGACAATCAAAGCACAATTAAAATGATTGAAAATGGATGTAGTGGAAAAAGATCAAAGCATATTGATATTAAGTATAAATTTACTGTTGAAAAAATTAAACAAAACAACTTTGATGTTACATACTGTCCTTCTGAGAATCAATTAGCAGATGCTTTTACTAAGTCATTGACTCCCATTGATTTCGAAAGATTGAGAAATAGATATTTGCAATTTAATATGTAAAACTGATTTATGAAACAACAGCATTATGTTTTTGAAAAAGAAATTTGTAGTATATTTTTTTTTGTAACTCTTTATGAATATTTTCTTTAAAATATTATATTATATGTAACAGAGACATGTAAGATTGATTGATTTAAAAACTTAAAATAATATTATGTAACAAAACATTAGATTGCTAAATTTTTGTAATATTAAAATTCAAAGATTTGAATAACGACACTATTATATTTACATAATTTGAAATTAAATTAGACAGAAATTTAATTGAATGGTTAATACCGATTCAAATTTAAGGGGGAATGTTGTGAATAAATTTGAATTTGAATATTGGAGGGAACTTGTATTTAAACTGAGATATTCTATTGGTCGGCCATCTTTGTTTTTAGACCAATAAGAACTACATTTTATCTTTAATTTGATTGCTATAAAATTGTCACACTTGTTCTCTGTTAAAATCACGTTGAGTTGAGATTAATAAAACCAAAAATTATAAAACAGTTTAAGCTTTTATTTTAATAAAAACCTTAACATCAGCAATGTATCACTAATACCAAGAATTGAGAGTTTATTCAACAGTATACTATGAGAAACCTTGTCAAAAGCTTTAGAAAAATCTAGATAAATACTATCGACTTGGCAACCCGAGGCAAGGCTTTCAGCAATATAATTTTCATACAATGTTAAGTTTGTTATAGTGGACCTACCGGGGATGAAGCCATGTTGTTGGGGCGCAATTATTGGCAAAACAGATGGCATCACATGTTCCAAGACCAAAGACTCGAAAAGCTTTGCCAGAGTAGATTGGAGACATATGGGCCTATAATTGCTAATGTCATCTTTGTCACCCTTTTTGAAGATAGGCACGATGTTGCCAATTTTCCACGATGAGGGATAGTGACCACTCTCAAGAGATCTGTTAAAAATAACTGTTAATGGAACTATGAGAGCATCAGCACATTTCTTTATAAAAATGGGTGGTACATTGTCAGGTCCCGCTGCTTTTTTAATGTCCAGTTTCAAAATACTCTTTCTAACATGATCTGATTGTATTTTAAAAGTTGGTAAGTCTATAAAAGTTTTATAAGGTATGTGTGCAAGTTCCAAATTATTATCATCGGTTTCATAAACATTCTTAAAAAAATCGGCAAACAGGTTGACCACATCCTGCAAATTACTTACCCTTTTTCGCTCAAGATGCATATGTTCAGGATAGCCTGAATTTGTATTAGCCAATGTGTTACGAAATTTCCAAAGACTTCCTGCATCCACAGTGATGTCTTCCGCTCTTCTTATATGGTCTCTATAACATTGCGACTTCAGATGATTACATTTAGACCTCAAATCAGCAAATTTGTGATAATATCCAATGTCACGAGTTTCTTTATAAGTCTTATGAATCATCTTCTTCTCCACAATTAGTCCTCTCAATTCAGAGGAGAACCACACCGGGAACGACCGCCCCTTGTATCTCTCGCATGGTATAAATTTGTTAATCGTATCAAATATTATTCCATAAAATGTAGCAGTCATCAATTCAATATTATCTCCCCGCAGAAAAGACCAATCACAGTTGAAAAGATAGTTTATTGCATCATCGTAGTTACCCCGGTTGAAATTCAGTGAATATGTAGATTCCTGTTTCGTGGTTCTTGATATCGTTTCAATCCCTGCCAGTAATGGTGGATGGTATGCATCTGCAGGCAAAAGTTCCTCATCCGAAAGTTTAACAGCCATGGATTCGCAATTAGAAAATATCAGAAAATATCAAAATATAGTATTGCCTCGATATAACGGTGTTGTAACCCTCCTGAGTCCTTTTTTTACCAAGGTTAAAACGGTTTATTTTCAATATCAAGTATGATTTTGGGATTTTGTTCACCGGGAATCGAACTTACAACCATCAGTATGAAAGGCGGCGGTTATAACCACTCGTCCGCGTGGTCTTAAGCTTAAGACGTCACGCCAAAAATTAATAATATCAGCTACCTATACATTCCCGATCCGCTAGTGATATGAAAGAACTACTAGCGCCGCGAGTAGCCACTTTTTGAACTGTGAGTAAAATTCGGTATTTTTTACATTTTAAAATCTCGCGAAACTGACAGATGTGACCGTCGTCGCATCGGCTAATCCGCAGCGGAGGTGTGCTAACGGGGTAAACGAAAATTACAAACGGGAGTCTACCGTAATACTGCAAACTTTATTTTCTTTACACATTGGTATGTTTACTAAGAATTACAAAGTTACAAAATAATGTATTTGAAGAATTTTTAAATTAAAGCTGACCGGAACACTCCACTTGTGACAGTACACTAATAGGCTAAAATATAATAAGAAGAAAAAGAAGAATGTGACGTTTGACGTTTGTTTTGTTTAAAAGTTGGTTGCAGTTTCAATGGTTTTAAATTCACTTCAAGTTTGTAATTTTTATTTTGTGTCAACTCAACATAGGATAGGATATTATCTCATTGCCTTTGGTAGTGTGAAGGTTAGTGAATAATTATTATAATGGCTCTAAGACTAAAAGCGTGCCACAATGTGTACAGAATCTTCAACAACTTAAAGTTCTATTCAACAAATAAAACAGTGGAACTATCCAAGGTAAGTTTTTTTCAAGGTAATGTTAATATTTGTGTCTTTTTTTACGTGTTTTTAACTTTAATTTTTTTTGTAGATTAGATATAAAGCAGTAAGAGGAAACTATAGCAAAGTTGAAACGAAGCATGTTTCTTATTTCAATAATTTATTGGGAGAGCAAAGAGTCATTACTAAAGATTCAGAAACATATTCTTATAATGTAGATTGGCTGAACTTGTACAGAGGTTCGTAATTTTACTTGGATTCACTGGATATCATTTGTTTCTTACTGTAATCTTAATTGACTTATTATATTCTACAAGCATATTTATTTTTCTAATGCTGCATGAGCCATTTACATACTTTAAAAAACAAATTCAACCTCCAATTTAAAAAAAATCTCAATGATAGTCACCATAATTATTTTTTTTTATTTTTACAATATTCAATGAGGCCTTCCTACCGAAATCAAGTGATTTTGAATAATTATTTTAGTGATACATCAGTGACCTTGAAGCTCAAAATCACACTAGGTATTTGTAGATTTTTTTTCGAAAATACTCATGTATTTACATTGTGTGTGTATTTGCTCCTCCAACATTGCTCTAATACCAAGTTGTTGAACTCTCTTTGGAATCGCTGGTCACATGGATTTTTCTTCAAGGATGAATAGTGTATTTATTCTTTAACATTGACTATTTAATTTTAGGTGAATCTAAGGTGGTATTAAGGCCGAAAACAACTGAGGAAATGTCTCAAATTTTATCATTTTGTAATGAAAATAACTTGGCCGTATGTCCTCAAGGTGGAAACACTGGTCTTGTTGGAGGATCTGTACCAGTATTTGATGAAATTGTGATAAGTACAGCTTTGATGAACAAAATTATTAGCTTGGATCCTGTATCTGGTTTGTATTATATAATTTACAATATATTTTTAGATTATGTGGGTTGATTCATCCTATTATTGAACTAGCTAGAGAAGTATAAATAAATCTCATCTTATACTTTCGATAAATACCTATTCTTTAGTAGATTATGCTTTTCCTGGAATGACCTAATACATACTCCCTTTAGACCCCACTTAGGGGCATAGAGAGGCAACAAGAGCTCTCCTTTGTGCACAATATGTACCAGCCAAGTCCACCTCCTCTTCACAATGATCGAGGTGATGGGCCTGCGCTGGGTACACCGGCGTACAGCGTCGTTCATGATGCTGTGGTACCATCTTATACCCAATATTCTTCTGAGGTACTTCGTTTAAAATATAGATTTTTTGTGTCTGGGCCTTGGTCAGGTGCCAGGACTCACACCTATGCAGAAGAATGGGCAACACACACACATCAGTGAGTTTACATTTCATCTCAACACTAAACGCTGATGTCTTCCATACCTCGGTCATGTTTTTAAAGGCGCCACAGGTATATAAAGAAAGAAAAGAAAGACAGATGTATGAGGCATCAAAATCAGATGCAGTGGTTTTTTTATGAATGTAGCTCAGGGTCAAACTCAGTATGTAACAAAGGTTGTATGCAATAATTATACAAAAGAGGAAAAAAAAAGAATGTCCAATAAAATTTACGTATTTTAACAAAACATACCTACCTATATTATCTTGTAAGTGTCCATATTTTATCTCGACAGCTTGAAATTATTATTTGTATTCTTATCAAAATTGATAAGCATAATAACATATTATGTATTTTTTCTTATTTATTTTTTTTTTTCATCTTTTTTTACCTGGATATTCTGTTATTTTGTTTTATAATCTATTCAAATCCCCTTGTGGGGCCATAGGGATGCGACAAGAGCTCTCCACTGCACTTCATTGACCTCCATCTAAACCTTGGCCAAATTCTTCAGCTCTATATACCTACATCAAAGCAACGGAGCACAGTTTTCCTTGTATTCGGGACCCTACTTACTTTACTTTTTCCCGGGACCCTGATAATAGGAAGCCGTCACTATCATAATATTTCTGAAATACTTTTTCTTTATATTTTGTTACTCCTGACAAATCACGTCGCACCTCTTCGTCGTAGGTAAAAAGGACAGATTTTGTATTAATATTCCTAAGATTACATCTCTTACTTCTATCACTATTGTAATATTCCTAAAATATATATGAAAAAATATTTATACCGGTACCTTTGAATATTTTTTTTCAATTTTTTATCAGATGATTGTTTTAGAAAAATAATAATAACTGTCAATTTTTATAGCGCCGTTTAGTGCAGGGCACTTCAAGGGCGCTGTACATACAATATTTCAATGTCACCAAATAAGGCCCGTCAGTAAATATATAATTATATTGAGGTCGAAATCCCTTTAGTAGTTCGTCAAAGATAAAATATATTACGTATTTGAATGTAGATATGAGTGGGTTGATAACAACCTTATTTAAATTACTGTCAATAATATGACTTTTGTTGTATATTAATATCGCGTTGAATTAAATTGTGTAATAATAAATTATTTTGCAATGTTTTGAAGCTTATCATTTTTATGATAAGCCAAAATATTTCGAAATTTTGAATTTATGCAAAAAACAAGGTAATACTTAGTGATAATAAACGTAAGATTACAATAGCAAAAATTATGATAAAACTGCAATTCCGTACCCAAAAGTATATACTTATTACAGTATATCCATATACGTTGTTATTATTTCTTTTCTTATTTGTATATGCACAGGCGTGCGCCCCTTTAACTATTACAAAACATAGCAAATCCAAGTGTAAGCCGTGGATTACAAAGGCTATAATTGAGTTAATGGATGATAGAGAAAAGTTGTGGAAGATATACAAGAGAAATAGAAATTCAGAAAATTATGGGAAGTACATGCATGTAGCATGTTGGCAAAAATAACCCAAACATTGAATATACCCTGGATCAGGTCTTGGTTAAGCCAATTGCTTCGCAAAAAGACCTGGGAGTCACTGTCACCAGGGATTTTAAATGGTGTGAACATATAACAACCTTGGTGAAGAGAGCAAACTCCGTGTTATATCTGATCAGAAAGTCATTTCAGTGTCTCACAGTACAAATGTTTACTACCATCTACAAAACATATGTAAGACCTCTCCTGGAGTACGCATTTCAGATCTGGAGTCCTTACTTGATCAAGGACATTACCCTGCTAGAAAGTGTCCAGAGACGGGCTACCAAGTTGCCTCTGGGACTTAAAAACCTAGAATACCCGGAGAGATTAAAGATCTTAAAGTTAACCACACTACGGGAGAGAAGAGCAAGAGGTGACCTGATTGAAACTTACAAAATTTTGTCTGGATACTACAGTGTGCCTGATTTGGAACACATATTCAAAAGGAATGCAAATGAAAACCTCAGAGGACACCACCTAAAATTGAGCAAATCTCGCTTCAAATGTAATCCAAGGAAGCATGCATTTAGTAACAGAGTGGTTGACATGTGGAATAAATTGCCTGAGAGTGTTGTGTCTGCCACTAGTGTAAACCAATTTAAAAACAGACGGGACGATTTTTTGAGAGACAATGATATGGGCCTATCAGCTTGAGCTGTCTGCCTATTGCAATAATAATAATAATATATTATGACTATTTTATTTCAATGTTTCTTGTGATTGCCACATACACGCTTAAAGTAATGCTCGGTCCTGTGCAGCTGCAATAACCTGCTCCCATACATGTACAAATCCCTCAGCTCTGCTTCGAAGGAACAGAATACAGAGGGACTTTTCTCATCTTTGGCACCCTTATGGGAGGAAGTATAACACTTTCCTCAGCCAACTGTCATTCAGCGCCCTTAACACATATCCACCTCCTCTCTAAACGCCAGTGCTTTCCATATTTTGGTCACATTGTTAAAGGCACCACTTGCCATACCGATATGTATGAAAAATTCAGCCCTGAAGTCACGAGTAATGTCTGCATTTTTCCATCAATTCACACTGGCGGAATCGAGGCAGGTCTATTGATATTCGGAATATGAATTATGCTGTTAATTTATGTATACCTAGTTAAAAATAATTTTAAAAAATGTTAAAAATACTTAATTATTGGTGAAAAGTGGTGTGTACATGCGCGAAAAAGGTCATTCTCTCCATGAATAGTCAGTACAGTTTCTTCATTATGCAGTCTTTGTGAACAAATCTAATGTCAACTGTTTTTTTTTCAGGTGCATTAGTTTGTGAAGCTG
The DNA here is from genome assembly GCA_963576905.1 of Mystacides longicornis. Lineage (NCBI taxonomy): Eukaryota > Metazoa > Arthropoda > Insecta > Trichoptera > Leptoceridae > Mystacides > Mystacides longicornis. Next base: position 12,738,074 of record OY756429.1, read on the forward strand.
GGTGCATTTTGGAAACTCTCAATAGCTATGCTATGGAGCATAATTTAATAATGCCTCTAGATTTAGGAGCCAAAGGATCATGTCACATTGGCGGAAATGTCAGCACGAATGCAGGGGGATTAAGGCTTTTGAGATATAAAAGTCTTCATAGTTCTGTTTTGGGGTTGGAAGTAGTATGTTGGTTTTATTAATACCCATTTATCTCAATAGTGTATCAAGAGTCTTGAAGCAAATCAATCTAACCAATGTTGAATTTTTTTTATAGTTTGTTGTATCCTTTTACAGGATTAGATAATAGGTATTATATGTAGGTATGAGGAGGTCATAAACATTGCGCAAGATCGAGCGCAATGGAGAGCTCTTGTTGGCTCCCTATGCCCCTGAGTGGGGTGGAAAAGGGAGAATTGATTGATTGATTGATTATATGTACTAACTACTATTTGATGCAAGATCACATTAATTATTTTGCAATATAACAATACAATTCTCCCTTTTACACCCCACTCAGGGGCATACGGAGGCAGCAAAAGCTCTCCATTGCGCTCGATCTTGCTCAATATTTATGACCTCCTCTTACACCATGTCCAAATCCCTCAGCTCTGCTTCGAAGGAGCGGAACACAGTGTTAGAGGGTCTTCCTCGTCTTCGGGACCCTGAAGGGAGGAAGAACAGCGCTCTCCTCGGCCAACGGTCATTCGGTATCCTTAACACATGTCCCAGCCAAGTCCATCCCCTCTTTATAAAGGAAGAGGTGATGGGCTCACGCTGGGTGCGCCGGCGTATAGCGTCGTTCGTGATGCGGTGGTACTATCTTACACCCAGAATTTTCCTGAGGCACTTCATTTCAAAAGCTGAGACTTTTTATGCCTGGGCTTTGGTCAGGTGCCAGGACACACACCCATATAGGAGAATGGGCAACACACACGCATCAAACAGTTTACATTTCGTCTCGACACTAAACGCCGACGCTTTCCAAATCTTGGTCATGTTGTTAAAGGTGCCACTTGCCATACCGATACGTATCGGGAGCTCAGCCCCGAGGTCACCAGAGGTGGTAATGGTTGCTCCCAGGTATTTAAATTTATCCACCCGGGAGACCTGATGACCGTCGATGGTTATCGGTAGCTGTTTATCGGGGCAGGCATTACTTGCCATGAGCTCCGTTTTACTGGCATTGACTCGAAGGCCAAGGCATGCTGTTTCGTCGCAGACTCTTGAAACACTGCGCTGTAATTCCTCCACTGTCGTACTGAACAACGCTAGATCATCCGCGTACTTCAGATCGCACAGTTCGCCCATTAGACCATCTCTCTGTGTTATTGGTATACCTCTTGCTCCTTGCATGGACTTTCTCAGCAGGAAGTCCATGACAATAATGAATATAAAAGGAGCCAGTACGCAGCCCTGTCTGACTTCCGTGGTGATCCTAAAAGCCTGCGTAGGACCATCTGGCGTTTTGACGCTATACTCGGAGTCTTCATACAGGGACTGCACCATTTTAACTATCTTCGGAGCTATACCATACAGAGCTAGAATTTTCCATATCAATTGTCTGTGGACTGTCGAAGGCCTTTTCAAAATCTATGAAGCAACAAGCGACTGGAGAGTTAAACTCTTTATTTTTTCTTTATTTTACAGCCGTACTAATAGAATATTATTCTTCAAATAAAGTGCTACTAATAAAAAATGAATAAGCTATATCAAGAATAGTTTCCATGCCAACTTTATTCCTGGCTACCCCCAGAAGGAATAGCGACATTTAATGAGACAGACTACCATTGCACTCTTCATATTTTGACACTTAACTTACAAACATCCACGCAAAACAATTAATCTTCCAAGGTGTGTCAGACTCCAAACACCATAAATCACTAATCAAAACTAAAAATAAGAAATTTTATGACCGTTTACCATGACATCTTTGACAACTGATCAAAACGACACAAAATTTCTTTTGACAATAAAAAATTTATAAAAACTTAAGTCAATGCATATGACATTAAGTAAATAGGTTTATTGATTATTACTTATACTAATCAAGCAAAGCGATTTGGATTTATGTCAATGATATGCTGAAAATCACCTGCTCAAGAGAATAAGAGTTACTCTGTGTTGCTTGCCATGTGTAATTAAGTAACACAGAGTTTTATTTTTTACTTATTCATGTATAAATTTAAATAATGCTCTATTACTTATCTTTATTCACTTCATATATATGATTATTGTGAAGCGGGTTTCATTTATGTTTCAGGTCAAAGCAAATGGTGAAGTTATTGATTGCTTAAAAACTTTGCAAAAAGACAATACCGGGTTTCATTTGAAACATCTCTTCATTGGTTCTGAAGGAACTCTAGGAATCATCACAAAAGTTGCCATACAGTGCCCAGCAGCTTCTTCATCTATCAATGTGGCGTTCCTAGGTAACACTACCTATATTTATAATGTTGAATACTTAAGTCATTAATAAAATCAATTTAAGATCTGCTTAAAAGTAATGGATACAGATTGAAAAACACTGCATCAGACATACATACTCCCTTTGTGGCATATGGAGCCCAACAAAAGCCCTCCACCGCGATCAATGTCACGCAGTTTTAATGACCTCCTCCCATACCATATCTAGATTCCTCAGTTCTTCCTCGAAGAAATGGAACACTGTACAGGAGAGTTTTCCACGTCTTCAAGACCCTGAAGGGAGGAAGAACAGTGCTCTTGTTGGCCAACTGTCATTTGGCATCCTTAACACATGTCCCACATATGTCTACCTACTCTCCACAATGAGCCTACGCTAGGTGAGTTGGCTAAAGGTGCATTTATACCAAACGAACCACAAAATAACTGTCATCGCCTACTTATAGTTGTTGTTTCCATGGTGTCCAGTATCAACAATTAGGAAAATATACTCTTTTTTCAAACTCTGGGTCTTTGTTTCGTTTTATCTTCGCGGATGAAGTGGCAATATGCGCTGATAGCAGGGCACAACTGGAGAGAGCGCTTCAGGTTTGGAGAGACCAGCTTGACATTGGTGGACTTTAACTAAGTATCTCGAAAACTAAATATTTAGTATCAAATGACTCAGGCACTGATAATCTTTCATCAATTTATAATTTTTTTTTTCTAATAAGGTGTACAAGATTATCCTACTGTTCTCAAAATTTACCAGAAAGCCAAAGCGTCTCTAGGAGAAATCATATCTGCTTTTGAATTAATTGATGCTACAGCACTTAGATGCTCTGTAAAGCAGTTTAAATTGCAGTAAGTTTTATTTTAGTAGTTATTTGTGCGTTTGATGAACTGCATTTATCATTATGTATTCTTATGTTTTGTCCTGTTGATGTATTCATTTTTACTATGAAAGTTAAGCATACTTTTAATTTCAAAAAAATTTTGATCATGTTGATATAATTGCATTCTTTGCTTACCAATAATCTGTTCTAGATTCTATTTTTCATATTACAGTACTATTATTTCTTATTATTTTTTATCATTTTATTTTAGAAATCCTATTGGAGAATACCCATTTTATGTACTCATAGAAACTAGTGGTAGTAATGAAGACCATGATTCTGAAAAACTGTCAAATTTTTTTGAAGAAGTTGTAGAAAAATCATTGGTTTTAGATGGCACATTGTGTTCAGAACCTAGTAGGATACATGTAAGTTTAATATATTAAATAAAATGATTTTTACTCATGATCGTTGTAGGGACTGTGTGGCTTTATGGATGCTATCATAAATGTCATAGAAAGTTCTTCGAGGCCATTATTCCGAAGAGTTATTAGCCCAAATATTACAATTTGCATAACTACGAAAGCATAGAGCATAGAAATAAAATATAAGGTTTATATCTAAGTTAAAAAACAAAAGACTTTCAAAATAAGCAACCAAGATCCTAAAGCCTAGGATCTATATGACAAATAATGTATTTCTGAATGAAAAATGTACACATCTTAACACTTTTTTATATCTTTTCATAAATAATTTTATGTTTGTACCTGATTTCAGAATTTATGGGCTCTGAGAGAAAGTGTACCAATTGCTTTCGCCGATATGGGATATGTTCTTAAATATGACATATCTTTACCACTTGATTGTTATTATGACATTGTACCTATAATGAAAGAAAGACTAAAGGACTATCCTGTAATTGTTATTGGCTATGGTCACATAGGTATGTACAATTATTATTGATCTGTATACCTACCAATTTAGGCCCGTTCTGTAAAACATCCAAGATAGCTATTATAAACCTGTAACTTTTTGATGAAAATTTCACGACTACTTCGTTCCATTTTAAATGATAATACAAATACTGTTCAGAAATAGCAAGATGGTTTACACCATGTTCCAAACCATAACTTCCAAAAGCAAGCGACTAAATCACTAATCTATCACTCACTTTAATATTAGATGGCTTAAATAATATTATGTGCCTTTTCACTAGCCATTGAATTTTGAAGTTTTTTTTAGATCTCTTTTGACTATACAAGCACAATGCAATAATACAAAATTTGTTTTAGGTGATGGAAACTTGCATTTGAATGTAGGATGTCAAGAGTACTCAACTGAAATTGTAGATAAAATTGTTCCATTTGTTTACGACTATGTTGGAAGTAAGAATGGTTCAATAAGTGCAGAACATGGTATTGGATTCGCCAAACCTAAGTATCTAAATTATTCAAAATCAGACGTAGCCATTCAGCTCATGAAGGACATAAAAAATGTGTTGGATCCCAAAGGAATTTTAAACCCTTACAAAGTTTTGCCTAACTAATTTTAATAAAAACTTTTTATTATATATTATTTTGATTAAATATAATCTTGGTTGCTCATCTTTCTTATAGACCACTCAATACTCATACGCATTAGAAAATACCTCACTCCTACTATGTAGGTACCTATGTATATTTTTGCTCCCAACCATTGTGATATAAAAATGTTGATACTTACAGCCAATAATAAATTTATCAAGTATAATATTATGATAATTATTTACATTATATTTTCATTTATTTTATTTGTCTATTTTTTATAGGCCCCATTTGGGGCACTTGGATTCGTTATGGTACAAATCATTATAATACTCTAGAGATAACATAAACATGTAATATTTAATGCTATTCTAGAACAGCAGATTGTTACGAGATATTCAATGTGATATAGATAGATGTACAAGTAGTACTCATTATAATATTTTCAACGCCATTCTAGTCTAGGATAACTTCTTGTCGGAACATATATATGTGTATAAAATTAAATTATTAGAGGCCCCTAGATAAAAGTATAACAACTATATTTAAACAAAAACATATACACAGATATAATAATATTTATTTTCAATGCTATTCTAGATGTCATTGTATATTTTCTAGAGCAGCATATTATTATAAGAGACAATCAAGTAGTAAATAAATATTATCAATAAGTTTATATCTATTTATTGTACTGTAATAAAGGTTGAATATTTTATTATGTAAAAGAAATAGAGAAGTAAGACTGTTTCACAAGAAAATTACATAATTTGATTTTCTTATGTTGTAACAATATAGAGATATTATATTTTGTTGAATAAAATAAAATATTTTTTTTCTTTTAACCTCACCTGTCTAAAATTTCTAGAGAAAAGAAATCTGTCGATTTCCATATTTTTTATACAGGGAATAAAAATAATAAAAATGCAAATTTAGATATACAAAATATACAACATATTATAATTAAAATTCAATAGCCAGTGTTTCCAAAGAAATTTTCTTTCCTGTTTAAATGAAACCGTTAAAGATTTATTATATTTTAATCAGTAATTACCTATTGTGATTGTACGTATTTTGGTGTAATCAAGTCCTTCTCTTAACACAACAGGTAGTTACTTTAAATTTGAAAATCTAATCGCTTATAACAACTCATAGTTTGATAAATTGACAGTGACAACAATCTAATTTGTTTATTTAGTTTGATTGGATTATAAAATGTCAAAAAAAATATATAATTACTTCAAATATTTTTGTTTGATGAAAATGTAGTGTTTTTTTAGAGTGAAGTTGCTGTGTAGCAGTTACGATCCACAAATATTCATGTGTACATTCCAACGCTGAAACAAAATCATGGATTCATCTAAAGGGACTGTTGCACCAACTCAAACTAAAATTACAGAATTAAAACACAGCACTGCTCTTGCTCTAAATGCTAGTAATATGTTACTAAAAAAGGCTCAAGTTTTTGAAATGTATTTAAAAGATTATGCAAAAAAATTAGAAACAAACACGGAGTTATTAAATAATGTCATGAAGGAAGCTTTTATTAAATTGGCCGTGGCTAGATATAGTTTTGCAGAAGCAAGTTTAACCGCATTTGCAACAGAAATGGTTGAAGAAGTAAGATTACTAATCCGTAATTTTTGCAGAGAATATTATAATGTACTAAACATCTATAATGTCTATAAAAACTATTTTATATATTATTTCAGTACACAACATAAAAAATTCGGGTATTTGGAGCTCAGCATGTTAATAGTAATCCATTCACAAATATAAAATAAATAAATAAATAAAATAAAACTTTATTACAAACAAATATGGTACATGAAAAACAATACAACCAAATCATTTAAGATAAATAAACACATTCAAGTGCAGTCTCGGACACCCTCACTAAGCATAGCCTGTGTCGAGTAGTGTCCATAGAAACAGCCTTCTTCTTGAAAAGCCACAAAGGGAAAATGATACAATACATACTCAAGTAAAAGAACATCAAAACAGATTATAAAAAGAAAGATAATTAAAAATATTTAACAGTGAAAAGAGTAAAATCATATTGCATCTATAATGTACCTAACAATAAAAATCATCAGCCTTCACTCGTCCACTATTGGACATACCTGGGCTTCTATGACCAGTTCTTGGTCTCCACTCCAGTGTTTTCTTGGTCCATCTATCATCTGTTTTTCTTACTATATGGCTGGCCCAGTTCCACTTCAGTGAAGCTATTTTATGAGTCACATCAGTAACTAACATTTCGCTTCCTGTCTCTCAGACTAATCTTTAACATCCTTCTCTCCATCGATCATTTTGTTACTTGGAGTTTTTGTATTGACCGTTGCGGTATATATTTCTTTGAATCTTAAATTTTATTGTTACTCCGTAGTTTGTTTTAACGCCATAACATACCTAGGGTGACTGCTTTTTACATGTGGGAATTACCATCTATGGCAGTAAAAATGTGATACTATTAATATTTTTTTAATATTTATGCATTAAATTCTTTGATACTATTTCATTAATAATTTATTCTTGTATTTTGATAGGAGTCCTGCCTCAAAGTTACTTCATACGTAGATCGCTTTTTGGGGAATTCATTGTTTTTTACAATGATTGAAAATAATAACAAACCAGAAATATGGCCTTTGGCTGGTTTATCTAAAGGTGGTGAGGCAATATTAGAAGCAAAAAGAATATTTAAGAAAGCTGCTGAAGTTTTGGTCGGACAAATAACTTTACAATCTGTTTTTATGGGATTGTTCAAAGCCAAAAAGTTAAATATGAGGTAACTGTTTAGTTTTTCCTGTTTTATCTTCTCACTATTTATTCTGAAGATTGTGTCTACTAATATCAAATATCCTCAGCCAGTGGTCTTCTTGCAATGTCGAATGCTACACACAGATATGTCGTTACCTCCTTGGTCTATTTGTATCAATTCACACAAAACGTGTGCAATGCAGAAAATGTAATATGATTTGATTTGAATAAATACCAGGAGTGGTTGATAGCCTAGCAGTTTTGTCGTTAACTTTAAAATTGAAGGTGGTTGGTTCGATCTCTGATGCCGAACATCTTCCTCCCTCATGACACAAGCATTTACTTAGTGTGAAAGAGGTATTTGTTTTAATTTGGGTGAGTCCATATTCCTTTAATATATATTTGTTTTACAGAAAATCTATGGTCATAACCAAAATAGTAATACCAAATATTCAAAAATTAATGGCATACATTAGAAATTATTTGGATGATATGGTAAGCTAAAAATTATTTAGTCTTTCATTTTAGTATTTGTTCAAGCACCAAATACCTAATTGATTGAGATAAAGTCCTCCAACTATATCTGGGCGCAAAGATCAATAAACAGTTATTATTCGTAAGTTCCCTAGTTTTGTAAACAATATTGCCGTTTCACTATTATTTCTTTGTACTTGTAAAAATTCATTGAGGATTAATATAAACAAAATAAATAGTTAGTACAACAGAGTGAAATTCGTTGTTCAGAATGAATACAAACACTATGCCCCCACCTACTTGAATACTTTTATAGATGTAATAATATAACATAAAAGTTCTCCTTAAATTGAAGGAAACATTGAAACAGTTAAAAGTAGAGATGAAATGGATAGCAGTTTAGTTGGATACTGAATAACTGACGGAATGTTGCCATGGGTAGTCTCGGTCCAATTCGGGTCTTTTCCTAACTTTCAGTACTTTGCAGCAGCGTGTACAGGGAAAGACTTTTTTCTGAAACTGCTCTTATTAATCAAGACAAGTTAAACCGTTTGTTACCTCGTAGTGCAGAGATTTAGTATTCATTCAACGTAATTTTCCATTAATGGAGTATGAGTACATATTCATTTTATTATTAGTTGCCCCCCTAAGTGGGACGTAAAGGGAGTTTGGATTAGATATGTATATCACTATCCAATCAACTTAAAAAATGTTGGATGTCCAAATTGATCTTTTTTTGCAGGAAAGGGATGATATGTACAGATATAAACTAGTAAAAAGGAGATATGCTGGAAAAATTTTAAAAGAAAAGGTTGAACAGACTGTTGAGGATTTGTAGATTTGTCAGGCAAAATATTTTTTTATTTTGTGATGTTTTTGGTTAGCTTCTTTTGATCTTTCATCATTACCCTTTTGAATTTCATTTCAGCACTGCACTTTATTCAATTAGTGTCAGATCCTTACACAAAGTGAATTAAAACTTGTGTCCTTTATTCATCTTTTTTTTAATTTTTAAAGGAAGGTTTATATGGTTAGTATAAAAAAATCACTTTAAAGGATGTAATTTTATTAGCAATAAAAATTTGGATACACATTTCAATATTATATATATTTATATATGAGATAATATCTACCTATTTTTAAAATAATACAGAAAAGAAGTAAATATGGCGTAAAAATTATATTTTGAAAGAAATAAAACAAAAAAATGTGCTCAAATAAGAATACAGATATTATTGAATAATCCAAATTTTATTTGTGTTGATAAAACTTGGTTTATTCTAAATAATATGCGTAGATAGGTACGTGTATTTTGTAGTAAACGTGTTTTAATATGGTAGTATTCATAAAAAGTATCAATAGTAATTCTATAGCTACACACACTTATATAGTGATTTCAAATATGTATATAGAGAGTACATATTATATCCAATACACAATTGTATGATGTTATAAATATTATTTAATTATACATATTGATTTTCCTATTGAGAGGTACCATACAATATAAAGTAATAAAGGAATTGTTTACATAATATGTAGATAATTATAATTTATTTTAGTGTCTCTACACAGAGGAATATTTAAACGATAACTCTACATTACAGTACTTTCTAAAATATCAAACGGTATCATCATCCTCCTAACTGCCATGCTATTTATTACCAAAAATTCATTAGCTTTCGATAGATTCAAAATTTTAATGTCGGTATTATCTTTTAAGACTGAAATATATACCTATATTCAATAAATCAATGCTGAAACTATGTATGTTTACCAAAGATTTGTAACCAAAATTGATCTTGTATGTGCAATTCCTCACTTCCACGCTTCCATTATTACTAATATAATCTTAAATAATATCATCTTCATTGCAATATATTCTTTGATCAGAGTTCTATAATGAATACAGTATTGGAATACTCGAAATGTATGTAATAGAGACATCAATAAGTTTAAATATTGTTTTAAATACCTATGTCGAACTTATCCTAGAGAATAACATTCATAATGATTTACGTTAACAAAGATTGGACACAAAACAACGACTCAGCAACATATTGTACATCCAATATATCAAGTTTGGAACTCTTCGTTTTGTTTCCAATCTCACTTACAAAGTATGTATTTATACGCATATCCCATAGGTGGACATTATTTTTAATACTACTATGCAACCAATATTAGTTAATTCTAGTGGCGGCCAAAGGGCATCGCAATATGTGATTACTGGCAGTGTGGTTTGCTGTTTTTGGGTGAGCTCTTTTCAATAAGAATGGCATCAACCCACTGTAACAATGAAAAATAAAACGATACCATACAACACAAAGAATATAAATTTTATAATCTATATTATTTAATGTACCTATAAGTTTTTAATGTATGTGTAGTTATATATTATATAAAAAATTACAAAAAACTGCTATCAATAGTTTAAGATTTTTTCTAAATATGTATGTCATATAAAAAACAACTACAACACATCGGTTAGTATGCATCCTTATATAACCTTAAATATGACACATATTTTGCAAATAAAAATACTCTTCAAGTTTAATTAATTAAATGTTCACTTTGGTAGATAATAAAAACAATATATAAATGTATAATTAAATCACAAAAATTATGTATTTTATACAACATTCTATTCTTTCTGGTGTTAATGTGTTATTAGGTAAAATAATATCATAGAAGATTATAAATAATACAAGAGTACATGTAACAAAGCAAGCATCTCCTCACAAGAAAATATTCTTGCATCTGATGAAATTCGCTTTCTAACGCATGAAAGATGAATTTTTACATAAGCAAATTTCAAAAAATATATATTCAAAGAAATTAAATGTTACATTTAATCATACTATACTTATACATTTCGAACACTGACTATTTTGCACAACATGAATTTTCGCCAACTGAATAAAAAATTGCGATTAAGGCATGTATCAATTAAAGTGACCCATGCTGTATAATATCTCCCAATATACTTACACTAATTGTACAAAATATTCATGTAAGAAAATTGAATTACTATACATAATAATTACATAATACATATTTTACCTTTTATTCATAAAAAATTCTTACTTTAAAAAAAAATTATAAAATAAACATAGCTAAAAAATTATGAACAACTAAACACATTTTTGTTCTCTTAAGCTTGAAACATCATACTGAATTTTCATAGCCCCAATTTTGTGACGAAGTGCAGATAATATTCTTATTTTTTTCTTTAAATTTGGCACACAGAATTGTTTTACTTTTAGCATTGCATATAATTTAAATATTTAAAAATGATGCTACTTTTCAAATAAATTTTTGCATATATAATGGAAAGAAAAAATTTATTGATTTTTAATATTAATTTTTTGTCAATATATTTTTACTTCTTCATAGTTACTTATTTTTTGTTTTATGAATAAAACGTCTTGGTGTATAAAAATGATATATGTATCCAGAATATTGCGATATTAATAAGCTGAAATGGCCACCTAAGTAGTTATCTTATGTAAATGGCTATGTTAAAAACTATTAATTAATAATTAATTATGAATACAGTCTTGGGATGCCTTCAGACTTGGTATTTTATACAAAAATTTATGTAGTTTAAATTGTCCAACGTAAAAAAATACAAAAGTTCTATCAATTAAAAAAGGTAGTCTTACAATTTTAAATTGGTAAAAATTAATACATCTATGAGTGAAATGTGATGATAACTTTGAAATATTCATGAATGTTTGTCATGGTGTAGCTGTACTCTCTCAAAAATAGTTTTATAATTTCTTAAAAAAAAATTTACAAAAAGGAAACATTATTTAACTAGATTATATTAAATTATATGATAATGAAAAACAAAATATAAACAATGAAATTCCTGATTTGTTTTTATTAATACATAATAAAATGATACCATTATGACTTATAAAGAGTTGGTGATTAAAATGATCTTTATTTATTTAGACTCCTTTTCCTTCTCACTATCTTTTTCCTTATTTTCTTCTGGCTCCTTTTCAGCTTCTTTTTCCTTTGCATCTCCCTGTAAGCAAAGACATACAATTTATTAGAAATCTAAATAAAATAAAAAGAACTTAAATTTGTAATAATTCTTTTGACTGATATCCTCGATATTCTTATCATATACATATGTAACGACCTCGGTGGCCTAGTAGTCTAGGTGTGGACTTCAGATCATAAGGTCCCAGGTCGATTTCCAGTCAAGTCATGTTTTGTGTTTTTTTACTTGAAATTTCTATTAAGGGTTGGCCTGTCTCAGATTGGACGGGACCAGTTGACTGGAAAAAATTGCCTCAGGCAATAAGTTCCGCTGGGTATTTTAACACCTTTGTATAGAAATGTGTAAGTTTATTTACTATTATTGTTTGTAATAATGGATCGCTGTGTGTTAGTTTTGCTTAAACTCAAACACTAGTGACCCAATTTGGAACATTTTATTTTCAAAATTTTTGTGCAAGTTCGGGGAAGTTTAAAACAATGAAGTTCGGGGAAGTTTAAAACAATGAGAAAAAATAAAATATTTACGAGGAGAATAGAAAAAATAAACAAAAAGTAATGTTTTCCATACAAGGAATTCCTGGGTAGCCATGAAATGGTGTCACATTTTTTGAGTGTCAAGAAATGTAAAAAAGTAGTTGGCTTACAATGTAAGGCCGTAAAAAGTTCACCAGCTTTTCTATTATAAAAATAACTACCTTTTCTAATTCTGCTTCAATTGTTGGAACAGGCTTCTCGGCTGGATCAGTTCCCTCTTTTCCTTCCTTAATATCTTTGATTGGCTTAGGTAAATGAGAATTCAAATCCAAAGTCGTGCAAATATCATCCCAGTCTGGGAAACATCTTTCCTTCATTCGTGAGACATGTCCAACAAGATTTGGACATTCATTGTTCATGAAATCTCTCAATTCACAAGAAATTTCTTTTTCAATGAAATGAATTTGTGCCAAATTAGCAAACGCAACGATGTCAAGCTGAAAATAAATTGATTATTAGAGATTTTTATTTCAAATAAGCAATAATTGTTAAGACGTTAATTCATGAAATATCTAAAATATGGCTGCTTACGTTGGTGGGTTCATCGCCAAAGAAGAAAGGTTTGTCTGCTAATATTTCAGATAAAACTCTCAGATCATTATTACCGAATTCTGCAATTTCCTCTGGTTTGTGCACTCCTATTCCCTGTGCCTTAACTTTTTTGATTCCCTGAAAGAATTATACAGTTTAATATAAAATTAATAAAAATAACAGTATAATTTTTAACTGAAAGAATTTCCCAGTCAGTCTAAGTTGGCAATTCCAGTTAAGAAAACTAGTATTAAGTTACTACCAATAGATAATATAAATTTATTCCTTCCAATTAATATTTTAATAAGTTTAAAAAAAAAACAGATACACACCTTGCGTCCAAAGGTAAATTTGAATAAGAAGTTTAGGATTCCATTTGGAATTCGTGTTCCCAAAGCATGCTGCAAATTGACTTTGTATCCCTTGATAACACTTTCTGGGTATTTAGATTTCCACCAGAAAACAATCCATACTAAGTGGTTTTCAATCATTGAAATCATAGCATGAGCTACATTCCTTTGCTCTGGGGTAAGTCCTGCAAGTTGTATAAAAACATATGAAGTTAATAAGTAGGCATTTCAAACTTAAAACAATAATAACCTAGATCTGTACAGTAAGATAATGCTAATAGTCACATAATTTGAGTTCAGCAACGATATTAAAAAAAAAAAGAGAATCAGCGAGGTATTGGGAGAAGACATGTTTCTTTGTTGAGGAATATTGAAAACTTAAAAAGATTGAAGACTTTGGAGAACCTTTTAAAATCTGCCCATAATCAAAGATCTACTCTCAAATTGACGTCAAGGGGTCCTTATGTGACACATTAGGAAGAAGAAGAATCTCTAGAAACTAGATGCTAGTTATGCAGCATTTTGTTGGATATTTGCTACGGTTTGTTCCCCACATTTTGTGAAATAATGCAACAGTTTGAATATTTTTAAGATGTGTAGTTACCTGCATCAAGATCTTTGTTAAATTTCTGAGTGAGTTCTTTGATAATTATAGCACTGTCTGCGATTTCTTCTCCATTTAATTCAATGAAGGGTAACTGTCCCTTGCGAGATTTGAATCTCATTTTATGGTCTATATTCTGTAACAAATAGATTTGATGAAATTAATAACTAGGTTTAAACACATTTTTGTAGAGTCTTACTGCAAAATGAAAATATTTCTTTTTGCATGTTTTTATGACCATTTAAATATAACAACTTATGATAAACTTTTGTGCAATGCAACTAAATTAGATAACACTTAAGCAATATTGCCAATAAAAATTATTGGTTAACTTTTTCTTTGACCAATTCGAATTTAAAAATGACAGAAGTAGGTACAATTGTTTCGAAGCACATGACTGATTCCACAATTATATCACTCCAATACATTTTGGAATAACAATTCTTCAACTTTTGAAATTCGCTTAGAAAAAGATAATTTTATGGTCTTTAATAAAATAAAAAAATATATATATTTTTTAAATGATTCTGTGCTCACTCGAAGTGAACACAAATACACTCTTAACACATTTCACACTAAGCAAATGCTTGTGTCGTGAAAGCGGAAATGGTCGGCTCGGCCGGGATTCGAACCTACGACCCTCAATACGCTGTACGTACGAAAGTCGCCGATTGATACCACTGGACTACTAACCACCTCATAATTTAATTAATTATTATGTACAGAATATGTTATTACACTATTTTTTTTATTATAGTTATGGAAAGAAAATAGAATAATTATTATTAAGGAGACCAATTTTTTTTATATAGGACGGAAAATAATTATGCTAACAGTAAAACCGATGTAGGTATGTATTTCATTGCTTACATAATTTGTCATAGTGAATTCTATAGTTCATTTTTTTTAAAGATACAGTGCCAGAAAAATTTCGGCATATTCCCATTTCATTCTTTTCATACATAAGAAAGAGACACAACACTTCTATAAGATTTATTGTTTTATTGAGAGGCGGTGACAGTAGCCACCCTTAAACAGGTAGCACACGCATAAATATTTTGAACTCGAGAAGTGCGGTTGTCTTCGCTAACATTTCGATAAATCAGAGAAACGGGTATTTAAATTCTGACGAAAAAAGAATAGTTATTAAGTTATATAATGGTTATATCTGCAAAGCGCTTTTTAATATGTGTATCTCTTATACCTAATGCTTGTTTATCTATATGTTTATTTATTTTGATCTGTCTATAACGATCCTACAACTATTGCATTTTTTCATATCTGTATATCGCATTTTTTAATCTGTGTAAAATTATTTTATACCTAATGCTTTTTTATTTATATGTCTTTTTATTTTAATCTATCTATAACGTTCCTACAACTATTGCATTTTTCATGTCTTCATAGCGCATTTTTTAATCTGTGTACAATATTATCTAACAATTTATACTTTATGAAATACATAAACATTGTATTATATAACAAATGGATGTATTTTTAACAATATAACCTGTTGAAGAAACAAAAATGATATAAAATATACCTACACCAGGATAAAAAATGCAACATAAATCAGTTTCGATAAAAATGAGAAGTAAATACGATAAACTGACTGCGCTTCATAAAATTCGTGCAGTGTGTATAGCAACCCATAAAAACAACTACCTGCGTAACAATAGGTTCTGTACCGCCTCTCGGCGAAGTCATAAATCTTATAGGAGTATTTTGTCTCTTTCTTATGTATGTAAAGAATGAAATGGAAGTATGCCGAATTTTCTAGTACTGTATCTTTAAAAAAAATGAACTATAGGTACCTACTTACGTGATTTAGGATACAGAGATGGATAGATTTAATTTTATTAATATTGAAAAGGAAAACAATTTTCAACAAAGGACATAGCCCACAGTCTTGTTTCGTCAAGTACCTATAACGATTGTGTTTCAGTAATGAGAAAAGTTTTTATCAAAATAAGTTGTTTAGATATAGAATATAGTACAATGATGATATAGAAGAGGTGTACGACCTCGAAAGCCTAATGGTATAGGCGTAGACTTTGGATCAAGAGGTCCAAGGTTCGATTCCCAGTCGGGTCGGAGGTTTTCAAAGTGTTTTTTCACTTGAAATTTCTACTTGGGGTTGCCCTATCTTAGATTGGACAGAAAAAGTTGACTAGGAAAAATTGCCCCAGGCAAT
This sequence comes from Mystacides longicornis, assembly GCA_963576905.1. Lineage (NCBI taxonomy): Eukaryota > Metazoa > Arthropoda > Insecta > Trichoptera > Leptoceridae > Mystacides > Mystacides longicornis. Next base: position 12,754,285 of record OY756429.1, read on the forward strand.
ATGTTCCACCGGCTATTCTAACACTTTTGTATGGAAAAATGTGTAAATAATTTATTCACAACTATAAACATATTATTATATAAGACGAACTACAATTGTTTTTTTTCTTTGCAAGAATTCCACAGAAGTTAAGTAAGGGAAAGCTGCAATATTTACCAGTTCACATATTTCATTTAAAAATATTCACAAGATATCAAATTTGATGTAAGTATTTATTATTAAATTATAATATAAGGAAGTAGTTGCCAGCTTAGGTGTTTAGACGGTTTAGACGGACTTTCATGTGGAACCCAGGGTTGTCAAATTCATGAATCATGACGCAAGCTTTCAAAATTTGAAAGCTTTAATACTATAATGATAGTTCAACACGCACTTTATGATCTCGCGTTTAGATACTTGTCAACTCTAACGCATAATTCGGATATATTGTTATCGCTAACTCAGTTTTATCCAAAAATAAATGGAGTAAATTTCAAATGCACTTACAATATTGTAAATAAATTTAGACATGAAAATATGTACCTACATAATAATAAATAAGAAAATAAATTAATTTCCGGAAATGTACTATGTAATTTCTTTCTAAAGAAAACAATTCTAAGTTTATCAGTCGTATCAATATAATATAGTTAGGGAAAGATCTCTTGGGTTAAGTTTTTGTCATTGGAGCATTAGACTGAAATATTCTTAATATTATGATTGCAACATCTTGCGTAAACTAATATTCAAAAGACGTCTGATTATTCTACGGATTTAGTAATATTATGATACTAGGTTTCAATAACGGGAAATTATTGCATAATATGCTTCGATTTATGTACTGATAACGAATGATAGAAAATCAAGAGGGCATTCGCAATTATTGTAGTTACATACAAAATTTTATTAACATGGAAATTTTAAGAAGAACCAAAATTTAAATTTATTAGTCTCAAAAATTAGGTAATTCATTTTGTAATATTGCACTCTATTTCTTAAAGACTAGGTATATAGGTACCTATGTTTACTTTTGTATTGAGTGGTGACCTACATGAGTTCATTGCTTGTTGCGTTTTTTTAAATATCCTATAGGTAGTTTTTATTTTATTTTATTAAATACTAACTTTCCCCACATACATTTTCATGTCTAAGGTAACTATAAATATTGAATCCGAATTTGTATAATGCTAAAACAATTAAGTACCTAGGTAAATATCTAACCAATATAATTCCAACCGTTGCATCTGTTTTAAACTATGTTTACAGAACACATTCTGATAATCGCATTAACTAATACAACAGAAGACAGATGTGAAACTCCAATCAAAATGCAACAATAGAAAAGTTTATATTGTCGAAAGCGCTAAAAATGGTACCTATGATGAGTTTTCTTTGATTTTTTAACGTTTCGCGCAGTTTATCTTATTTTATCTTTCACATAAAGCATTTCTTGTCAATAGCAAATAAAACAAAAAAGAATTTGCATAATTGGTCCCGCCGTTCACTTGTGATGCGATGACCAAATGAAATGAGAATATTACCTCTCATATAAAAAAAATCAAGAATTTTTTTCACAAAATTCCCAACTAGCGGAAGCCCGTTTTTGGAACATGTGTGATAAACTTATTAAGGAAAAAATCGTTAAAAAATATAAAAAAATCCCAAGTACGGTTCTGTCATACCAAAAATATGTATGTACGTATGTATAATCAAAAACCTATTTGGTCCTGCGCGAAGAGAATTCATCCCGTCCCTGTGGTTGCCATGACGACAGGCTGTATTGATCGAACCGAGGCCGGGGTAAACGCCCTCGGCGTGTGTCTACCCATCTTTTTCGAACATCGTATTCACTGTCCGTTTTACACGCTACTCCCCGCGCGTCCTTCCCGCATCCTTGTTCTTAGTAGGTAGGTACCGGCGGCCGTATAGGTACACAACACCCATACACCCGTGCACATTCACCACAAGGATGTCTAGTCTTCACTCTACATTTTATTGTGAACCTGAATTAGAATGAAATTCACAGCAGCCAACGGCGCTGGATCATGGATGGCACCGCTTGCACCAACTTCCTTGATTTTATCAATTCCCACTTTTACTCGGCGCCGTCACCTTGTCTTATTGAAAATATGTATTTGTATTGTTATTTCGAATAGGATAGGCTTTAATTGTTTTCTACTGTAAATATAGCTGCTAAAAAATTTAAATTTAGTTGATCGAACTGTTTCTCAGCCCATATATTTCTTATCTAGACTTCAAATAAGTAGCCCGGGATTATACTTCCGGACCTGCGAAAATTTACATGAAATTCTAATCGGGGTTGGATTTGACCGGTTGATCGCCGGCTATACAAATAATTGACAAGTAAGACCACTACGATCGTCTTCTATTCTTATTTCGAAGGATGGCTTGCATGATGAAAAGTACTCACGACCCCGGTTGAATTCGAACCTAATGCTCTGAGTGTGCCGTGCCGAGGTGCTAGCCTCTTTATTTAAAACAATATTTTGTAAAAAAGTGTTAATTTTGTTTCTATCCATAATTATATGTACTGAATAATATTTTTTTTTCTATAATGAATCTTTGCTCACTCAAAGTGAACACAAATACACTCCTTGACTCTTTCACAGTAAGCTACTTAAAGCTTGTGTCGTGAAAGAGGAAGATGGTCGGCACCTGGGATCGAACCACGACGTCCGCACCAACAGTATGAAAGCCCGCGCTGTAACCGCCAGGCTACCAACTACTTCATATATTAATATGCAATTCATTATTGAAACAAAAGTTCAATTTTTTTATTCATTATTCGTGGACCTAGGTACTTATAAAAGCTTATTTTAAAGAAACAAAATATTTAGTTTTTTCCACAATTTTATTCTGGAAAGAATAAAATTGTGGAAAAAACTAAATATTTTGTTTCTTTAAAATAAGTTCGAAGTATGTTCCACCAAGTAGCCACGGTCGAAAAGATAAATTAACTTATAAAAGCAGTATGTTATACTGACTGATCCTATATCAGGAATCAGTGGGGCTAGTACGAGTTTGATCAAAATCTAATTGCACGCTAATACGCGCTAATTAGCGTGCAATTAGTGTTCGAAAATCAAACTATCGAATCCTTCGATCATTTTTGTATGGATTTTTTTCGAAACTCTTTCGATAATCGTTTCGATATTCGATCATCGAAAAATTATACTAGTGGTACAGGATGTTGTTTCTATGTTCAAATGCCTCCAAATACTTCATAATTTAAATTTGATATGAAACACTCCCAAAATCACTCGAATTCGGGTGAAAGGTCTCAATAAATTTAAAAAAATGAAATACTCGCCTAGAATGCATTCACTTTGAAGCGTTGTAGGTACGCACCGGGTAATCAAATTGACAAAACAACACTACCTACATACATTGCATTGTTCTGTTCGCAATATTCGTTACATTGTAAGCTTTTATTCTTCAAAGTCAAGTTTAAATTTGTTTAATACCTACTACGATTTTTTTTACCAATTTCCTAAACTTATGATTGGAATGACCTATATCATATGGATTGGACTACGGTAGACCATACCGGAATTTGAAATATTCAGCTATATTTTGTTTCATAATTTGGTAGCTCTTATAAAAAGTGTTTGACTTCTTGACACTTCCATGTCTTATAAAGCTTCTAAGAATTTGACTATCCTATAATATAATAAATTGGTCATCTCATCAATATTACTTAAAGTGCGTATATTATTCGTTTGTAAGTTTATGGTTGCTAGAACAATGAAAAATAGCAGTGGTCTGCAGGAAATATTATGTATATAAGATATATGTGATACTTGATCAAAGTTCCTACGTACAACTGTTGGTACGGGAAGAAAAGTCAATTTGTCCGCAGTTCTCAATGTGGACCCTTTAAGGGAAAAAAATACTTTAAGGGTTTATAGGACAATCAATCCCTTGAAAAAATGACGCTTTTCTGTAGGTTCCTACATAGCAGTCGAGAGTTTTTCCTGCTATAAAATAAATTGCGTATTATAAGCACTATGGTAAGATTAAAAAAAAAACATACTAAATTGAATTGGGCTTTGATGAATACAAACATAAAAATTAAACAACGCACTGCTTCTGGCTCAGTGTAAAGTCCGTAAAAATCGATATGCTGGCTATCATTAAAATGTCATTAAATTGCTTATAAAGTAGTTTGTAAAGGTTTGGGAATAAGTTATTTTAAATATACCTATTATGATAATGCAATACTATGCAGGTAAGTACATAGTCAATCAAATTTATCTACATAAATCGATTTTGTAAAAATGTAATTAAAGATTAATGGTACCAAAAAAAATTGTGAAGAAAAACTTAACAAGTATATTTTCGTACTAAAGCTCGAACTTTTACACCCCACAATTAATCCGTTACTAATATAAAAAGAGGCATTGTAGAATTAAACAAAAGAACTCGCGATTTCACGCAGTTCTATGGAATCTCAAATAACAAGAGCGTATTGTGATGGTTTATTTGATGTTTTCGCGTGAAGATTTTTGGGTTATTGTCTATTTTAATTTCTTTGGAATCGAAGCCGAATAAAGAAAGTAATTAAGCAAAATAATACACAGGCAATTCTTACTTTTGCATATTATGTCAAGGACTGACGAATATATTATTCAGTAGGTACCTATAAAATGTTAGATCACGTTTTAATGGTAGATAATGAAAAGGTAGGTACCGGAGTTAAAAGAGTAACTTGATTAATGTATATTTATTAGAAGAATTTATATGTGCAATGTTTTTAAAAGCAATTTGTCTGATTGACTTAATTCACAAGAGGGAAATCTTGTTTAAAGGCATAATTTTATTTAAAGTACACTATACGTATTTTGTAACGAATACTTGTGCCTAGAGAGTTACGCCATTTTGAATAAGTAATATAATCAAGTAAGTGAAAACTATCTCAAAGGATTAAATCTTATACGATAATATGCTAAGTTCGTCTGTTTCATACACATCGACATGTTGAACATGTTGAGAATTCTCATGATTAGGAGTTTCGGAGACAAACATTACCACCTAATGGCGAACGTTGTTAACGTAAAGTGATCACACTAAGCCAGCCTTCGAAATAACAGTAGAAGACGGTCGTAAGCCCGTAGTGGTTTGTTCCATTTAAAAATCGAACATTAGTCATGAATTATTAAAGTCATTAGTTGTTATTTTTTCTGTTTCATATTCAACTACATATTTCTGTAGATAGATGAATAATTAAGCGATGACCCGCTTATTAACATCTAGCTTCCGTTGCTGCACCATAATATGATTTGTTATAATAATATAAGTACACACAATAGCCTGCAGTTAATATAAACAAATGTCTTTCTCAACACTAAAACATATACACTCATTATACCGCTCAATAATCTATAGTCAAAATAGTAGATACATTTTTAATGATTCTGAGTTCACCTAAAGTGAATTAAACACATTTTCGACATATTTCGACAGCTATATAAGCTGCTTGTTTTGTGAAAGTGGAAATGATCGGCAACAGGATTCGATTCCTGTTTTATATTTCTTGCCGTGTTCGGTTAAGTCGGGTGAAGAACATATTATTATAATTATTATATTATTGTGAGTTTACGTGTGGCAATTATAGAAAACTTTTAATTACTTATGCGGTGTTCACACGGGGCGATATAAGGCCAGACGATTTCGCTTGCATAAAAAAAATATCGCTCGGTCGCCCATTGATCGTGTGATGTGTTCACACGAGTCCATCGGCATACATTCAATCTGTCAGGTGCGCTGATTTTGACGTAGTTTTAAAAATGGCGGACGGAGTGTTTGGGATAGTTGAAAATGTTGTTTTAGACGATATAAGGACACTCCTAATTAAGGAAAAATAAAAAAAACATAGATATTGGGTGGGGAATTGGATTCTAAGGAGAAATAAATTTGGAGCAGTGCTGTCATCTGTCAAGAAACATAACATACGGACGCCGCGCATATCTGCGCATGCGTGCATCGTTCCACCAGAAACAAAAGTTGAAAGGCATTCAACTTGAGGCGATATCGCTTTCAACCATTTTTATCGCTTCAAATTTATCGACAATCTGTTCACACGGTTCAATTGGCTGGCGATATTTTGGTGTCCTGGCGATATTCGCCTCGTGTGAACACCGCATTAGTAATACAATAGGCATAGTTCAAATTACTTGTTCAGTTGCGATGTTTCAAATACCAAAAGAATGTGTCATTGGACATGGAGATTCTTCATATTATTATCAGATTCATTATTAAGAGTTATCTTATTATGAACCAGCGGACAGTGATTCATCGCAATCCATACAGAGCTACTGACTGTTCTCTTCAGATAAGGGCAATAAACCATCATCTACTTAAAAAGGTTGGTATAATTAAACCACACCCAGCACATTTTAAAAGTACAAACGATATTTGAATTTAAAAAAAGTAACGCTTCTCTAACACACTAAAAACATTTAGATATACTAGCAGCAAAAACTGTCGCACGAAGGGCATAGAAAAGGAATCCAATGAATTAGTTTACACCTAAAGTGAACACATAATATACACTCTTTGACTCTTTCTTAGTAAGCTACTTCAAGCTTGTGTCGCGAAAGAGGAAGATGGTCGGCATCTGGAATCGAATTCACGACCTCCGAACGACATAGTACGAAGCCGGCGTCATAACCACTATTCTACTAACCACTTGACCACGTTGAGAGCTACGCACAATTTGTAATTTCTTTCAGTAGCAACATTTGTTTGCAGGAACTTCTGCTCGATTTACAGACGAATAATATAAATATGAAAATATTTCCCGTGTTTGAATTGGTTTTGTCATAAAACTATATAGGTATGTATGAAAAATATCTATTACAGACTTACGGTTGAACTTTTCAATCTAATGATATAAAAGAAAGTCGGGTTAGTTCGAAACTCGAGATCGGCTGAACAGTTTTTTATCATTTTTGTTTTTTTGGATTCTTCTCCGCTCTGGATAACAGAATAACTGATAACACATCGAAAAATGTATAGCAAATAATATAGGTAATATTAAAGTAAGTATGCAACGAATTTCGATACAATAAAAATATAGGCACGCAGATTTTTATTCAAGGTTTTTTGTTAACATTAAATCGATTTTTTTTATAAATTAAAACGCGAAAACTGAATGAATCAAATTGTCGTTTGACACAAACTGTCAGTTGTTTGATAGTTGGTGCGATTGACAGAATTTGGATGGAAAATATGTGGTTTAAAACAGATACACCGGTCGGAATGACATTGGTCAAAACATTTTTATCATTCTTTTAAGTTCGAATTCAATATTCATAGTTAGATCACACGACAATTTCTGTCGGGAAAGCTAGTATAGGTAAGTATAAAGTGTATATTTGAAGTGGTTCGTGGCCTAGCGGTAATGAGGCCGGCTGTCGTGGGTTCGATCCCAGGTGCCGACCATCTTCCTCTTTCACGACGCAAGCTTTAAGTACCCAGCTTACTGTCAAAGATTGTGTTCACTTGGAGTGAGCACAGATTCATTAAAAAAATATATTTTCAATATGAATCATTAAAGGAACGCAAGTTTAAATAATAATATGAAATAGGGGCATTTGAATCATTTGGAATGCAGGATGTTTTAAGTTCACATGTAACGTTATACTAATTATTAAGTACTCTTATGGCTCCCCTATTATTTAGATGAAATCTTCAAACCATTCAACAACATATGAGGCGTGCACATAGGGGCTAGTGAGATTGAACATTTAATAACAATTTACATTTCAGATACACTTATGGTAGGTATTATAAACTAACTGATGACTGAGATATGTATAATACCTCAAGTACATTAATATATCACATTTTTCTGATTAATTGGTTAATACTTCTGTATTTAAATACAGAAGTTATATATTTCAAACCATAGTAGAAGGACGACAGATGTGAAGACTTTTCGGCGCATGGTATTAACAAAACTCTGGAATAGTCAGAAGTTTTCATATAAGGAGCATATGTCATGCGATATCTCGACTGATGTGAAGGTTTCATTCATGAGAAGAAAGAATGGTTTGAATTGTCCGTAGCAGGGGCAGGAAGATCCATGCTAAGACAGAACAAAATCATTACAGAATAAAAAAATACGATGAAAAAACTATTTATTATGTAAGTGTGGTGGGTAGGTACTAATACTGACAGATAACAAATAATTAAAAATCCCTCAAAAGTTCGGTTATATTTATATTAAGTTAAGTAAGTTTATTTAAAAAGTTTAAGGTGTGTGCGCATGTTGGTAAATATTTATAAATGACTAGCTGCCTCGACAGACGTTAACGTGTCTTAACTTTAAATATTGAATTGCATATTTTTAATTTAATCATTATACCTAATTCCAACAATCGACAGTTATGTCAAACGCCAATTTCAGTAAAAAAAAAGTTTATAGGTACATAATATGTATTGTCAAGAACACCAAGAAGGTTTTTTTTCTTTCTATTTCTTTACTCATCACGCCGTGTCCCGTAAGGGGTAGGCAGAGAGAACGGACCTCCACTCTTTTCTACCCAAACACACTTCTTTCGCTTCTTCCAACGACATACCATTTCTCATACAATATTTTTTATTCCTCGAACCTGGCCTCCCTTGAGGACGGAATCGATGTGTTCGATCCACGACATTCTAGGTCCTTTCTTTCCATCCTTGTAAATTTTCTTTGTCATTCTGTTTTCAAGTTTTCATCCATTCTTTCCACATGCCCAAACCATCTCAACTTATTGACTTTCATCTTTGTCACAACACTTACTTCCATACCCCATTCCTTCCAAATATTTTCATTCCTTTCCATATCCCATAAAGCTTTTCCACATATTCTTCTTAGAGATTTCATCTCTACTGCATTTATACTACATTCTTCTTTTTTCGTCCATGTCCACGTTTCACATCCATACATCATTGATGGTAACAACAGAATTGCGTTATGCACTATTTTTGCTTGTAGTGAGACACTGTTGTTTCTCATAATAGGTCTTAGTGCACCGCTCACCCTGCTACCAGCCGCTTTCCTACGTTCGATTTCCCTTTCAAACTTTCCATCCTTAATAAACATATTATGTACATACTTCCTAAATACACATAATCATTCTCTTGCTTCATCCCTTTCAAAAACCAAAACTTTTGTTTTGCTGACGTTCATTTTAAGACCGTTTTTTGCACAACTTTCAAACATACTTGACACAAGTTCTTGCAAATCATTTTCACATTCAGCCATAAATACTAAATCATCTGCATACATAAGCGCAAATACTATTATTCCATTCAATTCAACCCCAATATTTATATATTTTAACCTATTTATATAGGTTACTTAGGTTTTCTTAAATTTTATAACGTTCCAAGGAACTTTCTCCATTTATTGTACCATTAGAACCTTATCCTGACAATAGAAAACACACAAAAAAACTAATGGAGCGGATTTGGTGCAGCCTTTCATGCGTGATACCATGAACAAGGGAATCATTTTTATACGTATAGATTTAAGGGCAATGCATATAACATAATCAAGTACGTACATCTATGTATATGAAACTATGAAAATGTTTGATGATGGCGAAACTTTAATGCGTGTACAATTTATTTTTAAGTTAAACCAGCTACGTGTTGTTTATGCGCATCATTGTGAAACGACTTATTAATGACCGTTTGTTTATAATACGTGATTGAAAAATTCGATCATATTAAATTATATTATACATTAATACCTACAGCAATTTGCCTAATACTGGTGCAAACGGACAAACGAAAGACAGACAAATGAAAAAATAATCAATTATTTTTATCACTGGTTGATACCCGTCTTCATTTACATCTTCGCAATAAAGTTTTTTAACTTTTTACTGAAAATTTTATATGGCGATCCTGATACATTAAAAATTTATCAAAATACTTACTATAATTATAATTGCATGGTTTATCGATTATTAAAATCCAACGTTAAGTCTTCGTTTGCTGAGAGCGATGACATTTAAAAAAAGTATATAACCGAATTATTATGTTGGTGATCATCAAGTGAGTTACTAGGACACAATTTTTTTTTTGACAATTTTGAATCCGACACGTCACTTGTTGAAGCCAAATCAACCCCCCTTTCCCAATTTATGGGATGCTAAAAAATTCCAGATGTACCTAATAATATTGCAATAGAAATGTGAAATCCACACAGGATATCCGATGAAAGAAAAGGTGCGGTCGACCATGAACGATATGACTCTGATCCGTCCTCATGAAAGAAAAACAAAGTCTTGGTTTCGAATCCAACAGAAGTCTATTTCCTCTTTCAAGTCTTAAATGAGCCAATATTCACAGGAAAATATATATATATATTCATATTTTATGAATGTGGAAAGAAATTGGGCAATCTCTTTAAATATCGTGGACAAACAATTCGTATTCAAATTACTTTACGAGTAAAATCATTTAACATTCTTGTACACACCTTAACGTATACATTTATTAGCCCACCGATTATACATATTAGCTGTTTGTCCTCTTGATGTGGACAGAATGACCTCGTGGCGGTTCTTCTTGTAATGCTGATGGGTCGGAGTAAGTTCCGGTTTTATCATATTAATATCATAATGAAGTCGTATAGGGTTGAATACAAGAAGCTACATCATAATAGTTGATAGTGCATAAACATGATACTGTACCAACTGCATTAAGGGGAAAAATTACTTTAAAATATACTACCCTTGATAAAAAAAATCTGTGGAGGAGCAGTTCCAAGCAGCACAGGATAAGGACAAATTCGACGAAGTGATCGCCAACGTTGGGGGACCCGATAGGGCACGTAAAGAAAAACAAATAAGACAAATTTTAAGGGAAAGTTTGTGGTCGATGTGCAACATGAAATATTGAACGATGCAGGACAAAAAAGGACGAAGTGTTGGCTAACACTGAACGGCCTATATCTTTTGACGAAAAAAGTGATGAATGATAATATAATAATCAATAGTAATATTTTTTGTATGCATACTAGATTTCCCGACAGACGTTGCCCTGTAGTCCTTACTATGAATATTGAATTCGAATTTGTAATTTATACAAAAATACGTTTAAATTAATATGTTTGAATATCAAAAATATTTATGAAAGCTTAAATGAAATTCTATCAAAAATCTGCTTACCATTGTTTTGAAGCACAATGGTTGTCAAGTAAATAAAAACTGTAGGTATTTTTATGGAAGTTTTCACAGATGGCGTTGTTGTCAGAAAATACGTTTTCAGAAAATTTCAGATTTTTTAAAATAATTATTATGTTATCCCGAGCAGAGAAGAATCCAATCATAAAAATCTGTTCAGCCAATCTCATGTTATAAGTGTTCGCAGTAACCCGACTTTTTTTTATATTATAGATATAACAAGCACTAAAAGTTTCACATTTTTTATATAAATATTCCCTGGAAACATCCCACCAGAAAAGACGCTGTCATACAACGAGTTCTACAGACTTAAATGGTGTCAGACGGGACATTCTTTAAGATGTTATGTTTATAAACCTAATAATATGAATTATTATGTAGATAATGTTTCATGAAAAACAAAAACTATTAATTGAGGGCAGGCAAAAATAATCTATGATTGGATGGAATGCCGGAAATCGGAAATAGGTACAACTAACTACGAAAATTATTATTTATTTGGTTTAATGAAAGAACAAAATTATTTCACAATGAAATAATGTATAAATTTTTGTATTTATACTTACATTAAAAAAATCCACAAAAAATCTGAATATATTCATTTGCATATCTGAGATGATAATATACTAACGAATTACATATGGATATACGATACAATGCACTTTATTAAAAATTTAAGTTTAATCAAAATTGATATAGTCATATCCTGGCGCCAAATACATGACAGCAGTCGCAGTCTTTAAATTTTGTTGCTCTCTTGTTCTCAATAATTTCCAATTTTAATCACTAAATTTCATTAATAATTAGGTACCTATATTATTATTAAATATCTACTTGTTGCATACATGAGATTTTTCGACGTGTTGAAAATGCTGAGAATTCTCATGGTTAGGAGTTTCGGATACTTAAACATTACCTACCACCTAATGGCGAACGTTGTTAACGTAAAGTGATCACACTAAGCCAGCCTTCGAAATAACAGTAGAAGACGGTCGTAAGCCCGTAGTGGTTTGTTCCATTTAAAAATCGAACATCAGTAATGATTTCTTGGAGTTTTTAGTTGTTACATATTCGTAAATCAAAATTGATAACATGATTGGTTATTTACAACTGCAGTTTGTCCCAAAAAGTTTAGAAAAACTAAATCGAGCTCATAAGTATTACAAAATATGGGCTTTTGGCAACAGGATGCGTAATATTTGACATATTTTGGCATTATCAAATAAATAACTTCTAGACATAGGTGTCAGTATAGCCAGCGGAACTCAATGCTTGAAACATTCTCTACTAGTCAACCGATCCCGTCCAATCTGAGACAGGATTCCAACCCCCAAATAGAAATTTCTGCGGGATGCGATACTTGATCCTACGTAAAACTGTTGTTACGGAAAGAAATGTCAAATTATTTTGCGCCGCTCCCAACGTGGTACATATATCAAAACTGGGACCTTTTAATTGGCGCTATATGTACCTACAATAAAACAATCAATTATATGATGCTGCCTGCTTTTGGATCCTGTCTTCCGACAGATTTTGCTGCTCGTTCGTAACATATCCCTGTTTTAATTCTGTATTTAGTTAAAAAAAAGTTATCCAACATCTGAATTATGTTTAATTCGTATAACTATGTATGTAGGTACCTACATATGTTAATATATGACAACTTTGGATTATACTTAGAAAGTGATTGCTTATGATTATAATGCCAAGTTCACTACAGGAATAAATCAATGCTAGACTAGACAAGTTAACGAGGTGGTAATGGTGGAAGTTTTCACGCATCTACGGACGTTGTGATCTCTAAGGTGTCTATACTCTGTGTGTTTTTGTAGGTAGGTTCATATATAATCCAATTCAGTGTGTAAGGATACACACATTAATTATTATTACACCCGATGCAAACCAGTTTAAGTTTCGACCTGTTCTTATTTTAAAAATCATTCATTATATACACACATACATAATATAAATCCCATATTATGTAAATTGTCTACTCTATTGACAACATGTGCTGTACTTAAGTAGGTATGTATATCAACCTATATATCGTATATCCATTCCATCTCATCGGAAAAGAACGATTTCATATTTAAATTATCTGTACTGTTTAAAGACATTATACAGTGATCTGTATCAGAAAAGCTTCCAAAGCAGGTACTCTCCGATTCAAAATTTCAATATGATATCGTGTTACTTCCCTTAATTAACATTGAATTTTACGCTTTTATATGTGAATTGATGCAACCTAAGTTGAAAATCAGGTAGGCAGGTTTTCATTTTTGTCTGAAAACCCTTTTGAAACGCTTTTTTCAATAATGAGTGGAAGGCTAATAAAAAACGCTTGTTTCAAATTATACAAATTTATGTGGTCGTAACTATGAAGATAGAATTCCAATATGTAGTGTCTAATGATAAATTAATTTAACCCATATATTTCCGGCCGATGCATCTGTTTTATACCATATATTTTCTATCTGCTTTCTGTCAATCGCACCAACTATCAAAGAACTGACAGTTTCTGTCAAACACCAATTTAATTTTAACACTATAATATAGGTAGCTTAAGTTTTCTGAAAATTTTTAATGTTCCACGCATTCATTTATTATTATTTTTTTTTTATAAGAATCTTCTCCTGACAAAGAGCAAACAAAAACAAAAAAGAATTAGCAACATTGTAAGACGACGTCCACGGAAATTAGGGCTCCTTTTTATACATAGAAATAATTTAACACTAATATGACCTTAATAAAAACAATTATTGTTAGTATTAAAGATAACGCCACTGAGATGGATTAACAGAAATACAATGCCTGATCGCATAATTAACAATTAATAACATTCGCAGTATGTGCAATACGGAGTACATCGTCAAGTGACGAAGATGACACCGGAATAAACACGTGAATTGAATGTCTAACAAAAGAACAACACGTGTCGCCCTTCAAGGCAACTTTGAAGGAAGAAGACGATCAAAACGATGGAGACAATTGTCAGTCGACCTCTTAATAGGCTGAATCGAAGGCACAGAACAGGATTCACAGAATCTATAGAAAGAGGAAGAAGAAACATAAATACACTTTTGACATGTTTTACACTAAGCAAAATACAAGCTTCGTGTCGTGCAAAAGTTGAAATTGTAGGAATCGGGATTCAAAACCCACGCTGAACGCACAAAAGTTTTTGACTGAACCACCGGTCTACCAACAACTTGGAATTTGAAATTGAAAGCTAAAAGGTACTTATTCGAATTGCAGTCAAACATTCGTAAGATTTCATTATGAAAAAAAATATTGTCATAGTCACGTGACAATTGTATGCAAGATTAAGGGGTTGGTAGAAAGCAGATGTCCTAACAGTGGAAGAACGGGATACGGATGTCCCGGCCATAGTAAGAGAAGCAGTCGTCATAATGAAAACTTTTCAAGACAAAACCCCACGCCCACAAGGATTCAGCTATTGATTGAGATGCTCGGCAAGTAATTAAAATCAAATACATTCCTTAACCTAGCACGTATGATTAAATTCGGTTACTAGAACTCCATGTTTGTTTTATCCATGTCAAAATAATATACCAGACATTTTTGTGCATAGGCACCTCGTGCATTTCCGATACTACTTGATTTAAGGTGTATTCTTTTTATAGTATAGAGGAGCGATAGAAAGCGTAGTATGGTGTTCGGTTAAGCACTCGCAGTCAACAGTCAACCGTGCAGGTTAACATTATGCAAATTCGACACCAAGTACACGTACAACTTTACCATATTCATATCAAGTTATTTATGACAATATTTTCGTAGAAAACGTTCTGGAATGTCAAGTAGTGATTCGACTCTCATAGTTGAGTGAACGTTCATTTTGGATTATTATACCTATACTCGCATCGTACGTACGTAGGTATATACTATCTCCAGATGACGTGAATAATTGGACAGCATAATAAAGAAAAAAGATAATTAGTGCCAGTTGTAGCCGTCAAGTAGGTACCTATCTCAGACAGTACGTACCTACAAATTATACTTCTATTGCCCAATACAGTGTTTAATGGAAGATATTAAACAAAGTGTCCCTATCAAGAATGTTTCCCGATATTTTGGCGTTCATTTACTATGCGAGATCTTATCATTAAGGATTTTTCTATAAAACATAGTCATTGAAAATTACTAAACACACGGGAAGAACTAATAGATTTTTAAGAATCGTCCTTTTTATGATAAATTGAATTCTAAGATTCACACTATAGGTATTCTATATTTTTTAGGGTGAACTATTTAACAGTTTTGTTACATTTTTATGGTATGGTATGGAACATGGTATGGAAGTAATTGTTGTGACAAATATGAAAGTTAATAAACTGAGATGGTTTCAGCATGTTTGAAAAGATTACTACAAATAGAAAAGGTGTATGTTGTCGTGGACGACCGAGAATGACATGGATCGATCACATCGATTCCGTCCTCGAGGAAGACCAGGTCGGAAGGAAAAGAATAAAAACGAGAACGGAGTTGAAAGTCGGAGGAAGAAGCGAAGGAAGTGTTCTTGGATAAAAAAGAGAGTAGGTCCGTTCTCTCTGCATACCCCTTAAGGGACACGGAGTGGTTGGCAAAAATTAAATGCTATAGGACATAGGAAAAGACAGCAACTACTGCTTCAACTTTTTTAATTTTATTTAGTGGTTACCCGTTTAGGGTACGAGCGATTAGTAGAAAAAAGTTGGGTCTTGTGACGTATTGTCTGAGATATTGAATGGATTCAATTACAACAAAATATGCGTTCAGTACATTTTGTATGAAGTTTTTCGAGGACATATTGGGAGTTAGTTAGTAAATTTAACGAGGATGGACTTAACAATTATAAATTCATTCATCACTCACGCCATGTAGGTGCATATGGAAAATGTATGTTCGAGTCATATAATCATGATGAAATAATGCAAATAGGCAAGTGCGGAAGGTTGCACCTAGTTTGTACCTTCAACGGTGCGCTAGGAATGCGACTGATTGCCACAATTGGTAGCTCTTTATTAAAAATCTTTCGCCAAATCCGATATAAGGACACGACGATAACAGACTTTCATATTAATGAGTGATAAACGAACATGCAGCCAACAATTCAAGGGTGAAATTATATATTTGATTGGTTAATGGCCAACTTCAAATCTTATGTTTATGTCTGAAGTTAAATATTTGGGTGTTGCTCTAGGTTGTTGATCAAACATTGTACTGCCATGGAGAGGTCGACCGAAAAAAGGAAGCGCAGTACAACCATGGCTAAGACGGATAGACGATGCTGGGCGGCTTACTTGGCTGACCCGGTTTGAAAAGAACATGATAGAACGACATGGAAGCAGATGGAGGAGGCCTTCGTCCAAGAGTGGACTTGAATGGGCTAGAGAATAAGAAAGAAAAAGGAGAAGAAAGCCATGTTAGAATGAATATATTGTATAATGTGTGGAAGTGAAATGGTGTCTGGTCACATTCAAAGAATGGACAAAACCATCAAAATCCCATATATCACACTGAATAACCAGCATCCAGAAACTCATTTTGGAAACTTCAAAAATCTTCTACAATGTGGTCAATGCGTGAAGGAATTCAACTTAAGAAGAGCATCTTTGAGAATAATAGGCATAGATAAAGTCTAGGTACATATCATATATATCACCAGTTTAAAAATTGATATATAGGTGAATTTGAGTTTACCGCCCTCCTGAATTTCAGGAGCTAAATGTTCAGATCATCGTCGTGAATCTTAACAGGTTTACCTCTTCAATCGACCCAATACACGAAAAGTAAGAGCACAGTATATAAAGACCGTGCGTATTTAGGAGCGAAACCTGCATGAAAACCCGTAATGCGATTCGAGAGTGGATATTTTCTCATCATTACGGTCATCTGTCCAATAACAGGACCGGCGACATTTCCGTTAATTTGACAGTAATTTCATCCTGGTTGTGTCGAATTTGTAGGTATATCTTTTTTGATTAGCAGTCGGCAATGGTCGACAGAACTTTACCTATTATGTACATAGGACTTAAACCCAAAGTGTGCTCGCTAAAATATTATTCACTTTTATAGTTACTTGTATGAACCAAAATTAAATAAAAGTAATCAAGAACCCATCCATGTAAGCGTGCATATTATATAGGTATGTGCGTACTCTCATGTTACAGCTAATGTGTGAACGATGGAAAAAGCATCAACTGTCAGTCAAATTACTCAACGGCAGTTACGAATCATACAACTGCACTATGTTTTAATGAAGAGTTCGGAAGGTGTAGAGCCAAACCATACAACCTTGTTTACGAACCGTGTTTTCGGTTAATTTGTATAAAAAACATCAAACAATTTTTATTTTGCTTTAATCAATTTTTTTGGCCAAGCATTTTCGGTTATATTACCATCTTCAATGCCTTTGTCAATAATTGATTACATAAACATTGTTATGTTTACATCAAACATTTGTACATCAAGTGTTTTATACTTTTTTGGAGTAAGTCCGTTAGACAAATCGAAATAAAAAATAAAAAACTACGAATTGTGATTTTAAAACGTTGTATTTGCGTGAGTCGATGTTATTCCTTCATTTTGAAATAGACACAACAGACTTCATTTAAAAAAATATTGTATTGAAATAATTTACACAGAAAATTAAAAAATACCAACACGTTTATACACTAAGTGATTACTTAGTTAAATTTTCTTTTTTGCCCCCAAAAACTCAATTTTACTCCATTTGGGGTAATTTACTCCATTTCCCAATTTTGAAAGTGGAGAGTGAACTACATGACTATTATAATCATATAGTAGGTGTATATATTATATTCGTTGTAGACACAAGGTGGACTTTTTCAATCTTAATCAATTGGTAAGTTAGTACCTAAGTAAATTAGTTTATTGATAATTTATTTTGACATGAAATCATATTCTTTTCTAAAAGCAAGAGTTCTAATTATTTAACATTTTACCTGTAACACACAAAATGTACCTTAATAATTATTATTATTATTATTGAAACATCACCGTATAGTACAGATTTTTAGCTTTGTACATACATAGGCGGCAGAGTACACGTGTACTTAAAAAACCGGTTAACGTGATACAACACGATAATAATTATTGCACTAGCGTAGGTACTATTTGTATATAGAGTAAAAATATGTCGTTGTATTGGTGAGGTACGAAAGTACCCTTATTATTATGTTTGTGTTAGTAGCGTCCTTTATTATAGTTTGTTATCAAAAATGTATTCGTTTGCAACGGTACATGGGGTGTTTATTTTTATTATTGGTTGGATACACACAAGTATTTATAATAGTGGTTGTCAATCGTAGAACTAAGCTTTTGTATACACAGTCGCAACTATTATTATTATCATCTACCTATTTCGTAGATGCAGAGGGAGCAGGAACACAACACAGTGTTATTCAGTCCTGTCACCGTTTGGCGCCAATTTTTTTCCGAAGAGAGCTTGTCGAACGGATGTTTGGATATACCAGGGAACGAATTTGGGCAGACATTTTGTTTGTTTACAATATTTTTGGAGTAGGTCCAATAAGTGTAACAGTTTTATGAGCGTTACAATAATAATATTTGTGCGGTGTCATTGTGAAGGGTTGTTTGGGGGTGAAATAGCGTCAGACAAAGGGCTATTATATGCGTGTATAGCAATATTGCGTTTTATTGGAAAATATAAATCAATTCAATACATTCTTTGTTTTATCAAATCAGAATACGATAAATAAAAATAAAATAAACGAGGCAAAATACGAAATAGTATACCTAATTAAGTAAACTAAATGAAACAGCGGTAAACGAAACGGAAACTGTCTGAATTCTTTGTCGTACTAAAATAAACATATTTTTGTTTATATGTTGACCAATCGAAGGCATTCGACACGGTTGAGCATGGGGCGTTAATGCACTCTTTGTATAATCTATGATTTAGAGGAGTCAAAATATTATAAGAAAACGGAATTTATATGGCAAAACAGAAAGCGCATTAGGTCATACATCTTATATGCATTTGAGTCGTATCTGGATTACGCTATGCATTTGAGTCGTATCTGGATTACGCTAACCATCAGTTTTTGTGTAAGAAATTTGACTTAATTACGTACCTGTATCTATAAATTTAGAAGAAAAACAGGAAAGTTTTTTTTTAAAGCTGACATTGTAATTAATGAAAAACACCTACACGATGTAATGGAGATTATAGCCATGTAATTTTGTCAATATCAATGTTGGATGATTTATTTATTCATACCTACAGTTATAAATATACCGTTTGAATATATTTCTACCCTTCCTTAACGTGAATGATTTTGCCAAGGACAATACGGAAATAAGTTGTGTATAATAATAAAAAGCAACGACATAAACGGACGTTTGGGTTCAATGAATGAGTGATGCATTTAATCTTCACGGTTTAACGTACTCGATGTTGATGTGTCTTTATATCCACGGGGTCAGACGATAACATTTAATAGCATAATAGCTCCACAAACTGACAAAACAATAAAACTGATAGAAAGCTATGTGCAGCAAGTAGGTATCTTTGAATTTCTATATAAATATTTTTATATCGCATTCAACAATTATTAACAAATTGAACTGTATAATTAATACAGACGTCGGACTTTTGTTTGTTTCATTTTTCATTATCTATATTTGCTGGTTTTTTTAAGTCTAGTTCACAATCCTGATACCATCCATGATGTATGGGAGTGAAACATGGACATGGACGAAAAATCTGGAAGTTGGAATAAATGCTGTGGAAATGTGATCACTGCGTAGGTTATGTGGAAAGAGACTGATTGATAAGGTGAGGAATGAGAATATTAAAAAGGAACGTGGAGTTGATGTTAGCGTAGTGACTAGAAACCGACCTCGGTAGCCTAGTTGTACTAGCGTGGACTTCAGATCCGAGGTCCCGGGTTCGATTCCCGGTCGGGTCAGAGTTTTTCTAAGTGTTTTTTCACTTGAAATTTCTACCCGGGGTTGGCCTGTCTCAGATTGGACGGGACCGGTTGACTGGAAAAAATTGCCTCAGGCAATAAGTTCCGCCGGCTATACTGACACCTTTGTATAGAAAAGTGTTATATTATAGAATGAAAGTTAATAAATTAAGGTGGTTTGGGCATGTAGAGAGAATGAACGAGGAGAGAATGACAAAAAGGATATATAAATCTGAAAGAATGAGTGCAGCAGACGAGGCCGACCTCGAATGACATGGTCCGATCATATCGGTTCAGTCTTAGAGGAGGGCCAAGTCAGGAGCAAAAGGAATAGAAAAGCATGTATGCGGAATGTTATGCGTTTGGAAGAAGCGAAAGAGGTGTGTTTGGATAGGACAGAATGGAAATCCGTAATATCTGTCTACCCCCTTCGGGAAACGGCGTGATGGGTAAAAAAAAGTTCACAATGGTCGAGCATTTTAGTCGATTAGCGAGAAATTTAGTAACAAAACGATCCTTTTGTTCAATTTTTGGACATATCCTCCCCCCCCCCCTCTTTCCACAAGATACTGGCTCACTTGCGTGAGTAGTTTTAGGTTTTAGTCGAGCTCATTAGTTGAAATAAAATGGATTTTGTTTGGAATCCGAAATTATTCCCAAAACTATAAGAACCCATTTAAATTATTGTTAGTTACATTAAAATCCCGTAAATAATTCAGATATGGAATAACCATATAGGTAACATCACTATAAAAATACATTTAGCGATAAAATCAAAAATTACTTATGTTTCAATTATAAATTATCGATAGCATGTATAAAATATAAGTGTGCGTTTAAACCAAATGAACATATATCCAGAGCCATTAGAAGCAGAACATACTTTCTTCATCGTTGATATTGACAACAAGGAAAAAACAATGTGCAAGAACCAAAAGTTCGCCAACTAGATTCATAAAATACTGATGATCAAATAAAATAGGAATTCAGTATGATCTTTGAATTTGTTCTATATTTTTGAAGTTTATTTCAAAAGAGTAGCATATGTAGGTATATAGAGTTTAGACTGATGATGGATGGTCGCCGAAACTGGTGACTATTTGGTAACTTTAAAAACCTATAACAACTAATAAATTCTTTTCTGTCCCTAGATCCTTGATATACGCGAACTATTCAACAATTCTAAGATCTTGATTCAAGCGGTGACTCAAATTGATTCTACACGCAACTCGGAGAATCAGAGGTTTTCGCTGGTCATCTTCTCAGAACATGAGTATGAAAACAACGGGCGCGTTATTGAGGCCAAGTTTGACGAAACATACTCGGTGCATCACCACGTTAGTTCGATAAGAAGACGTCTTTGCTGACCACAACATGAGTGAATGACTTGTGTCTTGTGTGATCACCACGTTAATCATTACTGAACAATTACCGAGACGTAAAGAGTGTATTTCATTGACACACTACTCCAAATGCAATTCATTTAGGCAAAGAAATTTTGATAAACAATGCGCTCTTAAAAATTACTGAATGAGATATCATAACTGTTAATATTTTTTCTTAAACAATTTGAAGGCAAATTTCGTGGTACCACAGTGTATTGAGAGCTGTTGGAGATTTATCTGGTCTCAGCGTCAGAAGAGACCCCTAAAGAAGAAAGAAGCATACCAAATTTGAGGGCGCTTGCTAAGTAAGGTTCTAGATCGAGTAGATACCCCATATAAAGCACTGACTAGAAGATGATAAGCAACAAATTATTGCCTAACGAAGGGCTTAAATTAAATTTGAGAATACTGTTTTCAATTAAGTTAAAACAAAAAGGTACACTTTCAGCACAGCTGAGAGTGAAATATACAGGTAAAACGTCAAAATGAGAAACAGTAGGTATATACTCAAACAATCTACCATACAAAACATTTCGAATATATTTTCACGTTAACAAACTTTTAGATAAAACATAAGAGATGTGTCATCGAATCAGTGATATGTGTATTTATAACATGTCTCTGCATCGAATAGATTATTATTTTGTTCGAAAGTCCAAGATTTGGAATGAATTACGGTGTGTTCGAAGACATTGAGAACGATAATCAAACAGAAATATCCGAATATGCATATGAGCTTTAGATATTTTGAATATTAAATCAAGAGTTTAGAAGTTTTATGACTGATATTTTATAGGTATTTTGATATGTGAAGCTATCGCGACAAAATAATACATCAAAAAGATGGATATGAAAGCACATCGTTTGGGTAAGTATAGGTAATCAAAATGTACCTACAAGGAAATGGGGCGTTTAGAAAGCTACATGGAAAACCTCGAAAGAAGACCAAGAATATAGATATAATAATCTACAAGAAACACAGCACCAGCTTTATTGCTTTTTGTGAAAGACGTCGAAAGTTTGGTGTATTTATTTTGTGTTCACTTTGGATAAGCGCAGATGCATATAGTTTCATAACGGAGTGGGTCGTGTCTAATATACCGTCGATTTGTCAGCAGTTAAGTTTAGTTAAACCAATAATCAAAACTGATTATATCTAATAGGTTTATATGATGTATTCTTATAATGATTGATATTATGTTCGCGAATTGTACAACTGCAAGACAAGATCAAATTACGAATGACACGCCACATATGTATGTAGGTAAGTACACGTTATATGCACGAGGGTACTTGACCGCTCAATTCGCATTGTGACGATGATACCTTACTGCCGTCTGGTCAGCAACGATAAAATTCGTGAACTTACATATTTGTACATGAACCAGCCACAATAATAATTGGAACTCCTTAGAAAGCTTTAGATTAAGGTTTCAATACTAAACGCCTTATCTCATGTCCATGTATACTGCATTTTTTGAGAAAACTGTAATCAAAGTTTGAACATTCCTTGTTGTTGGCCTGTATGGTATTATGGGGACATTCCTTGTTGTAACGCAGTTTTTTTTAAGTTTTCTGAAAAAAAAATATGATAAGGAATATGTTGCCATCAAAAAGTCAATTTATGAAAAAATGTAACATTCCTTGTTTTCATCATGTATCCTTCTATTGATACCTGAGTATTTAAAAGATTTGTGAATTTCAACAATTATTCTATTTAAGTCAATCAATATCATATTATCTCAGTAGGAAAAAATTTCTTTCAAGAAACTTATTTCAAGAAATATTCTAATGCTGATAACATCGTTTGAGTCATTTCCTGGCGCCTATCAAATCAGTGTTTACCGATCATAATTTTAAGATTTTTTTACAATATATGTGACGAAGGTTGGAATCCTGGCATTGGTATGAGATGTGTAGTTGGAAATAACTATTTCATGATGGTGTTGGGGGTTGTGGAAATTGAAAAAAACATATTATTACGTTCCAAATATTGATGGATTATTGAGGTCCAGGGATCTTATAAATTGAACAAACTATTCAATGCATAGACAACTGTTTGAAAATAGTGACGGAGAATTTGTAACTTGGGGATTACATGAATAAGACTACCTTAGTGGCGGACGTTGTTAAAGTAAAATGAACACACTAAGCCAACCTTCGAAACACCAGTACAAGACAATCGTGTGCCTATAGTAGGGGTTTAAATTTATAAAAATTTAATTCATAGAAATCTAACACTAAAATGATTTAATTATTGTATCAAATAATATGTGGTTTTTTTTTTTTTTTTTTAATAAATGTATATGTGCTCACTCAACGTGAACACAGATACACTCCTTGACTCTTTCACAGTAAGCTACTGAAAGCTTGTGTCGTGAAAGAGGAAGATGGTCGGCACCTGGGATCGAACTACGACGTCCGCAGTACGAAAGCCGGCGTTGTAACCGCTGGGTCACCAACCACTTCAAAGTTGGTTGGTTCTATAAAATGGGAAGTTTTGTTATCTCAAAAGTTATTTCGTTAAGGCAGCTTTTAACACTCGGTAACACGCAAAGCGGTGAGACCTCGACCGAGGTGTATTATTTTAAATATCTTCATAAATATCTGAAGTATATACTGAGTAATACTCCACCTTTTACGATATCCTTCACACCATTCAATCACAAATTTTCATGCAAAAAAAATAGATTTTTGGGAAAATTTAGATAGGTTTAATCAGGGTTTAATGACAATTTTCTATATCGGCGGTGAAGCCCTTATAGAGGCGTGTTACCGTGGTACACAGTTATACACAATGACGGTAACAGTCGTAAAGTTGACATTGTGGTGAGCGGTTCTAGGACGATTTTTTAAATATTGTAAATGTTATTATTTTTTACTAACTTGAAGAAATTGCAGATTTTTTTAGATAAAAATAATTTTATGTGAATGTGGGAATATTCAAATAAGACTGACATTTTATAAGCAAACATTATATTCATTGGAAAAAAAACCGTTTTTGAAAAGCGATTTCTAAAATTTAATCGGGCACTCATTGTACACTGTTTTAAATTAAAAAAAAAATAACTATCTTCTATACTTAGATAGGGGTGAGTATAGTCGGCGGAATTTATTGACTGAGGCAATTTTTTATAATCAACCGGTCCCGTCCAATCTGAGACAGGCCAACCCCTGAGTATAAATTTCAAGTGAAAAAACACATTGAAATTTCTGACTCATCCGGGAACCGAATCTGGGACCTCTTGATCTTAGGTCGGACCCTTTGGCACTAGGCTACCGAGGTCGCTATTGCCTTAGTAGGTAAATAATTTTCGATGGACTAAATTTGGGTAAATCCTGAAGAAGCAATTTGTGGATGCATTATTATAGATAATCGCTGGTGCCAAACATCATAAAATCATGTCGCGCCGAAACAATACACGTCTGCTCTACCTGACAGCGGCCCCGGAGACTAGTGTAATAAATGACGGGGACTCACATACAAGGCGTGTTACGCAGGTAGCTAACTGTTTGTCACACAGATAGGGTGTAATATTTATTGAAATTTCGACAAATTGTAGATATGTACACAGAACTGTTGCATCTTATTTTAAAGAAGACACTTCAAGCTATAAATTGATATAAAATAATTGCACTGGGAGTCGCTGCTCAAGGCGCTGAGGGAAAGGAATTTTCCCTTCCACACCTTCTCTACGGAGGCGGAGAAGCTGAAGAAGACGGTGATCCGGGGACTGCCGCCACTGAACGTGTCAGAGATTGAAGAAGACTTGACCTCAACGTCACCAAGGTCGTCAGAATGACGACCCGGTCACAGGGAAGTGCGATATACATCGCATACTTCCCCCACGACCAACAGATGGGTCTCGTGAAAGACTCTTTGAAGGTGATCTGCCACTGCAGGGTGCAAATGGAGAAATACCGACCGAGAGGCCGAGCCGGGACCCAGTGCTTCAGGTGCCAGTCCTTCGGCCATGCAGCGAAGCACTGCAATCACGCTTTGAGGTGCGTGAAATGCCAGGGGGCTCACGTCACAAGTGAGTGCCCCAAGAAGACAAGAGAAGAGCCCCCAGTGTGCTGCAACTGTGGGGGCCCGCACCCAGCCAACTACAGCCGGTGCCCGAAGAGACAGGAGTACGTGGCATCTATACCGAAGAAGACGACCACGAACTGGAGCGATGTGGTGAGGGGGCCGTCCAGACCCGCCCCGCAGCCACCCACCGCCCAGACGACAGCGCCCCCCCCCCCCCCCCCAGCTGCCGCGCCCGCCTCCAGAGCAGCGCCCGCACCTGCAGCGAGGAGACAAGCAGCCGAAGAGGACCCCAGCGAACTGCTCCAGCTCGTCAGGTTGATCATGGAGATCAAACCCAGGCTGGCCGCATGCAAAAACAAGATGGAGAAGGCCCTCGTCATACTAGAGCTCATGGACAGCCTTGAGTAAGTTGTCGTATTAATCAAAATTCTTTTCAGGTAACACTAACCTTTTACTTTCAGCTTAATCATTTCTTATTTCAGACTTGTTATTAATTTTCAAATAACTTAAGAACCGCGGCCGGGCTTAACCCGACCGCTAAATATATTGTATTAGCCTATCTTAAATTAGCGCCGCTGCTGGGTTTTTATGCCGTGGGGCTTTTTACCAGCAGTGGGGCATAAGAAAAATCCCTGAAGGGGGCCTTTTATATGTCGAGTTAGTGCGAACACTTATAACACGAGATCGGCTGAACAGATTTTATGAGGCTTATAGTTTATTGGATTCTTCTTCGCTCCGGACAACATAATAACACTAAGAAAAATGTAAGATAAAATATAAAATTAAAGTTAATACGCAACGAATTTCCTCACAATAATGCCATCTATGAAAAATTATATAGAAACACAATTTTTATTTACCTCACAAGCATTGACATAAAAAATAATGGCACGCAGAATTTATGTTTTTTTTTTCTAATTTGTCAACAGAGAAGCGTATTTTTTTATAAATTATAACGCGAAAAGTGAATAAATCTAATTTTTACATCAAATTGTCGTTTGACACAAACTGTCAGTTGTTTAATAGTTGGTGCGACTGACAGAATTCGGATGGAAAATATTTGGTTTAAAACAGAGGTACATCGGTCGGAATGACATTGGTTAAAAGTCATTTTTATCATTCTTTTAAATTCTTATTCAATATTCATAGTTAGACCACAGGACAACGTATGTCGGGAAAGCTAGTTATAAATAATAATTATTGTAATGTTTGCACTGCCATTGCTGAATGAGAAGCAATAGATGATTTTTTTCAAAAACAATAATTGAAATTATTTTACGAATGGACAATGACTACGTCTCCACTCATCTCTTATCATACCCATCATTCATTGATGAATCATGTAAGACGGATGACATTATACGAGTAATATAAAAGAATTCTTTATTTAGTAGAAATGAAATCCAAGAGTCAAGATAGAAGCGAAATTTAAATGCCAATCATATTAAGTCATGTACTATGACTGAAAGAGAAGAATTCAACATCGTTTAAAGAAAATCGAGATAATGGAAATACAAAACGTATAGAATAGTATAGATACATAATATATCATGATTTTAATGGCGATCAAATTCCTAAACGGTGTTTGATGTTTCCATCAAGAAGGGTTGGCTGTTTTTGACAAGGAACCCATGTTAATTCACGATAAACCCATATTACCATATCCCAAAGAAAATTTAGCTTTACAGCTAATAAATAATAGAAATAGAAAATTAAAACCTGTGAAATAATAAAGTAATATCACATACCTATAATAGAATGTTGGTCAATAGGATCACACAATAAAAAGCATTCTTATCCATGTTCTCGCGGATCAACTAGTATTTTTTTTAATTAGATAATAATAGTAATTATTTTTATATCCACATCAACACACTAATATCCGTATTATAAAAGAGTTCACTTTTTTTAAATTACGAAGATAATGTCCATTCTACAATAAGTACCTACACATATTTATTTTTAGTATTTTATCAAAATTTAGTTTTGTTTAATTTTTTTAGAAAAATAAAGTTTTTTTTTAATTTCATTGGTACCTACAAAAAGTATTTCAACCATAATGAAAAATCGGTCGACATGATTCGACATAATGTTATTGATCATTCGCAACATATGGTATATAAAAATACATACATACATTATATTGATGCCATCTCGGTGAGTTCCATCGATGCCGCTGTGTTAGCATTTTGATATATGTATCATAATATTCATATACACACAGTTAGTGCAATCTTTTTTATAGTTATGATTATATTCTTAAACCATTATTACTGCGAGTTTTTGTGCTTGTCGTATCATACAATATCACCAATGGGGTATTGAGTAGAGCCAGGGGAAAAAGGCAGCTGTTAAAAAGAGTTGCCCAACGTGATAAATGGATAGGCCATAACATCATCAGGCACCGGGTCTGCTCATTATCATCGTAGAGGAAGCTACTGAAGGCAAAAAAGGAGGAACAGAGTCGGCATGCTTGATGCAGACCAATTTTAGGATTGTGACTCAAAAGAAGAAGAGTCACCCATTCTTTCTTTGGAGTTTTAGATGCCTCCATATAAATAATTCTCAACAATAAGTTTGACAGAGTAAACTCGGTTTACTTAGCATTTAAGATGAAAGTTGCGATACTAATAGAATATTTTACATTGAACAGAACACATAGTATGCTTGCACATAAAATACGAGCCAACTAGAGCCTCAACGGTTCGGTGAATATTTAATATGATATATCATAATGCTAACTCATTTCACTTACCTTTCCATTTCGCATGCGGTAGTTATATTACAAAATAACATTTATAAGGATGAAATATGCTCTTCATAACATATTGTAATCCCTCTAGTTTAATAGTCCATTTCTTTGCAGGTATTAATAAGGCAAACAGAAAGGTCGAAGAAAGCGGGTGTGGTTCAATAGTAATTATTATAAAGCCATGAACGTCTAAGTTAGGTATATACTTCCATCAATGTTTTGGTTGCTTTCAGAAAGAGAAACGTCTTCAATTAAGAGTAGTTTGGGTAAAGTAATGACGAAACGTACTACTATTTAAGTACCATAGTGCATCAACAGTGAAGGAAGGAATGTAAACATAAAACAAGAGGGAGATTTACACAAGGAAATAACACTGGATAAGTGATACGAGAATAAGTATAAAACCGACGTATAATAATAATACCACAGTAGTAGAAAGTACTGGATATCGGATAATGGGTGTTTGCATTCATTATTGATATTGATACAAGCGTGGTATGAATCCGAGTGAAAGGGCCAATAATATCCCAGTAATGACTCATTGCGGCAAAATATTGAATCGGTAGGGTAATTACTGAGCTTAATTTCTTTTCGCCATTTTCTAGAATTCAGTCCACACGTGAAACGCCTTCTTCGAACTTTTTGATTGCAGCAACATAAGGAGTTTACATGTTCGGAATAACGATATTTCATCCTTAATAAAATCACACATAATATGTACATAGCATGTTAGCAATTGAGTTATACAAAAATACAAACGAATGATGAGCATATTGTCAGATATGATATGCAAGTGAAACTATAACACACCATTATAATATACAGTATGTAGTAAGAGTATAATATACACTAAATAGACATGTGCTCACTCTCTCTCTCTCTTTCTGTTCGTACAATTTAAAGATAAAGTACTTGTGACTAAATTAATGAAGTACTTGACAAAAATTACATTAAGTAATTACAGCATTCTGAACATCGTTTTTTTTTAATGAATATTATTGTTGGGTAGTAAATTGGGACTTGTTTCCAACTCCATTCATTGAATGAGCAACTATAAGTTTCATAATAGTTGTTAATTCGGAGAATATCAAAATTTCACATTAAAATTAATTATTAAGTAAATAGTGGTAGTAACGATTCAAAAATTTCATACGATGCGTCAGTAAATATGGAATTCCTGACAGAGTTTTATAAATTTTGTAGTACCTAATTGTTGAAATGAAAGTGTGTTTGTTATTTTTCGCATCAAATACTTTCGCGTGCAGCTACGAGTTGTTTATCATAATAATTCATACTTCTTTACTTTTCATTGTCTTACAGTGATCAAAAGAATGAGCTATGAGGCCGATAGTGAAATGGAACATAAAATATACTTTCCGTGCATTTTTCTCGTAACAACGATGAATGTGAATCAACACACATTTGAGAATTTTATACGAAATACCTACATTAAATTTATATAATATTATACCTGATATACAAAGAGTGAAAAATATTTGAATTTGAGTTTCATGATTCCATATTATATTATCTTTGTTATTTTTTTGTTTGTTTAATAATAGACATGCGCACAAAACAACAAATCGCAGAAAGTAACAAATTTTAATATAAAATCGCCTGAAGTAGAAAACATACATACAAAATATTGGACAACGCTGGAAGTATCTATATAATATTATATCATCATAGTATAACTTGCAGGATCATTTCAATACAATACAGTTTATTACATATACATAATAAACCCGCATCAAATTGTATCTAACATATTTTTTTAAATTAATTGTTTATTAAGGCGTGGTTAATTAATTTCGGTTTATTTTTTTTTACTTTCCAATTTAGTTTAATTTACGAAGTTTATTATTGTATTTTTTCATCATATTTTTTTTGTTTAATCCGAAAACACAACGAAGACACTTTGAACTACAGCCACATCTTTTTCACTTTGTGCAAGAAAAAACAGGACATTGACAAAATGATTTCTTCTCTCGATGAGGGGTGGTATTGTGTTGAAAAATCACGATCACTTTCCGCGAACAAAGAAATTAATTTTTTAAGAGTAACGATCATCGATGTTTGAATATTTTTTACACATTTTGAAGTAACGTATAAAGAAATAAGTTTATAAAACTAAGAAATAATAATTAAGAATGAATGGTTGCTGGTGGCTACTTACCTCGTACTTGAGACCGGCAAGTCGGAGCCATGTCTCTACTTTCAGACAGTACGGAGACAATGATGGTAGGACGGGGGTTCTTGAAAATTGGTACAAATACACCACATCCTTTTCGAAGTTTGCTTTATGAACGGTGACTTTTGGAGGAGCCGGTTCAGCTTTTGTCTCCTTAGCATCTTCTTGAGCTACAGGAGCCGCAGCTTCTTCGGCTTTCTCGTTCACAGCTGGTACCTCCTCCTTTTCTTCTTTTTCCGGTACTGGAGTATTCTTAGCTACTTCTGTTGCCATTTTGCAAGGGATTTCACACTACTCTCTGTTATAAAAGTTAAAAAATACTTTAGTGTACAGACACTGCACGACCGACACAACACCTACACAGACGCCTCTCTGACTGTAAAACCAACAGCCAAGTGGCGATAGCTAGCACACTACCGCTAGCCGGGGAGCGTCGGCTGGATAACACAGGGTCGCACTTGGTTTTATTTTATTAGTAGTTTCTTAAGCTTTACAAGAGTATGTTGGTCCTTTCCGAGTATACGTCATCATACGGCAGTCAAAGTTCTGTCTTTATTATAATTTTTGAATTAGGTACGAAGAATACCTAAAAATAATACTGTTTTTGACAAGAATTAATTCCATGAATCATTTTATGTTTAAAATAAAACTCCGTTTATTCCACATTCCACTTTAATAAACGTTGTAGAACACGAATTCGCATCATTTTCTTTCATATACTAAAAGTCACATAAAATAATATTGGTTTGTAATACGTTTTAAAGTTTGGTTTGATAATGGTTGATAGCCGACACTGGTAACCAATGCATAAAATGAAAAAAAAACGTGAAAAAATAGATGTTCATTTCTTACATAAAAGTGATGCAATACTTCATAGAAAACGCTAAAAATACAGAAGAAATTGAAAAATATACTTTGTATATGTCCCTGCAGGATTCTCTTTGGTAATGTACGGCATTATCTGAACATGCCTTGCCCATCTGTGTTTGCCCAATCTAGCATATTCAGAGACCCTGGGAGCTTTGTTAATATTGTATAGCTCATCATTTTATTTCCAAGATTTTCCATCATTCACAGGTCCCAAAATCTTAAGTAGCACTCATCTCAAATTTGTCCAGTATTTCCGCGGATTCCGTAGTCATTGCCCATACGTCACAACTGTTCTTATAATAGTTTTAAAGTAAGTGATCTTTGTTTTCCTTTGGACCTTTCTTGGAGCAAAAGCAGTACATAGAGAAGAATGTTTTATTTCCTGTTACAATTCTTTTCTGTAATACTATATTGTCCTCATCTTCATTGGTTATGGTGGACCCCAGGTAGGTTATTTCGTCTACCAACTCAAAGTTATATTCTTCTTACAACTGGATGCTGTTTTGAGAGTTGTTCTTTGGGCTGCTCTGTTTCATTATTTTTGTTTTGTTTTCGTTGGTGCGTATCTTAGCCTCGTAGATGTGACCATATTTTTATTTTGTGGGAATCCAAATTTACAGGTGCTAAGCCCCCCGCTTTTCTTTGCTGCATATTATCCGTCAAGTTTTAGCTTTTAAAACCCATATACGCCCATCGCCCCATTTTTCAAGCGGTCACTAAAGTTAAAATTAAAAAAAGAAACCACAAGTTTAAGCAAGCACAGTTGCATTAAATCATTAGTCTAAACATATGGCAACAACATTTTGACATTTATACCAAATTCTGAACATTTTTTTGTGGCTTTTACGATGTCTGAAAGTAATACATTTTTTATATATTTCCCTCAATATATTTGAAGTTATACATTAATTATTCTATCCTGTTACTATTTTTTTATGATTGATATAATAAAAACTAACAAATATATAAATCCTTGGTCATGCGAAGTGCTTTTGTCAAACGCCCCATTATTGGGGCGTTGGGCACTGGAGGTATCACTGTTTATACTATGGGAGAGAAGTCACATTTTGCAAATATTTTAAAGGTATTCTTTTTGTTTTTCACCGTTTGTTTCTAAATGATCACAAAATGTCAAGTATTTTGGTAAATAACTGTGGAAAGAAGTGTCGATTCAGATGACCTAGTGGCTATGCTCTCTGTTTGCGACGACTAAGTACATGGATATGATTCCCATCGGGAGAATGGAGTTTTTAAACATGTTGATCCATATAAAAAATACAAGGTTTACAAAGCCAGATTCGAGAGTTAGAGAGTTTATTGAGAGTAACATGATATCAAAGTGGTTAAATGGTTTACAGGCTACATTTGTATAGATATATGAACAATTTTATTCCACTTAAAATTTTCTCAGCCTCTAAAATTGAGAAAATGAAAATGCATCAACAATACATACATACATACTCCCTTTAGGCCCCCCGCACAATGCAAGCCAGCCCGGAGGAGACCAATCCGCAGCAAACCCGATCCACACGAAACCGACCCCTCAGCTCGATCGAAGTAATCAAACCGAAAAGCCGGCCCCACACAAACCAAGTCCGCCGCGGATCCCCCCAGACCAACCCACAATGCGGGAGGCCAAAACCCCAGTCAGGACCATAGGGAGGCAACAAGAGCTCTCCATTGCGCTCGAAGGCGTCCCAGGCTCATTGTGCCTTTCCTGTTCATTGCATCAACAATAAGGTTAAAAATATAGAAAACGCCTTGGATGAAACAGTTATGCATCATGTGGCTCATAATGCGACAGTTATTTACAGTGAAATTTTGGTTTTCATTCATTCTAGGCTATGTCTTAAAAAAACGTAAATGATTAAGGTTTGATCATATAATTTTAAGGTTCAAAACAATAATTTTGTTGATATTAAAAAATAATGATCATATTTTTGTATGAAAATTTTCATGTACCCTCTGACGCCCATCGCCCCAAAAATGGGTTCATTGGGTTTGTTCAGAAATCAGAAGTAACTGAATTTTTTTTCAAAACCAATACATTCTGTTTCAAGAGGTCCCCTTAGGTCTAAAAACCCCAAAAATAATGAAAATATCTTTAAGGAAAAAGCTTGGCCATATATGGGCTGCAAAGTGGATTAACTCTGGGGTAACAAATGGAACCCTCCCCCTTATACCACCGGTGGGGTTGGTCAACCTCACGGTGTGTATAATTCAATAGATCCTGTAATAATAGGATTGCAACTTCGTAATTTTATAGAAACTTGTATGAGCAAAAGGTAGTGACACTGACTTACAACCTTTTGCTCCTACAAGAACTGTTGAAAGTTACCTATAGCTAACTTATTTTTATTTTCAATGCTACCGATTTTTTTTAAATATCCTCGAGTAGAGCATAAAAAAGTAGAAGTAACTTACTCAAAACGTACAAAAATCGACTTACAACCTTTTGCCTTTTTACCTTCGATATATTACCTACAAACACCAAGTATGTCAAATTTCGGACGCTAGGGCTGAAGACTTACAGCCTCCATTAACTTTAGTTAAAGGCCTTATACATTGCAAAATTTACTGTAAGAATACTTTTTTGTAAAATAAAGCATACTCCAATTCACGTCTGTTGTAGTGACGTCACAGTACTGGTTGCCTGGCAACGCCACACCCAGGGTTCGACGCCGCGCGCTTCCCTCTGGTGAAGATTTGGTAAACTATGTAGGTATAAGATAGGGGTGCTTTGTACTACCATTTATTTCATAGTTTCGTTATTTAATGCCCACCCATAAAAAAACGTGGATGACAAAATATTATGTTCTGATGTTTACTTACAGTCATGTATGCTTTCCCATATCGAAACTTTTGATGCACTTATTGCAATTGATAACTAATTGATTTTATCATTTGAAATTAAAATATTGTTTCGTAAATTAGGAATAATAATTAATGTACGAAATAATTTATTATATTCGCTATTATTTTTAATTTAATGGGGGTTGACAAATAGTTTGCAAGTAGGTACGTACATGCATAATAGCATTGTTATTTGCATACAGTAAGAATGTACATTGTTGATTGTAGTAGAGATTATCATAACTATAAGTATGGAATGTACGTAACTATTGGACTACTATATTATGGTAATCTCATAATGTTAGGTATTCTTTTGTTCATTGGAAGGTCCTAGATATTCGGCTTTCGATTTCCGGTCGAGAATTATTGCACAGTGCATTGCGTTTACTATCTCAAGAAGAGATTGAATGAATATCTATACCCTTTTTAACACCCCATTTAGGGGCATAGGAAGGCAACAAGAGCTCTCCTCCACAATTGTGATGACCTTTTTATAAAAATGAATGAAGATGTTAGGATGACAGTGGCGTACCGCCCCGTACGCCTCTATTAGAAGGGCGGCAAAATGTGATTGAATTATACTATACACTTCAAGATTGATAAAATAATCATTTCGGGTGGGAGACCTTAAAAAAAATATTTCCCATGCAGTAAGTCTTCAGGTAGAGAAATCTGTGGGTCAGAAGTTGTCGCTGTCCCACTCTGCCCGAAAATTGAACTTTTAAAAGGGTAATATTGTTCACTAGTACACTTCTTCTCTATAATGGCAGTTGTACACACCTCTAAAGCAGCTTTATTTACACCTCAGCAGTGGCGTACCGAGGGGGGGGGGGCGGAGGGGCGGACCGCCCAGGGCGCCTCTATTAGCAGGGCGGCAAAATATGCTCGCGCTATACTATACGTCCGAAATGACCTTTTTTTTTTTTTTAGGAAATATGATGCTTCCAGATACCAAATTTTAGAAATGACCTTTTTTTTAGGAAAAGTTATGTGGGGGCGCCAAAGGGTGTTGTTCCCGCCCCGGGCGCCAATAACCCACGGAACGCCACTGCACTTCAGTATAGAAAAAATATTTTTTATTACAATTTGTTTTATTTATTAGCCTTCCACTCATTATTGAGTGTTGAGTGATTTAGGCTTTTTAATACAATTGAAGGTTT
This sequence comes from Mystacides longicornis, assembly GCA_963576905.1. Classification (NCBI taxonomy): domain Eukaryota; kingdom Metazoa; phylum Arthropoda; class Insecta; order Trichoptera; family Leptoceridae; genus Mystacides; species Mystacides longicornis. The sequence goes on from OY756429.1 coordinate 12,789,663, forward strand.
TTCATTATTATAGAAAAACGAAAAAAAAAACACAGGCAATACACCATTTTATTCAAATTTTAATACTTTAATGCTTGACGGAATGGCTCTTAACAACACCGCAGATTCCCAAAATATCTTGCGTTAGTTCCTCTTTCGCCACAACAAATCTCACTTTTTTTTCCTAGAAATCTGTGGAAGTTCTGCTGTTCCTTTCATGCAAGCTTTTCAAGTCATTATGTAGGTGTACCAGTGGCAGTGTCCATACTAGCGAATTTCCTTTAAGGTTACCAAAAAAATAATCTGGAAAAGTTATATTTTCTCACTAAAAATTTGTCATTGTGTTTGTATTTGATAAACTACATCAACAATATTATGTAATATCACTCTTTACGTTAGAAAAAAGTTTTCTCCGCTGGTACCTATAGCACTTATAGTTTATTTCAAATGTGTGGGGGGCTGAATTAAATTAAAAAAATGTTTCATGTAGGTATATTTATTTTATTATCAGAAGTACAAACTTTTACAAATCACAAATATTAATGTCATATGAAGTGATTTAAAAATTCTTATATAACTTAATTTTAGAGCTAACCTTCTAATTTCATTATTACGTAATCTGTAATATAATAATAGTTAGATTTTCAAATCAATATTCAATACTTTTTATAAATTTAGTTATTTAACAACTACACAATGAAATTCTTGCACAGATGACCAAAACAGTGGCAACATCTGGGCCCTTGGGAGATCTTGTATAGAATAAGAAGCACAGGTGGATGATGGAAAGCAAAAGTGCAAATTTGTCAGGCCAATTATGAATCGACATCTGCTAAACTAAAGAAATAATTAGAACAGCAGAGGTGAAGACCCTACATACTATTTTGGGTAGGACACAGTGAGTACTGTAGCATTAACAACATTGTCGGCTGAAGCAGAACAATAAAGCATGGGGAAAAAGTGTAAAAAGAATGAGCGGTTAGATAGCAGCCCATAACATACCAAACTTTCCAACCCAAAAGTCCCTTGAAGAGACAGTGAAACAGGTCAGCAGAGACATATTTAAAGTGAAAAAAAATAAGAACAGAAGAATAACCTTATCAACTGATTATATCAATAATTAGAAATGTTAAAATAATCTAAGAAGCAGGTAAAATTGATTTTATATTCATAACTTGAAAAATATTTGCCTAACAGAGTACTAATAAACAACAAACCTACTCTATCCACATGCTCTTCTACCTATAACACTCGTAGTTGTAAAATAATATGTCAACTATTCGATTTAATGAAACAAATAATTTCACTATAAAAACAAGTGTAGCACAAATTTACTAAGAAGATGGTATAAAGGCACAAGACAAATTTAATATAATCAACTTTATAATGAAGTTTTAGAGTAAAGTTTTATTGCATAAAAGGATATGGGTAGGTCTTTAACAGATATTATTCTGTGGTTTCCTTAGACTTTGAAACATCTGAACACATTAATGTAACACCCCCATAAACCATTCTTAAAAATTACAGTTATAAACACAGAAAAAAGAACATAATACAATGCGGTAGATTTTTTTTATTCCTGCACTCTTTTTTTTAATTATCAGATTTCTATTAATTTTTTTAGGATCATGTTTCATAACAAGAAGAATTATTAAGCATTATTGATGATTTGATTTTAGGAACATTTACTTCCATCGTTTTGACAAGTAACAGTTTGTCATTTTATCCAGTATTAACTAGGAAAGAATTATAGTATGATACTCAATTACTAATAATCAGAATTAGTTTATGCAAAAAGGAGGAAGAGGTTTTTTCCTTACGTTAAATATATATAAAAAATGAAACTTTTCATTCTTATCTGTAAATACATAAGAAATTATTTACATTTTATTTTCTAGAATATTTTTCTACTAAAGGTGCTATGTATTTAAATTGTACTTAATGATGGATCTATTTAAATTATTATTTAACATTAATAACAATTATTGCATTATTTTCGTGGTGTTTTTTTTATGAGGTAATGAGGTATCTATCTACAGAATTATACAAATTTGAATTTGTACATCTTGTATACTACCATGATTCTCATTAATGGTTATTTTATTTATATTCCTATTGTGTAAATTTGTTTGAATTGTCCATTAATCCCATGTTTTTAGCCACTATAAAATTATGTCTTGAATTGAAAAGCAAATACACATGATATTCATTTTTTTACTCCCCCCTCCGAGCTCATACGATCAATGGACAAACCCTTTGTCATATTCTTAATAAAAGTATCAACAACTGTAGAATTTATTCTAATCTTAAACAGAACAGAAACTTATAAAATAATTCATATATTATGCACAACTCATAAGACGGTATATCTGAATAAATTGTACATACATACTATAAAATTGATTGTATATAATAATGCTTGCCGATTTTTGATAGAACTATTTTGAACTAATCTATTGTATTAGCCCAAATATAATATGACCATTAATTTATATGTCAATAGGGGGAAATGTAGTTACTTAGGTACTTAGCTGTACTACAGTATCGACTCCTGCTAAGCCCCAAATTTTTTTTAACAGAAACTAAATGCTCCAAAACTATCACATTATATTTGGTTTAATACAGTATGTCAATACCAACAATAATGATTAGTTACCTATATTAAAAAAGGTGGAACTGATCTACAAGAGTATATCTTAGTTTGAGTATACTCAAAGTTCACTTATATATATTTTGTCTTAGACTTGTCTAAGTAAACCATTAGATTAGGGAGTTGATTAATTTAATAATATAAACATTTTCTTAACGATAATTATTGCTGCAGAGGACTAAGATAGATCGATCAGGACATCTGTGAAATTATGTTAGCTATCTAGTAAAAGTGGGGTAGTGGAATAAGATTAAGTATCAGAGGTATTGAAAATTCATCATTCATTTCATTTGGTTACTACAAGTAATACTGAAGTACATCAGTAGTAAAGAAGGCTAGAATAATTCACGGAAACTAAGGAGAGATATAGGTAATAATAAAAATATACCAACTGCAATTTTGAGATACAGAAATATTCACCGAGTAACATAAAGAGAGATTAAAACAGATATGAATACCGTACATATTATTTATTGCATGTTGAGCAGCACTCATTGATAAACAGGCCTAGTGAGAGATGCCGAGAGAAACACAGATGTTATACAAGTTCTGTATATTTTTGTTTACAAATATTTCAAAACAATATTTATTTTTGTCACAATATGAACCTTAAGGATTACTTTATTCAAAAAGTTTCTATGAAGTACTTGTGAGATTGAGTGTTTAAAATCTGCAATTTTCGGGGAATCATTGGTCTTTCAGCCATAAAAGTCTAGTGTTTTTTTGTAGGGAGCTATAAACCATGTAATGAGGCACAAACTGATATGCCCGTCTCCAGATCCTCTAATTTCTGTTGGCTGTGCAGTAGAGTGGAACAAAAATTTTTTTAGTCGAATTTCGATTTGGAATAGTTGTATTATGTTGCCTATTGGCATCAATAATCTACATAAAAAATATGAAAATTCTCATACAACGGTAAGAGCCCCCGCTTTGACTTCGAATATTTACAAAAACGGCAATTTTGGGGCTGTTTTCGCGGTCTACGAAATATTACAGAATTTACTTAAATAGGTTTATTTTATTCAAAAACTAATTCAAACATGGTTGACTAGCTGTTGCTATCACTATTTCATCAATTTAATAGTCTTTGACGCTGTGAGAGAGGAGCAATGTGCAAGACAAAACGGGGGCGGCAAGGGCTGATTTATACATTTGAAATTTTAGTTTCATCAAGTGCAGTGGATGATTATTGTCTTAAAGTGAAAGGTCGCATGTCAATTATTATTTCCAAGAGTGTGTAGGAATAGGTGATGTATGTTTTAAAGTGTATTAACATGACTTCTACGAGACAAAAGTTAAAATGGCCGATAATTGGTTTCATAGAACTTTTGTGCAGAGTTAATAGAATTAATCCTACCTACGTATGAAAATGTGATGTAATTCTATGAATGGGTTTGACAAATGTTATAATAAAAATAAAAATCTGTGTAGAAACTTAAGGAAGTAGAGTAAGAAGCATTCAGAGTCCAAAATAGAAAAGTTTTTGACATATCTGCATATAAATGTAATGAATTTGTAAGATGTACTTATTTTAGAAATGAAAAATTGACAAAAGAGGAACAAATATTTTTCAATGGCTGAAAGAATAATAGATTTAGGAATAATTGATCTAATCCAAAGTTAGAAGTTTGCAGAATAGAAGATTACGTGCTCTAAACAAAGAAATATTTCATAATTCAAATACACGAACTGAAGAAATTTCTTCTACTAAAAACTCGCTAAAAAGTGGATCTGCCTTCTTGTTCGTCGACCGCAGATGGTTTTAACACATATAAATTCCTCGTTGGAAGAAAACAAAAGACGGCCAAAACTATTTTTGAAGGATCGAAAAAGCCTAGAGTGGTTGTACCAGAGGAACATATTTCGATCATAAAGAAGTCAAGTTCTGTTTAGCTTGGGTTTGTTATTTCGGAAAATAAACTATCTCGACCATTGAAATGGATAATTTTTCACATACACATCAAATAGTTGCCATTGAAGCGATTGTTTACCTATGCCGTTGGTCCATTTTGATAAGATTGAAGATCTACCTCCACGAATATCAACAGATCTCAACGCACACCAAAAACATTTACAAGAAATTACTACTGCTTTCATAAATGGATCCAGCACTCCTGATTCATTAAACAGAAACACAGTTAAGCTATCTCGTACCCGCTGGTTGCCATTTAAAAATATTTGTACCTCTTTTGGCAATTTTTCATCTCTAAAATAAGTACATCTTACGAAATCATTACGTTTACATGCAGATATGTCAAAAAGCTTTCTACTTTCGACTCTGAATGCTTCTTACTCTACTTTCTTAAGTTTTTTACACAGATTTTATTTTTTATTATAACATTTGTCAAACCCATTTATAAAATTACATCACATTTTAATACGTAGGTAGGATTTATTCTATTAAGTCTGCACAAAAGTGCTATGAAACCAAGTATCGGACATTTTAAATTTTGTCTCGTAGAAGTCATGTTAATACACTTAAAAACATATCTCACCTATTCCTACACACTCTTGGAAATAATAATTGACATGCGACCTTTCACTTTAAGACAATAATCATCCACTGCACTTGATGAAACTAAAATTTCAAATGTATAAATCAGCCCTTGCCGCCCCCGTTTTGTCTTGCACTTTGCTCCTCTCTCACAGCGTCAAAGACTATTAAATTGATGAAATAGTGATAGCAACAGCTAGTCAACCATGTTTGAATTAGTTTTTGAATAAAATAAACCTATTTAAGTAAATTCTGTAATATTTCGTAGACCGCGAAAACAGCCCCAAAATTGCCGTTTTTGTAAATATTCGAAGCCAAAGCGGGGGCTCTTACCGTTGTATGAGAATTTTTATATTTTTTATGTAGATTATTGATGCCAATAGGCAACATAATACAACTATTCCAAATCGAAATTTGACAAAAAAAATTTTTTCATACAAAAGTGTTCCACTCTACTGTGCAGCTCAACGTATTAAGAAACATTTTTGAAATTGTTGGTACTCCAGCGGTATCAGTCGGCAGCTTTCGTATGTACAGCGTACTGGAGGTTATGTGTTGGAATCCATGTGCCGAACGTTTCCACTTCCACGACACAAGCCTTGCTTAATGTGGAGGATATCAAAGTGTATTTGTGTTCACTTCGAGTGAGCACATATTCAGTTTTATTAAAAAAATATATACAGGGTGACTGGTAATTCGATACATTCCTTGAAAGGGGTTATACTAGAGCAAATTTGCAACCTTTTTGTTCCCATTAACCAGGGGTCAAATGCCAGTGGTTTTCGAGTTATTTAACTTTTTTTTTAACTTTGAGTTTTTTTCAATTTTCCACCTTTTGACACTTCATTGAAAATTGTGAACAAAGTACACCATTTAGGACAGTAAAATTGAAGTGGCTGGTGACCCAGCGGTTACAACGTCGGCTTTCGTACTGCGGACGTCATGGTTCGATCCCAGGTGCCGACCATCTTCCTCTTTCACGACACAAGCTTTCGGTAGCTTACTATGAAAGAGTCAAGGAGTGTATTTGTGTTCACTTTGAGTGAGCAGTGTGAGCACAGATTCATTTAAAAAAAAAAATGCATTTTTCCAATAAATTAAATAACTCGACAACCACTAGCATTTGACCCCTGGTTAATGGGAACAAAATTGTTGCAAATTTGCTCTAGTATAATTCCTTTCAAGGAATGTATCGAATTACCAGTCACCCTGTATATATAGAATACAAATGAATAAATTGCATATCTAGGATGCGTTGTGTATTAATAACAAAAATAAAGGTCCATTGAGAAATATTTATTTCTCTTTTGATTGAATTGATGCTACACATTCAATAAAATTGATAGCTCCTTCACTTAGGCCCTATTTAATATTAACTAAGTACTTAATAAAAATGGAATAAAGAGATTATAAATACTTATAAAAAAAAACAACAAATTTTACATAAGGTTACAAAATATTGTAAAAAAACACTGAATTTTAAATCATTTTATACTTGAAATAATAATTTTAAGTATACTTAGTTATGATTCAATTCAATAATGGATAAGTGAAATTTCCATTTAAAGAGTAAATGAGACTCAAATTCATGATCATAATCAATATTTGATAAATAAAAATTACATTTAAACAGAACATGTGACGCAAATTCATGATCATAATCAATATTTGATAAATAAAAATTACATTTAAACAGAACATGTGACACAAATTCATGATCATAATCAATATTTGATAAATAAAAATTACATTTAAACAGAACATGTGACGCAAATTCATGATCATAATCAATATTTGAAGGAAACTTTCCCTATAATTCATTAAAAAAAAAACTAGAACTGAAATCAACAAATTGTATTAAGTAATTACATAGCTAATATGGAATATTTACAAAAGTATAAATAAAAATGCTTCCACTTTACGTCATTGTTCAATTATAAAATAAAATACTTAGTAATTATTTTGAAATAAATTATTTTCCTATTTATTTTTTTAAATACTTAGTATCAACTATATATAAACTTATTGTAAGTTTTAGGTCTAAAAGGCAATTCATAATTATTATAATTTAATATAATTATTTTGTTAGTTATTAAAAAATAAACAATTTAGAGTGAAACCCAACATTTTTGATCTTTACATATTTTGTACTTTAATTCAGAAAATCTTATAAAAATTTAATTTATATAATTTTTAAAACCATATTTACACAAAGTGATAGTAATATACCTACTGGGTGACTGGTAATTCATATTTTCTTCATTAAGCCTTCTGGGACCCTATTCTCGAAAGTGTTCTTTAAGAAAACAAACGAAAGTCATAAAAATTGTATTAGAAAATCTTTCCATGAAAACCACTGGCATTAAACGATAATGGGAACAAAATTATTGCAAATAAGCTTTAGTATAACCAAATTCAAGGAATAAGTTAAATTGCCAGTCACCCTATGGAGTCAAACTACAAATTAATTAAATTAAATGAACTAATAAAAAAAAACACACACACCAGAAGAAAAAGAGTAAGATGAAGATACAGTCTACCAAATGTTTCACTGATGTAAAAATAAAAAAAAGAGCCTTCACTTACGTGCTACTAAGAATTATTTTATTACCATAAACATGTTTTCGGGAGCGACTACTCTTTGTAGTAGCACAAAGTGAAGACTCGTTTTTTTATTTTTACATCAGTGAAAATGAACTACTACCAAGCACCCACGCCGAAACTATCAACAGTTTACCAAATGTTTGTTTAAAAAAAAAAATACAAATAAAATCAAATCATTACTAATAATAATCCTTACATACTCAAAGATGTAAATTAATGTTGATGTAATAAAATACAAAAAGTACAAACCCAATCAAAATAAACCACTGATAAATCTAGCATCAAAAAATGTTGAACTATTCACAAAATTTGATTTGATGGTGACTAGATATTTATAGGTACTTTAAAAGAAATACAGTTAAAGACACTGAAAAAAAAATCTTTTCATTCCAGCAAAGAAAATATAATAATGTAAGTATACAAATATTTAATTGATGTAATTTTTATTCTTTTTTGAAGAAGAAATCGTTATAGAAAAGCGGCAATATCAAGAAGAAACCATTAAAATCTATGCTCCTTCTCTACCCCATATGAGATATTATGGTATAATAAAAAGTACACTAAGGGCAGATCTTATAAACGAGAGATCAAATATCCGTAAGTTTATCGATGGTTTACTAACAAATTGCCGTTCTGAAATTTGAATAACTAATTTTTTTAAGACAGAAAAACGAGCAAATGGATCATATTTCGGTTTATTTGGTTTGACTTTTAACTAACAGATGTTTATAAGACCAGCCCTAAATAAAACCCATTTCATTTCTAGAAATTACTTACGTATTAAACTTTTTGTAATTTAAAAAAAAATAATTCATGTAACCTCTTAGTTAGATATTGGATATCATAAAACAAAGGTATTGGAAATCAATTTCAATTCACAGAATATATTAGTGTCAAAAACTGAAATTTATTTTTTCGAACCCTGCCCTCATTTTCAAGTGATTCGAATATCCATGATAAAATAAAATTGAGTTGACAATAAATAGAAGTATAAAATACTTTTGTATGAAAATCATTATTACTAGGTATATTATGTTATTGTACTTTTAATAAATTCAAATAACAATTCACTGGAAAATGGTTTTTCTTAACATCAGTATATCGTAACCTTGATGTAAAATATTGAGTCAAGATATTATATACATACTTATCAATACTAAAAGTAATAATAAAGAAGTATGTTGATAACAAGTTAAAACATACGTATAAGTACTTACTATTATTTATAGTTGTACAAAAAGTACATAATTGAAAATGACTATTAAAAATAAGCTTACGTACCTACTTTTCTTTGAGCAGATAGAATTAATTCATCAATATATTAATTATAAATAAGAATAAAACAAAATCTTACAAGGTACTTCACTACATGATATCTTATTATCACAGTTTTAAACTAATTAGGATTTATTTGCTCAACATTCAAATGGGCAATAAACCTTAGTCTCATTTGTAACGCTGGACGCAATTTTCTTATTATACCTTCTACTTCACTCTTCATCATGTCGCCAACAAACATGTATTTTATGTGATATCTGAAATCAGTGGTTAAGGAAATTTATTTCATCTTATACTTATAAGTTTTCTGTCTGTTTATCATACATATTTTCATAATCTGTCCATGCTTTCAATTTTTGGAGTAAAAGTGATGAAAACCCTTTGGAATTAGCAATAAATATGTATCTCACACACCTACGATTTAAAAGACAAGTGTTTTTTTTTATTATTTTGCTTGCGGATATAGCTTAGCTCACTAGCTTTACAGATACAGCTTTCGTGGGAACAACCCAGCATTGGAGAGCTATGTGAAGCTACGAAAAACATTCATTAGGGTTGAAAAACGATGACCAACATTATACAATCACTGTCTAAATCACTCCACTTGCAAAACATACGACATATCTACTGTACTTTAAAAATTTCTCCATTTCTCCAAAACTTTTATTTCACTCACACCAGCCATATGTTCACATTTATTAATATACATAGTCAACTATTTGATGCAATCACTTATGACCGGTTTCAAAAAAAAGACAACCAAAGAACTCCTTAGCTAAATCCAATCCAAACTCCCTTAAGGCCCCATTTAGGGGCATAAGGACGCAACAAGAGCTCTCCATTGCGCTCGATCTTGCGCAACATTTATGACCTTCTCCCACACTATGTCCAAATTCCTCAAACAGTATTAGCTAAAAGAACATTTAAATTTTAATATCTGCTGACGTGTTTCATAAAAAAATATACCCGCTTACTTTAGCTAATGTCTGAAATGTCAAAAAAATCATTGAAAGTTGGTAGCAGTTGCTAGTGTTACCATGGAAATCATAGGTAATATTTTTGCGAAATTTCTGTTAATCTGTCAATTTCATTTCTCAATAGAGCATCAACGTGCCGTTATTGCAATGAGATTTATACTAGAGATGCAATCGAGTCTAAAAAATGGCATGAAAAAAGTGTGCCACCACCGAAAATGTGCCACGCTCGTGTTTTAGTCGTTGACAACAGCTCGAGCTTGACAGTTGTGTCCGCGGTAATACGGTGTTCTTGAAAATGGTGGATTTTGTGGTGAAAAAAAGTCGTTCCTCAACAGAAATCAATATAGGAAAATCCTTTTATCAAAAAGGACGTATTTTATATATTTTAAGTGCATATTATTGTGATAAAATGTTTAAAATATAAAAATATATTTGACAATAATTATTTTTGTTTTATTAGTTAGGCCCACATCACACTACGGGTGCATACCGAGCGGGGTTAAAAAAAACCGCGTCTGTATGAAACGCGTAGATACATTTTTATTTGAATTTATAACCCAGCGGTTCAGTCGACGGCTTTCTTACTACAGCATACGTCATGGGCTCGAATCCCTGTGCCGACTATTTCCACTTTCACAACACAACTCTTCCATAGTGTGTGCAAGTTTCCAAATGTATTTGTGTTCACTTTTAATTAGCCTAAATTCATTTAAAAAGATACACCCGTACGCGGCGTATGCAACAGTGCATAGGTATAGGTATATTTCTAGATTTTTTTTTATTCTATCAAGGTTTTTTTATCAATTTATTTAGAAAAAAGAATACAACTTATATTTAAACAGAGTGCTCCCTAATTAAAATTATATATGGAATTTAAGGATGTTCTGCAAACAGAGGTTTTCCACTATCAATGAAATTTTTTACGAGATCCATCATACAACTGAGAAATCGCCAGCGGTTTTTCCCACAGTGCCGTATTTCTGACGGTTCTCGTTTAAGCTGTGTGTATGAGCCCTTACCTAGCCGGACGAAATTTAGAAGCAAGTACACTATAACTAGTGTTTTTATAAAAAGGGTAATTTTTTATTCAAATAAATAAATCATTTTTTCCATTTTCGAAAAATATTTTTTATGAATGTGCTTTTAAACTGTTCGTTGTATGCCTCGCATTAATAAAGACGAGAGATCTTTTTCAAAAGGTTCTTAGACAATTCTGACAAATACATTCAAATCTCACGCACAAAAAGAAATTTCTATTAATGTGTACCGGTAGAAGGTGACAGCACTTAGCCGTTTGGCGTATTATGTGTGACAAAGACAAAAATATTCGTCAGTAATGCTTGATTGCATATTTTTATTTAAGTTCAACTTCAAATTTACTCGTGATGCTAGTTTCAAACTAAAAATTGTATGGAATTGCATCTCCAGTATAATATCTCATTGCGTTATTGTTGTTAATTTTTTATTATGGTTTATGAATTATTACTAAATCTGTAAACAATAATATTCTTCCCTTTTTACCATGTTTTCCATCCTATTTAAGTCATTTTTGTCCACAGTGTCACCGTATACAAAATTTCATCATTTATGACAGAGAGAGCGTCTCGAAATTTCCTATGAACTCGAGTGGTAAAATATTGAACTACACTAAAGTCAACGAAGTTTTAAAACGCAAAAAGTCTAAAGGTGACGTTACGGCCAAGCATATTGGATTAGAAAAAGAAAAAAGTAGAATTTACATTAATGATAAATTAACTGGATACAATAAACATCTGCTATGGTTGGCCAAAACTACGAAGGCAATTGGATACAAGTTCGTGTGGACCAAATTTGGAAATATATTCATAAGAAAAGAAGAAAACACAAGGCCTATACTTATAAGAGACGCTTCAGACATTCCTACTCGGTAGAAGTGGGCTCACTGGATATAGGCGGGATGGTAATAAATGACTGCGGAACGGACCTGGACCTGACATGCGATAAGATGGAGCAGCTTAACACAATGATGACGGATGCGGATTTCAAGCTCATCAGTATGAACATTAGAAGTATAAACCTACACTTTGATGAATTTTGTATCCTTTTAAGTTGTTTTAGATTTAAGTTAGATATAATTATATTAACAGAAACTCAAATGAAGTGGGAGACCCCGTATCATATACCAGGCTATACATTCCTCTCGCGTTTGAGTAACCATACATCAAACGATGGAGTGGCTTTGTTTTACAATAACAACACGGTAAGCGATGTGATATTTTCATCACCAAATCTTCATTATTCTAATGGTTTAATCATAGAATTGACTCACCAAAATAAGAGATATTGCTTGTTAGCAAACTATCGCTCGCCCTCGTTGAATGTTGCTGAATACATACGGGAATTAGAAGTTTGCTCTGAAGAGGAATGCTCAAATGGGGAAACACAATTTCTTTATACTTGCAGGGGACATTAATATTAATATAAACCGTGAAAGAGTGCTGGGTGATTGCGAAAATGACCATCTCGATTTTTTATATTCGGAAGGCTTTGTGTCGTGTATCAATATACCTACTAGGGTGGGTTCGTCTGGTTGCAGAACATGCCTGGATCACGTTATGGTCAAGGCGCTAAAACCTGTGGCTCAAAAAGCATGTACATTTGTAATCGATGTTACTGATCACTTTCCAACATTTTTTAGTCAGACATATCTTGATAGTGACCCTTCTCCGGAGGAAGCTAGCGGTAATACAGTGGTTAGAAGCAAAATTGACTCAGATAAACTTTGCTCGATGCTAACAAATGAGAGTTGGTCGGCGGATTCTGAGGCAGCATTAAGTAGTTTTTATGATGTCATAAATTGTAAAATTGACGCATGTAGAGTACCGATTACTAAACCTAAAAGCATCCACCGAAAAATCAAACCATGTATTACTAAAGGGCTACTCATGTCTATGCAAAAAAGAAAAAGGATCGAGTATTGAATTGCGAAAGCATGAAAATTACTGTCGAAAAAACAACGTGCCGGTTTGCCACTCAATAAGAAATTTTTTTAACGCGTTTACAAATCTATTAAATGACCTAATAAAAAAATGTAAAAGAGACTATTATAGTGCAGAATTAGATAAAGCGAAATGTAATATAAAACGAACATGGGATATAGTTAATGAAATGACCAGTAGAAATGTTAATTTAAATAAACCTTTAAACAGAATCGATGTAAATAAAGAGATAATTAGAGATGAAAAGGAGATAGCTTGTAAATTCAAGGAAAATTTTGTCAATATAGCTTCTGAACTTGTTGAAGAATTAAAACTGGGGGAAAACAATACAATGGCTCAGCCTACTGACGAAACCGAAGGGGTGGGTCATAGTGAGATGACGGAGTTCGCGGTAGTCACTGAGAGTGAGATTTCACAGTCAATAGACGAATTGAAGATGTACACTGCAGTGGGACCGGATAAAATTAGTTCCGAGCTATTAAAGAGTATTAAACAACACATATTATCACCACTGGAACACATATTTAACTTATGCCTTAACCAGGGTGTTTTCCCGAAAAGTTTAAAGGGGTCTGTGATTATGCCAGTATACAAGGGGGGTGTTCCGTATTCCACAAATAATTATAGGCCTATTGCATTAATATCACAGCTTGCGAAACTACTGGAAAAAATAATAAAAAAACGGCTAGTTACTTATCTAGATGCACATAATATAATATCAAAAAATCAATACGGATTTAGAGCTAATTTAGGAGTGGATGACGCGTTGTACAGGCTCACCAGAACATTGAATGAACGCCTTGATGATGGTCAGAAGGTTTTGACAATTTTCTTAGATCTACGAAAAGCTTTCGATACAGTTAACCATGCTATTCTCATACAAAAACTCAACGCTGTGGGTATCCGAGGCACCTGTTTGAAGCTGCTGGCGAACTACTTGGATGATAGACTCCAAAAAACTAAAATAGGCGGTTGCATGAGTACGTTCCTTGAAGTAAAAAATGGCGTACCACAGGGGACAGTGCTGGGACCAATTTTGTTTCTCATATATATTAACAACCTATGTAACATCAAGATCCCGGAGTTGGTCCTGTCATACGCCGATGATACGTCTATCACTGTTACGGGTGGAACTTGGGACGAGGCGTTTACGAGGGCGAATAAAAGTTTGCGAGTTGTGAAGTCTTGGTTAAGACTAAACATGCTCTCTTTAAATTATGACAAGACTCTATACCTGCCATTTCATATATCGGAAAGAACAGCTCCACGTAGCGATGCTTTGATAAGATTTCATGACGAAAAGTGTATAACTACTTGCGATGATTGTCCGACCGTGAAGTCTGCAAAATCAGTAAAATACTTGGGTGTATACATAGATAACAATCTAAAATGCTCGAAGCATGTTGATCAATTATGTAGGAAATTAAGACAAACGACGTACGTCTTCAAAAGATTGACTAGTATAGCTAGGGCAGAAACAGTAAGAATGATTTATTTCTCATTGGTCCAATCGCGCCTAACGTTTGGATTGGTTGCTTGGGGGGGAATTTCGGATTGCCACTCAAGACATCTAAAAATATTACAAAAGAGAATAATAAAAATTATGTTTTGCAGACCCCTTAGGTACCCCACAATACTATTATTTCAAGAAAGCAACCTATTAAGTTTCCAAAAACTTTATATATTGCAATGTCTTAAATATATCCATAAAAAACCTAATAATTTTATCCAAAGCCTACTCAACCGCACTAGCGACCGACTAAGGAATATTTTCATTTTACCGAACTGTAAAAAAAGAATCACACAGCGACATTCAATGTACGTAGCCCCCAAGTCTTTTAATAAACTGCCCAATAAATTAAAAACTCTAAAAAACCCTACTGCTTATACGCGCGCTATAAAATCATGGTTGCTTACATTTGACGAGGGCGAGCTTCTTATGTAGTTTATGATTGAGTTTGACTTAGAAATTTGCGGAAATGTAGATTTGTGAATCTGCCTGCGGCGCTGCAGACAGTACTGTAAGTAATACTGTACGCTCAGGTGTGTGTGTGCGCTGATGGTGACATCGCGTTGTAGGTAGGCCGATTTTTGTTTTGTTAAGTCACTACGTATAGCCGTGACAGATGGCCTGTATACCTATGTGCCAAATCTTATAATATTATTTTCACAATTTAATATTATTTTTTTTTTAAATATGCTATTAGGTAGGTATTATTTTTGTGTTGTTTGCTTGGCGAGGTGCCTATCTGAATTTTTGTTATGATGATTATTATTGTGTTACCTGATAGTGGATCAAATCTGTATAAAATTTACCTCTTAAAATCGAACACTAACTGATTTAATGATTGCAACAAATAGTTGATTCTTTATAGATCTAACCCTGGAAAAAGGTGGAAGAATCCATAAATATCTACCTATTTTGGAAAAAAATCTATTCGATTTAGTGGTGATGTAATTCATAGAATTATGAAGAAAAAGTATAATAATGAAACAAAACCAATTTAAAAAGGATACAATAAGTCACAAATCGGGTCGATATAATTCAGCTGCTTCTCGCTTTGGTCTATTTGTGCCAATAATTCATATAAAATAATAGTTATTTCTATAACTGCTCTTGGCAAATCTGTATTGAATCTTTGGAGGAAGGGTCCAACAAGATGACACAAAAATAAAAATTGCATCTCATATTGTATGACAGGAACTAATTTTTCCTTTATAAACCTGCAAGCAAAATGTTAGCTGTGTATTGTAATCATTGTACCATATTATTGGGAAGTTTATTTGTATGCACACTAAGAAGAAAATGAAATACAGCAGGCACAGATTATTGTGATCACTGGTTAATAGAAACTGTCGCTTTATAGAACTAAAAATCTAAGTTCCGATTTAAAATAAATAATTTCATGCAATTTCAATTGCATAATATAATCCGTTGTTCAAATAAATTTACAACATTTCCTCTATTTTTTTATCAGGGGAAATGGTTTGTACCTAGAAATCAAAGTCAGTTTTGAACTATGTCCAGCTTTGCGTGCTTGTTCTTTGTATGGTAATATAAAAACTCAATCCTGAAACAGGCAAAATTATGGTAATTTTAATTTGCAACATGACAGGCACTGACAAGTTGATATCATTAGTGATTGGTAAGAGCAAATCCCTGATGTTTCAAAGGTGTGAAACACATGCCGGTGATCTACACTTGCAATACAAACGCTTGTATGAACCCATTGATTTTCAAAACTGTGACAAAGAACATGAAAAAAGTGTTTTTTTTTTTGATAGATTACTCACAGAACCCTTTTTTACACTTATAATACTTGTCTGTAGTGTGGATATGTATGCTTATTGGAAACAAAACTTATGGTACAAACATGATCACAATATCCAACGCCTACTGTAATAATATAAATATGCAACTTACTGAGGTACTTGAGCGATCTGGCCAACACCAGCATGATACCAAACAGAATGTGTCAAAGCCAATGTAAAACTAAATTTATTTTCAAGAAGAGCATCTCTTGTAGTTGTCATATTAAACAGTTGGAATGGAGTATTACTATATTTCCAATCCGTCAAAGAAGGCAATGATATTATTTCAAATATATGTTCATGTAAAACTGTCCAATAAGAATCAGGAAGAGCGGCCATCACCAATCCAATTGCATTTATCCAGGATTGCAGTTGATTGGCAGGTATAACAGTAAACCCTTTGCAAATCACATCCAAAAGATTCCTACCAACTTCAGAAGGTAAAAGTGGAAGAGCCATCAATTCAACGCATGTAACGTGGAGTGCATGTGCTGAAGGATTCGGAAACTCGTTAAATCTCCAATCCGTATTTGGAAAGTGCGATTTACCTGCGATAGCTGTAAATGTTTATGAAAGGAAAACATTGAAGAATACAACAAATGAAATTAAACACAATAGATTAAAAAAAATAGAGCATCAAACCAATGATTTAATTTTACTTATACTTGTACAATAATTTATTTGAATGGTTTAATTATCTTTTATCTGTCTCTTTCCATCTTGTTATTTTGAATGATTATTCGAAGCGATACACCAATTAAAAAGGTAAGTATCTATATGAGGAAAGAGTAGGTACATTTGAAAATACTTAGATCTTTTATCAAACGAAAGGTGACAGCCAGTCAACTTTTTTCAATGCTCCATTAAATAAAATTCAATCCATAAAACTGTTTTTATATAACAATAATTTGAGCAATAGTTGCGAGTTTTGAAAATCTGCATAAAAAAGGATACTGTCAACAATTCTTCTAATCAGCGATAAATAATAGTTTAGATCTGGTGTCCATGTAGTAGAATCTTGCTCAGGCTTGTTGATATGATTTTGAAATGGTTCTGATAAAGCCCATCCTGGTGGCCTTATATCTTTCAACGAACCTAGTACGGCACCAACGAGTTTTTTCTTCAAGGCAGATAGATCTCTTAATTTTCTTTCATAATAATGCAACGTATTATACAGATATGTTACGGGACGATCTAAAATAAATAAATAGTTGTTAAAAGTACTATTTTATGTGACTTTGGTAGTTGATTTATTTTTATCCCATTCTCGCCAGCCGTACACAGTTGTGAACCTAAAAAATTAATAAAAATTGAAATAATTATACATAATTTATATAAGAATTACAATTTGAAGAAAACTCTGGGATTAATGTTAACACCTGCTAATGGTGGGCGAGAATGGATTTATTGTAAATTCTTTTATTCTCAATATTTATAATGTTGAAGTAAATGATTGTTTCTGCATTTGATGTGTATGTTTGTTATTTTCTATTGGGCATATCAGCAATAGCCACATAATGAGTGTAGAAATTTAGTATAGTTTGTGCATTAACATTACGTAACACTACAAATTTCTTCAAAAATATTGTGTCCATTGAAGAACAGTTTTTCAATGAAGATAAAATGAAGTATAAAATTCAATTTATAACAGTGAATCTTAATGCTTTTAAATAATATTTATACTGAAAATTCATTATTGGTGGAAATAATAAGTAAAACATTTAATTCAAAGGAAATCACACACGTAGATAGATTTTAACATTAATTTCAAGGGACTACAAGATGTTCTATCGATCGAGGGGGGAAAGAAAAAATTGACAAAATAACATAGCCAACTATGTTGAAACCCAAGGTGGTGAAAATGTCTTGTGTTTGAAGAATATCACAAGACACATTTATTATTGTTTGTGATATTAGGTAGGGAGATTGGTCTGAACCTTATCATATACCACCATGAATCATCAAAAAAACGTGTGATTCAATAGACGAGCTCTAACAAATCTACAAAATGTAGACATTTATTAATGTTTTTTTAGTATAAATCAAATAAAGTGGAGAAGAGTCCTCTTAATGTGCTATATTTAATTTTATTTATACATATAAACATTTTGTACAATTTTTTTTACTTTTATGTGCATAAATCAATTATTATTGAAATTTAAGTAGTTTAGGATTTTTCAATCCTTCCTTACCACATTTACGCAGTATTGAAAACGTAGCTGAAAATATTTAATAAGTGGTTCAATGTGTTTTTGTGTTATTACAACTATATTTTTACAGTAAAGGAGATTTTAAATATTGTGGAATTTATACAGATTTCTTTCAACATGTATTGGTATTTTTATAGGATATTCGGTTTTGTAAAACTCCAACTGCACATTAAAGAGGATTTTACTCCCACTGCAATTAAAAGTAAAATATATTCATGAAAATTTAATCGCTGTGCTCATTCGCAAATGCATAATTTTTAATACCATGGAATTTGTAAAGACATCCAAGATGATCCAGCAACACATCCAAATTCTTACTGACTTGTGGGATCTCTAAAAATCTATGGACTACAATATCTAGGACTGGAATAAATCTTAGACAAACGTTGCTTAAATACACAGGCAAAGAGCCTCCGTATGAACCACTTGCTTCTTCGGGAGCAAATTTTTCAGGATACTTCCTATGAAACCCTAAATGTTTTTCATGCCTAAAATGATAAAAAGTCATGAATTTTAAAATATATTTTATAAATAAATATGAAAATTTAAATCAAATTTATATTATGAAAACATACCAATCCCTTTGTTTCCAATGTTCTGGAGAATTTTCTTTTACAAAATCTTGAGCTCTGTTCCTAATTTCAGATCCTTTTAGCAATAATAACTGAATTACATAAAAACAAACCTGTGCTTCGTTACCATCCGGGTTAGCACGTAGAGCCTAAAAAAACAGCAATATCTTAACACTCCAATGAACAATTTATTTAGTATAGGTGTCCAAAGGAGATTGAAAGAAGGAAACTGGCTGGTAGCAAGGTTGCCGGTGCACTTAGACCTCCAATGAGAAATAAGAAAATAGAATGTCTAAAATCGAAACAGCGGAATCATATGCAATCAGGATACCATAAATGATGGGAGTGAAATTTAGAAGAAATCTGGAAGTTGGTATAAATGAGATCTTTACCCAGGAAAAAGACTCATTGATAAGGCGACGAATGTTTGAAAGAGGTTTGTATAGGTAGGAAAGGGGGCGTTCAAGTATTACGTAACGCAATTTTTGAAGATTTTTGACCCCCCCTCCCCCCCATGTAACGCGCCGTAACGTTTTTCTGTACCCCCCCTCCCCCCCCTAAATGTTACGTAACACCCAAGAGACTATTTTTTTACTGAACTCTCGTAAAAAAATAAAAGGGTTTCAAAGGGTTCCTTTGCTAACTTCGGAGAAAAAAAAAATACTATTTATATGTTCCATAAATTTATTTTTATTTTTTCTTTTGCTGTTTTCCAAATTTTGGCATAGCTGCGTTGGCAAGTCCAGTTGATGATGTAAATCCCCCCTTTTGACTAACGAATGCTGACAACGAAAATAAAATAAAAATGACGTAAGTATAATACAAAAGAGGGATTCCCCGTAAAAAAAAAAGATTTGCTAACTTGGGAGGGTGAAATAAAAATTACATACAATGCAGTCGAGGGACTCCCCGTAAGACTTAAACGAAAAAGGTTCCTTTTTTCGCAGAGCGAAAAATTCTTACGCTTAGGGTGAAAACACGTAGAAAGCCGATTCCGACCGGCGCAAAGAATGTTGTCTATGGTTTCAATGCATTTAAATGGGCATGCCGGAAAGCAGGTTTCTGCTTTTGCTGTGCGTATCCCCATTCAACTGCATAGAAACTCTTTGCGCCGGTCGGCGCGGGTCGGATTCGGCATTCTACGTGTTTCCACCAAAAGCTTTAACATCGGAGAACAAAATAAAAATGACGTACGGTACAATCGAGGGACTTCCCGTAAAACATTGTCGAAAAGGGTTCCTTTGCTAACTTCGGAGAAAACAAATGATGTACAGTACAATCGAGGGACTTCCCGTAAAACATAAACGAAAAGGGTGCCCAACTTCGGAGAAAAAAAAACAAAAATGACGTACAGTACAATCGAGGGATTCCCCGTAAAACATAAACGAAAAGGATTGCCCAACTTGGAAGATTTATTTCCCAATTTTTTTTATTTAAGAAAAAAAATACCGTTACGTAACGAGTTGTTCAAACCCCCCCCTCCCGCCCTCGTAACGCACAGTAACGTTTTGCAAGACCCCCCCTCCCCCCCAAATTGCGTTACGTAATACTTGAACGCCCCCAAAGAATGGAAATCCGTCATCTGTACTTACCAAACAAAGTACTAAACGATCTATTGTTACAATATTGTACTTCCATATAATATCATTGATGGCGTCCACACATTTGTGTATATGTGGTCCACCTGCTGGATTTGTCACTTCATACACTAGGTAATCACAAAATTTTCTGAGATGGGCAGATAATGCACGAGCTCCAATGCTTTCCAGGATTCTAAAATTACGAAAAATAAAAGCATATGTATTTTACGCCACTCATTACTTTAATATCTAAGAAAAAATCTATATATGGTTATTACTTGTAGGCAATAGGACTTATTCTGTCTGTTTCAAAAATCATTTTCCAAAGGAGACATAAAAACAGAGGTGTTCCAGGAACAGAAAAATGCGCAATTATGTCATTTTCATTAGTCATTGATGTCCATTTTCTATATTCCTCGTCAACTGATTTCTTTAACAGCTGTTTATTTTCTTTAGGAACTGGGTTCTAAAATGTAAAATGAAAGTACATATTATGAAATATTCGTAATATTTTGATAACTTTATCTACATTACTATAGATGGTTCTTATTTATGATGGAATTTTTTCAGCCTGCCTTCAACATCGCTGGAGAGGTAAAAACCTGGATCAATGGAACCTAATGGTGAATAGTTTCTACTGTGTAAAATGATCATTCTAAACCAGCCGCTAATGCGAGGGTCATAAGCCCCAATGGTTCCAAATCCAACAAGTTAATCTTCAATATTGGCTTCAAATATTGAAAAAATTCCATCATACATATTATGAATTTCAAATTAAATTAGTAGGTAATACAGTTAAGAAATAATGCAATTCTAGAATAAAAAATACTTGAGAGAAAAATTCCACTAAAACTGGAGGGAAACACTGCAGGGTATGCTGTGACCACAAATGAGGTGTACTCTGCATGATAGCATTTAACAGTTCTTTGCACCAAGCTCCATCTCCACCTGCAACAAATATGACAAAATTATATATGTGAGTTCTATCCCACACATAGATAATTCGTTGTAAACCTCAAATTTAAAGTGAGACGGTTTTTTATCCACATCCTTCAGTACGCTGTACATATGAAAAGCCGTTGGCCGATACCAATAGGCTACCAAATACCTTGGGCTAATATGGAAATATTATTACTCTAAAGTAGGATTCAATTCAATTGGGACCTTTAATTATAATGGTTGGCATCTACCTATATAATATATTTTTAATAACAAATTAAATTTCTTCAATTCCTCTTCAAAAATAGCTGTAAATAAAAAATTTCATACCTGTGTTAGTGATGTGCATTGCTCTTGCTAAAGTTAACACTAAGGCTCTATTTAACTCTTCACTCTCAGCAGACACTAGAGGTTTTGGTTCCGATAGAAATCTTGACAATTGCGGTTGGACTTCTCCACTTCCTAAGCCAGTTATAAGACGTAATGCTGTACTTTCAACACTAAAAAATCAAATAGTTTCATATAAAAGTTTTATGAAATAAATCAAATCTTAATAACACTACATTTCAAAATGTTTACCATAAATGAAGTTGAGTTTGATTCGTTTGTGGAACTGCGGCAAGAGAATGTAGATGAGAAAGTAACTGCACCCTATAGTGAGGTTGGATATGATGCATTCTATATGAAAACATATCCAATAGAGTATACAGTATACCCCAAGCGTGGGATTTGAAGACTGTTGGTAGCAATTGATCTAAAATAAAATTATTGTTTGTTCAATATTGATTTATTATCAAATTAAATATTCATAGATGAACCCATTCCGACAGTATTTAACTTTGATGAGACTTTTTTTAGACAATCACGTCAACTAAAACTAACATAAAATCATAAGCGTATAACATAGAATGACAATTGTTGATGTAATGATTATTCTTTATCATCAAATAGTATTTGAAGAAGGTAGTACTTCTTGAAGCACTCTGGCCTATGAGGAACCGCCAAGGAGTTTGCACACTCTCTTTTTCTATATTTATTTATTTTCAATGTTTCTTCCATCAGCCAGCTAAACAGTATTAACCTATGCGCCGGTTGATGTCAACAAACTTATAAAACATTACTTTAACCAATTAAGTCAACCAAAAGAAACATAAAAAATGCACTCAAAAATTTAAAGATAAAGAAAAACACAAAAAAATTATGACGATTTGAATCATACCAACGTTGACACCATCAACAGGTACATATAAAAATTTTCCTCAAAGACAGACTGGCAATATATCGGTTTTGTGTCGGAATGGGTTAAATAATAAAATTTCATACTAATGAATCCTTTGATGCCCAGAGACTCGATTTCAGTGTAAACTAAAAGTCTACTGTATGTTTCAACTAGTGCGGGGGCCATGTTGCAACTTCCAGACACATTTCCTTTATTTTGAGATAACTTTGCAACATGTGAAACTATTGAATGAATCAAAGACATTTTTGAATGCACCGTCAAACTGTCCAATATACACATTGAAAGGGGAACTGTAGGCAAATTTCCGGAAGGACTTGAGTTTGGCAATGTTTTTTGACTTCCCAATATTGTGTCCACTAAAGCAGCCATAGGTCTTGTGAAGAATTCTTGATTAGTAGAATAAGCATTACACAGCAGAGCTATTCTAAAGTCTGAGCCCATGCATAACGAAGTGTTATTTGGCATCACCAAGTGCTGCAAAAACCTAAAACAAATTCAAAAACTTAATTTTAGTATAATTCTGGACAATAATGCATTTATTCATAGGTACCGGAAGATTTTAATTGTTCAATTATAATTCTTCAAACGTTCAATTATTGTAAAGTGATGTAGACAGTGTATAGTATATAGAGATTAACCAATTATCTTGACACTCGATCAAAGGAAATGTGCTAATAGATAAAATATTATCTTGATTATTAGGGGCACATAAATTATTTGAAATTGCAAAAGTTAATAATTTTTGTTTCTAAATTTTCTCAACAGGGATATTTTTTTCAAAATCCGATCCATTCCAAGCTCTGTTTACACCCCACTAAGGGCATAGGGAAGCAACAAGAGCTCTCTATTGCGCTTGATACCATTTTTTTTTCAAAATACCTAATCTTATTTGAAAGCCAGAAAATTTATCAATCTAAAAAAATAAATAAATATAACAATTTTCATATTGAAACTTAGCAAAAAAAAAATATTTATTACAAATATGTGAAAAATAATTATTTATTCTTTAATTATTTATCTGCTCTTTTAAATTTTATTTTATAAAATTTCATAATTTATTTTATAACTTTTTAAGAGTAAATTTGGGATTATGTCTTTTTGTTCTCATGATATTCACAGGCAAATGTGATGGGAACATGCCAATAATTGTTTATCTTTGCGCCCCATCTCCCCACAGGTGAACATCAAATGAAATAAATACAACTTTGTTATTAATAAATTTCGTTTGATCAAGTGTTAAGATAACACAGGTACGTATATAAAAATGAATAAGGTAAAAACTTACTCATAGTGAAGTTTCAAGGTATGTGGAATGGGTCGATGCAAGTTAACATGGTCAGACTGTGCTTTTTTCAACAAATGCATCCATATGCATGTTATTGCCATTTGATGTGTGCACTGGGCTCGGCTGTAATCAGGAACAGGTAGAGGGTCCTTTTCATTGTATAGTAAATCATACAATTTCAAAACCGGCAAAAAGTTAGAAAGTGGATTTCTTTGTATACTTCCCGATATGAACTGAAGTAGCACCCACATCAGATGATCTCTTCCCTTTCTAAGCTCACGTCCGGATAGTTTATCGTGAAGAGCCATCACAACATTTTGAAAACTTGCAAATTGAAACAACACAAAGTATATCAGTTGGGAAGATAAATGCAGCCATAGCCAGTGAGTAGAAGAAGACTCCTCAGATTCATTCTCCAGTTCATATCTTTCCATCGCCAGTATAACTAGCTCTACCAACTGTTCCTCCAAAGCAACACATCTCTGTTTGTGTTGCTTTTGTAAACCCAACATTGAACACACCATATCTCTAGAATAAGGCTGTTCCAGTACATGTCTCAACAGACCTGTTTGGGGTTTCAACAGATCATCATCATAAGGTAGATTGCCTTTAAGAGAAAACTTCAAAGTTGTGGGATCCAATCTCCACGGATTTATAAGATGATCCGCATATCCGGAATGTTCGACAACAGGCAACATTTGGGAATGACCTATTATAGAAACCATCTGTGCACACGATCGAAAACTCTCCACAAACGTTGATAGTAGCTTGGCTAATTGCTGAAAATGTAATAATAAATAACTATTAATTATTCATCCCATCTGGATAAAAAAGTATTCAAGCATCAGAAATACAGTATAGAATACCCAATGAGGCCAATTGTTACTGTCAGGATATGCTTTCTGAATTTCAGTAACAATGAAATATGCTGGCAAAAGAGAAGCATTTCTATCAAATATATACTCCATGATATTTTGCAGAGCTTGTAATTGTGACAGTGTACTTGTGTCTAGCCATATAGGAAGGGTTTGGGCTTTCTCTCTGCAACCCTAGAAGCAAAAAATAACCAAAAATAATATAGCGTTTTATATGCGTATAAATCTTTGAACCAAATCCTCTCTTATGCAATGGTTTTCTACAAAAGCGGATCCGACATTTAATGACTGTAATATATAGAAAATTATTGTATTATTTCAGTGGGCATCTGGTTTACTTTACCGTATCCAAGCTATCTCTTTTGTGCTTTCATAATTTTCCTACCATAGATTACTTTGTCTCAAAGTATACCTACTGTTTAAAAGAATGATTACAAAGGTTTAAATGTTGATTACAAAGTGACTAAGGGCCTTTTATTTTTCTATTCATTTATTCAATTTCATTTTCAAAATCTAAAAATAATAAAGTTATGTCTTGAATATTTTAATCTGTATTTGCACCTAAGCAAGAGGTGACCTTAACGAAACATTTAAGATTTTGTCTGGATACTACAATGTGCCTCATTTGGAGCATATATATCTCGTTTTAAATGCAATCCAAGGAAGCATGCACTTAGTAACAGAGTGGTTGATGTGTGGAATAAATTGCCTGAGAGTGCTGTCTGCTACTAGTGTTAATCAGTTTAAGAATAGACTAGATGTTTATTTGAGAGACAATGATATGGCCTATCAACTTGAGCTGCCTGCCCATTACAAATAATAATAAAACCACTATACCGAATGACGAAAATTTGAAAAATACCGAGCAAGATAAGTAAATATCTTGACCTTGCTCACGAAATCAAGGATATGTGGCATACATAATAGGTACCTATAGTGATATCGACAAATGGAGTTATTCCAAGTCTCTTAAAGAGAATCTAGGGAAACTTAGCATATGTAGTGGTCATTCAAAAGGCAGTTCTGTTGTCCTCTTGTAGGGTGTTAAGAAAGTTCCTTTCTCTGTAGTTCGAAGGCCTCTCATAATTGCATTATATCGTGATGTATCTAAATATAAAAATATCGGTGTTGAGAAACAACACCGATATTTTTATATTTGCAGGATGTGTGGGGAGTCACTAGAGACCCCCATGCACCTCCTCTGTGAATGCCTACCAATGATGCAAAACAGACATAAAAATCTGGGCAAATTCCTAATGTGCCCAGAAGAAATTAAAGAGCTCAACGCCAACAAAATCCTCCACTTTCTCCAGGAGGCTGGACTAAGCGACGAGCTCTAATGTAAGGCTAGTCACAATAGTTCCACTATGGGACGCAGTGACAGCAACCCCCGAGGGGGCAGCGAGCCTAACAATAAAATAATAATAATATCATAAAAGGTAAGATCTATAAATCAACGTAACAAAACAATTTATATAAACTTATGAGAAAGATTTGCAAGATGTATAAAAACAAGTGATACATATATGTATGGTAATAATTTCTAGATGGGTATTCTAAATCCGCCGTGGGGTTGCCGGCTAAGAATAGCACCTCTGCTCTTTTTGCTGGTTTTTTAAGCATCCTGTAAGAGGCAGGAAATCGAAAAATCGGATCGGGACCGTGAAGTTGACCACCTCACGTCCTTAAACCTCAACTGGTCAGAAAAGGTACAGTGAGCCTGGGATGCTTTTGAGCGCAATGGAGAGCTCTTGATGCCTCCCTATGCTCCTGAGTGGGGCTTAGGCCTCCCGCATTGTGGGTTGGTTTAGGGGGGGATCCGCGCCGGGCTTGATTTGTGTGGGGCCGGCTTTTCAGTATTATTGCTGGGGAGTCGGTTTCGTGCGGATCGGTCTCCTCCAGGATGGCTTGCATAGAGTGAGGGACCTTAACGGGAGTATGTATGTATATATTCTAAAAACCAGTTGACATCCTGATATTGGAACGGTTGCAAACAGCAGTGGCACAAGTAAAATACTCCATGATCATCTTCAGTATGGGTTTGGCACACAGAAACCGCTAGAACAAACTCAGGATTTTCTTACCTTCATAATTTCCCGCACACCTTTGTAATCTACACCACCAATTATTTGACGCATTAGAGAAAAGCACTCAATCCAAAAGTCTGCATTTGTATATACTAGTTTTTCACATGAAAGTATTGCATCACACACAATCCTGAAAACAAAGTAGAAATCCACTGAACTTGGGACTGAATAAGAACACCATTAGGGTGAAGGTCCGGAAAAAACATAAAACAAACTCGTTATAAATTCATTAACCTTATTTAAAATTTATTTATTAAACACTTGATTAAATGCATTCACAAAATACTACAGTTACATGCACTGTCTGTACATCCTCTTTTTTATTATTACTTTTATTAAAACACTAGCTTATACCCGTCTTGCTTTACGTTTTTGATTCCGATTGTCAGGCTTGATCGGTAGGTAATTAAACAGATTCTAGTCTAGCATCCCATTGCTTAACATACCACTTTAACTGACATAAGCACAGAAAAAGAAGAATGACACTTTTACAATTTTTGTTTTACCGACCTCATAATATTATACGAACCTATTCAAACCACAGAGCTCTCTCTATGAAAACTTGCAAATTATGTCCACAGATAATATAAATATACTGATTATGTCGGTAGGTTCGTATAATATTTTATTTTTTTTGGAGGTCTATAATAATAAAAAAAATATTATACGAACCTACCGACATAATTTGCAAGTTTTCATACAGAGAGAGATAGCTCTGTGGTTTGAATCTTAGCTACATACATTGCCTGCTTTGATATTAATTGGGCAACCCACCCATAGAGGGTGATTTGTATCTGTCAAACTGCAATTTTTTTCATTAAATCTTTATTTATTGAGAATAATAAGCTTTTAATAACATTTATATGTATAACAAATCAATCTACAATTATTTTATTACATTTTCATACCGTAATACCAAGATCCCATTCAACGTTTACATGAGTAATTTTGTTTCCAAAAGTCTTTTTGAGAAATTTGTATGAAGATCCTAAAAAGTACAGTTTTTTTAAATAGCTCTAAATATATTAAAGTTAATGCAGCAAATTGTATTTAAGAACCTTCTCCAGCATTTTATACTGCTCTGGGCATATTAATATCTATCTTAGCATTTGTATTTTGAGCGTGATGTTCACATATACGGTTAAAGTATTGTCAAAGGCAAATAAAAAAACATTTCTAAATTATTATATAGAGATAATCTACGTAACGTTTGTCATGAATCACAATTTTAATTGGTGAGTTACTCATAAAACCGGCTTGTATCTATGAAAAATAGAATAACTGTGAGAGACATGTGAGTCAAATTCGTAGTGTGGTGATATATTCTCTACAGTCTACACCTACCCCACAATTGACATTTAATAGAATGCTTGAAATACTTGTAGTGAACTATAAGCTCATAATACAATGCTGCGTCTGGCACAAATCGTCCCTCTAGGGATGGGATGCCATAAACATAATAATAACAATGCTGCCCTTATGCTTTGCAACGACAAAAGTAAAAACTGTAACGCAACGTCTTTTCTCTGGTCATAATCCTAGGAATAGTTGGCAGCAATGTTTACCACTCTTTCTCTCCAGCTATATCTATAGATTCCTTATATTTAAAAAAAACTATTCAAGTAGGTGCATAATTGAAATAATAAAATATCCTGTATATGAAATATTGACTACAGGTACTTATTTCATTTCCATATCTGGATATATCAAACTCAAAATAATCGCCGCAAATTGTTGAAGAGTTCTGCATCTAACTTGACATCAATGGTTGGTGTGTTATAACGTCAAGTTGCAAGTAACAACATCTAGTAGATTATTACAGAGCGGATAAAAATCAACTTGATTATGCAAATAAACTCACCTTCATAGTTTAACAATACTCTCTATTTTGGTGGTTCAACTTAGCCCATAGTAGGATTCGAAACCTACTGAGATACTCACTTGACGTCAATAGACGTTGTATTATTATTATGTTATTTATAGGTGAAAAATTATGTGGCAATTAGGCAAAACTATTTAGTGTCATTTTGAGAAAGGCATTGGAATCAAAACAAAACTACACCAATACAATATAATTTAAAAAAATATATGAAGTTACATATAAGGAAATTTTCAATGGATCAATGCAGGTATATCAATACCAAATCTAGGTATTTCTTCTTATCCTTATTGATAAATGCCATTATCTATTAAAAATATAAAAAAATTGAACCAAAATGTACATAGGAAACAAATTCAAATGTAAGTTATTGCCTTCTGAAAAATGTCAAGTTGTTCAACGTAGAACCATTTAAATAGTAGTATTATTTATGGGTATGAATAAATGAATGAAAGAATTTTTGTTTATTTTTTGTCCAATCATTATTTAATTCATAAAACATAAAATCAACAATTGAAACATAATATGTATAATCTCAAAGTTTTTTGTTAGATCTAGCAGAGTAAAAAAATATTATCTTAAACAAATGGAAACCAGAAAAGATATTCCGACCCACCGTTATAAAAAAAACTATTAGTTATTCACTTCTTAACCCAAAAGTATTATATCATTTTTATTCCATAACCGAAATAAAAAATTTAAAGTTTAAATCTGATGCTAGAACACAGAAATCCATACAATAACCTAGAATCCCGACTCGCGTTCAAAAGTGAAGCCTAAATATTGCAACTTTTGACAGTTTGGTTCCCAAAAGAATGTGGTACAGCGTATATTTATTCAGTAGTTTTCTCGTGTTTTTTACAATAAAACATATTTTTACGTTGAAATAAGTGAAATTAGATCATTTTTAAGTTTCTTTATAAATGTACTGTCAAAATTGCCGGCCAAATCGGCTTCACTTTTTACTACGAAGAATATATGAAAATCTATGTGCTAGAAACACACTATTGTGTCAGCTTGTGTTGTGTCGAGCCAGAAGCATTATCGTTTTTATATTTATTTATTTATTTTCTGTCAAAATTAAGCATTGCTCACCATTACAGAGTAATCCTTTGCGGTAATAGTGGTTAATAATATGGTTTAAGATACATTTAGGCTCTATATGAAGCTGATATGCTTCTAACGGGTTGAGAACTTATTTATAGTGATATGTGGTAAAATTGATAAAATCGCTGGCATCCGCAAGACACTGTTATTGATTATGGTCAATCTTCTTTACATCCCATAAGCAGCCATTGAATATTTTTTCAATATAATTGTTTCCCTTCTCAACTAAATGGGAAATTTGAATGAGTTCTCTAACATGGATCTGCAATATAAAGTTTCTGATTTAAAATACACATAAAGAAATCCAAGAAACATAATTAATGAAATTCTTACATAGGTAGCTTACCATATTGTCTTGCAAAAATTAAACCAATGAGTTTCTTTGTTAGAAATGCACTTTTATCAATCAATTTGATCCTTAGAAGTATGTACTGCTATGTCAAAAAGGTGGGATGAAAGCAATTAGTCTCGTTGAAAACACGTTTGCCTCAGGAACCTGAAAAAAATATCAACAAAATAAATTAATTTTGTGATTTCGGTAAGACACTAATTCCCGCCTTATAACATAACTTTACTATTCTGCAATTGTTTTAGCAACACATAAATGTTTTAAGTTACGGCATAGGCTTACAGATATTTTAATCAATTGATGACTTACCAGTTTTATTTTCATTAAACTCAATTGAAAATAAGGTAATTATATTTTTCATAATCGACGATATCGATCCGAACCTTTTGTTTGACAACAAAATATGACGTATTGGTATAGTGAAGTATCAACCATCCATGGATAACCAAAGATAATAATATAATTCAACACAGTTAGGTACTATTAAATTATTTTATGATGTATATTTTTGATTTACTTATATAATGGTCTCTTAAAATATTTCGACTTATTAAAAAAAAATTTTACACACAAAAAACCACTTTAAATGTGAAGAAGAATTATTAAAAAAATCATTCTTATTTTGTTTTCATATTATGAAGCTAAGACAAAAAATTACATATTAAAAAGTCCGTCTATGGTAACCTACTGTCAATTATTGTTATTCTGACAGCCAAACAAAAACAACAGGAATTCTATTTTCAAAAATTTTGTAAGTTTTTTAATATATTGAAATATTTTTGTAAGTAGGTACCTAAGCTATATTTAATTATTAAGATTTTTACCTATCATGAAGTTTTTAGTTGTGAATTGTAAAAATATGGGTATATAAAATATGATACTTTGAAATTGCTGTCTCTCCTGTAACTAAACTTTGACAGATTTTGATGTTTTGTAATATTGTTTTCTAGGCATGGAGTTGCAGTCTATCTGAAATAATAATACCTGATACATTATGCAGTCTAAATGGATTTAATGAAGATCTTAAAAAGGTATAAAAGCTACACTTTTAAACAAATAATGAAAGATTCCAAATGAAGGTTTTATGCAGAGCATATATCAAATATGGTTCATTATGCAGTCTAAATGGATTTTATGAAGATCTTTAAAAGGTATAAATACTACACTTTAATATAATATGAAGTTCTTAAAAGTTTGATATACTTTCTAAATCCTTAATATTGATTCTAATCAAATTCTCACAATGTGTATTTTTAAAACAAATCCCTGAAAAATGCAAAATTTTCTAATCTTGTCTTATATATTTGCAACCATGTAATCACTTTATTTTGCTTTCATATATTAAATGAATTATGTTTTTTTCTAGGTCAGAACCTTGCAAGGATTTTGGATATGTCAAGAAACGCTGCCAAAAATATTACCCACCTTGTTTTGTGATGAATGTAACATTAAATAAAATAAGTAAAAGGTAAGAGAATATAAGTTTGCATTTATCTACATAAGAATTTTGAGCTCGATACAGTTTCGTGAATTCATATTCTGGTAATATTTTGAGATTTAGATGTGGGTAAGTACACACTACGCAAACTGTTTTACCATCCAATTCTTGCTATTATGGATGTTCATACAAATTTCAAATTAAATCTTCATTAATATATTTTATTACCTTAGCTTTATTATATTTTCTTTAATATTTAATACATTTTCTTTAATATTTAATATGATTTTATCTGGTACCCACATAATTACTCATCTATCTGGCTACGACAGTTTGAAAAAAAACTGTGGCCATAAATTTTTTAAAATGTGTCAATATTCAAAATGGAGGAAATATTTTTCCAAAATCTTTCATTAAATCTTTATTTATTGAGAATAATAAGATTTGAATAACATTTATATGTATAACAAATCAATCTCCAATTATTTTATTACATTTTCATACAGTAATACCAAGATTCCATTCTACGTTTACATGAGTAATTTTGTTTCCAAAAGATGGCTTACTGTCTTTTTTGAAAAATTTGTATGAAGATCTTAAAAAAATAAAGTTTTTTAAATAGCGCTAAATATATTAAAGTTAATATATCAAAGAGTATTTAAGAACGCTCTACGGAATTTTGCGCGGCTTTTCGCATATTAATATCTGACCTTAACGTCTGTTTTCTGATTGATTTTCTTATTGATTTCATTGTGATCTTATTCATTTAAATACTTCAAAAAAATCTCTGTTATAAAAAGAGTGTTGATTTTGGCTACTTATAGATGTATTATATACCTACTATAACTTTAATTAATGTACCTACATGATATTACATAATGTAAATTATGTGGAAGATGGAATGATATTATATGTCGTATCATAATAATGTTGTATTTTTTCTAGGATGAATGATTTGTTACAAACCTTGGAAGGTCGTCAAGAAAGGCTTCCAATCAAACCTCTTACTGGCCGCTGTCTTTGAAGAATACTTCTTTTAACACGATGATTAAGTATACGACACCCTATGAATATTTTTTTTAACGAATTGAAGGTAATTATGCTAAAGTGGTTTTGAGTTTATTTACATATACTAATTTAGATACAATATAATACCGTTGTTGAGTGTGATTAATTGGAATACAAATATTATGTGGATAAAACAAATGTTTTATTAAACTGATTAAAATCCCGAAGACATTAATTTAAAGATTCTCAATTATTGTCAACAATTTTATTTCTTTCTCTCAACAATTCTGTCAAGTTCACTGTACCTTATGATCTAATTTATCACTGTTACCGGCCAGTTTGTCTATGGAATGTTCATACCAATTTCAACGATGATTTTAAGATTTATCTTTTTCAACAATGATTTTAAGATTTAAACATTATTTATATTTCAGGAATATAAAATGATTCAACAATTGTTGCTAAATTATTTAATACTTATCTACATTAGAATATAATTTTCTCAGGTACCTACATAATTACTTATCTATTACATTGTCTACGACAGTTTGAAAAAAAACTGTGGCCATAAATTTGCTAAAATGTGTCAGATTTCAAAATGGAGGATTATTTTGCAAATTTTTTCATTAAATCTTTGTTTATTGAGAATAATAAGATTTGAATAACATTTATATGTATAACAAATCAATCTCCAATTATTTTATTACATTTTCATACCGTAATACCAAGATTCCATTCAACGTTTACATGAGTAATTTTGTTTCCAAAAGATGGCATCTGTCTTTTTTGAAAACGTAGTATGAAGATCCTAAAAAAATAAGAGTTTTTTAAATAGCTTTAAATATATCAAAGCTTATGTAGTTAAATATATTTAAGAACGCTCTCTGGAATTTTGCGCGGCTTTTCGCATATTAATATCTGACCTTAAGGTCTGTTTTCTACGATTGATGATGATTCAAAAATATAAATAAATAAATAAACGGACTAAAATATTATGTAGATTTATTTTTTGTTTTGCAGCATACAAGTACCTAATACTGATTTGTAGCTTAAATTGTCTACTTCGAGATCAGATCTATTAGTGAACTGTAAACATCCACAATTAATAGTAATTTCAATAAATAAAACAACCCATCTATAATGTGCCTAAATTGCTTAATATGATGCCGACATCTATTAAGAAATGTGGTAGTAAAAGTGCAACAAAAAGACTTGTCAAGGAATGGCTCTTGAAATGTGGATTTGTTTATAATTGAAAAATCTGTAAATAATTATGAATAATATTATGTTTGCTGCTATTGGTTAGGTTTTAAGTTACTATTTCTTATTATTGTTTTTATTTCTGTAGAAGAACGCGCCGACAAATCCATTTGTATGGATTTGGCGCGACTTCATTATTGTACCTTAACTTTGTAATAATTAGTTTTTGATCTAATAAATAAAAAAAAAAACACACCATTAGCTGATTGCGCAATGATACACTTTGTATGTGAGACACACTTTTATATGGGTCTCCCTGCAGGAATAAAAAATGGTCACAAATAGACTATCTAAATTTTCCCAAAAATCTCATTTTTTTCTATAAAATGTTGTGAATGATATCATGGATTGTGGAGAAGATATTTCAAAAAGGTATAGAAATATTTAAAAAAATGCACCTCAAGCAGTTTTTCACCGCCCTTCTAAAGTTTTGGAACAATTGATTATATTAACCGAAAATGTGATTCAATTATCCGATAGAAATTGTATGAAATTCTTCATTTTGAATCGCAACTTGGACTTTTGATTCTACAAAGCGGCTGATTCTATTAACCAGTGATCACAATAACCGGCGCCTACTGTATTGCATTAATAAATATGACACATAATTATCAATGCACACAGATTGAGTTTTTGAGTAGTAAATATTATAAAATTGATAATTTTATTGACACTTACCTAGCTTGCAATACATTTGAATTAACTAAATGTCCCAATATTTTGAGGAGAGTCTTCATTTTACATGTATTAGGAATACTTGCTGCACAAGATAAGTATGCCCTTACACATATTTCAATAGTATCCAAACTGACTGTTGATAAAATTGAAGCTAGTTCCTGTTTGAAGGTATCAAGTTTTTCATTTTGTACATCTGGTTTATATATAAGAAAGCAACTGAATGCTTCCTCTATTGCTTCAACTTTCTAAAAATTTATAAAAATCACAGGTAAATAAGTGAAACATGTAATTATTAAGAATTATTATTTACCCATTAGAGAAACTCAACATATTTTATGAAAATAGTACACGAATTCTTAAATTATGAAGTAATATTTAAAAATTGATAGTTTGTAGAAGACAAATAGAATTGGCTCTGCTGCACAATACAGGAACAAAATAGGTAATCAGTTATCAATATTTTTAGTTAATTTTCTAACTGAGAAGTTGTGATAAAGATTAAAACCACGAATGAATAATGTAATAACCTATTTCTAATGTATTTAGTAATTCAAAGTCGGAAATAATAAATGTGAGTTCATTACAGTACTGACCAACATATCAGTTACAACTGAAATTATTTGAGCTTCGCCCATTTTTACATGAAAAGAAACAATATTTATGTTAATAATTTAAAATATATGATGCTTCATTTAATTAACACAATTCATAAACACAGAATAAGAGTATTTTAACTAAACTCTACAAAAAAGGCAACGCGCATTGACAATACATGACAATAAGTGACGGCGGCGGCCGCAACATCCATTTTAATCTATGATAATACATTTTTCTATGCAATCAATTGTCTAAATCTCACTAAAACCAAAATTTCGATGTCAACGCCCAACGCCAAATCAAAACTCATTTTACGTTTTTGATGCGTTTTTGTTACTATTTGGTAAATTTTATTTATAAATACTAAAATAATATAAATACATAAGTACTCTGTTTTTTAAATTATTGTTGAAGAATCCGCCAGAATCTTGGGGATCTACCAAGGAGTGTCAGAACCTTACAGGATCTGGAATACACGGCGGACACAGTAGCTTGGAGCATCACTGATGATTTCGAGCTCAGTTGTCCGCTCAAAACCAGAAACCCTAACAAACAAATACCTTGGTGGAATCCTACTTTGAAAAACTAAAGAGGAAAACATGAAAACTCTTCAATAGGGCTAAAGCCAACCAGCAATGGGACGTTTGTAAAGCAGGCCTAACTGATTTCAATAAAGAAATTAGGAGAACTAAAAGAGCTTCCTGGAGGAAGTTTTACCCTCAACCAACGCTTGGGTAGGCGTGCTGTCAAAAGCCCGTTCAATGTCTATGATGCACTTGGTGCAATTTGTTTATTCTCAAGGACCTCAAGAGCCTTGTAGAGATATTTTGACTATTCTATTTGTTAACATTGATTTTACATTGAGTGAAGGCTTGAAGATTATTTTCAAGCCTTCACTCGTTTGCGAGGAGATCTCTGAAACCAGGCGACTGTCAGACTACAATATCAAACGTACTACAGAAAGCTCTAAACACTATCCTTAGTTGGTGTAGAGAGAATGAGCTGTCAGTAGTGTCAGTCAATGCTGACAAGACAGTGATCGTCCCCTTCACTAATAAAAGGAAATTAGACAAGTTAGTCAAACCGAGAATCAATGGAAAAACTTTTGAATTCTCAGCCGAAGTGAAGTATCTGGGAATTACATTTGACCAGAAACTCACTTGGAACACACACATCAACAACACAACGCTGAAGGAAGCTAAAAGAGCCCTGGGTGTGTGCAGCAGGTTTGCGAGTGGCAGATGGGGACTTAACTCCTGTATGTCCATGTGGATGTACAAGGCCATAGTCAGACCTGTTGTTGCATACTACGACAAAAGTCGACAGTGGACAAAATGAACAGCCTCCAGAGACTGGCATATCTTATTGCGACAGGAGCTATGTCTACAACCCCTGGGGCCGCTCTGGATGCACTGCTGGGCATGCCGCTTCTTCACATGTATGTGCAGGAGGTGGCGGACTCTGCTATGTACCGAATGGCCAACTCAGGGAAGAAGAATTGGTTGTCGAAAGAATTCAGAGTCAAACAAGACTCCGTACTTAAACACCCAATCCTTGGAATGATATCGGATAATATGCCGACGAAACACGATTTCCGTATGTTTTACAAGGTTGAGCTGCCCACCAGAGATTCCTGGCTTAACGGCTGGAACCAATGGAGTAGGGGCAGTCTTATCTGGTATACTGACGGATCAAAATCAAAAGATCATGTGGAGTGTGTGGAGAGCGGCCAAGGTATCAAATCTCGATGAATCTTGGCAAATATGCATCCATATTCCAGGCAGCCGGTCTAGACAAATTCAAATTAGCGTTCGACTACAAACGAAGATTTCGCCAATGTATAGTGCGAAAAAATTAACTGTCCACTGGAACATATAAACAGTTATTTAAACCAAACATATAAAATAAAATATAAAAAGTGGACTGTTAATTTTCTTCCTACTCTACATTGTCGATGAATTCGTTTATAGTCGATCGCCAAATGCAATTTGTCTATAGGCCTACAACAGAGGTCCTTGCCATACTAGTATGTGCTGAGATTAATCTGCAAAAGCACCACACTAATCAAAGCATTTACATAAACTCTGACAGCATGGCTGCACTGCTGGCTCTCTCATCAGCGAGCTGCAATTCGTGGCTGGTAATCTGCTGTAAAGAGTTTCGCAACACCCTGGCATCTAAGAACAGGGTCATTTTACGCTGGGTGCTCGAACAAGAGGGGATCATAGGCAATGAAAAAGCTGACGAACTTGCGAAAGTGGGAGCTGGATGGACCATGTATGGCCCTGAGCCATACTGCGGCATCCCCATGAGCCTGGCTCGCAACACCCTGCGTGAGATGTACAAATCTTGCAAGCCTTGGTGCTATGGGATAATATCCCGGGGCTTAGACACTCCAACGCACTAATCAAAGGCTGTGACAAAAAATTCGCTAAGTAGCTATCTTAGCACTTAGCAGAACAAAACTACGCATAATGGTGAGAACTCTAACGGGTCATTGTGGGCTTGATAAGAACATGACGACCCTGAAGATTCAAAATGCAAACATGTGCCGGGTGTGTGGAGGCCCTAGAAACGCCACTCCACATCCTGTGCGAGTGCATACCATTGATGAGCAAACGCCGATATCACCTGGGGAAGTTCATACTATACCCAGGAGGATATCACAAACATCGCCGCAAAAACCATTGTCAACTTCTGGGTGGACATTGGGCTCGACGGCATTCTGTAATCAAACTGAAAACATGTGCCGGGTGTGTGGAGGCCCTAGAAACGCCACTCCACATTCTGTGCGAGTGCATACCATTGATGAGCAAACGCCGATATCACCTGGGGAAGTTCATACTATACCCAGGAGGATATCACAAACATCGCCGTAAAAACCATTGTCAACTTCTGGGTGGACATTGGGCTCGACGGCATTCTGTAATCAAAGTACAATAGACCATTAACGGCCACGTGGATTTTGACGTTTGCGGGGCGGCATGAAAAAAATTAGAGTCGATATCAGTGTGTTTATTGGGTCACGGATAGAGTGAATCTACAGATGTTACAAGTCAATAAATTAAGATCTGTATGAGCCGTAATGATCTGTTTGTACACGAATTTAACCCTTTCGTGGGCAATTTTTTTGGTTCGTTCTATTGAAAATATTCTTTGGCCACTAAACTTGATATAATTACATGACAACTTATTGAAATAATGCTTACTTCTATCACACTCAGTTTTGGAAATAACTTAAGTGGGAAGACGGCTTCCCACCGAACTATAGCTGACTGGAAAAATGTAAGGCAAAAAATTCAATAAATCGATACTCATTGAATATAAACTATTTATTTTCGAACAAACAATAAAAGGAAGTGAATAATAAAATATTAGTGAAACATATAAAGTAAACAAACAAAGAAATAGGTTTTAGAAATTGGTAAATATAATAAAAAAAAACTCATTTTCCATGAAAACTTTTGAAACATGGATCAATGCAAAGAGGTACATCACAACTGGTACACATGTACTTGGTTCTTTTTTCAATTGCTTTAGTGCTGCAACATCTACACCGTCTATAGGTACCACCGAGAGTGGGTAGGTGTTGACCTACTCCCGCTAGTCTGACATCTTCTGGAATCGTTCTGCTTTTAGCAAGAAACGCTGCAGGTCTTCCCCTTCGTTTTCTTGAACAGTATGAACCAATTAGCTGGCGGGCCAAACTGATTCTGAAGGATAATTGATCCCTTGGCTTTCCTTTTCTATTCTTTATACAGAATAATAAAAATGAATTTACAACGGCTATATCAATAAAGAAATACATTATTCTGTGCCACCATTTGACAGAACGTCTTCCAACTTCATATCGTTCCCGTAATTGGTCGAACCTGTCAACACCTCCCATTATTCTGTTGTACTCAGCAACAAGAATAGGGCAGGAAACGTCTTCCTTTTTCCCTTGCTTATTTTTTCTTGGTACGACCGTCGTATTCATATGGGTATTGACGGATGATAAAAAGTTAACAACTTTGTTGTCCATCCACCGGACAGCAACTATAGGGCCTTTGGTCTTGTATTGGAATTCTCCCTTTCTTAACGCCATCCCATTTTTTAAAATCTCCGGTAAGCCTTTTTTATTAGTTCTGACTGTGCCAACAGCAGCTATACCTTTACTGTGTAAATAATTCAGTAATTTTACAGATGTAAAAAAATTGTCGAATGCCACAATGTTCATCTGGTTTTGAACACCCTCCGTAAGCTTTATGACTATTCTTTCGCCTAGACCGAATTCCGACTTTGATTGATTTGGTGTTGTTTTTCCGGTATAAATATCAAATTTCAAAATGTAACCTGTAGTCGAATCGGCCAAACACCAAGCTTTGTAGCCCCTTTTAACCGGCTTCATTGGCATGTATTGTTTTAGTGAGCTTCTACCCTTAAATTTAATCATGGCCTCATCAACCGACAAATAAGATGAGCTTTTAATATTTTTTTTAAAGTTTAAATTTAGCTGTTCAATTACAGGACGAACTTTATGTAGCTTATCGTAATCAGGGTCAGTTCTATCTTTGTTAGAATGATTGTCATTGAGGTGTATGTTTTCCACAATTTTTTTAAATCTTTTTGCTGAAATTACATTACTTACAGCTGGCACCCCAAGTATTGGGTCTGAGCTCCAGTAATTTTTCAAATGAGGCAATTGATGTATCCCCATTATTATCTGTAGTCCAATAAAAGCCTTTATATCCGCTTCGTCAACGTCTATCCAATTATTTGTATTTTTTTGTCTCGCGTATTTATTTGTTTCAGATACGATTGTAGGTATTATATTTACAAAGCATTCTTGAAAGAAATCTTCCTCCTTAGGAGCAATTTCGTAAGTTGTTTGTAGTGTTGCATATTCTCGCACAAGATCGCGGTCAATATTCTTCTGGAAGTTCGAAATATTATCACCCCATATAGTCTCATTATTTTCATCGACGTCATATATATCTTCAGTAACTGGCGGCTCTGGTAAATCAAAATCTTCTTGTATTTCAGATGTTGGATTAATTCTATTAGAAAATTGTGTATTATCCAATTCTGCCAATTCTTGGTCGGCGTAAGGGTCACATTCTGCTTCTGAGTCAGAATCATCGTCGGGAAGGGAGAAATAGTATGACAACATCTCTTCCACATGATCACTTTTTTCAAAATTCCACTTCTTGGACATCTAAAGAGTAAACAAGAACAAAACATCTCGATATTTTATACATATTACGAAAATAAATACAAAAATAACTGTCAATGTATAGCAAATGTACTGAATACAAAAAGTCACACTTAGTTCCTTGGGATACATGCTTCCCACCTAATTAAACTGATCGTGTTGCTAAAATATAAAACATAACCTAAAAATTTGACATTTGCAAGAAAATAGAATACTTACTCTTTCTGGTAAAACTGTTGAATGGCTTAGTTAGTAATTTGTTTATTAATTATGAAGAAATATTTAAAAAATTACACACAAATATGCTTTTGACAGTCAACTTGATCAATTATCGAAGTTTGTCAGAATACTGAGCAAGCGGTTATGTTCGTACACACGTATTGTGGTCACTAAAAGATTCAACGCGGTTTCGAAAGATAGTGGCGCTAGTGTCGCGTGGGTAGAGTAATTCCCAGTGCGCTTTTTTAAACATTTTTCTTACTGGGAAACCTTCTTCCCACTGCCTTCGAAAGGGTTAAAAGAATGACCGTTTGTACTTACACATACATAGAGGTCCATATTTTTTTTCGAGATTATTGGCGACGCGTTCAATTAAAAACGTATTGTGCCGGTGTTTTATTCTAATTTTAGGATATTTTATTGCTGGAAAATATCACAAAATTTTTAATTGAATAATACTACAATATACACATTACACCAATCATTTCAATTTTTTTAATAAAAGCAATATATATTAACCATATTTAACCATATTTACTTTTTATTTTGGCAAATATATATTAACCATATTTACTTTTTATTTTGGCTAACACTTCATAAAATATCATTGCGTGAAGCAAAAAAAAAATCAAAAAAAAATTAATTCTGCGTGACAGCTGTGTAATAATTAAAACAAACAATACAAAATTTGTGTATTTTACAAAAAAAATATTGTTGTGTTTTATTCCTGAAAAGTATCACAAAATTGGCCAAAGTGAGCCGGATAAATGATTCTGATCGCTATTGATTCGCGTAGTTCGGGTCGCTATGCAAAGTGATTTGTTACCCATCACTCTGGTTTGTGCATGTGTGGTGTGTGTGTGCCGCCATGGCCGCCCAGTAAACGTCAGATGACGTCATCCTTTAATGGTCTATAGATCCAACAAGAGTCGCGGTGTTATCGGGGGCAAAGTTCCCGGCCAATTGATCAAAAAAATGTAATATGCTTCAGTCATAATTTCCCACATAGGCACAATTAAAAAATATCCTAGTTGTGGGACGATCCATAATTATTTTTGGAGGTGTTTGAGGCTTGTATTGGCTATATAGGTACCTACATTGCAAGTAAAAAGCAATTCCCAGTTCAATATTCAATATATGGATTCTAATAATGACTTGATCTTTGGGCATTGCCTACTTTTCCTCTTTTATGGTAAGCTTAATAGACCGACCTGGAATGACAATCTGGAGGAGAACGGTGCAGTACAGAGATAAGTGAAAATTATTTCTTGAGGAGATGGGTTGGCTGGAAGAGATCCTTCGGGAAAAGTCCGCCCTTTGGTTCGTATTTGTGTGTTGAATTGCTATATTATAATTAAATAAAGTGTAATTTATTTATTTATGAAGGCTCCTGACCATATAAGTGTCTCTGTCCGCTACACCTTACCATACCATGACCGTGCTAGGTACGTTTCAGGAAAAAACTTTGTATTGAAAAGTAGGATACTATTACCAATAGATCATTCCATCACCCATCGACACATTGACATGCCATGCACGGAGCGTCAACAATAATTGTCAGCAAAAATAAATTTTCAGAGCTGACATGCTGAAGCTGAAGTGTGACGATGCCGCTAAGGCGACGAATAAACGAGTAGTAATCACGCACGATGACCGTAATAAAAGCGTTGCCCTTACTAAAGTTAGATCTTCTGCTTAAACATCAACGTGCCGCCCGTAAAAGTAAAGACGCTGCATCTTTCACACCAGCATTTAAGCGATTAGAAATGGGGTGTAAGTTGGTGTAAGTATTTTGTTTTAAATGTGGAGTGAAAAAAAGTGTAAATAAAATAAAAGTGGAAGATGAAAAATCAGTAGAATTTGTTCGTAAACATGAGTTTTTATATCATTTACAACACTCGAAATATATGGACAGTGTGAAAATATGCATACCACGCGAGAGTGAAACGGATAACTACCAGTTTTGGTAGGTTTGACATCAAACAGATTGAAATTTCTACGGGTTGCATATTATGGGCATCATATAGGTTGTATACGGACACCGAACGCCGTCAATATCCCTTTCAGTGGGCATAGTATTGAATACTAGAAAAGAAAAGCGGTCGTAACGCTATGAATGCAGTATTAAGATAAGTACAACGCATTCATTTATTTCTTTCACCGTCCTCGGTAGCTTAGTGCTTAGTTGTATGGGCGTAGACTTCAGATCAAGAGGTCCCGGGTTCGATTCTTGGTCGGGTCAGAGTTTTTTCATTTGAAATAT
This sequence comes from Mystacides longicornis, assembly GCA_963576905.1. Lineage (NCBI taxonomy): Eukaryota > Metazoa > Arthropoda > Insecta > Trichoptera > Leptoceridae > Mystacides > Mystacides longicornis. The sequence continues at coordinate 12,832,715 of OY756429.1, forward strand.
CTACTCGGGGTTGGCCTGTCCAACGCCTACTATCTATTATCTAGTAGGTGTTGGCCTGTCTCAGATTGGACGCAAGACGCAACCGGTTGACTAGAAAATTTTCCCCAGACAATAAGTTCCGCCGGCTATATTGACACCTTTGTATAGAAAAGTGTTAATAATTTATCATTATTATTTAATATTAAAATAGTGAAAGCGAGAAAGAGACAACGGAAGCTTTATATGTCGTGTCATTGCGTGCTAGGATACCACAGTAAAAAAGGAGCCCACTGAAATGAATGAATAAAAAGGTTAAATTCAAAAACTTTTGCAAGTAAGGAATATTGAAAATTGTTCGTGTTGCTTTTAGTGTCTGACCAGAGCCCCATTCTCTGTTTCATCGGAAGGTAGTCAGTAGTCACGGTAGTAAAGTGAGTATTACACGATACATTTTGTATGGGAAACGTGTATAGCGCCGCCACAGAAATATTTCTAGAAACAAATGCGATTCTGGCATTCGATACGTATAGACGTTTTTCATACAAAATATATCGTGTAATACTCACTTTACACCGTGACTACCTTCCGATAAAACAGAGAATTGGGGTAAAATTCATGGCATGGTGCAGTGGACAGAGACCTCATAGAGACCTTACATAAATAAAATAGGCAACACAGGTGCCAGCTATGAGCTAACTTGCACTAACAATAATTAATTATTATACCTACCGACTTTTAAACCAATAGGTATTACTTAAACACGATGCGATGCTAAGAGCTTTGGGGGCGTTCAAGTATTACGTAACGCAATTTGGGGGGGAGGGGGGGTCTTGCAAAACGTTACTGTGCCTTACGAGGGCGGGAGGGGGGGGGTTTGAACAACTCGTTACGTAACGGTATTTTTTTTCTTAAATAAAAAAAATTGGGAAATAAATCTTCCAAGTTGGGCACCCTTTTCGTTTATGTTTTACGGGAAGTCCCTCGATTGTACTGTACATCATTTTTTTTCTCCGAAGTTAGCAAAGGAACCCTTTCCGACAATGTTTTACGGGAAGTCCCTCGATTGTACCGTACGTCATTTTTATTTTGTTCTCCGATGTTAAAGCTTTTGGTGGAAACACGTAGAATGCCGAATCCGACCCGCGCCGACCGGCGCAAAGAATGTTTCTAATGCAGTTGAATGGGGATACGCACAGCAAAAGCAGAAACCTGCTTTCCGGCATGCCCATTTAAATGCATTGAAACCATAGACAACATTCTTTGCGCCGGTCGGAATCGGCTTTCTACGTGTTTTCACCCTAAGCGTAAGAATTTTTCGCTCTGCGAAAAAAGGAACCTTTTTCGTTTAAGTCTTACGGGGAGTCCCTCGACTGCATTGTATGTAATTTTTATTTCGCCCTCCCAAGTTAGCAAATCTTTTATTTTTTACGGGGAATCCCTCGACTGTATTATACTTACGTCATTTTTATTTTATTTTCGTTGTCAGCATTCGTTAGTGGTCAAAAGGGGGGATTTACATCATCAACTGGACTTGCCAACGCAGCTATGCCAAAATTTGGAAAACAGCAAAAGAAAAAATAAAGATAAATTTATGGAACATATAAATAGTATTTTTTTTTCTCCGAAGTTAGCAAAGGAACCCTTTGAAACCCTTTTATTTTTTTACGAGAGTTCAGTAAAAAAATAGTCTCTTGGGTGTTACGTAACATTTAGGGGGGGAGGGGGGGGGTACAGAAAAACGTTACGGCGCGTTACATGGGGGGGGAGGGGGGGTCAAAAATCTTCAAAAATTGCGTTACGTAATACTTGAACGCCCCCTTTGCTTTCGAACTTTCACGAAAAAAGTGACGTTTTTATTCTGACATTGACATTAGAATTTATTGAAATGTATCTTGAAATGTCTGTGAAATTTATGTAGCAAACACGTAGCAAGTGTAGACGCTAGTATGTGATTGCTGGTGATCTTGTGATAAAAAATCATGCTATCATGCGGCTATCTGTGGTCAATAAATAACTCGTTCGGAATGTCAACGAATGTCAGTTGTCAGTTGAGTGATTTTGATTTTGTAGGTGGTTGTGTTTTGGAGGCTAGACCGATAGTAAGTTAACGCAAGTTTTTTTCATTTCATGTGTGTATGAACTTATTAATAGCTATGTTTAATTAAGCTAGGATTAATCTTCATATTAAATGCGGTTTTTACGTCTAGTTTTGCAATGTAAATTATTATGAAATTGATATTTGATGTTATGTTATGCTTGACTTGATTGAGTAAATATTATATTATATTGATGGTACTTTTTTAAAATTAAGTTTTCAACCAAGGACATGAAGGTCGTAATGATCTTAGATACTGGATTTATCAAGTACTGTCAAAGTGTCGCTAAATAATGTAAATTTGTAAGACCTTATTACACTCAGTTGGATGAAAGATTGAACATACAAGGTATACCAGCTATATTATTTATCAAAAGTGAAACAATTATAGGATTTTTAAAAACACTTTCTGAGAAAAAACACTTCCTGAACACCAAGAAATACGCTTAATTATTTTATATTTTAAACTGATTATTAAAAATTTCAGTAAGCAATTCAGTGTTGTGAAAATACTAGGTACTCATTATTTTTGAATTCAAGGTAATATTCCAGTTTCACTCCTTGATGTTCACTAATGATTTCGAGATTATTTTATATTATATCTACCCTAGACATATTTTTTTCATTAATATTTTTATCTTGTTGGTTGACAACTTAAGCAGCGGGATTTACGACAAACAGCCAATACCATATACCCTATTCTATTATATGCGCCCTTTAAACCCCACTTAGGGGCATAGGGAGGCAATAAAAGCTCTCCATTGCGCTAAAACCAGTGCAATGTTTATAGTTACCACAGGGGGGACAGTAATTGCCTGAACCCCCCCTGATGGGTTCGTCCGAGGTCTATTTCTTGCACCTTTTTTGACCTGTTGGAGCTTAAGATTGTGAGGTGGTCAACCTCCGTTTACCAATTAATTGAAATCAGTTTGCTGCCACAGCTTGGGTGAGTAAGATATTTGGGTAGGGTTGTACTATTTATTAAATTTTTAACCATTCTAAGCTCGCTGATATCCATCCCCAGTTGTTGACATATATCGTCTAAAGATTACCATTACTGTATATAAATGCTCAAGCTTCATATCATATAACTTTGAGAAACTGGTTTAAAACTAATGTAAAAATACCAACATACTAATATCTTTCCTACCTATATTTAGACTGTAGATTGGTTAACATATACAACTTTGTGTTAGCCTCTTTATTGCCCATAAAGATATCATTGTAAAAAATTACAAGCGTTAACTATATCATCATAACTCAACAATCCCCACAAGATATTATCACTGTTTAAGGCTTTATTTTAAAAGAATTACAATATTTGTTTAGTTACAGATTACACAATACCTCTATAAAAATTAGAATAACTTTAAATGTACAGACATTTGTATAAATTCCAAAATAAAAACTAGAATAATGCACTGGGTTCCTAGGGAACGGTCCGTCGTCTGACAAGACGGCAGTCTTTCAAAATATATGACAATGTTTTGTGTAACTACGGTAACAATATTGACAATGTTCTCAACTGACACATTCACCGCTGTTTGTAGTAGCGTCATATTCGTAGGTAAATAGACCATAATGGATACTGGCCATAAACCTTGGTATCAAGATCTAGCCCCTGTTTTCAAGATATTGGGGCAGTAAACATTAGAAGAAAATTACAAAAAAAAAACATTTTATATAAGTTTTAAATAGTTACGTATTTTTTAACAAAAAAAAAAAATATGGTAAAAATAATAAAATTACAACTTAATGAATGAACACAAATATAAATATTAAGTTACTTAGAAAGGGAACAGTGGTGAAGAATGAAAAAGTTATTCATTATATCAACTACAAAACACAAAAATGAAGTTTACGTGAAAAACTATCAACTTTTCTGATTATTTGGTAAAACTATGAGGAATTCACTTGTATGGACGCTTTGCCACTGACAGCCGCACATAAAGCCATGCAGCTCTTGACCGCCATATATATGTTATTCATTTTTATATGTAATCCTTTATTTGCAGTGCAAGCCAATATATGGTGTAACACAAATGAAAATCATATGCCACTATTAGTTATTTGAAATTGTGTCGCTATAAAATTCTCAACATGGCTGAATTAAATTTTGGTGTTTGGGACTATGTAATACTACTTTTGATGATTATAATTTCAATAGCAATTGGTTTGTTTTATCGATTCACTGGAGGAAAGCAAAAAACAACTCAGGTAATTTAAAAAAAATATATATTTTGAAAATCTATTATTAGTAGTATATTGTATTAATATAAAACTGGTTTTCCCGTCAAACATTTTCCTGTTTTTGCTATGGATATTGGATTTGAATTGTATAATGATAAATTGATTAGCTATTTAACTAACTATAGTTCCATCCTATGATCTTTTATAAACGATGTTTAAACTATGTCACATTCTAACAATCACTTTAACTATCAAACAACTGAAAGTTTGTCAAACTTCAATTAGAATTAAAAAATAGAAAGTTTATATCTTAAATATTCCAATATTCCACGCAACTTTCTTATTATTTTTCTTTCATAAAAACCTTCTTACAAACAGCAAACACAACAAAAAAAGAATAAGCAATATTGGTATAGCGTATGTGATATTGGTGTGATGCGATGACTAAGGGAAATAGGGCTCCATTTTTATATATAGACATGAACATTGTTAAGGAATTGCGGAAGTCTTCAATTGTTTTCAAGGGACACAAAGTAACTTTTTCGGTCTTCGTAGTTTAGATATAAAGTCTTATCAAGATTTTATCATGCATTCATGGTTTGATTGAATAAGTCCGTGTCAAGCTTCATATGTGTTAATTAATATGTCACCTCAATGTCTAAACTATAATTATGATTGATTTAACAATGGTATTGTTATTTTAAATACACACTTAGATAAGTATTTTTTACCATGGTAATTAAGCAACTTAATAATATTGTACATTGTATTGAGGATAGAGTACCACATACCTAATCATTATGATGAATACACCCATTTACTCTGCTCTATGTCTAGCCGCAATTAGAATACCATGATCTTAAATTCATTGTATAAAAATGTATTGGATTATATTTTATACGCTACAAAAACGCTCATCCAATTTCGACTAAAGTTTGTAAATTTTATTTTTGTACTTGGAGAAATGTTACAGATACATCTCTTAGTCTTAGCACTTTTCTGTACAAAGCTTACGGTATAGTTGACAGAACTTATTGCCTGAGGCATTTTTTTCTAGCCAACCGATCCCATCCAGTCTGAGGCTGAGAATCTCAATTAAAAACGCTTAAAAAAATTCTTATCCGACCGGGAATTGAACCTGGGACCTCTTGATTAGAAGTTAGCCCCTATAATACTAGGCTACCGCGGTCGATTGATTAAACAATAAATTGATGGTTGATCACTTGTATCTCAAACTAGTCATTCACTATTTTATTGTACATTTTTTTATTTTTTTTTATTTATTTATTTATTATCATATATAAAAATCAATTATTTTTTTGTACATGTACGTTTTCTTTATACATCTTTCAATTTTATTACTGTGGAAATGTAAAGGTATCCTTCTTGTGATACAAAGTTACTCACAACAAAAAGTTTGTATTTTTACTATGCCAATACAAAATACAACAATCAAACTTCTAGGTCACTAGCTAAAAGTAAATGTGTGCATATTTTTGTCATCAATCAATCCAATTTTTTATTAATTGATAAATTTTGTTTTTAGGAATATTTGTTGGCTGACAAAAATATGTCTTTTCTACCAGTTAGTTTTTCACTCATGGCTTCTTTTATGTCAGCCATCACCTTATTGGGAGTTTCTACCGAGAATTATGCCTATGGGACACAATTTATTGTTATAAACATATCATATGGCATAGCGACACCTATTGCGGCATATTTATACTTACCAGTATTTTTTAAATTACAAAAGATAAGCGCTTATGAGGTAGGTACCTACATTGTAATTTTGTTATACTTTAAAATATTTTACTAGGTATACCTATTAATTTTATCTTATTCAAAACAAAAACCAAATGAAATTTCATTTATTCAAGTGTTTTTGTTATTGCGTAAATATTTTCACTCATGTGGTTCAATATTGTCTATATCTTTAAAATTAATTGCCTGATTAAAAATGTGGTTTGATTCTATCTACCATATTATATAGTTGATGTTCCTATAGTTGCCCTCGAGGCGGCCACTATTAATACCAAACTATAACATAATCCTAATTACCATTTTTATATATTTTAAATTGGTGTTACATACATGCCTTTTTAACCCACATAATATATTGGGAGAAACAGGAACCAAACCAAAGTCATTAACAGTCAGAACATGTAGATGCAATAAATATTTTTTATTGGATTTCTTACAACAGTTTCTCATACAACCTCTCCTATTTCTATTGCTATGCTTCTGACCTGGCCTTCCTTGAGGACGAAATAGATGTCTTCGATCCACGTCATTCTCGGTGGACCATGCCTTTTTACATTTATCCTTCCAGCCTTATAAATTCTCTTTATCATTTTTTGCATTCATTCTTTCAACATGCCAAACCTTTTTAACATCTTTGTAACAATTCCAACTTTCGTACCTCATTCATTCCTAATATTTTTTTTATTTATTTAATTATTCATTATGTTCTCCAGACAGCTTTATGCTGGTTTAAGGAGAAATAAGTACAATGTTTTCATAGATAATTACAATAAATCAAGTAAAATACAAAAATATCAGAATGAATTAAACATACAAAGCATATTCTCATTCCTTTCCATGTCCCACAGAGTCTTTCTACATATTCTTCGTAGAGCTCTCATCTCTACACTGATTTCACAAAATTGATTTCAGGAAAGACCCTATACTTTTTTTGAAATTTTCTTCTCTGATAGGGTTCAAGTATGTGCAAATGATTACTCGCTACATACAGGAGCCTTTAAATGTTCCAAATTTGATATAACTTATCAATGCTTTATTATGCTGAAGTTATAACATGTAGAGGTGATGTAAATGTGTTTGTTTAAGTATCTCGGAATGCGGTTTGGACCGACTATTAGATTAACAGCGTCCTTAGCATATACTTTACAAATGGTTTTATACATGGGAATAGTGTTGTATGCACCCGCCATAACACTTGAAGCAGTAACAGGACTTTCCAAAACTGTTTCCATTTTGGTAATTGGTAAGTGTGTTATATTATTATTCTGATACCAAAGTACCTACTTAGATGTTATCATACTTAAATTAACTGGCAGTTTGTTCATAAAATTATCACTCTCTGACCTACACCATTTTTCATGGCCAACTATAATGGCTACCTAATTGTTACTCCCTGTATTCATAATTTAGTTTTCAACATAAAACATTTTCCGCTTATTCATATAATTGACCACATCATTAACCCGATAAGTATTGCATAAAATGATCAGACATTTTAATAAAATTGTATAAGTTTAGGATTCATCATATCTATGGACACTGTAAATACTATTGTCGAATATACAATTTTAATGAAAGTGTATGTATATTGCGCCTACTGCTTGGCTACCCAATTTTAACTTGGTATTATTGATTATTTTTTTTTAAATGAATCTGTGCTCACTCGAAGTGAACACAAATACACTTTTGACATCTTTCACACTAACCAAAGAGTTGTGTCGCGAAAGCGGAAATGGTTGGCACGGCCGGGATTCGAACCTACGACCTCCAATACGCTGTGCGCATGAAAGCCGGCGATTGATACTACTGTACTACCAACCATCTCGATTGAGTTGTATATTTTAAAATATGCATCTTTAAAACTCAATCTTCTAGTTAATAGTTAGCCTTGTATGCATTAAAATGTTATGTTACTAGATGCGGAATATCTTCATAAAATGGAGCAATGAAAATAGTTGACTGGCCATCACCCTTGCAATAGTCTTCATTCTATAAAAGATCGTAGTATTTTAAAATGTACCTATCAACTCTCTCTTTACCTATATTAAATTTATATACCCTTTTCTGAAATCTCTAGATACATACATTTAAAACAAAAATATGGAAAAAGCCATACAAACGATAAAGAAATAGTTCAAATAAATTTGGCTCCGCACCAAATAAATGATATACCTACTCATATTCGCAATGAAAGCGTACTTGCCTAGCATAGTAATTATTTGTAATTTAGACTATCCTTATAAACAAAAATGCGACAAAACATTTTGAATGCCTCATCTAGTAAGTGTAAATACGCAAAATATATTACCTCTAAATGTCATTTCTACATATTTCTTCCAGGTATCGTTTGCACTTTTTATTCCACTATTGGAGGGATGAAAGCTGTTCTAATGACAGATGTGTTTCAATCATTGCTCATGTTTGCTGCAGTATACAGCATAGTTATCTATGCAGCAGTTGCTACTGGTGGATTAGATAATATATGGTACATTGCAGAGTCATATGGCCGAATAGATCTTTTAAAGTGAGTTGAAGGTTATTTCTATTACAGCCTATTGAAGTTACAACACTTCCACCATGAGTTTAATTAATAGAACTATCTTCAGTAATAATTTTACAGTTATCATTCTAACAATTTTTCTTGAAAGTGTCTTTATTGTGCACTATTTTGTATAGGGTGGGGCAAAAGTCCCGCTACCATTTTGATTGCATATAACTTTGTTCAAAGAAAAGATAAGTAGGTTTGGTTTTCATAAAAAGTTTATTTGCTCTTTACATTTTTTCCGTTATGATTGGAAAATTATATCGGCTAAATGGTGACCGCTATTCGCTATGCAACTTTAGGCTCTATTTAAATAATTTTTCATGACATCCTGTAACATCTCAGGCTGAATTCCTTCAATTTCCGAAAGTTGCATAGCGAAACGCGGTCACCATTTCGCTGATATAATTTTCCAATCATAACGAAAAAATATAAAGACCAAATAAACTTTTTATGAAAACCAAACTTACTTATCTTTTCTTTGAACAAAGTTGGTGGACTTTTGCCTCACCCTATTTATATAACTAGGTTTCCCTACAGACGTCCTGTTTTTACTATGAATACAATTTGTACAATGATATTAATTAACTATCTAACCACTATAATTCTCTCCAATGCATCTGTTTTAAACAAAGTTTATGGGTTACATTCTGACAAACTCACCAACTATTAAATAACTGACAGACGTCAAACTTCAATTAAAATAGAAAAATAGGAAACATTCTTAATTTTTTCTTTCATAAGAACCTTCTTATATTAATAGCAAACACAACAAAAAGAGAATAAGCATAATTGGTTCAGCCAAGGGGTATAAGGTTCCATTTTTATATATAGAGATTTGTCTCGTAAGGTAATAAATACTCAATAATATTACTTTGTAGTTTCAGCCTTGATCCTACTGTTAGACATACTTGGTGGTCTCTTATTATCGGTGGAGCTGTGACATATTTATCTCTTTATGCTGTGAACCAAACACAGGTATCTATTTTGTTAATTTTTGTTAACTATGTTTAAAAATAATGAAAAATTGTCTTTAAAACGTAAACATTTTCATAATTATGTATAATATTATTTCATGTTTTATAAAAAATTATAATATTTAGAAAGATTATAGCATGGAAATAATTACTGTAACAGAACTGAATGTTAACAAGTGGAGGTTGTCACACCAAAATTAAAACAAATATGAGAAATGGTACGATGTTGAAGTTGTTGGTTGCTTACGCCTGTATTCACCAAGATAAACTGAGCGTACTCTCAGCTCAAATTACGATCAATGTCAAAATTGGTATTCACCAAAATATTATACACTCCCTCAGCGTGATTTGAGTGAACCTTTCCCTCAAATTTTGATTGGCTATAGAGCTGGCTTACATTACGCTAAGCGTCCATCTGTCAAAATTATTCTATAGTGTCCGCCATAATTGTTGCCGCCTCCTTCCAATTTTTTTTGCGTTTTTTTCGTAATTTATTCAATATTTGTAAGCAGGCATGTAATAATTTTATATGTAAATTAATCAGCTCGACAAATCGACACTTATCAATAACCGAAAAGTTCTGCTGCCTTTTTTTCTCCATGTTACAATGCGTATGTACATATAAGTATTTTAACTTTTTAACAATATAAATGTCTACTTCATTTGCTTTGGCCTATTATCGATAGATGGCGTTGATCAAAACAGCTAATAAATGACGTCTGAAAAGAACAAAAATATACATTTTAGTTACTTTATTGACTGCTTCCGTAAATAAATGACAGTTTTATCTATGGATACACGCGATCAGTCTTGGCTCAGCTAAGTTTTGTAAGTTTTCGTTGATGAATAGCTATAAGCGTTGAGGGAGGCTGAGGGAGACAATAGGCTAATCTTTCGCTTAGCTGATCTTACACTTAGTTTTTCTTGGTGAATACAGGGGTTAGTGGTTCAGTCACCCACTTTTGTTCTGAAGGTCTTGGATTCGATATGTAGTGCCGACCATTTACAACACAAGCTTTTGTGAAAGAGGTCAAAAGTGTAATTGTGTTCATATTGGGTGAGCCCATATTCATTAAAAAAAAACATGAAAGAATCAAAGGAAGTAAATATTTCTACTGCTGTATAAGGGATTCGGCACAATAATAATTAATTAATAATTTATTTTATTCCAAATATTATCTGTTTATCATGGTGTAATTCATAAAATCGAGTAAAACATTTGTTTATATACTACTTTACACTATTATTAATGAAACACGTTTAATTTATTTATATCATGTCAATATTAACCTATATGAATGAAATATACCAATAGGTTTTGTAAATATGAGGAGGCGAATGTTAGAGTGTTAACAAGGTGAACAACTCTAAGAATAGACGAATCAATAAGTAGATAGATAAATTTATCTTTAGTTTGAGTCGTTTTTTGGGACATTTTCCGCATCAATGAATGGATAGATTGGATGGGCCGATTGACTGGTAGAGAATGCTTCAAGCATTATGTTCCGCCAGCTATATTGACACCTATATTAGTGTTATTTATGTATCACCTACCATCAGAATAAGTAATGTTTTATATAAATGTTTTGTCCAATCTACAACCGAAAAATGAGAGTAAATCTTAGTATGGTTAATCTGTGACAATTTTGTTTAATGTAGAATGTATTATTGTTATTCTTAATTTATTTTTTAACTATAAATTCAGTAGAGTGGAGAGCTTTACATGGAGTATGTGGAAAGACACTGATGGACATGAAAAGGCATGAGAATAATTGGAAGGAATGTGTTATAGAAGATGTTGGGAAGTCTGTGGAAGAAGCTAAATAAGTGTGCATGGATAGAAAAGTGTGGAGGTCCGCTTTCTCTGCCCTAATGACAAAAAATATATAGAGAAGATTAAGAATTTACTAATTTTTTGGTCACTTGTCCTTTTGATATAATAAATTCAATGACACAGAACATTAATCCTAAGAATATACATTTTGATTCTTGATTTTGTACAACCATAGTATGTTTGGTTTTCTTAAATAAGTATATGAATAAATTCTTAAAAAAACTTATTTAATTTAAAGAATTACATTAATGTAATTACCATTTCTTTTACCTTTATAGTTTAAAATACAGTAGACGTTGGTTATTGTGATCACTGGTTAAAAGAATCAGCCCCTTTATAGAATCAAAAGTCCAAGTCCCGATTAAAAATGAATAATTTCATACAATTTCAATCGGATAATAGAATCACATTTTCGGTTAATAGAATCCATTGTTCAAAAAATTTACAACACTTTCATATATTTTGTTTTTATAGCTAATAGTCAAGGTCAGTTTTGAACTGTTTCCATCTGTGCATGCGTTTGTTTATTGTATGGTGATAAAAAATTCGAACCCTGGAACAGGCAAAAATATAAAAGACCGAACAACGGTGGGCACTTTTAAAATGCACTATGACTACCTGCTCACCTTTTAGTTTTTGTAAAGAGCAAATCTCTCAGATTTTTTAATATATACATTTCTTATACAAATGCTTGAATGAATTCATAGATTTTTGAAAACTATCTGAGACAATGGGACCGACTCTTTTTTTTTTCTCGATTTCTTGTCGATTTTTTTTTCATAAAAACCTTTCTTATATAATGCGTAGGTACCTATGTTTGTGTGAAATATATGTAGGTATGTACTATGTACCTATATTCTATATGGCCGCCGGTTAATAGAATCAAAACACACTGGGACAAACGTGATCACAATATCCGGCGCCTACTGTATATTATTTCATTCTACGTAATTGATTATTCGCTAAAAGTCTGTATAATATGATAATCAATCCACTTCGAATAAAATGTTGTACTTTTATTATTTGATCATACATAGTAGATTCAAATATTGAATAGTTTCTTTGTATTATCACTTATGATATATTCTGTGGTTCTTTTCAGGTTCAAAGACTATTGACTGTCAAGGATCTAAAAACGTCCCAAAAGTGTCTATGGTGGAATTGGCCTATCTTATCTCTTCTAAGCTTGAGTACTTCATTTAGGTATGTTAGTGTAGAAGTCTCTAAAAAAATAACGGTTTTAATATTTAAGATTCTAAATGATTAAATCATCAATATTCTTTAGTCACAATCGTATGGTATCTCAATATTCTATTGTACCTACCTACTATAAGAAGATGATTTTTCTAATTGCCAAAAACTACGTCTGCAAAATGATATTCATATACATAGGCCAAATCTCCATAATGAATTTCACCGCATCAAAAAAAAAATATTACTTAAATGAAAATCATTATTTAGAATGTAGTATTGTGAATTTTTGTTTCAAAATGTTTAAATATTACCTCTGCTAAATATAGTTTCAGAACTGTGAATTGGTTGCAATAATTTGTTGTACTATGGATTTCATGACAGCAGTTTTCGTTGCAATGAGACCTGTTTTTCACATTTATTATTCCTTAAACAATTTCAAAAAAGAAATTATTGTCTAATGTTTAATATTTTTGGTAAATTTTTAGTGGTCTTGCAATTTTTTCGAAGTATTACAACTGTGATCCTCTTAAAACTGGGAAAATATCTTCAAATGATCAGCTGATGCCTTTTTATGTCATTGATACTATGGGAGGTACTCCTGGCTTGTCTGGACTGTTCATAGCAGGAATTTTTAGTGCTTCTTTATCCACGGTATCAGCTGCTTGCAATAGTTTAGCTGCTGTAACTTTGCAGGACTACTTTAAGGTTTGAATGATATTACAATATATATTTTTGTGTCGGCTTTGAACACAAACAATTGCAATTTACATATATTTTATAATGATATTTTTAGTATATTATTATTTTTTATTCTATTGCAATAAACTGTTCAACCCACGTTTTTAGTTGCATATGTTTATAATGTAAGACGGAGAATATATTATATCAGTGTATAGTTTCTGTTTAGTGCAAGTGGCTGAGTAGAGTAATAAATTAGGTATTTTAAAGAAATAATGGTTCCTCTGCTGTGGAAATGAGATCACTGCGTAGGATATGTGGAAAGCTACTGATTGATAAGGTGAAGAATGATAATATTAGAAAGGAATGTGGAGTGGATGTTAGCGTAGTGACTAGAATGAAAGTTAATAAATTAAGGTGGTTTGGGCATGTAGAGAGAATGACTAAAAGGATATACAAATCTGAAAGAATAGGTGCACGCTGACGAGGCCGACCTCGAATGACATGGTCCGACCATATCGGTGCCGTCTTAGAGGAGGGCCAAGTCAGGAGCAAAAGGAATAGAAGAGCATGTATGCAGAATGTTATGCGTTTGGAGGAAGCGAAAGAGGTTTGTTTGGATAGGAAAGAATGGAAGTCCGTACTCTCTGCCTACCCCCTTCAGGAAACGGCATGATGGGTAAAAAAAAAAAATACCGCCTATATCCCTAGGCTACTGAGGTCGTTTTATCATTTGTATGAAAAATGCAATGCATGGGGCAAGTTACGGACAAACTTGTCAATTATTATAATTGATAAAGTGAGATGCAAGAACTAGGATTAATTAATTAAAACTTGGTCGAGGCGAATGATAAGGGAGGCCAAGGCTCAATATGGGCTGCAGCGCCATTGGAGAGAGAGAGAGAGAGAATGTACATACAGCAGATGGCATTTCTTCTTATGATGTGAAAATTTGATGACTTTCATTTCATGTTTTATTCACTTACCAATAGCCATAATATGGCGATGAAAAAGTCTGAATGAAATGAAAGATGTCGTAAGAAATCAAAGTTATATTATTAAATTAAGAAATTTTATCATGCGAAAATAATGATACGCGTTTGCCCTAGGGCGATTTGTTTATTAACCTCTATAATGGCACTGTTGCATATTTACGTGGAATTTGTGTTATTTTTTGCTAATATGGTGCTATATTTTGCTAATGTGGTGCTATATTTTGCTTAAATGGTGGTATATTTTGGTGTTATACAACAGTGTTAAACATGTTATTCAGAATAACTGAAATGTATCGATATATAAAAAGTAGAGGATTTATTTTTGCCCATTTATTACGTGGTGATGATATAAATGGATTGTTGTGCCATATTAAAGGTTAATACTTTTATATTAACTTTTCTAACAGTTCATATTTTAGCAGCGATATTTTATTATGGAAAAATGATTTTTTTCTTAATTGTATTTACTATTTTGTTTTAGCCTTTATATTTTAGAATCAAGAAACAACCACTTCCTGAAACAACAATGGCAATTCAGTCAAAAGTTATGGCATTCCTTTACGGCTTAATTTGTTTGGCCTTAGCATTTATTGCCCAATTCTTAGGAGGTGTGTTGCAAGCGGCTCTTACGATTTTCGGAGTTGTTGGTGGCCCGTTGTTCGGCATATTCACTCTTGGAATGTTCACACTACGTGCTAATGAGAAGGTATATTATAGGAACCAAATTTGAATAAATTTTTCAAAGAGAATTATTTGAATTATTCATGTAGCAATGTTTATGATATAGGGCACTATTGTCGGACTTGTTAGTGGGCTTGCAATATCACTATGGATTGGGTTTGGAGGTCCCAAACCACCGCCACCATATTTACCAACATACGATGATGGGTGCAATTCAACTAGTACTTACATACATACAAATTTGATCAAAAATGAAGTTGATAACAGGTAAGAATTTTTCAATATAGATTTAATGATTACACTTTATAAAGGTTGTTCCAAAACTAACTCAAGATTTAAATTATATAAAAAGCATATCTAGTTTTATTTCTTTAAATTCTATTTTTAATTAAATCGCAAAATACACAGGCTAGATGTATGTATGAAATAACCATAGGCAAATAGCCTCCACCGGTTCGCTGGCACATACATTCTCTTTTGTTAATATTTTACATAAAATTTTGCAAAAATGTGGCTGAAGTTTATTGATTGTGCATTTACTTTCCTTTTCAGTGCACACATATTAGCGGGCTTGTTAGTAGAGACCTCTGACTTTGAAAAACCCATAAAAATCTTTTATAAAATCATATTTACGAGTCTTATTCATTTCAACGAAATGAGAAATATTAGAAGAACGAAGTTAAATCACTACGCCAACCATTTTTTTATAAACTTTTCAAACTGTTGCAATTTTTACTAAATTTAAACTATTGACTATCAAATGTTATATTAAACAAACTTACCAACACTTTGATTTGAATTTAATTGAAATAATGCATTTATTGTGGGACACCTATACTTTTGTCTATTTATCAGCTTTTCTATGCACCTGCTTTTTTGATTTTTACTGTTTCTATTATTTTTTCAGTGAATATTTCTATTTGTATCGGATTTCTTATATGTGGTCGGGTGTAATTGGGTTTATAGTAACAATGATAATTGGTTACTTGGCTTCATGGATTTTATTAAAAATATCAAGAGAGAAGTTTGGCAATAATTGGGATAACAATGAGAGCATTTGCCTCTCAGGTTCTAGAAAAGAAAGATTGAATGAATTTAGAAATCGTTTACCAAATCCAGATCTATTTACTCCTCCATTTGCTAAATACATTGCCAAAAGAAACAAAGACTTAATTGAAAATTCCAATATACAGGTATGAATGTTATTTTATAATATAATATGGTTCCTGACATCCGAAAATAAAAAAAAATCACTTTGCTTCTGATTCATCTATCATCCTTTGTGGTAAATTCGAGTAGACTAAATGCTTTTTCTCTAATAAACCAAATTAGTAACGATCTTCAATATTCAAACTTTAATAGATTCTCTAATACAATTTGGTTTGTACTATTTAGTGTTTATTATGATTATTTTGTTGATCAAAAGCCAAAATTGTCATAAGTCTCTGACTCTGATGGTATATTATGCCTAGCGGTGCAGATCGCCTCTAATTTGGTTTATTTATTTGTAAATAATCACAAGAAAAAGCAAAATGAATACTGAATTCTATGTTATTATATTATATTCGGCATTCATGTGATATATCAAATATAAATGCTTTTATATGTACAGTAATTATTGTGTTTATCATTTTCATGAGCTTCAGCACAATGTGTTATCATATTATGTTGGTTACTTTTCTCCATTTATGCATTTATATCAATTTTAATTTTTATGTTCAGTGGAACCACTCGTAACTAGCATTTGCATGATGAGTTAAAAAAAAATGTGAAAAAGTTGCTCCCTTAACAAAATTACAATTTCATAGAAAGGAAATAGAAGGGACAGTGCAACTTCCGTGCCAGTGCATTAGATTGTGTTTAGTACTCGTTCCATTCACTCGTTTTTCCATTTTTTGAATTCAGACATTAGGTACTTGAATTATTTCATGTTTAAAGTATAACTATACTTTGAACATGAAATAATAATAATCACTATTGAAAAATAGCCCTGAAAAAAAAAACAAAAGAATTCCAAGTTTTTACTAGCTATACCTACTCCTTAAAATTTTTACTATTTATTGAAAAGTAAGTTTAACCATTCATATAGAATATATAATATAAAATAGTATTTTTTGGGAATGGAATGCATATTTAATATATACCTATGCATGGAAAATCTTGTCTCACATAATAAGTATTTTGCCTAACAAGTAAGACTCTGGAAAGAATGACTTGTTATAAGAGGTTCCACTGTATTTTATTTTATCTTCTCCCCTGATTTCAATTTACTAATATTCTATGCACGAGTCTCCTTATATCTTTAATATTTTCTTATAGATGCCATTTGAGATGACTGTATATTGAGTTTATGTATTCTGCACTGATTTCACCTTTGTCCAAGATGGGCTCTTTTTTAATGGATGTTGAAAAGTGATATGCCATGTCTTCCATTGTGTATTTAAAATCATATTATATTTATAATAGAGTTACTATTTATAGAGTATATTATATTGTTTTTATAATATTATATTATACAATACCAAATATTTTTGGTTAGTCGAGATATTCCATTCTGCAAACAAGAACTATGTGAACGTTCTGAAGAAATTTAATGTTTGCTTAACAAATATTAATAATTTGTAAATATTATCTAAGAAAGTTTGATTATTCTCAATAATTAATTGTAAGGATTACGTTTTTTTATTGCGATAACGATAATCATTTTGTTATTATCTGACTCGATTGGACTCTTATGTTATGTGATGGTTGTATAAAATATGTTGTTCAAAATAGGAGACATAACAGCCATATATGTATAAATATTTATGTTTTGTTTCACTTTGCCAAAGATTGTTACCCATTATTTTTTTTGCAATACCAATATAAAACCTTTCTATATTATTAAAATATCAATATTTCGTTTTGTTAGAAACAAACTTTACAAAATGTATAATAATGATAACAAATGTTTATGTACTTACCATCAATCAATTATTATTTTAGCTTCTATATTGGTTGTGGAAGAATTATTTAGTTTATGTAAATGATATTCATGGTTTTAAATAACTGAAATCAATTATAATGTTTGTAAGGTACATTGGTTTTTTTCAGTTGTCATTATAATGTTATAAGAGTGTAACATAAATCTAGTCTTAATTTATGTTTATTATGCATGCTTCACAGTTGTTGTTGTTAACTTGTACTAGCTTTTTATTTTATTTTTATTAAATTATTAAAAGGAAAGAGATTCAAAGGGCGAAAGATTGTTATGTAATTTATTGATAACCTATGGGAACTATTTTGTAAACTTATTTAATCTACTTAAAGACTATATATATTTAAACTATTTTAATTTAAACTACTTTTAATTATGTTTAGATTCTTGTGACCTTTTCAGGACTAGATCTTAAAGAAAAAATAACAACTAATAACTCTAACAATTCATTACTAATGTTCGATTTTTAAATGGAACAAACCACTACGGGCTTACGACCGTCTTCTACTGTTATTTCGAAGGCTGGCTTAATGTGATCACTTTACGTTAACAACGTTCGCCATTAGGTGGTAATGTTTGTCTCCGAAACTCTTAATCATGAGAATTCTCAACATGTTCAACATGTCGAAAAATCTCATGTATGCAACAAGTAGAAATTTAATAATAAAATGAAAAATAGAGATAAAAGTTGGAAATTGTTGAGAACAAGAGAGCAACCAAATTTAAAGACTGCGACTGCTGTCATGTATTTGGCGCCAGGATATGACTATATCCATTTTTGTTAATGTCTCATATTTATTGCCTATTGGCTTTGTTGGTGCACAACGTTCTAATTATGTTTAGATTCTTGTGACCTTTTCAGGAAAGTCTAGTCCTGAAAAGGTCACAAGAATCTAAACATAATTAGAACGTTGTGCACCAACAAAGCCAATAGGCAATAAATATGAGACATTAACAAAAATGGATATAGTCATATCCTGGCGCCAAATACATGACAGCAGTCGCAGTCTTTAAATTTGGTTGCTCTCTTGTTCTCAACAATTTCCAACTTTTATCTCTATTTTTCATTTTATTATTAAATTTCTACTTGTTGCATACATGAGATTTTTCGACATGTTGAACATGTTGAGAATTCTCATGATTAAGAGTTTCGGAGACAAACATTACCACCTAATGGCGAACGTTGTTAACGTAAAGTGATCACATTAAGCCAGCCTTCGAAATAACAGTAGAAGACGGTCGTAAGCCCGTAGTGGTTTGTTCCATTTAAAAATCGAACATTAGTAATGAATTGTTAGAGTTATTAGTTGTTATTTTTTCTTTAAACTACTTTTGTCGGCCTATAGATTTCGTTTAAAAGGTTGCGGATTGTCACTTTACTATCTATTGTTTAATTCATGCGGTATCCAGCTCCGGTCAATCAATCATAAAGTTTATTTCAGTAAAATCTCTGATGTTGATAAAAATATTTTTTTTCCTTTAATCAGTATATTAATCGAAGATAACTTGCATTATTTTTGTTTTGCACTTTTCACCATATAGGAGCACTTTTGCTACTTTTATATTGATTTATGTTAACCTTTTTCTCTTAAAGTGTTGATTATTTCTTCTAACTCATCGTAGAAGTAAAGTCATATACCATTTATGAACAAAAAATTTATTAAACAGATTTATTTATTTATTTTAATAAAGTTATAAAAGTAATTTATTTCATAACTTAAAGTAGATAGGAATGTCAAAAAAATAAAAAATAATTTTTTAAATTTGTTTAGGATCCATGTTAAACTTGAACGGTTGGGTTATATTTTTTCACTACAATTTTATCTTACAATACTGTTTATTTTACAGATGGACGATAGACCTTTGATAAATAATCCTGAATCATGAGAATGATTTCATTTTTTTACGATAACTCCAACAAATGGCTGTATTATTACAATAACTTTTTTATATTATTTTTTATTAATATTATTAAAAAAAAATAGTCGTAAGTAATTTTTTATCAAATAGTAGTTGAGCATGTTATTTTATATTTTAACAGTGGATGCTGGTTTGATACAATTTATTTCTCAGAACAGAATATAGTCCACATTTTCTTTCTCGAATACTGAGCATCATCATCGTCTAGGTTACAAAAGTGTAGACTCAGCTTCAGCCATCTGTTACACTACTGTTCGTCAGTTCTTATTTAAAAATAAAGGTTCTTATTATATCGAGTTTAATAGCAAGGCAACACTTATGGATGCAGATTTGTTATCTATGTCCCACACCATTTTGATTGTTTCTGTTGTCACTATTGGTCACATTCGAACTTCACAAATGTGTTTAGGTACTTATTATTCTCTGATTTAAACATGTATAATTTAAGCCTGTACTTATATAGTGAAAGTTCATTATAAAAGATTTCACCTGCTTTACACTTCTCTATAAAAAGTTATCCGTTAGTATAGTACTTATTTCCTTAGAAATATTTTCCAGTCAACCAGTCCCGTCCAATCTGAGACAGACCAACTACGAGTAGAAGAATAATACTTACCCGATCGGTAATTGAACCCGCGACCTTTTGATCAGAAGTTAGCACCTATACCACTAAGCTATTGAGGTTGGTAGTTTGAACTTTAACATGTCAACATTATGTTAACATTATTGACCCATAAAGCTATCCTAAGAATTAAAATAAATCAAATCAAGCCTTTTTCAGACACATGTTGTGTTATTCACACAAGTTTTTGCTTAAAAAAACCAAGAATAAATTATTCTTTTAAATAATATATAAAATAAATTTTAAAAGGGTTTTACGGTTCGTGCCTGTAACAAAGGTCAGCAATTTCGTATTTAAAAAGGGGGGGGGGGTCAATAATGTTAAAAATATGCGTTACGTAATACTTCAACGGTCCCAAAATGCGGATAATTCTAAATAACTGGTAAAAAATACATTTTATATGTTGAGAGCTTCTCAATATTGGTATGATAGGAAGGCAAATGTTCACTCACTAAAGGCAAATGTTTGTTTGTATGAACTGAAAATATAAACAAGTAAATTAATTAAAATCAATAAAAACTTTGTCAAATATAGAAATGATATTGTTTATTTTGATTTATACAGGGGGTTTGGTATGACAAACTGATATGGTACATAGAGTTTAAAAACATGTTATGAGATCTTTTGGAACATATTGAAAGCTGAGATAGCTACTATCGCTAGGTATGCTATATAAACTTGTTGTATACCGTTTGAAAGAAGATATTTTTGGGAAGTTTTTACAAAATTTGAAGAACTCAATCTTTTTTGCGTATTTTTAAACTCACTTAAAAATGAAGTTAACTTTTTATGGAATGGTTTTTTGGACTTTGAAGTGCCATAACTTTTTATTAAGCCACTTTCTGGAATAAACTGTATTTAACTGAATATGCATACCTACATTTAAATAAAAAAAAAATAGTTGGATCAGAGTTATTGTAAAATAAAAAAGTTGTAGAGGCTAACATGTAAATTTCGGGTTTGTGAAAAAAAAATTAAGAAATTACTAAAATAAAAGAGAGCACCTATATAAATTTAGAGTAGCTACATCAAATTGTAGCTACTCTAAATTGTAGCTTCAAATGATCGCCTCTAATACACTGTACCAGTTTGTCTAACGTTCTACCAAACACCCTCTATTTTAAAATGGTCTACTAAGTTACTGAAGACAATAATATATTTGTAGGTGCAAAAATGTATGTATCAATGTGTATGCATAAGTAGACTACTGAAATCAATAGAATAATAATAATTAATGCTTTTAGTATCTTAAAAATAAGAGACAAAATGATAAGTGGACCTAATGTTAGAAATAATTGTTACTATACTATATACCTGAATGTTAGAAATGTAAACTTGTCTAACAAAAGTTATGATTAGAAAATTATGTAAATTAGCACATGATATATTGAAGTTACATACAAAATATGATTAGTGTGTAAATTTTAATTTACTCAAAATTGAGTGAGAAACATAGAATTTAATTCCATTCGATTTGTTAAATTTTGTATTTAAGTAAAATTTTGCATACACTTAAATTTATAAATAACTCATATTTTGTGTGTACAGACAATATGTCTCTTGTGCAGATTTGTTAACAAGTTAAACGTTAGTTTTTGTACTTATATTTTGAATGTATCATTGTTATAATACTTTGTTGAATTATTGTTGTTACTTGAATTGTTGTTACATGTAACTTGAGCCTCTCGATTTATGCATTTGAAAGTTTTCTGTTATTTCTTAATAGCGTCTAATCATTAAGTGAGGAAATCATCAACCAATACCAATTGCAATACATTCGAAATTTACAATACTCTTTTATAATTAAATATAATACAAAAGTACAATATTCCCTTCAAGACCCCACTTGAGGGCTTACGGAGACAACAAAGCTTTTCATTCACTCAATCTTGCGTAGCTGCGATGACCTTCTCCCATATCATGTCCAAATCCTCAGTTCTGCTTTGAAGGAGCGGAAAAGTGTGAGAGGGTCTTCCTCCTCTTCCGAATCCCAGCGCTCTCCTCAACCTCATTCGGCAACCTTAATATATGCCCCAGTTATGCTCACCTCGTCTCCATGATGGCCTTGTGCTAGGTACGCTAGCATGTTGTTCTTGATGTGTTGTTGGTGACTATCTTATACCTTTTTGTGTCTGTTGGCTTTGGTCAGGTGCCAAAACTAATACCCATACAGAACAATGGGCATCACAAGCATCACACAGTTTACCTTTCGTATCAATATCTCGATCATGTTTTTAATGGGGCAACAATTGGAATAATATGAATAGGGCATAATATTTAATAATGTTTGTGATCACATAATGAATAATAATATTTTTTTTATTTTGAACAACTAGCTGAGTTAGTCAATATATCTTAGATTAAAGTATTACAAAATATGCTAGATAAACAAATTATTATTTATTTATCGTATGGTCATCACAGAGCTAAAAATTACAATCACTATCCATTTAAGAGACTGTTCAAGTATTACGTAACCCATTTTTTAAACATTATTGACCCCCCCCCAGATGCATCGTAACGCTCTCTGTTACCCCTCTTCCCATTCTCTAAACGTTGCCTAATGCACATATTACAGTTGTACTATATATGTCTCAAATCACAATTATTACTGGAAAGTCACTAAATACCTTTGTTGCGGCGCCGGTAATACAATAGTAACGTTTTACAAGACTAACCCCCCCTCCCCCCATATTGCGTTACGTAATACTTGAACGCTCCCTAACATATTTTGATAAAATTAGCAGGAGCAAGCTATATTGTCAGATGTTCAAGTCTAAGTTTAAAATGTGTTCAGGGCTAGATGGGAGGAAGCATCGGGCACGATGGGACATGGGTATTTCTTCGAAACCGTCTGAATTTAGTCGCCCACACACAGTAGATGTGCGGCTTTTTCTACAAGTTTGGTCTGCTGGAGTCCGCAGAATGCGACTGTGGGGCGGAGAGACAGACTGTGAAGCACATTGTGCCCGAGTGCAGGTTGAGAGCGTATGGAGGGGACACTGATTTCTTTTTGTTAAATGAATTGGCAACTGAATACATTTTAATCTTATATAAACAAATGTAAGTATTAGACAATGTTGAAAAATAAAATGGGTTGTAAATGTTTATCCCATAATAATATGTTAGTAAATACTTTGAAATGAAGTTACTTATTTATAAAGGCATTTAATTTAATTCCACTTAAATGTAGGTATTTAATTTTTCATTGAATCTTTGTTTTAAAAATACTGTATAAAAAAATCAACAATCTCAAACTTATGTTCTCATTTGTTAGTTTATTTTGCTCAAATGTCATGTACTTACATATTTATTTTTCATTAAACATTGAAAAAATTTAAATATGTCAGTTTTTTATTAAATTCCTTTTCTGAACCTTGAATGTTTATGAAGGTTATTTGTACAAATATATTGATGTGATTATTTCAGCTTATGTCGCTTATCTGAACACTAAAGTAAAATATGAAACTCAATTTCACAAATAATTTTTTTTAGTGCATAGTGTTATTTAGTAATTTAAAGTTGAAGCCGTTTTCAGAGAGATCTTAGAACAAGTAAGTGGTTGGTAATCTAGTGGTTACGACGCCGGTGTACTGTTTCGTTCTGGGTTCGATCCCAGGTGCCGACCATCTTTGTGTTTCAAGACACAAGCTTTAAGAAGCCTACTGTGAAAGAGTCGAAGAGTGCATGTGTTTGTTTAAGAGTGAGCACAGATACCTACATTAAAAAAAACATGAGTTGCAACAATTAATAGGTAAATAAGTCTTCTAAAAACTGTGTCTAATTAAATAATCATGGTTAAAAACTTATTTGTATTTTGCAAATAGGTTTCATTAAGAAGAAATAGTCAGAAAATTCAATTTTATAAACTCAATTTAGTCTCCGTGGTAAAAACTGTGTGGCTTTTTGACCCCATCCTGTTTTCTGACCCTTTTTTGGTTTTCCAGATTTCTTTATGCCTAAAAACCAACCAAGATGGGCAAAACTTCTGGACATGTAAGTATTGTAAGATCCTATTAACTCTTCTAACCATTTGGTCTGTTCTCTTGTTCCATCGACCTAAAACAAATTTTCGTTATTGAATTATGTAACTGCTTACGTACTTATTCATTATGTGGTGGAATAAAAAAGCGTTGCTAGATCACAAAAGAGATGGCTTGATGAATATGTGGAGCGATGGCGGACACAGATTTCAAGATAATGATCGAAAGGGGTTGAATATTTCATTTAGAAATGGAAAGATTAACTGTTAAAGTAATAACAAAATATATAGGTACATATTATATTTTAAAAACAAAGGTTTGATCAATTTTAGTAAGTAAATAACCACTTATGTAGATAATTTCACTAATATTTTAAACTCAGGTAAGATTTTTTTTTATATTATTGTTAATTTTAGATTCCGATTTTTGCAAATTTCTTAATTTATTAGCAGCGTACATGTAGATTAAGGATGTCACAAGTCGAAAAAGTAGGTATACTGTATTTTTATGTATTTAGCAATGATTATGATTTCAATATGCCATTTCAAAATGAATGGTGTATTAGCAAGTAAAAAAATATACAATGACATAAGCTTATCATATAGTTGAGAGCTCTTGTTGCCTCCCATGCCCTTGAGTGGGGTGTAAAAGGGAGAGTCAGTTAGTTAAATATCATACGAGTATACTAGTGCATGATAAGCAAAAAAGCCACTATTGTTCGCGAAATGTATAAGTTGGTCAAATTCATATTTAAGTTGAAGCCCGTTTTCATTTGAAAAAAAAATATTATAAAAGGCGTTAACAATGTCAATATAAAAAAAATGTTTGCATTGTTTCCGTACAGTAAAATTTTAATTCTGGGATAAGATAGTAGTGGCGTAGTGGTATATTTTAAATATACAGGGTGACTGGTTTTTCGACCTATTCCTTGAAAAGGGTTATACTAGAACTTTGCGAAAATTTTGTTCACGTTAACCAGGAGTCTAATGCCAGTGGTTTCGAGTTATTTAATTTTTCGAGTTTCTTTTCAATTTTCCACCTTTTGACCTAAAACTGAAATTTGTGAAAAAGTACTTCACTTTGGAAACTAAAAATATATTCTAATAGCTGATGAATCGAAGAATGTTTGATGTAAAAAATCAAGGAGTTACTACTTCGTTTTTTTTTTGGAGTTTTTAGATTTATTATTTTTTTTAGTGTTTTTTATTTATTTATTTATCTACATAAAATATTTTTTAGTCATTATTATAGGCATCCATGATCTAAACTTTATGTTAATTCGTAACAAATATGATGGCAAAACTAAACTTATTGCTATAATTAATTTTATAACATTCTTATATTTTTCCTTTATGTTTTTCAGTTAATTAATGGCTGTTAATTTTACTTAAATTACGCAAAAATGTTAAATTATTATTAAAAACAAGGATCATTACCTCGCCATATAGCCTGCCATTTTTGTTCATAGCAACATACAATTTACTCTGTTTACCTCTTATCATAACATGTCCAGGAATTCCAGCAGATACTATTTCCATAATAGCTGTAAAAATTATATTATTTAACGTAAAAACCTTCCAGTAAAGAAATAATAATTAAAACTAAATGTAATATACTTATTATTTCGTTACTGAAAAATTTATTCTAATCTTATTATGTATGCATGTTTGTTCAGAATAGTCTATATGACTAACCATAAGGATCGTTTTCCTCTAAAATACCAAAAACTTGTCCATCCAATGCCACTTTCAAATGATATCCAGTTTTGCTGTACAACAACATTTCATTTCTGTATTTCGAATTTCCTTCAGAGTAAGAACTCATTCGTGTTGGTAAATGTTGAAGCGTTCTATAATAATTTTAATCAAAATTAGAGTAAAATTGGTTAAATGCATAAAAATACAATAGGTACTTTTCAAACAATTTCAACACAAAACAATGTGAGTATTAGGTATCAATTTTGTTATACATTTTATCATACAATTTTGTTTACGTTAATTTATTTGTGGTAAATCCACCATTGCAGTCTCTCTTCAAACGCCTCAATCCTGTAGAAACGCCATCGTCTTCATCAGATGACGATGTGAAATCGTTTTTCTTCGTTGGTTGAGAAATTGTCAGAAACTGTTGGCGATCCATTTTTTAGGTTTTTTGAGTGATTAAATAAAAAAAAACAGTTGTTCATAAACACGAGTCAATGAATGAAAACAAGTAACTGAATTCTACAAAACATCGGGTTACTCGCGTTTTGAATGAACACCCACGAATATAAATCATTACTAAACTTATGGACTGGTATTTATAGAGCGTCTATTATTAAACGACTTACTCAGTCGATGTGTATTTGATCGAGAGAACTTCAATATCTACACAGTTATTATATCCATCACCAAATATTTTTTTAAATCATAAAACAGTTTATAAAATCGGTAAATCATTGATATTTTTATTTTGTTTTAGATCAACTATTTTTGTACGATATCATTCAAAATATATCACTCAACATTCAAATTGCATAGTCTAGATCTAACTAGATAAACCCTTAATTCGAGGTGTGTTGATAGACCAGCGGTTACGACGCCGGCTTTCGCACTGTTTCGTGCGGAGGTCGTGAGTTCAAATCCCGGCCGTGTCGACCATTTTCCGCTTTCACGACACAAGCATTTGCTTACTGTGAAAGATGTCAAGAGTGTATTTGTGTTCACTTCGAGTGTGCACAGATTCATTAAAAAAAATTTCACGACAGTAAATAATGCGACTCCTCCAAATAAATTATAAAACAAATACAATACGATAATATTTTATACATATTTATATTTTATAAGATATTATCATCTTTTAACCTACATATTTCTGCAATTAAAATTAATAAATTGTTGTTCTTTTTTGTATCGAATGATCTAACTTGTGAATGATAAATAATTTGTTTTTTTAATAAAAATTTCAAATGTTTCGATTCAGAAGCAGCAAAGTTTTTAAAATTAAATTTAAAGATGTCGATTTTAAAAAAAGATGGCAAAAACCACTCGATACCGGGTGGAAGGGAAGGCCTTATTGAATATTGTAAAAAAAGAAGAACGCAACAAGTAATTTAGTTGTAACCTACATAAACATAATTATATTATGTTTATTATATTAATTATATTATATTTTTAATTATATTATAATATACATTTAATTGAAAATTTCATTTATACCTATATAGCCGTTTAAATGCGTGATTCCTCGACCTCGATAGTCTACCAGAGGTCCGCAAACTTTGTTGTTAAATAATGCCTGCATCTGGGAGAGAGCTGTTATTACCTTGATAATAATAATATTATGATCTGTCCATCAGCCTTATGTTATCGCCTAAGGCGCTTGTTATATAGTAGTCTACGCGTAGTCTCTCGGTTTCTTGCTTACAATCTGCTTTATCGTAATCTGCTATCTTGAATTTCATCTAATACGTGATCATTATTTACTTTTCAGTAGATTGAATAACACGAACATAAGTAATTCTTCAAAAACGTTACTTGAAACTTTGTAATACTTAGCCATTATACCGATTTGAGGGGTTAAATAAAACTTTGCAGTATTACGATATTTTTTAAATTAATTAAAAAAAAAAAAAATCGTAATACTGCAAAGTTTTATTTAACCCCTCAAATCGGTACGAACATAAGTGATCACACGAATAAGTCTTTTCAGCGCTATGGTATGTGTTCATAGGCTGGACTCTACAAAATAGTGGATTCATTGACTAATGACTACTATCAATATTATCTATATAATATTTGTCTTGAACACTGACTCACTGACTGACTGACTGCCTGACTGACTGACTGACTGATGTCATTAACGCCGCTAGATGGCGCGCCACTCGCAACTAAAGACAAATTTTGTTCTACTAATACGGCTGACAGCTGACAGTAACATAATGTGGCTGAGCACTTTTTATAAAGGTGTTGACGTACAGAAAAACAATTTTTCGGGTTATTTAAAAACTCACATGCGAAGTCAGTCATAAGAAAGCAAAGTGTACCAAATTAGGAAACTTTTACGCACAGCGGGACTTCATAGTGATGAAAAGCCTTACTAATGCCATGAGTGCAATAAAAAGTTTGCGGTTTCAAGTAATTTAAAGAATGACATGCGAACTCATAGCGGAGAAAAGCTATACGAATGCAATATTTGCAATAAAAAGTTGTATCAATCAAAGAATTTTACACTCACATGCTAAATGCCATTTGAATGCTAACATTGTAATAAAAAGTTGAATTTGTTTTTTAAGTTTGCATAAATTAATAGTTCAATTACCTTTGTACTTAGAAAACTCTCAGGAAACTCAAAAGTTGATACGCGACTTCATACCGGAGAAAAGCCTTACGAATGAAATGTTTGCAATAAAAAGTTTATATACTCAACTAATTTAATGATTCACATGCGAAGTCACAGCGGAGAAAAGCTATACGAATGCAATATTTGCAATAAAAAGTTGTATCAATCAAAGAATTTTACACTCACATGCTAAATGCTATTTGAATGCTAACATTGTAATAAAAAGTTGAATTTGTTTTTTTAAGTTTGCATAAATTAATAGTTCAATTACCTTTGTACTTAGAAAACTCTCAGGAAACTCAAAAGTAGACGCGACTTCATACCGGAGAAAAGCCATACGAATGCAATGTTTTCAATAAAAAGTTTACACACTAAAGTATTTTTTTAAAGATTTTCATGTGAATTCATAGCATAGAAAAGCCATACATATGCAAAGTTTGTTATAAAAAGTTCAAGTTTTTTTTTTTAATTTTCATAGAGTTCTATTATCAAGTGCTTTAAAGTCTTACATATGAATTCGGCCATAAGAAAACAAAGTTTGTATGAAAAATTTTACCAAATCACGAATCTTGATTCCACACACGCGACATCATAGCAGCGAAAAGCCATACGAATGCAATGTTTTCAATAAAAAGTTTACACACTAAAGTATTTTTTTAATTATTCTCATGTGAATTAATAGTGAAGAGACGCCATACAAATGCAAAGTTTGCATGAAAAAGTTTACCAAATCAGAAAACTAACGTACACACGCGTCTTCATAGCGGAAAAAGCCTTACGAATGCAATGTTTGAAATAAAAAGTTTGATCAATCATATACTAAAACACCCACATCCTAAAACCATTTGAATTCAAAATTTGTTAAAAAAAGTTGTTCTTTGAGTTTTCACGAGGAATTCAATCAAGTGCTTTAAAGTCTCACATAAGAATTCGGCCATGCGAATGCAGAGTTTGCATGAAAAAGTTTAATCAATCAAATAGTTGAATACCCACATGCTAAAAGCTATTTGAATGTAAAGTTTGTAATTAAAAGTTTAAGTTGTTTTTGAGTTTTCATAAATAAACAAAGTGTTTTGAAGTCTCACATGTGAATGCTTACAGCTATGAGAAAGTAAAGTTTGCATAAAAAAGGCCATAGGTGGGCGCCACGGGCGCCTTTAAAAAACTAGTTTATCATATTTGTCTATTGTACTAAATGTATCATCAGTTTTGCTTTGTTTTCCTAGAAAAGAAAACCGGCTGTAATAGGTACCTACTAAGAACCACAGGAACGCAGTATTCTTTGAGACAAGTACAAAGCATTCTATGTTTATTTTTTTCACTGCCGGTAGTAAAATGAAAGCGCGAAAGGGGCAGGGTAAGCAGTATAGTCTCATTGCGGTATAGTTTGGATACCGCAATAACGCAAAGTACCTAAATAAAATAAAGTTTTTCCATGTATTACGGCCGTTAAATATCGGGTCCGCTTTTCTAGAAAACCATTGCATAACCGACCTTTATGACTCCGGAACATAAGTAACTTTTGATAAGTTTCACTACAGAAAAATATCATATTCGAGACACATACATTGGGCCATTGCGACTGCGTAGAATCGAGCGCAGAAAAGAGCAGAATTCGAAGGCTCGATTATTAAAATGGTTAAATCCGCATTTTGAACCTACCTCCATCAATACGTTAACAAGAAAGTTGGAAACTGCAGAGATAACAACAACTTCAAAATGTCGACTAACCGGAATCCAAAGACTGGAAGAACGATTCCGACTAGAACAGGAACAGATAAGTCTTCACCTGCGTGGTCTTCGACGCTGGGGCCTGACTTTGAGAATAAGGTATGTAAGGAGAAATGTCATTTAAGATAATTTTTATTTGATACTAGCTTTCCCGACAGACGTTGTCCTGTGTTCCTAACTATGGATGAAAAAAAGAATTAGCGCAATCGATCCAGCCGTTTTAGGCGTGATGCGATGACCACTGAAAATAGTTCTCCATTTTTACATATAAGATTTATTAATTTTATAAAGTTACATAACAGAATGTTTAATTATATAGCTTAGGACGATTTTTGCATGCATGGAATCGTTCGTTTACTACAGATCCATCTTGACTATTATTGTTACGCGAGCGCACCTTGTGCTACAATCACTATAGGTTGAACACCGCTGCTCTAGATTTTTTTTAATATACCTACCTACTTCCACCATACGATCAATCTCGGGATCTTCATTGATTGCTGAATTAGAAAAGGTATACTTTACTGATAATTTCAATTTTTGGAATGAACTTTTTACTCCTTAATCAAAGTAATATGATACAAAAAGTACATATGTAATATATTATGGGCAGGGCAATGTCTGCACAGATTAGAGGAAAGTGCTCGAGGTAAAAAAATGTGAAAGATTAACCTTTGTTTTATTTTTTAAATCAAATTATTTAGAAGTTGAAATTATGTAAAATAAAGACCAACAGTTAATCCATGCGTCATAAAATGAAAAGAATCATTTTGCATAGCCATTCAAAAAGGTATTGAAAATATATCGGGTTTGACACGGCAAGAGGTGATCCTATGTCAAAGAAGATGAAGCAACGACATTGTTGATTGATCTAAATCTTCTTCCTTGATGTACAGTCCATGCTGGTATGTTATTCCTCTTGTGATGTTGATTCCCAACTGTCTTTCCATCTTTTCTTATTTATAAATATCTCTGAAACCGATTTCTTTTCTTTACAATACAGCCTCATACTCTGCAGCTGATATGCTTCTCTGATACAGTAAAGATTTGGTTACTTTTGATGCCAAAACTCGCATTGTAGACAAGATTGGAATACTACTTGACGCATCCCCTGAAACGGGGACCACGCTGGTTTAATAAAAACCCAACTGTAGGTATGCTTATTGCTTACATACATACATTCTCCCTTTAAGGCCCCCAGCACACCGCAAGCCAGCCGGGAGGAGACAAATCCGCAGCAAATCCAACCCGCACAAAACCAGCCCTCTAGTTCGATCGAAGCAATCAAACCAAAAAGCCGATCCCACACAAATCAAGCCCGCTTATTGCTTACTATTTAAAAAAAATTGAAATTTGCATTGGAGGTTGCAGGCGCCAATAAAGTTGTGTAAGCATTCAGAGTTTTATTTACCCAAGCATTGTCGTGAACCTGCATTCACAAATATCAAGCTATTGATTAAGTTAAGATTCTTATGTTTTCAGTAACACTACAGCCCTTCGTTACGTCAGTCATCCTTAATCACAGACTGGGTTGGCTCGGGCCTGCCCTCCTTATGTCCCCCGAAAGTATAGACCAAGACTATCTTACAATCCGGGCGGCACAAGAAGAAGACCATGCCTTACCATTGTACGAGGCTACACAGCGGACCTTCAGAGAATCGGTCTAACTTGGGAGGAAGTGGAGCAGCTGGCATAAGACGGAAGTATATGGAGGGAGCTTGTGGCGACCACATGATCCACATCTTGGGAACGAACGTGGATAGTTAAGGTATGTTGTCAGTAGGTATATTTAACCACCATATGTATGATTAAATTTCTTATGTTTACTGCTTAATTATTTTTATCCTTGAATAATGACAGGTTGTAATAATATCAAGTTTTGTTCAGTATCCCTATTCTTAATCTCTGTCATATTAAAGGGTGTTAAGTAACATTTTTTTTAAATATAAAGGTGTATAGTGTCCTTACGGAATACTTCTTAAGCTCTGCGGCTCATACAAAAGTAAGTAATATTCATAATAGGGGTATGTACAGTTGCTTCTAATATTAAAAAAAAAATTTCGAAATAAAATAGTTTATTTATCCAAATATAATTTTTTTTTATACATATAAATTCAAACAAATATTTCTGGAATAAAATGTTTAGATTAAAAAGTAATAAGTTTGTAGTACTTATGAAATTGTTTGTACTTCATGTATATATTGTTACTTATTGAGTAATTGAATTTTTTTTAATGAAAGAGTAAGTTGGTTGGCACCTGGGATCGAACCCACAACCTCCAATACTAAACAATATGGAATGTCGTCGTCTCCGCTAGGCTACGGCTACCAACCAATACGCTACAATTCTCCCTTTTACACCCCACTCAGGGGCATAGGGAGGCAACAAGAGCTCTCCGCAACGGCTACAACCATAATGAATAAATTTACATTTATTAGAAGTAAAATGTATAAGTACATACTTTTCAGAAGTTAGTGCTAAATCTTTATCATAGGACATTAGGAATGAACTGGCCAGATTGGACAGATAGTAGAATTAAATCATCAGTTGATATTCTGTTTATTTTCTCACTATGAATCTATCATTTCAGTGGATCCATAGTGAGCAGAATTTATACACATTAAACCTAAAAACATTTATTTTATTTATACTCATGCATACAAAAAAACAATAGATATGCATTACATTCGCATTCCTGTTTTTCCCTATGTTGGGAAAATGTAAAAGTCATATGTATTAGTGTGAAAAATAATTGGTCAAATGTATTAAATTTGTATTTATCTGTAAGTCGATAATAGTTGTTATGGATGCTTTGATAATATTAGTGTTCACGGGAAGTATTAGAATCAACGAAATGTATGATAATTGATCAGAGATTCCTACGCACGACTGACGCTACATGAAGAAATTTCACATTTTCCTCAGTTGTCAATGTGGCGAAGTAAAATCGGGACCCTTTTCTATGCCTATCGTCCGACAGATTTTATTACTAGTAATTGAAAACTTATGATTTATATATTACCTGTTTTGAGGATTTAACAAAAGCTGTAATTATAACAAAATATGTGAGTTGAACATGTAAGATTAAGGTCATCAAAGCTAACTGTGATATGATATATTACAACATTTCACAGTTACTTTGACAAGAATAATCAGTACATTATGCATGTATATTGTTTTTAACACAAGTGATGTTCCAAAGGATAAGTTTGCTGAAATGAAAACACTGTAGGTTTAAAATAAAAATTAAAACAAACAGATAAAATATATCCAAGAACAAAAATAAAACAACAATATAATATCACAGCATAAGTGCAGACAAATAAATTACATTTCATGCTAAAATTAAATAAATATAATGCAGCATGCTAAAATTATTTCTATAAAAGATACTTCATATGAAGGGCTAATTCACAATCATTATTTTATTGAATTTTGATCATCAATATTATTTCATGAACTTTGTATCGCACCATGTTCTTAAGAGAAATAATAAAAGTGTGACTTGAATTTTTTATACTATAATATTAGTAGGTAGTATAAAAAATTTATTAAAAAAATAGATTTTATAATATTGTCTTTGATTCACCTTTTAACCATAATAACTTGTAGTGATAATTTAAATTCCAGTTACAATACAAATAAAATTTTTGGCTTTTGTGCACAAAGTGAGTAAATATGACAACTGCAAATTTTGACAAAACTAGAGGGACAAATGAATTACATCATACAAATTAGCGAATTTGACCATCATTTCAATGGCGACCGATTTTAACGAAAAATGACCACCCTAAGCCAGCCCTCTAAATAGCACTAGAAGACAGTTGTAAAGCCATAATGATTCAAGTTTAAAAAAAAATCTAACAATAATAATTGATAAGTACATAAAAAGTTGGTTGCGTATGTGAGGATGTGCAAGAAACTCATTTTATCCCAAGCAGTCGAAAATAATCCATAAATATTTGGAAATTTATGTTCAAATTGTCTAATTTTGTGAGCACTATAATTTACACATCATTCATATTTTTTTGTGTAATAGATATACCTATATGAATTAATTTTATAACAACATAAATGTAAAATAAATATGCATAAAAATTGTTACATTTTAAACAAACATACCTAAATAGGAAAAAATATTTAAAATCAAAGATAAAAGGAAACTAGTGTAGTAAAATAATAAAACATATGCAAACATAAATAGAAAATATCACCATTGAACAAGTAAACACTAATGATTTTTAATGAAGTACTAAGAAATTCCACGCTCGATCAAGCTGACTGTGATATGATTTTAAGACCAACATAGGACAGTCACCTTGTGAGAGTCAAACTTCCAAAACAGATAAATATAAAATAAAACAAAAACACCAGTTCTACAATAATGAAACAATAAAATAATTATTATTGACAAGAATTTTCTTACCCTTACTTTTGGAGCTGATAATTCTCCCATTCAAGCTCATAAAAGTGGCTGTGATATGATATTAAAATAACATAATTCACATCCGCTTTTACGAATAGAATAAGAGAAATTTTGATAACGAAAAATGGTATAGTTTATCAAATTGTTGAATTTCTATAGGATGTTAAAGATGAAGACAAATGCATTAAATACTTTGAGTAAAATATGAACACAATCAAATACCATGATTGGTGTAAACAAATTTGTAGTGTAGCCAGATTAGTGATGGATTTGATACCATTATTCAGTTTAATAAAATAATATCCGATATACTGAGCGTTTGAAACATTTAATTGAAATTGTTTTTTATATACTTTTATACTTATCGTGTCGTTTCCCGGAGGGATTATGCAGAGAGAACGGACTTCCATTCTTTCCTATCCAGGCAAACCTCTTCCCCGTCATCCAACAACATAATACTCTGCATACGTTTTCTTCTATTCCGCATACCCCTGACTTGGTCCTCCATTCAAGATGGCACCGGTATGATCGGTCCTCATCATTCTAGGTCGGCCATGTCTCCGTGCATCCATTCTTTCAAATTTATAGATCCTTTTTGTCATTCTCTCCACCTCAATTTATTTACTTTCATTCTAGTCAGTATGCTTACATTTAATTCACATTCCTTTCTTATATTACCACTCCTCACCTTATCAATCAGTTTTTTTCCACATATCCTGCGTAGTGATCTCATTTCAGAATGTTATTCATTATAGTTAATTATTTGAAGTACATACAAGATAGAAAAATTGATGCTGCAGATTTAGTGCAATGTGATCATGCTCATCAAAGCTGGCTGTGATAGCTTTAAAATATATCTATGACAATCCAGATTTGACGACACAATCCCATTAGTGCGGCCTTTTCTCTCATTCGACAATTTTGATGTTGGATGAAAATAAATTAATATGAGTAGAATCTAAGCTTTGGTAGCATGAAAGACAAGGTAGTGAGATTTATAAAGAAAACAACATCACTAGCATTGTCTTCCGTGACAACAAAGTAATAAAATCTTGTTTTCCAACAATAGAAATTCTTCGCTTGTTCCTTTTGTTTTGTTCCTCAACTGCCTGTAAACAAAATAAAAACAATGATTAGAAATAAAAATGATTGACGTTGGAAAGGAATTAGTTATTATCTACATAACAAATTCATTTATATGTTTTTAATATTGGAAGACCCAGAATTGAGATGGCTGGACGGAGCGGAGAGAGACATCGGACTGCTGGGGGTGGACGATTGACAGAGCATGGCGGAAGACAGGGTGGCATGGAAAAATCTTTTGGAGGAGGCCAAGACCCACATAAGACTGTAGCGCCACGGATGTATGTATGTATGTAATAATTTTCTAAAATGATTGGATCTTCATAGTAAAATTTCAGTAAAAGAGAGCCATCTTTTGAAGATGTTAAGCAAAGTGGGTATTAGCTAGTGGGAGTAGTTTTTTTAAACACCAACTATTCCAATTAACTACTTTTAATGTCAGTTCAAATAAAAACATATTATTTTTTCTATTGGTTTTTAAATCTATTTGAATTACACTTTTGAAAAGATAATAATATGTTAAGAGTGGGTAAATAAATACAAAAAATATTACACATCAATGAGTATAATAATATATAGGCCATAATATTGGGAGCATCATAATCATAGAGGAAATGATCAATGGCAGTAATGCAAGAGTTTGTCCAAAAAACCTATATGGATATGGTTTAGTACTTTAGTACCTATGAGGAGACTTAGATTCGAAAAAATACATTGAGCAAGAAAGTGAAATGCTTTATCAGGAATTGTTAAAAACTTATAGGTATAATAATAAATATCACTGTTGATATTTCCAATATTTCTTATAGAAATATATCATCAGGATTTTTTTTACTTATTTTTAAGACCTCCATCTGAGTTCGAGTGATTTTCAAAAAAGCAATTAGCTAATTATCCCTTATAATATGTAGGTACTTAAACTAACATTTTAAGATATATCCAAGTATGAAGATTGTTGTGTAAGTAAGTAATAATTTCTCTTAAAAACCTAATAAATACTACAAAAATACTCATTGATTATTTTTTTCTAATACTTAGCTAGTGGAGCTACTAAAATAAGATTTAAATAAACATTATTTTGTAATGCAAACATATTTCATATCCGTAACATTTTTTATTATCGTTATACTTATTTTTTTATGCTATTATAATTTTGATTTGTTGGTGGCATGAATCATCCAAATGGATGCAATGCCAAAAATTAAATAAAAAAAAAAACATATTTCATAACTTCATAAAAAAAAAATCATAAATTCACAAAAAATGACAGTTAAACTGAGCGCACCTTTTCCCTCCAAAATGTTCCTTCATCTTGAGTTAAGTATTGACAGGAAGTGTTGAATGTATGACACACCAATATGTACTAAGGATGCGCCACTATTATAGAAGTGTGTTCGTGATGGGTCGTGCGAGGCATCTTTGATAGTGTTTTGTGTTCTCAGAAGTCGCTACCTGGAATCAAACATTGATAACATTTTATTAAAGAATTATTGTTAGACCTATTTCAGTAATCTTTTTATTTATACGCATTTAAAATCGGTCCATAGTAAAAATGTACAAAGGTTCATAGTAAAAAAACTTTAAAATTGGACGAGAACGGCACAGTTTGTAGGTACATATCTATTAAATTTTAGATATTTTTAAAGCGAATTTTGAATCTTTTTAATGAATTTGCAAATATTTTCTTTAATTTTCAACAGATTCCGAACTGAAATTCTGAAAGCACATTTTTAAATATGGGAGTATTTTAAAGCTTTTAAACAATGTATATAATATTGAGCTACCTATTCAAATACATAGTGTCCAAGAAATTATCAATTGTAAATAAATAAATTAATTAATTAACATTTTTCTATACGAAGGTGTCAGCATAGCCGGCGGATTGCCCGTGGCAATTTTTTCCAGTCAACCGGTCCTGTCCAATATGAGACAGACCAACCCCGGGTAGAAATTTCAAATGAATAAACATTTAGAAAAATTCAGACCCGACCAGGAATCGAACCCGGGACCTCGTGATATTTAGATTGTAGGTTTATTTTTCTTTTATTTTATACTTTTAACACAAACGCCTCTAGAAAAGGGGTCCACATTATTGTTTCAATAAATAAAATATACCTAATTCCTAATTTCTATTAATATAATTAATTCATCTAGGTAGGTATGTACTTATATAATATTTCAGTTATTTTCGTACATAATCGCATCATGCATAAATCCCCGACTTAAAGTTCGATTTTAATCGTATTTATATTTATAGATAATGTTGTAGTAAGCAAATGTTTGTGTCGTGAAAGTGGAAATGGAGGGCACCGGTATTCAAACCCACGTACACTGAATGTACGAAAGCCACCGACTGTAACCACTGGACTATCTATTAACCACCTATCTTTTCAATTTAAATCTCTATAGTTAAAAATTAAGCCAAAGCGCTTTACGCGTAAACGGCAGAACCAATTTCTCTATTTCTTTTTTGTAATATTTGCTTTTGTCAGAAGGTTCTTATGAATGAAAAAAATAATAATAATAAGAAAGTTGCGGGGAACTTATGGTAACCTTGTCAGTGCTTTTTAGGATATAATCTTTTCTATTTTCGAGTTTTAATTGGCGGAATATAGACAACTGTCAAACATTGATATTTGGCGCGATCGCCTTTAAATATAAATTAAAACAGATTTATCGGTCGCAATTATATTGGTTAAACAGGTACATAAATTAAATAAATAAATAAAGGAATAAAGCTTTGTTGCCAAAGTAAATTACATTTTTGATAAAACAATTTAATAAAGTTGAATGACAGACTAATCTCGAAGGATCTTTTCCAGCCAACCGATAATAATTAATTATTTTTTTTATCCACATCTCGTCGTTCCCCGAAGGGGGTAGGCAGAGAGCATGGACTTCCATTCTTTCTTATCCAAACAAACCTCTTTCACTTATTTCAAACGCATAACATTTCGCATACATGCTCTTCTATTCATTATGCTCCTGACTTGGCCCTCCTCTAATACGGCACAGATATGGTCGGACCATGTTATTCGAAGTCGGCCTCGTCTGCGTGCACCCATTCAAATTTATATATCCTTTTAGTAATTCTCTCTATATGCTCAAACCATCTTAATTTATTCACTTTCATTCTGGTCACTTCGCTAACATCCACTGCACATTCCTTTCTCACCATATCAATCAGTCTCTTTCCGCATATCCTGCGCAGTGACCTCAATTCCACAGCATTTATTCCAACTTACAGATTTTTCGCCCATGTCCATGGTTCACTCACATCATGGATAGTATAAGGGCATTGTGAATCAGCTATTTGGATTTAAGAGATACGTTATTATTTCTAATTAATTAATCATTAAGTATACAAAATTCGAATCCAATATTCACAATAAAGACATGACAACGTGGGTTGTAAAAGGTTGTAGTAGATAACAATAAATTACGAGTAGAATGGAAAAAAAATCCTTAAACCATAACCGTGTAAAAGAAAATGTTGTTATGTTTATAAAATTTACTAGGTAAACAACTACAACTTCTTTATAAGTGGGTATTATATTATCTGGTACCACCGCATCACGAATGAAGTTAAACGTCGCCCCACGCAGTGCAGTTTCATCACTCCCACCATTGTGGAGGTGAAACATGGCTGGGACATATGTTAAGGATGTCGAATGACAGTTGGACTAGGAGAGCGCTTTTCTTGAACACGAACGAATACGGAGATCTCTTGTGCTTCCTTGCGCCCCTAAGTAGGGTCTTGAAAGGAGAACACTAGATAGACATAATACCTACATCCATATCCGAACACTTGAAAAAAAAACTGTATTTGTAAAATCGTTATCAATGTATAAATTTATTTGTTGACCTTTAACCGAAAACAAACAGCCATTGGAAAATTGAACTACATACTTAAAACACTTTAACGAGATATTGTTTATTTCGTTTGTAAACGAAGTAGCCGATGTTTATATAAAACACGCGTGTATTATAACAGTGACGTGAGAAACGAAATGTGAAGACCTCTAAGGCGTCCGCGTCAGACGAGATCAATATCATAATCTTTCCTTTACTTATATGATATGTGTAGAGGTCACTCGACACTTTAGTACAGCATCACAGAACCAGATAAATCAATTTGTGGAGCAAATAAGCGTCTTTATGGATAGTGCGAATGATGCATTAAATATAGAGTTAGTTACTTATTTTAAAAGAGATAAAGTAAGAACTTGAAGTAATCCACTCTGATTCTTGATGTTGCACAGCTCAAATTACACTTAAGGGATAGGGAAAGGCTTAGAACAGCTAGCATATCAACAGATAAAATAATGAATAGATCGTATAAAATTAAGGACTTGCGAAAGTTATTGAAAAGAGGTAGTGAAGGGGAGATAAGGATCAACCATATTTGTTGCTCTCTTGTTCTCAATAATTTCCGACTTTTATCTCTATATTTCATTCATTATTAAAAATATCTACTTGTTGTATACATGAGATTTTTCGACATGTTGAACATGTTGAGAATTCTCATGATTAGGAGTTTCGGAGACTTAAACATCACCACCTAATGGCGAACGTTGTTAACGTAAACTGATCACACGTAGCCAGCCTTCGAAATAACAGTAGAGGACTGTCGTAAGCTTTGTAAGGTTTGTTCCATTTTAAAATGGAACATCAGTAATGAATTGTTACAGTCATTAGTTGTTACATATTCCATATATTTTCATATAGGCGTAACTATACCTAGACCTACCTCTCCTATATCTTTTCAAAGTAAAAAAGTAAAGTCTCATTGACCGAAATTTAGACAGTTTGGTAGACAAAACGGAATGTTAAAAAATATATAAACAATTACAAAAAAAAAAACTTGAAAATGGTGATTCAATGTAAAAAAAAACCGGAGAAACAACCAAAGATGTACCTATGCTGTACCACGTACTTTTGGGAACTAAACTGTCAAACATTCGTTAACCAAAGATGTACCTACGCTGTACCACGTACTTTTGGGAACTAAACTGTCAAACATTCGTTAACCAAAGATGTACCTATGCTGTACAACGTACTTTTGGGAACTAAACTGTCAAACATTCAGTAACCAAAGATGTAGGTACCTACGCTCTACCACGTACTTTTGGGAACTAAACTGTCAAACATTCGTTAACCAAAGATGTACCTATGCTGTACAACGTACTTTTGGGAACTAAACTGTCAAACATTCAGTAACCAAAGATGTAGGTACCTACGCTCTACCACGTACTTTTGGGAACTAAACTGTCAAACATTCGTTAACCAAAGATGTACCTATGCTGTACAACGTACTTTTGGGAACTAAACTGTCAAACATTCAGTAACCAAAGATGTAGGTACCTACGCTCTACCACGTACTTTTGGGAACTAAACTGTCAAACATTCGTTAACCAAAGATGTACCTATGCTGTACAACGTACTTTTGGGAACTAAACTGTCAAACATTCAGTAACCAAAGATGTAGGTACCTACGCTCTACCACGTACTTTTGGGAACTAAACTGTCAAACATTCGTTAACCAAAGATGTACCTATGCTGTACAACGTACTTTTGGGAACTAAACTGTCAAACATTCAGTAACCAAAGATGTAGGTACCTACGCTCTACCACGTACTTTTGGGAACTAAACTGTCAAACATTGCAATATTTGGGAATCATTTTTGAATGAGAGTCGGAATTTCAGGTTTTTGTATAAATATAATTCGGTGGG
Source organism: Mystacides longicornis (assembly GCA_963576905.1). Classification (NCBI taxonomy): domain Eukaryota; kingdom Metazoa; phylum Arthropoda; class Insecta; order Trichoptera; family Leptoceridae; genus Mystacides; species Mystacides longicornis. The sequence goes on from OY756429.1 coordinate 12,874,438, forward strand.
GTTAATATTACAACGCAACACATTGTGCAATAAAAACTGTGAAAAACGGTTTTAACCGAAGAAAAACATAACGGATTAAATAGTGCAAAAATATCACTAACTTTATAGTTCTATAAAAAAACTATATGATTCTCATGATATAATTTTTCGGAATAAGAATTCGAGTAAATATTAATAATATGCATAATACCAACGATTAGATGTCAATGATAATTTTTTTTTCTTCTTTAAGTGGGATAAATCCTCATGGAAACATCTTTCAACTAAAACCGCTCATAAAATAAGAATTGATTTGCTTGTTTGAATACATTGTAAATGGTTTAGATATAATATAGAGCAAATTTATTTATTTATCGTGTCGAAATCCATATAAATCCATATATAGGATATAGGTCTGAGATGGAAAGAGTATTTTGAAGAGTTGTTTGAAACCAAGGATGGATGCGGCAGTTTGTGCCAAGTAAGTATAAATGGACAGGGTGATGAGAGTCAGCAAATCAGTATGAATGAACTTATGAATGCGCTTAAAAAAGCAAAAAATGGGAAAGCGTCAGGTTGCGACAGGGTAGCAACGGAGCTTATCAGGTATGGCGGCCGAGTGACGCTGCAGTGGTGCCTGGAGCTTTTCAACTTATGCTGGACGGAAGGCCGTACCCCAGGTGACTGGAGGAAAGCCATTATCTGCCCTCTGTACAAGGGGAAGGGCTCCCGGTTGGACTGTGGCAACTATCGTGCAATCAGCTTGTTGAGCAACGTGGGCAAATTATAGAGTAGAATCTTAGTAGAAAGGGTTAGAACAATAACTGAAAATAAAGTTTGGGATGCACAAGTGGCTTTTATGAATGGGAGGGTGTGTGCCGATCAGATCTTCGCGCTGCGGATGATTACGGAGAAGCTTTTGAGTAAACATCAGATGCTTCTCTGTGCATTCGTAGATTTGGAAAAGGCATATGATAGGGTAGACAGGGGTAAATTATGGGAAGTTCTATCAATTTATGGAGTGAATAACCGGTTGATTCGTGCCATTGCTTCGCTATATTCGGAAAGTACTGCGTGTGTGAAGGTGAACAGTCACCTTTCACCGGAGTTCTATCTTACGAAAGGTGTGAAGCAAAGGTGCGTCATGTCACCCTGGTTGTTCAATTTGTTCTTTGATTTTTGCGTCAGTGGGTTAAAAGATATAAATATAGGGGTTGAATTAAATGGAATAAAGGTATGTGCGCTTATGTATGCAGATGATTTAGTACTTATGGCTGAGTGTGAAAATGATTTGCAAGAACTTGTGTCAAGTGTGTTTGAAAATTGTTCCAAAAATGGTCTAAAAATGAATGTAAGCAAAACAAAGGTTTTGGTATTTGAAAGGGATGAAGCAAGAACGAATTGCAAAGTAACCGTAGAAAATGAATTTCTTGAGCAAGTGAATGAGTATGTGTATTTAGGAAGCATGTTTAGTCGTGATGGAAAGTGTGAAAAATAAATCGAACGTAGGAAAGTTGCTGGTTGCAGGGTGGGCGGTGCACTAAGACCTATAATGAGAAACAACAACGTCTCACTACAAGCAAAGAAACTAGTGCATAACGCAATCCTGCTACCATCGATGATGTATGGTTGTGAAACGTGGACATGGACGAAAAAAGAAGAATGTAGTATAAATGCAGTAGAGATGAAATCTCTACGAAGAATATGTGCAAAAAATTTATGGGATATGGAAAGGAATGAAAATATTAGGAAAGTATGTGGTATGGAAGTAAGTGTTGTGACAAAGATGAAAGTTAATAAGTTGAGATGGTTTGGGCATGTGGAAAGAATGGATGCAAACAGAATGACAAAGATAATTCATAAGGCTGAAAGGAAAGGTGTAAGAAAGCGTGGGCGACCGAGAATGACGTGGATCGAACACATCGATTCCGTCCTCAAGGAAGGCCAGGTAAGAAGTAAGAGAAATAGGAGAAGCTGTATGAGAAATAGTATGTCGGTGGAAGAAGCGAAAGAAGTATGCTTGGATAGAAAAGAGTGAAGGTCCGTTCTCTCTGCCTACCCCTTACGGGACACGGCGTGATGGGTACAAAAAAAAAAGAAATCAATAAAATCTATCAAACTGATCTCCAGTACAAAAAGGACGTGGAGATGCGTCAAATATGTCCTCCATTGTACACACAAAAGGGCAGAACGGACACTCCACAAATAATGTGGTATAATCAGTATTAATAAATTACTATACTAATTACATTACTAATCTTTTATTAGCCTAGTATAAAATTAATTATAGCTGCCCAATGTGTTGAGTGACAGTTGGCCGAGGAGAACGCTGTTTTTCGATCGAGTGCAATAGAGAGCTCTTGTTGCCTCCCTATGCTCCTGTGTGGAGTTAAAGGGAGTTTTGATTGATTGACTTGAATGTGTTGAGTGTATGTGGACATTTTGGTTTCTCAGACAGAAGCTATTTCCGCTTCTCGAGAAACATATTGTATGCTTTGGTTTGCTAGAAATGAAAAGCGGCCGCAATATTACGAATGTAGCATTCTTTGAGACAAGTACAAAGCATTCTATATTATTATCTCTTTCACTGCTGGGAGTAAAATATTTAAAAGCGCGAAATAGACAAATTAAGTTTTTTATATAGTGTCATTACTCGTAGCTTGGATACCACAGTAATACCAAGAAGCCCACTGAAATAAAATGCATGAACTAAAACTTTAGCAATATTACTTAGTACTTAATATTGACAAAAAGATTTTTCTTTAAATTACGGCCGTTTGATCGGGGTATGTTTTTCAAGGAAAACATTGCACTAGCGAGTTAAATATTCCCTTGACAAATGCCCGATATTATATCCAACCTATTATTACCTAGCAGCGTGTCTGAGAAGATCAGACAAGAAGCTTTTGTTTGTGATAAAAATATCCTTCATTCGGCAGAGTCAAATGCTAGGATCTATTTATAAACAATAATGTTAGAGCTTTCCCACGTAGGTAGGTACTCGTGTTTGTCTTCGCATACGTACAGCTACTCACAGACACTGGCAATAGTAAGCCATGTTCCTTGAAACAGCAGACAACGCAAAGAAATCAATCTATTGTCTATTCAATATTTATACTTCTCTCTCGGATCTTCCGATTGATTAAAGTTTCTCCTTGCTAATGACTTTGAAAATTAGTATCACTATAAAGGATGTTATATTATATCATACTTTTTATTCGCTTTATTGGTTCGTTATCAAATTGTATGTACCTACAGGTGATTTTGTTTTTAATTTCAATAAAATTATCTGTAGGTACCTACTCTATTTCTAGAGAAACTTTTTGAGCAAATAAAGGTGAGTAACACCCGCTTATCACACACCCCCATCAAACGTCTGTCAGAAACGCATTTTTATTGGACGAAACTGCAACGATAAGCCTTAAATTGTACAAAAAAGTTTCGATTTAGTTTTTTATTGGTCATTCAATCCAGAAATAGAATATAAGTATTATATCACTTTCAAAACATGGGTAAAGATTACATCAAGAAAATGCACGTTCGATTCGATAATTTTCAATGTTTTTAAAGTGTAGTTGAAATAATCTCGGTATTGAAAGATTTCTTTTTATTTTTGTTTATAAATTTGGTTAGATTTTTTTTTTTTAATAAATGAATCTGTAATAATAATAAAATACACTCCTTGACTCTTTCACAGTAAGCTACTGAAAGCTTGTGTCTTTCACAGTAAGCTACAGTAAGCCTATATATTATACGTAATACAGTTTTGATACTAAGTTGTATGATACATAAATGTTTCAGCGTTAAACAGAAATAGCGAGATACTATAGCAAGTGACCATTAGTGTATAGACCAACGATAATTGAACCTATGCTTTCAAATGATAAAAATTGACCAATATTGGTCAGTACTTTTACAGATAACATACTGTGATCCATTGAATGGATATATCTTTATAGTATCTTTTGTTTATAACTACCTACAACTATAAAATGATATAATATAAGATCTATATACTCTAAGCCCATGCATGCAATGCACTGAATGACAAAACTGCCCGTTCCCATTTGTCATATGTCGAGTCTTATTAATCGGGTGCTCTGGTGGCAGAACATTAATACTTTGTATGGGGCTTTTCGCACCTACCACGACACATGACGAGTAGGAACGGGCTGTAATAGTAGCTGCGATATCAGTCATTGCTTTGCTTGTTATTTTGATGTGTCAAGCCGGTACGAAGATGAGTATACACCTTAATGGATAAAATGAAAAAAAAAACTAGGTTTACGAAGAACATGTCATACATTTATAGATTTTTTATCATTTTTTTATACATAGATATATATTTCTCTGCAAGTACCGGAAGGCTTACACATTAAAATTATCCAGGAATTTCCGAACATATATGGCAACCATCATATAGGTAGGTGCCTATCTTATAAATAAATGTGTTACTATGGAGTGAGTGTCGGGACAGTTGAACCAACAATGATTGGCCCAGGTTGAATTTGTTGAAGATTTCCATGACGGAAATTTCAGGTACCTATTACTTTAGGTACGTACTTAAAGCCATAATTTTTGCGTCGAATCGAAATTACAATTACGTCACACGATGACGGGTGATCGCTAGAAGTAAATTACGTGTACGCACTTAAACCTGATTTGACTATTTATGAATGTCCAACATTCATCTGTAGTGATGCATTAGCTTATTGATAAACCTAAAATTATTTAAGGAATGTTAAGTTAGGTCATAGTCGATAGATAACAAAATATCAGTTGACTAATGGCTTTACAGGTAGGCACAAAATAGCATGAATGTCAAGTGATTGTTATTTGGAATGTAGGTACATATTTAAAAGTCAGTAGAAATACTTGTACAAAACACACTCGTACGAGCAGTGTTGACATACGCCTCTGAAACCTGGGTGCTCACTAAAATGAATGAGCAACAGCTTGCGGTCTTCGAGAGGAGGAGGTCCTCCGATAAAACTACGGACCTAACTTAAAATTAAATTATTTCACAAATTTCAAATTATATGGGTATTTTTTCTAAGTCACTATTTGATATCTTTACTTACTTATTAGTATTTATTTATATAGCTAATTAAGACTCTTTGGCTTTCAAATTGACCACATTGAAGAAAATAAGCTTGCTCACACACGAAGAGAAAATAAATAAGAACACATACCTAGTATGATTTTTTTAAACTTAAACACTAAAGAGCCCGTATAGAGAAGAATATCGCAATTGCATCGATAAATTTATTGTTTCTATTTTTTGCACACTTCGTTTTATGAAATGTCGAGAAAGCTCATATTTATTTATGTATTTGAATTCTACGCAACCAATGGCTGCTTTTACATACAATTTACAAATCAGAAGAAAAAAAATAGAATAGTTATGCATCACAGTAAAGAAAAATAATTATCTCAAAAAACTTAATGAGCTAAGCGGTACCTATCCTTATATAGCATTAAAGTAGCCTGTACCAATCATTAAAGTAGCCTGTACCAATCATTAAAGTAGCCTGTACCAATCATTAAAGTAGCCTGTACCAATCATTCATTCAATTAAAGGTCTGAAGTACGCTTATCAAGGCAAGATTAAAGTTTAAGTTCTTATTCTATTACTATTTCATCTTTAGGATTAGTTATTAATTTAAGCATTTAGTAAGAAGATAATCTCTATAATATAAAAGGAAGTCGGGTTGGCGCGAACACTTATAACTCAAAATCGGCTGAAGAGATTTTTATGATGCTTGGTTTATTGGATTCTTCTCCGCTCCGGATAACAGAATAACTAAATAAAATAAAACATCGAAAAAGGAATGGAAAATAATTTAAAACATAATATTCAAGTTAGTATGGAACGGATTTACTGACAATAATGTCATCTGTGAAAAATTCCATAACAGCACAAAATTTATTTACTTGACAACCAATGAGTTTCAAAACATTGGTATGCAGATTTTTGATAGAATTTCTTTCAAGCTTTCAGAAATAATTTTTTAACATTCAAACATATTTTAATCGTATTTTTGTTTAAATTACATATTTTGAAAGCAATAGTCATACTAAGAACTACAGGACAACGCCTGTAGGGAAAGCTAGTTAGATATAGTTATTAAATATACCTACCATAAGCAGCTTGGCGGAGAATGAATAGATAGGTTTTGCATATAAGTAGTAGCGAAGTAATGAGATTATGTACTTTAAAGCACACATGACTTTTATTATAATTCCGGATTTAATTATAAAATCTAGCACTTACAAAGATGCGTGCTTCTAAGACCATTGTAGACTTCTACAGTACCTATAGATATAACCGATGGATACATTTTAGTTTCACTGAAGGCAACTGTTAATTCCTGAATTATTTACAAACAAGTCGATATCCGCCGTGCTTTACTCTTTCTCTGATGGATATTTTACTAAAATTTTACTATGAGGATCCTCTATGAGGATTCGTGTTTAACATTACTACAGTTAAAATTGCAAGGTTGAGCGATGACTAAAACCGGAGGTAAAGTCTGAGATTTATGCGTTATGCGACGACATTAATTACAAGATTGAAATATTATGAAGATCAATGAAAATGTTTGTAAAGTTTTAATTAACCCAGTATAAGATCATATTAAGAGGTTTGTGTTTCTTATTCCAGATAAAAATGGGGAATTAAAACCCGGTCAAATAGAATAAGTTATGGACGATTGTTAATGAGATTCTTTGGTAGTAAACCGAGTAGCAGATTAATGTCTATGCGAAAAATATACTTAACTGGCTATTATAGGTATTTTATAAATGATTAAAAATTCATAAAATGAACTATTAACAAGCAGCGGGAAACAGTTATCCTAAGCTAACAACTAAAAATTAAATTGTCCGAATGAAAATCTACCATGGGCGAAAAAAATACTTGAGCGAACACTATAATACTAAATGAGTGGCTTTTAAACCGATTTGAGTTATATAGAGCTTGTGATTCATTGCTCAACATCATATGAATCACCTTAGATTAAATCAAAATATAGCACACTTGGAATAAAATATGCCAGATGTTGAATATAATGTGAGATGCAAGATATTCTTTCTTTATTCTTTATTATTTAAGAATTATTTTAATAAATGTAAAATGTTATACACATAAATATATTTTGTATTCGCCCTCTGTCTTTCAGTATTCCATAAATCAGTATTTTTGATACCCGTATTTTGAATTTATAATATTCGGGCGTTTAAATTGTACCCAAAAAATATAATGTCAAAAATAAATTTAAACACCGGCATTTGGCATTACAAACTGACTACCAGAACGGGAACATAATATTATTAAATCGGAAGGGTCTCATTTACGCATTTCAATACACAATGCAACCCTGATATTAGACTCTCAAAATGATAACAAATATAAATCTGAGGGTTGTTATAGGTAGGTAGACACGCGTAACAGATCATATTATTATTATTAGGGAGATCTTATAGTATGTAGTTGTTGGTTGTGTTAAAAATAATACCTAATCTATCTACATAATAATTCAGAAATGTTTGTTTGACTTTTACCGTATATGTGAGCATCACGCTCAAAATACAAATGCTACGTCAGATATGAATCTGTGCAGAGCCGTGCAAACTGCTTGAGAAGGTTCTTAAATACAATTTGCTGTATAACTTTAATATATTTAGAGCTATTTAAAAAAAAAACTATTTTTTTAGGATCTTCATACAAATTTATCAAAAAGACAGTAAGCCATCTTTTGGAAACAAAATTACTCATGTAAACGTTGAATGGAATCTTGGTATTACGGTATGAAAATGTAATAAAATAATTAATTGTAGATTGATTTGTTATACATATAAATATTATTCAAATCTTATTATTCTCAATAAATAAAGATTTAATGAAAATAATTGCAAAATGATTCCTCCATTTTGAAGTTTGACAGCTGCTTTTATCACTCTCTATGGGTGGAATGCTTAATTAATTATCACACATTAGAGGGTGTAGGGAATGTATCTAAGATTCAAACCACAGTGCTCTCTCTATGAAAACTTGCAAATTATGTCGGTAGGTTCGTATAATATTATGAGGTCGGTAAAACAAAAATTGTAAAAGTGTCATTCTTCTTTTTCTGTGCTTATGTCAGTTATAGAGGTCTGTTAAGCAATGGGAAGCTAGACTAGAACCTGTTTAATTACCTACCGATCAAGCCTGACAATCGGAATCAAAAACGTAAAGCAAGACGGGTATAAGCTAGTAGTGTACATAAATGCTTACAAGCTTTGATATAAGTACACATAGATCGATCCGCGAATAACTGGTTTGTGATGAGACGGCCTTGGAGTGCATTGACACTATCCGTGCACCGTTGCACGCCGCGAACTTTATACACATGTCATCTACAAGGAGGTAAGTTTGTACACAGGTATAGAAAAATTGAAAAAATGAGGGTACAGATAGAAACATTTCAACGGTTTTAAAATCTGCATTCGAACGTAGTTCCGGAACCATAAAATAATGTCATTATTGTTTAAAGTGTACTGTTGAACCATTCATAACTAGCAAAAAGTGTGAAAAAGTTGCTCCTTTAACTAAGGGAAATTTCACCTCACAAGTATGTACCTATAAAATTCGAGTTTCACAGTGAAATTTCGCATATTGAAATAATTAGAGTTCCGTTTTCACATTTTGTTTACTTGTGAGCCGCTATATCCGGGTCAAAGTGCATAAAATTGTGTTAGGTAATAAGTAATCGTTTCGTTCACTTATTTTTCCTGTATTAAGATGTTAAAGGTATAAGAATTAATGTATGTGCAAAATCTACCAAATTACCTTTGAAAAAATATTCAAGAAGGAAAAACCACAAGACAGCCATATCTAAAAGTAAAATCATTGAAAAACTTCGCGATAATAAGGAGGTTACAAATTTATTGAACGACATGTTGTGAAACATTTTTGCAAAATTTTTAAGAATTACATCCTCTAAAGTAAGCACTGATTGTTCTACCAACCAGTGCTTATAGTACCAATTGAGACTTATTTGTCATAAATTCATATTTCTATTACCTTTTTTTCAAATCTAAATAATAATAATTTATTCAGAAAACAATATTCACAAAAATATTATGATTCAAAATACAATTAAATTAACAATGCAGAAACAAATGCTACCATCCCAATTGAGACGAGTTCGTGTTGGGGAAGGGGCTATTCAAAGTTGTTAATAATCACATCCCTTTAGCTATCAGTAGGTATGTAGAATATACCTACTACAGAAAATAGTATTTTTGGAACGCATTATTTCTATGAGAAAAACTGTTTCTCTAAAAGAATCAGAATTATGCTCGTTATGAGAAGTTCCACTGTAACCTGACTAAAATGAAACATTTATAAAAATGAAACTAATTAAGTACCTATCTCCTTTTGTTTCTATTTGTATTCATATTCTCCCCTTTTCTATGAAAGCGTTTCAACTTTGATCTTAGTCACGACACTAATTTCCTTTTAAATGTCATTCTAATGCTATAACTTCTCAGATTTTCGCGACACATTGGAGCAATGATGCACATTCTGCAAATTTCAATTACGTATTTTTTTATAACACGAATTCACACCCTCGACACGTAATACAGTGTATTAATATTATACGTGACTTAATATGCAAAAATGCGCATAAACAACAATGCATAACCATGGAATATCTATTGGAAAACAACAAGAACAATGCGAGATGCGCATAATGAAATCATTATAATATGTGTCATGTTCTAGAAGAGCACAAGGCGAAATAAAAATAATACGTTCGTAGTTTCGTAGTAAATGTTAATATGTAGGAAGGGAACGAAAGCCTTAACCTTAACAATAAGGTTCTTAATAAGGCGTGTTTACACCAAACTAACATAGAGACAGAGCTACAAATAGAGCATTCTTTTTTATGGTTGATACTGACATCAAGAAAACAACAACGAGCAAGATCTAACACCAACTTTTTGATGGGCGAACATGGTCAATCAGTATGAATGAACTTACATAATTGACAAATCCTTGAAATGAAAATTTATGCGCAACACAAACAGTTAAAGGACATATTTTAATATTATAATGTTGAAACTGGTGACCTACTATGGAGGCAATGACTTCCATATTATAACGCCTTCCGTTAGGATTAATGCTTGAATGGTTTCAATATCTTTATGGGTAGGTTGATATATTATTATGAAAACGAGTGTTTATTTCTATGTCCCGTATGCGCACCTAGGCCATTTATACGATAAAACTTTGGTGCGTTGTTGTGTAACTGAACTGGAAACAGCTCAAGCCCGTTGAAACAGTCGATCAACGGGATGTACTATAAGACTGGATTTCGTTCGAGTACGCTCTACTTTGAACTACGGACACTGCTGTTCTGATTCAAAGCTTGACGCATTCTTTCGCTAACGGAAGCAGAGCTTCTTTCAAACCAACCCTTAAACCAAGACTACCACAATTATAACACCAGGAAGAAAAATGACATCAGGCCAATCAAAAGGTGGACAAATTTTTTGTCTGTCTCTGTGTCAGATTGTATAATACACTGAATGACAAATTAAAGTCTGATGACTTGGGGGCTTTTCAAAGAGGTGCAAGTGCATGTGAAATCGTGTCTGGTCTATAAATCATATTAATTATACGATTGACGAGATGCTAATCGAGAATGACTCCTCGATAGCATTATAACAATATTCTTGAAATATTCTTTTTATTCTCATATTTTACTGTCATTTTTCTTAAATTGTTTGATTAGTTCTGTACAGTGTTTGCTGAGAAATTGCTTGGAACTGTATTTTTAATTGAATTCATTGTAAAAAAAAGATGAACCCAAGTGTCTCGCAAGAGAACTAGGGAAGATGATTAAAAAATATATAAAAATTGCTTGTTTAAGCTAAATGGCTTATGACGACCTAAGATTTAAAATCTTACTTAGGTACTTAAAGTAAATGATTGGAATACTTCCAGGTGAGGATGGGCTGAGGCTACTCAAGATAGTATTCTTGTCCAACTGTGTAATCGTCACAGTCGATAAAATAACGTATCGATTGCATTTCATCTAGTGGTTACATTTTTTTAAATCCTATATTCCATCAGGATGAACTGGCAAATCCATATATTATCACAGCTGTAGTTTTATTTATTTATTTTCTTCTTTCTACGGATTAATTAGCTATTTATAAAATTTAACAGTAGTTCAAAAAAATCAACTTTAAGGTCAAGTTTTTTTTTTAATCTACGTTAATACATTTTTGATTATTGTTAAATATATATTTTATATTCAGGGAGTTAATCCCTGAAATGATTTTTTTTTGGATAGGTAAACTGTATAACTTTTTAGATGAATTTGAAACTAGCGAATAATTCATCATTTCAGGCGGATTATTAAGAAGTCAATAGAATGAGTTTTTTTAGTAGACATTGGAGACTAAGATTTTGTTGGATCGGAGAGAGCGCAATAATAGTCCTGCTAGTGCAAATCTATACAAATCTTTTATAATGCGCAATTACTATTAATTTTACTAAATGACCATTATTTTGAATAACTTATGATGTGATGTACTGTATACCATACGATAAATAAATAAATAAATGCGCAATATGTCTATAAAAAGTTAATAAATAAATAAATATACCTACTCCCGTATTTCAATTAAAATATTCAAATATTAATGTAAATGATTCTACTTGTTTTATTCTATATTTATTCTATTATTGTTTTGTGGTGGAATTTTCTGATTGTCAAACTGAGAACAATGGGATAAAAACTTTTAGCTAGGCCTATAAGTATCATTAGTCAAAGATAATATGATGATTGTATGTTTGATCTTACATTATTATATTTGTACAGGTTAATTTATACGATAAATACAAAATTTTCATAATAACGAATTTTGCATTTATCGCGAAAATCCTTGAAAATGAACCATAATTAAAATAAAATAAATAAAAAAATACTTAGATATAAAGTTAATAAAAGACTTCAGAAAAAAATCGAAAAAAATCTAGTTCGAAAATTTCTTTAATTATTTTCTTAAAAGGGGCATTATAACGCTGAAAAGTAATCACTTTTACGTAAATGAGGCGAATTCCAATTACGCATTTTTGTGACTGTGGATCAGTTTTATTCCGATTGACAAAGGACTGGATTGATCTTAATTAAAAAAAAATAAGCTATTTGATAAAAGTTCTTTCTACAATAAAACGTAAATTTCAGTTTTTTTATATTAAGGGAATAATCGATTTAGTAAAAATGCCTAATACTGGTGTTTTCGAGTAGTGTCCACTTTCACGACACAATCCTTTGCTAAGCGTGAAATATGCCAAAGAGTTTATTAGTGTTAACTTCAAGTGAGCAGATATTCATTAAAAAAAAAAAGAATGATTTTTTGCGAAAAAATTATTACCTACGCTTAAATTGCAGAAAGTTTCAAGTTGTATATTATTATGATACCTATAATATATCTTCCATGTTACCTTTATCTTAAAATTTGACTCATTTAAATTACTTTATTGTGTACGTTTCATTATAAAACTGTTTAATGTTTGAATTTATTTGGAAAATCTTAAAAGCGCGTGCGTACAAACCTAGTGCGAATGTAGTGCATATATAATGTTTAACGCGTAGTAGGTACAACTCGCGTCTTGAGAAAGGGGTGAACGACTGATATAAGTGATGCAGCGCTTTTGAAGTGGGGTGGGTGTATATCTACTGTATACGCGGAGCCAAGAAGCGCCCTCTGTGGGCGTTTTCGTTAAAGGAAAATGTCGTGTGCATTGGATCGATCGAGATGAAAGTTTTAACTCCTTCTTGACTTAATGACTACATTCATAATTAAAATAACAAGGAAACGTACACCCCGATTCAGAAAAAACCGCTAAAACTGCATTTATAAAGTAAAATAAATGAAATAAATAACACTCTTCTATACATAATAATATGTAGATGTCAGTATAGTCGGCGGAATTTAATGCATGAGGAAATTTCTACCAATTAACCGGTTCCGTTCAATCGGAGACAGGATTCAAACCCCGAATAGAAATTTGAAGTGAAAAACAAATGGAAAATTTCTACCACAAACGGGAATTGAACATGAGAACTCTTAATCAAAATTCGGCGTCTATGCTACAAAGATACCCAGGTTGATACAAGTACCATATAAAATTATTATAATTCTTCGCTAATTATGACCAGCTATTCGATCAATAATTCAAGCGGCACCTGAGAAAGAACCACAAAAAAATTTAGAGGTCCTTCTTTGAAGTCAAAAACACTTGTGTCATTTTTTTTTCAAGAGTACAGATTCATTTTTATATAAAAAAATGTATAATAATAATAATATAACACTTTTCTAGACAAAGGAGTCAGTATAGCCGGCGGAACTTATTGCCTGAGGCAATTTTTTCCAGTCAACCGGTCCCGTCCAATCTGAGACAGGCCTACCCCGGGTAGAAATTTCAAGTGAAAAAGCACTTCGAAAAACTCTGATCCAACCGGGAATCGAACCCGGGACCTCGGATCTGAAGTCCACGCTAGTACAACTAGGCTACCGAGGTCGGTAAGCAACATATAGTCGGTAGTGAGTATTCACTTAGAAAACAAAGATTTTGTGTTTCCAATTGTATGCACAACTGCTAAATGCAGATTACAATATTGGCGAAATTTTTGCGTTGAAAATGATCATAATTGACAAATTGTCAGAGATAACCACAATATAATCGAGAACGTTGAAAGCGATTAGGTACCCTATGTAAGTATTAAACGTTCGTACGTTCAAAGATTTTCAGTATCAGACATTACATAATAAATATCTCTCAGGCATATACCTACTAGCAACATAATATGTGTAAAGTGGTTAAGAATTATCATTGAAAATAAATACTACGTAGTCCACCTCGTGCTAGAACGCAGCGACTTAGTTATTCAGTTCAGAATAATATGCAATATAGTCATAGTGCGATATGTTCAATGCAATATAGTCATAGTGCGATATGTTCAATGCAATATAGTCATAGTGCGATATGTTCAATGCAATATAGTCATAGTGCGATATGTTCAATGCAATATAGTCATAGTGCGATATGTTCAATGCAATATAGTCATAGTGCGATATGTTCAATGCAATATAGTCATAGTGCGATATGTTCAATGCAATATAGTCATAGTGCGATATGTTCAATGCAATATAGTCATAGTGCGATATGTTCAATAAGCATTCACCGGATAATTATTGTTAATATCATACTAGTTTGCCTGACAGACGTTGTGTTGTATCTTTACTATAAAGATTATAGAATTTGGATTTTTATTTTGCTTTAACCATTTTAATAAAAAGTGACTAACCTGTTTTTAAACGATGAATAAAGGTCACATTGTGACAATCCCAAAAACTATCAACCACTGACAAAAAATGTCAAACGCCAATTAAAATTCAAAATTAGAATAAATCACATTATAAAAATCATTAGGATAGTTACGACGTTAAGTTTTCATGAATTTTCTAATGTTAAACACAAAATAAAAAAAAAATATTGAAATTGGTCCAACCATTCACGTATGATTAGATGACCAATGCAAATATAGGGCTCCATTTTTTATATATAATATATAAAGATGAATTATATCATTATTATAACCATGAAGTTGAATTAGAAGGCAATATTGGTACTTACTCGACAGAGGTTATGAGAAAATCACATCAATAATAATATGTAGTACATACATATTACTATACGCGTAGAATTTCACAGTTCACTGTCATGACATTACTGCAAGCCACTGTGTATCAATATTCAAAGAAAACTTAATGCGACATTATTATTGTTGAATGACACAACAATAAAGCACTTCCTCACAATGTATTCACAACTACCACATGATATTTTTTTTCACAATATAAGTTTATTTTAGATAGCGTGTGTGTATGAATTATTTTATTTACATTACAATAACATTGGCAACGTAAGGTCAAATTTAACATTTATCGTTCACTCCACTCTTTTTTTTTTGTTGGTCACACACGTTATCTCTTATCGAGATAGACACGCACTTGTCCCGCTGACTGTTGGGTATTCGGAATGTACGGAGACAACCATAACTGGAGGAACGAGATGGTGATGGGAAACATCCACAGAGGTCGGCGACACCCTATACTCTTGGACCCATCAAGGCTGTTGTGGATGATTGTATTACTGGTTTTCTCTGCCTCTATATACACGCCTCTTCTTAAACCCTTCGATTTGTGGCAGTCCGATGGCATTCCAAAAACAAATTCGAATGATAATTATGGTCCTTCGATGTATTTAGTGTAAATTTTTGTCATCCAAGTTAATTAACTGTATTCTTTTATATTTTAAACACACATCTTGTTTTCCTTTTTTTTATATTATACGAGTGTTTCAGCGGATTGGCGTTCGTTTCACACATGTTCCAATACTTTGTCACAAACACATACACACGTTCTCCGTGTAAATCTCTTTATTTTCTCTTCGGATGTCATTATTATCCCAGACGGAATCAGATTCGGCCTCAGACACAAGACAAGAATAAAATTAACAAAATCGTGGGGTCACCTCCCTAACCGTACCACATTAGAATATCCGAGTTTCGTGAAAACTCCACCGCTAACAAAAATAATATCCTTCTCGTTCGAATTCCATTTTGTCGATACTGCAATGGGAAATAAATAATTCCGATTAAAAGAGTGATTGACGTATTTTCACAATTCGCTTTGCTTTACAATAAATAAAAATCGCGCAGCATAACATACTTAATATAAGTATAAGAAGTATAGCTCATAGGTTAATTCAAAACTAATTAAAATAAGTAATAGAGTTTGGTGATCACCATGCTATTCGCTTGCTTATGACCAGTGTGCACACATATAAATTCAATTAAAATTATAACAATCCAGTATCCAGCTCAAGTTTTCAACTGTTTTCAATTCTAAGTTTTAACGGAAGGTAGTCACGGAAGTAAAGTTAGTAGGTATTACACGATACATTTTGTATGGAAAACGTGTATAGCGCCGCCACAATGATATTTCTAGAAACAAAAGCGATTTTCGCATTCGATACGTATACGCGTTTTCCATACAAAATATGTCGTTTTACTCACTTTACTTCCGTGACTACATTCCGATAAAAACTTAGAATACGGGTACTTTTTCCAGATAAGATGTTTCCAATATAGTCTCGGGACCATTCACTCCACATTATCTTTTTTGGTATTTTAAAACATGAAGGTTAAAGTGCCGTTTCGAAAAACATATTATGCAATTATTTTTCGCGAAAATATTCAGTCACTACTCGAGCTTTCGACTAATTGACGCTGGTATTTTCAAGAGCTGCAGGTAGGTAATCGTGTCTTTAAAAAAACTACGTCGAGGATCGAAAGTAAGCAAAAAAATGACGTAGGTGTGAATAGATTGATATCGAGTGCGTGTAAATAGAACACGCTGTATCCGCACATAATGATAGTATGTAGTAGGTAGGACGGCGTGGTTGGGTAAGTTGTGCGACGGACTCACACACACAGCAAGCAGCAGAAGACATCGACCCCGTGTCTTTCCCCCCGTTCATAATCTATCCCGCCCCGTCTGCCTCGTTCTACCGGTCCCCTCCTCCAACTGCACACTACTATATTCCCTCCCTACATCGCACACCGTTCTACACAACACGTAGGTACACTATATTATAATGCGTACGTACGTCCGCATGTACCCAGATATGTACTTATATACATAATATATAAGTAGGTAGGTATGTTTATAACACCACACCCCAATAAGCTACACACTATAGCGTTCACATGTCGTATGCATTGGGCCTAATGTTTTACACCAAACTACCAACTGAACTCTACGAAACCAACAGTCTTATCAATCAAATTGACGATGAAAATTTTGGAAGAAAACGATATGCCAAATACTAATAGCATATTACTGTACATACTAAGATACCCCAACGTTAAGACTTTCAAGTATTTGCTTTAAATGATTAGCCACCTATCTCTAGTGGGTACTTGTACATCCAGATCAACCCTATCAAAAGCCTTTGAAAGATCGTTTCAATTTTTTTAACAATTAGACAGGCACTATAGTAAGTTAGTTAGTATATCGAAAGTATACATTTTTAAAACATGAATATGGTCGCATCGAATTTCTCATCAAGCAAACAATACGTAATAATATTTACTGTGGGCTGTAACAATGCCATGACTCTACACGCACGCACCTGTCCAAAACATCCAGCCTTTTTAGGACTATTGTAGTACCTATGGACTCGTGTTGTAGCCGAGTCGAGTGTCTAAACGAAAATTGTCCTTTGATCATTGGAGGCTTGATAAAAAAAATTCATGCACCATAATCTTCTTTTTTTTTAAACTTTTAATAAGCTTTGTGCGTAGTAATTATCCTTCTCTTTATAGAACGAGACTTTGAAACACGTATATAATAATTACTGTCCTAAACAGGCAATTTAGAAGTTTCAAACAAACAGGTAGAAGAAAATACGATTATTTTTTTGTAGCGACCATTTCCACACACAAAAGGTCAATATCCTTTGAGCTACCTCCAGGAATTCCGTTATTTCGGTGTGTTAGTTTTATAATACAGTGTACGGAATATTTTAGTTTATTAACGAAAACTGGTTACACGCATTTTAGATGTGCTTTGGGAATTTCTGATGGGGGAAACTAATAAAAAAAACATATCCACCGCAAAACAGAAAAATGTGTCGTTGAAAGAAAATTTTGTACCCTAAGTCTAAGATACCTTTAGAAAACTAATTTATCGCCATACAAAAAAATTCATCGTTGATACTTTAGATTGGAATAATATTGATAAAAGTATTATTTTGCATTGCTGTCGCGGTGTAAAATAATACTTTTCTATGCAAAGGTGTATTCAGTATAGCCGGCGGAACTTATTGCCTGAGGCAATTTTATATAGTGGATACAGAATTAAGACACAAGTCAGAAACGATGGGATTATGACTAAGACCAGAGTCACACCATAATAAAGAAGGGGGAGCCCAATAAAGCACTATATTAGGTCAGAGCGCATAATATCCTCATGAGAAAACAAGCCAAGCAAAATTTTGATTTGAATTTCAAATACAAAATGATTATAAGTGTACATTTAAGCCAAATTACCGCCGAATCTAGAAATAGAGCATATTATACTCTCATTTATGGTTGATATTGGAAACAATAACATGCAAGAACTAATAATAGGTGACAGATTAGTGTCCATATCAACGATTAAGAAAATATACAGCTCTGGCTCTATGTTTTTTTTGGTGTAAATGCACCCTAATACAAAGATTAAAGAGTGTAAATAATCGATATGGTAATCGCACAGCTGCAATTAAATCCTTCAAAAGGTAGGTGTGTCGTAAGACAAGTTGCAATCGAAACAAAATACCTTATTACTAAGCAGGCCTACTCACAGAATATTATGTTACATACATTTATGTACCTTTGATATGGGAAATATACAATAATATGTGCATCGATGATTTTACAGTATGCCAGTGTGTATACATATATGCATTATACACCGTGCAACAACACACATACGGGTAGGTTTGTATACCATACGCCCATCCGGTACGGTCTATGTATGGTTTACATCCTTCTAAAGAATATGTCAAATTACTTCCTTTCAACGGTTCATTTGTAGTATGGACCACGCACAATGATTAATAATGTAAAAATTATGCTGAATTTCATCATAAAAATTGTTTAATATGCGAATTACTAAATTTAAAATGTTTGCTCTTAAGTATTTTTTGATACTGTCTTATGTGACGTTCTTAAATTTCTGGTCATTCAAAAGTTTATGCACCAATTAAAATGTCTAATTATTTTAAGACGAATCCTCAGGGTTTTCAATTTCAATCTATAGTTTGGGTATGTTTTTATTTTTTAATTTAGTTTTATCGAATCATAAAGTAGGTAGATTTTAATTAAAAAAAGTGCAGATATTTTTTTAGAAGTGAAGGTGATAGTTTCAAAACAAGTTATATACTAAGAAGGAAGCAAATTCAACATGTCGTGTCTACGTAACTACGTAGGTATGTACTAAAAACATTTATCTAACGTAATTTTTGACAAATGTGTGTTGACCGCAAATGTAAGCAGAAGCTGGACTAAACTTCACACAATAAATAGAACTAAGTATATGTTTCAAAATAACTCATAATAATTTATTCATACCTATAGGGATGTATAATTATTGGCATTGGTCATTTCGTTTGAATGCGAAAAAAATGTTAGAAATTGCTCAGCATTATGAAAATGCCGATGCTAGATGTTATGTCTAAGCTGTATATAAGTAGGTAAGGATAAAGATATCTACCTAATAACATTACATCTGTTCCGAATGCATGTGGACGCAATATGCCCGCCAGCACACACCTAATAACTAACTCAGCAGCTGGTGAATTAAACGTGTCGATTTCTGAATGGATGAGTGTGTAAACACAACACACACCCCTCACTATCCGTCTTCCTTATTTCTGATCGATATAAATGGCAGCGTTTTGACCTTAACCAGATATCAATGATAGAGCTCAATACAACAGGACGAACAACGAAACTAAATTGATAACACGACATATTATTTAAGTACATAATATAAAACTTTTGAGATATCTCCAATATAGTTTATTTTTCGCAGATTTTCTCTGTGTTAGTGTCTGTTTGTATGTGTGTGTGTGTGTGTGTGTGCGTGTAATAGTGTGACGGTGCTACGACCCTTGGTTGAATTCGTCATCGATTTTCTGGCGGAGCTCTCCCCCAAAAGCTAACACAAATCCCCCAAATAATATGCATTCTTATATAGATATATATAGACACGTATACGAGTACTGTATATAATAATCAATACTACGTTCAATTCAAGGAAACTTTGGGTTTTAGACGAAATTTTGGCAGTAAGATTAAGAAAATACACCTAACCTAAAAAATTCAAATTTTCTGTGAAATCGGTCCTAAATTAGCTTCACAAAGTGCCATTGATGATGGATCTAATGTGATCAGTTTTATGAACATGTATCTCACTTTAGTACATGGTGTAATATCACAATTCCGGATGTAAGATAACGAACGACCACGCCACAAAACGATACGAGCCGTTTAACGTACTTGTATACACATCAGTGCTAGCTAGAATTATCTGCTGTTTGTCAAAATACAAAAAAAAAATGTTTTCATTCATATTTTAGTGATTCAAAACGAAGATTTTTTTTTTGCATTTTCATATTATGTATACTGTATAATATGAATAGAATGCATACCTTTATAATTAGGTTTTAAAATTCAATTATAGGCAAATGCTTTAATAAACTTTTGGTTGTCAAATGATAACTGTGGGGATAGTACGAGTTTGATCGAACACTATTTGCACGCTAATAAGCGCTTATTAGCGTGCAAATAGTGTTCGAAAATCAAACGATCGAATCATTCGATCATTTTTGTATGGACATTTTTCGAAACTCTTTCGATGATCGTTTTGATATTCCATCATCGAAAACTTATACTAGTGGTACTGTTTCAAATAATTAGTTTAACAAGCTTGAAAAAACTTTCTCTCGTAGTACTGTAAGTACTGACTTTACACAAAACAAACGAACATAGAGCCTGCATGGAAATAGAGTATACTTTCTTTTAGCGTTGATATGGGTAATGACAGTTTTCGCATGCCTGATTTCTGGTTCTTTCTTGTGTTCTTTCCTTGGTGTCCCAATCAACAATCAAGAAAATATTTTTTTTCAGCTCTGGCTCTATATTCTTTTGGTGTAAACGCACCCTAATAAGTATGATCCAGGTAAATAGTGGAGGCCATTAACCTCTGATAGGAGCAGCAAACGGAGAAAAACAAAAAATGTTTAGAAATCAATGTTGAAAATTAGAAATGCGACCAAAGAGGTGTAGGCGGCTTTTTTTTTTTTAAACGGTTAATTTCTCTTGGCGATGCCATGAGGTGAGATGTAACACAATACATTCATAAGTTAAAAATAACGCGCATGCACCGATATGACGTTGAGTGGTCGTAATATTGAATTATAATGATTGAAAATTTCCACCTTGTCCGATACTGCTGCGAATAATATGTGGAAAGAAATGCATCTCGCGCCTATGAACGCACAATAACTTGACTTCTATTTATAGCGACAAGCCATGCAGGTACCTGCGCCTACCACCGTCGAACAGTATTATGGCTGAGGCTTTTCTTCGTGCAAGATAATTGAAAAAGAACATACAGCGCTACGAACAATAAATTATTGAAATGGAAATTCAACACGCTACATTGGAAATGAATTCACAACCTACTTACATTATTACCTATACGAGTTCACCTACCTACTTGCATACTTCCGATGCCTTACAATATATACCTAGATAGAGAGGTATACAATATCTTCATTTCAGTGTGCGGATTCGGGATTGTTCAACACATATGAATGTGCACAACGTTCTAATTATGTCTAGATTCTTGTGACCTTTTTCAGGACTAGATCTATCAACTAATGACTTTAACAATTCATTACTAATATTCGATTTTTAAATGGAACAAAACACTACGGGCTTACGACCGTCTTCTACTGTTATTTCGAAGGCTGGCTTAGTGTGATCACTTTACGTTAACAACGTTCGCCATTAGGTGGTATTATTTAAATCTCCGAAACTCTAATCATGAGAATTCTCAACATGTTCAACATGTCGAAAAATCTCATGTATTCAACAAGTAGATATTTATAATAATCAATGAAATATAGAGATAAAAGTTGGAAATTATTGAGAACAAGAAAGCAACCAAATTTAAAGCCTGCGACTGCTGTCATGTATTTGGCGCCAGGATATGACTATATTCATTTTTGTTACTGTTTCATGAGCCAGACTCGTCCGAAGACTTGACTATTAACAATAAATTAATTAGTTGGTTCGACACTTGCTATTAAGCTTCTACAAGAATTTCAAAACACAATCGCGTCCATGCCCAGACGAAATGATGTTATTTGTTTAACGGATTTTATCATTCCAAAAATAAATTGATTGCCTCTGGGCAGTTGTCCAACGTGTCTAACTCTCAATCAGTATTAAATATTCGTATAGGAATACGAAAAACCCGAACATTATCACGAATTTATATTACTTCGAAAGCTGAAAATTGTCTAAAGATTGAACTCAGAATGAAGATAGCATAATATATCAATACTCTCTAGTAAGTATAGACTAGAAGAGGTTTATTTTTACCGTTTGCTAAAACGATCCTAATTTTGGGACATTTAATCAATTTTGTCTTTGAAAAAAAAAACACCAGAAGTATCCACGCCGATATTGGACCCTTAGGCGGTATCAGAGTCGTCTTTGTTTAATGGAAATCAAAATTCTAACTTAAGATAATAAATAGGTACTCCATTTCATGGAATACTCTTTGGTATGTATAAAGGGTCTTTTGATAGTACCTATATAATTTTCAAAGTTTTGTTGTGGAATGTATTGTTTTGATCTATTCTTGTGCCAACGATGATGGTCTTCCCATAGATGTGGGTATACATACACTCCCCGTATATTACTCTGAGTGCATACTTCGTGGTTGAAACAGCTTGATGGCAACTGGTCGTTGAACGTTCAATACAAGTTTGAAAGTATGTGTCTGTATATATATAAGTCCCTGATGCAACAATAGTAGTTGGTATACCAGTTTTTATATACACTCACGATGTCTAGAATCCTTGAATATAAACGACACATGACAGGGACAACGGTTCAACAACACTGGATGACACCGGTTACAAATTTCCACATTATTTCATAAAATTATATTTTAATATTCCGTACTATATATAGCTGGACGTTCCAACTAGCCCAAGAGGATCTAGAAAGGTAATTAGGTGTTGGAATCGGCTATTTTGCCAAGCGTGCTACTTACATAGTTGATTCAAACATAAATTTCTTTTAATTTAAACATTATAGCTATGTATGAGGATTACTTCGGCAAAAATCCCGCCAATAGACCTATTTTGATATCATAATGTATAAAAAAATGAGAAAGGTTAGCATTCTGAATGAGAACGACGGTCGATTCTAACCTACAAACTTCAGGAAGTGAAAAGATATTTTACGCTCTAACGATTAAAGAATATACTCGTACAATAATACAATTTTAATACTTAGCGTAGAGAAATTCATAAAAACTGTCATGTTTAAATTTTCAGAGAGACCCTCGTTTGGCACCACGTCTCGACAGTGCAATGGCCATTTAAATTTAATTATTATGTCTTCATCTACGACAATAAAACAGGAGTACTTTTTAGGGCACTTACTCGCGATGTAAACATTAAATGGTATAATCTACAACCAATATTATTGAATAGCTCGTTAGTAACTTGGTATTTTACGATTTATTTATTTTTTATATTATTATTTTATATGTTACTATAACAATAATAGTGTCTGCGAAAGATATTATATGGACGAAATGACAGGTATTTTTCTCCATTGAACCGCTCCCATCCAATCTTACACAATTTTTCATCCCTGGGAAGAAAAATTCTGAACCCCTATGGCATTGGATCAAACTTGGGACTTCTGTTAGGAATCTGGCGCCTCAAATAGTTAGGCTATGCATCGATTAAGAAAAGTTGCTGATGATTTTCCCAAATAGAAAATCCTATTGTAATACTATCTGAACCGTCGAACTTAGACCCGCCTTAAAATCAATAATCGTTGTCTTAACTTATTAGGTATTTAATTTTTGTTCCGTTTTATACATCATACTCCGCACCCATAAAATTTTAGACAATTTGTTATTTGATAATTAGGTTAACATAACCATTCATCAACTGGGATTACATGAAACAGCATACGCCTCCGTTTACAGGTTAGAAAATGGAACGGTGGGGTAGGAGGAATATTCTGAAGCAATAGATGAAAATAAGATTTTATTGAAAATTTAAAAAAAAATCGGGTTAAAAACACCCTAATCAACTAACGGCATGAAATATACTTAGCTGCTTTTCCACCTTTTCTCTAAATAGTCTACATAGAAAATATTCAATTAAAATATCATGAAAATCGGTCAAGCCCGGTAGAGTAGGTACGATAACATACACCGCGACACGATATTTTAATATATTAGATTGATTTAAAGTACAAATACGGAGTTATTTAATGGTGAACCATACACGGATTTTCTTTAGAGATGCCGTAGGAGTATATTGTGCGTATGAGTATTGTTATACAAAGTAGCGCTTCATCCTAACCGATATACAGTATTGTGCCAAATAATGTGAGCATAGAGCATTTTTTTTTTCAAATAAATGAAAAAATGCTTGGATTTTGAAAATATCACATAATATGTGTACAACAAAGATCATTTTAAAAATATCTCCTTTTAATTTAAATTTCCTCTATTAATTTACTTTTCTACCACCGGTTCGTTAGTTTCATATGGTATGCTTTATTATAAATTTCTCTCGTTGCCAGGGTGGTTGCCAGCCATAAATGCTGTAGGTATCTAAAGCTCTTGATTGAATTTTGATTATTCTTTAATTTTTTGTTTGCAATAGAAAAAAGTTCTTATGAAAGGAAAATTTAAGAAATTTGCGTGAAACATTATAGGTAAAATAAAATAAAAGAGTAGGTACTTAACGCAGCTAACATACTCAGTACTTTTGACGAAACCGTTTCATTATAATTTTAGTTTAGATTGATAGTTGTTGCAGTTATCAGAATGTACCCGTAAACATCGTTTAAAACAGATGCATTACTATCTACGTTGTTAAATGTATCATACTATAAATTCAAATTCAATATTCCTAATAAATACCTACAATACAACGTCTGTCGGGAAAGCTATGAGATTATAAGAACTCATGTTACATAGAGGTGTGCTGCTTTAAGGGAGTGTTATTTATATTTTATAATAACACAAGATATTTTGCATAAATCTGTTCGGGTTCACATTAATTCGCACAATACTGTAGGTAGTAGCAGATTTTTATTGATCCAAAGTTTAGCGGTAGGTATACGGCAATAGTGCTCAACTCATCGGTATGTCGGTACGTATAATGAATTCAATCGAGTCGTATATCCGTGGTAATGTAGTAGCTGGCATAATGTCTCGTACTTCTTCAGCAGCACACCCGCTGTGGTAGTAATCCTTTAAAATGTTTCTGCCGCACGTCCTCTGAATTACAAACTAATTCCTTCAATTTATAAGGAATAATATAAATAATAATTATTATTATAAACAATTGATGAATTTTACGATATCACAGCTACCAACCCATTATTCTTTAAATAATTTCGATGAATTGAAATAACAACAAATCGAAATCACATAATTAATGTACTGCGTTCTAGAAACGGCATTTGGGTGTAAAATTTTCATTTACATTTTCGGAAGAATGTGGAGGTATAACGTAACTAGTGAGGAAGTTCTCCGAGTAATGAACAAGGAGAGAGAGAGAGCTGAAAAGCCGCATACTTCCGCACTGATAAATATGCTCTCCTACAATCAATTATTGTCGAAGGAAAAATAAAGAGCTGGCGAAGTATGGGTTGTAAAAGAACCTTGTGGCTAAATAATCTGAAACAGTGGTTTATTTGGTGTGCCGGAAACTGCAGAGTTGATGAGACTTGCTCGAGATCGCGACGGTTATTCAAAGATGGTCGCGAACCTCTGAAAGGAGTGGTATTTAAAGAAGAAGATTGAAAGATGTCGTGAATTATAGTAAATATGAAGATATTATTATGATGAAGATTGCATAGAACGAGAGAGTTCGAAGAGTGAAAAGTTGTGGCAGACATATCAGCACATAGAGAGATTATGGCAAATGTGTCAATAATTATAATGTTGCCCTTACACCCATTTCCCTGATTGAATCTTCACGATTTATAACATCATTCTTTGTAAAATCAATCAGAGCACAAATACATTGAATGCGACATAATATCTTATTACTAAACCAACATTTTGTAATTAAATGAACTCGAAAAGTCGTGTCTGTATGTTGTGAGATGGACTATTTGCTTTCCAAGTGTTAATTGTCATGATTCAAAGTTGAGGGCAGCCATCATTCGTATTATGTGACCGACATTTTATTATTATAATATGGATTGAAACATCGTATGTCTTAAAACATGGATTCTATTCTATGACGTGATGGATTTCGTTGCCCGTTTTCATGTTGATTTTTCAAGATTTATCAGAGATTAATTTATGCTATTTATCAGAAATAGTGATGTATAAATGGATTTGATATACTGTATATTTGTGATATTTTCATACATTTTGAATCCCTTAGGAAACTTTTCGAGGTCGAGACGAAAAAATATATCTAAATCAGTAAAAAAAGAATCAGACGGAAAACGGTATTTAATTCAGCTTAAGTTTTAATAACAATGTTTTATTCTAGTTGTTCAACGGGTCGGACAGCCAAAATAAGTGTAAAAAGGTCAGCTAGAATAAGTGTAAAAATGTCAGCTAGAATGCGTAAAAATGTCAGCTAGAATGTGTAAAAATGTCAGCTAGAATAAGTGTAAAAATATTTTCTGCAGTTGGATTATTTTTGTTGTAATATGATTTTTTTCGTGGATTTAGAGTGTTTTAGTGAAAATAGTGATTTAGGGATGAACTTACCTACTAATTATTATATAGTTGTTTTTTTTTTACAAAATTGATGCTTATGAAACAGATAATAATAAAGTTTTTAAATTATCTTGTCAATTTTCGTACAGCTATATCATTACCTATTTATTTTGGTTTGTCGCTAATGTATTAATTGTGTTAATTTTTTTCATATTATGTCGTGTTACATCGAATAGGTAAGTACCATCGACTTTTAAAGTATGCATGGATATGTGAAAAGAGCAATGTCTTCTTAAACACGGTGAATAAAAAATATTATCATAGGCAGGTACATAGGTATTGTATAGAGTTAAGTGTAGTATTTACAGTTTGAGTGACCGCTAGATACGTGCATACTTACTCACATAGATAATAATATATTCATTAGCTATAGATATTATGTTCACATATGTCCGCGCAAATCCATATTGATAGCTGACTAAACAGAAGATATCTTATTATTTAAAAAAGGTGCCCCAGAAGAATAATTATGAGAATTAGGTGGCACCGCCGCATCACGAATTATGCTATACGCTGACGCACCAGACGCAGTCCCAACAAATTAACACTTTTCTATATAGGTGTGAGTAATTACAGCCGGCAGAACTTTTTGCCTGAAATTTTTTTCTGGTCAACTGGTCCCGTTTAATCTGAGACAGGCCAACCCCGAATAGAAATATCAAGTGAAAAAAAAATATTCAAAACTTTCAAGATTTTTTCGGAAATGCCAAACAAAAGTAAAGTAAGTGAAAAACATCTAAAAAAATCGCTTAGTCAGGCTACAGAATCATATTTTCAACCATGGCAGAGACTGAGATGGCTGGGACATGTGTCAAGGGTGCCGTTGATAGTTTGTCGAGAAAGTCTTGTTTAAAGTTTTCCTCATCAAGATCCCAAAGACGAGGAAAACCATCTTATAATGTGTTTCGTTTCTTTGAAGTAGAGCTTAGAGATTTGGACTTAGTGTGGACAGAGGTCATTGACACTG
Source organism: Mystacides longicornis (assembly GCA_963576905.1). Taxonomy (NCBI): domain Eukaryota; kingdom Metazoa; phylum Arthropoda; class Insecta; order Trichoptera; family Leptoceridae; genus Mystacides; species Mystacides longicornis. The sequence continues at coordinate 12,902,075 of OY756429.1, forward strand.
CGTAGAATCGAGCATAACGGAGATCACTTGTTGCCTCCTTTTGCACTTAAGTGGGGCCACAAAGGGAGTATGTATTTTATTATTAGTATCATTAATATGCATTGTTGGTAAAATACGTTCAAAAGGCCGCGGGTTCGATCCTGGTGCCGACCATCTTTTTCTTACCTGACACAAGTGTTTGGTTAGCGTGAATAATGTCTTTTGAAAAATTCTAATCATAAAATTTGTAAAACGGTTAATTTGTTTAATATAGGAAGGTATGTGTAATTATCTTGACTTGTTATCACAAGTAAAAAAAATATTTTAGTTTCTTATAGTAGGTACAATGTGTGCATACGAAATATGTCAGGATAATAATATTATAAAGCATGTGTAAACACAAATAATATAATTTATTAATTTTTTTGTTAATTAACTTGTATAGCCAGTGGCGTACTTAACAATTTTAATAATTACACCTTTGCGCTTTTTTATACGTAATAATAATATTGTATTAATAAGCGATTGCGGTGAAATATGGGAATTTAATTTAATTTTCAAGTGCATGCGTTGAACGTGTTCGAATTTTCAAAAGTGGAATATTCATGAAAAACAAAATCATTCATAATACGTGGACACACACATACATAGCATTAAATCGAGTGTGTGTAATTCTTCAAATACCTATCCATAATATATAAATTTCTATGTATGGTTATAAATACGGACTACAAAGTCAATAAACTCATTCATTCTATAAAGCAGCACACCATACACAGTTGATTGTTGGTGTATGCATGTATGTACGTATAACCCATCTCGCCTGTATACCCATACTTCTTTACTTACATATATTTCATACGTTAGTATGTTTAATATATTTGTGTATGTGCATACGTTGATATTATTATTATTTGTAATAATCCTGTGAGAAGGATATAGTCGTACCTAGCTACCTACTATTTAATTCTATGAATGTATTTTAAGGATTAATGATTCACATAGTAGCTGTGTAGCTATAGAACAACAAGCGAAGCAACGAACTTTTGGTACGTTCTAAAAAAAATATAGAAAAATACTCAAAAGGACAAAATAGGCTACGGTTGAAATTTAGAGTAGATATATCATTAACTATAACAGAACTTTAGTCTGACATAATTATATTTGGTTGTATACAAATTAGAAAGAACTGGTGGAAAAAAATTGTCTAGTAAACCTATTAAAAGATATTTCAGGATTAGTAATTGGAAAGAATATAATATGGAAGTTGGTGTTGTTACAAAGATGAAAATTAATGAGATATGAGGTTTGTGATAATTGAAAGAATGGATGTAATTAGGATTACAAGAAGAATAAGAGAAAAAGGAGGCTGAAAGAAAAGATGAAGTGGTCGACCAAAAAATGACATGAATCGAAAACAAGGAAGGCTAGAATTTTTATGACTCTCGTATGAGTTATTTAAGAAAACATACGAAAGTCATAAAAATTCTATTAGAAAACCCATCGATCGACATTCAAGAATAGGGTCACAGGTCAGAAATATAAGAAATACTTACGAGAGGTAATGTTGGTGGAAGACGCGAACTTGGGTAGAAATGAGTGGAGATCCTTTCCCTCTGCCCAGCCCTGAACGGATACGACGTTATGGGTAAAAGTTAAAATCTGTATGTATGCATTTTTAGAAGACTAAGTAGATGGATTGCACACTCTACTATCATTTGACACAAACCGATGTCAAAGTTGTCTTGTATGCAAGTGACTAATGTGACCATAGGGTAAGAACACGTAGAAAGCCGATTCCGATACGCGCCGACCGGCGCAAAGAATGTTACTGTGCATTTGAATGGTGATACCCACAGAAAAAGCAGGAACCCGCTTTACGGCATGCCCATTTAAATGCATTGAAACCATAGACAACAATCTTTGAGCCGGTCGGCGTGGGTCGGAATCGGCTTTCTACGTGATCTTACCCTCACGAAAGTGTTCGTAGGAGGCGATTGTATTGCATTTCCATTGTATTGATTGTTGATTTAACACTAAGTCTACGCGCTACGCCAGTAAGACTAATATAATATTTTGTTTCAAAGTGCATGAGGAGCATACTGTATGTACATGAGCATGCACCCACTGAGCCAGTAGGAAGCCGCACATTCAAACAAAATGAGTACACACATGTGTACCCATTGCGAAGTGGGCAATGACCGTGATATTGAGGCCGTCAATGTTGCAACGCATTCCGATACGATTGTAATCACCTAGAACTTCGTACATTATTTTCATTTACATAGATATTTTCAAAAGCAGCGGCTTCAAGATGGTGCTTAAATTCGATTATATTCAGAAGTAAAATGGTTCGATTGTCGGCTGCACTTTGTCATCATACCAGTCAATGTACCTACGGGTTGAAGAAACTTTAAAGTTAAGATGTTTTTACAGCAGTACCGGTTTGACCTAATTTAGACAAGTTGTAAGGAATGCGGTGCATCGGAGGACGTGGAAATATCATTACGGTTGTATTGCCGGCGTACTTCTGCCAAGAACGAAGACGTTTCGGTCATTTTAAACCTGATATTTTAAAGTTGGGATGTTTTATATTATACAAAGTTATCTTATTAACATAAGGAATTTTGTGCGTAGTAGAGCAGTGAGTAGTGAAAAATGATAATAGCAGATGTCACGAGAAACGTTAGAAGTAGGTAAACATTGTGAATAGTAATATGCGGAGGTACGTAGTCGGTCTCTCTAGGCGAGTCACTAGTCGACAAAATGGAGGTCCGTATTGAAGTTCAGGTATAGAGCGACATACGCACAGAGCTGATGTTGTGTGGGTACTGGGTAGCCACCTAGTCCGTGACATTGAGGTCGCAACGTATCCACATTCCTTTACGCACACCCACAAGAAGCTTGGTAGCGATCTTACGTACAACTAGAAAGTACTACGAAACTCTTCTTTACAATTTAACAGTAACTCCGTTTTCAGGTATTCGACAAAATGATCATACACAGGACCTCCCACAATCAACCAATTCAAACTAAAACAGGATGCGGACCGTGAGAAAAAAAATCCTAATTGTAATTGCAAATTAATAATACCTACTTAACATGATTATAAATATACATCATAGACTAAATAACGTGTTCAAATGATATTAGATACATAAAGTTCCCTAACTTCATGACAAAGTAGCGTTCTACCCACCCATTATACCATAATATCGAATAATGGATACAATGCATCAATATGGCAGTAAATACTTTTTTTTTAAACTAAAAGGAACATCTGGCTTGTGGCGGGGTGTCAATGAACTTTCACATTATATTGTACGAGAATCCTCATAAAATATTTATCATCTATAAATATGTAATAAATAATATAATATGAAAAAAATAACATAATTATGTCTAAAACAAAAATTATCAACTTTCGCTTGCAATGATAATAATATTGTTATGATTTTCTAAATAAATAGGTATATAAAATGTTATTATGAAAAATATATGTACCTATGATTATTGGTAATTGCGTCGTATGCATTGAATGAGTGAGTAGGTACTAGTGAAGTAGTGTACTACGATACCTAAAGTTGTATCGAGATGAAAAACACCCACGTGTCCCAGCCGCAGGAACAGATATCACGTTGAGGTCCGTTTACCTTACGCTGTACAAGGAGGTCATTCAACGCAACGATCACAATAATAATACAACAACATTTAGAATAAGATACGTGTATTGGCGCCACCCTCGTATCTGGATGCATTCAATAAGACGCTACACAAGCAGGAGTGCATCGCGGTGCAGTGATGAGCAACTCAAGTAGATTAGAGGCACTGTAGGCTCATGCATTGCTCTGCAGCTACGACCGATCAGTTCCGAGAAAATCTCTCGCAGAGTCAATGACCCTCACTCTCCTTCCAACAACCCTAACAAACATCGTTCAGGTACAAATAAAATTAATAAAGATTCACTCAAATGAATAAGGCATGGTTTGGTGAGGTCTAATGAGCCCCATGTCAGTTCGTTAGTATCAGAGGTACATACCGCTACGAGGAGATCACAAACATCTACGGAATGTTCGCGCAGTTTGCGCGCGCAATCTAAATTCCGCACCGTTTCAGTCCACGCTCGTTTTTTATTTTATAATTATTACGAAAAATTAAAAAAAATGTGGTAGCACTCCCACAGGTTGGCGTCTCATGAATCGATTTGAGGGCGGCGTCGAAAAAATAATAGAACACTTACGTTTTTAAAGTTGTGGCAACACTGTCTCGGAGGCACTCACTGACACGTCTCAACAACCGTATGGCGACCGGCGAAATGAGTAAATGACGCACCAATGCCGGTATCAAAATGAACACTAGCGCCCCTATTGGAGAGTATTGTGTTTCTGTACTACTCACATTATTATCTATAAGTGTTACGCTCTAGTAGGTAGGTATCTACACTCATCGCGAGTTGAAAAGGGCGCAGACTCGCGCTATTTTTTAGATTCCTCGTTATATTTCCAGTTTTTCTCTCTTAAATAAATGAAAAGTAGGTTTAAAAAGCTGATTTTTTTAAACTAACGACAATTAATTCAATTATTTCCTAAAATAAATCATATTGTTACAATAATCTACTGACCAGAAAAGCTTAGGTATCCACATTTTTACGTAGGACCTACACTGTTGCGTGAATTTTTTTTCTAATCTGATGAAAAAAATACTACAGTACATACTTACTAATACATAGAACAGAAACTTTAATACAGCTTTGGTGGTATCTAACAAATTAATGTTCATTTAGTATGTAGATTAGTAACATACATAGATGGAGACTGATCTCCTGAAACTTGCAACCGATTTGACAGTAAAATTTTACTAAACACTTACACAGCTACTTGCAAAAATACCATTCTTATGAAGGTTATTATTAGTCAAGAATTATATTATCGATTAAACAAATAAGGTAAGAAGGAACTATGCATACTTACCTACTTTAGAAGGTTAAGTAGACAGACACGCGCTTTCCACGTGTACTTCCGGTCACAGAAAACGCATTCCTCTTCCACTAAGCTTCCACCGCGATCTGACATTTTATACTACATCTCGGTAAATCGTACACCTTTTCAGGCATTTTTTTTTCAAATAAAGTAGGAATAGCTAGGTTAATGAAGATAATCCAATGACATTCTAATTTTTTTTCTTCTAAAGAATTTCATAAACACGAGAAATCCGAGATGAGGATATTAAAATAAAAGAAAAAAGCCTTTATTTAAAAAAAAAAAACAGAAAAATAATAATATGAAACGATGGGGAAAGTAATTTCAAATTTTATTTAGATGAAACTCGTGCTTTTGGGAGGGAAATTGAAAATGTTGTGGAAATTTAGGTAAGTAGATATTTATTTAATTTCCAAAATCAATGGATATTAATTGGTATGTAGGTATCTACAATAATTAATGATTGGAAAAACTTGATAATTTCATAAACTTGAAGAATACTCATGATGGTTGCTGAATGTGCACCTAAAGCCAAATTAAGAGAGATGAGGCGCTGAGCAGGGTAGGATAGATAAACAACAATGCTGTGGTGCCTTGGATGTTGTGGCATACCAAGTTGACCTCCGTTCCGTATTGTGCAATTATTTTGAATAGTTTCTTGTCTTGAACCCTACTTTCCGTCGTCGAAGGAATGAATGAGGGCAGCAACTGCAAAGATCGCCCCAGAAACAGTTACATAGAACAGGTGATTGGATACCTTTTTCGCAGTAGCTCATGCGCAGAAATACAGTTGCTCGCTGTCAACAGAGAGGCGTGGTAATGAAGACTGCTTGGAACAGACCACTTTTAGGACTAGGACCCGAAAGAAAGAAAAGAAATAAAATGTATAAAAAAAAAATGATCTTAAAACACTAAAAAGGTGCGTTGGTAGAGAAACCTCCGCCATACAGTCGTAGTCGACGTCGGGGTGACCTGACAGGGAGATGTCAAAACTCAAAGACAACCATAGATCTAAGAAGGTCATGATATATATCAGATGATGTTGGGAGATGCCAAAGCAGATTAGTACCTACATCATTGAATTTAAAGAGAGAGAATAGCGAGTTTAAACATTAATGTATCATCGCATCTTTCTCTAAGCAGTCTAAGCTATGTGAAAAGGTCGTGAACACCCTATACATCTTAAAAGAGATCAAAATTTATAAGGCAACAATTGTATTTTTGACTGTACCTTAACTTTGAGTTCAATATGATAGCTGATGCAAGCCAGATGCAAGCTAGGAATATTCTAAATAAGTATGTACCTACTTACTTTGCCGACAGCTGCCGTTGTCCTGTCTTTATTATGAACATTGAGTTCGAATTTGTGCATGTAATGATTAATCAATTACCTATTTATCTTACCATAATTTCCGACCATAACATCTATTTTAAACAATATTTACAGGTCACAATCAGTAGGATTATTATACTCTATGGCACCACTATCAAACAACTGAAAAATTTTAAACGCCAATTAAAATTCAAAACTAGAAAAATTTATGCTAACAAAAACAGAGAGGGGGCTCCTTTTTCTATAAAGAAATTAAAGCTGCTTTACATTGAAGCTATGAGGTAGGTACTGATTCGAAATGATACACTTTCCCAATCTACGAAATTGTACGTTTCAGGCAAATATTATTTGTTAACTATTGCCGTATAGTTACTACAATGACATATGTATGGATTTATGTATCTGCAAAAATTGACACAATCTGATTGAAATATGAATGTTTGTTGTGATAAACAGTTGGTTATCAGGAATCATAATATTGACGTCCAGTACAATACAATGTCAGCCCTTAATCCAACACAGGTTGCTCAACGTAAAATGTTTATGCACAATTAGGTACGAAGATGTGTGTTTAAAAAGATTATGAAACTATATACATACATACCTCTTCCTGTATTTATACAATAATTAAGTACAATAATATTATAAAACATTGAATAAAAACATAATTTGTCGCAAGTTTTTCCAACAATATAAGTAGGTAGGTACATATAAATAAAATTCGCTTGATAAACAGGTAAAAGAATTATAAATATCAGATCGCAGACAATATGGAACATCATTCATAATAATAATAAATTTAAAACGTATTTAAAAAAAAGTATAACTCACCATACTGATGAAATATTTTTGTCCCACGAACTACCGCAAGCAGCAAGCTAAAAAACAAACACAATTATCAGCTGGATGAGTTTTTGATATTTGACAAAATTATTCCTACTGTCATATTGGTTGAGAACTAATTAGTTTGATTATACATACAGACAGGGTAAGTATATTATAGGGTACATAATAAATTAAACACTGATAGGGGATGGGCCAAACGCCATCTATCGAAGAAAATCATGACTCAAACATCAATCCGATAATAACCAACATTATTAATTAAAATATTTTCTTAACTATGTATGAAAGAAAAAATAGTTCAGATTCGAAATATAACAAAAACAACAATACATTTGATTAAAATTGAAATGTTTTTTGGTATATTTTGTGCATAAAGAACCTTACCATTTTGAGTAGAGATAGTATAAACCACACCCATAACATCCTGTCAAGTCGACCTAACGTGGCAACAAACGCCAGTAATGTGGTGCGAACGGATCAACAGAGCGTTCCGCCATCACTCGCTCGCTATGGGGAGGATACTTGTACGATTCCTTACACTGCCACAGGAAAATGGGGACAGAATATTTTGTCCTATATACAATATTCTAAGGGTTTATTATTCCTTGTTCAACTATGCGCTTAAGAAACATTGAATTTTAGAAAATTGACGCATGCGTTTATGAATTGGAAAAACACGAGGTTATTTTGATTTGCCTCATGATTCTAACCCCAAAGTATTTTCTTAAATCTGATAAACCTGAAATTCAATGGAAATTTTTTATTGAGGCATAATATTTATAAATATGAAAATATGTTTGGTCATTCTTTAGGGATATTACTAAGATTGATTTTAATTATTTGATCGATATATAAGGTTCTGAGGAAATTGAAAAAAAACTATGTGTTTTTCCACATGTTTTATTATCATGACAAATTTCGTTAGCGTACGTCCTGTATGGTCATAGAGGAGACTATTATAAGAACTTGGGGACTTAAATTTTATTATTGAAATAAATCCACCAATAATTATTATATAGGATATAGTATATAGGATATTTTTATAGAGCTCTAGGGAACTATCGTTTTTTCCTGGGCCGGTAATATCCCCAAATCTTAATCCGTGGCAATGAAGAGCTCTTGTTGTCTCCCTATGCTCCTAGTGGGGTTGTGTAGGTGGTTTAATTTCAAAAATAGAACATCCATTGTTTTAATGATAGGATCGTAATAGTTGGTTCTATATTTTATGTTATAAACGTAATATGCTTTTCCTTAGAGTCCAAACCTATACGTATTTCATCTGCAACATAAAATTCTCCATGATGCTGTCTTTCGGCTAGGTAACCGCCTCATATCACTATCAACCTAAAAATCTTACAACATTCCTCTTCATAGATCTGTTTTTTTATAGATAACTAGCATTCCCGACGTCCTGTAGTCCTTACTATGAATATTGATTTAGAATTTGTAATTTATACAAAAATACGTTTAAAATATATTTGAATGTAAAAAAATACTTCTGAAAGCTCGAAAAAAAATCTATCAAATATCTGCGTACCAATGTTTTGAAACTCTATGGTTGACAAATAAATAAAAATTGTGTTGTTTTGCAATTTTTCACAAATAGCGTTGTTGTCAGTAAATCCGTTCCATACTAACTTTAATATTATATTTTATATTATTTGCCATCCATTTTTCGATTTTTACTAATTATTCTGTTATCCGAAGCGAGGAAGAATCCAAAATAAACCAAGAATCATAAAAATCTGTTCAGCCGATCTCGAGTTATACTTGAGCGTTCGCACTACCCCGACTTCTTTCTTATTATAGATGACCTATTATTCTTAGGAAATTAAGGTTTACCAATCCCTCATTCTCTTTGGTAATTTTTCTTGAAGGCGATACTTACTCTTATGGTAAGTACCTATTTCCTTTTTCGCTTTGTTTGGGATTCTGGGCTGAAATGTGCCTACTTTCCTTCTCCTCTCAATAATTTGAGGGCACTCAACACCTTTCAGCTCTGTGGTAGAATGTTCAGAAAGATTGAGGATTCTGGGACCCTATTCTCGAATGTCGATCGATGGGTTTTCTAATAGAATTTTTATGACTTTCGTATGAGTTCTTTAAATAATTAGAAGATTCTACTAGAAAAAAAAAGATCGACATTCGAGAAAAGGGTCCTATCAGATGTTCCTTAATTTTTGTGTGTCAATATTTGAGGGCTTGAAACTTAATCTGACACTTAATCATTAGAGGAAAAATTGAGGATCGATTCGGCAGTACGGGAGTTTTCTTGATTAAGGATCATCAGGGAATAGAAAGGACTGACTTTTTAAAGCATTTTTAGGACCAGGAAGTGAAATTCAATTTCAGGGAATCTGACAAGACAGATTGAAAAAGATCTCGAGAAAGGTGAATAACAAAATACACCTGCATTGTACGCTAAATAGGAAACGTCATCATGCAATATTTTGTAGGTACGCATGGAGTGTGTATCATCCATTTAGCACATAATGTAGATCACAACAATTGTTGCTAGAAGCCTACATTACTTAACACATACGTTCCGTTATTTTTGAATCACAGAATCGTGCTCTTAAAACATTATTGAAGTTGACGAAATGTCATAATCTAATATACCTTAGAACTGAAGAGTTTACCATTTAGCATACAGCATGGAGATTTGTATTCATAGTAATTTTTCAACGATATTTTTTATATTTCTGATGTGTTTTGTGACGTACATTGATAGTTATAATGACAAACTAAATTACAGTGAAAACGCCTTGGGATTAGCCAAAACCGACTATCACAGAGAATCCAGATGTAAGTACATTCCTAATTATAATATCTTCACTCACTTTTATAAAAAAATTCTTAAGACATTGTGAAAATGATTAATTCACTATTAAAAAAATCTACGTTTCAATGCACAGAAACACTTAGTTTTGTCATCATTGTTTTCAATACAATATTTGAGAATGTTTGTACAGCGCTTTGATGACGCAAGTATTTCAGGATGAAAATTACAACATATCGTTTCAGATTATTCTTTCGTCTAACTCACGTAGATTATTTTTTTCTCTCGAGATTTTTCAGTTCGTTCACCATCTTCGGGCGATTTGCGAGTTTATATTCTTAACTTAACTTTACCTAACTGACTGTCAACTAATACTTACGGGAATCAGAAATGAATAACTTTTTGCTTCGTAGCTTTCATAAATATTTTACAAGTACAACGTACTTTCTCAGGAACTCCAACTCAGTAGTATTTGGAATATATCTACTCAATTCTATTTTGTCTTCTTCCACCACTCTCTCCAGTCGTTTTAAGTGTGCTGTTTTTTTTACTCATTACTAAAAGAGGAAGGCGATGAAGACGAATTTTTACTTCTTTTTATTATTCCAATAACTGCTTCTTGCAATAACATTCCTATTTTTTTACTCTCTTGTTTTCTTTTGATTTTAATAATTTGGCCTTATTTGAGGATGAAACCGATGTGTTTGATCCACGCAATTTTTTGGTCGATCACGTTTCTCACACCTTTACTTTCAGCCTCATACATTTTATTTATTTTGAGATCATTTACATAGTTAAAATAGTTACAATATATTTGAACAATAACAATATAAAATATAAAGTTTCCTCTCTCTTAAAGCTTGTACAAGCTTGTGCAAAGAGAGGGTATCTGCATGAGTTGACATAAAATTAAAAAAATTAAAAAGAAATGAATTGTTGTTTCAATACTTCATTATCTCTGTTATTCTATTTGCATCCATTCTTTCAAAACGCCAAAAACATATTTACTTTAAATTTTCATATTTGATATAATATTAACTCCTACACTTTGGTGTATGACTTCCATCCATTCCTTTCCATATCCCACAGACAACCTACATATAGCTCTCATCTCTACTGCATTTACACTACATTCTTCTTTTTTATCTATGTCGACTTTTCACGTCTATAAAATATTAAGGTATCATCTTTATTTGGTTTTAGTTTTCCCTTTCTTCACCATCATTAGATTCCCTAACACCGAATGTTCGGGCCCGAGCACATTCGATGGAACCTGCTTCACAAGAAGGGAGTGCAATGATATCGGAGGATCCTACTCAGGGACTTGCGCCAATAGGAGAGGTGTATGCTGCGTAGGTACGCATTGAATTTAATATCCATTAGTAAAATACATTGTACAAAATAATATTAGAGTGCATTTAAACCAAATGGAACATAGAGCCAGAGCTGTAAGTAGAGTAGGTAGGTATATTTTCTTGATCGTATAAATAGACACTAATCTGTTATCGCCCATTAATTGGTTCTTGCTTGTTATGGTTTCAAATGTGTCCAATATCCACCATAAAGAAGGTTTATACACTGTTTCTAGATTCGGTTCTATGTTAGTTGGGTGTAAATGCACACATAATATATTATACATTTTAAAAGATCTTGCTTCAACCTGAAAAAAAAACTACGCCGATCGGCGCCGGTCAGAATCGGCGTTCTATACGTGTTCTCACCGGTAGACTTGACCCCAGGTGCTGTTGCCGACAATTTTCCTCTTTCACAAGCTTTTCTTTTGACATGATGTACGATCCTAGTTTATAACACAAGCTGTTCCATTATTTTAAAAATCAAGTAAGTATATAAATACCTACCTGTGTTCCTTTTTGTGTTCGTCCTAGAACTCAGATAAGTAGGTATGTAGTCACACTTTCAGTGAGCTATTTTTGAAATCTTCAATGAAAACCAAAGCTTGTAACGTTTTCAGGGTCCAAGGCTCGAACAGTCATATTATTATTAACCTTCAGGAAAGTTAATGGTGATGGAATCTCTAAGCTACCAACCACTCCATTGAATATAATTATTTGTTTCAGTACAAATGTCTTGCGGAAGTACTACGAATGTGAACAATACATATTTCACAAACACAGGATTTCCATCTACATTTACGGGTGGAAGAAGATGCTCCATATTTGTTCGAAGATGTAATCCAGGAGTTTGTCAGGTAAGACTAACTTTGTATTCAGTTGTACATATACAAATAAAGGAATACCATGTGTTATAGAAGTAAAAATGCTAAGTTGGTGGAAGAAGCAAAGGAAATGTATGGATGTAAAAAAGTGATGGTCCGTCTTCTGTACCTTCCCCTTGAAGGACACGGCGTGATGGGTTGAAAAAAAAATGACACAGTTTTGTACCTACTCACAATAAACTGCAGACGATTCATAATAGTATACCTAGCGGTTCAGTTAGAAAAATTCAATTCCCGATGCCGGCAATATTCCGCTTTCAAAACACAAACTTTTTTTTAAATGAATCTGTGCTCATTCGAAGTGAACACAAATACTTTGCCTGTGAAATATTTCAAAAGTGTATTTGTGTTCACTTTGGGTTAGGTAGCTGAAAATTATTTAAAAAAATATCTAACATTAAAATCCTGCCAAGAGCGTCGGTAGACCACCGCTACGGTGGAGAGACGACGTCGTCAAACACGCTGGGCTCAACTGGGTCTAAAGAACCTAAGATAGAGCGGCGTGGAAGGAGATGGAGGAGGCCTTTGTCCAGGAGTGGACGGGAATAGGCTGAGAAGAAGAAGAACATTAGAATACTCTACTGAGTTTTACCACGTACATTTTCATATGGTGTAGGCTTCCAATTTTTTACATCTATTTTAGTACATTGCCGTCATTAGAGTTTGCCTGTATGAATATTGTACATTCAATTTGGTAGTAATTTGTTTTAAATTTTTTGGTGTCATACGTAATGCTTGTTGCCTCATTCATCTTGTATATTGTTATTTGCATTGCAAATTGCACTTTTTAACTCATGTAGGTTACTTTTTTATTAATAAAAATTGTTCCTATAATAGCTACTTTCATAATCTAAAATTTTTCTCTAATTTTATAGATTCATAAGCCGTTTTACATGCAGGAATACCTATATCTGAACAATAAAATTATCTACATATTTTTTTATAAAAATTGGTAATGGCCATGAGTATAAATGATATTTTAATATGATGAATATTTTGAGGTTTCTTTTTTGACTGTACAATACAAATCTCCCTTTGTGACTAAGGAGCATAATAATATATAGGGAGACAACAAGAGCTCTCCATTGCGCTCGATCCTGCATGCGCTGCTTCAATAACCTCCTCCTTCACAAATCTCTCTGTTCAAGTTCTGAGGAACGGAACACGGTGCGAGAGGGTCTTTGTTGTCTTCGGGACCCTGATGGGAGGAAACCCAGTGCTTTCCTCAATTAACTTTCATTCGGCACTCTTAACACATGTCCCAGCCAAGTCCATCTTCTCTCTATAATGGTAATGATGGGTGCACGTTCGTGATGCGGTAGTACCCAAAATTATCCTAAGGCATTTCGTTTCAAAAACAGAGAGACTGTGACAAATAGAATCGAAATAATCAGAAACTCGGTGGTATAGGAACCACCTTCTGAAAAGAGGCTAATATTCTGTCTCAGGGGGCTTTGAGAAATTTTCTACGGCATAAAGTTTCTTCAGCTATACCTACCGACAACTTTGTTAGTTAATTAATTTAGGAATAAGTCCAGCTAGATTTGAAAATCGTCTCGTTTTAATTGTAAACCTTCAATTTGACTTTCAAAAAGTCCATTTTGATTTGAAAAATGACCATTTTGATTTGATTTGAAAAATGTCCAATTTGAAGTAAAAAAACCTGTGTTAGTCTGCTACAATACCATGTTTTCATCTAGTCAAATAAACCACATTACTAGTCCTGTTTTTTTTTAGCTTCGCCTAGATTTGTTGGAATTTTCCCTGGCCCAACCTGATGGTGACGGCCAGTGCATTGATGACGGTCTGGTAATAACTGGTGGTACACCAGTGCCCAGAATTTGTGGAGAAAATTCAGGGCATCATTTATACATAAACTTTAATGGTGACGAATTATTGACAATATCAATTGACACTAGTCCTGCCAGAGCATTCAATAGAAGATGGAACATCAAACTAAGACAAATAGCTTGTAACTGCCCTACACTAGGTAAGAACTTTGCGCATTAAACCTTCTTTTTTCTTTGTGAATAAAATTCTCTTTTCGACTCGTAACATTAAGTTACATTCACAAATCACTCTTTGAGGGTTGAATGCATAATTAATTTAAAAAGTTATAGCTTTAAAAGAGTTACTACGCCAAAAATCCAGCAATTATTGAAGGAGGCTGTATTGAGTGATGCACTTTTAATGTAAGGCTAGTTACAATAGTTCCATGATGGGACGCAGCGACTCCAACCTCCTAGGAGGAAGTAGGCTTAGCAGATATTATAATAAAGGAATATTGCAGTTACTTTATAGGTAATTCTACTTCATTTTGCTGTTTACACCCAATATAAAAAAATGTTATTATTAAAAAGTTGACTACTGTATTCAGTGTTGCCACCATTGTAAAATTTTTGACCCAGACACAGCTTTACAAAAAGGTCGATCCGAAAATTTGGTATTCGGAAAGTTGAAAGTTCACTGAAAAAACTCATGACCCGAACATTTTGGTGAAACCCGGGCAGGTGCAAACATTGACTGTAATTTGTCTTGTTTAAAATGTTCCAATCACTTTTAGATCAATATTATCGACCTCAGTAACATATTGGTCTAGGCGCTAACATCTGATCATGAAGTCTTGAGCTCAATTACCTACTGATAGTAAGGTCTAAAATTCTACCCGGGGTTGGCCTGTCTCACATTGGACGGGGCGGTAGGCTAAAAAAATTGCCCCAGGAAATATGTACCACCAATACGGAGACTTTTGTACTATAGAATAGTGTTAATTTATTTAATTCCTATGTCTTGTATTTTCTAGCTCCATCTGGGTGTTTGATGTACTATACCTCTGGTTCAGGAACGGTCACTAGTTTCAACTTTGGTACGGCTGCTAACACCCAACTATCCGCTGCAGGCTTAATCGGCACAAGGGAAATGGTAAATCTCAACTATGGAGTATGCATTAGAGTGGAACAGGGAAATTGTGGCATAACTTGGACTCAGTCTGCAATTGACTTTTCATTTACAATGGTGGGTGATGTGGATACAGGCGGTGTTGCATCCCAAATATGCAATACCGACTATATAATTATTCCAAACAATGGTGCTGTTGACAGATTTTGCCTCCTTCCTACATTTACTACATTGTCAAGTAAGTGATATTAAATACCTTTTTGTGTTACATTGAATATACTTCATAGAGGAAAAGTTCTTTAATATTGTTATTTTTTTCATTATTTGAAGCCAATATTGAAGATTTTTGATGGATTTGGAAACTATTTGGGCTTATGCCACTCGTCAATCGCGGCTGGTTTAGATTTATTAATGTCTTTCAAAAACAAACTAGAATGAATAAATGTAAATTAATGTGGATCACAAAGCAAAAATAAAATAGAATAGAATTACGGTAGGTAACAAAAACAATAGATACATTGAAATTTAAAGGAGACAAGATTTTTGATATGTAAAGAATTAATCAAGATTGTTAAATTAAAATGATCAAACATCATATTAAGAATAATGTTACAAAGGTAAAAATTATTAATTAAGTATGTAATAACAACAAATACAAAGCAAAACCATCATAATAAAAGGGTCAATATTATGTTATCTACTTTTTACTTGTTAAATTTGTAAAAACATATTATGTAGCAGGAGATTAAAAAATTAATATAGATTAAAATAAAATCAACACAATAAAAAAAATGATAAAAGCTCAAAGTATAATTAAAAAAAACACTATAAATAGTAAAAATTCACCATTAGTTTTCAATGATCTATAATTATACATCTTCAGCATTGTCTGAGGTAGGCTTTGAGCCAAAGTTTGTACCATATTGTGTAAAAATATTCAATGTAAACTTCAAATATTGAAAAAAAGATAAGTAAGAAATTCTACTGCATTCATGTACATGAAGAAAAATAATTTCACCACTCACATCTAATATTATCATCTTTATTATGTTTTAGCTACCACAAAACCTTTTGTTCTCTATGTCGTAACAAATGCAAATGAAGGTACTTCTGATTCTGGCAACAGAGGATTTAGTCTGGATTTTTCTCAGCAAGCCTGCGCCCCATAAGTCATTTTGCATGAAATTCACCTGATTTTATGTTCTTGAATTTAATGAAATTCACTCGATACAAAGTACAGTGGACTCTCGATAAGTCGAATATTTTTTCTGGTCCCGATTCATGCCTAACTATTTTCACATCAATAAGTGAATAACGCTTTTTTGAGATGCGATTTTATAGGAAAATTATTATTATCCCTCAGTCGTTGGGACCACAGAACACATATACTCTCTAATGAGAGGTTGGGACAGATTTATCTATTGTGAACTGAACCTTTTTAGTAATGGGGCCATGCCCCTTGAAAAATAAAAAAAAATGTCTATGGCAGATAAGCTTCAGTCAAATTTATCATTTTCAATTTGTACATTTAGTAAATTGATAAATCCCTACATATTTTTGTTGTAGTAAAGACATGAGTTATATTAATACATTTCCTGATGATTCGAATTTTTTCCCTTAATGTGTCGAACAACTCAAACGTTTGGCAAGCAGAAATATAGATAAATTAAACATTTTTATACTGTCCCTGGGAGTTCGACTTATAGAGAATCCACTGTATTATGTAGAGAATTTAAACTGATACTATAAATGAAATATTATTAATATTCACATGACACTGTTGGTGGTAGTGATAATTGGATTTTTTTTATTCAAACGACTTTCATGAATTGTAAATTCGCATTCATTTTAAATGATTTGTTTGCATGAAATGGATTCGATGGACATTAATCTACAGATGTCATTTATTTGTGAAAATATAAGAATATTATTGGATGATGTGAAATAATGGTATTTATTATTATTTCTTGGTTATTTGATTAATCACATATTACGCTACTTTGTTATCTGAAATGGGAAAATCATTATTTAACATTTTTTTTTATAAAAAATGAATCTGTGCTCACTCAAAGTGAACACAAATACACTCTTTGACTCTTTCACAGTAAGCTACTTAAAGCTTGTGTCGTGAAAGAGGTCTGCACCTGGGATCGAACCACGACGTCCGCACCAAACAGTACGAATGCCGGCGTTGTAACCGCTAGTCTACCAACCACTTCATTATTATTTAACATTGATTTTGAATAATCTGTAGATTTGACGTTAATGAACAGTGCAGCAAAAATAAACAAAATTTATCATAGCTAATAATATCGCAAGTAATTAATTTGTCACAACGTTCCAAATATTTATGCATTTTTAGGGCCTACATCTTAACATAAAACGGATGTCCATTTTTATTTAAATTATAAATATTTTCAAATTTGTACCACAATGGAGTTAATACCACTTTATACTGCTGTTTTGAAAGCTGGCTTAGTGTGATCACTTTACATTAATTGAATAAAAGAGATTTGAATTTGACCACCATAGCGGCAAACTTTAGTTAAATGTGAAGAGGGTTATAATCTTGAAGTGGCTCAAACTTGAAAAATTGTATTATTTAAAAATCGAACATCCATTGATCATCATAATAGTTGGTCCTATATGTTAATTAAATTCGAATTATTTTTCTGTTTATGATAATGATTAGAAAATGCACTAAATAACTTCTTTTTTTTGGCTTATAATCGAAGAATATTTTTTATCGAAAGATAATTTCAGAATATAAAAATGGAAAGAAATTTTTTTAATCCTGTTTTGTGAAAGATTTATGTGTTCAATACTTATATTCTCTCTCGTGACCTCTGGTCAGGGGTTCAATCACCTTATTGAGATTTTAAGAAAAATATAAAATAAAGGATAAATATAAAATAAAATAAGAAATTCAGAAGAGTGCATAATATAATGATGAAAAGTATACATGTTCAAGGGTATAGAAATAAAACATTAATATCTAAGATTTTTATTGATAAATAAGTAGACACATTAGTACATAAAACACATCGCTAGCATTATCTTAAGCATAAAATGTAATATTATAATCAATATGTTTTACAGAGTGTATACCTATTAATTGTTAACTAGTTGTATATATTTGAAATATTTGTTTAAATCTCATTTGTTATTAAAGTAGGAAAATGCATAAAAAAATTATTAAAAACTTTTAAAAGTTCTGTGAAAAATTTAATTGCCATCTTAAATCTATCAAAATGTGATGTAAGTCAGCATTTTGTCAATCAATAAAAAAAATTGTTAGATTTAAAATTTGTAAATTACTAAGTTTAACCAATATTAGATTTTTTTTTTTCATTAGTAAAATTATTACATGAAGAAATGTTTAACTTTTATACAGATAAAAATCATTTGCAGGCCAAAATTATTAATAGTATCGCACGCATAAAAAAAATACATAAAATACAAAGTGCTTGCAGCATATAATAAATTCACAATTGCTTGCAGGTAAATGCAAAATATCGCTGTTAATAAAATAAAAGCTTATTTAACAAAATAAGAAATATTTGAACAGTAATAAACATCTGTTTTTAATGGTAGATAATAAAAAGACATTTTAGGCAATAATTTGTTTTAATTCATAAATAACAGAAAATACATGAGTATGAACGAATAACAAAAACAATGATGATTTAAAAAAAATGTTTAACGGTATGGTTGCACTCATTCAGCGTTTAACTTGGATTTTGGGCTTTCTTCAAAGTATCAAAATTGTGCGAGATGCTATTTTAACAACTGTCTAATTTAAAAGAATAACTTATGATTATAGAAATACAAAAAATTTATATCTATATAAATTGCAATAAATAGAAAAAATGTTATAAGTACATTGATAATAATTAGTTTTTTTTTATTGTTTCTTAAAATCAAAATGTGTATATAATGTTGTGCTTAAATTATAAATATTTTCACTATCAACCAATAATGATTCTGACTAGATAGATGTTTAACAATATTATTGCAATAAACAAAATACAATGACATGAGTATTAGATTATTCTAATTTTACCATACAACTACTGCTCAAAGAAAAGTTTTATTTTAATGAAAAAATGCATAGTGAAATTACGTTGAATACATTGGATTCTGTGATTTCTCATAGTAATTTGGAAGACACGTAAGTACATATAACAATGAAGACTTAAACATTCTTTCAGTATGGAATTTCTCCGGAAATCAATCACAATTCTAAAATATTACATTATAGAGACTAGCACAGTACTGGAAATAATTGCAGTCGAAACAATCAAATTAAAGACTTTTAATATTAAACAAAATCTGATTTCATAAGACAACTTTTAATCTATAAAAAACTATAAGTACCTATTCATCATCATATTATACCTAACACAAGTACATTTGTGAGTTTCATATTATAATCAACTTATTACTAATAATATTGCACTAAATTTTGTTGTAAATAGATACTTAAGAAGATATTTCATGGGCTGTATTGATACATAGTAGAAATTAATTTAAACTTACATTAATTATTAAGCATAAATAACCGCAGTTATTCACTTTGGAGCATAAATAAGGTAAGAATCATATTAGTTAGTAAAATGAACAAGAAAGTACATGTCTATGATTATTAGAAATGATTTAAATAAATTGAAACAATAGTTGCTCTAATTTAAAATAAACTATACAATATTTTATGTTGTTGACAAAAAACATTTTCATATCATAATATAATTTTATCTACATAGTATAAAAAGGTTAACTTCGAAACGTTTCATTTCAACAATATTTCATTAAAAATGATTCGACATAGGACGTTTTTTTTGGAACATACCTAGATAGAATTCAAATATCTATGACACACAACTGATTTTTTATCTTAAATCGGAAAATCTTTATATCAGATTTATTCCAAGTGGCACAAGACCATAAGAGGAGAGATTTGAAATGACTTTAAGCCTATTGTTATGACAAATACATTGGTCAGAAATACAATGAAAGTTAAAAAGTGTCAGTTTTAAAATTTCAACTGGCTGTTACATGCGCGCTGCCGCACCAGACCACTAGCTAATTAATATTATGCAGGAACATAGTAGAGCTCTAAAGGGAGTTAGTTATGTATAGGTAAATGTTACGACTAAGCAGTTTCAGAAGATTCTTAAGTATTAAAGATACAAATAAAAGATATTTACTGTAAAACAAAAAAGGGTCCATTACTTTGCATTTGAGTAATTGAAAAAATTATGTGAATGATTCTGATACTACAATAACTGCTCTTATTGATGCTGTTGTAAATATAAAAAAATGGAAACTGTAAAGAAAAATACTAGTAATACAGGTATCCCTCGATTTAAGTGATGCATATACAAAGGAATTCTCCCATACCATTGAGTACGATGAAAGTTATATAAAAATTAAATGATATGATTTTTGCAAGTATAAGTATGCACAGTTTCAATTTATGTATCATATAAATCGAGGAAAAGGCACCCAATACGTAAAGAATGTAGTAAAAAATTTAATACAAAAACCACTTTGCCAATGAATATATTCACACGTGATTAATGAGATTGTGAAAGGTGTAAAATTGTTTACTTATAAATAAAGGTAGCTACATAATTTTAAGGATTTAGTTCCAAATACGCAAGAATGAATCCCATGAACCTGTTGCAACTGCCATACCATCGTCAGTTACTCCCAAACAAGAGACTCTGTTATCGTGTCCAGCCAGAATGCCAGCTCGTTCAGCTTTCATAGAATCCCAGATGTTGCAGTTGAAATCATCATAACCAGCGAGTAATAAGCGACCGCTTTTGCTAAATGCTACACTTGTTATTCCACATATAATATTGTCATGTGAATAAAGTGCCAGTTCTTGATCAGATCGAATATCAAACAAACGACATGTGGCATCATCAGAGCCTGTAGCAAAGCTGTATCCGTTGGGGAAAAATGTGATGGCATTTATATCAGACTCATGTCCAGGGAAGGTTTGTTTGCAAGAGCCTTCTCTGATATCCCAAAGTTTGGCAGAGGCATCACATGCAGCAGACACAAATGTGTGCATATCTGGTGATAAAGATAAGGACATAACATCACCTGTATGACCAGTGAATGACGTGCACTGTTGTCCGGTCTCGATGTCCCAGAGGGCACAGGACATATCTCCAGAGCTTGTTACAATCTGACTGTCATCTAGGAAACGGCAGCAAGACAGATACCCTGTGTGGCCAGGTAATTCTCTAGAGACACGTACATTTCCTTCTCTAGTTTTCAAACTATATATTGAGCATATATTATCCAACCCACCACAGGCTACATATGCACCAGAGGGAGCATAAGCACAAGTCATCACCCAAGAGGACCTTAGAGGAATGGCGTGGACCTTATTAGTAGTATGAGAATCCCATACAATGAGCTTACCATCTTGAGATGCTGACACTAGATTTCTAGAATCGCTGCCCCAATGCATAGCATAGATTTTAGCGAGATGACCACGCAGAGTTCGTCGAGTTCTCATCTGTATACGACCAATTGGTTCCAAGCTGCTTGTAGCTTGTACTAAGTTGGTATCACAAGCCGCTTTTCTTGCATCTCTGATAGCATTTTTCAATGTTTCGGCTTCTTGACGTAAGCTGTCAAACTCGTTCATCTTAGAAGTTTTAGTATTCTAAATTGCAAATCCGTAATAGTATTTATTTAACTTGTTACTAATGATCTTTATAGTAATACTCAATTAATTACTATGAACACCTATTTTACACATATCACGGCAGTGCAATCGATATTTTAGAATTTAGTTACAAATGAAACCCACTCCGTACTTAAAGATGAATAAAATAGTTCACATAATAATATAATTATTATTGAAATCGTTAATATAACACAAAACCCGCAAAAAGTACTTTGAACGCTCCGACTACTAAGCTATCGATTTTTCAGCAGGCACCCTTCTCACGTTCACACAACCATGCCTACTTTCATACGATGAAGAGATCAAGGAAAATATATGACAATATTCTTGAACAAAATGTAAGTCCAGAAGATGAGAAAATTAATTAACTACAATATGTACTAGTATGTAGTAAAATAAAATGAGACGATATTTATATATAAAAAAACTATTTATTTATAGTTTTAACAATACTCTGTACCTACTTATGAAAATAACATTGAATCTTAGAATTTTAGCTGAAAAATAAAAGTAGATGCGATGACACTGACAAAAATATGTTTATTATATTAATTACAGGTGACTTATTTCTAGTAACGCTGATGGTGATGATCATTGATCATCCAGAAGACACGATTTCTGTTTTGGATAGCCTTATGGCTTCCTCAACGTCAACAAACTATATCCATCCAATAGTATTTTTATTATGATGCATAGTCAGTACAAGTTTCATCTACCAACATCTCTATTATTATTAATAGCTAAAGAAGTTAACACTTTCTACTATGGAAAAATGATTTGAACGGAATATTGGTCAACAATTCTGCTGCTTATCACGGTTCAAGATATTCGAAACATTTGTGATACATCCATTGAATTCCCATATTATTCGAACCATTAATAATGATTAATAACAAATTTCAATGAATGGTAATAATGTATAAAAATGCCCACTCTACGGTGATGCTTCTTGTATAGTTCATGGATACATAGTTCTGTTTTATATGCTAGGGATTGGCAAGGGATACGTTTTTTGTTTTGGTTTGTCATGGTACGGAGATGCGCGGTAGGGAGTATGCGTTGGTTGAATTTGAATGTCCTTCTTTGAGCATTCAGGGATAGGTACAATCCCCATTGGATAAGTAATAAGCACTGGTAATAAGTAAAGTAGTTTTATTGAATTTAAGTATTATGTTACAAAAATTCTAGTTCAGTTAATTCATTTGTTATTAATTCAGCGTTAATAAACTAAATACCTAATCATATTTAAACTCATGACATGTAAAAAAATACATAGTGACCTCCTAGTGATTCTATCAGATTGCCTTTGAAAATTAAGATCGTTTGTTATTTACATTCGTGTTAATCCAGTTTATAAAAAAATAATTTAATCTCGCTGATTCACAAAATTTATCCATTGATTACCTACTTTGTATAATTTGTCGATGGTGAAAACTATATTGTCTTTGAAAATATTCTGACATTTTATTCTTCTTGACAGGTGTAACTGCGGGACATTCGTGTTTTTCACTATCTTTCGTGTCACATACTATTGCGACATTTTAGATAAAATTATAGTTTTGGTTTGATTTATTTTATTAATCTGATGCTAAAATGTCGATGGATGAGAATACTCAATTGTTAGAGGAAGATTTCTACACTTTTCTAAATATTTCGAGATCGGTAAGTATTTACTCTTGACATAACCTATACACTGTAGATAATATAAAATGATTTTGCTGAGATCAGCCCGACTTTATCGCAAAATGTAACAACAGCAATATATGGAAATTTTCCTCTAGTTTTATCTTCTTTGAATCTCTTCTGAACATGCTATGTTTCATTCACATTAATATTTTTAAAGTTGATTCTCAAGAGAGAATATCAAAACGATTTGCAATCTCTTGTGTGTGCATCTTCAGTAGCAAAAATATGATTTTTCTATCATTGTATGTGTTTCCATTACTATTTCAAAAAACAGAGTTCTTTCATAATTTCTTTCATAAAAACATAAGTCCCCTGTATAAACATGTTTTTGTATGGATAAATATGTTGTTAACTAACCTTTCACAGTATGCTAATAATTATTCAATTATTTTCATAATAGGCAACCACGGATGAAATAAACAATGCATACAGGAGATTGTCCTTAATCTATCATCCAGATAAACATACCGATACGGAGAAGAAAAAATGGGCTGAAACAATTTTCAATAAAACTAAACGGGCATATGAAGTTTTGTCAGACCCCCACAAGAGAGCTATCTATGATTCGCTAGGTAATTGACTTGTTTATTATTTTAAACCCTTCCTTACAGTTTATCCTCATATAAAGAGCATAATTCATTACAGAGTCTTGCTCGTGTTTTTCTCATTCAAATCAACGTGAAATATGACAATGCATTCCATGCAGAAAGAAATACTATTTTTTTAGAACTTAACACTTATTAAAATAAAAAAGAACTTATAAATTATTAAGGATGGGAACTACTTGGAATACAATTTAGATTTGATACAAAGAGAAATGAATTTATATAAAAATAATTGGTGTTCACTTGATACGTCTCCAGATTCATTTAATAAAAATTAATCCTTTTTAACTAGAAAACTGTTTAAAGACATTTTGTTTTTGCCGATACTTCAAAATTTGGTAACAGTATAATCATTGAATAAAATTGACATATTCTTATTACAGTGAAGCTTTTAAATAATTATGCATTAAGTATGACTGTCTTCTGATGGTTTTTTGAGGACATTTTTTTAATGGTAATAAGGCACACTTTACACTTAGTAAAATTATGAGTGATATCCATGTTCCACTGTACTTGATATTTTAATCAGATTTGATTAATAATTATTATAAGCTTCGTTTTGAGTGAGTTTTATCATCCTCTGAAATGAAACAAAAGAAAAATATGAATTTGTTTTCCAGAAGTGTCAAAACAATATTTTGTATTTTTGGAATATCATCCAATTTATCTAATGCCATTTAGATTTATATCACGAAAATATATAATTGCAGTATAATAGGTCTATGTGTGCTCAGAATGCCAATGTGTTTATATTTGAAAACTTAAACCATGACAATTGCAAATGGAAAGAATTAATTTAGCCTAGTCATTATATTATAAGTACAACACATTTTACAAATAGAAATAAAAGATATATTGGATACTAGCTGTCCTGACAGACTTTGCCCTGTCTTTACTATGAATATTGAATTCTAATTGGTATACTTAATGATAAATTAATTATTTTAAAGATATATTTTAAAAGTTAGGTGGGCGCAACACTATCCCCCTCTCCGCCCTTCTTATAGAAATCATGTTTGAGTTTATAAAAATATAAACTAGATAAAGGATAGATGAATTATGTTTAGGGCAAATAGTTCATTGCAGTACATTTGAGCATCGGAAGTATGCCTGAGATCGATCGAAGGGTTTTTCAATAAAAACTTTCGTATTTTGACAGTTAAAAGCGGCTATATTATTGAAGTGAAATATATCAAGTTGGCTGTCATTTATTCTATTGCCAAATCAAAATAGTGGATAAAAAGTTCAACAATACGTGCAAATATTAGCTTATTTATGGTCATTACTGGATGAATGGGTGCAAAAGACTCCAGTATTTAATAGATGAAGTAGTTTGCAATGATAATCATCTTCAGATATCATGGAATGGAATCGCAAATTTTTTAAATCATGTTTCTGTTAAAAAGTGTGCCAGGTTGCGCAGAGCTCGGCGGGCAACAGGTTGAGTCCCATTGCTCTAGCTGTTTGAGCAATATGAGATGCTATTGGTTGTTTGATTTCCTTGGTCTTATCTCCTTCACCAAGCTTGCACAGTAGAGACCATGCATCTCTGTCAGAAAATCCAAGTTAACATTCATTTCTATCTTTGTCCCATGTCAAGACTGGCAACTAAGTCCTCTACAACCTCACTTTCAAAAAAAGAAACTCATAAACAATGATGTTTTATATACTGAAAGTAGCATTCTGTGGGGCTAGTGCGTGTTTTATCGAAAGCTAATTGCACGTAAATAAGCGGTTATTAGCATGCAATTAGTGTTCTTAAATCAAACGATCGAATTATTCGATCATTTTAGTATGAAAATTTTTTTAAACTCTCAATGATCGTTTCGATATTCGATCAACGAAAACTTATACTAGGGCTACTGTTTAAATAACAAAATGTTTTGTTATGATGGTTTTTCCAATGCTCATGCAAAGAGCGTCATTACAAAATATTATGTACAATTGTAGATAGGTACAACACTAATTTATTTTTAATTTGATTTTATAGGAATAAAAGGCTTAGAAACTGAAGGTTGGGAAATATTGCAGAGGACAAAAACTCCCATGGAAATAAGAGAGGAATATGAGAGGTACTTTTCGTTTAAATATTTACGTGTAGGTTCAAGGTCCAAGCCTATACTGTGAAATATAAATGATTTATGTTTTGCGTGTTTTCAGGCTCGCACGAGATAGAGAAGAAAGGCGCTTACAAAGAAGTGTAAATCCAAAAGGACAAACAGTGGTTTCCATTAATGCAACAGATTTGTTTAGTCAATATACGGATTATCAGTAAGTTTATGCTACTTAAAAAAGAGGCTATGATAAGACTTGAATAAAAAACCTGTAATTGGAATGAGGTGGTTGGTAGTCCAGTGGTATCAATCGGCGACTTTCGTACCTACAGCGTATTGGAGGTCGTAGGTTCAAATCCTGGCAGTGCCGCCAATTTCCACTTTCACGGTACAAGCCTTTGCTTAGTGTGAAAGATGTCAATAGTGTATTTGTGTTCACTTCGAGTGAGCACAGATTCATTTAAAAAAAAAGCAATATCTTCTCCCAAAAGTACATTTTGAGTTATTTAGCATTATATAAAAAAGCTATTTTACACTTGCAAAATTATTACATGTAAGATTATAGTATTATAATTGAGCACTAAATTTCCCTCATATTTACTCCCTCTGTGACTTCAGTTAGGGGCATAGCACGCACTCAATCTTACATGGCTTTGAATGACCTTGTCTAAACCCCTCGGAACATGGTATGAGACAGTCCTTGGGGCCCTGATAGGAGGATGAACAGCGCTCTCCTTTATATAGAAGAATGGGCAACGCATACTTATCAAACAGTTTACATTTTGTCTTGACAATAAACGCGGATGCTTTCCATACTTAAGTCATGTTGTTAAAGGCACCTCTTGCCTTACCGTTACATGTCTGAATCTCAGCCCCGAGGTTACCAGTGGTGGTAATGGTTGCTACCAGATACTTTAATTTGTCCACCTCAGACATCTGGAGACCATCTATGGTTATCAGTAACTATTTGTCGGGGCAGTTGTTATTCACCATAAGTTCTGTCTTATGTACCGGGTTCCTAGGGAGCGGTTCATCGTCTGACAAGACGCCAGTCTTTCAATATATATGTCAATGTTTTTTATTAATACGGTAACAATATTAACAATGTTCTAAACTGACATACTCACCGCTGTTTATAGTAGCGCCGTATACATAGGAAAACAGACCATTATTGGTGTTGACTATGAAGGTCAAGGGGTGCTATTTCGTTGTAGAGTATTGAAACACAGCCCTGTAATTCCTCCACTGTTATACTGAACAAAGCTAACTAGCATTATATGATATAAATATATTGGAACCACTAAAATATTTGCAAGCTATGATGATAGTTTAAACAATTGTAATGTTATTATTTGCAGAGAAGGAGGATTTGCGATTCCAAATATAGAAGTATCAAGCATTTCTGCTATGCAATCAGTTGAGGCCCCGCTTACACCTCGGGATACTGTTACTCTCTCTTGTAACTTGGCCACCCAAAATGGAAACGGTAATACTATTTTCAAATAGCATGATTCCCATTATGCATTGCTGGGTTACTTAAAATTATGTATGTAAATGTATTTTTTAGTGAATTGAATTAATTACAGTAAATTATGCCAGGGTATGTAAAATTAATCTTCTTCTTTGCCTTTGTCCCGTTATTTGGG
Source organism: Mystacides longicornis (assembly GCA_963576905.1). NCBI lineage: Eukaryota > Metazoa > Arthropoda > Insecta > Trichoptera > Leptoceridae > Mystacides > Mystacides longicornis. Next base: position 12,929,825 of record OY756429.1, read on the forward strand.
GTCCGCTCTCCTAGTCTTTAAATGAACACTTTTCTATACAAAGGTGTCAAGTATAGCCGGCGGACTTATTGCCTGAGGAAATTTTTCCAGTCAACCGGTCCCGTCCAACCTGAGACAGGCCAGCCCCGGGTAGAAATTTCAAGTGAAAAAACACCTAGAAAAACCCGGGACCCCGGATCTGAAGTCCACGCCTATACCACTAGGCTACTGATTCTTTCTAGTGTATGAGAAATTAATGTCGATTTAAAAATGAAATTTTTCGTTCTCTGTGACCTTTTCAATCTTTCAGTTAAGATTTGAATGGGTTCTTCGTAAAATGAAATGTTCAGTAACTTCCTTTTTCACATCATCATAATCGTGTTATTTCTACAAGAAGGAGTGATAAATCACATTGAAAGGCCTATCAAATTGCATTATTTGTTATAGCTCTTCGCGTCACCTAAGTTTTCTTTACTTAGCTCATGAGGTACTTTGATTCTAAAATTTGCCAATTTTGGTACCCAGTGTGACGTCATCAACTCTTTTTTAAATGAATCTGTGCTCATTCAAAGTGAACACAGATACACTCTTTGACTCTCTCACAGTAAGCTGCGTAGGCCACTCAATCTCTCTTCATCGTTCAAATGTTCTGAAACACTCTCGAATGTTGCGCAGCCAAGAGATCCGTTTTTGCCAACCTCCTATAAAAACAAGGTTTTTTAGAATGATAAAATCTGTAGGATACTATATTCATCATGTGCGGCTATATACTATCCTTTTTTTATAGCCACCAAGCCAGATTACACTGTCTCAAAATATATATGCTGCTAAATTTGAAAATGTTAATGTTTGTTTGCCTAATTTATTTTTAGGTTCTGGTTCAATGAATGTGGCAGCACGCAGACTGATATCTGATAAGGGGTGGGGTGAACTTGAAGTTGGCGTTGGTAATGGATTTAAATCCAGCATTAAAGCTTTTAGAACTTTAAGCAAAACAATATTCTACAGTGGTGCCGGGTCCATTCATGCCACGCCAAGGGGCTTAAATCTCAGTTACATGTCAAGTAAGATCAATCATTTTTCATAATCACAAATTTGTATGGTTACTTATAAAGCTGTTAGATAAAGCAGTTAGCATTAAGTCTCATATCAAAATTTTTCGCTGAATTGAATAATTTTTTCTACTATTCATGAAAGTTTTTTAAACCAAAATATTCAAACACAGTGTACACATGTGCACTTCAAAAACTTAATATATTTTAACCTGAAAGGTCGATAATTATTATGAACTAATGTGTTAATCCAAATGGTATCATCTGTTTTTAGATTTGGCTTTTCAATTAGACAATTCATCTGTGGGCTATTTAACTTATAATGGAGGAACAAATTCATCAATGACTACCACAATCGTCAAAGATACTGAAAAGTATCATGGCAGCCTTAGTATACAGTTTGGTGTTCCACACTCTTTTGCGACATTGAGCTATACTCGAAAGATGCTGAGAGGAGAATTAAAACTAAGAATGAGCTTCAAGTAAGTTTCATATTCAAATCTATCTTCTGTGAAAAGAATAGATACATTTTTCATGTATTAATTTATGTTTTATTTAATCTTTGCAGATTTCTTTCAATTTACATCCTGGTGTAGAATAAATTTATAATATGCGACTTAGTTATAATGTTTTCAAAATTGTTTTTTTTTTAAATTGCGAATTCCATAATTTTTGTTGTGTATTATGTTAATTTTCATTGATTAGCCAGTATTAAAATACGATTATGAATGCTGAATTATGTGCATTGCCAATAATTATAGGTTATTTATTCCCAACCGTAGAAAGTCATATGCTTAGATAAAATCTTGTTTTGAAAGATTAATACTATAAATAAATCGATATTAAAGCTGCCTTTTTTATAAAATCTGTGCTCATTCAAAGTGAACACAAATACACTCTTTGACTCTTTCACAGTAAGCTACTTAAAGCTTGTGTCATGAAAGAGGAAGATGGTAGGCACCTGGGATCCAAACCAGTATAAAACAGTATGAAAGCCGGTGTTGTAATCACTAGGTTACTAACCACTTCGAATATTGGAGTACACAATTTTCAAAAATATCAAAATAATATAAAAACAGTTTATCAATAACGTGAGGAAAATTAACCAGCTTCTCCACTAAATAATAAACTAAGAAATAAATATGAAAAGTGTATTTTCTGTATAAAGGTGTCAGTATAGACACTCTTTTAAAAATTCTAGGTCTCATTAATTTAGAGTGTCTAAAATAGCTAGGTTTCATTGTTTATGTTGGCTGCATATTACTTAAATTGAACTTGTTATAATGTGATTATTTTAAAAGCGATTTACCTACTATGTTGTTTTCAATATGTCAAAATTGCCTTTTCTTTTATTGCAGACTTGGAACATTTGGTTATTTAGTTGAATACGGAGCTGAGAAAAAAATTACCAAACATAGCAACTTGTCTGCAATGGTTTCCTTAGGAGTTCCTACTGGTGTCACTCTCAGAATTAAGTAAGTCTTTTTCTTTTTAAGGAAGTATTTGACACATTGCATGGAAAAACGTTGAATATGCAAGCTATTAGTATGTAGAATTTAATGTTTTTCCATGCGGTGCGTCAATTAATAAACCAAGTTTTAGGATATTATGCACACCTATCATTTGAATTAAAATCCTCAATTATTAACCCATTCTGACACTATTTAAGATTTCAACTAAAACTGAAACATAAAATAAAAATGGTAAACATACCATCGAATCGCAATCTTTTTTTGTTTATTGACTAAATTGTTCTTCATCTTCAAGTATTTTTTGAAGAATGTGGGACTTTTTAAAGCACTCCAAGCAATTTGCACACTTACATCAGGAACTCTCTTATTTTCTTCAAGGACACATTTTAGATCATATTGTCTGGATATTATTGTAACAGATTTGGTGGAATATGACATGTTTAAAATTTAGACATATTCTTCTATATAACTTCTTTCTTCCTACCCAAATCATTTTTATACACTTTTTAAGTCAAAGGAAATAAAATATTTCATAGGAAATGATTGTGCCCAACTGCTAAAGATCAAAGTGATAGAAAATGTTGTTTTACTGATGTACAAATTTATATTGATTCATCAACTCAAGATAATTTCATATTTTTATAGGTTGACAAGAGGATCGCACATTTTCTTATTCCCGATACAAATTTGTGAAGATGTATTAATGGCACCAATTTTTTACGCTACCGTTTTTCCAACTGTTTCTTGGCTGATCATCAAAGCAGTCATCATTGATCCAATAAACAAAGAAAAGGAATTGAGGGAGAGAGATTTGAACAAGGAAAATAATAAAGCAAAGTATGTTTTTTTTTTATCAAACTAAAGTGATTTATTACTATTTATATACTCCACTGAGACAGCTTTATTCATATTTTTCTTCACAATTTTAGAATGCAAGAAATGTATAGAGAAGCAAGGCGAACTGTTGAATTGATGCAGGAAATTTACAAGAGAATTGTGTCTGAGGAAACCAAATCAAGAGGCTTGATTATAATAAAAGCCATATATGGTAAATTAGCTGACGGGACATCACAGCACGATCTGTCTAGAGAAGACACCAGAAACACATCCCCGAGAGAACAAATTGATTTTATGGATGTTACGATTCCTTTACAATGTCTAGTCAAATCTTCCAAGCTGAATTTGCATGAATCTTCAAAGGTGAGTTAGTTACATTATCTGTATATTATATAATTGGGAAGTTCTTACACGCAAAATTTTTTTTCCTTTTTCAAAATTATGTAAATAATTACTATGTAAGAAATTTTTTTTCATATCTCCATCGATACATTTTTGTCTTTTATTCGCACACTTCATTTGATCAAGTGTCCAAATAACACATCGTATATTAGTGTAGATTGAATAAATTATTAATTACAACTTTTTTGTATTTTGACATAATTTGTTATCCGTATCATTTTTTATTATCTTTATACTTATTTTTTTATGCTGTTATAATTTTGATTTGTTGGTGGCATGAATCATCCAAATGGATGCAATGCCAAAAAATAAATAAAAACATCTTCTATGCATTATGTTTTATGCATCAACCAACGGGTTATTCAGGACAAGGGGACACAGGGTTGCAATTGTTTTATTTTATTCCTCAACAGGGTCCCACTCCTGATTTTCCTAATATTAATTGGCAGTTTATTATATTCTTTTATACCAACAAACTGGAAGTGGTGCTGAGCCGCAGCTGAGTTGCACTTCGGAATTCGGAGTGTTTCCGTATGTCTGGAGCCGGTTAAATTTTTGATATTGGTTTTTTTTTTGTAATGTTGAAGTGATTGAATGACTTTTGTTTTTATATTCCAGTCCCAGCTACCAGGATTTTATGATGTATGTTTGGGTGATACTAAACATTTGACTATCCATTATTCATACAGAGAACAAGAATATTTATGCACAATAGAAGATCTTGAAAGTTTATCACTACCAAAGCAAAGTAAGTTCCACATAATTGTATCAAAAACCTGCCACTGAAGAAATTAAATGCCATGTTGGCACTTAATTTCTTCAGATCTACATAACAAATTGGTTATGTACTTATTTTATCAAATCATTGCATAAGGATAAATTGAATTTTAATCCTTACCGAAGCCTGCAATTATATTGTAGTAATGTTAGATAATATTATTCCATTTTCTCAAATATATTGATTTGTTTTTACTTCTAAAATGATAGGATTTTCATAGCAAAATTGTAGTATAAAAGATATCATAAGGAAGACGGGGTTTAAATAGTATATTAATAAATGAATTTCTTGTATTCACACAGTTAAAGAGTAGATAATTTGTTTCACAATATAACAATTAGTTTTGTGAAGTAATAGATTTTCATTTTATTCTTTCAGAACATAAATTGGCAAGCACATAATGTGGAGAAAACCGAGCTATCAAAATATAGACTTATGCATCAACCCAATGATTATACATAAGAGTTAATTTTCTTAATCCAATGCTAAGTTTTGTCTTTCTTTCAAAAGTTTTGTTTAGTTAGATCTACATAAAATTCTTGCGAAATTGATTGATCGCAACAATATGAAAATTTGATTATTATAAAGCCAAATGCATAAATATGATTTCATTTCAAGCTTTGTTCAAATAAAGAACATTATCATGAATTTTGGTGCAATATGCATAATATCAATACTGAAATATTTTCTAAATGTAAATAATAATTTAATTATAATGTTCAATGTGATATTTAGTAAACTTTTTTCGGCTATATTCTAAAATCGATTTGCAATCTTGTTGTATTGGAAAGTTAATAATTTATGAAAAGTTATGTAATTTTATACTAGATTCTTAATTTGTTGTAGGTAATTAGCATAGTAGTTTTTTTTTTTTTTTGATAATTTTTTCATTTGTATAAAATATTTCGTTGTAATCTTGTTAGACAGATATCCTCATCAAATATTGTTTGTATCAATTGAAAAATGGAACATAAATCGAGTAAAAAAATCATGATGATTGTTCAATTAAATACAATTTATTTATGATAATAGTTAATTCTTAGGCATCCAATTAGGATGAATAATCATCTTGGCTTTCTTAAAGTCTAATTTTTTTAACCATATACTTTGGTTCTTTTTGGGTGTGGAGAAAATCATGAAATGTGAACTTAATGGTAATGATAAAGCTAATGTAAATATTATTGATTAAAAGTGCATGAAAAATTGGCACAAATATTTCTATTTGTACACTTTGTTTGAATGATTTTTTTACAATGATTATTTTTTGGTTTAAAATGATGCATTTTATTTAACTAATTATTATTTTTATATGTGGCCTTTATCAGCTAATTTTATAGTGATTGCATATTTGTCAAGGGATATGAGTGCCGTAGATTAACATTATCAATATGTAATGTTTTCCTACTAATATTTATTTTAGTATGTAATGTTTTGTTATTACCTATGTTCTATCGGAATTTTTATAGATATATTTTTTAGATCATTATAATGTGATTAAGTAGTTGATTTGAAAAAAAAAAAACAATGTCACCTTTAAGAAAATGGACAAGTAGTATGAGATTTGATTTATGAATGATTTTATTTATGTATTCAGCATTCATGCAAGCAATTTAATTTTTTATTCAGCATTCATGTAAGCAATTTAATTTTTTCACATAAAGAAAGGTTTAATTTTTAAACCAAATTATGAAACTTAGTCTGCAGATAAAAAAATATTATAATACTTAAATGGTTAAAAATACCTTTGTTTTTTTTTTCTTTTTTGTTGAAATAGTATTGTTTTGGATTTGTTGGCTGTTTGAATTTAATATTTTATATCAATAAAAAAAAACATGTTAAAATTTGTTTTATTTTTTGGTAACCCATATTTTGGACTCTTACAATTTGGGATAATGTTAGATATTCTAGAGCAGTACCTACAAATATAATTAGAGACAGCATTGTAAGATAGTATTGATTCTACCATTATCTCCCCCTACATTCGCCCATTAGAGCATCATCCCTTGATAATATTTCCTCCTCTTCGTAATGGTGGAAAGTAGAAAATCTCTTTAAACATATTATATAAAATTGGTTATTTATTTATTGATGCAAAAATTAGTGGTGGAAGGATTCACATTATAATTAAAAACTGGATTGAACAATAATACAGTTCTTCAACAAAAACAAACTTTTGAAAATATGGAAACAAAAATAAAGTCAATTTTGTCTATAGATTTGAAAAGCCTTATATAAGTACCTTATACATCAAAATTCATACCAGAAAAATATCGGAAACCTGGTATCAAGAATCAAACAGTGGCCTCGTCTTGTAGGGGACAGCATCTCTGAAAACGAATATGGGTTGGTTCGGGTGAGAACGGACATCTCAGATACACTGAAACAATTTTTAGGCAGACAAATATGTGCCATAAAAATGAGTATAGAGGTAATTTAAAAAAAAAAATCTTATAATATACACTTTGGATTATTGAAAACTGAAAATGTTCATGGTTTTATCTATTTTTCCATTTTCTGTCAGCTGTACAGATGTACCTATGTGTGTAAATTGTTTTATCTCTTTAGATGTTTAAACATAGATTGAAGTTGTTGGTAGGCTGGTGGATAAGACTCTGACTTTCATATTGGAGTTCATTGTTTCGATCCCAGGTGCCGAGCATCTTCCTCTTTCACGACACAAGCTGTAAGTAGCTTACCGTGAAAGAGTCAAAGAGTGTATTTGTGTTCACTATGAGTGAGCACAGATTCATTTTTATATAAAAAATGGACCACCTCAGGTCAATGTCTTAGCAGCAAACACTATACCTGGTGAGTGAAATGAGTTTTTTCTTATGCATTCTTCTAAAGCAGATTTTAATTTGCTATTGTAATTATTATCTTATTTCATTATGTTAAAATTAGTTGATAATGTCAAAGGCTGTTGAAGTGGACTCAAATTAGTATTCGGCATTTTGGAACTATTTTTACATTAGTAAAGCTGGACAGCTTTATTTTTTGGAAGATTTGTGTATTTAATTAGTGAAAGTTCATTATTAGGAATTAAATAAAACACAGTTGCACTTTTACAAAATTTGTATTGAATCTCGAGCGCTTTCGTCTAACTCACGCAGACATTGTCAAGAGACTGAATTGGATTTAGACAAAAGCGCTCGATATTCAACACAAATTTTGTGAAAGTGCAACTGTGTTTTATTTCATTCATAACTGGACAGCTTTGTTATTTTGATAGAGTAAGCAACTCGAATTGGGAATTTCCACTATTTAGACAATTTGGAAGAACGTCTTCCCCAACTCTTGTCATGTCTGATGTTATAATGCCAACAACCCATCACATAGGTACATTGTTTTCAATGTTTGTGATAGACAGAGTCGTGTTATAATAGTGATAGACATCTTTGTTCAATAGTGGATCAGATTAAAAAGAAAGAAGATCAGGTCAAGACCAAAAGACTATATTATTAAAGAAATCTCTCTTTACTTTACTCTTTACTTCGTATGTTTATAAGATTCTATGAGGCTCTATAGTATATCTATAAGTATGCTGTGAAATAATAATTATTTGGATCCATCATGGTTAGGAAAATATAAAAAATAGCGTATTTTTTATTAAATTTATTAATTATCGTCAAAAGACTTAAAAGAAATAATGAAAAAGTAAATAATGATAAAAATAAACAACTTTGTACTTTATTTGATTTGTACTTTAAAGACCAGATCGTTTTTTTTTGTACTATGTTTTTTGGCCATATGAATTCTTGACTTCAATCGTCGTTTATTTGGATGAACGTTGCCGTCGCCGATGCTCTTGTTGTTACTGCTGTTGCCGTTGCAGCTGCTGGCGTTACTGCTGTTGCCGTTGCAGCTGCTGGCGTTGCTGCTGTTGCCGTTGCTGCTGTTTGCGTAGCTGTTATTTCCGTTGATGCTGCCGTTTCCATTGTTTGTTTGAGTTGGCGTCTTGCCCTCCTGCTGAGTCCACGACGCCTTTGTTCCCTTCGTTGCTCCTTCAAACGTCTCGCATTCGCAATTTCTTCCTCGATCTTGTTCAGATATCGCAATTCGAGAAGTCCAGTTATCACAACGACCCTAATGTTGGCTTGTTCGATACGAAGAAGACCCCTACAACTGAAATAAACCTTGGTGGCAGTATTTTCATCCCTCAGTCTAACCCAAGCAACTCCGATCATCAGGTTCACATACACTGAATGACCTCCTAGAATAGTAAAATACAATTATTATTTAAAATCTCATAATATACCTAATCACAGGTCATTGACTCTATAAATCTTCAATTATACCTATTCTCTATTTATGGAGTGAATAACCAAAAAATATATTATTTTGAAACTTTTTTGCGCTATTAAAGGCTAATCATAGCATTTTTGTCCAATTAAAACGCTTATCAGTCAGATTTTATTGATAAAAATGTTCCCCGATATCGGTTGATGATAATCGACTGTGGCCGGTACGACAAAAACTTTCAAATTCGTATACATACTTTTTAGGTCATTCACTCCATAAATATTTACCTACTGTAGGTACGATATACCTAATTAGTATTTTACAAAACGCCGAAATAGAGACAAGATTTTTTGCCTGAATATTTGAATATCGGTTTTTTGTTACCTCTTAATATCTATATCTCTATATCTACTAAATTAAAGTCGGGTTAGTGCGAACACTTATAACTCGAGATTGGCTCAACAGATTCTTCTGATGTTTGATTTATTGGATTCTTCTCCGCTCCGGATAACAGAATAACTAATAAAAAGTAAAAAAATGGATAGCAAATGATGTAAAATACAATATTTAAGTTTGTATGGAAAGGTTACTGGGACGCGCCCACGACATCGCGGGTAGTTCCATCTCATTCTCGCATACGCTCGTACAGTAGCCCATCCCACTTACTCCACCGCACCGTTTCGATAGTTTTAGAAAATTTTCATACAAAGTCAACAATATTATCGGGCACATTCTTAATTGGTAAAAGGCGAGGTAGGGTGTGTGCGCGAGCGCATTTTTCTCAAGTTGTTCCCGCCAGAGCTTTGAATACGAATGAAATAGGGATGTTTCAGATTCAGATTTCAATGTTATTATTTTATTAGCTTATCTCAATCGAATTAATTTTGTATTGTTTAACGGGGGCGCAGTGCACATCATGTACCTACATATTAACGGGCCACTTCGGGCTAGAACCACAGGACATAAGTACCTACCTATAAACATCGTTTAAAACAGATAGGTAACTACGTTGCGTCGGTCGGAATTAGGTAGATATGTTGGTTAAATAGGTAATTAATTTATCATTAGGAATACAGATTCCGGACCGACCTCGGTAGCCTAGTTGTACTAGCGTGGACTTCAGATCCGAGGTCCCGGGTTCGATTCCCGGTCGAGTCAGAGTTTTTCTAAGTGTTTTTTCACTTGAAATTTCTACCCGGGGTTGGCCTGTCTCAGATTGGACGGGACCGGTTGACTGGAAAAAATTGCCTCGGGCAATAAGTACACTATAAGCTATACTGACACCTCTGTATAGAAGAGTGTTATATTATTATATTATTCAATATCTATTCATAGTCATCCCTGGCTGGGTCACGTACTCAGGAAGCCTACAGAGGACATAACCCGTCTTAGTCTCAACTACCATCCAGAAGGCAATCGAAGACGCGGTAGGCCCCTCCAAACAATTAAAAGGCTCTACGAAGCTGACCTTCAGGCCGCTGGTGTTGACTGGGATGCGACTGCTGGAATCGCAGGGGACAGGACCGCATGGCGAGGATTTGTGGAGTCCATATGCTCCAACTAGGGAGCGGACATGGATGAAGAAGAAGAATTCATAGTAAGGACAGTGGTACGAGTTTAATCGAAAGCCAATTGCACCCTAATATGAGCTTATTAGCGTGCAAATAGTGTTCGAAAATCAAACGATCGAATCATTCCATCATTTTTGTACGGAAATTTTTCGAAACTGTTTCGTTGATCGTTTCGATATTCGATCATCGAAAACTTAAACTAGTAGTACTGTTCTAGGTAGGTACCTACATCTGTTGGGAAAACTATATTGTTACCACACTCCTCCTACAAAACTGGACCGATTTTAATAAAAAAAAATGTAGTAGGTACCTACCTACGTGTCAATCAAGGAAAAAAATCATAATGACATATAGGTAAACAAATATGAAGACCACGAGGGAATATAATTCTAACTCCATTGAAGAAAAAAAAAACGAACCAGTAAACGAATCATCATGCCATCTTGTGAATAATTAATTTATTGTAGTTTTATGTACCTACCTACAACCTTTCTAATTTTAAGAAGAATAATTCTTTAGGTATCTCTTAAATTTCCTGTTAGAAAAAGAGTGGTCTCGGAAAGATCACTCTAAAAACAAATTTTCAGGCAATGAACAATAGTTTGTTATTTATGTCACGTCGCTTTTAAACTATATGAGTCAGCTTTATGTATAGAAAATGTCCAAGGGCACGTATATAGTACTTATAGTAGGTATACCTGCCTAGTTTAAATTCAAGCGGAACGATAAAAAAATCATATGTTTATTTATTTATTTACGGCCTGATAGGCCTTTTAAAAAAGCTGCTAACCTAGGGTAGCCCAGAACTCATAGTATATTATAACATCCTTTTCGTGTAAAACATATCTTTGCATAAAAATTCATAATTTTACGATTAAAATGAATTTATCCTTGGAATTATTATAGAAACTTTAAAATGATACCTATCGACTATTGGAGCTTTTTATTATCTGCTTTAGAACTACATATTCAATATTAATATGTAGTTCTAAACTCAAATTTTACGTGCTTGTGTAGGAGCATTAGACCAACCCGTATACCAAATTTTATGAAAATCGAAGAATTTTTTTTTCTTTTTTAGCCCTTTTTCTAGAACAAGTGAAATTTTCTTTGGATACTTTAAGAGGGTTCCCCTGAAGGTACAGATCTCAACATTTTACTGACTCATCTATACATCGGCTAACCGTTCTACCAAATTTCAATCAAATCGGATAAGAATTACCTACTATGAGTTATGGCCGTTATGGGTGCGCACACATTTTTAGCGTACGCGTACGGGTACGCGGAAATTACAAAAAAAAATTTTTTCTGCATTTTTGGAATCTACACCCTCGAAAACGTCGAGAAAATTAATTTCAGCGAAATCTATTTTTTTTTGAAATCCGATCATAAGACTCATGTATATTCCATATACTATGAGTAAAAAATTGAATATGATTAGTTACAAAATTAGCGTGCTAGCTTTCTACCCTTGAACTACCTACCTAATTCAAAATTGCGAATACGTATATTAAAGCTTTATTGAGTGTAAAATAATAATTCAAAATACCTCAACATATAAAGAGTCAAGGGAAGACTTATCTTGGTAGATATCATCCAGCTTACGCAATTTCAACGAAAAAATTGTTTTTATGAGACATGATAACCTTTTAATGATCTTCGATTCGATTCCGAAATTTTCAATGTGTTTTTTCACTTGAAATTTCTACTCGGGGTTGGAATCCAGTCTCTGATTGGTCGGGACCGGTTGAGTGGTAGAGAATTCTGCATGCATTAAGTTCCGCCGGCTATACTGACACCTATGTATAGAAGAGTGTTATCTATTTGTTTATATTCTACGAAATTTTGAGTTTGATTTGAAGATAAGTACCTACCTACCTTTTTTAATTTTCTTATCATTGAACGGGGTACATCTGTTTTTGGGAAACATTGGATCGCAATAGCTCTTGGAAATCGTAAATAGAATCACTTGGGGGTGCAAAACCAAATAATACCCAGTACCACCCCACCTACCTACTATTCGTAGGTATACAACTGTATTAGCATTACGTTAAAAATGTTTAGGTAGTATGGGCAAAACAAGTAGGTACATAGATGTAGCACTGAATCAAACATGCCGACTGATAACTGATGGCGGACTTAATCCAAACACAGTTCATAAGCTATGTCGCTTAGCAGGAATAGATCCCCCAAATATTTGACGAAGTGTAGCAACCGATAATCTCAACAAGAGACACACCTAAATATCTCCCGTTCAACAAGGTCCCTCCTCCAAACTTCTTAGCTATAGGTGATCCTTTTTAATAAACGTTTCACCCTCACTAAAGGGCCTTGCTCCATCTGAGCGTTTACTCAGGAGGGCGTAGGATCCCGTATGTAAGTAAGTAAATAATGATTTATGAAAATGTCTTATTCTTTCATAGTATAAAAGTCCCCACATACCAAATTAAATAACTGATCTCGGTAGCCTAAGACTTCAGATTAATAGGTCCCGGGTTCGATTCCCGGTTGGATCAGAGTTTTTCAAAGTGCTTATTCACTTGAAATTTCTACCCGGGGATTGCCTGTCTCAGATTGGACGGGACCGGTCGACTGAAAAAATTGACACAGGAAAAAATTCCGCCGACTATGCTGATACATTGTATAAAGAAGTGATAATAAGTATACCTACCTACTGGAAATAAAATAAGCACTATGTACCAAAAATGAAAAAAATGAGTTGAGTATGAGAAAATGTTCTATAAACCATTGCCAATTGCCTAAATATTGCACTTGGTGCATATCCATGATATAAGGGCGTAAGAAAACAGATCCAAAAATCACCATAGTATACCATGTCTATATGGGGGGAAACTCAGTTTTATTACATTATCTCAAAATTAATTTTTTGGTACTTAGTGCGTATTTTATTTCCAGTGTACCTACAATGTCATATAGTTATTGTAAAGAAGGTGAATTCAATGGGATATTTTGAAGTTAATTAAAAAAAAAATTGTGTGATAGAATGATATTCCCTTGTTTTCTTAAACTAGAATTATTATACTTAACGATATACTTAAACCTTTCTGCGAAAATCGAAAATATGGTAAGATGGAAGATACACCCACTAAAAATACTTGCTTATAGCAAAAATTGCAGAGATGTTTCTATGGTATTATTAAAAAAAATGTATTATTAGTACCATGTAGTTTTACAGCATCTTTGATCCGCTCCACTGTTATGTCAAGTGGAATGTTGTGCAAGAACAAAAGCGTACCCAGCGGTAGGGGCTGTCTCTTGGCTCTCTGAAAGTTTTTAGTACATTATTAGACTTATGCTAAAACTACTGATATATACTGATAGATTTTTACGTTTAAATGAGTTTAAACCTTCAATGAAATATCCCTCATTTTAGCAAGCCTGTAAAACTCCCTTTTCTCTTGTCTCTGAATCACGTACTCGGACTGCTTCATCTTTTGTAGCTCGACATCTCTGAAATACGAACGTTCGACCAAATAATCATGAGCTTCTTCGATTGTCTTGAAGGTCACAAATATGGAGCCTTTGAACACGACTCTCCCATTATCAGCTCTCTTGTACCTCCTCATCTTTATTCTATCCGGCTTGTACTTTCTGTAAAACTCAATCAACACGTCCAACGTAACGTCTTCAGAAAATCCTTTGACGAAGATGGTCCTAGGGACAACGTCAACTTTATCCGCCGTTTCCCATGGTTGTCTCAATGGGAAACGAGGAGACCTCCGAATATGCGTGCCAGCTTCGTTTATCTAAAATAATAATACGATTTCCGATTACTTCGAAATTAGCTCAATGCATTGACAAGAGAGACATAACTAGTGCAAAACGCAATCCTGTTACCATCAAAGATGTATGGATGTGAAAAGTGGACACCTAGTAGAGATGAGAGCTCTACAAAGAATAGGTATGAGAAAAGACTCTGCGATATGGAAAGGAATGAGAGTATTGTGGTATGGATATAAGTTTTGTAACAAAGATGAAAGTCAATAAGTTGAGATGGTTTGGGCATGTGGAAAGAATGGATGCAAACAGAATGACAAATAAATTTTATAAAGGTGTAAGAAAGCGTAGACGACCGGTAATGACGTGGATAACACATCGATTCCAGGAAGGCCAGGTCAGAAGTAAGAGAAAAGGTATATAGGTGGAAGAAGCAAAATAAGAGTGTTTGGATAGAAAAGAGTGGAGGTCCGTTCTCTCTGCCTTCGCCTAACGGAATACTGCGTAGAGACATTTAAATGTGGCTTCATCGTATCATGCTCAGAACTCAGGGAAAAAATGGTCACCGATATTGAAGTCATGAGAAAGAAATACCATGTTGTCCATTTGGGGAAACTGAGGTATGTCGAGGGTCTGGTAAAAGTAAAAAATACAGTCCAATGTAAGGGAGCGGATTAGCATTCAAAGTGTAGGAATATGCATTCTCAAACTCCACCAAAGTTGAACGCAATAATTAGTGAAAGGCGAAGGTAATCTAAACTCATTTTAGGTACATACGGTTTATTTAGAAGATAAGACTAACCTTTATGTATATAGAAATTATTTATAGAAAATGTTTAGGTTGAGAATGATGGTTTGTCTTTGAATTTTTTTCATAGTAGCTTTCCACATAACAGGACTACAACAAGAGGAAAGAATATTTAAAGAAATATAAAACACTTTACCTCCACCAATTTCATAGGCGCTTGTTCAAGCGCAAATTTCACCAAGCTAAGATCGTTGGTCAAACTCGCCAATCTCTTGAAAGTCATCAAAGTAGTAAGCGGCATCCATCCCTCACCTACTTCGGTGAAAGTCTTCATGAATTTGTCTCTCGAAATGTTGATGTCCCCTGTGAAAATAATTGGTACGTTTATATACACATCAGCCTTATAGAAAAATATAGGAAAGAATAAAAATGAGGAAAGTATCCACACATAAGTACATATATTCCGTCGATTTTCAAAAGCGACTTTTCCTAAGAATGTATTAGACTTTAGTCTAGTATTGCATCAAATTTAAATTAATAATACCCATCACTCTTTGAGGGGGAATGCCCATAATTAATTATAAAAAAATAATTTATAAAATAGACATTTAATGCTCATGCATATATATTCTTTATAAAAATAAATTATCAAGTATATGTAAGTTCTAAGTTACTTTAAAATCTATCACAAAACTATAAAATCCAAAATTTGAAACTTTAATCTATAGTAATATACCTAGTATAAGTTGTGTTCAAATAACTCTATCCTGATAAATACTTTTAGCCTTGTGATAAATCAAATTTCAAGCTTCGGCTAAGAGAAGGAAATCCCCTATCCATAAAAACCTGGATGAGCTGTTCACAGGGACATTTAAAGCGCATGGCCAATCACCCCTTCTTATTAATAATTCTTCTACACCGAAAGAAAGGCTCAATATATGACTGCCTTATTGGGTGCATATTGGGAAGCAAGTATGCATATCCCATACCGCACTATCATGGTCCATTATTGGAGAAAATAATACTTTCCTACCAGTTTTCGCTACCTTTTTCAGGCACAAAAAATCTTCTCTTTGAAACATAATATGTCAGAAGACTTTCGAAAGTAATATGGTACCTATCACCGATAATATAATAAATAAATATAATACTACCAGAATGCGATAGAGATGAACTAAGCAAAGATATAACATGTTAATGATGACGATTGCCAAGAAAAAATAAATATTCTTACTCCCATAAAAATACAGAAGACTAGGAAGACACTCTCATTTTCATAGTAAGTATATACCGCAGCTTCAAAGCAAATCTGAGTTTTTGGAAATGGTATGCGAGGAGCGAGGAGGAGACATATATTTTGTCCGCGCAATAATAAATTATCATGGGAGTTACTGGTATGTATGTACCCAAAGTGTAGAAGAGCTTGAATGTTCCGAGGTGCTCAGGACAGGAAAAAGTTCACTCAAGAGATAGTAATGTTAAGGTGACGCGACAGGGCACAAAAATGAGTAATAGGTATAATGAGACTCGAAAGTGATATTAAGATTGATCGAGCGCAGTGTAAAGTTCTAGTTGCCAACTTATTCCTCTAGTGTCATCCGTCCATACATCGATTCTTCCTTTAATTAATGAACTTAATGAATTTCTAGTACCACAAAGGGAGAAAAATACTTTATTTATTAACTACATAGGTGGGTACGTATATTATTGACATTCCTCCCAAAAAAAGAAGAAATATGACTTGGATACGACGAAAAAATAGAATGTTCACTAGTTTTCCCGACAGACGTTGCCCTGTGGTTCTAACTATATGAATATTGAATTCAAATTTCTAAAATTATTCATTAACTACAATTTTACCAATTTCATTCCGACCGATATAAGTCTGTTTAATAGAGATGGAAGGTGTGAAAAGGAGATTGAAAGAAGGAAACTGGCTGGCAGAAGGGTTGGCGGTGCACTTAGACCTCTATACTGAGAAATAATAACGTATATCTTAAATCCAAACAGTTGATGCACAATGCAATCCTGATTCCATCCATGATGTATGGTAGTGGTAGTGAAACTTGGACATGAACGAAAAATCTGGAAGATGGAATAAATGCTATGGAAATGAGATCTCTGCGTAGGATTTGCGGAAAGAGACTGATTGATAAGGTGAGGAATGATAATATTAGAAAAGAATGTGGAGTGGATGTTAGCGTAGTGACTAGAATGAAAGTGAATAAATTGAGGTGGTTTGCATGGGCATGTAGAGAGAATGAACGAGAAGAGAATGACTAAAAGGATATATAAATCTGAAAGAATGGGTGCACGCAGACGAGGCTGACCTCGAATGACATGGTCCGACCGTATCGGTTCAGTCTTAGAGGAGGGCCAAGTCAGGAGCAAAAGGAATAGAAGAGCATGCATGCGGAATGTTATGCGTTTGGAAGAAGCGAAAGAGGTTTGTTTGGATAGGAAAGAATGGAAATCCGTACTCTCTGCCTACTCCCTCCAATAAACGACGTGATGGGTAAAAAAAAAATCCGACCGATATGTTTAATTTCAGCCATATATTTTCCATCTGCATTCTGTCACAACTGACAGTTTCTGTCAAGCGCCTATTAAATTTCAAAATTGTTTACAATTATATTATAAAAAAGCACTAAGAAGATTACTTGGGTAAGGGTTTCTTAAAAATTTTCCTTTCATAAGAACCTTCCCCTGACAAGAATTAGCGAAATTAGTCCTGAGGTTCAGGCGTGATGTAATGACCACGGAAAATAGGTCTCCAAATTTGGACAATGTAAACTTTCTATATTGGAATTTCAATAATTGGTGTTTCATATAACTGTCAGTGTTGTTTGATAGTTGGTGCCATTGACAGAATAATCCCGCAAATATCGATGCACCGGTCGGAATAATTATTATTTTACACGCGGGTAGTTCATTAAGAATGTATCACTATACAAATCCGAATCCAACACTTAAGACAGGACAACCAACGTCTGTAAGGAAAGCTGGTAAATTAATAAAATGATCGGATATTCATAGTAAATTTTCAGTGAAAGAGATAGCGAGCTTTTAAAAATAAATCATCTTTTGAATATAATGTAAAGAAAAATAGGCTATCAGCCTTAGAAAAAATGGATTTGGCGATCGACTACAAACGAATGAATTTTTCGACAATGTAGAGTAGGAAGAAAATTAACCGTCCACTTTTTATATTTTTAATATAAGTGTCATTGTTTGTTTTAAATAATTATTGTTTGTACGTTCCAGTGGGCAGTGTATTCTTTCGCACTCTACATTGACGAAATCTTCGTTTGTAGTCGAATTCCAATTTCAAATTGTCTGCGGGGGCAGAGGGTAGGTATATTATATTCTACTAAGTAAATCAAATATTTTAAGCAACCTCGTTATTAGTTAATAGATGAAAGCCCCTGAATGATATTATGATTAATGATCCTCCCCAAAACCCTTTGTATTTTTATATATAACTAGCTTTCCCGACGGACGTTATCCTGTAGTCCTTACTATGATTATTGATTTCTAATTTGTAATTTTTACAAAAATACGTTGAAAATATAATATTTGAATGTTAAAAATTATTCCTGAAAGCTCGAAAGAAATTCTATTAAAAATCTGCGTAGGCACATACCAATGTTTTGAAACTCAATGGTCAAGTAAATACATATTGTGTTGTTATGGAATTTTTCACAGATGGTGTTGTTGTCAGTTAATTTGTTACATACCTACTAACTTTAATATTATATTTTATATTATTTCCTATCCGTTTTCGAATTTTTAATAATTATTTAGTTATCCGGAACGGATAAGAATCCAATGATCATAAATATGTTTTCAGCCGAACTCAAGTTATAAGTGTTCGCACCAATCCGACATTCTTTTATAATATTATAGGTAGATTAATTAATTATACAATGTTTTTTTTTTACCAAAATAATAGCTGACTTGGGTGACAATTTTCTTCAAAATATTTTCTTCTCCATCTACTTCCATCATCTGAGACTCAACATCAATATCCATGTTTTGCATTTTGCAAAGATTTTGCTGGAATAAAACAAACAGTATTAACATTTTAAAATAGATCGATTTTGTAGATAATATAATTCTGAATTTATAGTTAATGATTCTAATGCTATCTGTAGGACTAAATCTTCTTATATTATAGTAATGATGTTGATTGTACCTACTTATCACGCACAATAATAGCTATGTGAGTGTTACCTGTTATTGGAGCACTGAAGATTCTATGTTTTGTTTTGTTTCGTTTCAATATTTTTTAGTTTGTGTGTGTAGTTCAGTGTTCTGTTGGTATCTGCTTTTTGAGAGAGACAATTTACTGTACAATATAGTTATTCAGGAGATACCTGTGACTGGAGCACTGGTGATTCCATGTTTTTGTGTCATGATTTGTTCTGTTTGTATTGTTCAGTGTTCTGTTGGTTTCTCTAATAAATAAATAAACAATTTTCAACGAAATGTATAGGTACCTATATTAAGAGAATAAAGAGTAAACAGATATAAAAAAATTACTGGTAAAAGAAAAAATATTGTATAAGAGGAGCTGATATCCTTCAGCGTGCAGCCTAAGAATACGTGATAGAGGATTCTGTGTCCTGGCCACACTCATACCAAGAGGAAGACAAAAGGCAACACTTTATATGCCTAGATGAGAATCCTATACATCCGGTGGTTGAATATTATCCTCGAAAGAAAAACTTCTATGATTAAATTTAAGCAGTAGGCACTATGTACTATTATCCTGATCAATTATTGGCTTATTAATGTAATAAGAGTAGAAAAATCTTTTTTTTTTTTACAACTTACAACAAAACGGAGATGTACAATGGCATGTAGTGAGGAAAGACCAAAACTGAGGTGGATAAAATGGGGTAGAGTTAAAAGAGGTGATAAATTGAAAGATGTGGGCGATGGACAGGGGAAAATGGCAGACAATTTTGGAGGTGTCAAGGCTCATAATGGGCTGGAGTGGCAATGATGATGACAACTACATAACCATTCAGTTATGTACCTAACTACCTACTTATTTTCTTATTCCATCCCATCACGCATAAACCGTGTTCGATTTTAATCATTGCTGAACTTGCAAATATTATTGATGTAATGTTAGATACAAATTACCTTTTCCGTTGTCTCAAATATATTTAATACATTTAAAGTTAAAGCAATACGTAGATATTTATATACCTACATTTATATATATTTTTATAAATAGGTAGGTATATATTTTTAATAAATTTCTAAAATGATAGGACCTTTATAAAATTTACACCCTATTTAGGTAATATTTTATGATCAATTATGTATATGCCTCAGCATTTTGGAAAGAAAATCTCCAGTTTGATGCTAATGATTCAGTTATAAACCTTCAAAGAACCCAAATCCTAATTGTGTCCTAATCACTCATTGATTACCGAACATTGTGAGAAATCTGAATGTAGGCGATGGATGGACAATTAGAATTTATACCTCATATTGATCTACAAATTCGATTTAGGATATAC
Source organism: Mystacides longicornis (assembly GCA_963576905.1). NCBI lineage: Eukaryota > Metazoa > Arthropoda > Insecta > Trichoptera > Leptoceridae > Mystacides > Mystacides longicornis. The sequence continues at coordinate 12,950,175 of OY756429.1, forward strand.
TCAAATAGAAAAAATAACAACTAATGACTCTAACAATTCATTGCTAATGTTCGATTTTTAAATGGAACAAACCACTACGGGCTTACGACCGTCTTCTACTGTAATTTCGAAGGCTGGCTTAGTGTGATCACTTTACGTAAACAACGGTCGCCATTAGGTGGTAATGTTTAAATCTCCGAAACTCCTAATCATGAGAATTCTCAACATGTTCAACATGTCGAAAAATCTCATGTATGCAACAAGTAGAAATTTAGTAACAAAAATTTTATTTATCGTATGGCCATTTCATCACAATTTATATATAATTTAATACAATTAATGAGTACATTTTTTTTTAAGTAACAAAATGAAAAATAGAGATAAAAGTTGGAAATCATACTCAAATATATACTCAGATTATATTGTTCGGCGATATTACATCTCCTAGGTTTACAAAAGCGAAAGATTAATATTATATAACAATTATTATTGAATCCATCAATAATTCCTTAAAAGAAAATTTTGATGATATTAATTAGTATCACACGACATTTTGTTTAGGTCATCAAAAATACTCGTAGGTAAATTGCCACGTTGGCGTTGGTGTAATGGCCGACAGTGGATAATTAAAAAATAATGAATGATAATATGTAATAAAAGCGCAATCAAAAACAAAAATAATTTAATTATAATTCGTAAAATATCCACTTCCGTTATATATACCTTTATAGGATCACGCGCTTTGAGTTTCAAAGATGACGAACGTGTGCAAAATTAACGAGAGCAAAACTTCCAAACATACATTCAATAAACGTGCGAATATATTGTTTATTTCTCTTCGTAAACTCGATCCAAGGTTACAAAACACCAAAAAAGTTGAAGTATTGATATGAGCAAACAATAGAAAACAAAAAAGTATTAGTCGTAAAAAAAATCACTCACCAAGTTTGCACGTAATGAATCACAGGAGTTCTTGACACGTCCAGAATGCACCGCACCCAGAAGCAAAAAGAAATGGAACGGTTGCATATAAATCTTGGTCGATAGTTGCTTTGCTTTTTTGTAGCCAGAACCTATGCTTTGAATTTTATTTTTTATGGCAAGAACATTTTCTTATATATTGCTTTGCTGCATTTAGTATTAAGATAAATACCTAAGCGTATATTCTGTTTTTGTCTTATTTTAATTTATCTTTCTTTTTTTAATTTAAGTACATACATAAATGAGAAGTATTGACGATTTGAATGATCAACTCTCTCCCCGTCTTTATGTATGTTTCAGATGGTTTCCTCGGGTAAGCAATATGAATATATTAAATTATATACATTTTCTAATTAGGTACCTTCTTAATATTTTTTGTTGTTAAGTACTAAGGACTAAGCGACAACATAGAGATATTATTAGAAAGATCTCACGTTCGGTAAATAATACTAGGAAAATCATAATACCTACTGGTACCCATATCATTTAAATGTTTTTAACGTGGTATTACGCGTTAATAAAAGAACTATAAATAACTACCAATCTAATTCCATTTTTTAAAATCCTCTGTTATTTAAAAACGTGTAGATAAGTAAGTCAGATTCATTTTTATATAAAAAAAATAGTTAAACAATATTTTCTACTTTTTTTTTTAAACTTTTTGACTTGCTTGTTGTTGTTGTTTTCATTTTATTTATTTGACAATCCGATTGGGTGATATTTTTTTTTTATGAAAAAATATTTTAATATTATTTCGGTAAAATATGATTTAAAATATTTGAATATTAAGATGTACCTACGCTGGAAATAATGTTTCTATATAAAATTCAATCCAGTTGTTGCTACGGGAAGGAAGTGAAATTGAAACCCATTAAGGAACGATATAGTTGATTTATAGGACAATCAAGCAATTAAATGACACTTTTCTACATATTATTCTGTCGTTCGAAAGGTTTTGCTGCTAATAAAATATATAACTATTAAATTTGTACACGGGAAGTAAGTTGAAACTATTAAGAAATTTTATTTTTATTTAGCTATGGTTATATTAAAAACTGTAAGTAGGTAGGGACCTATACCTACTAACCTAATTCACTTTTTTCCAAATAAAATAAAAAAAGGACAGTTTATGCGTAAGTAGGTACCATCTGTTTTTTTTTGTTTGGAGTTAAAGTGTAACATTTTTAAATATTGAGGATTACATTAGGAAATGGCGGAAATATATTTATTTATTTATGATACAATGATATGTCTTTCAGCATAACAATAAATACCTTTTCGCTGAGCGCCATGAAACAGTTTTGTACAAATTACACATATAAATCAAAGAATGTGATAGAAAGTGATCTCCAAAATGTCAAACAGTTTCGCTGAATCTTCTAAAAATATTTTGAGATGAAATGATCCACAAACAAAAAGTTCATAACTAATAATTAGTAGGTATAAAACAAACTAATTTAGTATCTACAGAATCAGTATCAAAGATAATCAATCCACTTTCACTCTTTTACATATTGCCCCCCTGAACGATGCAGATATTTTTTTACACTGTCCCCACTAATTATTAATTAACCATAGATACCTAACACGAAATAGAAACAACACGAATGCATTGCGTCATGAAGCATGCTTAGCCAATACGGAGTGAGACCGTCGTCGGTGCATCTGTACCTACCTGCTGACTAATCATTCCAATGTATTGTTTGTTACACAATGAATATAGGTACCTACTCACCTAAATATATACTTGCTGTAACGTACTGATAAAAATCTCCTTCCAAGATGACAAGTTCTAGAACAGTGTTCTCAAATTTCAAATTTGAATTAAGTCTAATTTTAAAGTGGGTATATAATAATATCTTCTTTTTGGTCTTAATTATCTGTTTTTTAGAGTTATTTCTTATTTGATGCCATTAAAAAAAATGTTCCTCCATCTTCTATGTATAAGGTCTTTCTCGATGTCGTATTTCAGGTGGGTGTTATAATTTGCGGGTCCATCTTCCCTTGTTGTGATGTCCCATTCTTCCCGCCATTTTTTTAAAAATATTGTCGTATCTCTTTCTATGTTTTTGACTTCTTCATTCATCGTTGGGGCCAAAAGAAAGAGTCTACCGCATTCCTCCGGCAACAGCTTCGCAGAGATAATTCCTGCTACCACCAGTGCAGCCTCAGTTAAGAAGTCTTTATAGGTCTCGATTTTGACGTAAGTGCGGACAATATGGTATAGACCACGGATTTCCCTTCATTAAAAAATGGTGGTTGTCATAAGATAATAATATCGTGTTCTTTGGATATGCCCTCCTCAGCTTTCTGCACCATTTTAAAATATATTGGGTTTGACGGATTAAATAGTCTCTCGATAGTCAAAATCTATTGACATTTTACAAAAATTTACTGAAGATACGCAGGTACCTACTTAATCAATCAATCAATTCTCCCTTTTACACCCCACTCTGGAGCATAGGGAGGCAACAAGAGCTCTACATTGCGCTCGATCTTGCGCAATGTGTATGACCTCCTCGCACACCATGTCCAAATCCCTCAGCTCTGCTTCGAAGGAGCGGAACACAGTGTGATAGGGGCTTCCACGTCTTCGGGGCCCTGATGGGAGGAAGAATAGCGCTATTCTCGGCCAACTGTCATTTGGCATCCTTAACACATGCCCCAGCCAAGTCCATCTCCTCTCCACGATGGTAGAGGAGAAGGGCCCTCGCTGGGTGCGTAATGGGTACTTACGTACGTAAGGTACTTAATATTCAACCAAAAATAATATCTTCAAATCTTCAAATCTTCTTCTTATATAAATATATAAATAATTGGACTCAAGAATTATTGAGATGAAGAGGTCCATCTTCTACGAAACGCAAGAGAGCACTCAAACGGAGAGCTATAAAAGCGTATATTCTACCTATGCGTGCTGTTATAATATGGAATGGAATGTTCGACTCTCAAAATGTCAATGCTAAACAAGCTAGAGTCATCAGAGATGTGGTTGTACAGAATAATGTTAATCGTTTGGGTCAACAGACTGGAACGTGATGCAAAAATAAAAGAAATCCCAACCACTCTCAAGAGACGTAAGGACGCATACTTGGCTGCATTCCGTGGCGAAAGGTTTTCCCTCTCCCTTATCTTTTAGTACAAAATATACGGAAGAAGAGAATCTCCTGGCTCAAGAATCTTAGACATTGTTTTGGAATCCCGGGTGCGGCATAAGGTTAGGAAAGCAGAATCTTCAATGGCTGGATTGAAAGATGCCCGGCAGATCAGGGTACTGGGGAAAGGGATCATCAGTCATAGAGGTATTCCATGGAAGAGGCCATGACTTGCATTGTCTACTATATTTTTTTTATAAAGAAGGTAAAGGGACCACATGCCCTGTGTCATTTTTCAATTCATTCTTGAAGCGATGCCTCTTATTGTGCTTCATCCGCAGGAAGTCACCTTAATTGTCTTTTTGATGCTCCTTTATGAGATTACGCCCTAACAGTATTCCCATCTCTCGGTTGCAACAAAGTATTTTATCCAATACATCAGGTAGTCTCTACAGAGGTGCCAGGTGATCCTCCTAGGAAATAGAGAAGTTCGCTCCTACACATCCTTGATGCATGTAGGGAGCCTCCGTTAGTTACTAATCTGTCTGTAAGTAAGTCAAGCATCCTTGGGCAAGGATTGAATGACACCTTGATTGGGGATTTTTGGTCAAAAGACTATGTAGTAGGTGAGTATGGATGGGAGGGCATTTTGAAGGACATAAAATAGGATAGAGGTACGTAAATATATGCTCTTTATGTTGGACAGCCATGCAAGGCACCCCATACTCATGGCGGCTGGTCAGCACTTGCATCCACAGGAACAGTTTCTGCCTCAGTTTCATTCTGGTCCAACGTAACAGGGTCCATCACGTGTAGGTGATTTAGTAGAGTTGAAGTGGTGACTCTTATATTGGGTGTAACATTTCCTTGGACTTCTGTATTACGTCGAAGGTAATCTTAGTTGAGATACAGATTTGACGCAATCATAATATGTAGCTAGAATGATAGTCGTCATATTTCAAATGAAAAGGTCGTCCATTTCTGGAGACCGCGTGTATAGTAAGTGTGATACCTATCTTGAGAAGATGATTACCTGATTATTTTTGGAAGATTATTAATGCAGTGAGAGTGTGAGATTGGAATGTGGGACCAAAAATAAGTTGTCAACAAATAGCTTCATAAATAATACAAAAATATTTGTGTGAACAATAAATAACATGGCGCCATCTGGTCAACGCAGAATCGGAGTGTTAACAAGACACGAAATATTCCAAACATTCCAGTTACGTGTATTTTATGGAGCCGTTAGGAGTTAATTGTAGCGGGAAATGTGCCCGAAATAGATTTTCATTGCTTGTTTTTCTTAAAAATAAAATCTGCACGTCACCAAGATTCCAAAATTATCAGAATAGCAACAACAATCATAAACTATGCGTACATGTACCTACATATCTATGAATTTTTCTATGTCGATTGATTTTTTTTTCAGTACCATGACCTTTATTTTCAAAGAGTCTGGCCCTCTACGTATGATATGCTTGATAAAGCGAAAGGTGGACAAAAAAGAGATCGCTGCGTATAGACTTATTAGTCCTGTGTTCATACTGCCTTATATTTTATGACCAATGTGTTGTGAATTAATTAAAAAATCTCGTTGTAAATAGAAGATAATTCAATGAATAATATATTATTCTTCTTTCAAGCCCCCTGCGTCCACAGCTGAAGAAGGGACTTCCCCCAATGTGATGGTTTTAGGGGTCAGTTCGACAGTCTCAGAAAGTGACTCGTACTACGCTGTCCATCAGGCGGGTAGGTATGGGTTTGCTATTGAATTTACATACTGTCAATACTGTTATGAGGATTTAGTCCCACAAAGGTGATACGGCGCGCTTTAACACCGATACCGCCAGAGCCATCTTGGTTTTCTAGCTGGGGATACCATATATGAGATGGTTGGTGGTCAAGTGGTATCAATCGCCGGCTTTCATGCGCACAGCGTATTGGAGGTCGTAGGTTCGAATCCCGGCCGTGCCGACCATTTCCGCTTTCACAATACAACCCTTTGGTTAGTGTGAAAGATGTTAAAAGTGTATTTGTGTTCACTTCGAGTGAGCACAGATTCATTTTTATTAAAAAAAAAAGGCGAGGTTGTACATAAGGTTTTTTCACACATAGCGCCGTATCCTGATGGAGGCGTTAGGCAGGAAGTACGGATTTCCATTCATTTCTATACATCCATACAAACCTTTTTTGCTTCATTCAATAGCGTCACGTTTCGTATATTATTCATTTTACTCCTGACTTAGCCCTCCTTTAAAAAGGCACCGATATGAACGACTCACGTCAGTTTAGGTCAGCCACGTGTCTCTGTGCAGCTTTACTCCTTTCGCCATCATCACAATTATTCCACTATTAATAGATATTTTCCTTCTCAAATTCTGTTATTCCCGCCGGAATATTAAAATTAGGCCAAACAATATAAAAGGGAAACTTTTGTACAGTATTTTTCAAAATGCAGGGCTGAATTCAGGCGTAGAAAAAGAAAAATTACTCTTAAGATTACACGTGGAAAATGAATTCGACAGACCTTCGAAAAGTGATTGTGCAGCTGATTTATGTATTTACCAATTCACATTAGAATAATATTGAGAGTAAACACTACAATATATATTGATTTTCGCAAATATTTTCTAGTGGGTGTGAGTGTGTGACTATAATCTCCGTAATGACGTGATCTCTTAAAAGCCATTACACCCTACAAATTCGTCACCTTGTTATTTTAGAAATATAAAACATTGGGTTCTTATTACGTAGCGCGCAATGTTATAAATTTCAAAGCTGCCCACGGAATAATCTGCTCTCAAGTACGGATATTTTTATGACGATAATCATATTTTTAAGCCGGCATCTACTTCGACAGATATTCTAGAAACTTTAATATGAGGTATGCGTAGCTTCTAATTCAATAATAATAATTAAATTCAGTTTCCTAAGAATTACCCTCCCGCTGGCGCTGTAGGTATAGGTACCTTGAGTTGTTTTATGTAATTTACAGATAGATATTTATTTTTTTTCTTAATTTTTCACTAGCCTTCCCGACAGACGTTGTCCTTTCCTAACAATGAATATTGTACCTATTTGAATATTAATTCGTAGTATATAATTTGGGTGCCTGCTTGGAAGATATTTTATTATCAAAGTACTCGCGAATATTACTTATTTTGAAAATGTGTGTTCTTTTATCATTCTTTTTCAAATTGTAAAATATTATTATTAAAATCAGACATCAACCAATTTGGACGTGTTTTTCTCTACACAAGAACCTATATTATTTTCTCTGGTCTGCTCTCAATTGGGTTTATCCATTGTGGTTCTTCGAGCCGGATATAATAATATATGTATAGGTACTTAATCATATACTTAATCGTGCCGTGGGGTTGCCGGCTAAGAATATCACCTCTGCTCTTTTTTGCTGGTTTTTCGAGCATCCTTTAAGAGGCAGGAAATCGAAAAATCAGATCGGGACCGTGAGGTTGACCACCTCACGTCCTTAATCTCAACCGGTCAGAAAAGGCACAATGAGCTTCGGACGCCTGCGAGCGCAATAGAGAGCTCTTGATGCCTCCCTATGCTCCTGAGTGGGGCCTAGGCCTCCCGCATTGTGGATTGTTTTGTGTGTGGCTGGCTTTTTGGCAATCGGGCTAGGGGTCGGCTTTGTGCGGATCGGGTTTGCGGCGGATCGGTCTCCTCCGTGTTATGTTATGTTATATACTTAATCATCGTTTTTTTTTATTTTTTTTTTATTTGTTTGTTTTTCCATTCAAAGATATTAACAATAACAGATCCCTTTAAGACCAATAATCGGTCTTGTCAACAGGTTTCCATTCATTAAATTTCAAACTTCTTATAAACTACATAATATGCAAAATCTACATAAATCTTATAAACTACATAATATGCTAGTAATCTTATAAACTACATAATATGCTAGTAATAACAATGACATTTTACAAGTATAATCTTATCTACGCATTTTCATATTATACATCTACTTATTCAATAACATAATATTATTCTTTTTTCTTTTTCTTACTAAAAATCTTATAGTTTCATTTTGGCATTCAAATAACAAGATAGTATTTACATTTTTGCAATTTGTACTAAATTAAGAAAAGTTAGGTATGGTTCCCATACATAAATATTCAATTTAACTATTAAGCTTTATCCATTTTAAAAGTAATTAAAGTCTCAGTGTCCTATATTGTAATCTTTTTGGTACACTACTTACTACTGGTTGACTTTATAATGTATATCGGTTGTGTTTTGCCAACTATGTATTCTGTTTGTGACTATATTGTAATTGTAAAAGGCCTCGGCCGTATATTATTGAAAATTAAAAAAATTAAAAAAAAAAAAAAATTAACCAACTATTTAACCAATGTAATTTCGACCGATGCATCTGCTTTCAACAATGTTTACAAATTCTCATTCTCACTCTGTCAATCGAACCAACTATCAAATAACACTACCAGTTTAATCTAACGCTAATTATTTTAATTAAAAAAAGAAAACCTTATATTGTATAAATCACTAAGAAGTTAATTAATTTACTAATAATGCGCGCGCAATAATTGAGGATGTCTGGTCAGAAATATGGATGGAAGAGCTGGAGAATAGGTTTTCCTATATGTCAGATTAGGATATGTTCTGTATTTTGGACAGCTATGCTAGGCACCCTTTACTCTCATTGGCTAGTTGGCCCTGACATTCACAGGGACCATTTTTCTAACACGAATTCAGCCTAGGCAAACGAAACATCAGGGTTCACCACGTCTAGGTGATATTGGGGTTGAAATGCAGTGGCTAAAGAGGCAATAAATGCTTTTATGTTGTGCATAACATTACATCACTAACAACCACCTCAGTCTGCCGTTTTTTATACAATTTCGTTCAACCTGTTCTCAATTTAACGATCATAACTTCTGGTTTAACAGTGTTCTAACTAACGGCGGTCTTATGGCTCTTGATGCTTTTTGTAGCTGATGATTTTTTTGCTGTTTTTAATAAATTATTTTCCTTTTTTAGCGTACCTACATAAATCTAGGTTTATAGAAAATCTAGGTTAACGGTTTTCAGCCTCAAATGGCCTAATGTCAGCTTCAGGTGACAGACAAAAAGTGGACTTTGTTGAGAAATTGCATATAATAATCTGGGTAGTATTCTCATTGAAAATCTCAATTTAGATACAAAAAGTCGATGCAGAATTGTGATGACTCTTAAAACATGATTAAAAGAACTATTTTGCAACAATAATATAAATCTCAAGCTAAGGCAAAGAATGTTTAAAGGTATAGTCGATGCTTCTTTACGGAGCTAAAAGGTTCACGTGCAAGGCTAGAACTACATATAAGTTTTCGTCATGTGGAATGTGGATTCATCGTAGAATGTTGCGAATCTCTTAGACGGATATGGTAAGCAATTCGTAGATCCTCATCATCCACGGCGCTACAACCCATTGTGGGTCTTGGCCTCCTCAAGTAGTCGTCGCCACTCCGCCCTGTCAGCCGTCCTGCGACGCCAGTTCCTCACTTCCAGGGACTGCAGGTCTCCAGTCACGCAGTCGAGCCATCTCAGCCTTGGTCTGCCAATACTTCTTCTGCCAGTCGGGCTTTCACTCCAGAGTTTCTTGAGGGTAGTGTGTTCGTCCATTCTCTCTATGTGTCCCAGCCAGCGGAGACGGCATATTTTGATGAACTTGCTGATATTAATGTCATCATACAATCCGTATAGTTCATCATTGTACCGGATTCGCCATCTTCCGCCTTCATTAATGGGCCCATAGATTCGACGTAAGATTTTCCTCTCGAACACATCTAGCCGTTCCTCATCCCTCCTCGTCAGTGCCCATGTTTCCTCCTCTCCTCTCACATGCATGAGTATGTGAGAACAGGTCTTATTAAGGTCTTATAAAGCTGAGTCTTAGATTTTCTTGACATAAGCCTCGATTTAACAAGCTTCTGGAGCCCAAAGTAGCTTCTGTTTGCCGCCGTTATTCTGCATTTAACCTCATCACCAATATCATTGGTATCAGTAACAAGGGAGCCAAGATATTTAAAACTATTAACTCTCTCAAACTCATAGTTCCCGATGGACAGGTTGTCATGAGATGTTACTCGGCCTGCCGGGTCTGACACGAGGTATTTAGTTTTTTGCTCATTGATTTCGAGTCCAACGGCTTTTGCTGTCGCTGCAAGTGATAGGAATGCATCCTTCAGGGCTACTTCGCTCCTAGCTATTATGTCGATATCGTCAGCATAGGCTAGCAGTTGCACAGACTTGTGATATATTGTGCCACTAGTATTAATTCCTGATTCCCGCACTGCCTTCTCCAACGCGATGTTAAAGAGCAGGCATGCCAGAGCATCCCCCTGACGCAGTCCGTTTAAGGTTTCGAAGGAATCTGATAGGTCTGCTTGTATTCGTACTTGACTCGTGACATTGAAACTTCCGTCATTCGGACGAGTTTCTCAGGGATGCCAAACTGTCGCATGGCTGAATACAATTTTGATCTGTTGACGCTATCATATGCAGCCTTAAAATCTATGAAAAGGTGAAATGTCTCAACATTAAATTCTCGGGTCTTTTCCAAAATCTGTCTTATAGAGAAAATCTGATTTGCGCATGATCTGCCTGGTGTTGACTTTGATAATCCCCTATTATCCGCTCTGCATGGGGGGAGAGTCTATCGAAGAGGACATTTGAGAATACCTTATATACCGTGTTCAGTAGGGTTATTCCCCTATAGTTGGAACAGATAAGTTGATCGCCCTTTTTGTGGATTGGGCATATAATACCTTTGGTCCATTCTTCTGGCAGTGCTTCATCTGTCCAGATTTGTCCTAAGATACTATGCACAGCAGCTCCCAAGTTTTCTGTCAAGAGTTCTCCCAAGAGTTCTGCTGATATTTCATCTACCCCTGTTGCTTTGTGGTTTTTGAGCTTGTTTATTGCCCTCTCAACTTCCTGCCGGGATGGTAGTGGTTCATTATCACCACTCGCAGGTGTTTGTGTTGGAGGTATTTCCTCTTCCGCTGTGAAGTTAGAGTTCAGCAACTGATCAAAATGCTCTACCCACCTCTTTAGGATACTCGGTTTGTCTCCCAGGGTCTCCCCATTTAGACCTCTGCACATATTTGATCGGGGTTTAAATTCTTTTCTGAGGTTGTTAACTTTCTTGTAGAACATTCTGCTGTTGTTTCTGTTTCCAAAGTCCTCGGCGCTTTGTATTTCCCTTTTAACCGATTCTCTCTTTCTTCTGCGATGTATTCGCTTCTCTTCCCTCCTCCTCGATCTATATTCCTCTTTTGACATTCTGGTGTTGTGTTGTATCATTCGAGAGTAGGCTTCGTTTTTACGACGTGTGGCTTCTCTACATTCATCATCGAACCAATCAGCATTTCGACTGGGCTGCATATATCCTAGGGCACTGCCTGCAGCTGTTATAATTGAGGACTTACATTTTTCCCACTTTTCATTGAGAGTTTGTGGCTCTTCACCGTGTAGTTGGCCTTCCATAGTGTTTTGAAAAGTCATTCTGATAGTTTCATCCTTGAGACTTTCCACGTTAAATCTTCTAGTGCGCTTTCCATTTTCTTTTTTCATGTTAGATATTCTGGCTCTAAGAACACACACCACTAAGTGGTGGTCAGAGTCTACGTTGGCACCTCTATAGACCCTTGCGTCCATCAAATTAGATCTATGTCTGGTGTCTATTAGTATGTGGTCTATTTGGTTCACCGTTCTTCCATCGGGTGAGTTCCATGTGCCAAGATGGATCCTTTTATGTGGAAATAATGTGGTTCCGATAGTCATATTCTGGGAGACTGCAAAGTCGACCAGCTTCTCGCCATTGTTGTTAGTTAAGTCATGGAGACTATTCATGCCAATTGTTGGTTGGTATATTTCCTCTTTTCCAATTTTCGCGTTCATGTCCCCAATAATAATTTTGATGTCATTTTGTGGACAGCTATTTCTTGCCTGTTCTAGTCCATCATAAAACTCCTCTTTATCGACTTCCGTGGCATCCTCGGTTGGCGCATAAACATTTATCATACTAAGATTAAAAAATCTCCCCTTGATTCGTATGTATATCATTCTTGGCCCCAGAGGCTTGAAGTCGAGTACAAGGTGCTTGCACTTGTTGTTTACTATGAAAGCGACGCCCTGTCGGTGGTACCTTTCGTGGCAGCTGTAGTATATTGTGTGGTTTCGACCCTCGTCAATGCCGCTCCCAAGCCACCTTACTTCTTGTATTGCCGCAATATTAACCCCATACTTTTCAAGTTATTCACAAAGTACTCTCAGAGCTCCAGCTCGGTACAATGTTCTTACGTTCCATGTGCCTATCTTAAGTTGTTTCAGTTCGTTGTCCGTTATTCGCGCGTTAGGTCGTCTGGTTTGGGGCAGTCCGGTTCTTCTTTCTTGAGTTTTCGTAACGGTGTATTTTTTCTGGGGTGGGGGTGTTAACCCCACGCCCAACCCCCTACCAGGAGGACCAGGGTTTTCTGTAGGGGTTTTCCATCCCTTAGCTGTTTGGTTCCGGTTTTATGGCGCCGAAGAGTCGCCATCGTCCCCTCACTATTTGCTGTGATCTAACAGCTTCGTGCCAAATCACATTACCAGGGTACGCGACGTGGACGCTAGCGAGTTGGACTTGCTGGTAGTGTTGCTGGTGTTATGCAACATGGCGTTACTCGGCATTTGGTGGGGCCCACCCTACAGCAAAGTGGGCACCTCCGAGACCCTACCAGCCATTCGTATCCCTAGAAAGCGACGCCCTGTCGGTGGTACCTTTCGTGGCAGCTGTAGTATATTGGTATAATTCGCAGATCCTAATTAGGGCAAAATATGAAACGAGATGCCGACAAACATTAAGATCTCCAAAACCTCGTACCCTGGCCACATAATTGCTTCTGCAGCTAATAATTATCGAAGGCAAGATTGAGGAAAGACGTAGTGTGGGTAGCAGACACTCATGGCTCCCTAATATAAGAGCGTGGGCTGAAAGAATCCAAACCGTCGGGGAACTGATTCGTACTGGTGGAGCTGTCTCTACCAGGCCTCCCTGTGGAGGCCTTTGCCCAACAAGTGATAGTCAACGTCGGCAGATTTTACTGGGCACTGAAGTATTATAAAAAAATAGTGTATGTACTCAATAAAATATTTGTAGGTATATTGATTTATATGTATAAAAAGTATAGTTCTATACATGTTTATATTTTTTTTTCTATAAAATTAGTCCACCCTGTATAAGTGTGTGTGTATAGGTTTAAAGAACGTAACGAGTTGGGTAGCTGAAGTGAATCAGTCCAACGAAATCCTCCGTACTGTCATAATAACGCTCGGATAAGACACAGTATCGGTGCAATACGCGAGAAGACGCTACGTAATGGACAAACGCGAAAAGTCTTCAGAAATCTGAACGGAAATAAAATTTATTTCTTTAAAAAAAATATCGATAAATGTCAAAAAAAATATTATGGTTGTTATTACCGTCATATTAAAATACAGAAAATTATTTGATTTAGTACGTTACTTTTTAGTGTGTTTTGTGTAGCTGATGGTTCGTGATGAAAGTCCGAAATCCTACAAATATTGTATGAGTAATGGAATAGTGATTATTAATTCTGATACGGTTACTTTTGAAGTGACACCAACATTCAATAAATATTTTACTATCAGTTATAATATATTGTGAAGTACGTGATTTTTGGGTATCACAAGGATTGGGTTTTGTTTTGTTGTTCTTGAACGCAGTCCTTTTTTTAATTTCCTCGTATTCACTTTATTATTATTTATTCGTCGAAATTGAGTACTGTAGCGCTTTCTGCAATCATTAAAGGTGTACAAAATAAGTTAATATTAGTTAACTCGAAACATATGTGAGAATAATAATCTAAAGTTTTATTATACTGCACCTTACCGAACCAGAATATTTTCCTTGTTACTATATTGTACTTTACTTCTGTTAACTATCATTCAAGATATTTTCTAAAAGTTGTTGATGAGTTTTGTTCAAAGGTGTCGTATATGGGTTTTATCATATAACCCAGACTACCGGGGTCTCAGCAATCAACATCAAAATGTACGTACATACACATTAAATATTTTATCGTTGTGTACGCATGCGACAATGCGTAAACGGATGTGTATGTTTATATAGTACAGTAGTTGATCTAATCATCGTTAGTTCATTTTTACTAGAAATTTTCTAAACAATTTGTTGTATCTCAAAATTGTTGTTTTGTTTGACATCCACAGCTGTAAATATTATATTGATCCATTTGAAATAGATTTTTTTGTAAATCAACGATCAACAACGACGAGTACCCAAATATTTTCAAACACCCATCCAGAGTGCTTGTTTGTGGGAAGATACTATAATAGGTTATCGATGGATCGAAATATCGTTTGACTTGAATGACTTGAATTATGTACTCAGAATTTACTAACGAAAAATAACCCTCTTCAAAATATCTCATTTCCGCTTAATGTTAAAGTTTGCTGCTCTACTAGTAGGTAACGTTGTGTTAAGTTTACTTAGTCGAATTGGTAATGGTATGCATTATCAATATTGAACGGAAAAGACTAAATAAAACTAAAATAACCAAGGGGGATACGTTATTATAATTATGTATGTAAATGAGAAATTATTAGGGCTTTCAGCCTTTCTTTTAATATCACTTAATCAGTTATCGAAGATATATTCAATGTCAATAACAGTTTTTATTGAAGTAGGTACTTCTTACTTACTTCACAATCCTTAGAACTCTTTCAAAGTTTTGGCCTCCTGAACTACTATGTTTGTTCTATGCAACGGATTCCCGCTCATCCTAGTACTTCAAGTTTCAAGCGACGTTGTCCATCAGCCGATATCTTTGCCTTTCTGGCGGTCTTCTGCCCTGCCTTTGGGGACATCTCTACCCCGAACCTGGGAACATGTTTTATCTAATGTCACTGCTGATCAATTGGTTATCCTGCGAGCATGCGTATCTTTGCATTGTTTCTCAGCCTCCATGAGCAACATTTCTCGGCCTAGATCCCAAAAATCGTCTTCATAATCGAATTGTCACATACCTTGCTGATCCCTTCATATGTTTTGTTTGTGTCAAAAGTTGAAAAATGTTTCTAAATAAGAGCCGTCTACACTCTACAGTTTAGAAATTGAAGTTTGATACCAATTGATGCTTTTTCAGGAATTAAAATATACAATAAAGTGTCTGTATAAACATTATTTTGATATTGGATTAAGTGTACATTGGACATTTTAGTAACTGAGCCTGTAGTGTTTTCACGCAAGCGCTTAGACAATGAATTCCTTTGCTGTGTTAGTCGCCGTGCTGTGCAGCGCCCACGTCACATGGTCAACACAATGCGCCCAACGCAGGGAAATCAACCCCTGCACATGTCGGAACATCGATGTCATCAAGAAAATCGAAATTCGATGTGAGAGGATGCTGGACTTTGCGCAGGTGGCTGAAGCGCTCACCGGGAAATTTCCATTAGGGACACACGTATCCCTGATAATCAACTACTCGAATATATCAGACATCAGTAATTATTCTATAAAACAACTTGGGCTACATGTCATAAATCTGCAACTCAACTACGACAACATCAGGTAAGATTCTCAATTTAGATTATTTTTATACAATAATCCGTTATTAAATATTTTTAATTTTACGAACGAACCCTGTTTGTGACTTTCCATCTTCTTCTTCTTCCTGTGCCATGTGCGACGCCTTCGCGGCTTTGTTTATGACGTTTGCTTCTCTGTCAAGAAGGGATATTCACGTTTAGGTTAATATTTTTAGGTTAGTGTGTTTAGTTTATTATTTGAGACTTGGTGAACTTTGCACCAAAATACCCGCTTTTACCACTGTTACATTACGGGAGAATACAGAATCATCGATTTTATTCAAGGATTCCGGGAGTCCTTTACATACGAAACTGAAATTTAGGTTTTATTGTAAAATGAACTTTATTTTAATAGTTTACCATGCTTCTTATATAATTTTTTTTTATGGAAGGTTTCTCGAATTTTTCTCAAACCATAACTCAAAAAATACACTACTTTAGATTCGTGAGTTACGAAAAAATGTGAAATTAATCTTAATACTAATTGCAATTTGTCTCATTAACCTAGACATGAATTTGTTTTTCGCATTATAATACTTTTCAAGAAAATAATTAAGTTTTGTTTGAACTAAGCATTTTCATGAATACCCATACTGGGCGAAAGAGTGTTCTTGCACCCGCCTAATTCGGGTCTATAAATAGTACTCTATAGCCCGATATTTCTTAGCTAGAACAATTGCCGTCTACCCACACCTCGACATACATCTAGTTTGATGCGAAAAATATGGGAAAATGTCTTCTTCTTTGAAAGGGACACTTAAACTTTTTGAAATTGAAAAATGTATACATTGATATGTACGGAAACTTGGTAAAAAAAAAATATCTGTAAATTTTAATTAGGTCGTGGAAATAGACGTTTTGTATGGATTATTGAATTTTTTTTTCACCCATCACGCCGTTTCCCGTAAGGGGTAGGCAGAGAGAACGGACCTCCAAGCCTACTTATTTCGCTTCTTCCACCGACAAAACATTTCTCATACGCATACACCCTCTCCTATTTCTTTTACTTTTTACCTGGCCTTCCTTGAGGACGGAATCGATGTGTTCGATCCACGTCATTTTCAGTCGGTCACGCTTTCTTACACCTTTCCTTTCAGCCTTATGAATTCTCTTTGTCATTCTGTTTGCATCCATTCTTTCCAAATGCCCAAACCATATCAACTTATTAACATTCATATTTGTCACAACACTTACTTCCATACCGCATTCCTTCCTAATATTTTCATTCCTTTCCATATCCCATAAAGTTTTTCCACATATTCTTCGTAGAGATTTCATCTCTACTGAATTTATACATCATTCTTCTTTTTTCGTCCATGTCCACGTTTCACAACCATACATAATCGATGGTATCAGAATTGCGTTATGCATTAGTTTCTTTGCTTGTAGTGTGACGTTATTGTTTCAGTTTCTTTGATTGTATAATTTTTGTTCTATTCTTTTCGTTCTCGTGATATTCATCACCAAAGTTAGATAGAACAAAAAATATTAATGTTAATGTGTAAAATAAATTAATAAAATAAATAAACACCTTCCCGATTATCTTACTATTAAGTGAGATAGATCTGCGAAGGTATTCAAATAGTAAACAATATTATAAGGAATTGCAAGGTTTCCTTTATAAACGGAATGTGTGAAAATATCATTACTTTATCATTTCTCGTACTTCTAGGTAAACAACCTAATATGTTATCTGTTGGAACACTCAGCGCAATAATACGTACGGGCAGTTATACCTATATATTGGTGCATTCTTTGATTGAACACAACTGTGCCAACATCAAAATGAAATTTTAAGCTGCAATAGTTTCATTGGTTAATTATTCCTTTTATATAACTGAACAGTAATCAACTCTTTTATCTATATATTAATACGTGAAGGAAAAACTTTGTAACTATTTTTACGAAAATCGCGCGGACGGAGGAGTATGAAATTTCGCACACTTATAGTTTATATAGAGAAGGGGTGGCGAATACTAATATATATATTTTTTAATTATGCATAAAAATAGATTAAATCAATGAAAAACACTACGCTACTGTAATATGTATTTTATACTCACACACACTTCGATGTATTCAGATATATTTGACACAGATCTTTTGTTTATCAGTGGTCAAAATGAGAATAGATTAATATTTTTTGGATTAAATAACCATAGAAAAAACATAATATTATCAATATTTCAAATTTGACGTAGGTATCCATTATTTTTGAAAGAAAATTGAGAAATAGCGCTTGCTCAGTCTTTGACAATGGAATCTTAATAATATTCAAACTTATAATTTAATTTAGATTGTGGTCGAATTTCGAGCACTGGCCGACCACTAGTAGGTACTTGTAATTAAAAAAGATATCGATTATCACAACTGGGATTTCCCAATTGACGATTTTATCTTCTTTCAGACAAGAGTAATCGGCGGAACCACGATATTTCAGTTATATTTTTTTGGCTTTTAACAAAGTCTTGAGGGTACATTGTGGATTTCCTGTTAGGAGTGATGTTACATAATATCTTACTGTTAGGAGTGATGTGTACCTACATAGTGTAGATACTCACATGCCAGGCTGCCTACCTACTTTTATAGACAGATACCTGTGCCTAACAACCCCTATGACGAGTATACAGCAATTTTGTGAAATTTTGCAATCAGTGATGTAATGCAAGCCCGCAGAGTAACAATGTTAATTATTGTGAGCCTTGAAATACGGCTGCCTGTAGGTATTGATCTCTTCTTTTACATTAAACTCTGGTAGAGGACACAGCTCCTACCAAGCAACAAAGTGTTGCAGTGCTCAACTTCAGTCGACATACCTATATGATACAGTCTACGAACAAGGGGTCTTTGTATTCAGCTTGTAAGAGGGACATCACATCCTATCATCTTAACCAGCAAACCATTGCAACACAATATGCATACTTTTAGTTGCTTCAGCTTTTTTTGGTCTTCTTCTTAGACTACTTCCTTTCACTCCTTTGAACTCTCCCGCTTCTTTTTTTATTGGAACATCTTGTCTAGAACCCATCAGAAATAGCTTCGGTTTAGAGATTCTTTGTGCTACACCTGCTTAGTGTTTTTCCCCATCCAAAATATTTTTTTGGTCCCTAAGGGATATGATTAACACCCGTCTCTCCATTATACTTTGGTTTACTGGTAGCTTATGCATAGGGGTACGTAATTTTCGTATTTACGAAATAGATGCGATAAATGCGAAATTCGTCAATATATTTCATAAATGCGATGTTTCAATTTTAGTAAATTTCAGTGAAATGTCGATAATTATTATTTTTTAAAAGTAAACGATCAAGTAACTCGTCAAAACGAACGCTTTATCCTTGTGAAAATAATGGAAACGGAAAAATCAGTTAGTAGAAGTCGCCGATGAAACTAAATTATATTAATTGAAAACGTATATTTTATTACCTACATGTTGATATTTTATAAAGGTTTTCTACAATTGTTAACTTTTTATTAAATATTTAAAATACTCAAAGGTGTTTTATTATTGACATTTTATTTTTTATGCGAATAAATGCGAAATTTCGCTTTTATATTTTTTTTAAATGCGATATTACAATTTTTTATTTGCGAAAATTACGTACCTCTACTTATGCATCATTATTTTAGTTACAGCTGATGGTTCGGGAGGTTCTGAAAACGAGGACATCAAAGAATCAAAATAAAACGGGCGTGATTACCACAACGAAGTTGTGGCCTCTAACAACTAACCCAAAATAAAAAAACAAAGCAGACTACAATAAAAAAAAGAAAATTGTAGGGTCACAAAGTAAAAAAAGGTCATCTTAAAAATTTGGTATCTGGAAACTACACTTTTCCTAAAAAAAAGGTCATTTCCTAAATTTGTTATATGGTACTATGGGGGAGGGGTCATGGCCCACATGAATTTATAATTATGTTAGCAAAGTAAAGATTTTATTAATAAATATCACTGCCCTACTTGAGAATATATAGCCAAGGGGGAGGTCATGACCCCCCCCTGGATCCGCGCTTGCTTTCAATCCATCGATTCCTACAGGTTTCTTTTTGTATCTCTCGTAAGACCACTATTGGAATATAACACCTCAATATGGTTTTAAATTACAATGTCTATATCAATGCATTGGAGAGAGTGCAGAGGAGGTTCTTGAGGATTATAAATTACAAAATGGGAATCCCGGTCGAGAGGATTGATTACGCCTTTCTGATGGGCGAACTCAGACTCCTAAGCTTGGCAGATCGTAGAATGATGTTTGATTTGTGCTTCCTTCACAAACTAATAAATGGCGCAATCGATTCCACCGAATTGGTGGAACTGGTCTGCTTCAAAATTAATATTTTTGGAACTACAATTTCATTCAATTCTCTAACATTTATATTCTAACAAAACCGTTATTGGTATATGTATTTTCTTTCTAGTTTTGTATGATATTATGTAATGTATAACATGTAAAAGGCTAAGGCCGTGTATATCATTAATAAAAATAAATAATATTTGTTTAAAATGTTCTTAAATATGTAATTGGTATTTGTGTTAATTAATTGTACAAGTCAACTAATTTGATCCCTTTATTTATAGTTTTTCACACAACTTTCCAGTTTATTTATTTCATTGATATCTGGTTGGATATCGAGGTGGTTGATAGACCAGCGGTTACGACGCCGGCTTTCGCACTGTTCCGTGCGGAGGTCGTGGGTTCGAATCCCGGCCGTGTCGACCATTTTCCACTTTCACGACACAAGCATTTGCTTACTGTGAAAGATGTCAGAAAGTGTATTTGTGTTCACTTCGAGTGAGCACAGATTCATTTAAAAAAATAATAATAAGTGTAAATATTGTGTTTTATATAAAAGGCCCGGTAGTGCCACTACGAATGTTTGACACGATCGACGCGATAAGAATGATATATCAGTGTTTTATAATGAAATTCTTAAAAAAATGAGTTAAGAGATAAGTTTTAGAGGCTTAAAACCACTTTCGCATTTTTATCTTTCAAATGAGAAAGGCTTCTAGGGTGCGTTTGTAGGATGTCGTTATTTAAATATTTTTTTCTGTTTAAATATCAATAGTGGTCTAAAACTATATTCGATTTATTATACTCTTCTAACGAACCCGGTTTGGTGCACGTCGGTTGAATGGTTCTCGATTTTATATAGGTAGGTATTGAAACATTTTTTGTCTTTTATAGACGTTGTCCGACGTTTTCCGCTTCTTCGAAAATATTCTCTATGTTTTCTGCTGAAAAATTCCATTTAAGCAATCATAAAAGTGATAAGTGAAAATCATCACAGTATACAACAACTAACATTTTTTAAAAGCACAGTTATGAGATTTGAAAAAAAGGGTTAGGAAGTGTAATATTATTTTTCTGACTTTCACCCGAAAAAAGATCGAGTGATGCAGCCATATAAGCAAACAAAGAAAATGCACAAATCAATAATATTGTAGCAGTTAGGAAGTGTATGGGAAGTAAGAATTATGAAATAGGAGAAGAAATATCTGAATGTAAAAAAGAGCCAGAATAAATTAATATTGCTTACATAATATTATATAGGGGTGTTAAATCTCTTGAAGAGAGACACAGTGCATCTTTTGCAGGTGGATAATTGGAGAGGGGCGGCTGGGGAAAGGGAGCTGTGGAGGCGAAAGTGACAGGAGGCCAAGGCTCGATTTGGGCTGTAGCGTCATTGAAGAAGAAAAAATCTCTTGTTAATCTTTTTTTTCGCTCTTCATAGATGATGAAGTTTTGTTGTATTATTTAAAAGTAATTAAAAATATTTATATATCCGACACGATATTTAATTTTGTTCTTATTATTTAACATTTCTAACTAGCTTTGTGGTCCTGTCTTAACTATGAATATTAAATTCGAATTGGGATAATGAGTAATAACCATAATTATTACAATACAATCAATGCATATTCTGCTTTAAACTATGTTTACTGGGCATATTCTGACAATGGCACCTACTTTAAATCATACAAAGGTCAATTAAAAAAAAAGAAAAGTTTATATGGTCAAAAGTACTAAAAAGGTTACCTACGTTAAATTTTATTAATCTTTCTAATGATTCAGACAATTTTCTTAATTTTATCTTTCATAAAAACCTTCTCTCCTGACAATAACGAACACAAAAAAGTTAGCGAAATTGATCCAGACATATTAGCGTAATGCGATGACCGAAGAAAATAGGACATTGTCCTGTAGTCCTTACAATGAATATTGATTTCTAATTTGTAGGTAATAAAATGTAACTAGATTAAGTACCTATTATTAATTAGTTAAAAATATTACTACTCATTTTCTCAAAGACAGGCTTGTCCTAGTTGAGATTTTTTGTACAAAAATGATTGATTTTTATATATGTAAATAAATAAATAAAATAAATACCTACTAAAATAATACTAAATCTCGTCTATTATCATAGAATATTGTCTTATGAATGATTATTTACTTGTATTTATTTTAAATTAATGTATTACTTTATCAGCCTATTCATAATTTCGGTCAACCATCCTATTGTTACCTACAAGTTAATTTCTACAATATCTAGCCTAAAAATATGTATACAATAATAATAATAATATCTTGTCATCTGTTAGTTATAGTATCCTCTCCCACCATCATTGTAACATACTTTTCTTTGAGTTTATAATTTTTAGTTTAGTCTCTTGACAATGTCTGCGTGAGTCGGACGAAAGCGCTCGAAATTCAATAAAAAAATTGTGAAAGTGCAACTGTGTAATCATTTTAATCATCAAAATGAACTTTCACTATGTGAATACACAAACCTTACAAAAAAACTACTAAAATACGTTTAAAATAGGTATGTTTGAATGTTAAAATTTATTTCAGAAAGCTTGAAAGAAATTCTAAGAATCTGCGTACCAATTCACTATTTTTTCTATATTTTTTGGGCTTACTATAAAACAGTTTCCTAACATTTTTATGTTTTGGAAAAATTAACTATTTTTTAACTGTAACCCACAGATCTTACTCCAGCCTTATACACCAACAACACATTACAGAAAATAATAAACAATAAAGACAAAACACACATACTAAACAAAAACGGAATATACACACTATACTGCAACGACTGTAATCACAAATATATAGGGAGCACAAAGAGAAACTTCAAAACACGCATTAGTGAACACCTTCGGTGTCTAAAAAATAACAATTTTTCGGAATATGCTAATCATCTTTTAGACAACAATCATACCCACAACATCAATAAAACTACTTACAAGCACACCAATGGTTACACATATAGAAAACTTAACACCCTAGAGACAATCGAAATTAATAAAAATATCCCTAATAATCTAATAAATAAAGAAATGAACCCGTATAAATCTCCGCTATTATCTCTCTTCCCTACCCTATCTCCTTCCACGCCCACCCCTAACACCCCCCTCCATCACAATACCTAAAAATTTGTAAGTCACAATATTTTGTATCTGTGCACATTAGTTTTAAGTTTGGTCTGATGATGGCTGGTAGCCGAAACCGGTAACCAAAGAAATAAATATATAAATAAAAAACAGTTAAAAAATAGTTAATTTTTCCAAAACATAAAAATGCTGCGTACCAATGTTTAATGTTTATCCAGCTTATCAAACTTTGTTCTTTATACATACCTAGTTTAAATTAGATCGTTTGAGGTAGACTTTTTTGTATGTTTTTGTTAGATGAACGGTGAGAAAAGTAAATAAAAATTGTGTTATTATGTATTTTTTCACAGATGGCGTTGTTGTCAGTAAAACCGATCCAAACAAACTTTAATATTATATTTTAGATTATTTGCAATCTATTTTTCGAACTTTTAATCATTATTATTATGTTATCCGGAGCGGAGAAGAATCCAATAAACCAAGCGTCATAAAAATCTTTGTTCAGCTGATCTCGAGTTATAGATAGAGGTAATATATACATAGTTCTAAATGGATAGTGAAATAGTAACCTCTCCAGACATCTTATGGTGTCTTTTATGCACTTTCAAAATAAAAACATTTATCAAAAGTACTTAATATTCATGCGTAAGGTATATAAAATAATATGTATGTAATATGTATGTATTTCGCTTGTAATCACATCCAATAAAATACTTATGTCAGAGCTCACTACAAGTGTGTTGAATTCGCGGAAATCTATCTTCAATAATCATTGTAACATTGAAATAGTTATATCGAAGTATGCGACAGCGTGTGGGTTTTAAATACCTACATATGGATCTAAAGGTATAATAGATTCATATTGATAATTCGCTAAACTGAAAATTTGTTCACGAATAATATGTATATTACAACAACTAAAGACTAGATTTTTAGAAACAAACCACAACGGGCTTACGACCGTCTTCTACTGTTATTTCAAAGGCTGGTTTAGTGCGATCACTTTATGTTAACAACGTTCGCCATTAGGTGGTAATGTTTAAGTCTTCGAACCTCCTAATCATGAGAATTCTCGACATGTTCAACATGTCGAAAAATCCCATGTATACAACAAGTAGATATTTAATAATCAATGCAATATATAGATAAGAGTTGGGAATTATTGAGAACAAGAGAGCAATCAAATTTAAATACTGCAACTGCTGTCGTGTATTTGGCGCCAGGATAAGAATATATCCATTTTTGATAACGTCTCATCGTTATTGCCTAATTACTTTGTTGGTACACATCGTTCTAATTATGTCTAGATGAAAATTTGTTAGTTTGGAATAGTAAAACTCCTCTTTATCGCTTCCTCTTTACACACACATACGTATGTAGCGCTACAACCTTGTGTTAGTCTTGATTTCCTTCAGCAAAATTCTCCTAATTTCTTATTCAATGTTCTCGTAAACTCAGTGGCTAGGTCTCGTTTCCTCTTTGCTGTTTAGGTTAATCTATATCAATGGTAGGTATATATTTTTTTGGGAATAATGATGCAGCGTTCATAATCTAGTTAATGTGTCAATTTATTATAAAAAAATTCCACTTAAGGTATTGTTATCAGCAAATAGTTAATTTTAGTATTAGTTAAGCAAGTTTAGTGAGGTAATCCCGAGAACAACTTTTTGCGTATTCACAAGGATTTTTCAATAGGAACGTCTGTACTTTGACAATTAACAGCGGTCATTTTGAAATACATCAAATTGGTTGTCATTTATTTGCTTTGCCAAATTTAAAGAAAGAATGTAAAAAAATAACGATACGTGCAAATTTTATCGAAAAGCCCGTTCAACCAACATACGCTTATTTTATGGTCACTTAGATTTCACTATTCGATGACTGGGTGCAAAAGACCCTATATTTTGACCACACGTTGAGTATATCGATGATCTATATGAACAAAACAATATTTCTAGTTCTGTCTGATATTTTGATGTCATAACAGTTCAGATTGTACATATTTTCACCTTCCCCTGCTTCTCTTGGGGGGGGGGGGGGGTTTAGAGGGGAAGTTGACGACGAGACGATATCACATTTGTCAAGGCGTTCATTGAACAATTTCTACGCCAAAGGCGGCGTGTTGTCTTTTGTGCAAAAATATTGTGAAAACATCAAATATTTAAATATTTTATGAACGAGATCTATCCGATGGTGATTTTGATTCTTTACAGATAGTGTTACAGTAAGTGTAATCTAAACGCTGGCATGTGCTCAAAAATGAGTCAATTTTAATATAGTCTCAGGTCTCTGTAGCCTGAAACCCTAAACATTCATCATAATATTCATATATTTTTTTATATCTACTACAACTAGATTGTCCTCTTCATAGGTATTGTTATTCTAACTACCTACGCACAATGTTGTTTTTCAGTTATATGTTGTTTTTCAGCTATATATTCTAACTTATTTTACAATATTAGTTGGGATAGGTACCTATTATAAATAAAATTTACTAGATGAACATGCATTTCTTAGCGGAGTTTATTTCAAAATAAAGTTCAAATAAAATATTGTATAACATTTCCACAATTTTTTATTATCCTGCTATAGTTTCGTATGCACAAGTCCTACACGGTCACAGGAGAATAAGAAATTAAATTCGAAACAAAGAAGGTACAAGCACTTATGAAGATTCAAATATTACAGGGGTAATCAACGGTGAGACTTTTATTGTGGGAATCTATAATTATATAGCATTAGCTTGTTGGAAAATAAAGAGAAAAAAGAGAGAATTTTAATTTCCAATTTTGAAAATAATGAGGGGTACAAATATTTATGAAGATTATTTCTATATATTCTAGGTATATTATATAGGTATATAAGAAAAAAATTACAGAGAGAGATTAAGGTAAAGATATTATGTTCAACAATACAAAATTATGAGAAAAAAAAATACTGGAAGTTCTTCATATTAGGTCTTTACCTATGAAGTTGCCGTTTTTCAGTACTGATCATTTCAAACAAAAAAATGTATTGATTGGCTAGGAATTTCAAATGCATTTCTATTTTGTTTTATGAAGATGCCATTCTTTTTTCAAAATCAGTCTTTTGTTTTTTGATAAGTGTTTTTTTTCATTATTTTGAACATTTTTCGTCCTAATGGATACTTTTAAAATTAGCGCAATTATGGAATATGAGTTTCATCGTGGAACCAACGCGGCACAAACGGCACGTAACATCAAAAACGCTTACGGAGAGAACCATACAAACGAACGCACAACTCGTTATTGGTTTTCCCGGTTACGTTCTGGAAATTTTGGGTTGATAAATGAACCACTTGGTCGTCCGGACACTTTGGTCAAGGATGATGATTTAAAGGCGATGGTGGAAGCTGATGACACTCAATCAGTAGCTGAGCTAGCAGCAGCTTTTGATGTTTACATCAAAACAATATTGGTCCATTTGCGACAAATTGGCAACATAAAAAAGCTTCTTACAAAATGGATGAGCATTACTGCAGATGTGTATTGTGAAGAACTGAAGGCAGTGATGGAGAAGCTCGCTTATCTACACCAGCTGTGGTCAATCGGTCATCCATGCTGCTCCTTCACAACAATGCGCGACCCCATACTGCACATCAAACAATCTTCAAGCTGCGAGCGTTGGGGTTGGAGAATCTACCTCATCCACCATACTCACCAGACCTTACACCTTATCGACTATAATCTTTTCCAAAATTTGGACAACCTTTAGCGAGAAAAAAATTCAATTCCCGAGAGACAGTACAAAATGCCTTGGAAAAGTTCGTTGCGTCCCTTGCAGGTAATTTTTACAAGAAGGGCATCGATATACTACTGCTTCATTGGTAAAGATTTATTGATTGCATGGGTGATTAGTTATAATAACAGAAATAAAAAAAAGTTTGATAAAAATCAACTTTAAGTTTTTCATACAAAACGGCAATTTCATAGGAAAAGACCTAATATTAAGTAGTTAAATACCTACAGTTCGAAAGTGCAAACTTATTATTGATACTCATATTATGGTCTAATAATAATGTTATAATAGGTACACTTTATTCATTGATAATAATAAAAAAAACAATACAAGTCCTGTCTGTCCTGTTAAGGCTTTTACAAGCCTTGTCATCAGGTTCTAAAATAAAATTATTAGTTACATAGTTAATAGTACAATATGTATATGGTATTGTTTGTTAGTAGGTATAGAATTCTTCAATATTGTTGGTGATTAAAAAATCACAATAAATGGTAAAGCGTAGAATATTATTGATATACATAAAAATGGTAAAAACAAAACACTATAGCACAAACACACATTTAAATACACTAAAACAGGGTTATGTCTCGGCGGCACTCGAACCATGAGGTTGGTGATCTGAAACAAACGAGAATTAAGGGCAGTGGCTAATCCTCGATTTTATAAATCCTCTTGAATTGATAGGTACCGTATGTGTATTTATCAAGCACTTTATTATTTATTATTGTTGTTTTTTTATAACGAAATACCTAATACAAATTGAATCTTTCTGAGAAACACTTTTTGTGAAATTTCGATAAAACCAGCCCCCGTACACAATTTGAATTTGTACGTGCGTGGACTTAAGCCGCGTACACGATATCTAAGACGCGAGCGGTAGATAATTGTTGCATGGAGCGAACTAAAATTCCATATAACGAGCGTACCACGAGAGAAACGCAGCGAGCTGACCGAAAATCTAGATAATTATCTACTCTGCAGATTCATATTGGTTGCATGCCTCGTTTACAGATAAACGGACCAACATCGATGAATCAATCAATAAAATACTCCCTGTCTGACCCCCTCAGGGGCATTGGGAGGTAACAAGAGCCTTCCACCGCGCCCAATTTTGCGCGGCTTTAATGACTTTCTCCCACATCATGTCCGCATCCCTCAGCCCTGCTTCGAAAGAACAGAACATTGTATGAGAGGGTCTTTCTCGTCTTCGGGACCCTGATGGAAGGAAGAACAGCGCTCTCCTCGGCCAACTGTCGTTCCGCATCTTTTACACAACTCCAACCATACCCACCAGGAGAGCGCTGTTCTTCCTCCCATTAGGGTCTCAAAGACGCACTCATACCGGCTTTCGTTCCTCAGAAGCATACTTGAGGGATCTGGATATGGTATGGGAGGAGGTAATCGAACTCCTTGAGACCGAGCGCAGTGGAGAGCTTTTGTTGCCTCCCCCTTCACCTAAGTGGGGTGTAAAGGGGGTATTGTACTGTACAATATCAGTATAATAGCTACGCTAGAGATAACTGTTATCGGAACACTGATGATTCAGTTTTTGTGTCATGATTTGTTTTGTTTTTATTTGTTGTTGTTCAGGAATTTGTTGATATGATTAAAAAAAAATAGGTTTATAATTTATGCAAGAAAGAAACTCTATAGAATATGCGGTATTTTATAGCGGTTAATTTAATACATTAGGTAATCGTTAATTGTTTTGAACAAAAATAAAGATGAACCCAAATCCCCAAAAATATAAGGTATCGACCTAGTTATTGATCTATGTATTTATTTTGTATACCTACCACTAACACAATCATGAGTATTACTGAAAAACAATTTTTTTATCACAATTTTTTATCACAAGTATTTTTATTCTCCGTGTTTTTCACTAATTAAGTTGTATTATAAATTGTTTTGCATTAAATAGTGTTGATTATCATTTATGATAAGCCATTTCATAGGACGTTAGTCAGTAAAGTATTTATTAACGATTAGAAAAAGAGACAGAACTATAACTTATACAGGACATTCTAGATGGGGTCCTTCGGGATAACTCCTCCCTTTGACTCTTTTGTATGTTTATTTCTAATTGGTATTTTACATTCAATAAAGTATTATTTATGTATTTATTACTATAAGAGCTGACTATAGCTAATGTTTTATCATTATTAAATAATTCTTGGCCATTGGTTTCGTACTTGGAATCTTCAAAATTCTTTTTGACTTACAGACACTATAAGAGCATGGAATAATTACTATTTTATAAAGATTAAAGAATTTGGTATATCAAAGCTTTATTGAGTTTAAAGGGTTCAAAATAAATTCACTTCAGCCTATTTAAAAATTAATATAGGTATTATGTAAAATAATAAAATCAATTAAATATACTACAACTTTCAACGCCAAATCGGGTTCACAGCCCTATATAGCAGAGTATCATTAATGTTTTTTGTACATACTACTTTTTCGCCTCTTTCTGAAAATTCAACAAATTAGGTAGATACTCTGAAACTACATATGAGGCAAGTTATTGCATAAACGTATACTATTTTCACACCACACACATCTCAGAATACCGTCACCGACTCGGTTGGAGATCGATGAGCGAGCGAAGGGATGCCCACGTTGTTTGTCTTCTCCATAAAATCCTGTTCAATCCACATTTGCCTACATACCTATCTTAAGGAAAGATTTATCTTTTTGCAATCGCATGGTCTCCCTCTTCGATCCGGTTCTTCTAATCTTCTATCCACCCCGGTTCACAGATCTGGTTTCTATACAGACTCGTTCACTGTGCATGGTGCCAGACTGTGGAATAACCTTCCTGATAAGGTTCTCTTGTCCTTCCTTAGTGTCATTTCAGCGCGAGCTGTGTAATCTCCGGACTTTGTGAATCACATTATACGTAACCTGGATTCAATTCAATATATATTCTATTCCTTTATGTATTTACATTTACACGTCTATTTATTGTAGTTTTTAATCTTATGAGGTTGGCTGTAAGACATTGCTTGCAGCAATAAGTCCGCCTTTTGGTAGTTTTTCAAAATTGCATTAACACTGTATTTTTTATATCCAATAAAGATTTATTTATTTATTTTGTGGGTAGATAATACATTCAAGCCAGAATAATAATAATAAAATTAAACCACAATAACAAAGAAAAACAAAGTCATTGTAATACAGCAAAAAATCAATACACCCAAGAATTCAAGAATAGCGGATTAAAATATAAAAACAATAGAGTCAACAATCAATGAACAACTCCTACCGAATAGTTTTCTTTATAAAGTTTAAATTAGATCGATTGAGGTAGACTTTTTGTATGTTTTGTTAGGTGAACGGTGAGAAACTCAACGGTAAATAAAAGGTAGTTAAAAACTAATTTTAAAAGGTAGGTAAATAAAAATTTTGTTCTTATGGATTTTTTCACAGATGGCGTTGTTGTCAGTAAATACGTGCCATACTTACTTAAATAATATTTTTTATATTATTTGCTGTCCATTTTTCCAACTTTTAATAGTTATTATGTTATCCGGAGCGGAGAAGAATCCAATAAACCAAGCATCATAAATATCTGTTCAGTCGATCTCGAGTTATAAGTGTTCGCACTTTCTTTTATTTATTAGATTTAGCTACCGAATTATATTATCAACTGCTTATCAGTAGATGGCGCCAGGACATTACCTGTACTCATTTTAGGTTGTCTCTATTTCATTCTTATTGGTCATGACGCGCACAACGTTCCAATTTTATGAATTAATTATTGCGCTGTTTTCCAGGACTAGATCTTACCTATTAATATAGAACCAATTACTTTGATGCATACCTACATTAAGAACGCTCTTTAGATGTTCAAAAGTCGCTATTTAAATCACGCCACGGCCTTGAAACGGCGCGGCGACCAACCTATTTGAGTGTTTGTTAATTATTATTTTTTCCTTTTTAATATGTTGCATCAATTACATGCTGACTATAGATTTAAGCAGTCTTATTTTAATGACCCAAATTTCCTCTTCTTATAGCGTAATATGGTCTAAAAAAGAGATTTTTTTTTTTTTATTTTCAAACGGTCAATCTTGTATGAAAAAAAAAAATTGTAAATTCCTAAAAAAATTATCTGTACTTACCTACTATTATTTTATTCAAAAAGTAAATGTAGATAATTGAAGGGTGTCCGTATTTTTAGAGCCCCAAACACACCCCTAATTTCGATTTTATGAAATACTAGCTCTCCCGACAGACGTTGTCCTGTAGTCCTAACCAAAGGCGGCCCGTTCATATATGCACTGACCCCAAGAAACAAAAATACATAATTAATCCGATTAAGTTCTAATAAAATAATAATGTTAAAACATTTCTAAAACATCCATATTTCATTCGTATTTAAAGCTCAGACGGGAACAACGTGAGAATATAAAATGCGCGAGCACACATTTTATCTCACCTATGAAATAGGTACTGAGACGAATGTGCCCGATAATTTTTTTGACTTTGCGGTGGAGTAAGTGGGATGGGCTACTGTAAGAGCGGCAATCACGTATGCGAGAATGAGAGGGCTACCTACCCGCGATGGCGTTGGCGCGTCGCAGGTGATCCTTCCATAATAACTTAAATATTATAATTATATCATTTCTAACCCATTTTTTTCAACTTTTTATTATTTATTCTTGTTGTGGAGAGGAGAAGAAAGAATCCAATTAATTAAACATTGAAAGAATCTATTCAGCCGATCTCGAGTTATAAGTGTTCGCACTTACCCCACTTTAATTTATATTAGAGATGGTATAATAAACGAATATTGTGAACCTCTACTGAGTTTTATTTTTATTTAAATGAAAAGCTAGTATTGGTAGGTAATTAATATTTGTTTTCATCTTTTCCAAAGTTTTTAAGTCACGCCTCAACGAGTTTAGAGATGAGGGCCCCAAACTTGTTGAACAATTAATTGAACATTTTCACTAAATGCGTGCTTTAAATCAATTAACGGCGCAAGAGTTCATAAATATTTAGAACGCTGTTGTAAATGACATTACGTTCTTGAGAAGCTGTTAAGGTGGAAAGTGGCATCCCAGAATTAGGCAGCTCCCATCGTCTTAGGTTAGTTCCTATGTAGATGGAGTAACCAAAATTTGCCCTACATAATAATAATTCTTAGGAAGTTGATAAAGGTGCATTTATAACAAACTAACTTAAATCCAGAGCTAGAAAATAGAGTATATTATTATGTTGATCGTTGATAATATTATGGTCACCAAGGAAATAACAACGAGAAAGAACTGTCATCGCCCGGTATAACGATTAAAAAAAGTATACCTACTCTACTTCCAGCTCTGACACTATGATGGTTTGGTTTAAACGCAGCCTTAGACATATTATGTTTGTGTTTGTGCTCCAACAGAGCCAATAGGCAATAAGTATGAGATATTAACAAAAATGGATATATTCATATCCTGGCGCGAAATACATGGCAGCAGTCACAGTCTTTAAATTTGGTTGCACCCTTGTTCTCAATAATTTCCAAATTTTATCGCTATTTATTAATTATTACATATAATATACCTACTTGTTGTATACATGAGATTTGTTGACATGTTGAACATGTTGAGAATTCTCATGACTTTTCTTTTTTTTTACATTACCACCCAATGGCGAACGATGTTAACGTAAAGTGATCTCACATATGGTCTGTTTTCCTACGGATACGCAGCTACTATAAACAGCGGTGAATATGTCAGTTGAGAAAATTGTCAATATTGTTTCCGTATTAAAAAAAACATTGTCGTGCGAGAGAGAGAGAGAAACGCGCGTAGCGCGGTTCGAGCGCGCGTAGCGTGCGTTTATTGGATCAAAAATGTTGTAGAGTTTACTTGAGTGTGTTGCTTGAGTTTTAAAATGTTTCGCGGACTGGGCCTGTGCCATTATACGAATTTCTGCTTGTAAGTAGTTATGATTTCATGTGATATGTATTGAGTGTGTATGCGCGATACAAATGTGTTCGTGTGAGAAGCTACTCTAGTGTGTGTGTCGTGAGGTGTGTGGTGATGTGATAGTCTGTTTGTGAGTTGTGTGTGCGAGGTGTGGTGTATGAGTGGGGTGTGTTTGTCTGGACGCGTTGTCGTCGGCTGGTCGGACATCCTTCTGGTGTCCTCTGTGGACTGGTCTCCATCCTTCTGATGGTCCTTGTAGGCTAGTTTCCATCCTTCTGATGGTCCTTGGAGTTCGTAGCTGGCCGTGCCTCTGCCCAAGTGACGACCGAGAAGAAGGCATTTAACTGAAATAAAAAACGGTTAAGCAAAAAACAAAAACGAGACATGAATGAAATTGCAAATTTGCGAGAGATTGTGTTAACCTGAAGTTAATTTAAGTATGCAAGTGAAGTTGCTCGCGACTTTAGTGGCGACAGCACGTCCCAACATAGACACAAAAAGGCCCCCCTCAGGGATTCTACTTATGCTCCACTGCTGGTAAAAAGCCCCACGGCATAAAAACCCAACAGCGGTGCTAACTTAAGATAGACTAATCTTCTTATATATAAAAATGGAGATAACTATTTCGCGTTGTCATCGGATGGCGCCTAAACTGCTGGACCGATTTCGCTAATTCTCTTTTTGTCGTGTAGGCTTTTATCAGGAGAGTGTCTTTTTAGAACAAAAAAAATAAGAAAAATGCGTGGGAAATTAGAAAATTTAAGAAAACTATAAAAATGGAGATTTATTTCCCGATATCATCGCATCACGCCTAAACGGTTGGACCGATTTCGCTAATTCTTTTTTTGTCGTGTAGGCTTTTATCGGGAGAAGGTTGATTTGGAAGAAAAAAATAAGAAAAATGCATGGAAAATTAGAAAATTTAAGAACACTATAAAAATGGAGAGCTATTTCCCGATGTCATCGCATTGCGCCTAAACGGCTGGAACGATTTCGCTCATTATTTTTTTGACGTATAGGCTCTTATCGGGAGAAGGTTGATTTAGAAGAAAAAAATTAAGAAAAATTCATGGCATATTAGGAAATTTAAGAAAACTATAACAATGGTGAGCCTTTTCCCGATGTCATCGCATCACGCATTAAATGTGCTTTTTATTTATTTCCATTGTTTTGAAAGAGAAGATTTAAGAACGCAATGTTGTGTGAAAGTGAATGTCGAGAACTTGGAAGTATGTCTATTTAGGTAATTTATTTAGAAGAGATGCAAGGTGTGAAAAAGAGATTGAAAGAAGGAAATTGGCTGGGAGAAGGGTTGGCGGTGCACTTAGACCTCTAAGAAGATATCTCTGAAATCGACAGTTGATGTACAATGCAATCCTGATACTATCCATGATTTATGGGAGAAATGGGAGTGAAACTTGGACATGGACGAAAAATATGGAAGTTGGAATAAATGCTGTGGAAATGAGATCACTGCGTAGGATATGCGGAAAGAGACTTATTGATAAGGTGAGGAATGATAATATTAGAAAGGAATGTGGAGTGGATGTTAGTGTAGTGACTAGAATGAAAGTGAATAAAGAAAGAAGGTTTAGGCGTGTAAAGGAATTGAACGAAGAGAGAATGACTAAAAGGACATATAAATCTGAAAGAATAGGTGCACGCAGACGAGGCCGACCTCGAATGACATCGTCCAACCATATCAGTGCCGTCTTACAGGAGGGCCAAGTCATGAGCAAAAGGAATAGAAGAGCATGTATGCGGAATGTTATGCGTTTGGAGGAAGCGAATGAGTTTGGATTGGAGAGAATGGTAGTCCATACTCTCTGCCTACCCTCTTCGGGAATCAGCATGATCGGTAAAAATAGTATTTACACCTCAATGCGTATTTTGAATCCGTACGGAGAAGTTCCTTATCGTACTTTGATTAATCAATCAATATTATTTTAACTGAGCAAAATAATTATTGAAATATCGAATATAATGACATACCTAAATTCTTTTTTTTACATATTAACATCAAATCAATCAAAATTAAAACTCCCTTTGAACTCCACTCAGGAGCAAAGTGAGGCAATAAGAGTTCTCCATTGCACTCGATCTTGCGCAATGATGACCTCTTCCCACATCATATTAACATAGGTTATATGTTTTTGATGTAAAAATAAACTCAGACCCAATGAATGCAGCGTGGTATGCAGATTTTGCTAATGCCAGTAAATAGTCATTCATGTTAAATAACTAAAATACGAATTTGAGCTCTGTTGCATAAAACTTAGAGTACCCATATCATTTATTTCGATACGAAGTTCGACGGGTCAGCTAGTATAATATATTTTGCGGTCGGGTTAGGCCCGGTCGCGGTCTTAAGTTATTTGAAGATTAGTAGCAAATCTGAGATAATAAATGACTAAGTGCTAACTTAAGGTAGGCTAATGTGATGCGTGTTGCGGTCGGGATAGGCCCGACCGCGGACTTAAAATATTTGACGTTACTCTAGGAACTTAAATATAATTTGGTTTCTTCTCCTGGTGTCGGCTGCTTTGCTGAAACTCGAGAGAAGAAGGTTAGTATTATCCTAGGCTACGATGTGGCTGGGGCTTCCTGTCACTCATCGGAGCGCGGCCGGGGGACAGGTGTGGATGTATTTTGTCCCGTTTTGAATCGATGACGGGGCATCTTGTGTTTGTACCGTGTTGGGATGTCTTCGCGCGTGTATTTCCCTAGCGCGGTTGTTCGTGTGGTGTTGGGTGCTGATATAAAAAGATTCAGTTAGGTCTGTACAGTGTTTTAGGAGGGTGTCTATGTTATGTCTGTTGTGTAACCTTGTAAGGTTTTGTCCAGGGTCGGTGTTGTATATTATTTTGAGTGCTCTGTTTTGTCTTCTTTGTGCCTTGATGTGATGCATGTCCGCGGTGCTGTGCCATACCGGTGCGGCGTTTGTTAGTATAGGGCGGATGAGTTGGTTGTAGAGTTTAAGCTTGGTGCCCACTGTGAGTAGACAATAGACATCGGCTATTTAGGACGGAGTACAGGGCGAAAAGTCCAGCACGAGCCTTCGTGATCGCCCTGTCGATGTGGGGGACCCACGTGAGCCTGGGGTCCATAGTGACGCCGAGGTACTTTACCTCTTTGTGCCACTCGATGGTCTCCCTGCCCATGCGGATGGGGGGAGGGGTGTTTGGGTGACTATCAGAAGTTTGTATTAAGTTTACTAGACGTTCAAAACAATAAAGCCAAAGCATCTCAGTGTACTTATGTTACTTATAACTGTTAGGTCTTAAATAATTATTATTTCGTTTATAAGTTCGGCTCCGTAATCGTCCACTAAAATGATATTTCTTGGGACAATTATGTGTGAACAGTCCTGAATGAGAAGTGCCGAGTAATTTGACTAGGTACAACATGTTAAATTTGAAACTTCCGTTATTTAGTCAGGTCTACAAGTACCAAATGTTTCACTTGAACGTCGTGTTTTACAAGATTCATATCCCAGTCATTTTCATACCGTAACTTGGTATCTCCCTACTACTACGCTGATTGTTATTTCAACTCAATTCAAGTGAAACACACATTACTTGTCTTATTGACGTCATGTCCACCTTCATACCTATGTCTTTGTCTTTTAGACGTATAGGACATCATTTTTTAAAAGAGTTTTTATTTACCTACTAGCTTTGTCTACAGACGTTGCCCTGTAGTCCTTACTATGAATATTGATTTCGAATATGTAATTTATACAAAAATACATTTAATTAAAATAGGTTTGAATGTTAAAAAATATTTCTGAAAGATTGAAAGAAATTTTATCAGAAAATCTGCGTACCAATCTTTTGAAACTCAATAAATAAAAATTGTGTAGGTATTTTATGGAATTTTTCACAGATGGCGTTGTTGTCAGTAAATCCGTTCCATGCTAACTTTGAATTTATATTTTATATTCCATTTTTCGATTTTTTTAATAATTATTCAGTTACCCGGAGCGGAGAAGAATCCAATAAACCAAGCATCTTAAACATCTGTTCAGCCGATCTCGAGTTATAAGAGCTCAAACTAACCCGACTTTATTTTATATTATAGATTTGTTTTCACAATAGGCCCATTCAGGTACTTGAGGGTGTCATACAGCAATAAACAATTTAAGTACCTATTTAAAAAATACACACCAGTACACACAAAAACGATATTATATGCAATGAAAGATTATAAAAACAATAAAATGTATACCCAGTAACATCATAACATAGCTTTTCTTCTTCCATGCATAATTACGTAGATTACCTAACTACGCTTTAACACAAAGCCTTACCAAGATAGATTCAATGCGCCATTTCAAACATTAGCCGATATCCCGAAGATCTTCATCATACGCTGTCTTGAGTTTATTACTAAACTAGCTTTCCCGACAGACGTTGTCCTTTGGGTTTGATAAGCATGATCGAGACCTATGGGAGGAATTAGCCACCGAAAGAGGGCCTTCCATGTCAAACGAACCTTCTTGACAAAATTCAGGTAAAAATAAAACTCCGAAGGTCCGAGACTGGCCCAATTCGATGCGACCTCAAGCCTCGAGCAGGTACCAAAAAGGGGATATAGTGGATCAGATATAGTGTGTATAGACAAATGAAAAAGGTTCCTGATGGTGTACAGACTACAGGGGCTGGACGCTATCTTTTAACTATCTAACTCTTGACTCTAAATACCTAAACGTACTTCCAGCAAAGACTCAAAATAGGACAGGATTTTACTACGCGAAAATTATGCCACGGCCGGCTACAGTCGATCCTGCCTATTTACTATTTTACTGTCTTTATCTATCTCAATATCAAAATAAACGTTCAATTACTTTATATCAACCTTCTAGTCAAATTACGTACGGGCTGTCATTAAACCGCAAGTCCTTCCTCATTGTAATTCCAAATCGCTCAACTGCTTCGGTCTTTGCGCGCGACCTTTTCGCCAGTGAACCTCATGAACTGAGCTGAAAAGCGTCCAAATCAGCAACAGCCCATTCTCATAGACAGTCATGTGGGGAAGGTCTTCAGCTTGCGCCAACAGCCCTCCTACACATACCGGTTTTATAACTTTACGTTTATCACGGCGGCGAAAACTGAAATAAAAACTCTACATGTGCGAGAACAGACGCGAACTTTTAGTAAACTCATTCATAGCTCGACTGAATAAAATTACTCTCACGGGGAACAAACACACCAATGTACCTACTTTTACAAATGAAAATTCTACACTAAGCTTACTAGAAGGTTCTAAATATGAAATTCCTAACCGGATTCAAAAATAAACATTAAAGATAGGTCACACCACTGGTATCGGTATACAAAATAATCAATATTGATTCGGAGTGTTTTTGTTTTTATCGTCGCGATTTTCTATCTTTCCTTCAAAACAAAACAACCTTCTTTAGCCTCTTAGTTTCTTTGCTGAGGGCATATTTTATCTTTCGCCAATTAATTTCTCATACAGAAACACTTCACAAATCCCCTTTCTTTAAAAAATCTTTCAGAAATGAGAATATCCCTAGATGATTGAGCTTCGCTTTTTTTCTATTGAATTAACAACCTCCCATAATACAATTTACATGACCACATTTAATAATTTTTGCATCAATGAATGTTAAAAGGTAATGTTAACTAACTCAATTTTTGTCATCAATACCTAATAGAGAAATTTAAAAAACTTCATAGGTATGTAGGTACCTATATCAGTCTACAGCAAAATTTACCTCCCTTTTTTTAATCCTTTGAGTCTTGACCCATTTTACACTCAAACTGTGGGTCAAATGGTTCAACCTTTAATATTCTTTAGTCCACTCAAAACCATGGATAATGTGACATGGGGTCACTTAGTAAGTACAAATATTATTAGAGAACTTTTTGGGTGTGCAGAACCGAAACTGGGTTCCTTTATTCAACAGTCACGTGACTGATGATAAATTATCAATAATAATTAATTTATGTACTTTCATCCACAACACAACAAAACCCATAACCCATTTTTTGTATAAGTACTGTTATATAAGTAATGATTATTTATGTAATTTTTGTATTCTTTTTATGTATACCTACTTAAGGTACTATGTTGTATTGTATATGATACCTATGTATGTAATCTTTCTGTTCCTATGCTCACCGAAAAGGTCAAACACTGTAATGGTGAGCAGTGTTCATCTTTAAAAATAAATAAATAAATATGTACTTCCTTTAAATAATTATATGATTAAAACATTAAATGCCTCTGTGCTAACGCTAAAATATTAAAAATTAAAAAACGAATGTCACATTATACCGCTTTAGACAAACGTCACAGTTTGTATGAGTTTGGTTTGACAGCAATCACGTGGTACCAACTTGTTGGGACCATGCGCACATTATTTATGTAGTATTATTTCTTCTGAAAGCATGTGGTACATTTTAACATTCATTGATTCAATTACTCAAAAAGTTGAATAATATAGAAGGGCTGATTTGTATTTTCTTTGTTGCAGTGACATTGAGGGAACAGCATTTCAAAGTATGATCGATGTAAATTATTTCAGTTTGGCCGACAACGCTCTTCCCGATGTCCCAGTACCCGTTTTAAAACAACTCCCAAATATCCAGACATTAGATTTGGGCAGAGGAAAAATTAAAGAAATCAAATTAAATGACTTTCAGGTATGTGTTATCTTCAAATAATAATTTAATTAGAATCATTTTTTTTTTTAATTATTCAACAAAGCGTCTATTTAAGGATTCCTTTTTCCTTTTTCTTTGATTTATATATAAATACAGTTTATAAGGCAGTAGATCTATTGTTGTAAAATTTTCTTTAATGAGATCTAACAATTTATGGAGGGTTTGTGTATTTACGTAGTGAAAGTTCATTATTATGAATTAAGTAAACACAGTTGCACTGCACAGAGAGCACAGAGACCACAACCGTGGTACCATAATTGTCTTCTCTTTGATTTTTGTTATTTTATTACTCATAGTATATGGAATATACATGAGTCTTGCGATCGGATTTCAAAAAAAAAATAGATTTCTCTGAAATTAATTTTCTCGACATTTTCGAGGGTGTAGATTCCAAAAATGTAAATAAAACATTTTTTTTAAATTTCCGCGTAAGCGTACGCAAAAAATATGTGCACACCCATAACTCATAGTAATTCTTATCCGATTTGATTGAAATTTGGTAGAACGGTTAGCCCCTCGATGTTGATGAGTCAGTAAATTGTTGAGATCTGTACCTTCAGGGGAACTCTCTTAAAGTATCCAAAGAAAATTTCACTTGTTCTAGAAAAATGGCTAAAGTTGAAAAAAAAAATTTTTCTTCGATTTTCATAAAATTTGGTATACGGGTTGGTCTTATGCTCCTACACAAGCACGTAAAATTTGAGGTCCGTAACTTCAGTGGGTCCCCCTTAAAGTAGGTACCGATTAATATTGAATATGTAGTTAGTTCTAAAGCAGATAATAAAAAGCTCCAATAGTCGATAGGTATCATTTTAAAGTTTCTATAATAATTCCAAGGGTAAATTCATTTTAATCGTAAAATTATGTTATTTTATATTATTTTTATGCAAAGAGATGTTTTACACGAAAAGGCTGTTATAAAATTCTATGAGTTCTGAGCAACCCTAGGTTAGCAGCTTTTTTTAGTCTCTTGACAATGTCTGCCTGAGTTGGACGAAAGATTCAATATAAATTTTGTGAAAGTGCAACTGTGTTTACTTAATTCATAAATCTAACAATGTAAATTTTACTTATTTACTCATTTGTCGGGGACAGTTACTCTTTATCCTTTTACCATAATTAACTACTTAGATAAAAGGTACTCTGATTAATATATGTGGATATGTGTAACGAAGTGGTTGGTAGACTAGCGGTTTCGACGCCGGCTTTCGTACTGTTTCGTGCGGAGGCCGTGGGTTCGATGATTCGATCCCATCAGGTGCCGAAAATCTTCCCCTTTCTCAACACAAACTTTAAGTAGCTTACTCTGAAAGAGTGTAAAGATTATGTTCACTTTGAGTGGGCACAGATTATATTTTAATAAAAAAAAAATAATATGCTTAGGGACACACTATTGTTTGTGGCTCCGTATCAAAATGTATTCTTGTGGCGCGCCACAAAACAATAGTGTGTTTCTACCTTAACAGAAGAAAGTAAATATGTTTTTGGAAAATTTGATGCGTAATCCATTCCTATTTTTAGTTCCATTGTTTAAAAATATTTTCAACCAATGCTTAGGTACTACGAATAATGAGGATGATTCTATGAAATTTCTCAAGGCTATAATTTTGTTTTTCGATTCTTACAAAGGAATGACTTCGTTCAGATGTCCGCACGCTGTTTTAGGTTTAAGAATATCTGATAATTAACGACAGATCAGAATGGATTAGATAAATGAGTAAATAATTTCAGGATATCCCGTTCGTGCATGTTTTAGTGCTGCCCGGTAATGAGATCTCACGGATAGACAAGGGCGCCATTCCACACACTGTGAAGCAGTTGCATTTGGGCATGAACAGGCTGGAGACTCTCAACGGATCTCTCAGACATTTGGACAGTTTGAAGTGGGTCTTTATAAACGACAATAAACTGACAACCCTTACCGACGAATTGCCCACGGTTGGTTAGTTCACTAAATACACAATATGTGAATCACATGTTGTTCACTATTTATACCTAATATCATATTTTGTTCATTATACCTAATAAGACAATATTATGTTGTTCACTATTTATACCTAATATCATATTTTGTTCATTATACCTAATAAGACAATATTATGTTGTTCACTATTTATACCTAATATCATATTTTGTTCATTATACCTAATAAGACAATATTATGTCCGAATGACGCCACTCGTAACCAATCATTTGACTCGTTTTAATTTTTTTTTCAGACAGCAAACAATATACAGTTGTTTGATGCTGGATTAAATAAGTTAAACAGTTTGCCGATTGAGTTCAGAAACTACCACAGTCTTGATTTTTTATGTTTGAACAACAATAATCTGAGTTCATTGAATTACGCCTTACAAAAGTGCAGGAAATTGAAAGGATTGAATTTATCATACAACCGTATTAGCTATGTAAGTAACACTGTATTGAGTTAATATTTACCTTTAAAGTACATACTTCACTTGATAATATATTTTTAGTCCAAAATGTCTTTGACTGACACTCTGAAGATCATAAGAAGTCGCATAATATAATGCAGAACAGAAACGGGTAAACTATTAACTACATAGTAGTGCAACAAAGTTAGATTATCAATATATGAGATTAGATTATTAATAAACTACAATATTATGTTATTTCTAATTCAAACTATAAAATGTACTACAATATTATGTTATTTCTAATTCAAACTAAAAAATGTACAAATTGAATGCTTTTGTTTTAAACATACACCTTTATTTTATGTTTTTAGTTAGCGCCAGATGAATTCTCCGAGTGTGACAGATTGGAAAGAATAGATCTATCATTCAACGAACTAAAATCATTGAATAAATCTTTGAATAAACTTGGATCTCTGAAGCATCTAAACTTTACACATAATAAATTGAAAGAGTTTTCTCTACAAGAAATCAAAGGATTAAAGCTATTGTGGGTGATAGATTTGTCCCATAATCTAATCACTCACTTGAGTGAAGATACCGAGGTAATAAATAATATGCACTACTTTTTTCCTTTCAACTTTCATTTTCCCGAAATTATTTTTCTCTCTTTGACTAAGTATTATATTACTTTGATTGAATTGCTAGCCGCTACGAATAATAATATAAAAGAAACTTGCCCTAAAATAAGTAAGTACTTGCTTAGTTAGTAGTTCGTTCACCAACTTTCGTATTGACGTATAGGTATCGAACTTTGGAGACAACCATCACCTCTTTTAGAATAGATTTGAAAAGCATATGGTAGACATCTTTCATAGAAAGCAAAGCTTTGTTGTGAGAAAGAAAGTTGGTCGGTACTTACTGTGGATCGAACCTACGACCTCCGCTAAGAAAATCGGCGTCTGAAAAGAATATATAAGGTTGAAAGTTGAGGTGTTTATCGACCAAGAATTGCGTGGCTCCAACACGATTCCGCCCTCAAGAAAGGCCAGGTCTGAAGTGAATGAAAAAGGCATTAATTAGGTGTCCAAATCTCCGATTTTCCTTAGCCCAGAAACCCCCATTTTATACACAAGTATCTACTTCGAAACTTTCATGCACACGAGTGTGGTCTTAGAAGTAAACATGAGAACTTCCAATGAAGGAGAGTGTTCTTAAATCAAATCAAAACTCCAATTGATCTCCACTCAGAAGCATAGGGAGCTCTCCATTGTGCTCGATCTCGCCCAAAGCTTATGACCTCCTCCCACACCATGTCCCAACTCCCTCAGATCTGCCTCGAAGGAACGGAACACGGTATTAGAGGGTCTTCCACGTCTTCGAGACCCTGATGGGAGGAAATACAGCACTGTCTTCGGCCAACTGTCATTCGGCATCCTCAACACATGTCCCAGCTATGCCCATCTCCTATCCGTAATGGTGAAAGTGATGGACCTGCGCTGGGTGCGCTGGGGTATAGCGTCGTTCGTGATGCGGTGATACCACCAAGATTCTCCTGAGGCACTTCGTTTCAAATGCAGATACTTTTTGTGCCTGGGCTTTGGTCAGGTGCCAGGAATCACACCCATACAGGAGAATAGGCAACACTCACGTATCAAAAAGTTTACATTTCGTCTCGACACTAAACGCCAACGCCTTCCATATCTTGGTCATGGTCTCATTCATAGTATAAATTTTGAAGAACAGTTTTAAATTTTATCTAAAATATGTGGGGGGGGTGGGGGTTCTGAATCCTCACCAAATATCACACGGAGGGAGGGGGCGGGGGTTAAGTAGTATGAGAAACGTAGTGAAAAGTAGGTATCTTTAGATAGAATAGAGTGGAAGTCCATTCCATCCGCTTACCCCAGAAGGAAAACAGCATTATGGGTAAAAACAATAAAATGTGCTCAGTAAAAGTATGAAGATATCAGTTTTCGAAAGACTTGATAAGAAAGTGTGAATGAAGTGAACG
The DNA here is from genome assembly GCA_963576905.1 of Mystacides longicornis. Classification (NCBI taxonomy): domain Eukaryota; kingdom Metazoa; phylum Arthropoda; class Insecta; order Trichoptera; family Leptoceridae; genus Mystacides; species Mystacides longicornis. The sequence continues at coordinate 12,994,030 of OY756429.1, forward strand.
AATAGAATAGTATTATAAGTTGTATTATATAATAATATGTTACTTTTATTGTTCAAGGCATTCTGCCGTAAATATAAGAAATAAATAACCTTTCTGAAATGATAGACTAATATCGTGTCAAGCAAAATAATATATATTTTTCCACAGAATTTGATAACCTTAGAAACTCGGGTGATGGAACTGCGCCTGAACAACAATCAACTTGTAAGGATTGGAGGGAGCTTAGTGGGTCTAAGAAAATTATACAGATTGAATGTTGCTTACAACAAGTTGGACAACATATCACCGGATGCCTTTGTTGGGTTGGATGAGCTTAGATTCTTGGACATATCACACAATCACATTACTACTTTGTTTGAGTTATCGAAGGTGAGTCAATATTATCATATTTATTTTTTTTACATCATAAAATAAATTATTGATATAACAATAATAAATTAGTAACGTTGTTACCGTTGTGAACACGAATCGTATACGATTTATATGAAAAATGCAAATTCTAATTTTGTTACAAACACAACATTAAATTTTATGAGCATTTTACGTACACCCAACATTCACCTTTGATTTAAAAATTTGTTTATGTCTACGTACGTTTATATATAAGAGAAGTGATCATTCTGAACAAGCCATCAAGAATGAAAAGGAAAGGGCTGGACGGCAATCTTTTACTGTAATATCTGGACGCAATATTGTCGACTATGTTCCGGCTATAAAATATATATTTAAATGAAGCGTGTAGCTATCAAATATTGTAAATAAATGTGTAACATTATAGGAATTCCATCGACGAAATGTTTACCGAGGATTCAGCCTAATAACTCCCTAATATTCCTATAGTATATTAACATAAATTGACTAGTCTAACCCTGACTTTGTTCTTGTGAAATGGTCTTGTTCTAATGCTCCCATTGCACTACTTAAATGTATTATGTATGTACTCTTTACACTTTGACATGGTACTAAACGGACCCTTTACATCCCTTTAGTACCTACTGCACAAAATTAATTAATATGACTATATTCTCCGCTGTACCATAATTTCAAAAAAATTTGGTTTGTTCTTGTTGTGGATTTTTTGTTTTTGTTTTCATTGTGAACCCAAGCGTTCTGTAAAGGACCTAGGGGGTATTATAAAATAAAAATAAAAAAGAATATCATTACTTCACTTTTACATAGGCCAGACAGCGGCCATAAGTCCATAAGTCACCTGCAGTAGCAGGGCCATATTAAAATTATTCTGATGAATTGTAAAATCTGTCTGTTTTCACTAGCCAAAATATTGCAGCAAGAAATTTAATGGAGTTTATAGACCGTTTATAAGGACCTCATTAATTTTTTTCTACATGTAATCGCTTGAACGTTTATAAAAGTTTTTTTTTAAACATAAAATATTAAGATTTTTAAATAATATAGGTATATTATATAATTTATTATAGAATATTTCATATTTTGTATAAACAGTGAAGTATTTTTTTGGTGTTGTTTTAGACTTATTTACCATCACTCGTTGAACTTTCGGCATCACACAACAACCTAACAATATTGGATAAAGATTTCCACGGTCTCCCGGTTTTGTGTTCGGCGGATCTAGCCCACAATCAGATCGTCGCAGTCAACAATGATCTCGTGTCGAAAACTAAGTGCAATATTCACGGGGTACCCGGGATCCTCAAAATACACCTGCATGGTAAGCTCTCATCACTAGGTACGAGTTTATTAAAGTTGCGATAACGAATGCGACCATTAACCTTTTACTTTGACATTTTCAACTAACAATTCTCTAGAATTGAGAATGCAGCGATCGTGTGGTTTTAATAATTAATTAATTGTTATTTATTTTCTGTAGCAATGACTTATGACATCGCTTGCTACCCAACGTAATTACTTTAACCTTTCACAGCGCAATATTACATATTATGTGTAACAACCGAATTTATTAAAATTTCTTAATTAATTCGGTTGTTACTGATATGTAACATTGCGCTGTGAAGGGTTGAAATATTGTTATGCGAGTGATTCGCTTACACACGAAGTGTAAGAATGACTTTAGTATGAAAAGAAGCGTATAGGCATTCTTCTTAAACATGAATAAACACAACCTTTGATTATCCCACCTATCAAATTCTATTTTGACATGTTTGTTCTTTGATATGATGGATATTGAATAATTAATAAATTCATACAAACACCAGTGGTGTTCAAACATTTTAAGGTCGTGGACACCACAACACTTAAATTGGACAGCGTTATGTTATTTTGCTGTACGTCCGAGTACGTTGGAGGAGTGTGTGAGCAATTTGAACGACTCTAATAAATAAGTTACTGAACATTATGAAATATGATTGGTACCTGTCCTGTTATAAAACGGAAGGCGCCTCGGTGATTAAAAAGTTAAAAAAACACTCCACAGTGAATGAATTACTATTATTTCTCTTATCTCCCGCATGACCCGCGGGTCGCTCTTGACTCCACCGAACAAGTCTGTGCGTTATCTAAGTACGTATTTCTCTCAAACAGACACGCACGTATATAAGAACATCAACACAATCATATTAGTAACTATCATTTTTATTGTGGATTCCTTCGAGTGTGAATAATCTTCTATGGATACCTTATTTAGTTAACCTCTTCATCAGAAATTAATTTTATATTTTGATCTCTGATATAAAAAATAAGACAAAGACGTACATTGTTTAATTAAGAATTGTTTCAAAGAAACTCAAAGCAAGCGAATTGCGTTCAATTGTTTATTTTTATAAAATTATGCGGATTGTGAAACATTTCAAAAAATAATGTAGTTATTGACAGTATCCATATTGGTATACCTACATATATTCTAGCAGCGATATATTAAGCAATGATTAACAAATTTACCTGGAATCAATAGAATACATAATTATTATCTTACCAGTCGTCATCCCCACTCTTGAGGGCTGTGGTCATCATGCTTGGTGAACTTGTCTGCAGCCACATGTACGGCGCGATGGAGTGTTGATGTTCTGCTTTATTTGGTCGGTTCGACGCATCAGTAATCTGCTAGGTCTTATTCCCGGTTTTCCTTCGACTATAAATAGCTTTTTTAAGCTTTTCTACCCGTAATGTGGTATGATGTACACACTGACATTTTTTCTTTTTTTTCAGATAATCCCGTTTTGTGTAAGGACAACTACAGCGATTTATGCGCGTCTATGCAGAGACAGCAAACTAAGCTGATTGGGGAATGTCAAATCAAACCATTCCACAGCGTCCAGCCCCAGATGAACGACGTTTTATCCAGAGAAATATTAGGACTAAGGGGGGCCATGCTGCATAGGGGTCTCTTTGTACAACAGGTGTTCCCCCCTCCGCATGTGACTGTGGCGCCATCTACTTCTTCGCCATCGATATTGATGACGACCATGTCATCGATCTTGAGTAACCAAGAATTATCGTACAAAGATCCCGATATATTAAACCCAGAGCCGGTGCCGGAAGCGGTCCAACGCATACAAGGTGAAAATTAATACTTAATATTTTATTTACATGATGAATAAAGGTCCTTAAGGGGTATACTCCTTAAGCAAGTCACCTTTTTTCCCTATTGAGGTTATTCCACCACTTTTTTTACTCATCACGCCGTGTGTCTTTATTGATTTTCTTTACGTTGTAAAGCCAATAGGCAATAAATATGAGACATTAACAAAAAATGGATATAGTCACATCCTGGCGCCAAATACATGACAGCAGTCGCAGTCTTTAAATTTGGTTGCTCTCTTGTTCTCAATAATTTCCAACTTTTATATCTATTTTTCATTAGTTATATTAAATATCTACTTGTTGCATACATGAGATTTTTCGACATGTTGAACATGTTGAGAATCCTCATGATTAGGAGTTTCGGAGACATTACCACCTAATGGCGAACGTTGTTAACGTAAAGTGATCACACTAAGCCCGCCTTCGAAATAACAGTAGAAGACTGTCGTAAGCCCGTAGTGGTTTGTTCCATTTTAAAATCGAACGTCAGTAATGAATTGTTAGTCATTAGTTATTACATATTCTTTATTGATTGCCTTCACTCTTTTCTATCCAAGCACACTTCTTTCGCTTCTTCCACCAACATGCCATTTTCCAGTACAACCTCTCGTACATATTTATTTTACAATTGACTTTGCCTTCCTTGGCAAAAAATCGATGTGTTGGCTGCAAGTCATTCTCAGTTCCTTCTTTCACTTTATCTTTCAGCCTTATAAAATTTCTTTGATATTCTACTTACTTATATAATATCCACTTCTTCAACATGACCAAACAATTTCAACTTATTAATTTTCATATTTGTAACAATACCAACTTTTACGACAAAGAGATAGTGCAATCTTGACGTTTAGTGTAGTGTAGTGTAGCTTGGTACCGCAGTAAATAAGATACCCACTGAAATAAAATGTTTATACTGTCAAAAGGTTAAATGAAAAAAAAATGCAATAGTACCTAAGTAGGTATATAGGTATAAAACAAACGTTCAATTGGGGGTCCGTTTTTTAGAAAACCATTGCACATATTTCACTATTTTACAACATGACGAACCTATTGGTGATTATTGATTCTTTTTTTTTTATGTAAGGCGCCCTTTAGGTGAAGATATTTCACTAAACGGCGCCATAAAAGTTATCCAAATATTATTATTATTATTGCATTAAGGAACAAATAGATCTATTATCACCATACTTTTACGTTGGTCTGGTGTCAAAGACTTAATGAATCAGTTAAAACCGATTTGAAAATGTACTTTTAGGTTCATATAATTATTCGTCTTAGAGTGGCAAAAGACCATTTTCTAACTATACTAGTATTTAGTAATATTTCTTGGTAAACCTGACCATTACACTATCATTATGTATATTATTTTTTTCTTCACGTGTTATATATTTTATTTTTCAGATTAAAGTTGCCAAAATAAGGTATTTAAAAAAAACCCAAGATTGGACGTGGAAAGAAAAAGAAAATAAAGATAACATTTTTTTTAATTTATATCATTTATTGTAAATAATGTCTTAAAATAAAGTTATATTATAAATCAATATTATTATATTATAATATATTCTGTCATATCCCACAGCAATAAAAATATATAATAACAATGTTATCGTGAACAATAAGTTATGTCAATCAATACATTTCAAGATCAATGCATTTAATACGCAATTATTCAATTATTATTCATCTTTTCTTCCAAACCACGTCAAAAGGGGCTACAGACAGAGTGATACCGTCGACTATTTCAAACTTATTTGACGAATTTGGTGGAGGATACACGTGGAATTTTTGGAAGATGCGACAGCAAAATAAGAAAATGACTGATTTCGCTAACACTTCTCCCACACACTTTCGTTTGCCTGAAAGAAATAATGAGATTGCATCACTATGAAATGTGGTACTACAAACGCCTGCTAGGGATCCATTATTGGTCGGGGCATATCACAAATAACGAAGTACTGAGTGGGCCGGGAAAAAAGCAGCTCTTAAAAAAAGTTGCCCAACAACGTGATAAATGAATATGTCATAACATCAGGCACCCGGGTTTGCTCTTTACCATCCTTTAAGGAGTGATTGTGGGCAGAAACCATAGAGCCCGCTCCAGAGATAATTGTTGATATTTTAAAAGGTAGGAAACAAAATATATTTATACTGCACAATGGACAACCATCTTTTTTATTAAAGAAAATAGAAACAAAAGTCAAATGAAAAGAACACTTCCAAATTCAAATCAAATTATACATATAAACAAGACAGTGTTGCCAATATTTAAATTTATTTAGATTGATTTCCCAACACTCCCCCGCAATCGAATATATGTGTATGTATGAAAAACAAAAAAAAATTTAATCACTCATTCCAAGATTTTTTAAACACTTGTAATGTTTCTGTTTATTCACTCCTTTAGTAAGAAAATCAGCTGGCATTTCCTCCGTGCTCATGTAGGATAATTTTATCTTCCCATCCTCGACTTGTTCTCTAATGAAGTGGTACTTTATATCTACATGCTTGATTCTGTTATGGAAAACGGTATTCTCAGCTATTCTTATGGTGCTTTGATTATCATTATATAGATTTATTGAGCTCTCTTCTTTATTCAATATTTCAGCCAATAATCTCTGTAAGTAAATTGCTTCCTTGGATGTTTCCGATAAGGCCACATACTCTGATTCGGTAGATGAATGACATACGCTCTTCTGTTTTCTGCTCATCCATGAAATTGGGCTGTTTGCATATACAAAAGCATAACCAGTAAACGAATGTCTATCTATATTATTAGCATAATCTGCATCTGAATATCCTTCTAATGGTTTGTTAGTCTTCTTATAACACAGGGAATAATTAATAGTTCCTTTCAAGTATCGCAGTACTCTCTTGGCTATTTTCCAATGTACATCTGTATGGTTATTATTAAATTGTGATAAATAAGATGTAATATATGCAATATCTGGTCTACTTTTAACGGACAAATACATCAACATGCCAATCAATGACTGATAGGGTACATTTGATAATTTTTGTCCCTGACTTTTCATTAAACTTATATCCACAGGCGTCGAGACTGGTTTACAATTTTCCATGCCAAATCTTTTTAATATTTCATATATGTAGTGCTTTTGATCAATTCTAATTTCATTTGTATTCTTATTCCTTGTAAAATTCAATCCAATAGCATGTTTAATTTCTCCCAAATCTTTAACTTGAAAATTTCTTTTTAATTCATATTTTAATCTTTCTTTCAACTCATTACTGTTGGTAAAAATGAGTATGTCATCGACATAAACTGTTACATAAATCACCTTATCTTGGACTCTTTTACTAAATAAACAGGGTTCATGTTTTGATTGAACATAATTTTCTTTACTAAAAAAATTTTTCATTGTTATGTTCCATACCCTTGAAGCTTGTTTTAAACCATAGATGGATTTCTTCAAAAAACAAACATCATTTCCATTTTTGAAATATTCTGGTTGCTCCATAAAAATGGTTTCACTCAGTGATCCATTTAAAAAGGCTGTTTCGACATCCAAGTGGTCAATGCTCATATTACAATTAGCTGCTAATGCAATCAACAATCTAATAGTGGAGTCTCTGACAACGGGTGAAAAAGTTTCATTATAATCAATACCATATGTCTGTGTAAAACCCTTTGCCACTAATCTTGCTTTGTATTTTAAAATGTCTCCTTTTGAATCTTTTTTTAATTTAAAAACCCACTTGCAAGGTATAACTTTTTGTTCATCCTTTCGTTCTACTAATTCCCAAGTATCATTTTTCATAAGGCACTTGTACTCTTCTTGCATGGCCTAAACCCAATTATCTCTGTCATTTCTAGATAAAGCCTCTTCTACAGTTAGAGGTTCACTCGATAATTTTGATTCTACTTTATAAAGTACATAATCATTATAGTTTTTATTCTTGCGCTCTCGTTTTGGATATTTGTGTTGCTGACTACTCGTAGATGGGTCGTCATGTCTAAATTCTGCTTCATTCAGGTTGGTATCTAGAGATGTAGATATATCAGGGTCAATTTCCTGATCTGATACGTCATCTTCTTCACCTGATACACAGTCTTCTTCTGATTCATCATCTTTTGTGGATGAATCCTGTGAATCTACAACATCCTCATTACGGGTTGCATTATCATCATACAATTTTTCAAATCCAGTAGAAATGTTACGATCTCCAGAAACTTTTTCCTTTGAAGAATGATCATTTTTATTACTATCCTCCTTATTACTAGAGAAATTTTCTTCCATAAAAGTGACATCTCTTCCATGCACTATTTTTCTAGGATATATTATATCTCTAAATTTATATGCCTTTTTATTTTCACTGTATCCAACAAAAATATATTCTTTGGTCTTAGAATCCCATTTCTTACGTTCTTCTTTAGGAACATGTAGCAAAGCTCTACATCCAAATACTCTTAAATGTGAAAGATTTGGACGAATGCCTGTCCATTTTTCTTGTGGTGTCGTCTTATATAATGATCTATGAGGGGATCTGTTTTTAATATATACAGCAGTTCTTACTGCATCTTCCCAAAATGCTTGTGATAATTTAGCTCCGTGGAGCATAGATCTTGCCTTTTCTATTATACTCCGATTGGTCCTTTCCGCCAGACCATTCTGCTCAGGAGTCCTCGGTATACTTGTCTGGTGTTGTATACCCTCACATTTTAATAAATTCTCAAATTTATAGTTAACATATTCGGTGCCATTGTCTGTTCGAAGAATCTTGATTTTTCTATCCATTTGTTTCTCAACAAAAGCTTTAAATTCTATGAATTTATCCAATACCTCATCTTTTGATTTAATGAAGTAGGCAAAAATCATTCTTGAAAAGTCATCAATAAATAATAACATGTACTTGTTACCTTCAAAAGATTCAACGCTAAAAGGTCCACACAAGTCTGAGTGTATTAATTCTAATTTGTTTCTTGCTGCTTTATATGGTATATTTTTAAAAGGCTGTCTAGATTGTTTTCCAGCATGACATGCTGTACATATATCTTTATCTTCACCAGGTGTAAAATCCAAACCATCTGCCATACCATTTGATAATAAGTTCATACCATATCGACATAGATGTCCAAGTCTACTATGCCACAATCTTTGCTTATTTATGTTATAGGCATTATACACCTTTTCACTATCATTCACACTGAATTTGTATAGCCCATTATGCAGGGGTGCTTTTAATATAACATTTCCTGTAACTTTTGTTTCGTTTGACATAATATGAGCTCCATCTTTATTAAATAATACTTTAAAACCTTTGGAAATACATTTAGACACTGATAAAATATTGGCGTTTACTTCTGGAACATACAGAACATCACTTATTGACTTTATCTCACTGTTAGACTTTGAAACAGGTACATCACCTTTTCCTGTACTAAATATTTTCTGGTTATTAGCCACTGTTATTTCTAGATTATCTGTTGATGTGAAATTCTTTAATAAACTTTTATTTGATGTCATATGAGCAGTCGCTCCAGAATCCACATACCATAAATCAGATATTTCTTTATAAGTATTCGTATATAATGATGTTTCACCTTTTTTATTATTATTTTTCTTAAGAAGAGGACAATCTGGCCGTTTGTGCCCCTTACGTTGACAATTGCCTTATTATTGGGCAATTGTATTATAAAAGTATCGAACATCATTATTTGAATTTCAGGGATATTTATTTATTTATTTACTGTTCATATCAAACGAACCAGACTGGAAATAGAGAATATTATCTTGAGTGTTGATCATAGAGTATAATAATACTGCTTAACACAGCTTGGTGTTGATGGTCTCCCGTCTCCAAGGAAATAATAACGAGAATAAACTGTCATCAATTAAAGTTCAAATCAAATTATACATATAAACAAGACAGTGTTGCCAATATTTAAATTTATTTAGATTGATTTCCCAACAATAATAATTATTATACATGCACACCAGTTGATCAGGGCTTTGAGCAGAAATTATACTACAGAAATAGTGTTCTACTGCGCATGGTTCCAACAAGTACCACGTGACTGCTGTTAAACTCATACAAACTGTGACGTTTGTCGGTAGTGGCGTATGACAATCGATTTTTTATTTTTAATATTTTGGCGTTAACACAGAAGAATTTTAGGTTTTAATAATATAATTAGTAGTTAAAGGAAGAACCTATGAGCTTTTTGTGTTATCTTGTGCTTGTGGATGAAAGTGAAATGAATTATTTTTGATAATTTATCTTCAGTCACGTGACTGTTGAATAAAGGAACCAATTTTCAGTTCTGCGCTCCCAAAAAAGTTATCTAATAATATTTGTACTCAGTGGATCAGGGACATGCGCTGCAGCACCTACCAGGAGAAGAAGAGGCTGGCCGGTGACAGGTGGGAGTGGAGAAACAGAGTCGACATGCTTGGTGCAGACCAATCTTAAGATTGTGTCTCGAAAGAAAAGTATCGAACATCATTATTTGAATTTCAGGGATATTTATTTATTTATTTACTGTTCATATCAAACGAACCAGACTGGAAATAGAGAATATTATCTTGAGTGTTGATCATAGAGTATAATAATACTGCTTAACACAGCTTGGTGTTGATGGTCTCCCGTCTCCAAGGAAATAATAACGAGAATAAACTGTCATCGCCCATAATTAGTTCTGGCGAACATCCTAGATTTCACAACATTATTGGACATGCAACATGGCGTATACGACGAGCTCCTATTTGCACCAAGGAACATGATCCCGAAGTGTATCGAAGAACGGCTGTATGATTGTATTAGTGTTCAATTTTATTTTACGTTAGCGTTAGCAAGCTGTCTACTATTTATATGAATGAGTTAGGTTAGGTTATAATTATAAGGGGGGTTTGGGGGGCCGAGCCCCCCATACCTCTTCACATTTTCCCCCGAATTTATTTAAAGTAATAGAAATGTCATCAAAATTATCATTGTCACTAATACAACTGAACAGTATTCTCGTTACACTTCGGGTTGGTTCGGCAGTTTCCGGCGACCATGTTCGTTGGTGCAAATATGGTATCCGCCATATTGCATGGCTAATAATGTTGTGAAATCTAGGTTGTCCAGTTCTGGCTTGTTGTTTCCATGGTGTCCAATATCAACGATAAAAGAAAGTATGCTCTGCTACACTAACCTTACTAAGATGTGAATACTCGAATAAAAATAGTACTCACCATATCCAAAAGGAATAAAACTTTCCAATTTTATCAATTCCCCTTTGGCATTCATAAATCTTTCTGGATTAAAGGTGTGCGGGTCTTGCCAAGTTTCATTATGGTGTAAGTCGGACAACACTGTTACTAGTACGGTATCCTTGAAAATATAATTGAAACTTAGTAGGTACCTATAGACATAGATATAATTTTATTTGTTTAGTGAAAAACCATTTTTCGAAAATGCAATTGTCAAAAATAACAATTGTTTGAAAGTTTACAATGTCATGATCCTCCGTCGTTTCCACACCACAAATTTGTCCTGAATACTTACATATTATGTAGGAAATCAATAAAAATACATATAATTATTAATGATAAAATTATTATGTAGGTATTTTTATTCAGTAAATATACCTACTTAATTATTTTTAAGCAAAAAAAAAACAGATTAAAAATTCTCATTTCGACAGGAACTAGGTACAATTGTTGTTTACAATCTTCTACATAATATTTTAGTCCGTTTATATTTTTGAAGGCGCATCAATCGTAGAAAACAGACGTTAAGGTCAGATATTAATATCCCCAGAGCCGTACAAAATGCTGGAGAAGGTTCTTAAATACAATTTGCTGCAATAACTTTAATATATTTAGAGCTATTTAAAAAACTCTATTTTTTAGGATCTTCATACAAATTTCTCAAAAAGACGGTAAGCCATCTTTTGGAAACAAAATTATTCATGTAAACGTTGAATGGAATCTTGGTATTACGGTATGAAAATGTAATAAAATAATTGTAGATTGAGTTGTTTACATATAAATGTTATTCAAATCTTATTATTCTCAATAAATAAAGATTTAAAGAAAAAATTTGTAAAATGATTTCTACATTTTGAAGTTTGGCCACCGCCTTTATCACACATAGCACAAATCACCCTCTATGGGTGGAATGCCTAATTAATTATCCCACATTAGAGGGTGTAGGGAATGTAGCTAAGATTCAAACCATAGAGAGAGTAAAACTTGCAAATTATGTCGCTAGGTTCGTATAATATTATGAGGTCGGTAAAACAAAAATTGTAAAAGTGTCATTCTTCTTTTTCTGTGCTTATGTCAGTTATAGAGGTCTGTTAAGCAATGGGAAGCTAGACTAGAACCTGCAGCCCGATTCACGGAAAAGTTTAAGTCTAAGTTTAGTTCGAAGTTCGAACGAAGTTCGATTCAAACTTTTCCGTGAATAGGTACATAGACTGTAGATAGTCGCCGCCTACAATTATTATTACCAGCAGCCCTATTCACGGAAAAGTTTGAATCGAACTTCGTTCGAACTTCGAACTAAACTTAGACTTAAACTTTTCCGTGAATCGGGCTGCTGTTTATTTACCTACCGATCAAGCCTGACAGTCGGAATCAAAAACGTAAAGCAAGACGGGTATAAGCTAGTAGGTAATATTTGTTTTCTTATGAATTGGATGGAAACGTAAAAGAAAGCGTAAGTAAGTGTAATAGACAAATATGTGGTGTAAAATCGACGGAGGATCATGACATTCTAAAAAATCTAACAATTGTAATTTCTGACAATTGTATTTACGAACAATTGTTTTTCGAATAATTGTCATGTCCTAACCATATTATTTTACCGTATCACTTTTAATGTAAATACAGGGTGTTACTGTTTGGTAGAATGTTAGACAAATTGGTATGGAATGTAGAGCTGATCAAGAGAAGCTTTTGCCGAAGTGATATTATTTTTAGTACATTGAGATGAATATAATATAAATAATACTCTTTAGGAAATGAATTAAAATATTATTCATCAACAAAAAAAAACGTTTGCCAGTATTTTAGAAAAATTAATCCAAAACATGATTCCAAAACATTGATGAGAATTCTCGACATGTTGAACATGACGAGAATTCTCATGATTTCCTAATCTTTCGGAGACTAAAACATTACCACCTAATGGCGAACGTTGTTAACGTAAAATGATCACACTAAGCCAGCCTTCGAAATAACGGTAGAAGTCGGTCGTAAGCCCGTAGTGGTTTGTTCCATTTAAAAATCGAACATCACTAGTGAATTTTTAGTCATTAGTTGTTAGGTGCATATTCGTCAAAACATGATTACCAACGAAATATCAGAAGTTGTATGAAAAATAGATGGAAATGACGTACGTTCTCTCTGCCTATACTTTAAGACCACAACGTAGCTATTGAATAAAATATATTTTTTTACATAAATAAAAATATTTGTCTTATCACCTTTGGTATAAAATATCCTCCTAAGTAAGTGTTTTGTGTAGCTCTATGCGGGATTCCTCCTGGAGGTACATTAGCAATCCTTTGTACTTCTTGAATCACCGCTTGCAAATATGGCATCCTGTAAATGAATATTTCAAAAATAACAAGTGTCCGCGGGAATAATTACAGTTCCTACACACTACTAAGCTACGGGAAGAAATGTCAAACTTTCCACATCACTACTCCTATTCTAAGATTCCGTGACATTTACGCTGGGGTGAAGTAGCAAAGTTTTGTATGGTGCCCCTACAGGATACTTCGAAAAACTCCGCATCCCATACGAAATTCCCGTGAGTTTCTCACTTACGTTAGTGAGTAAAATTCGGTATAGGGATATAATTCTCTACCCTTTAAAATACGATTTATAGGAAAATGAATCAATAATAATTAATGAAGTTTTCATATACCTACCTGTTGTCCTTCAGGTTTAAATAAAATTCAGGATTGGACAAACGAAAAAATCAAATTATTTATATTTCTGTACACAAAAATGGATCCCTACTTACTTCCCTTGTTCAACGCATAACTGCTGTTTTGTGAGAAGGTTCTTATAAAAAAAAGAAATTGTGCAGAAAAAAATAGCAAAACTTTGCGAATGTATCCTTAAGGGTGATTTTGACGATAGAAACTTATCTATTTTTCAATTTCAATTGGTGTTTGAAATTAATTATTTATAGTTGGTGTATTTGTCAAAATGTGCCCTGTAAACATCGTTAAAATCAGATGCATCAGTTGGAATCATATTGGTTAAATCTATAATATAAAAGAAAGTCGGATTAGTGCGAACACTTATAACTCGAGATCGGCTGAACAGATTTTTATGATGCTTGGTTTATTGGTTTCTTCTCCGCTCCGGATAACAGAAAAATGATTAAAAATGGAAAGTAAATATATTAAATATAATATTAAAGTTAGTATGTCCGTTGCATACTGACAACAACGCCATCTGTGAAAAATTCCATAACAACACAATTTTTATTCACCTACTTGACAACCATTGCGTTTCAAAACATTGGTATGCAGATTTTTGATAGAGTTTCTTTCGAGCTTTCAGAAATAATTTTTTAACATTCGAACATATTTTAAACGTATTTTTGTATAGGTAAATTACAAATTCGAAATCAATATTTATAGTAAGGACTTCAGGACAACGTCTGTCGGGAGTAGGTAATAAATGTATCATCATACAAATCAGAATTCATAGTAGGTAAGTAGAGGAGAACGTCTGTCGGGAAAGCTAGTGGTAAAATAAAAAAAAGTTTGGAAGATGTAGGTACATATATTATATAAATTACCTTTGTTTGTCTCTTAAACTTGGAGTCCCTTCGGGCCCGAGAACCTGGTCTATTTCAGTGTGGACTTTCTCTTGAATATCTTGGTGATTCATCAAATAAGCAATAACAAAAGACATTGAATTGCTGGTTGTATCTGTGCCGGCATACAGGAGATCCAAACAAATTACATACAAATCTCTATCTGAAACACCAAGTACACCTATGTAGTCTCCAAACAAAATAGAGCTTTATAAAGTATAATAATACCTATCGATTGATGATGGGCATAATATGCAGGGATAGTTTGTTTTCCAGAACCTTAGTTTGAGCTGTTGTATGTTGCAATCCAGATGTCACAAGAAAGTGAGGCAGGCAGAATTTACTATCAAACGGGATGAAGCTGTGGAATTGGTATAGAAGATAGAGAGTTTTGCAGAAAACACGTGGCTTATTCCGAATGCTTCACATTGGGAACAAAATATTGATTTAGTAAAGTACCTGTAAATTTTAGTGTTTGGTTGTCTTTTTTCATTTCACTCAGAATGGCGTATATCAAGTCTTCTTCTTTCTTAGAAGGGTAAATTGATTTATGTTCATTAATAGAGTCCTATAAAAAAATAAATTCGTTATGGAAAATACTAATTAAAATTAATACTAGGCTAGTTAGTGCCATTGGTGCATACAATCATGACATCTGAATCATCAGATTCTGAAAATCTATAATACCTACAATCTCTTCTCGGTTGTTATTAGATGTGTTGTGCCAGGATCGTTAGTAAATTAATCTGGGAGTCTATGTGCTAGCTCATTTTGCGTTATCCGGGGTGCACCACGTGGAGGCGAACTATAGCTTTACACCCCCTCCTCTTAACCAGCAATAGACTTAGATCAAGAAACCCTCCATTGAGAACAGCCAAAAATCTATGTGACTCTAACTTCAACACCATAGATAAATGGAAAGCCAGGTGGGAAGAAGCTTCGGACCCGGTAAATCACTGCCTTCCCTGCATAACAACGAAACCGCCGTAAAATCTGGTCCACATTAAACAGGATCCGCCGATGTACCGATTTTCTCCACAAGTGTGGATGGCTGGATTCCGCTGGTTGCGACCGCGGAGCGGAAAAACAAACCATGCAACATATCGTAAACGAATGCAACCTCTGATCATACGCGGGGAATTTCAGGGATTTCCTCTTGCTGACTGACACAGCAACTGAATACATTTTAAATATTGACCTTAGCTTTGACAATCAGATACCTGTGCTATTATTGCTGTTTTATGTCTATATTTTAAGATGTGTTGTAAAAAAGCCATACGATAAATAAAATAAATATAATACAATGTGTTTTCTGAACCGTTGATCAAACAAAATTAGCAAATATAAAATAAGTATAAAATAAGTAAAATAAGTTTTAAAACTCTTAACAGATTTCTTAATGGTAACTGTAAAATTATAGTTCTTAAAGGAACACCTGAGGAAGCTGGGACTCGAAATATGAACTGCAGGTTCTCTGAAGAAGGGGTAGAAATGCCTCATCACCTCCATACAGACTGCAATGCAATAGTTTGTGCGAGAGAAAGAAATTTTTGAAAACACAAGATAGAGGAGGAAGGCTTCGCCGGCTTGGATCCCCTCCTATAATGCTAGATTTTCTGAAGCGTCTGAGCTCTAATTGAGAAACACCATGAGCAAGCATCAGGGGGAAGCACAAAAAATACCGCTCTAATAAATCAAAAGTATCATAATATTAATAATATTATTACCTACTTATATAAAAATGACCGTGAGATTGACCACCTCATGTCCTTTAACCTCAACAGGTCAGCAAAGGCACAAGAAATAAGCCTCGGTAAAGGCACATGATCGAGCGCAATAGAGAGCTCTTGTGCCTGCCTATGCTCCTTAGTGGGGCTTAGGCCACTTGTATTGTGGGTTAGTTTGGATGAGAGGTCCGCGGCGGGCTTGATTTGTGTCGGGCTAGACTAGGGGGTTGGTCTCGTGCGGGTCGAGTATGCTACGGATTGGTCTCCTCCGGGCTGGCTTGCGGTGTGCGGGGGGCCTCAAGGGAGAATGTATGTATATAAAAATGATATTTTATTAGACATACCTACCTATATGTAGATTTTTTTTGTTTTTGCGTGTAACATATTAAAATTATGTACTTAGTTGAGATTAAATTACATTATTTATTATATATACAATTACCTACTAAAAAAATGTTAATGGGGTATATCTCATTTTGTTGTCTTTCTAACGTTAATATAGGTAGGTATTGTACTCACTCAAAGTGAACACAGATACAATCATTGATTATTTCACAGTAAACTAATTAAAGCTAAAAAGATTTAATTAAGCGAATTATGAACAAAGCACTCAAAGTGGTTTTCAATCTGAACAGGCTTACAAGAACAAAAGAAGTCTACGCACTGGCCAATGTATATAATCTAGATGAACTGATTCAATCTGAAAAAGCAAAAATGATTTATAAATTGAAAAACAAACAGATTAAATCAAACATGGCATTAATATCAAACAGTGATGTTCATGCGTACAGCACGAGACAGCGAAATCACTATAGAGTGGAGAACGTTCCAAGAACTGATAGGAACAGATATGGATTTCTTTACTCTGCTCTCCTGATATTTAATGATTTGCCGGAAGAGGTCAAGGGCTGTGGGAGCGAAGCACTGTTTGTGAAGCGTCTCAAGAAGCATATTTTGGAAAGGCGAGAGTGACCTTATCTTGTCCAACAATAGTGTTTTATGATGAATCAAAAAAGTACAGCCCGATCCCTTATACCAGCACCTGGTGCTGTCTGGGATTATGTTTATTTGTATTCTTGTATACATAATATATATGTATTTATATTTTGTTTATTGTTAAAGATTTATTTTGATTGACTTATTATTATTGTTTTTATACTTCTAATACAAATAAAATAAATTTAAAAAAAAAAAAAAAAAGCTTGTGTCGTGGAAATGCATTAGATTAATCTAAACGCTCGCGATAAGATAAATGTACTTGGAAGGATAAAAGAACCCCATATGTAGGCGCAAGTAGGTGTCTATCATAGCCATACAATATCACGTATATAACGGGTTATATACACTGATTAAATGACCGTAGTAAACATTAAAACAAATCATTGTGGCAGCTTAAATTTTTGCAACGCATCAATCAGTGGATAGATAAATTAATCTTAGAGAAAAGCCTATCTTTGAGATAGGTATTTGTCGCATCAATGTGTAGACATCGCTTATCATTAGGACATTACTCAATTCTCCCTTTTACACCCCACTCAGGAGCATAGGGAGGCAACAAGATCTCTCCATTGCGCTCGATTTTGTTGCTATCTCTATGATGGCTGTTAAAATAGCGTTCACTGGCTTTTAGAAACACACCCAAGGCCGTGAATGTGAAGAACTTTCGACTTGTTTTTCCATAAACCGAAATGATAATTATATACATCTTCATTAAACATAACGAGAATATACATATAAATATTACAATGAATTATCATTTTGAAGCTTCGAACAAATCATATTTTTCTTCAATTTCGATCGACAAAAGATACAAATTTGCTGGTTTTCAAACAAACGATCTGGAATAAAATAACGAAATGTTGTTATATTCTCAAACACTTTGTTAAATAATTGTAAAATTTCAAGTTTTAGAATTAATATTATTATATGTGAAACAAACAACAGCATTAAAACTTAATTTAGCCTAACTTTAAAAAAAAAGATGGCTACCACCAAGAACATTTATCTACATATTGATGCGTTGGCCCTCAATGTATTACTGAATAATTAGCATATATTATATCATATAGTTTCCAATATGCAATATTTAGATACCTGAATAAAATTCATAATTTCATTTTGTAATTCGCAGTACTCTGTGTATCCTGAGAGATTTGGCACAATAAATCTCAGGAATGGGAGTTGATTCAAAATACTCCCTGTCGTCGTCATGCGGCGGAAACTTTTATCGATCATTTCGCAAACTCTTAATAATTTAGGGTCATTTCGGTGGTACCTACAAAATAAATGAACAGTTTATTCTAATGGAATAAACTAACATAATATGGTTATATTCGCAGGCAATGAGCGTCTAAAAGCTTTACAGGTAAACGATCAAAGTGTTTGTCCAACATTACGTGTTCGTCAAATTATTTGCTAGTGTGCCAGTTTGATGGACGTATTTGTCAAACAACCTACGCGATTGATGGAAATCTCGATTGGTGGTCTGTTTGGTTTAGTTTGACAAACAACATTTTTTTTATTTAATTTATTTAGAATTAAACTATTTTCACTCAATGTGAACACAAATACATACACTTTTTTTCTCTTTTACAGTAAGCTTCATAAAGCTTGTGTCGTGAAAGAGAAGATGGTCGGCACCATCGACCTCACTACCTCCGAACGAAACAGTACGAAAGCCGGCGTCGTAACCGCCAGGCTACCAACCACTTCAAATTGTGTAGGGTACGATGGTGTTTGTCAAACGACATGCATTTCAGTCAACTACGTGGATGGTAATGTGCTAAGCGACAACGCTGAGTGACAATAATATTACAAAGAGTTTAGGTACTTTGCATTTTATCTTCATTTATCGTTACATTGAGAGTATCCGACCGGAATCTCCGATGCTATGGAGTGTAAAATCCAAATACCACATAAATGAATAAGAATGGGATTCATTTATATTGTCTGTATAATGTGATGATATGATGTAACATGTATATGTATATGATGATCCCAAGTGTCCTGCAAAGGACCTACGGGTTGATACAGAAATAAATAAATAAATAAATTGAAAATATCGATATTACCGAGGTAGTTCGACATATTTGTTTCATCGTTTAACCAGTTGTTTGACGAAAACTTCAAGTTCGACAGACAAATAATTTGATCGTTTACAGGGGCCTTTATATAATGTGAATTATAATGTATGTACCTGTCTCCAGCGGTAAAACTCCATATAACGTTCAGAATAAATCGACTAATGGAAGAGTTGTAAGACATTTTGTGTCCGTTGAACTCTTCAAGCCATTCCACCATGCTCTCTGACTCTTGGTTAATTAGTTTCTGCATTGCTTCTTGGCGGGATCCCGTGAAGCGGATGTGTGATAAACAAAAGCGACGTTGTTCCGCCCATATAGGACCCTCTGAGAATACCAGGCCTTTAAATAAGAACACATGGTCAAGAGAATATTAACAAGGCTATAATAATATTATAACCCTCTCCTCCCTGAACATAAATTAGATAAGTACCTACCATCAGACTATATGTTTCTAAAATTTAAAAGTTTAAATAGGTAGGTATCTTTTGTCGAAAATGAGTTTCACTCCGTTGACGACGTGTAGATTATTACATATCTACTTTATACCTGACCCGCCCGTCGACCTTCGACCTAACCCAGAATAAAAAAATAATTTTGACTTTACATAAAAAAATATTTTTGGAATTACATGAAATAAATGTGATTTACAACATAAAAACTAAATTAAATTAAGCTAATAATTTATTGCATTATGTAATAGTTATCATTGATTCGGATGCGGATGAAGTTCGATGGGTCATAAGTTTGAAATCAAAACAATTCCTCTATAATTGCTTTACTTTTCAGAAAATACAAGAGATGGCGGTTTAGTAGAAAATTAATCACATGTGAAGCCTGTTAACGTATTGTAGGTATATGTTGGTGAAGGAATAGACCCCAATTAAACCAAATTTTACTGAATTATTATGGTAAGATTAAAACTAGCGGTAAAAACCTGTCGAACTACAGGCTTATTAAAAGGTATTATAGAACCACGAATTTATGATATTAATTATTACTAGTTTTTAAGAGGTAAATGTTGTACAAATTTTAACAACTACGGGCTTACGAAAGTTTTCTAAGTTCTTCCGTCTGAAGCAGAGACGCTAGCCACTGATGAGCAACAAAAAGGTTAATTCCCGAGTAGTTGGATTGGTTTTTTTTTTCATTTGTGTGAAAAATATTGAATGTTTACGGACGAACTTAACCAATTATTATATTTGATGTTTTTTTTTTTAATCTTTTATGAAGACATAGTATCGATTTTGATCTTGTCGCTACTGCATATGTGATTGATTAAGCCGTTATACCTACTATTTTAAATACTGGTATGGTTTTGCCAATGGGACACTTTACACCCATTTGGTGTCGAATTAAATTTAATCAATAATAATTATTGATGGTGTTTTCTTGTATAATGATGTCGTGTATATATATATATATATATATATATATATATATATATATATATATAGAACTAAGTACTTCTGTTGCTTCCTTATATCTTCCTAAGTGATATGCCAAAGGGAGAAATGCAGTTAAACCCACAGACCGAATAAAGAACGAATAGTATTGAGTGGTTGGGGACCGTTCAAGTATTACGTAACGCATTTTTTTAACATAATGGACCCCCCCCATTCTCTAAACTTTGCCTAACGCACATATTACAACTATGTATGCCTCAAATCACAATTATTACTGGAAAGTAACTAAATACCTTTATTGTGGCGCCGGTAATAGAGTAGTAACGTTTTACAAGACTAACTCCCCCTCCCCCCATATTGCGTTACTTAATACTTGAACGCTCCCTTGGCTCAGTGGCTTGCGTGTCGTGCGATATATAAATTCTAATTTTAAAAAATTCGATTAAAAATCGAAAATACTTCGAGTTAAGGTGCATTTATACCAAACGAATAAAGACCCAGAACTTGAAAATAGAGTATAAATAATAATGGTATAAAAAATGCACCTTAATGCATGCAATGAGACCGCTCTTTAGATGAAAAGTAGCTATACAAATAACTCCACGGCCTTGAAACGGCGACTGACGAGACATATTATATTAGAATTAAAATTATTCGTTATGTTATTACATTTTTTTTTCATCGCATCAATAATTATATAAAGACTATATGTATACATTTTAGCAGTTTTTTTTAATGAGCAATACTCCGGTTCAAATAGTAGGTTTATTACTTTGTTTTTTATAAAAAAGAAATAAAATAAAAAATGATAGGTACACGAAAAACTTATTCACAAATTTTTAAGCTAGCATTTAAAAAAGGTATCTGAACTATTATTTTATCAAAAAGCCAACATAGATAATTGAAGGGGTTTCGTATTTAGAGCCCCAAACAAAGCCCTAATTTCAATTTTATGAAATACGCTTTTTTATAAACGAATATTATGAACTTACGCATTATTGATTTATATAATGAATATTAGTAGATAATTAATATTTGTTTTCATATTTTTTCAAGTCATAAAGTTCATAGCCTCAACGTCTTATGAGATGATGAACCCCAAACTTTTTGAACAGATGGGGTCTTAAATAGTTGGTTGCGCATAAGATTTTTAAGAATATCTCTAAGCTATCAATCGGCTGTTGATGGAATCTATGTAAAAGTGTAAACATTTGCTGACCTCCTCGCCCACCAAGGGCTCTCTTTCTATAGAAGAATCCATCCGGGCGTCCTTGAAGCGCATCATTCGATCCGATCTCCTTTATTAGGGACAAATCCGATACAAATACCGCGTCAGTACTTCCCATTTTAACATAAACTATCGGGCCATATTCTTTCAACAACTCTTTCCAAACTAAATGTGAGAATCCAAATTTTTTCTTCATTCTACTTAATTGTAAGAGATTTCCTAAAATTGGAAGTTTTGACGGACCTGCAAATTGACAAAAAGTTTAATTAAATCCCACCAAAAAATAAAATCAACATTTTTTTCCCATATTATAATACTTTTGATACCCTAACTATAGTTTAGCAGACAAACTTTTTCTAGGGTTATACATCAGAAGGGTCAACTTTTCAAGGTTTCCCTAAACTATAAAAAAATACCAACCGTTTATCAAATAGTGAATAAGAACAGTTTCTTTATTATCCCAAAAATATAAATTCACCCTATTTAACGTAATTCGCCACTACTCCTCCTCGATCGCAGATATAAAAGTGTATAAAAATCATTTTATGTATTAAATAAAATAATTATACCTACTAGTTTTATTTTTAGAAAAAAAATGTAAATTAATACGTCACGAATGAACATTTTTTTTGGGGTTTTAAGCCATTAAACTACTTACATAATATCAAGGCTATATTGTATTCTAAAAATAAATATGCAATTTTGCGCATACGACATACCTGGAGGTAATTGTTTATTGTACGAAGTTGCTCCATACTTATAGAAGATGTAAATAAGAGAGAAGCAGAGAATACATGTAAACAACATCCTAAACGTGTCACTGACTACAAGCTGACTGGATTAGGACGGACTATAATATAATGGGTATAAAGTTTTATACATAAATAATATTCCGGAATGTTATGTATGAACTATGCGTATATGTAGGTATGTAGTACGCCAGTTACTTCGTCGTGCCCATATAATAAAGTGGTAACTGACAACTTTTAAAAAAATATAAAGTTTTTTACATAAATATTCCGGAATGTATGTAGGTATGAACTATGTGTATAGGTTTTTGCGGACATTCGCATCCGCATCCGCAAAGGCGGTGCATTCCAATCAATTTGAACATCCGCATCTGTATTCGCATTTATTAATGCGAATACAGATGTGGATGCGGATGTACCGATAGAGCAAGTCGCGACACGAAATTAATATGCAATCGTGTTCTCATCTCAAAAGGTATGGCCTTGAAGTTTGAGAAAGAAAGAAGAAGCATGACACGTTCAAGGAAAAGGCACAGAGAGCGTTAACTACTGAGCTTTGTTATCAAGTGTTAGAAATTAGAAAGTGTTAGAAATAAATATTAGAAAGTGTTAGGTCTTGTCTGAAGTCTGGACTTACCAAAACAAACTTTAATACAAAGTGCACTTTCAAAAATGGACATTTTATTTCTTACGTGTAGACGTAAGATCCTTTTATTGTTATTGATTTTTTAATGAATGCTTACAAACTGTTGGTTTGAAACGCATCAGCGGATGTGAGACTTCTTAAATCCGCATCCAAATACGCCCCCACGGATGTTAAAAAACTTGCATCCTCAACATCACTAGTATGTAGTACGACAGTGACTCCGCCGTCCATATGGAATAAAGAACTGACAACTTATAGATAACTTTAGAAACCTAAAAAATTTAGTATTATTGAAGGATTTTGAATTTTTGACCAGAGACTGGCCGAAGGAGTGTGGGAAGACAGCCGATGAGGTGGAGCGACGACATCGTGCGTGCCGTTGGGACAGAGTGGATGGGGATGACCAGGGACCTCTGTCCCTCCTCTCTAGGAGTGGCGTGAGCGTGAGGAGGCCTATGTCCTGCAGTGGATAATTACGGGCTAATATAAATGAAGGATTTTTTTATTTCATTACAACTCGTTCTATTTTCAGCGGTTTTGTACTAGCTCCTTACCGATATGTCGATAGTGCATATTATATAAAAAAAAACACATAGTCACTCCTACAAATCAAAATATTAAAACAAGTCGAAGATTTTTTTTCTAACACTGAATGTATATGTGATATTAATAATAAAATATTTCCGTCCAAACTTCGCATTCTGTGATGTATTGTCTGGAACATGAACTGAATAAATCCTCTGCTAAGTCCATTTTGAGACTGCTAATGTAGCTTTACACTCTTGCCACTAAACCTTTGTCGGAATCAGAACAGCCTCTGTGGGCTTAAAGGTAGGTACTCTAAGATTATCCCAGGGAAGTGAAACCTATGCGATTGATACTATGATCGTTTAGTTCTCTAGGCTAAGTGCTGAAGTATAAGTAAATTCTCCTAAACAAAGTGTGCTGATCACAAATCACTCTTTGAGGGTGGAATGCCTAATTAATAATAAAAAGTGTGCTGATGGAACCTAACTTTTATATTTTTCGGAATATCTTAATTGGATTTAGAGTTACTATTCCGCCACCTGGGGGGCATTTTCTCAGTCAATTTTATGTTATAGTTATCATATTTCAAAGCGACACGGATGGACATTGGAATAATAAAAATAAGTCTTTAAAAGGACACAAGATTATTATCATAACGGAGGGGCTCTAGACAATTTGAATTTTGAGAACGAATTCGTCGATGTAGAGTAGGATAAAAATTAACTGTCCACTTTATATTTTTTATACCGTGTGTCCTAGGAAGTACGACTAAGCGAAAGTCCAGAGGTAGAACACCTTAAGGGCTATCCAAATAACTCAACATATTATGTTCAGCGATTTATTATAGTTTTTGAGATATAACTATTTTAGTACTTTTTTGTCCAACCTTGACTTACAGGATATCAATGGTTATAGATATACCAAATTTTGAGGCACAATCATGGTTTTTTTTAAATGGTAAAGCTTAATAGCCTAGTAGACAGAAAAAACAATTATGAGTCTATCGGATACATCGTGTCAAAAAAAATTTTGAATCTCAGAATAGGCTACAATTTAAAATTTGAAAAAAAAAACTGATGATTTAAAAAAAAATATCACAAAACTTTTTTCTTCTATTTTAAAAAACTTGCCAATTTATCAATCTATGTACCCTATAAATTTCATTAGGCTATTTTACGGCATCATACCTAAAAACACTTTCAAAGCAAAAAAAAGCAAATTGTCTTCAGGGGCAGGTTAAATTTTCATACGAAACCACGATATCCAATACAAGGAGAATGTCGAAGCGCCATCTCTCTCCGAAGTGAGATGTTTCTTTAGATTTTATTAAGATGTGGATCAAAGGTGATCAGGTTTTAATCAAGCCTAAAAATATTAAAAAAAAAAATTGGTGTTAGAAAGTGATTACGTTTTAACGTCGAATTATGAATGAAGATACAATGTATGACTCGTATAAAAAGTTAACAAAAGATTTGCTTGTGCAAGAGTTCATATATTTTATTCAAATCGATTTATCATTATATCTCAGGTCACACACAACACGGTTATTTCAGCAGATTTTCATAAAAAATGTAGGCTTTTTTAATATTTTGAACGACATGTATAGGCTCATAAGTTTAATTTTGCTTGTACAGAATATACAGACGAATCGTGTTTTGTGTGCAATTATGATAGTATACCCAGGACCGTCGCGTGGTTTTCAGGCGCCCAAGGCGAGGCTTTAATTGGCGCCCCCCCCCCCCCTCTTCCTATAAATCTCGTAATTTTGTTCATTCCAGTTTTGGTTCAGGATGATCATAATCAGCGCCCCCCCCCCCCCTATAAAACTCGTATTTTATACTATCTGATACCCTTCTTGCTTTTCGTCGTTGTTTCCGTTAGTCAGGCTCATTTAAACAGATTCTAGTCTAGCTTCTATCCGCGATGATTTAGCATATGGGTGTTTATTAAACTTTTTATTGAAAATATTGCATTCATATGGCTTTTCTCCGCTATGAAGTCGCTCTTTCCCTAGATTGGCGACGTCTCTTAGCCAAAATTTCCTGTTGCTTGCTCGGTTGCAATGAAAATAAAATTTAGTTAGAGTTTTTTTTAAATTTAAAAATTGATCAAACTTTTTATTGCAAATATTGCATTCCTTTGGCTTTTCTCAGTTATGAGTTCGCATGTGAATCCCTGGACTGTACTACAAGCAAAATAGATTTTTTTTACCCACGGAGGCGCCCCTCGTATCGCGGCGCCCAAGGCGACCGCCTCGGTCGCCCCACCCACGCGACGGCCCTGAGTATACCTATATCTATTAGCAGACACCGGAAGGTAAAAAGGAAACGAGTTAAGTATATGAACTAGTGTCTGGAAATTGGAGCACCAAGGAAACAATAATTATTATTGTGATGCAGTAGCGTACCAGAGGGGGGGGGGGGGAGGGCGTAGGGGTGGACCGCCCCGGGCGCCCATATAGGGAGGGCGGCAAAATTTTCTTCTGCTTTACTATACACGACCAGATTGATAAAATCAGAATTATTAGTTTTATAGTAGGTGGGAGGTCTTTAAAAAAATCCGTGCAGTGGGTCAGAAGTTAGCTCTGTCCCACTTTACCCGAAAATTTAACTTTAAACAAAGTTGATAGACAACAGGTACCTATAATACCTATATTGTTGTGCTGTAAGTGTGAAAAATGAAATAAATATGATTATTTTTAAATAAATATTTTTATATTCGGCCATTTTTTTCAATTTATATAGGGGGGGGGGGGGGGCTATTTGGTTGCCACCCCTGGCGGCGAAAACTGACGGTACGCCACTGTAATGTGATGTACGATAATTATATAAAAAAAACGTGAGAACTATTGGATGGCGTTAGGTCAAAACAGTTTCTAACGCAGATATCATGTTTTGGCCTAACCGCGTCGAATTTGTAGTATGGCTATTCTCTAAGACGAATTATAGGCACCTATACCCATTTTTTTTTTGACTGAACCGATCGCACCATAGGGAAGTTTTCTGGGGAGCTTCCGACAATATACACTAGGTGGCAGAACTTCTAATCAGGTCTATTGTCAAATTCAGTGCTGCCAACGTAGAGATGTTTTTTTCAGTGATGCCAAGAAGTTGTTGATTGAGTTGCTAAGAAGTTGTTGATTTTGTTGCTCATAGACCGGAATGACCGGATTAGCAAGGGCGCCTCTAGCGGCACAAAAAGGAAAAAAAAACATCCCATTACACCATATACATACATTCACGTCATTATTTTCCACTAGCATCAGCCGAAAAAAAATAATCGGAAATCTATCGCTATGACACACACCTGTAAGATAAATTATTCATCAATGTTTTTATTGGAAAATTATAAACCGGTCCAATAAAATATAATTATTTATGAACGATTGTCAATGAGATATTTTAATATTAAACCGAGCGTTTTAATGTTTGTGATAAAAAAAAAATATTTCTTTTTTCAACCATCAGTATCAGTCCACTCCTGTACATAGGCCTCCTCCATGTCTCCGGATCTCATGCAACCTGCATCCACTATGGGCAGAAAAAAATATTCTTAAAATTCATAAAATGAACAACTAACAGTAGGAAACAGTAAAGTTTTTCTAAGCTAACAGCTAAAATTATTATTTCCGAAAAAAATACTGACTGAGCGAACATAATAATTGATACTAAGTCGGCTTATAGGTAAAATCATCGATACTCAAAGTGCTGCCCGCGGGCCGCATGCGGCATTTATGCGACATTTATCGAGTGGGTATTACCCACTCCACATTACAAGTCGCATGCGATGAAGTGTCAACTTCATATAAAAATAAGACAGATTGATGGATCGCACAATATAAAAAAAAACAGATCGTATCAAGACATCGGTTGTCAGTTGGCATATCGTTAGTCGTTGTATGTACCTAGATGACTTTAAAAAACAATTATTTATTAAAGTAATGTCTGCGTTTGAAGTAAAGTCATTTTTTTGTGACCGACGAAGCAGATAGGGTAAATCAAAGTATCGAAAGAAAAATAGAAACCTCATACAAAAGGTTTATCCATATAATACGAAACCACAATCTCAAAGTATAGAAAATAAGTTCCCGCATCTTTTGTGGTGAAAATATTTGTAAATATGGCACTCCTCAATCGCTTATTGCTACCTATCAGCTCGATTAGCAACTTTTTTTTGTTAAATTTGCAGCCAGACATTTTTTTACCTATATTGCAAAAAAGTTGACAAAAAGTTCGGTCGAAAATACGTTCAAACTATTTTGAAACGCTGATAAACAATCTCAATGACAGCTAGCGCATGCAGAAATCATAAAAACAGGCAATGGATTCACAAGTTTTATAAATGGACATAAATGTAGAAGGCTTTCAAGAATACCGTTTTCGACAACCCATGCGAATCTTCCCGTTGGAGAAATGTAGTATGCGACTATATCATGCGACATTCAAGAATCGGGTCCCTGGTAATCTATCTCTAGGTAATAATAAAATATTAGGTGCCTATATATTTTTTTAAAATTGTAATCTTAATCTTTCCGAGTCCGGCTCATCCGACCAAGAATCAACTTTTTCTTGGTCTCTCCGGTGGTGGAAGGATTGGCCGACATGATGTCGTTTCCAGGGACGCCCGATCGCTCTATTACAATAGTTCAATCTACGTGGAGGCTCCTTCTATTAAATTGTAATAAAAATATAAGACAAGAAAATAAAAGAAATAGAAAAAAAAACATTGAGATCGATCGATTATAAATAAATTTGATCTTAAATAAAATATAATAGTTGATATTCTATTATGGCAACTACAAATTGTACCTATTTCAATTGACGAGCTCCTATTTCCAACAGGGAACATGGGTGCCACCATCTTATGTAGGTGGTGTTGGCCGGAAACTGCCGAACCAACCCGAAGTCTAACGAAGACGACTGTATGATTACTATTAATTCCCATTGGGAAGTTTTCTGGGGAGCTTCCGACAATACACACAGTGGCAGAACTTCTAATCAGGTCTATTGTCAAATTCAGTGCTGCCAACGTAGAGATGTTTTTTTCAGTGATGCCAACGTTGGGAAGTTTGTTTTCCATTGTGTTGCTAAGAAGTTGTTGATTGAGTTGCTAAGAAGTTGTTGATTTTGTTGCGCATAAATTTGAGAATAAATCTCAGGGGTGCTGTTCTGTATTTTTTAATTTGTATTTAGGTAGGTATATAAAAAAAGATGAACAATTTTATTTGTAATAGTATGTAAAAAATGTACAATGATTACTCTAAACCTATTGTAAGTTATCATGTATAATAATATATAAGTTGTTTAATTTGAAATAAACTAGAATGATATTTTGGAGGTTAGATTGTGAGCAACCATAAGAAGAAGAAGAAGTAAATCGCCCCCGTTGGCAACACTGAATTTGACAATAGACCGGAATGACCGGATTAGCAAGGGCGCCTCTAGCGGCACAAAAAGGAAAAAAAACATCCCATTTGATGCTATTTATTTGTATTACATTAAACCAATTCGGGGAAAAATCTGAAAAGATATGCCCCCCCCCCCCCCCCATATAATTATAGCCTAACCTAAACTAACTCAATCATATAAAATAGTAGAAAACTTGCTAACGCTTATAACGTAAAATAAAATTGAACACTAAAATGCAATCATACAGCCGTCTTCGTTACACTTAGGTTTGGTTCGGAGGTTTCCGGCACCCATGTCCCTTGTTGGAAATAGGAGTTCGTTTTCAATTGGTATTTTATCTATGGTTGAATTTCAACTGACAGTTTCTACCATAGGCTAAGAACACGTAGAAAGCCGATTCCGACCGGCGCAAAGAATGTTACTATGCATTTGCTTACTGTGAAAGATGTCAAATGTGTATTTGTGTTCACTTCGAGTGAGCACAGATTCATTTATTTAAAAAAAAAAAAAAAAAAAAATTTGATTGGGGATGCACACAGAAAAAGCAGGAACCCGCTTTCCGGCATGCCCATTTAAATGCATTGAAACCATAGACAACAATCTATGAGCCGGTCGGCGCGGGTCGGAATCGGCTTTCTACGTGTTCTTACCCTTACATAAAATAGGCATATTTTATGACGGATAATCTTACTCTTTGGACAGGTTAGCGGAAAATTGATCGAAACGGGAGTGATATTTTGTTGTTATTAGTTTTGTAATTTCCTATTGCAAATAATTACAAGCCTGTGATTTTGTTTCATTTTTAATAATTATATGCTAACTTACAATCGCTTAAAGCTGATTTACATTATGAGCATTTAAATATTTTGATTGCTGTGTGGTGTTTCCTACTTGTGTGTTCTGAGTGATAAATTAGACATATTAGCTTATTTTCAGTTAAATTTACGTTAAAATGTATAAATTGAAGTCTCTTCTTAGTTTCTGAGTTATATTAAAATATGCCATCGGGTGTGGAACAAACAATCATGTCTCAAATCTTGCGCAGCCGTTACGGGTAAGTTTGAGGTTATGCCATTGTAATTCTTTGATATGTTAACTTATTACATAATTAATTAATGTCAATATCAAATGTATAATTTTGATGCTATTACTGATTTATTTTCTAGTTTATTAGGTATGTAAATAAATAAGTCTAATGCTTGAATAATAGCGGGCTATATGAAGTTCAAGTTGACAAGTTGATGTTCAATGATTGTCAGTATGGATTGTAATTTTTTGTAACGGTTATATTTGGGTTTTGGTTTCAGTGCAAGATCAAAAACTTGCATAAAAATGCTATTTAGTTAGTTGTCTTTAACATGCTTTAAGGCAGCCTCAATAAACAACACAAATTACCTTAATTGTGCCCTACTCTCTGTAGTCTGGTTAGATGATCGGAATCATAACCTGATGTTCATTAATTCATTACTTGAGAGGAAACGGTTGGAAGCCCAGTAGTTTTATAACTGATTTTTATAGAAACCCAATATTGACAGAAGGCAACCATATTCTCTTTCACGCTTCAAACATTGGTTATTGGCAGAAGCTAACCATATTCTCTTTCACGCTTCAAACATTGGTTATTAGCAGAAGCTCAATAATATATTATACTCTTGAATCGCGACTACCACGCCTGTGCATTAGTGTGTGTTTAGTGCTCGTTCTGCTCACCCAATTCTCCAAACAGCTATAGTTTATGTAAAATCAAGAAAGACTGAAAGGAATTATGCTCGTTATGAGAAGTTCCTCTGTACATGTAAATGGAGCCTTACCTCCCTTGGTCACGGCATCACTAGTGAACGGCTGGACGAATTTCGCTAATTATTTTTTATTGTGCATTATTATAAATCCAGAGAATTTTCTACCAAGTCCAAGTAAATCCAAGTATTTGGTATAACTGTCAGTCGTTTAATACTTTGTGCAATTAATTGGTGGACTGTACCCTGTAAACGAAGTTTAAAACAGATGCATTGTTTAAATTATATTGGTTAAATTAATGTATCATTATTTCCTCTTCTTCCTGGGCTATATCAGGTCATACCGACATCGACATTGGCAATCACTTCGGTGAAAGTTTCTGTCTTTTGCAATCCGGAATAACTCCTCTATGCTTCTTATTCCGGTCCAGTCTCGAGCACCTAACCCCTCGGCTCTCCTCTATTTTCCCTTCGATAATAAGGTGGATTTATCATATGACCCAGAGATGAGATCTTACGCATCCTAATAATCATGAGTAGCTAACGATCAACTCTGGTTCTGCGCAGGAGCTCCCAATTTGTATGTCTCTCAGTACACAATATATTTTATTTTATTATATCAATATAGACCCCGTTTCTAAAGCGAAAATATGCTTGTGTGAAATCAATCAAGCATGCACCTGTGAATCCACTAATAATGTGTTTTCTCAAAAAAATAAATAAAAACTCTATTGCATTATTTTAAGAGTAGTACGCACAGAGCCTGGAAGTGTGATGGATATTGATAAACTCTTAAATTTACTGATATTTCATGCTTGTGCATCTCATGAGGACCCGAAATTCTACACAGCTCGCAATTTTCACATAATATTTTAACCGACCTCGCCGACCAGCCGACCTCGGTAGCCTAGTGGCAAAGGCTCCGACTTCAGATCAAGAGGTCCCGGGTTCGATTCCCGGTCGGGTCAGAAATTTTCAATGTGTTTTTTCACTTGAAATTTCTACTCGGGGTTGGAATCCTGTCTCAGATTGGACGGGACCGGTTGACTGGTAGAGAATGTTTCAAGCATTAAGTTCCGCCGGCTATACTGACACCTATGTATAGAAGAGTGTTATTTATTTATTATTTAAGTAGCTGGATACACAAGAGAATAAGAAAAAGTCTTATTTTTTAATAATTTTAATACGGAAAAACAATTCTTTTTGTTAAATTGTATTACCTACTTTGATAACTTGACCAAAACTGTTTAGTATAATTATAAAATTTTTGTTATTTCTTTTAGAGACGGCAGGTTTGTGCTAAAAAAATACAAAGTTATCAATGTTGATTCCCAAAGGAGGCAGCTTTCAATTTGGGCTCTGAGAGGCTTGGACAGAAGCAAACCACTGTGTATGACCCACCCTACTAGCAATCTATACAAAAGAAACTACGGTATGATTGTTGCAAGAGTTTTAAGGGGTGTTCTTAAGATCAGATATGTCCTGCTGGGTGGAGCTGCTGCCGGTGGAATGACATTGAATAAGGTAAAATGGAAATAAGTATACTTATTAAAATCATAATCTTATTATTGTTTGTCTTGTACAAATATTGCTTTTTTTTGACTTAACTATCTCCTCTACAAGTAGACATTTGGAACTTTTAAAGTAACTCGGAACAATAACACAATCTTTTACAACTTTAAACATAACAAATGAAGGTTGATCTCGCTTTGACCTAACTCACTTGTTAGTCCAGTCTTCCTCATTCATCAACAATCTTAAAAAGACATATGCAAAATATTAAAATTAATCTTTTTATTTGCATGGAACCATTATCGTATTTATCATTGTCTATATGAGTTTTATTAAATTAAATTGTTTAGAATAACTAGTGATCCACATAACTATCAATAATCTGTAACTAATTAAACTTGTACCACTGTTTTCAAAGCTAATTCATCTACTGTTTACAATGATGTGGTCAAACCATGCTTCCAGCATATGTGTTTTATATTTCTATGATAATCCATTATTTAAATTTTCAGAAATATGGGGAGTGGCGTGATGGTCTGCCGGATATGGGATGGTTGAATGATGTGATACCTGATGCTGAGCAGTGGAACAAATTCACAGGATCCTTGATCACTATAAGAGATAATGTCAAAGAAAACATCAATATTGGTAAGTTGTTGTGAAATTGACATTTTATCAACTCTTGTGGTAGGCTTAGTAAGATTGATTAGAATGGCTGTGCTATCGGATTAGTTAGTTGGTGAATTCTGATTGGTATACCATAGGGCATCAATATCTTAAAATATCCGGTCAAAAGTTGTGTCTGTTTTATCATTGTCATTTGTGGCTGGAATTATCAATATATTAATCGTTTCAATTCCAATTAATCTTACAATTATTGTTGGAATCATTTTCCGTGGTCCTCTTGGGTGTTCTGTGCCCAAAGTATGGTCCCAAAAGGACCCTGCCCTAATAGCATAATAACAACACATTTACTCAGGTGGAAGGATGAGGACAAAATGAGACAAATCAAGTTTTTAACACTGACAATCAAGTGATGTGACATCTTGGACCACATCCACTCTGGTGGAAGGATGAGGACAAAATGAGACAAATTAAGTTTTTAACACTGACAATCAAGTGATGTGACATCTTGGACCACATCCACTCTGGTGGAAGGATGAGGACAAAATGAGACAAATCAAGTTTTTAACATTGACAATCAAGTGATGTGACATCTTGGACCACATCCACTCTGGTGGAAGGATGAGGACAAAATGAGACAAATCAAGTTTTTATGACAATCAAGTGATGTGACGTCTTGGACCATATCCACTCGAGTTTCACCATTGACGATCCGTTTGGAGTGATGGACAAATATTATGGCTTAATTGAAGGATATCTGACTTACCTTTTCACTCCGCATCATCCATTCGGTTTTTCACACTCGCGGTAAATTTTTGGAAGGACATCGCTCCATTTGGACGGATGGATGGAGTGATTATGAATGGGGGGCGTTATACATTGATAAAACTAGTTTTTATAACAACATGTTATTATTTCTACATACTTTGAATTAAGCTTTGTTGAAATTTGAACTGTAGTGTATTTTGTATGGTTGTATTGCAGATCCCAGGATAAAATTTCTAACTGAGTCGAAGTACAATGAAATGAAACAATGGTTTGGCGAAAGATGGGAGAATGCTTTGGAGGCAGCCAATGATGCCAATGGCGATAAATCTAACAGTTAGTCAAGTATTCATTTATTTTACACTGACATAAAAATGTATTGCCACTCGATAAGAGAGTGGCCACCTTCTGTCTGATAACAACATACCATTGTCTTGAGATTTATTAGTAGAAGCTCTTTTTTACCAATTTTGTGTATATACGTCCTAAGAAACTCCATTTTCAAAGAAAATCAGTTTAAGTTTTCTTATTCTTGAATGTTATTAGATTCAAATCAATCAATCAAATCAAAATTCCCTTTGAACTCCACTCAGGAGCATAGGGAGGCAACAAGAGCTCTCCATTGCGCTCGATCTTGCGCAATGCTTATGACCTCCTCCCACACCAAGTCCATTTCCCTCAGCTCTGCCTCGAAGGAACGGAACACGGTATGAGAGGGTCTTCCACATCTTCGAGACCCTGATGGGAGGAAAAACAGCGCTCTCCTCGGCCAACTGTCATTCGGCATCCTCAACACATGTCCCAGCCATGCCCATCTCCTCTCCGAAATGGTGGAAGTGATGGGCCTGCGCTGGGTGTGTATAGAGCCGTTCGTGATGCGGTGGTACCATCTTATAACCAAAATTCTCCTGAGGCACTTCGTTTCGAATGCAGATACTTTTTGTGCCTGGGCTTTAGTCAGGTACCAGGACTCACACAGAGAGATTAGATTCAAATTGACTAATTTAAATGTTAATGGTACAAACTCTGCATTTAGATTTTAGATATTACAGCTATGTATGCCTCATTAATCAATTATTACTGGAAAGTCACTAAATATCTTTATTGAAGCGCCGGTAATACAATAGTAACGTTTTACAAGACTAACCCCCCCTCCCCCCCATATTGCGTTACGTAATACTTGAACGCTCCCTTTACAAAATATCTTACATTTGTCGAACAAATAATAATCACCAAAAACTGGCCCAGCTGTGTAGATAGCTCAATTTTTTTGTATCAAATGAGAGTGTTTGTCATTTCTAGAATATAGCAAATTTTTTTTTGTATCAAATGAGAGTGTTTGTCATTTCTAGAATATCGCAGCAACAACTTACTACCCTTTGTCCACAGTTTGTACTATTTCTTTGCACTATTATGAAATATTTGTACAACAGTACAATATAATATACCTATTATGATGATATACATACAGATGAGTTTTAAATGCACTGTTTTGATGTCGTAAAGGTGGCCACGCCCCTCTACTCGAGCCTAGCTCTATTAGAGGGGCAGTGGTCAGGTTCACTAAATTGTATTTATATTTTGACATATTGTATTTATATTTTGACATATTGTATTTATATTTTGGATTAAATAAAATTTATTATTATTATTATATTGTCATAGATCACTTGACTAAACTATTGTTCTAGATCAGAGCTAGAAGACTTTAAGTATACTGAAATAGCAATATTATGAAGAATAATAATTATTTGTTTAAAAAGACAAAAGCAAGCTCATTTATTTCCTTCTTTTATGAATTAAATTTTTTAAAGTATTTTACAATGATGTTAATAAACCCTACTTACTAAATTTGAGAAGTATTTCAGACCATTACGGCTTGTTCCCATTTTCGTGTGTCAGGTCCAGTTATTAATAGAATTTTATGGTAGTAGAACATTTTGCAGGGAGTAGTTCACACTTCCTTGGCAACGATTGAGTCCAGGAAGGTGTGAACAGCATCATACAAAATGTTCTGCCACCAGAGGTCATGAATGAATATTGGACTTGACATGTGACAAGTGGGAATAGGCAGTAATGGTCTAGGTAAATATTGTAGGTTTTATTTACAGTAAGTGGAAAAAGGTAGTTATATTCATAAGGTGGTTAAGTTTTGCTTTGGTTCTATAGTAAAATGAGAATTTGTTGATGAGCCTGTTTTTGTTGTAAGTACCCCAAAGCTATATTAATAAGATTACTTTTTATGATTGGATTTGATCAATTATGTAATTGCAAGTGTATTGTCTGTCAATACTTCCAAAAATTTAATTAATTCATATTTTTGTTCCCCGAGTTAATGTTTGCATGTTTAAACCTCTTTTTTTTAATCATACATCTTTGTTTTTGTTTTCTTCATTAGGTATGAGCGAAGAGATTGAGTTCATATTGCAATATTTTGCAGGTAAATACATCTACACTTTCTTTTGATAATATACTTGTAATTTGATTGATCCAAATCATAATATAAAGAGTAATTTTCAATAGAATCATTTCCCCATAATAAATTGATATTTAATGACTCCATTTAGGTTTAATACTTTGAACACAATTTTGTTTTGATTCCAGATGCCAAAAACGAAATTATCGCTCAGTCTACGGCCTATGCAAAAGAGAGCCCTTCAAGGACTTATGGTAAGTTAGAAAGTATTAGTCAGATAAAAGTTAAAAGCAAATTAGTAGGTACAGCAAATGAATACCAAAAGGAGTGTGTAATTTATTTTATATAACTTTCTATTCAACCAAAGGCCATAGAAAAAGTAGCATTATATTACTGTAAAAGGCACCAAGTTTCTGTCTTACTTAGAAGGAGATAAAGATTAATTTATTCATCTTTGTACAGCCTTGTGAGCTATTTGAAAAAAAGTATGAAAATATAATAAAACACACAAACACGAGTATGCCTTCAGCTAAATAAAATCATTTTACAAAAAGCAAATAGGCAAGTCTAAACAGTTGGAACCAGCAAATTATGTACGAAAAAAACTCAATATAAAATGGTGGTGATTGGTAGTCCACTGCGGTATCAATCGGCGGCTTTTGTGTGTACAGTGGATCGGAGGTCGTGGGTTTGAATCCCGGCCATGCCGACCATTGCCGCTTTCACGACACAAGCCTTTGCTTAGTGTGAAAGATGCTAAAGGTGTATTTGTGTTCACTTCGAGTGAGCACAGATTCATTTTATTAAAAAAAATGCTCATAACAGAATTTAAGCAGTCCATCACTTAAAATGATTTTTTACAGAATATAATCTGATCATTATATGAATTAGGTACATGAATTATTTGTTAAAAAAGATTCACTTAAACTATTTGCTTAACATGTCTGAGCACTTGTCCACTAAGCCACTCCACTCTATTAATTGTTAGGTTCCACTTTAAATTTATTTTATGTAAAATTATTATTTTTCTCTTTCCATTAGTGTTAATAACAAGAACCCAATAACCAATAGGTACTATTTTCTTGTCAGGTATATGAACATTTTTAATATTATGGATATTTTTCCATTAATTGGATCTGTATATGCTTTTTTATCATTAATCATATCAAGTAGTGTTTTATTTTGCTCATATTACTGTGCTTTTTGTGTATAATAAATGAATAAAATTTCAGGATCATCACCTGAAGATCGTATCAATTCTTTACAAGATGAAATAATACAACTTCAAGCAAAATATCAAAGAGAATTTGATCGTCTTGAAAAAGAAAATCGTGAATTGAGGAAGCAAAATATTCTTTTAAGAGGGGGAAGGGATATGTCTTCATTAAAGAAAACAAAGGTATGGTTTTATTTCTTCTTCTTCTCCTTCAATGGAGCTACAGCCCAGATCAGGCCCAGAATTCCTCCAACATATTTTGTCCTCCGCATCTTTACCAAGTTCTTAAACAAATTAAAAAAAAAATACATTCATAGACAAATTTTAAATCAAGTACAAAATAAGCATTCATTTGATGTTTTCATTTCACCATAATGATATTTGTGTATTGGCTAATTAAAGAGTTTTGATTTTGTTTTAATGAAATTTATATTAAACTACATACTTCATTTACGTTTGTCTGTCGATAAAAGAATTGCTTATGGTGTTTGGAGTTATTATAGAATTCATAAGTAGGATTACATTTTTTTTCTGTTTGGTCCTTTAACTTATGACCCTGATACCTGATAGATTGAATGAGTTCTAAATTTTCAATTTATTTATTTAGCGTATGGCCAATTCATCGCAAAAGGTAATAATACATTATAATACACTTAATAAGGATAGTTCATTTTATATAATACAGTAAAAAAAATTAAAGTGGCGAAGTCCGAGAGACTACTCTCGTACGCTCTGTTGCTGCATTCCGATACTATGTGGCCTTTGTCTGATTATGGCTCTGCAGTTGCACTCGGGAGACTCCCCCTATCCCATTTATGGCCATGGCCATTCTGTTTAAAGTAGACCAAAATTAAATTTTCAATGATGAGTAGTACCACTAATATCAGACTACTTCAAAAGTGTGTAGACTGAGTTTATTTGTTTTTTGTTTCTTATATGCTCATTGGTTGGATGGTAGAGATCATGCTTAACTGTAATCTTACCAAAGCATAAATTTCCTATTTGTATTATAAAATTTATTATTCTACTTTTCAATGGTTAACTTGCAATACCTCATAACCCACAAAATTCCAAAAATGAGTTAAGTATTATAATAATATAACACTTTTCTATACAAAGGTGTCAGTATAGCCGGCGGAACTTATTGCCTGAGGCAATTTTTTCCAGTCAACCGGTCCCGTCCAATCTGAGACAGGCCAACCCCGGGTAGAAATTTCAAGTGAAAAAACTCTGACCCGACCGAGAATCGAACCTGGGACCTCGGATCTGAAGTCCACGCTAGTACAACTAGGCTACCGACCTCGGTAGCCACTAGCGTAACTGAAATTAGAGCTGGCCACTCCA
The DNA here is from genome assembly GCA_963576905.1 of Mystacides longicornis. NCBI lineage: Eukaryota > Metazoa > Arthropoda > Insecta > Trichoptera > Leptoceridae > Mystacides > Mystacides longicornis. The sequence continues at coordinate 13,032,719 of OY756429.1, forward strand.
TTTTTTTTCACAAAATGTCACGTAGAATGTTATAACTAAACTAATAATACAAAATTGTCATTGTTAAGGCTGTTAGCACACCTCCGCCGCGATTCGCGGCACACGGAACTGCAGAAAGCGAAATCGCAGGTAGTGTTAGTACACTAGCGGGTAAACGAGTAGCGAAAGAGAAAAATGCACATAAGTAAGTATTCTATGGTTATGTTTTGTTGGGAAATATAAATAATTAAAAACCACAATATTATTTCACATTTCATATATATTTTTAAATATTACAACATTAACAACGTTTTTACTTACAATTTAGAAAATATGCACATCCAACTTCTGCAAACCATCCCACAACAAAACGCAATTAACGTTTTCCATCTGTGATTTCTATGGAAAACATGACGTTCGCTTCAATTTCGCTCCAAAATTCTGTCGATTTTGACAACTTCAAAAGCGGGCGGAATGCGAAACACACGGATCCGCGAAATATCAGGCGGAGGTGTGAATACAATTTGAAGTAATCTATGGCGAAACACCGCAAGAGAGAGATGAATGTATAGAAAACAGTACGGGATTGAGCACGCTATCTCACTCTCAACATGGCGCGCAGAAACTGACAGATGTGACCGTCGTCGCTTCGGCTAATCCGCAGCGGAGGTGTGCTAACGGGGTAATTCATAATTACGAATTCGAAACAGTTTTTAGGCTCTCCTTGTAAAATTTGGTCAATGTGGGTTAAGAGAAGAGGTATTGCAAGTTAACCATCGTTTTAATTGTTACTATGTAGGTATATTGTAATGAGTAAGAATTAAAAATAATAAAATAAGATAAAAAATGATAATTCTTATTTATTAATGAAAATTTTCCACTAGACTTGATATTATTCTTATGATTTTTTCTTCTTCTTTTAGAAATCCTTGATTGACATGTATTCAGAAGTACTAGATGAATTAACTGGTTACGAAGGAACTTCTACGACTGAGGGATGGGCCTCATCAGACCATTTGCCAAGAGTTGTTGTAGTTGGCGATCAAAGTGCTGGAAAAACCAGTGTCTTAGAAATGGTTGCACAAGCCAGGATTTTCCCAAGAGGGGCTGGTGAAATGATGACAAGGTATTTGGATTTTTTTTTCAAAACCCAATAACAATGCAAAAGCTACTCTTTAAGTGGAAAACTTTGTGTCAGATACCACAAATTCAACAATAAATTTTAATTGGGTAGCTATCTCTTATAATTATATTGGTTAAATAATAAGTTATCAATTTATCAATATACAAATTGAATTCAATATTCAGGATTAATACAGAAAAATGCCTGTCGGCTCAGATTTTTAGTTTATAAAAAGAGATTCCGTCATCAACAAGATTTATTGTTTTCAGGGCTCCTGTCAAAGTAACACTCTCAGAAGGTCCATATCATACTGCCCAGTTTCGAGATTCGTCAAGAGAGTTTGATCTTACCAAAGAAGCTGATCTTGCAGAACTCAGAAGGTACAGATATATTTTTAAACATTTCTGATATATTTCATTTGAAAATAAGATAATTATTGTTGTTCAAACCATCAAAAAATTTAATCCAGTAAAACTCATTGTAATAATGGTTTAACGACTTGTCAAATTCTTGATTTAACAGTACTTTTTAAATATGAAATTTTATCATTGTTATAAATAGAGTTTAACTGAATCATAATAATTAGCGAATTCAAATTACTGTATTAGATTTTGCGATTTCAATTATTGAAGTTAATAATTTTGTTGAGCATGTTATAAAACTGTTTTTCGGAGGAGAATATTATTACAGTATTATCCCAAATGTAACCCGATATTTTCCGTACATTTAATTAATCAACCTGTGCTAAATTCAAGGTTTAATTTCATTTCACCTTCAGGAAAAAATGAAAAATAAATCCTAAGTCTTTTCGGAGATCTGCCTGGCTGAAAATCAAATATGAATCGTTCCAACTGCTACCAACTTTAAAATATTTTTTTAACATTTCAAATTTTAGCTGGAATATTTTTAATGAAACACGTCAGCTTAAAGGAGTCTTTAAATTTTAAAAGGAACTTTAACTTAAATGTTCTTTTGAAGCTTTTTATGAAACCGGCTGTAAATGGGACATATTATAGATTACCGATAGGGCTATTGAAAATACTGATGATATTAATGTGACATCAAAAACTTCTCAGGTTCACTGCATTCTATTATGGTCTATTGTGATTGGCCTTGCATTTAGAGCTCGTCGCTCAATCCAGCCTCCTGGAAGAATTGGAGGACCTTATTGGCATTCAACTCTTTAATTTCATCTGGGCACATTAGGAATTTGCCCAGGTCCTGTGTCTCTTATGCAACAATGGAAAGCACTCACAGAGGAAATGCACTGGGGTCTCAAGTGACCCCACACATCCTGCACATGCTAGAGCCCAGGATCACTATGGTGCACACCTGCTTATTTAGCCTACAGTGACCCGTTAGGGATCTTATTATGGTGCATACATTTTTCCTGTTAAGGGACGGTATATTCCTTTCGGATATTTTTTTTATAGGTGTTAAGTAATTATTATTGTATTAGAAATGAAAAAACGAGTCTAAATTTTGTTATACCACGTTTTATTTTAATTACCATTAACCGATTTTCGAAAGCGACTGCTTTCTTCCAAATTTGGATTTTAACACAAGTGTACAAATACATACATAAAAGTTATTGTCCGGATCCATCAAGATTATTATTTTATGTTTTTGTTTTGTTTTATATAGCTACTGATACCTTATGTAAAAACATTATTTTGTTTCAACCCATAATCCTTCTCTGTATTAGTGTTTTTTTACTATGTACCTTAATTTTAACTGTTCTCTTCACCTATTGTCTGTATCTATCAGGATTGTTATTTAAATATTTTTTTTTCCTTTGTTTTGTATAGACGACTGTTTCCTTATGTAATAATGTCATTTTGTTTGTACCTATAACCTCTTTCCTGTATAAGTGTTTTTTTACCATGTACCTTAATTTTAACTGTTCTCTTATCTACTCACTTTTATGTATGTTTTTGTACACTTGTGTTATAATCCAAATTTGTATTTAGTCTAACTCCATCTGAGGAAGAAAGCAGTCGCTTTCGAAAACCGGTTAATGGTAATTAAAATAAAACGTGGTATTACAAAATTTAGACTCGTTTTTTCATTTCTAATACAATGAATAAATACCACCAAGCACCTTCGGCCCAAACAATCGAAAATTATTATTGTGTCTTAACCTGTTAACCGGGGAGTTCCCATTCTAATTACGCAACATGTAACGGGCGCGTATTCTTTCACTAGGACGTGTCAACACGCCACGCTCGGAAAACGTCATTTCATAGTACTGTTTTTTTTTATTTATACTTAAAATAAATAAAAAACTATGAAATATATATTTTATCGTAATTGATATGTATAAAATACAATGGAAAAAACAAAATTTCTACGAATACAAAAAGATACCAACTATAATTCATCATCGCTGATATCGCTCTCATTCATTTTGATGGACACTGAAATAAAGATATTTTTTAAATAAAAGGTTGGACATACAAATAATATATAATAGGAAATATTTTTATAGCCATTGAATGTATTTAAATAAACAAATAAAAAAATACGTAAGTAAGTATAAGTAGGTACCCGTCACTGGTCACACAACACAACCCACTGCTCGCAACAGCGAAATGAAACTGACTCCATCCACGTATTAAATTCATGTCGAGACCCGTATGAATGACGTATTACTATAGTTGTTAGAAAATATAAGTCCCGCACGTTCCAGGGCGCAACATTATTTTCAAGGACGTATTCATATGGCATACCCGTACCCGATAATTTTTACGTATGACATATTTATACGTTCTGCCCGGTTAACAGGTTAATACAGAGTTTGAGTGAACGTTCATCATATATGTCCGATAGTGTTTTGCGTTTCGTACTGTAAGGAATGCCAAAGAAATACCCTGTACAGGTACTGCATCAGTTAGTTGTCAATTTTGTGTAAACAGGAATTTAGGTTTACAGCAATTATTTAAGGGTCGAATCGAATGTCAAGGGTGACTAGTTACTTTTAATGACCAAAATAAAGGCTTGTCTGATTGAATTTCACATTTGTTTTAAAGACCCTTATGAAAATTTGAAAGTTGCGTTATATTATGGCTAATACTGTGAATGTAAACATAAATGCTCTTTGTTTTGAAATTCACTAGAGATCATCCAGAGATGTGTTTTCTCTTATTTTGACAACTTTTATTCAAATATAATATAATATCACACATCCACATTGTAGAGTGTTCCATGTATAAGATTGTGTAAAAAGAATCCCTTATTTTCTCTGAGATGAAAAACCTACTTACAATATCTCATTGTTAATTCAAATTCAACATTTGTTCGTAAGGAGAAACAAATCTCTCGTTGATCAGTTAATTTACATTGATTGTTCTCGTAATCTATGGAGTGCGTGTTTACTTTTTTAACAATAGAGAGGTGGAGTTGCGGATGAAAAACAGCGTTCGCGGGGGACGTACAGTTTCCAATGATGTCATCTCCATGTCTGTGAGAGGGCCAGGGTTGCACAGAATGGTTCTGGTGGACCTACCAGGAATAATATCTGTAAGAACTTCATATTAATATTATACTTACCAATTTTAATTTGCCACTCATTTTTATTTTGACATTGCCGCGAATTGAATATTATATAGTATCAGAGAGTTTTTAATTCAATTATTAATTGTAAACAAATTACTTGTTTCAGACGCAGACTGTTGATATGGCATCAAATACTAGAGACGCCATCAAGAAGATGACACAGTTCTACATGAATAATCCTAATGCCATTATTTTATGTATTCAAGTAAGCTGGCTCCTTTTATATTTTTTTATAAAGATATGATAATAATTTTTATTCAATAGTAAATTACACATTATCCTTTGAGGAAAAAACTTTAGTTGAAAGTAGGTACATTAACATAAGACAAGGGAAAAAAACAGATGAGATTCAAAATCAACCAAAAAGGCAAAAAGAACAACTCAACAGTAATTTTAGAAAAAATCTATAAAAAACAGTTAAACATTGTGATCATTTGGTAAAATCTAATTCCCCATCACAAAAGAACAATTTGTAGATTAAAAAAAAATATAATAATTAAAAAAAGTCTAAATAATATACCAAGAGTATACCAGTCAAGATTCTGAAAATACAGATAAAACTGAAATAATGTTTGTATAAATACTATTGAACATGTAATGCATTCCTATAGGCCCATCCAAAATTGTGCAACATAATATGTAATATATATTTGCCTTAAGATGAATGCTCCATTAGACATTTCAATGACTAAATAATTTATATGTAAAATGAAACTTCAATGTATGTATGCATAAATCTTTACTTCTTCTTATTTTACAAAGAGGTGGGGGTATCTTCTTGAGAGGTTGAGCTGTCTGCTTGAGTGTCGTCTTACTTGGGGTTGGCTGTGCAATACAATGTGGGAGAGTCTGGATGACTCAATTCTCCTCACATGCGCTTACCAGAATCTTTTCTTTTGCCACCTCTTGCTATATTTTCAACCTAGCATCAGTGGCGTTCCGTGATAATAAAATTTGGCGCCCTCCCCCTTATATAATTTGGGACCCCCCCCCTCTGTATATAAATTAAAAAAAAAATCTAAATAAAATATTTAGAATATTTATTTTAATTTACATAGGTACTTACAGCACACAAATAAAGTACGAAAATTCAATTTTAGGACATAGTGGGACAGAGCTATCGTCTGACATAGATTTTTCTACCTGCGAATTCACCACAAATTTTTAACGTATTAAATGTTATTTTTGGTAAAAATAAAAATTCTGATTTTATCAATCTGGTCGTGTGTCGTGTGTAACACAAGTAGATTTTGCCGCCCTCTCAGTAGAGGCGCCCGGGGCGATCTGTTCCTCCGCCCCCCCCCCCCTCGGTACGCCACTGCCTAGCATATTTCACATACCTTTATATTTTTTTCATTGTGTCTCTGAGTCTTCTCAAAAATGGTTTATCTATTGAGATTTATCATTACCAATGATACGATTTTAATCAGAGAAATTTGTGTTTAGTATGTAAATTTCCACCAGATTCAGTATAATTCATATAACTTTTATATTAAACAGTCATTTTTATTACCAAAATCTGTGGTATAGTAGCAGAAAATGCAGCTATAATTTCGAGTTGGATCTATACTCTTAATTTTTTAAGCCTTGGCACAATGACCATCTAAGTATAGCTATGGTTATACTGTACTTAATCTCTTTGTAAAGTGTGATGAAGATTGGAAACATTAGTGTACCTACTACAAAATTGAATAAATTAGAAAAGTGACAACCCAAGTAATGAAATAAACAATATGTATATAACGTTACAAAGGAAAATCCCTGTTATAATAGTATAATTAAATAATATAAACTTGCTCAGAAACGTCTTAAATTTCAGACTTATAATAATATATTCATTAATTGATATGATTTGCAGGATGGTTCTGTTGATGCAGAAAGAAGCAATGTAACCGATCTCGTTGCCCAATGTGATCCATCTGGAAAAAGAACAATTTTTGTTTTGACCAAAGTGGATTTGGCCGAGGAAAATCTTGCGGATCCAAATAGGGTAAAATATCTTTTTCTTTATTATACATTTCATCACAAATTTTGTTATTTTCTTTAAATTCATGGTTAAATAAAATGAGTATATGAACATTGAACTGCATGTGATTATTTTTCTTTGAACCACATTTTATTTTATGTCTGTTTCACCCATAACTACCTACCTTATGGATCATACAACATGGAAAAAGTAAATTCGCATGCAGTGAGGAACAAAAGTTTACAATAACTATAAATGTTGCATGCATTAAGGAATAACAGTTTACAATAACTATAAATGTTAGCATGAATGTAACGCAATATTTTTTTACCATTTTTAACCATATTTTTTAACCAACCCGAAGCAGGGAGGTAGAGGACCTCAATACCTATTGATTTATTTCTCATGTATGTTCTGCAATATTGGGTGGTTCAAAAGTAATATACTTTTTTGTGAATTTTGAACGAATTCCGGATTTCACACTAAAATACAGAACTGGCCAAACCATTGATTTTACGATCTTGAATTTTTTTCTGAGAATGGTCCGATAGGGGCACTAATGTTATGTAATATCTTTGTAAATCAGCACCGGAAAGATTTTGTTTTAATAAATCTTTTATTAAATTTTTATTTCAAGCTAAATGTTTCCACAAACTTTTAAGGTCTCTAACAGCAAATTTTTACATTACTTTTTCTACGATCTATCTTAAAAACTATGTATTAATAAAAATAATGAATTTGAGAAAGTTCTATATTACTGACCTCGGTAGCCTAGTTGTACTAGCGTGGACTTCAGAGGTCTCGGGTTCGATTCCTGGTCGGGTCAGAGTTTTTCTAAGTGTTTTTTCACTTGAAATTTCTACCCAGGGTTGGCCTGTCTCAGATTGGACGGGACCGGTAGACTGGAAAAAATTGCCTCAGGCAATAAGTTCCGCCAGCTATACTGACACCTTTGTATAGAAAAGTGTTAAATTATTATATTATATATGGAACCCGACCGACCTCAGAAGCCTAGTTGGTTAGGTGCCAACTTTTGATCAAGAGAGTCACATTTATTCAGGAGTTTTTTTACTTGAAATTTCTACACAGGGCTTAAATTCTGTCTCATATTTGAAGGGGCTGACACCAATGTGTAGAATAGAGTTATTATGATTAATAATAACTACATGGTTTTTTTGAAAAATCTTTTTATAATATTTTTATAGTAATTCTTGAACATTTCAATACAAAAGTAATCATTTTATTTAGAGTAAAATAATTTTTCTTATCTTTGATGAGTTAAAGTTGGACACAACGTTTTTGTCAAAACACTAACACAAGTTCATAAGGCCCCAAACCAAACATGACAAAAGTCGATGGCAAAAAACTTATTTATTTGATACATTCATGTCTTAGTTACTTATAAACAGTAATTTAGCCAAGCTGAAAATAATAGAATAACAGATACACGAGATAAATGATTGATAGTCCCGACTCCCGCTGTCCTCTGAAAAGGACAATAGGCATATCTGGGTTAAAGAAAATATGTAACAACTAATGACTCTTAACAATTCATTACTGATGTTCGATTTTTAAATGGAACAAACCACTACGGACCATCGACCGTCTTCTACTGTTATTTCGAAGGCTGGCTTAGTGTGATCACTTTACGTTAACAAAGTTCACCATTAGGACTCCAAAACTCCTAATCATGAGAATTCTCTGCATGTTCAACATGTCGAACATCAGTAATGAATTGTTAGAGTCATTATCTTCTTCTTCCTTTTTGTTTAGATCTAAGATCTGTTTAGGGAGTGCTCAAATCGGGCTCCTGTGACGATGAAGTCTAGCTTTCTCCCCATCTCTTTGGGGGACGTCCTGATGGCCGGCATCCATCTGGGATCCCTTGCATCACGACCTTGGCAATTCTGTTGTCTTCCATCCTTTCGACATGGTCCCTCCAGAACCTTCTTATCTGTCTTCTCCATCTTACGATGTCGTCGACATTGCAGGTTCTTCTTATCTCATCATTGGGTACTCTGTCTCTTAGGGATCTCCCTGCTATGGGTCGCAACGTTTTCATTTCGAGTCATTAGTTGTTACAAATTCGTTAAGATCTAAGATTCATTAAAATGGTCACAAGAATCTAGTTATTATGATTTAGTAATTTAAAATTTTTGAAATAAAGTTTTTTATACTAGTGATGGGTTCAAGAAATCTGTCTATATCTATGCTCACTGTAAAAGCAGAGTCTGCAAATCATTTTCACATTTTAAAATTGGAAAATAATAAATTGAACACCAAACCTGTTCATGACATCTCTCTAGTAACGAAATCGTTGACAAAATCGATATTCTCATTTGCAAAGACCATTGTGGAATCATTAATCAACTTTTGAGATGTCTGGAATACCAATAAGGAGATTATATCTGAAGAGTTGCAGTCAAATTTATCCCTTTCTTTTGCTTTTAAAATTTCGGCATAATATAGCAGTTTTTTGGAATCATATTATGTTGCATAATGATTATTGTAGGGAGTAAAGATATGTAATTGGGACTTAACTCAGAACCTCAGTAGTTCAGTTTTTTATTACCTTTATTACTCAAAAGAGAAAATTTTTATGAATATAATGAAATAAAATGTTATTATAATTAAATATGAAGAAATAAAATTTTAATGAAGTGCAATGTGCAGCTGCAGTGTTATAATATGAATGCATTATTGCCATTGCTGACATTCAGTCTTTATTATTTTTCTTAGCCAATTTAGATTTGCGCTTACAGTCTGGACACATGTACGTCCTCTCACGATTAACGCCATCTCTTGTCAGTCTTAAAAACATTTGCTCGATTTTATAAGCTCTGTTCAACTCCACCAGTATTCTAGTCCTCATCATTTCTCGTTCGAACGGATCATATTGAAAGTACATCATGACTGGAGGCCAACACAGAGCATTCTGTGGAGGAAGACAATGTATTTCGGGGTTGAAAGGGACCGGCTGTTGGCTCCATTCAAATCTCACATTTTCTGCTTCTGCTTCAATCTTCTTGATTTGATTCATCACAAAATCAAGATCATTTGTAGGATTTATGCCCATCTCAAGATTATCATTTTTAGCTGCAACATTTTCATCAAGCTTGGCATGATTGGCCTTGTCCATATTTTCTTCTGCTTCATTCTTCTTGATTTCCTTCTTCACAAAATCACCATCATTTGTAGGATTTTTAGCCATCTCAAGATTTCCATTTTTTGCTGCAACATTTTCATCAAGCTTGGCATGATTGGCCTTGTCCATATTTTCTTCTGCTTCATTCTTCACAAAATCACCATCATTTGTAGGATTTTTGCCCATCAAAAGATTTTCATTTTTTGCTGCAACATCAAGCTTGGCCATGTCCATATTTTCTTCTGCTTCATTCTTCTTGTTTCCTTTCTTCACAAAATCACCTTTCTTAGGATTTTTGCCCACTTTGGATGTCTTCTTTTCATTTGCAGCTTTGACAGCAACTGGATTGTTCTTTTCTTCCTCTGTCATTTCTCTAATAAGAAAGGACCTCACTTTTGCGAGTGGCAAATTCTGCTTGCTGGTACTTGGTTGTGGTATCAGCTTAGGGTTGGTAGAAGAAAATGGCTTGACTTCTTCAATTACCATCTTTTTATTGAGAGCTGTTTTCGGCATCATATTATATGTCCATGGATTCACCTGATTTACATTCTTCTTCCTTGGGCGTAAATATGGTCGACGATCATTGGTTCTTTGTTCTTCAGAAGTTGAATGAAGAATGTTTGTTTGTTTTGCAGGTTTTTTTTCATAGGTCCCAAAAAAATTTTGCCTCTTAGTCCCAAACAGAGCTTGCTTCACTTTCTCTGTAAACTCACGGGACAGTTCTTCCTCATCCACCAAACGATTTCCCTTACTGTTTATTTTTTCAACCAAATCTTTAAAATTATTATTAATCTTGAAAGTAAATGACGACAGATCAGAATCAACAGATTCAGGTTTTGGTTCTGGAGCAGTTGGATGTTCATCCTTTCGGGGGTTGTTACTCTCTTCATGATTATTTCCCTTTGTCTCATCAGTCTTCTTCTCAGTGTTGATGTAGTCTGACATCTCTGTAGACAATAATTAAACATTTGTTAAAAATGAAGAATAATCCTCCTCAATTTTGATATCCTCCTCAATTTATTAAGTAGGTGTGTATTTGAGAAGTTATTTGATTATGAAAAAAATTAGATTGAAATACACCACCATCTACAATGAGTATTTTATGACCACACTATAAAAAATTACTCAGATTATCAAACATAATAATTGGTCAAGTTTGTCCGTAACTCGGTATTTTTTTTGAAACACTAATCCCACGTGAAATATTTTTCATGCTTAGGCGCATTCGTCTGTAAGTCAACAGTTGCTATGGTAATTAATAATAACAGTGGCCATGGCAAATATTGTAATCGAAGAAATATGAAATTTTCTACACTTCTCAACATGGTGAACTATAATTGGGACACTAAGGAAGGATATAACTGATTTATAGAACAATCAAACAATGAATGACCCATCCAAGTGGTTCCAGTGAAAATTAGTAAAGAAGATTCATTGTCGGGTGCCTGATGCAGATCCCCTGATGTAGGGCTGTCTGACGTTTCATACTTGTTCACATTTCAGAAAGAAAGAAGTTATTGCTTGAAACCTAAGGACATCCGGTCAGTCGCTTCAAATTTAAAGTGTACAAGGCAATATAATCATGCCTAAGTTGCAATTTTTTGCAACACAGCAAAGAGAATGTTTGGCAATTGCCTTTTAGTTGCTATGTCTTTGTGCAAAGTTATTTTGGAACAAATTTCCAACAAAAGCAACTTTCCATCATCATAGTCTTTATTAATCCCGTGATACACCATCAGTGCATCTACCAGAGAGCCTCCTAGAAAACCAAATGCTTCAAATTTGTATGTAGGGGGAAATGTACTTAGTTGATTTTCACGTATCGTATGGGAATTACATCAAACGAGGAATCACTGTATATTTAATAGTAAATAAGTATAAGCAAAAACTTAAATGGTCAAGTGAATATGTGAACTATATGATTTTTATAGAAAGCATACTGCCACATGTACATGAATGATGTGAATGATAATGCTGGTTTTGGTTTGAGAATTTTCAAGAAAATTTAAAGTTATTTTTATCGCCACAGCATTTTATGAGATTAAATAAGGTAATTCACAAAAAAACAACCCTGATAAAACAAATAATATTGTGATCTTTTTTAATCAAACATACCGGTCAGTCATCCTATTAATTAAATCTGCCACGTGCAGAAAGTCATCAAATTTCAATATTAATGTTAAAAAAATTTCACAAAAACTTTTTATGCAGATAGCACATCCTCAAAATACAAAAAAAAAAAAAATAGAATTCTAAACTAAAATACTAAAAAAAAATGGACAAAAATTATGAAATTATTTACCCTCGTATTCCTTCACGACACTTTCCAACTTGCTTCTTCAACGGAAAATAGTTGACTGGTCGCTTGATACGTCGCACTGTTGGAGGTATTAGTAATAACAATATTAGGTACTCTTGCATTTACTTTGACTTGCTATGTTCCCAGAATTGTATTGAGGATGACAAAATAGCGCTCTGTATATTCATTTTACTTTTGGGTTGTTACAGAATTCAAATAACAAATTTTTATTATTAAATTTGTCAGATATATATTAAATTACAAAAAATAGGTCATCATCATCCATTGTCTCCTCCATAGTTTCCTTTCTTGACCAACGTTCCAGTACAGCGCTCTGCCAGTTGGAGATCCCAATCCTTGGAGCATCTTGCACCACACCGTCCAACCACTGAAGCTTCGGTTTTCCTAGTTTTCACATTCCTCCTATATGCTGTCTGGTATCTGCCTGGAAATGTCCTCATCTCGCGTTCTTCGGATTTGTCCTGTCTCTCTCAGTCTACTGATCTTTAGTGATGGATGCCACAAACTGTCCTTTCACTCCCTCATCATTTGCTACGTTTAACATTACATGGGTTTTGGGATACAGATGCTAGCGATTTGGACAATACAGAAGTATTAATAGTGTTATGCAACCCAAATCGGTGATCACTGTTGCTGATTCCTCTATCTTGAGCTGCTCAGAATATTTTTTTGGTGCTCAGAAACCTATCCATTTCTCGAAATTTTGCAGTTGAGACATCTGCCTTCTCCCGGCTGTTCTTTGGTGATCTCTCATTAGCTTCCCTTAGCTGTGCCTTTTGCCTTTTTGGTACCTGCCATGAGTCGCTCTGATCAGAGCAAAGCTGCATTACCTAGGAGCCAATAGTTCGCCAGAGTAAGGTGTGCAATACAGCATTAAATATTTTATAAGCCCACATCTTATAGCAAAATATGGTTTACTTTTATAAACAGTGGGCGGCTAAATTGTTAGGGACAGTACAAAATTTCTTGTACTTTTCAAATGCTTGGTAAACTTCTAATTGATTAACTAATAATGCCCGCCAATTTTGGGTTATTATTTTACCAATAAAGTGTTTATTATTATTAATTTTGTTTATATGTGTGGACTATTGAGATTGTAAAACATCATGTCATACCGATGAAAGTATTTAGTTTTATGTCAAAAGATTATAATACTTCGGGTAACCATAATTTTTATAATAATCCTAGCATTTGTCGATGCTGCCAGCATACTTGCTAAAATTGATTCAACTATTAACCATACTTATGTGTTAATTATTTACAGACAGAAAATACAATTAAAATTTTTGAATTGCTTTTAAAATTCGAGTTGTTTTCAATCAATGACGCCTGAATCAGAACATACCTCACTTAAAATAACATAGAGTAGCAGTTTTGATATTTGTCAAAAATCATAAAAGTGATATGTACCAGTAACAATGAAAAAGATAAAAACCCCAGGATAGTTGAAATATTCAAACTAGAAATTACAAAAATTTTACACTGTACAGTGTCCCCAATAATTTGGCAACCCATGGTATATATGCAGCAGAAATAAATATTTGTACTTGGGTTAATATGTCATTGTTTTTTTTGTTTCAGATCAGGAAGATTTTGTCCGGTAAACTTTTCCCGATGAAAGCTTTGGGCTATTTTGCTGTTGTAACGGGACGGGGTCGTAAAGATGATTCTATAGATACCATAAGAGATTACGAAGAAAAGTTCTTTAGAAATTCAAAATTGTTCAAGTATGTTGATCATTTTACAAATCTTAGTAGATTATTATTGCCTAAGTATATAATAAGTAGGTACTACGATAGTTTTTAATATTTATAGGGATGGTTTGATCATGTCATCACAAGTCACAACCAGGAATTTGTCATTGGCAGTTGCGGAGTGCTTTTGGAAAATGGTTCACGCGTCAGTGGAACAACAAGCGGATGCATTTAAAGCAACCAGATTTAATTTAGAGACTGAGTGGAAAAATAATTTCCCCAGGTAAAAAATTCCACTCGATTTGATTGCATATTGAAATATACCCCTACAGTATTCATACATTGTTTATTTGTTGTTTTATTATATATTTTCTAGAATACGTGAACTGGATAGAGATGAACTGTTTGAAAAAGCTCGTGGTGAAATATTGGATCAAAGTATTAATTTATCAATGGTCCCACCGCGTCTATGGGAACAAAAACTTATGGATACTCTCTGGAATATGACAAGTACCCATGTTTTCGAAAATATATATCTTCCTGCAGCAATGACACCAAATAATAGTAAGTAAACTCTTTTTTATAATAATTTTCTGCCATCCTCTTTGTTTCTAGCCACTCATACTAGATTCCTATGTGGTCATAAATGATCCATTTATGTCTTTCAAACTGAGTTTCTTAGAATGATTATAGAACATCCTCAAAACAGCGCTCAAAAAACATCTTTTCTCTATATATATGTAATATGTTTAAATCTTTAAGAGCATGATGTTTTCACGGTCCCTAATCAACTGCAAGCATATAATATAGTCTGTAGTTGATAGTCTCCTTGCTGAACAGATGGCGAAATTCAGGTGTAGGTTTATGTAGACTGACGGATATGCCAGCTGAAATAATGGGTCAGAAACAAGACTGTTGCCATTTTGGAAAAAAAACGGGCATGAAAATCATCAGCAAAATGAAAATATATAAAACTTGTGTGCAACCTATTATGACATACGGCATATAGTCCAGGACAGATATCATTACAATAAAAAATGCACTGAGAGTCTCAGAAATGTAGACTGTAAGAAGTATTGCTGGGAAGACCCTCAGATATAGAATAAGGAGTATGAGGGTACAAGATATATCCAAGGTTGAAGATACCGTGAAGTGAGGGAGGCAAAAGAGATGATTCTGGTATGCACATGTGAGGAGGACTTGTCTCTCTCCCATGTGTATTCCACGGCAAACCCCATGAAGATGACTTCCTAGCAGACTACACAAGAGGCTAACCCCATCTCTTAATAACAGGTCTTCAGGCCTAATATAAGAAGAAGAAGAAAATATTTTTGTATGTCCAATACCATAACATAATTCCTTTGTGACCCCCCTTAGGGATATAGAGAGGTAACACGAGCCCTTTATCTAGCTGGACTTTACAACTCAATTACCTTTTCAATGGTTTGGCTTCAATTCTTCTATATGCGTAAAGTGCCTCAAAAGAAGTACGGGTATTAGATAGTATCATCACAACACAAATGCCGCTATACACCGGCGCATTCAGCGTGAGCCCAACGCTTCTATCATTATGGAAGAGAGTGCTTTTCTTCCTTGAAGGAATGGAACACTCTCTCACACCGTGTTAAGTTAGTTCCTTTGAAGCAGAGCTGAGGGACTTGGACATGTTGTGGTAGGAGGTCATTGAAGCTGCATTTGTAATAGATGTCTAAAAATCATAGTAAATATGTTGATCCATATTGCCTGTAGGTACTTAATATTGGTTACTTCATTAAAACAACCTCAAGCATTAATTCTTCTATGTAGGTCTGCATTCCACAATATCAAGTCATTACCCTGTGACAAATATTTTAACAACAATGCATTCCATATGAAGCAATTGTATTCAGGGAATGATTCATGTACTTGCTTACTAATACAGAACAATCAGCACTTTTTTGGACTATGAACCTGTATTTTGTTACTGTGCAGGGGAATGATACAAAAATTCCAATTTAACAATATCACCATTTTGTAATATCAAATTGAATCTTGCCCCCCAGAGAACCCAATTTTAAGATTACAAAGCAAATTACTCAAACTAACCGTTGAAAACAATAATGGAGTGGTTATAAAGCAATAAGTCACAATAATGTCATCTTGTTCTCTGGGTATACTGTTGATCACATAAAGATACTTACCTTAGGAAAGACCAATCAACAGCCCGGTGTGGTGCAGCAAGCAATGGCAAACTACTGCATAACCTTTACCAAGAAAATCACCATGCATAATACAAACCAAGACCTACATTTGTCGGACTAATTAGCCGGCACCCGGCGTCGCCCTGGGTCTGGGCCAAGCGGTGTGAAATCAACTATCGGCCTTGGGAATGTGAACCTCGCTAAACTAAGATCCAACATCAGATGCGCTACTTGAAACATCCAAAGCCTGCTCCCTGCTCCAGGATGGCAAACTGTGCATTTTTGAGGTTGACATGGAATCACTGAAGGTGGAAATACTTGGATTGGGAAAGACTCAAGGCGCAGAAGCGGCCACTTTGTTACTACATGTAGCAGTGCTTCTCTAGCAATGCAGTTAACAGTTGTAATTGGGTGGCCATTATTATATCCAAGAGATGGAAAAATACTATTGGATATGAGATGGTCGACGGCAGAATCATCTTTAAAGATCAATGCCAAACCCTCCACAATTCCAGGTATTCACACCTATTGTCCAATCCACGGGAGAACTTTTACTTCCAAATGGAAACAAAATTAAAATCATTCTCACATAGCCTAGCGCCCATGAAAAACAAGGCATTTGGTGGAGACGGCATTGCTTTAGATCTGGGTGTTGCGTAAAATCAAACAGCGCCCTTAAAATTGCATAGCTAGGGTTGTAGGTTAAAGACACCCACGATGGGTTGGAAATTTTGATTAAACGATTTGACTTGTATCTATAATGATCTTAAATTGTTAATATTTTGTTTTTAGGTACATTCAATACTACTGTGGATATTAAATTGAAGCAATGGGCCGAAGAAGCATTACCTCTAAAGTAAGTCATTCATTTTTCAATCATCAAAATGTACAAATTCAAGACTTGATTTGTTTTTACATCTGTGAATCTCTTATTCAGATCTGTGGAATGTGGATGGGAAGCATTGCAAGCGGAGTTTAAAGATTTCATCAATAAAGCCAAACTCTCACCAGATCACGACCCTATATTTGACAACTTGAAATTAGCTGTCGTTGATGAAGCTCTTAGAAAGTAAGATTCATTTACCTTTATTGATTATTTGTAAGAGTTATAATGCAATAAGATTAGTGAAATATTTTTGTATGAGCAGAATGACAGGTTTTAATCTATTTTATAATTTTAGACATACATGGGAGTCAAAAGCTCGTGAAATGGTTCGAGTTTTGCAGCTAAATGCTTTACAAGACAGAGCGGTGAATGGAAAACGAGAATGGGATGACGCTGTGATATTTTTAGAAAATTCTGTTAAAGACAAACTAATGCAAACTGAAGAAACTTTGAAGATGATGATGGGTCCTTCATTTAAAGATAGATGGTTGTATTGGCAAAGTAAATCGGAGGAGCAAAATCGTAGATGCGCTATTCGTAAAGAATTGGAAGGATTACTTCTCACCCAGAATAGACACGCACCATCTCTTTCATACGAAGAATTAGCAGCTGTGCGTAAAAATTTACAGCAGAATTACGAGATGGATGTAGATTCTGAATATATTCGCGACACTTGGAATCCGGTGTATCGCAGGTATGCTAATATATTTATAGATTGTATTCCAGTGAGGTCTCTTATCTAAAGTTTAAATATAAGGGTTTTTTTCTCATAAAGGATACATTGAGTTGTCATTTAATACATGTATTACTCTTGAAACCTGACATTTTAAATATTTACTTACCAAGCATTTTTTATTTGCAGACATTTTTTGAAACAAGCTCTGGCAAGGGCCTATGAATGTAGGAGAGGTTACTATTTATACCAACAACAAGGTTCAGAAGGAGAGGTCAGTATTTTGATAATTTTCAGTAGTATCTTCTCGCTCTGATCTTCTTAGCTTAGATTAGTCCTCTCCTGGACAGACTCCTTCACATCTCCTGATACTGTGCAACCTTAATCCACTGCAATTCAACGGTTCTTTTGATGTCTTTGATGATTCCTAAATTAAATTTTCAGCCAGCATTCGAGGTGTTTTTTTTTTTCCATTTATAATCTAATCATGTGACATGACTGGCAGATCATTATTTTCACCTTGCCTCTTGTTTGATAATTTCCAAGTTCTACCTCTGATTGAGGTGTTTTGTTTTTGAGTGTGTAATAATTTTTTTTTTTAAATACATCACTTGTTTTTCAGATGGAGTGTTGTGATATCATCTTATTTTGGAGAATTCAACAAATGATGAAAATGACTGCAAATGCGTTACGTCAACAAATAATGAACAGAGAAGGTAAGTAGTGTTGCTGGATACTTGTATTACTATTAGATGTTTTCCAAACATTTTCAATTTTAAACATTCATCATTTCAGCACATCGCCTTGATAAAGAGTTGAAAGATGTTTTAGAAGACTTCGGACAAGATAGTGATAGAAAGAAACAATTGTTAACCGGAAGAAGGGTCACCCTTGCGGAAGATCTCAGTAAGTTTGATATCTTTTTACTTTCCACAAAGTATAAATTATTTTTCTAGAGCACGTTCAGACCTGAATTTACACCCTTCACTTTTTTATTTACTCAATTGTGAAAATAATCAGCCTACCTAGATGATTATGTTTTGGAGCTTAGGGATTATATTTTAGGACTAGATCTTAAAATACAGAACCAACTATTGAAATACTTTCTTACTTTGCGTGTCTGGACGAATTCTTGCCACTCCAATAAGCAGCAACATGTATTGCTTCGTCATTTGCTAAAATCAGGTCTTCAGTCATACAGCCTTCCCTCAGCAATTATTATGATGAAATCAATTGGTGTTCGATTTTGAAAAATTTAGCAATCAAATTTGATTAGCAACTGCTAGTAGCAAATTGCGCAGGACTGTATTTTGAATACCTTTTGCCTGTAGTTTTGAGTCTTTTGCAACTTGTATATCATTACAACATAATAATAATGTAGGTACTTACCTATAATTTTTATTCATAATATTCTACTGTTATTCCATTTTTAAGTAGTTAATACTTACCTAATATTGAATGACCATTATCTGTTTCAGAACGAGTTAGACATATTCAAGAGAAATTAGAAGAATTTATTACTGCTCTGAATAAAGAAAAGTAGTGGGTTAAATTAGATATAAATACATGCATTTAAATATAGCTAAGAAAATGCTTAAAACACTTAATTGTCATTAACTAGATATAAAGTGAATATTAAGTGTTGTCATACATACTCACAGTCATTTGTATGATATTTTTTATTTAAATGACTAGACTAATAATATATATAAGATTGAAAAATTAGGATTTTAAGGAATTTGTTTACGTTTCGTAATATTTTTTTTATTTCTTGTGATTTAAATAATAATATGATGAAAACTGTTGGTGAGAAAATGTTTCTCACACTTTTCACTGTTAACCAATTGATTAGATTTATATTAGCTATGAATTACTTTCTAGTAAACAACTACCTATTTAATTAAAAATAAAACCCTTAAGAAGTTTTTTGTTACATATTATAATCTAATAATTATATGCAAATTTTACACATTTGTTTTATGCATTAAAATTATTGAGTACAATCATAAATTAACTGGTTGTGTGTGTTTTGATAAAAATACTCACATAAACTTAAAAGTAAGTTTCAAAAACGTTTCCCCTTTATACTGTAAAAAGATATAAAGATTAGGTTTGCCTTTTACAAGTTACCCCATTATAGAATCTATTTATTACTGACATTTATTTGTTCTGAATAATATAAACGCAACCTTAAGCAGCTTTTTTCTCATTTGGGGACATTCTTTTACTCTATTTTTTTCATTGTAGTCAATTTTGTCAGAAATAATTATTTATATAAAATTACCTAATAACTTGATTTTTAAGTGTACATTATTTATTGTTCTCCTCAAAGATATTGTTAGTATACAATGAAAATCCACTGATTCCAAATTTTGATGTTACATAATTTATTTATTTTATACTTTATGCATATTAAAAATAGTGTACAAAAAATAGTGTATAGACAAGTGGCAATGGCGGGATTATAGCTATTAAATAAATATGCTATTAAAACAAAAACATGTTTTATCGATAGAAAATGTTCCAATAAACAAATATTAGTGGATTGTCATTTGTAAGCTCATTATATTGTTTACATTTAGTTCAATATGCTTGATGTAACATTATAGAGATAATTTTTTTCTTGCTAGCTTAAATTAAGTATTTTGAACCGCTTCACATTGAAAAATAACATCAACTTTCAGTTAGTTCCTCAACTTTGGTTAGAAATGACTTTGCATTTGGGTATTTATTTTGATCATACTTGAGCACCAATTTTTTATTTTAACTGCAAGTAGATACCTATTGGGTATATTGTGTGTGCAAACGATACAAAACGTACATGAATTGAAACTCACACTTTTGAAGTCAGTTTAGCGATAATAATTCTCGTGATTCGTTACATTATATGTTCTTTTATTTAATTTCTTTATCTCAGGGCAAACAATATTTTTATCTGTTATAGTATATGCATAAATAGAGTTAGTTTATGGTTATTAAGAAATGTTCTCCCGTTCTTGGACGTGAATAGAAACCACTACAAAATAAATTAACTTAGCTTTTTATTATAAATGAATTTTGTAGGAAATATATTCAGAATACTAAGATTAATTATTATTACTTTGACATTTTAATTTGCTAACAAAACTAATAGGTACTTTGTTTTTTTTCTCAAATACTGTAGCAAACAGCTTACTTTTTTGAGCATAAAATTCTAGCATCTCAGCTTGCCAAAGGTTTATATTTATTTGGTTATTATTGGACAACCTAAATATATTTTTTATGAATTCAAAAATTTCTAGAATTTAAATAGAGAATCGCTAACTTGCAAATCTTCATGAAAACTGTTTCTGTGAAGACATTTAAATATCATTTCCAGGGCTTTATATATTTGATTTGTAAAGGGATAATAATATACTGTTGCGAATATGAATTTTTGTATTAACATACATGCTCATGGTCATTATTTATGAAAATTGCACACAATGTTCTAAACGTTTATGGATTCTTGCGCCATTTTCTAAGGCTATTTGATGCATGATTGCATTAATTAGTTGGTTCTATATATTTATAGAAGTATTTGTCCATTGTTCTATAACCACAATTTTTTTACATTATTGCAGTACTTACATATTTAATTTTGTTTGTTTTTCGATCTCTCCATATGTCCGTAGGTGAGTTGATTGTATCATCTACTTGTGATATCTGTGTTTTTTTTTTTTATTATTGTTTTCGCGTACTTTTGGTTTTTCTTCAATGCAACTCTATCCTTCCAGGAAATGTATTGCATATTTTTAAAATTGTCTATTATAAAAAACTCAAGGTGAATAAAGTATTCAAATCCAATCCATTATTATGTAAAATAGCTTGGTGAACTCGGACAAAATAAAAAGCCCGCATCAGATGTAAATTAGAGCTAAAAATGTTCATTCTTACTGTGAGTTTCCATAAAATATTATTGAAAATGTATTTCCGCTTATAGATTTTAGATACATAATTTAAATAGTTGTGTTGTTGACATTTTGCTTATTAAAATTCAGGATTGCACATCAAAAGTGTTGATGTTTGAAATGAATTTTGTTAATAAAATATACATATTATTATTCTTTGAGACATATTGTTTTATTTTTTTCATGATACCTATCTATGAGGGTTTCAGTAAAATGAGCCTGATTTATGTGACTGAAGGATTTGCTGAATAATGGAGTGTTTGCATTTGGTAATACGAACAAGTCACTAGCTGTAAGAACATCTCTAGGATGATTATAGTCAGCAGCCCTTCATTCTACTGATTAAACAATTTTTAACTCTTGGTTATGCGCAGGGCGGTGAAATTCTGTTTAGGTTTATTTTTTTAAACAGGTATATTGATAAATATTTTAAATACCTATCCTACCCTACATTTCATGATATCCTTCACAACAGTCAATCGCAACATATTAAAGCAAGAAAATTGAGATTTTTTTGGTAAATTTGGATAGTTTTTATGACAATTTCTTATGCCTGCAAGGCAGAGCTGTGCGGTACTCGAGTACAAGTACTCGTAGATTGTATTCTGAGTACTTTTGGTGTACTCGGTACTCAGTCCACGAGTACATTTCACAAACCTGCACTTGTAATTGTATTCGACGTGTTTTTTTAGCTTAAAAAGTACACGAGTACATTTTAAGTCCTCAGTTACATCATTGGATTTAGTCGGGTACGTTAAACCTACTACGCTGCGTAGGT
This sequence comes from Mystacides longicornis, assembly GCA_963576905.1. Lineage (NCBI taxonomy): Eukaryota > Metazoa > Arthropoda > Insecta > Trichoptera > Leptoceridae > Mystacides > Mystacides longicornis. The sequence goes on from OY756429.1 coordinate 13,054,947, forward strand.
AATAATACTTTGTACGATGCTTACAATAATAATATGTTTTGGCCCCATGACTGAATCACGTGCATAGAGGATGCGCATGATATTTTCATGTGGTGACTCCATGGTTGAAACATGCGCAGGGCAAATAAAGGTTTATAGAAGATTTTGCGTTTCATTAATCACTGGTACTTTGTACTCGAGTACTTCTCACTGAGTACTTGTACTCAGTACTCAAGTACATTTTATGCGTAGTACTTGTACTCAGTACTCGAGTATTTTTTGCCTGTACTCGGAACAGCTCTGCTGCAGGGAGACTCATATACCTAGAACCGTGTCAAGATGGTACACAACACTCCAGAAGTCTGATGATTTGTAACACAGATGGTTTGTAATATCGTTGAAGTTACAGTTTGATATTATGTATGCACACTAAACTGTTGCGATCTTATTTTGAAGTAACTAGCTTATAAAGGTGAGGAGATTGACAAAACAGAAATCATACGGACCATAAGTTTAAATGCTTCCAACACATAGACATTACACTTTAGAGTAGGTACCATGAAGAGTAAAGGAATTGAACCTTGAAATTTTTCTAGGCATATCTTTCCTGAATGAAAGCATGATGAATATCACCTGTGTACAACCAAGAAAAAATGGATGAGCTTAGGCACTCATATTGGAACAGAGTATATTATGTAGTAAAATTGATAAAAGTATGTTTATTTTATAGGTAATAAAAACATACTTTTACTTAAGAAGTTTATTAAAAATTCAATTACGAGCAGCAACAAATTCATATTTAAAAAAAAAAAATATATCGAGGGAAATATTACAATATTATAAAATACTTCATTATTGTGAAATTGGTTACAATTTTTCTATTTTAGTTTTGGTTGTGTGCTGTTACAATTCATATCTTTATAACTTTCGAAAGATAAACACACGTACGCCAAAAAATCTCTATATTCAAACCACAAAGATATCTTATGGACACATGGATTTATAAAAATTGAAAAAAAAAAATAGAAGATGAATTGCAAACATTGTCTGTATATTCCATATACGAAAGAGGATTTAATCACATCACAGTCATCCTAAAATTATAAAAATATAATATAAATATATAATTTTATTTACATTTTATAATGGGTATATATAGTTAAATAAATATATACCTACTTAGTTTTTTTTTTTTTTTTTTTTGAAATTGAATATTTATAATTTCTTATTTTTAGCCCATTCATACTCGTTTCATAGTTTCATTTTAAGTTTTAATACCTACATTTTGACTAATTATATTAAAGAAGAAAAAAAACTTAATAGCAATACCATCAATAAGAATCACATAATACATGAATACCATTCTGCCATGGTTAGCTAGATTTGAATAAAATAGTTGATCCATTAAATTTTAGGTTTATTTTAAACCTTTAAGAAGTTTTAGATTTAATTCTAATAATTATTGTTATTTAAGAAAATAGTTAAATTGATAAAAAAAATATTCTATCATTTAGTCATAAAATACACACACTACTCAAACTAACACCCCTAGCTTCTAATACTTGTAATAAGTTTAATAAATTTGGATAATGGGTTTTCAGGTACATCATGTTTGGTCCCCATTTTGATGATATTTGAGTCAGGCAAGTAATGTCATCATATTTATCTGCAAGCTTGAAGAACGAAAAGGCTCATTGAGGTAAAATCAATGAACAGTATAACCATTTTATGTGCCTGTTTATCTTGGGCAATCATTAACTTGGTTTGTCATAAAATTTATAAAACTCGGATAAGGGTACAGATGTTCACACTCAGAAAAGACTAGAAAATGAGTTATGGCCAATTTTCGCTCAATGTGCATTTTCATTCTTTGAGCTTACCTACTAAATCTTTTAAGATCAATAAATATAATATATGCTGTTTGGATTATTTATTCAAACAGTACTAGCTCTCAATCATTATATTTTTTAAATTCAATTAAAAAATATTGATTTAAGAGTGCTTACAAAATGTACAATAGTTTAATATACAATTAGTCAATAGTGAGTAAAGCTAATGTAAAATTTATATGTACTAAAATACAGAATATTAATAGTAAAATCTCCATCTAAAACATATGGCTCTTAACATATCACATTTATGGCGTAAACATTCCATAAGAAATCGTCAACAATTTATTTTTCTTTAAGAAAATAAATTGTATAGTGGAAATAAAATACGCACTAAACGCCAGAAATGAAAAAAATGAGTTGAGTATGAGGAAATGTTCTATAAACCATGGTCAATAGCCTAAATATTGCACTAAGTCCATATCGACGATCTAAGGGGGTAAAAAACAGATCCAAAAATCATCATAGTACTATGTCTGTATGGGGGAAAAATCAGTTTTATTAGATTATCTCAAAATGAAGTTTTTGGCGTTTAGTGCGTATTTTATTTCCACTATACAATTGTAAATTTCATAGCCAAAATAATACACAAAATCCTACTTCAAACGAGGAATTATTATTAAACTATCTAGTGCCATGATTGCTTACAAATATACTTAATACAATCACAAGCACACATAAAATAAACATAACTTAAATATAACATTTGTAAATATTTTTAACTGTGGTTCTCTTAACCTACTAATTTGTTTTTATTTTCTCATGCCTCTAGCTTTATATTTATCTTAAAAGTAGGCAGTAAAAATATTTTCTCCCATATAGGTATATATTAAAAACTTTTGATTACATAGCAATTAATCTTGGCTCCGGTAAGAGATCTGAATATTCCGTTTTGAATAACGCACCTATCCATAAGTTAAGTTCTTCTTTTGTGACTCCCGCAAATGTAGATCCAAACCAAGGTTTTTCTTTTGTTCTAATGAGAAAAAAAAATAGTAAAAAATAAAATAATATCATATTAGTTAACAGTAAATGATTTTAATGACAACACAATTTTATATCATTTGAGTATGAGATTTAAACATGTATTTATATGAAATTTGGTTATTGAGGTATTCTTTTTTGCTCTTTGATTGTTATTTCATTTGTTTTTTCTATTATTGTGTTGTACTCTCGATACAGGGCGGTTTACACCTAGTGAGGCAGCATTTTCCTTGTAATTTATTTTGTAATGTTAACTTATTAAAACTTATGTAAGCAGATATAATTATAATGTGATTTCAAGTAAACAAATAAACAATTATAACTAACCAAAATTATAGGAAGTTTTAACATCACCATTCATTATAATCAGACCAATATAATAGTACAGTAACTTTATACATCTCCGTATGCGTTAAATCCGGTAGTTCTGATTTTTTGCAGACTTGTTTATGATGTTGGCGATTTTTTGCAATATTTTAGATATCACTCGAATAATTCTAGCGGAATGAAGTTCCAATTCAAAATTGTGAAGTTTGAAAAAAAATGATAAACTTTGAAGGGCTTAATCTCGGAATCTATTGGGTTTACAGAGACAATTCTAGTATCATATCATAGCAAATTTAGTCAACTTTAAAAACGTCCTGAAAAGGTTTTTAAAAAAAATAGTCCTTCAGGGTTTTAATCGCCAAAATATGAAAAAAATAATGATTTTTTCGATTTTTGACAAAATTGCGTTTGGCGCTCGAGGTCACAAACTTGGATTATACATCAGGTCAACATCATAAACAAACCGCAAAAATCAGAACTACCGGATTTAACGCATACGACCCCATACATTCAGGCGACAAAGTTACTGTATTATAATAATTATAGTTCAATTCAATACTAATAAAAAGTCTCTGAATTTAAACATTTTAACAAGTTATTATTCAAAATAAAAATATGTTGCTCAAATGAAATCATAAGCTATTGATACTCTGGGTGAAGTTATTGCATTAATAATGTGATATTTATATTGTTATTAAAAAATAAAAAAAAACAATCATGTAAACACAAAAGTGTGATGATTAAATAGAAAATTGTTTTAAATTTACCTTAATGTTTTATTTTTTTCAATAAAAGTAATGGACCATTTACTTTGTGGATTCCGTTTCAATTCATGTCCCAGATACCATCTTAAGTTGGTCAGACTCCATGATTCTGACTGATTTTGAGTCTGAAATAATAAAAAAAACAAAGACTTAGATGTGTGATAATTTACTGTACCACTTTTATATTGGTTGGTTGGAAGAATATTGTCCAAGGGTAAGAACACGTAGAAAGCCGATTCCGACCCGCGCCGACCGGCTCATAGATTGTTGTCTGTGGTTTTAGTGCATTTAAATGGGAATGCCGGAAAGCGGGTTCCTGCTTTTTCTGTGGGTGTCCCCATTCAAATACATAGTAATATTCTTTGCGCAGGTCGGCGCGGGTCGGAATCGGCCTTCTATGTGTTCTTACCCCAAGGCAATAAGCCTGCCAGTCGCGTATTTATAATTATTAGCCACTAAAATGTTTAGTTATTTATTTATTAAAAGTAAATCAATATTTAACCCTACTCATTGGGGTTAAATTTTATAGGGTTTAATCATATATAGGAAAAAACTCAGTCACATTCAATATCTGTATGTAACAAACTATAAAACAAGACAAACTGTCCCTTAAAAGGGTCACCAAGTATAAAACATACATGAACCATTTTGTTCACATCTATTTGGTTGAGCATAGATCTAAATTTAAAACTAGTTTTCCTAAGTAGGATAGTCTATGAATGGGAACTCAGATTTTGAGTGGGACAACAAAAAACTGGGAAGATATTGAAGAGATCTATCCAACAAACATTATTACACCATACGAACACTAGATAATTAATAACAATAGGAAAATCAAATTCTTACATTTTTATCTCTGGAACATGTCAATATTCCATCCTTTAACTCAACTGTGCATGGAGCAAAAGATTTTGTTTTTGCATTAGCAAATCTCAGTTCCATATTTATGTTCATACTTTTCGCTTGTTCAATTTTATTTTTGGCATCAACTAGTATGCTGTTATCTTTTAAAATAAGATAATTATCACATCGGTCTTTTTCATCCCAATAACCCCATCTAATAGAAAAAAATTACAAAATAACATTGAAAATTTATTAATGTAAAGAATAACAGAATATGTATATCCACAAAATATTATATCGTTTTATAACCTCAAAACAACATCCAAAAGTGATTCATCGTGATGAATTGGTCGCCTCAGGGATCCCCCGCAAACAACTTCTTCAATCATAAACAAATGATATTCCTTGGATATTTTGGAGCAAAGTTCAAGGCATACATTGCCACTTGTTCGACCTGGATTCAACTAGAAAAAAAAGTTTCTTAATAACCATTGAGTAAAAAAATACAATGAATGTTATAATAACTGAAAATATTGATCTTTTAAGGGCTGAAATCGAAAGATTTTATGAAATTTTCATTGCTTGATTTCAAAGTAACAAACAAACTGCCAGTTTTACCTGAGTCCATATTATAAAAGAAACGTTTTTATGGAATTTTCATAGGTAATTTCTTGTGCCTGAGTTGTATTGTTGATTTTATATATAATTAAAATAATTTATTTCAATAAATCCAATATACCGTCGTGACCCCGAACTTCGCCTGGTTTTCAGAAGTTTTTTTTGAATAGCTCCAAAATAGAATAATACTGGACGAATTGGTATTGAAAATAATATTCAATAAGAAGAATTCTAAAGGAATGTCATGATAAATACCTGTATTTTATAATAATTACCATTTTATTAGCATTTAAAGACGGCAGGCGAAGTTAGGGAACTTTTACCTAACTTCGCCTACCACGTGTAAGTATTAAAGTGTGCACCACAGACACATAAAAATAATACGGTTGTGTTGTGAACATCATACAAAGCAATATGAACCATAACGAGAATACAATAAGGTCTTTTTTAGCAATATATTTCCACTAGGCGAAGTTAGGTACACATTTAAATCTGTTTCCATACATTTGACAAACTTTAGTCAGGGTTGTCAAAAAAAAACTAGAATTCATGTTACATTTTTTTATACATTACCTACAACGCAAATTGTAAGAACCGTTATTCTTAAAAATTTAAGAATAAAAAAACAGTTTTGTTATCATGAGGCTATCCTATACATTTTATTAGGACATTTTATTACAACTTAACCAAATTTTTGTTTCCATGTTCCAAAAAAAAGTGTGTTGTGACAACCCTATAGGTAGGCGAAGATTGGATCATTTTTGGAGGTAACCCGCCTCAGTGAATATTTATTTAAATAAATTATAAACTATAATAGATAGTGTTCTACCGATTTTTATTATAAACATTAGATTCTTTTTGTAATCTATTAAATTCCAATACAGGAACCTATCTTTGACAGATTTTTGTTAAAGTGAAAGTTTCGCATAACAATACAATGAACGCTGCCTTCGCGCCAACTTGAAACCAACCATCTGACGTATTCGCATGAAGTTAGCACCAAATTTAAGGAAAAGTATTGCCATTATGAATAAAACTTTCATTCAAATATTAAATGAAGATCGTATTATAGATAAAAATACAAAAATATTGAATTTTAGCAAAACAGGCGAAGTTAGGTACCACAGGCGAAGTTAGGGGTCACGACGGTATTGATATATTCATAAGATGAATTTATTGATTTTTTGGAAATAAATCTGTCAAAAAATGTCAGCTACAACAATACTATACACGTAGGCAGGTTAATCTATGGTTGTATCTTTTTCTCTTATATAAATTAGAGAGATGGCAATGCTGTTCGTCAAAGTTACTGCTGGATAACCGGTGGTCCAACTGTCAGTTTAAGTTGATGGTTAAACAGTGGATGAGACTGGCAAATGACAGTGAAGAGTGGAAGAAAATCGAAGAGGCCTATGTCCAGCAGTGGACCAGAGAGGGCTGAAGAAGAAGAAGAACCGGTGGTCCAACTGTCAGTTTAAGTTGATGGTTACATATTACGGAAATATGACTAATGTATGTTTACAATTTAAAAAACAGTATTTATATAAAGTTTGGATCAATTTATGATAACTTAAACTAACGGACATTTATAATTAAGAGCCAAACACACTCGGCATGTCCACAGGAAACATTATATTGGCAAAGTCACAGGCTTCTACATACAACTGATGCTGCGGGAAGAAACGTTTAATTCTCAAAAGTAAATAGTTAATCAATATGAGATCTTCATGCCAAGAAAATAGAAAATTTGTGGTATGTGCCTGTATATAAAAGAATGAGTCTGAGAGCGTTTTTAATAAAAAAATATATATTTACCACAATATTGACTGGATTACCCGATGACTTTTCAAACAAATATATCCAGACATGCAAATCACCAGAGCGTTTCAGTATTGGATTGGTAACTTTCTGGCACTGTTTTAAAACTGATAACATCTTTTGTTCACGCTCAATGTCAGATTTGCTTGGTTCGTAAATCAACATATAAAGTTCTATTAAGTCATAAACAACTTTAGATCCTTCTTGAGTCATAGAAGTGTTTAAAATCTGTAATCAAATTAAATAAAAATTCTTTAGATCATTTTAACAGGTTGTGCAAGACACGATACTGCGGTAGCTACTCCTCTGGACATGAAGTGTCTAATGTTGGCCTCCTTACTTTAGTCTGAGTGTTCTACTTTTATTGTGTTGTATAGTTACCCTATATTGAAAAGGTTCTATCTAAGATTTTAGGCAATTATCAGTTTTTGATGTGAAATTGTTGAAACATCAAAATTCATCACTGCTAAAAATCTTAGGAGTTAGAACCTTTTCTAAGTAATGTATTAATATCTTTTTGTTTAATTTAGAATAGTAACTAAGACACTTACTGGAGAAGAAAGCAAGGTTGGCCCCCAGACGGTGGCTAAATTCATACTTGTCATACAATTTTCATCCGCCAGCGATTGAATGAAGTGAAGATGTCCCATCAACTTCTTCAGAGTGTTTTGTGTTATAACATCTAATTGTTCTATCAAGTTTTTATATTTCTTCACCTTTTCCTCTCTGTTTGAGATTTCTAAAAATATGACTAAGTGTTTGTACGTTAAGGATGTTTAAGGTAATAAACTTGGGCAAAATTGGGAACCATGGAGAGCCCTTTTTGCCTCCCTATGCTCCTAAGTGGGGTTTAAAGGAAGAATGGAATGGAATGTTAAGGGTGAAGTTTCAAGAAATAAGAAATGACAGGGTTTCGAAAAGGTTATGTGTGCAAGTAGGTAATCAAACTACAAGACATGTTCTGATAACATTATTTAGTCTCTTAATAAAACAGAAAATATTTATATCACCCATAGTGGCTGTGGTGAGTTAATAGTCATTGTGTAGGATGATAGGACAAGCATCTGACAGACACCTGTTATAGAGTGGGGGACCTTAACGGGAGTATGTATGTATCTTGTATATGTACTCAATGTTCTGTTGGTGTCTTCTTTAATGGTAACAGAATTGCCTTATGCATGGTTTTATGGATATGAAATTTCGGATTGGATATATTATGCAGATATGTTTTGTCAGTTTTGAATACTGTTAGGGATATAAAATTATTTCAGATTACTTATCCGTTAGTTTCTATATTTTGGGTATTCAGGAAATTGTTCAAAAAGTATTTTAAAGATTCTCACCAGCAATTGCACAAAACATTGGATAAAGTTCAGCTGTTAATAATGAATCAGGCAAATCCCTGAAAAATCTTTTCAATGCTGTGGCAACATCATATTCTGAATGGGTTCTAGATGCTAATTGAACTGCCCAAGCATCGGCTCTGAAATCAGCTAATAACTGTGAAACGAGACCATTACTTCCAGCTTTCCTGTATATTCCAACACTGAGGCTTCCTTGCGTGTATATGAAATTGATACATTTGTCAACAATAGTGGGTACATCATCCTTAGTTAGCTGTTGATGATGAATGGAAGAACCATTATTAGTAGCGACTGCTTTTATAATATGGTGCCACAGCTGTGAAAGAAAGATAAAGATGATTTTAGTACATAGTATTGAATTTTCAGTAACCTTAATATTTTTAAAGCTACAACATTTTAAAAACAAAACTGTTGTCATAAAAATGAGTAAAAAAATAGGGTTCATAAATATTAGATAATCTTTTTAGATCACAAATCTCTATACATAAAAATGGAGCCCTATTTCCCTTTGTGATCGGATCATGACTGGATCAATTTAATTAATTCTTTTTTGTTATTAGATAACCTTTTTAGTAATTTTGACAATATAATAAACATTAAAAATTTTTATATTTTGACAAACCATCAGTTGATTGATAATTGGTGCGATTGTAAGAATGTGTCCTGTAAATATTGTTCAAAACAGATGCATATGTGTTAAGTAGGTAATGAATTAAAACATTATGCAAATTCGAATTCAATATTCTAAGTAAAGACCGGAAATCTCGTTAATAAAAACTAGCCACCTTTACATTTTTTATTTTATATGAAATTATACCTTTGTTTCACGATCAGCACCCATTTTTAAATAAAGTGTTACATCTTGCTGATCTAATAAAATGTGGAATCCAATCTCTCCAACCTTCTTTTCATTTGACTCCTTCAAAACTGTTGAAGAAAGAAAATCATTGTTATTTTATACATACCACATAAAATTCATGCTGTACAAATATTTCGCAGCATAAGTATAAAAGTAAAGTATTTAAGATTAGTACATAGAATATCAGCTGTTGCCTGAAATATTAAGTCAAATACTGGCAATAATTCAACCATCCTACAGTTAAACAAAACCTAATTGACTGCCATCAAACTGTGTCAAAACAATCTACTCCTTAAAAGTACAAAAGAGATTGACTGCTTAAAGACATCGAAAAAATGTCTCAAGTCACATTTAGTTTATCATAGATGAAAACAATCTGCTCCTTAAAGGTACAATCAAATAATATAGGTACCCGAGAACGCAAACTAAGAATATGTAATATGACCTATTCTCTAGTGATGATAGTGTAGGCAATAAATGACCGAAGCAACCATCACGAAATTACAGCAATGTACTCATCGTTGCTCATAGCTTGTGTAAAATAATAAAGAAAACAGATGTATGGAAGGTTGCAGGTGAAGCAGTATCACCTTACTTCAATTCACTGTACTTAATTCCTTGCCATATACCCATATCTTAAACCTTCAGCCATCACCTGATTAACTTCTTTGATTGCTCCCATATATTTTTTAATTTGACAGTTCGCAACAGCCTCTCAGCCACAATATGGTTAAATTCACAAAGTTGACGATCCCTGCTGCCTCTTTTATGGAGGAGGTGTCCACAATTAGTGTGATCAGTTTATATTCTGCTTGAGTTGTTGAAGGGAAAATGATCGGCACAGGGATTCGAACCCAGTACTCTGTACGTATGAAAACTGTCAACTGAACCACTAGGCTATCAACCACTTCTTTATTTTATTTTACATTGTTATAAAATAGCCTTTTTAGTAAATAATTTTTGGCATTTTTTAAAAAAACTTGGTTATTTCGATGGCAGTGTAAGTGTTTTGTTCAATCATTGCTTGCGGGGCAGGTCACAACAGGTTATTGTATATTGTAATACAATCATTCATTTTATTGTATAGTTCTCAACAAATTCATAACAAGAGGACACTTTTATCTTTTTAGAAGGTATTTACATAATAAATTGTTAAAATAAAATAATGACAATGTGTATTGCTCAATACCGGCGATTGGCTTTGCAACAAATGCTGCGTACTAACAAGTGTTATTAATAAAAATGCAGTTGCTATATGCTACATAATGCATCTTTAAGATTATTGTTCTTACCAATACAACGTGATTTTCTTAAGTCCATGATTTTAATATTGGAATCTTGACTAGTATAATAGAATAATTTTCTCTTACTTAATAAAATCCATGCAACATCCCATATACCACTTACTCCTTCCTGAAACAAATTATTTTTTGGATAAACTAAGATTATGAAGGTTTGCTGATAGACCACAATTTTTGGTAAAAAGTGAAAAATAAATGACAACATTAAACTCCATAATGGATTCAAAACTAGGAAATCAGAAGATGATGTATCCCAAATGACATTGTCCAATCAAAGAGTGAAGATGCTTTTGGAAGGATCATGTGTATAGGAATGGATACTGCAGGATCTCCAAAATCGGCTCCAAGGAAATTCTCGAGGATCATCGACCGAGAGGGAGACATGCTGCGATAGCTGGAGATCGAGGTTAAAGTAAGAGAAGGAAAAAGTCGTCTACCTTCAGGTAACACCATCCAAATCTAGTAAGATGTGTAACATATGCTGATGGAAAACTATTAGTAAAACTCTCCACAATTTTTTTTATCCATGTATTTCTTTCTCCTTCATTTTCACAACCAAATATTATAGACCCACGATTCATCCAAGTTGTTCCCAAACTCGATAAGTTCATTTGGAAACAATGTAATTCACTATCATAGCTGAAATAAAAACAATTTGGTTAGTTGTTTAGTATTATTACATTACTCATAAAATATTTATTCTCGAAAAATGGAAGACCTCAGGAACTATTTACAGCTCTCTGATGATAGTTCAGTTACTAATTCTGATTATCAATGGATTAACAGTGGTTTTGCATATTGGGCTTCCCACATAGAAAAATTTCAAAAACATCTGCCAAATGTAAGTAATATCTCTCAACGATAGAGCCCAATGAAGATATGATTAATTCATTTTTATTATCATAGCTTTTGGTATAGATAATATTAGTCTTTATACAGAAATACAGTTTTATTTAGCATATTATAATCATAAAATTGATGTGTAAAGTAACTTACTTGAATTTATGTGAAAGAATTATTTGGACTGAATAAAAATTTTTCATGTTATATACATCCTTTACACTAGAGTTTTCTTGAAAAAACATTAGTTTATTATCAGTCAAAGAACACGGTCTCATAGAATATTTTTTCAATATTTCCTCAATTCCACCAGGTAAAAATCTTACCATTTTACCTTGATGGCACGTTGTATTATTCGAAGACATCAATTTACTTGGAATAGTACTGCTAGAATTACTTTCTATGAGTTTTCTTATGTATGAAGCTGATTCAGGTACTTTTTTGAAAATATTTGAAAATCGTGAGGCAATATTTGAGGATTTACTGGTATCACTTTCATCTTCTAATGTTTTTCCATCATTGTTGACAAACCACTTAGATTGTGGATCTTGAGTTTTAACCCTTTTCTCAACTTTGGTTTTTTCATCAGATGTATCCTTTTTCAAAAAAAGGGAATCTAACCTTTCTGGTGGAGTGGGAGGAGATAAATATTCAACAGAATCGTTCCAATAAAAATCTAATTCTGAATCAACATCAGTCACAGCCGAGTTTCTAACATTATCACTATTCGAAAGACTTTTTAATAGGTTAATATTGGCGGATTCATTAAATGAAAGGTTTTCTATTTTTGACAAAGGGTCAAATTCAATCATTACACTTTGACTAGGTCTGGTTATTTTTATTGGGTCATTGTTAACTGTTCTGACTTTGACTACATTGTCATGGGCTGTATCCAATACATTACATGCATTTTCCTCACAGTCACTTGTATTGACAGAATCATACAACATCCAGGAAGCAGATAATTGTTCAGAAGATTGCGGATTGCTTTGTGAGTTTGTCATGGGTGTAGAGTCAGATTTTAAGCACAACGAACTATCAGACGAATCAAAATCCTTTTCAAGTAAACTAAGAGTTATGTTAACATTTAGGTCAGATAAGCGAGATCTTTCGGATGAATTAGAAAAACTTTCAGAGGATAATGATTGGTGTGGTCTAAGATTTGTGTTATTATATTGTTCATCAATCGGCGAAGTGAATTGAATACTATCAAAAAGCTTCGTATCTGTTACAGGCAGTGACACACATCTTTCTTGATGGGGCACATTCAACACACTGTTATCTTTGTTTTTTTTAGAGAAATGATTATTAAAAAAATTCTTTCTTTCTGATACTTTACTTGTCAATTGTGTGTGCCTGGCGTTCTGGTTTATTAGTTGTACTTTTTTGTCAGTTTTTTGTGACTCTTCAACGCCAGATTTGTTTCTGAGTATTATTTCATATTTAGAATCATCAGGGGAATCAGGACCCCCAGGGTTTTCTCTTATCCTCGGGAGTGGCACAGGTCTTTTGACATTTTCATAATTGTTGGGTAGTTTTCTCGGCTTTGGAGTTGGACGATTATCCATTTTCGTTTACTTTACACCTTATTCATCATTAATTAATTTTACTTTGTAATTTATTTCACGATGACTCATAGCAATGTACAAAACTTATAAATTAAAATACTTCACTGAAATGTTAGCACAAATTCCTATACTGAACAAAATAAGGTTATCACTATGAATAAATAGAGAATCAAAAGTTTTCGTAATAATGACACTTTTAAAATAATGTGACAAATTCTTTTGACAAACTTCACACAACACTCCCATAAATTACAAACTTTATAAAAGTACATAACAACTTTGTCCAATCATAATCAATTTGACTTTTAATATTGGTAGCCTGTATTATTAATATGATAAGTATGCAGGCTTCCAACTTAAAAGAATGAATGGTAACCATTTACGAAATAGTAATTTATGTAAGAGTAAAATATAGCCAAGGTTAATCTTGATCTATGAATGATTATAAACAAAAATCACCATGAAAACGAGTCAACTGTTAAAATTGATGTATTAATTATTTTAAGTTTAAAACGGTCTCGAGTGTCAGTGTAATAATAATAATAATGGTGGCCTTTATAAATTTACACTTTGCGTGGCATTTTCAAACTTCCCGAACGTGACTTTTTACCATTTCAAAGATTTCTACTCGGAAAATGTTTTTTGTGTGTTCAGCGATGCTATTTTAATTATAATTTATTTGTAATAGGTATAAAATTTTAAAGCCGGCATCGTAATAATTTCGCGACCTCAGAACTGAAAAGAATGCCAACAAACACCGAGTGAAACAATTTCAAGTTACTTTCTTCTTTATCAAGTACTAGCTTATACCCGTCTTGCTTTACGTTTTTGATTCCGAATGTCAGGCTTGATCGGTAGGTAATTAAACAGGTTCTAGTCTAGCTTCTCATTGCTTTGCAGACCTCTATAACTGACATAAGCACAGAAAAAGAAGAATGAAACTTTTACAATTCATAAAAAGAGAGAAGAATGATACTTTTAATGTTTATTAAAATTTTGTATGAAGATCCTAAAAAATAGACTTTTTTAAATAGCTCTAAATAATATATTAAAGTTAATGCAGCAAATTTTATTAAAGAACCTTCTCCGGCATTTTGCACGGCTCTGTGCAGATTCATATCTGACGTAGCATTTGTATTTTGAGCGTGATGCTATGACATACGGTAAAAAGCAAATAAAAAAACATTTCTGAATTATTATGTAGATAGAGAAGGAGGGGCTAATGCGAGTTTTATTTAATTTCCCAATTTACCACACAACTTTCTTAATTTTTTCTTTCGTAATAACCTTCTCCTGATAAAAGCCAACTCGACAAAAAAAGAATTAGTGAAATCGGTTTAGCCGTTTAGGCGTGATGCGATGACATACGGTAAAAAGCAAATAAAAAAACATTTCTGAATTATTATGTAGATTTTCCACGCAACTTTCTTAATTTTTTCTCTCATAAGAACATTCTACTGATAAAAGCCAACACGACAAAAAAAGAATTAGTGAAATCGGTTCAGCCGTTTAGGCGTGATGCTATGACATACGGTTAAAAGCAAATAAAAAAACATGTCTGAATTATTTTGTAGATAAAATGCAATTTACGATGTAAAAACTTAATTAATTTTAGTTAATAATTTATAGAATTATGTTAATCAACGATGATTTGGGTGAAGGATGACGTTCGATGGGACATAAGCTTGAAATCAAAACAATTCCTCTATAATTGCTTTACTTTTTAAAAAATTCAATAGATGGCGGTGTAGTAGGAAGTACATAACATGTGATGTATGTTTGCCTATTGTATAGATACATCGAAAGAATTGACCAATTTAAACCAATTTTTCTGAATTATTATGTTAAGATTATTTTTAATGTTAATAAAATAAATAATGTTTAATCCTTAATTGGCGAGAAAAGAAAAATTTTGGGGATGCATATTAATAATACTCTTGCCCTGATAATCCGGTTATATTATGAGAGTAAAAAAGAGGATTCAACATTCTTGCTACTAATGGTCTTTTTTCCTAGGAATACGGTGCTTATATAAATATCAGAGAATGTGTCAGTGTAGAACATTGTCTATGTGGTTACCGTAATGACAATAAACATTTCGCGATTTTCAAAGATAGCCAGCCGTCTTTACAGAAAACGCATCGCTCCCTAGGAACCATTGTATAACAACTGGGATATCCTATTAATTGTCCTATTGAGGATTTGATAATAACTCTGCCTTCTATTTGTTATTAATATAGAAGGCAGTGGATAATAATAATAATATTTCAGATACCTAAATCGGAAGGAAAGGCAAGTAACAACTTGACAAAATTATTAAATTTCTGCCACGTGACTAACTGAAGCCCAGTCGCAAAAGCCATGTTTTTTTAATGGAGCGCCACAGAAGAATTATTATGGAAATTAGATTTAAAGATCTGTAAAACATATTTCTTTACCTATTCCTATTACGTATTTTTACTTCACAATATTGGAAAAATTCCATAATAGTCAAGGTCAAGAGACAATAAATAAATCAAAATGACAGAGCCATCTGTGAAGTATGAGTAGAAACAATTTATGATATTATCTATGAGTAGAAATGCGATAACGTACTATCATTATTTTAGTGCAGAAATTTATGAGCCATCTATGGATTGTATATGAAAGCTCGTTTATAGAAAATGGTTATGTAATAGTTCAAAAGGTTTTCAAGGCTGAAATTCGAAATGGCCGTATCAATCATGTATCAATAACCTCATATTAGAATAATAATTATTATTCTCCGTCTGACCAAGGGCGGATCCAGCTTTGGCGCCAGGGGGGGGGGTCAAATACTAAAAAAAGGTCATTTCCAAATTTTGGAATCTTGAAACTACTTTTGACCCCCCCCCCCCCCGTCTGCAAAATGTTTGTATTCGTTTCATCTTTGGCCTCAGAAAATTTGACAAAGTATCTCAGTTCAGAGCGGAACTCAAATGGTTAACTATGTCACAACGAAGAGACTTTCACATTCTCACATTACCTACTTTTCTCGGTACTCTCTAACCACAACGCTCCTAACTATCTGAGGTCTTTATTCACTCCATTAGCATTTCATGGCCTTCCTCTGCCGTCTGCTGCGCGTGGCATCCTACAAATCCCAACACATCGTTCTTCACTTTTCACTTATCTTTCACTGCACCAGGCGGCCAGGTTATGGAACCAATTACCTGATGACATCAGACTCTCTCCAACGTTATTCTCTTTCAAAAATAGATTGAAGGGTCATTTCCTTTCTTCTACTCCTGCTCCTGTCTCATGATCCTCTCCTTCCTCGCTATACTTGATTATTGATTATGTGTCACATTTTATTTTTTTTAATATGCTTATATATGTGTATTTTTGTAATTGAATGTATTATGTATTTATTTGTTTATATATGTGTATGTATTTTTTATATAACATGCAACAGATTAAATGTTATATCTATGATAGGTTAGTTGGAAGAAATTGCCCTAGGCAATTAATAAGCCCGCCTATTTTGGTTAATAATTATTATGTACCTATATTTTTACCCAATAAAGTGTATTATTATTATTACCTACATTTAATTTAATTTAAAACTATCTTTTTTATTTTTTTTGATGATTTTCGAACCTTTTTTCTTTAGTAAATATCTACAGTTTTTTAAGGACGCAATTTAGGAAGACTGGACTTACCTAATAAATAAAACTAAAATAAAAATAAAAAACACTCAGTCAGTAGGTATTATTCTTCAGATTCAAATTATTATTATAGGCATAAAATTACCACCTTTAATGGTATTATAGGTTATAGGTATTAAAATTATTTTAATCATAACAAGATTTTAATGCTACCTATTAGGTATAGGTAGTCTATACCCACCTTGAGTTCTTCAGAAAAAAAAAACTATCAATGATTGCTTCATGTTTTTGTTTCCTTGAATCTACCGTGAGCTCAGTGAATAATATGAAACTCAAGCGCTAATGATGGTTTGGTATTACCTGTTTCTACTCATATTTTATTCAATTTACCTATTTGTATCTACTCACCTAGGTAGATACCTAACTTTTCGTATGTAATCCTTCGGTAGGTGTATACCTATAGGTACCTACATGTTTTATTGTAGGTAGGTAAGCCTCGTCTTCTCTGGTTTCAAGTGGTCATCAGATAATAGGTATCTACCTACCTATAAAATCATAAAATTCTTCGCCGAAGTCTTTTGAGAATCTATATGTAAGTACCAACATACCTACCTATAGGTACATAACTATGCATAGATATTTTCATGTGTTTGTAAAATCGATGTGCCTACCTACACATTAGTCAGAATGATCTAGCCAATGAGGGAGCTAACGCCTTGATAAACATAATGCTGATGTTAAATTGATCTCTAGAACTCCTATAGGTTTTATTATGTAGGTAGGTACCTACTGGTAGGTACGATTTTCCGAATATTTATTTTTACATTTAGTATAATTTTTCGGAATATCAATTTGTAGATTTCGTCGGGAAATTCCTTCTCCAAAACATTGTTGACAACTTTATAGTAGGTAGATACATAGACACGATGGATGAGGAATAGGTCTACGCGCCCATCCCCAGCGAGGAATAAGACAATTGGTGACTTTCACAAACGGTTCCTAACATTTAGGGACTGCCTAAGAAATCTTAAGTAACCCTTATCTTTATATCTATAGGTATGCGCTATATTAGCTGACATAGGGCGCATAGTACTATTCCTCTGTGTCTATATGTTTCTCTAGGTAGGTACCTATACTCTGTGGCTTATGTAACATTGCAGTGTAGTGTGCTATTTTGGCAAAAAATAGAAGCAGCAAATTTTACAGGTTGCTTCAACAATATGGCCATGCACTATCAATAATTGTCAAAGAAGATCCTTTTATAAATTATCTAGAAAAAATACTACTTGGGCATGATAATTTCGTTATTATAATAGGAGCTATAGCTCCCGAAGTATTAAAATTTGGCTACCCCTGGCCTACCTACCTTCATCCTCGTCGTTCCCTCACTGATGAGGATACCTACCTACCTATATATAAAATATCGATGCATCGTTAGGTTCTTTAATATACTTACTGCATTTCTATAATCGAGGTCCACTGTACAATCAATCAATACTCCCTGTCTGACCCCAATCAGGGGCAAAGGGAGGCAACAAGAGCCCTCTTCCGCGCTCGATCTTGCGCGGTTTCAATGAATTCCTCCCACACCATGCCCAAGTCCCTCAGCTCTGCTTCGAAGGAACGGGACACAGTATGAGAGGGTCTTCCTCGACTTCGGCACCCTGATGGGAGGGAGAACTCTCCTCGGTCAACTGCCATTCGGCATCTTTAACACAATGTCCCAGCCAAGTCTATCTCATCTCCACAATGGTAGAGGGGGTGGGCCTTTCGTGATGCGGTGGTACCATATCTTATACCCAAAATTCTCCTGAGGCACTTCATTTCGAATACAGAGACCTTTTGTGACTGGGCTTTAGTCAGGTGCTATAGGACTCACACCCATATGGGTAGGAGAATGGGCAAAACACACGCATCGCACATCGATGTCCACGATAGTACCTAATATTATATTTGTGTAGGTGTGCAAGAAATTCAATACATTGTTTTCAATTTAAAATGACTTTAATTAAACAACAGTCTGTTCTTTTATAAACGAACGGTAGCAATAGGATTGGAATACATGTTTCAATTTAAAAGTCATATTTACATACCATTTATTGGCTTATATAGCTTATTATGTTTTGTTTTATTAATTTAGGATGACATCTATACATAATATCATAATTTATACTTATTTATAGTAATCTACTACATGGAGAGCGTATATTATATAAACTGGTGGTCTTTTACACATTCTGTAGGAAGGTAGGTACTTACCTTCGCAGGTGCCTACCTACAACCATTTCGTATTCAAAAACACTTCTTGATTCGAACATCCAGTTTAGTTCATATACAGTATATAACAATACTTAAATATTATGTACCTATAGCTTATTACATACACTTGACTTTTTTGTCTAATACAATAATAATTACTTATTGGCTGAGACTAGTACGTAGGTACCTATCCTAGAAAGAAGGGTTAATTATTATTACAAAAATTAATTTTTTTTTTTTGAAAAATTATCATTTTGTATGTGTTTACAAATAATACGGACATAAAAAGAAGGTAGGTACTGACTATAATAAATACGGTATGTATGACCATCGAAATTCAAAGGTACTATAATATTTAAACTAGGTACAATAAAAACATGCCTTTATTATAGTGAAAAATTAGACCAGAAAGATGAAAGTGCCTTTAAATTATGACCAGCATATTCGATGGATAATGATCGAAATATCGTAGTTACACACAAAGTACGAGTAACATCATCAGAAAATTTTAGTACTCGACGAAATTGTTCAGAAAGATATTCTGATACCAATACAACTTTAATGTAGGTAGTAAACATTTTTGCAAATTTTCCGTGCATTAAAATTTTCACATAACTAATTTATTGTGAGCAACGATGACAATTTTCCGTACTAGCCCGAATATAACGCGATATTTCCATTAAAAAATCGACTCGAGATAAATTCGGGGTTTAGCGCGATTTGATATTGTAGTAAGTCTATAATACCTATGTTTCCTTGTTTTAACATCGTTTGCGCAATTTGTTTTTTTCCCATTGAGCGAATATCCATATTAATTTTTATTATAATTATATTATGAAGGTTATGATTGATTGAATTTACCGATTCTTTTATGGTAATTATTGGAAAGGAATGAGAGTATTAGGAAGGAATGTGGTATGGAAGTTAGTGTTGTGACAAAGATGAAAGTCTATAAGTTGAAATGGTTCGGGCATGTGGAAAGAATGGATGTAAACAGCATTCTGTTTACATTGTCATTACAAAGAAAATTTACAAGGCGGATAGGAAAGGTGTAAGAAAGTGTGGCCGACCGAGAATGACGTGGATCCAACATATGCCTCAAGGAAGGCCAGGTAATAAATACGAGAAATAGCAGAGGTTGTACCCCTTACGGGATACGGCGTGATTTTTTGTTATTAATATTTTTTTGTCTAAAAGTCGCGTTAAATTCGGGGTTGCGTTATATTCGGGCCAATAAAATATATTATATCCCGGGTGTTGGTCTAAAATCTATGTGAATAAAATAATTATTTATTGTTACATTTGTTTTAAGAATTTGTTTTGAATCTAATAGTTGAAATGGACAGAATTAGACAAAGAGAAAACATAAATGAGTATAACAATAATAATATTATATGTATAAGTATTGATATGTCTCATTGTAATATAAGGGTCTGTACACATCTGAACACGCGCGCTAACGAAACCAATGTCACGTTGCATGCAACGTATCAAATTTCCATAGTACGCGGTGGTTGTGGTGCGCGATGGTGATTTTCTTACATTGCATGAAACGTGACATTAGTTACGTTACCGAGCATGTTCAGATGTGTACAGGCCATTAGAGTATTGTGTATTAGGTAGATTTTGTATAGAACTTTTCTGAAGAAGAAGAGATGAAAAATATATTAGTCCATGAAATAAACAACCATATTTATTTATAAAACGTAATACACTACATAATGCAGAAATCTGAAAAAATATGAAATGAATATTAACATTTTCATTGTTGAAAGCACGTTAACACTCATAGATTTTCTTCAATTTAAAAATATTGCATTTGACACTATTATTTCTGGTAAACTAGTTTAACTGGTGAACTTTTAGATTGATATTATGTAAGTAAATATAAAAAAGATCATTTGTACACATTTGACATATCTATCTCTATATATAAAAATGGAGCCCTATTTACCTTGGTCTTCGCATCACGGGTGAATGGCTCGACCAATTTCGCTAATTATTTTTTTAATGTATTTGCTATTGTCAGGAGAAGAAATTTATGAAAAAAAAAATTGCGCGGAAGAGAAGAAAATTGCAGAAAACTAAAAGTTGGTTCTTAAAAAAGTTCTTAGTCCTTTGACTATTATATATGATATAATAATATAATACTATATAATCTTTTCTATATTTGAATTTAAATTGACGTTTGACATCTTTCAGTTGTATGATAGTTTGATGCGATTGCAGAATGTGACCTGTATAGACATAGTAAATTTTTATATCAACAACGTCTGACGAGAAAGCTAGTTCATTTATAAGTAAAATGAAGAGCTGTTAAAAAATAGGTAGGTAGGTAATTCGTTTCTTGAAAATAACTATTCCATTCATGTAATGAAAGTTTTTCACAAAATAGGTATCTTAGATGTTTGGTAAATGTTTAAAAAGGTACGTATTTGATTATTTTATACACAGCTACATAATATTAAAAGTATCAAATAAATAAATTTTCAAAACCAATGTGACATAAACAATATTTTACAACACTTAAGTATTCATCTTTAGAGTATTATTGCGAAACAGCCACTATTTTTTTTTCGTTTTAGAAGTTACTGATGAATGCCTAGATATTGGGTTGTAATAAGCCTCAATAATGTTTGTAAATCATCAACATCGACTGCGTTTTTGATTGCTTATGAGGAATTATGTCAATTTTTGAAAATAAATCGCACTATAAGAAAACTCTTCTATACACGTAGGTACCTAATATAATTTAATAAAAAAAAAATATCCTCAGAACTCAAGAGTATAAGTATCGATTACGATCAAGAACCAATATCACTTTATCTAATTTAGTTCTTGTCAGGTGAAGGTACTTATTTATGTAAGAAAAAAAATGTTAAAATTTTGCGCAGAACATTAGCAAATTTAAGAAAACTTTACGACCATTTTAGCTTTTTTTTTATATAACCTTATTAGTTCTTTTGACAGTACTTATAGTCTTTTATAATGTAACCTTTTGAAATAACTGCAAGTTGTTTGATAGTTGGCGCTATTGACTGAATGCTGATTGAACTGAAATAATTAATGTAAAAAATATAAAATTTATTTATAGTGAAGATGGGTTAACGCTGGTCGTATCAGCTAGTTAAAAAAAAAATTCACGAATCATTTATCTAGTAAACTTGATTAAATATGTTATTAAGTAGGTATGTATTTTATAGAGTAAAAGTAATTTTTACTCATACTTCTTGTGTTTAGAGGATATCAGCTTCACTACAATAATACTTCTACAAAATAAATAAATAAATAAACAATTGCTACTATTTTATTTAATTGATTGTATCTATTCATCTTCATACATAATATCACAAAATAAAACTTAAATATAATATATGTATGTAATATTGCACACATAATACTTTTTTTCTTCAATACAATAATAATAATAAATTATTGTTATGTTTGCATCTTTCGAATTACATTTTAATAAATAAATCTACCTATGTTTTAAAATAAATACTCCTTATTTTATTTCATATTTTAATTTAATCCAAATATAAATAATTATATTTCATTCCTATTGAACTGAAATTTGTAGATTCTAATAAAGATTATCTTTCGGTTAAATATTATTATAATACTAAAATTTTTGAAGTGATTTGTAAAGAAATATTGTTTTTTTCTTTTCGAATGATCTCATACAAAATAATGCTAAAATTTAATTGAGAAACAAATAGAATAAATTTTTAAAGGTATTTAGAAATCGTTGGCACTATACTTTCTACCTTCGTGAAACAAAATTGTAGAGAAATTAAATGCAAATGTACCTACAAAATATCTCTTATCAATGAATATTCAAAGCAGGCGTGTAATTGAATAAAATAAAAAAAAAAACTTGGGAAAGGTAGTTAAAAAAATACTAACTATTGCATAATGAAGATCGTGAAAGCGTTTAAACTTGAAAATAAACTTTTCTGTAGTTAATTTTACAATAAAATTCACCAATGGCAAGATTACTATACATTTATTACTTCAGTGAGTTTACTTATTTACAATATTATTCCCACGTACTTGTGAGAAAGGATTAATTATTATTACAACACTTACTTACATGGATACCTATTAATTAAAAAAAAATAATAAAAGAAAATAGTAACAGAGTAAAATCTCTAACATTAAAAACACATAATATTTTAATACAATAATAATAATTATTATTACACAAGTTTTTTGATTTTATTATTTGATTGCAAACGTGATGTCTTTTAATTTGTCTCGGCGCCAATATTATTTTATTGCCTTTGATTTGATTGAAAAATCATTAAAAAAATTGGAAGAATTCAGAATAGAGAATATTATTTTTCTCTCTCTGTAACCTAAATTTACGACATTTATAATAATATAGATACTTAGATATTTTATTATCATAAACTATGTATTTTCACAGTATTGCTGTTCGTTCGCTCTGTACAATATAATATTGCTTGCTTTTCCAACCTTGCAATGAAATCACAACATAATAATTTTTTTTTTTTTGAATAGATAATCCAGGTTCCAGCGGGTAGTTATGATCGTGTGTTCTGTTAGTCCATCTATATATTTGGTCATGCGTAGTGCGGATAAGAACTCAAGTGCGACGTGACATGCGGAGGGGCCATAGAGTGTGGTGAATACAGGTTTCCTCCTCCCCCGCCCCAGTTGCTCCAGGTTGCAGCTCCCGGGAAGATAGATGCTGAAATAAAAAGCATTTCCATGAAGCATTTCCATACAACAAAAACATGACAGAACAAATTTAATGTAATGCATAAGATATGAGATGTAGAAAAACTCAGGATACGAACGGAAATAATAAGGAATGAGTAGGTATAGGTAGAAGAATAGGAATGATTTGGGCAGCTTTTGGCAGACTTAAGCATATTATAGAGAATAAGGACATTCCAATCTGTCCGAAGAGAAAAACGTATGAAGCATGTATACTGCCAGTGACTACATATGCACTGGAGACCATGTCCCTCACAAGAACAAATGCCGAAAAACTAAAATGCATGCAGCGATCCATGGAAAGATCCATGCTTGGTATAAGCCTAAGAGATAGAATAAGAAATTAAGAAATTATGTAGGAATAGAACCAGAGTGGTAGACATCATGGATCGCATAGCACGACTGAAGTGGCAATGGGCAGGACATGTTGCAAGACAAGATCCCATAAGATGGACTCCAAAGATTTTGAGATGGAGACCCTGGGAGAATAAGAGAGGCATCGGAAGCCCTAAAAAAAGATGGTCCGACGACATAGCCGCTGTGGGTGGGAAAAACTGGCTGCAAATAGCAGCAAATAGGAAGAAATGGAAGAATATGGAAGAGGCTTATGTCCAACAGTGGATAGAAGGCTAAAGAAGAAGAAGGTATATGTGTTGTGGTATATGTGATATTGCAAAGATGAAAGATAATGAAATTATTGCAATGAGAGAATTAATGATTTAGCCTGATCTCAATAGATGTCGCTAGACTAAACGAATCTCAAATTCCATCTACAATACACATCGGAATTCAATAGGTACGCGTAAAATACATTATTTTCTTACAACGGGAATCCGTGCTAAGTGTATCGGCGTGTTGTCGACGAAGGCGGTTAATTTTCTTTAAATTTTTATTCAATTGCTTTTCAGAAATCACCATAGTGCTTGCGTAAGCTGTTGCGGTTATACTTTGGACTATTTTGGTATAGTCAAAAAGTAAAAACCCTTCCGAACGAGTCCAAGAATACTGTAGTAAGGAGCTTTTCGGCCAATGTTGTTCCTTTTAACTGCTTCAGAGGTCCTTATTTACCCATTTTATTGAAATGCGTTTCTCTCGGGAGCAAAATGACTATCCCATGTTGTGTGTGTAGTAATGATTTGATCGAAAACATGCACTTCTAAGATTTTCACCAAAGAACCGTACAAAATTCAATTCGCGTTTGTTTCTACGGTTATTTGAGGATTCGTGCTACCCATCTTTCACCAGACTTTTGCGAGGTTCAAACATTCATGAACTATTAAGTATTTGATAGTTACAGTCGCTACAGATAACTTGGTGATCTCTGTTTACGAATTGATTTTTCTTTGAGCATAATATACGAGTACAAGATTCTCTACCTTTTTCATATTTCCTTCAGCGGAGGATAAAACAGGACCACCTGATCTCGGGTCAACTTCAATGCTTTTTTTGACTATTTTAAGTTTTGTTTTTACACTATTTAATGGCAGAAAACAAAGAAGGGAAATCTTAATCGATGTTTTTTTAGACTTCCCTCGTATTATCATAAAGTTCCGCCGGTTGATATTGCTGGGCCATGTCTAAAGGAAGATTCTAGAGGTCAGTAAGGGCCTGATCTTCAACTACCACCCGAAAGGCAACCGAAGGCGCGGTAGTTCCTTTTGCAGAATAATGTGCGAAATATATTTCATGGTTTACAATTTATCAGAATAAAGGGGCAAGAATTTATTACTACTTTGGCTGGAAATTTTGTAATGGTTTGAATTTAGAAAATAGATTTTTAGTAGATAAGTAGCGAAGGATCTATACAAGCAGATCCCTTAGAAGTATCTTTACCAGCTACTTTTTATATTTTCAAAAATTGTTTTAAGTACCAAGGATAATGATAAAATACTTCGTTAACTTGTAAAATTTGCTTAAATTTTCGTCATAGCGTTACGATTAAAAATTTTCACTTAGATTATTCGTCATTATAAGGTGTTTATGTAAGTGTGCATTTACACCAAACGACATTTAGCCGAATCTAGAAACAGAGCATACTTTATTTTATGGTTGATATTGGACACCATGGAAACAATAACTAATTAGTGGGCGATGACAGTTCTCTCTCATTATTATTTCCTTGGTGACCATATCAACTACCGAGAAAATATACTCTATTTTCCAGCTCTGGTTATATGTTAGTTTGGTATATACATAGGTACCTTAATATTTTGAAATATTACAGTTCGAGCCAGGCTGAATGCCAATTCGCTCTAAAAAGATACTGATGTCAGTGACGTTAAAAGTGCGAGCCATCACGAGGTAGGTAGGCACTTTGGCTTTGCTTTCATTGTTTCTGTAGCATTCTATTCCTAATGCAAGTTCTGTGGGTAGCTACGCGCTTCGACAATACGGTGATTGTATACAATTTATTCCCACTCAAGTGTCATTATTACTATTTTGGGGGAGCATTGTACCACTTCAAGTCGCTATAGTGGGTTGCGCGCTTATGTATGGTAATAATTGTTATATCTCCATACTAAATCAGCCCCTCAGTGCTGCGAGGGTACGTCATTCAGATAGGGAAACTAAATTTTATAATAAGCCCCCGATTTTATAATCTCACTGTCGAGCGTGGCAAGGAAATTTTCTTGATTTCAAACGTGTTAGCCGATTTTCTATGAATCTGCGCACGATGTTATTTAAAAAAAAAATAAACAGGCAAGTATGTAGGTAGACTATTAAAAGTAATTTCCACAAATTGAATTCAAATTTGATTTAAGATGTCTAAGCTTATTAGAGTTATTCTAAATGTTTCTAATGTATAAATTAAAATTTACTGCATGAGACTAATCGTATGCATGATTTCTACAGGAGTAATTAAAAAATTCCAGGAGCTGTTCTTTTATTCATTGAAAATATAGGGAAGTACTTATCTAAAAACATCCTAGGTATATATTTCATTAATTCAAAATGTGAATAAAAATATTAAATTATTCTCACGTAATTTTGAAAGACAAATTTAAATTAAATTGTCTTATGAATTTCCATGCCACCAAGTTACGAAGTCTCACATATTGGTAGGTATTTGCGGTTCCATTCGGTTCTTTAATTCGTATACCTATATTGTGTGAAAAAGGGCCTTATTTTGACCTTAAATTAATTGTATAGAAATATACCTACAAATATCTCAATAGAATTAAGTAGACCTACCTACTTAAATGCAAATATTTCAAACACACTGTTAGTCTATTATGCGTAGATTTTTCTCCCAAACTATGTAGGTACCTATGTATGCTGGCGGGTGACTTGCAGGTTGTTTACAAACACTTTGCATACATCAAGGCGCTGTTAGGTGTTCAATTTGTTCATAGCGTGTGCGGGTGACATTGAAGTTGAGTGAAAATATTTGTCATCGCCTCAAATAGTAGAAGATACATATAGGTACCTATATTGAAGGAGAAAATAAGTTCGATTATTAGCCCCCTGAGTTGTACCTACCTAACCAGCTAATATAGTAGGGGTTTTCAACGTCTATTACTTCAGTGTACGTGGATTTTTTTTTACCCATCACGCCGTTTTCCGAAGGGGGTAGGCAGAGAGTACGGATTTCCATTATTTCCAATCCAAACAAAACTCTTTCGCTTTTTCCAAACGCCTAACATTCCGCATACATGCTCGTCTATTCATTTTGCTCCTGACTTGGCCCTCCTCTAAGACGGCACCGATATGGTCGGACCATGTCATTCGAGTTCGGCCTCGTCTGCGTGTACCCATTCTTTCAGATTTATATATCCTTTTAGTCATTCTCTCCTCGTTCATTTTCTCTACATGCCCAAACCACCTTAATTTATTCACTTTCATTCTAGTCACTACG
Organism: Mystacides longicornis; assembly: GCA_963576905.1. Taxonomy (NCBI): domain Eukaryota; kingdom Metazoa; phylum Arthropoda; class Insecta; order Trichoptera; family Leptoceridae; genus Mystacides; species Mystacides longicornis. The sequence continues at coordinate 13,082,585 of OY756429.1, forward strand.
CTAACATCCACTCCACATTCCCTTCTAATATTATCATTCCTCACCTTATCAATCAGTCGCTTCCGCATATCCTACGCAGTGATCTCATTTCCAAAGCATTTATTCCAACTTCCAGATTTTTCGTCCATGTCCAAGTTTCACTACCATACATCATAGATGGAATCAGGATTGCAACGTGGATAAGTAAGCTTTAACCCATTAGTGCATAAAGTAAAATCATTGTCAGCATTATCATTTAAAAGATTTGTTAGATAATATCTTATGCAGCATCCACCCTTAATGTGATAGTGTATAAATAATTTTTAGGCAATTGAAGTGTTCCCTGATGTACGCCTGATAGGTATATCGGACACAAAAATGTTTTATGATTTAATATTACCTAAATTTATTTACGAAAAGTTATTCAAAATACTCATACCGTTGAAATTATTGATTTTTATGGTTTACAAACGAAAAGTATTGAAAAATTTCTGTTAATAAATAGAAAAATAAGCATGGAACTAGTCTATATCCTGTCCCATGCAAACAAGATTTGCTATCGGGCATGTTGGATATTCGACAACTACTGTGAATACCAATGAAATACCTCTGTATTACCAATGGAAAAAATGAGTAATACAGTTAGAAACAATCAGAAAAATACAAATTTTCGCGTAATATTTTGTGAAAAATAGAAAATAGTGGCGGCCGATTTATCGAACGGTATGTTGCGGTATGCGGTAGGTCATAAGCATTGCGCACGATCGAGCGCAATGGAGAGCTCTTGTTGCCTCCCTATGCTCCTAAGTGGAGTTCAATGGGAGATTTGATTGATTGATTGATATCAATGTTATAATGGGTAAATCAATCAATATCTATAAATACCAAATATGTTTCTATGTCTATTAAAGACTAGGAAACCATCCAACTGATATGCTCCAAAGCGGTTTCGTTAGAAAGGTAATAAAGCAAAGATGGTTTGAGATCACAATTCATATAAAAGATGTTTCTACTTTGACTTAATCCAAACCAACAGGCGACGCATGTACCCTAAATTAGGCTTGTTGGAAAGAGAATAATGCGAACTTCTGCCGAAGAAGTGTAGGAAGACAGCCGATGAGGTGGAGCGACGACATCGTGCGTACCGTTGAGACAGAGTGTATGGAGATGACCGGAGACAGGGAGGAGTGGCGTGCACGAGGACGCCAATGTCCTGCAATCGACGATCATGGCCTAATATGATGCGAATACGGTTTAAGTCTTTAATCACAAAAACACTTATCTATCGTTCATTTGATTGTCAGCGTTAAAAACTTCAAATTTGTATCATTTTGTCGTCATCCTTCCATCAGGTTTCACATCTGTTACAATAATCGATGACGTCCATTTGGAGTGATCGTGAATGAGACTAATTTTTTGGATGTCATCCAATTGGAGTGATCGTGAATGGGGGGCTTAAGACTGACTCATAATAATATAGTCTATGCATCTTATTGGTGGTCTATGGGATAGAAAAAGTTTTCAGTTTATCAGATACTATGAGTATGTACAGTGAGTCATTGTGTCTACGTAATTGCGCTATTGTTAGAATGAGGAAGTTTGAGAAATAGTCGTACTTGCAGTGTCTAGCTTGGATTCTATTGACATCCGATAAAAATTTATAACAAACTAATAACTAACGAAGACCTAGATAGGTATCTACTGGAGTTTACTTAGAGTTTAGAACCACAAAAACCACAACAATTCTCCTCGAAATCAAGTTGCATCTTACCTGTGGATGTCGGCATTGCCGCGTGAGGTGCCATAAAAGAGCTCAGCTTAGCACTATGATGGTACGAGCTCATAAAGAGATCGCTCTGGTATTTGTATGCCGGATCACTGGCCACTGGTTGGGTAGCAGCGGCTAACCCCTGGAAGTCGAACTTATATGCATACCGCTTACCATGCACCTTCGTCATTATGTTTTTATCGTAATAGTACCTGCAGACATTCAAAATTATACAATCATATAACATAATATTATCATATATTATGCATATAACAGTTTCAATTTGTTTGGAATTTATATTTCGATCAATTTATACATCTACGCTATGGGGGTTATTTGATTAAATCTCGAATGGATTTCGCTTGCGCAATTTTTATTTCACAAAATACTTTCGCGGACAAATACAAAAAAAAAAACAGAATGCCGCCTCCGTAGAGCAAGCCGGATCAATACTAGCTACACATATACACTCGTACCTGCAAATATCAAAAACAATTTCTCCCATAACGATTATTATTGAATTTAGTTGCAATTTCCGCCCGTGGAATTACGTTATTCTTAAAGAACGTTTGTGTTTATTTACAACACGCATCAACTCATAAAATGGAAGCTTTCCAGCTTTTTTTTTACGAATCGAAACGCTTTGTTTAACAAAGATAAATGAGTGTATTTTTTGTATCAAAATATATGGATTGCTCTACGTTGAAAAAAACAAGATCGCAGGCGATTCTTAAATCTAGATATATTAAAAAGTTTTCTTCCACATCATATCATTTTTTCGATATAATTCATGCTTACCTTTATTTTGTTTTATTATTCATTAGGTATATAAAGTTTCAGCGAATTATTCCGCCGTTGGGCTACTTATCGAGTAGTCGTTAAGTGATGCTTAACTAATTTGTTCAAAAGTCACTAAAAAAATAATAACACCGATCGATATTATAATAATTGAGTAGCTCAGAATGAGGCCACTCTATGTGTTATCTCTGATTTGCTGATAAAAGAAAATAAGGGTAAGTAGTGTACTGTTAACCCCGAGGGGTTAGACAAAATATCGAACAATGAATAATAATTATTATTGTCGGTCATCCAAATTTATAGCAACTGACCTCAGAGCACGGCTGAGTTTATCGTAATTCATATTTGGCTTTGATTTTCTCTCTCCCCACCGTCGTGCTACTTCGTCGGGATCTGTGAGTTTGAATTCTCCATTTGTTCCTTCCCACGTTATACAACCTGCGTTACTCGAGTCACTCAGCAGCTCCAGAAGAAATTGCCACAACTGTATTTGACCAGATCCTGCAAACAATTTGAGGTTAAACATCAAAATATTATAATCAACAACGGATGAAGGATATCCACGGCAAAAACAAGCTCATTGATATTTTTTTCATTGTTCAGGAAAGCCAACACAAGGTAGGTACATAATTGTTGATAGGAATTTAACTACCTTTACATAATTCGACAAAAAAAAAACAGAAAAAGTCAATGAACTTGTTATGCCGTGTACTTTTCAAATTCTCTTAAAAATAGTTATAAATTGATAACTTAAATCAAAGACTGCGCTGCTGGTGTAGCTAAACAAAGTGTCACTTATAAGAGAAAAAGAGTAGATATTATTAATAAAACAAATCGCAGGCCAGTTGTAGGTACCAGGTGAAAAGTTGAATAGAATCAATTAGCATAGATTTATAATACGAAAGTACGCAACCCTTGTTAATGAAAGATAAAAATCCACGCACATATTAAATCCAGGACGTGTGTAATGTAAATAATTTTGGACCGGTGTTTTTTTTTGTCTAAATATTAATATGTTATTTGTGATAATTTGTTTCCATTAGCCAGGTGGTGTGCCAAAAGGGTCAATCTCGCTCACCAAATTCCCCCTAATTTAATCAACCACACATATTTGACCGAAACATAGGTACCTACTTTCCTTTATTCATAATATCAAGGAAATTTTCATATTGAAATTCAAATTGTTTCTACGCATTCCTTTATTTTTTGGACTGTATTTCAGGGTTTATTTTTGTGCCTAAAATTCATACGGAATTTTTTGTTATATGTTTGTGTATTTACGTGGAAAGTTCATTTTGATAATTTTGGAATAAACACGGTACACTTATACAAAATTCAATCGAAATCAAATGATTTCGTCATGCATAGGTGGTACGCTTTCGTTAATAATTGAGAAATTTTGCGAAAATGTAAATGTGTTTCTTTAGAAATAAAAATATTGTTATATTGAAGTTATGAAATAAAGACTTATAAAATAAATTTATGACAATAGAAAAAAAAATCAACGAATTGGATTTGGTTGTAACAAGTTATATTGCACATCGGCAATGACCATTTCGGGCTCTATTGGAGAGATACTTATTTATTTATTGACTAGCTTACTTTACTTATTTGTTATACCCATCTTGCTTTACGTTTTTTATTCCGATTGTCAGGCTTGATCGGTAGGTAATTAAACAGGTTCTAGTCTAGCTTCCCATTGCTTAACAGACCTCTATAACTGACAGAAGCACAGAAAAAGAAGAATGACACTATTACAATTTTTGTTTTACCGACCTCATAATATTATACGAACCTACCGACATAATTTGCAAGATTTCATAGAGAGAGAGAGAGAGAGAGAGAGCTCTGTGGTTTGAATCTTAGCTAAATTCCCTACACCCTCTAATGTGTGATAATTAATTAGGCATTTCACCCATAGAGGGTGATTTGTGCTATCTGTCAAACTTCAAAATGGAGGAATCATTTTGCAATTTTTTTCATTAAATCTTTATTTATTGAGAATAATAAGATTTGAATAACATTTATATGTATAACAAATCAATCTAAAATTATTTTATTACATTTTCATACCGTAATACCAAGATTCCATTCAACGCTTACATGAGTAATTTTGTTTCCAAAAGATGGCTTACTGTCTTTTTGAGAAATTTGTATGAAGATCCTAAAAAAATAGTTTTTTTAAATAGCTCTAAATACATTAAAGTTAATGCAGCAAATTGTATTTAAGAACCTTCTCAAGCAGTTTGCACGGCTCTGCGCAGATTCATATCTGACGTAGCATTTGTATTTTGAGCGTGATGCTCACATATACTGTAAAAGTCAAACAAACATTTCTGAATTATTATGTACATAAAAAAATGACCCTTTTTAGAATGACAGTAAAATTTTTACGTTAAAAATCTATTTTTACTTAAAGAATTGCAGAAGAGAGATCAGTTCAGATCGACCACCCGTTGTGGTGAAAAATAATCAAAATGGTTTTTTGTTTTTCCATACCTAAGAATATTCATTATGTACTATTTTTCGTATGTCAAACAGCAGACTTAACGTTAGATTTTGATCATCATTGATCCTTGCAGATATAATTATAGTATCTAATCTATACCTACTAATTATAAATCTGAAACTGTTTCACTACCTAGTATGTTTAAAACTATCCATCGGATTTAAAAAGGAAAATACCACATTTAATTGTCACTGTCTTTTATGGTCACAGAATGTCGAGACATGCGCACCTTTAATGTTGCCATTTGTTGCTATATATTTTACTTTCATGTGAATGAAATAAAAATATGGCATAACAGCGTTTGCCGAACAACTAGTACTAAATATAAATTATTCATAGTAAGATTTCAGTAAAAGAGATACTTAGATATCTTTTGAAGGTCTAAGGTTAGACGGGTTTCTGCTAGTATCCTTTATTGTGATTATTTTTGTAGGCACACGTCGTATACCTGATCACATGAGACTTAAAACTAAAAAGCCCCCCCCCCCCGCACTTCACTGTTTTTACAAATCAGGAGCTGGAAAGATAGTAGGTAATGATAAGAAGTCGCTGTTGTCGTGCAAGAGTCCGTTGTGTTTACAATTACCTTTCCAACATCGCCCAGACACCCCGCAAGAATTGACTTTTACCCCCGTGGCACGTGCCCGGGCGGGGCCGTTTATTACAGTCATGACGCGGTACGGCACGATCATGTTTGGCTACCACCTCACACCGCTATATCCAGTAGGTACCTACCTACGATCTAGACGCATCTACATAACCTAACGAATAGGTGCTCTGTGTGCAGTGCTTATTGCACAAGTAGCTACGTATGTCTTCAATGGGATGATTTTTTTATCCTTTTTGTGCCACCAGAGGCGCCCTTGCTAACCCGGTCTAATGTCAAATTCAGTGTTGCCAACGTGGGCGATTTGGAACGAGAATCGGCGACGAAAAAATCTAAAAGGCGACAGGTCGCCAATTGTACTTTCGTTTCAGCCAATTTTCACCTTTCCGGATACTAAATGACCTTTTTTTGCCGAACTCCCGCCTTTAAGATTTTTTGGTCGCCGTTTCTCGTTCCGAGTAGCCCAAATGGCGATAAATCGCCCACGTTGGCAACACTGATAACCAGCTGTCATAATATTTAGACCTGATTAAAAGTGCTGCCACCTAGTGTGTCTTGTCGGAAGCTCCCCAGAAAACATCTCATTGATCACGATAGCTTAAGCTAAAAATTTCATATACATACGAAGATACCTACTTATAAGGGTAGAATCATATGTCGTTTTGTGGATCGCTAATACACTAGTTCAAGATGACAGAAGATGATTAATATATATACTTATCTACACTGATAAGTGTATATCGGGCATAGTTAATAACTAGAATATTCGGTATATCCAATTCATATGATACCCCTGCGACGTCCCATAGATATCCCGCATATCCCAAATATTCCAGGGATATCCTGCATATCCCATGCATGGACTTCCTATGCATGTCCTGAATATCTCTCAAGAAATAAAAATGTACCGGGATTTCGGGATATCTTCGGGACCTATACTAAGTTATTTATTAAAATCTGTTAGACGAACAGACAAACAAAAAATCGAGCCAGTATTTTACATATTTTTTTTAAATTTAGAATGAGTGATTGCAATTTTGTTTTTAAACAACGAAAATCAAATGAGCGTTTGTTTATAGAGGACACTATTGGGTTGTCGTCGCTGACCCTTTTAAGCGAGCAAACACATTAACCCGCTGGTTCCTATTTCGTGTCCGTAATGCACATTTCAACAATATCCAGTAAACGCGTCACCTTCATTACACACACACGTGCCGCCTAATGCATCGATTCTCTTTTTATCCGTCGCAGTGCTCTACTCGATATTTGGATAATAATACATAATTGCTCCCATACAGGTTAACTAGTCATTCGGAATAATCTGCTAAACAATACTTGTCATATTTACCATTAACTACTGTCATATAAAAATATTATTTGCTAGCACCTTTTGGACATATTTCATGCAAATGTGGTTGCATTTTCGTAGGCCTAGACCTAGACAAAATGCATTTGGCGATCGACTACAAACGAATTCTTCGATAATGTAGAGTAGGAAGAAAATTAACTGTCCACTTTTTATCTAAGTGTCTTTGTTTGGTTTAAATAATTGTTTGTACTTATGTTCCAGTGGCCAGTTAATTTTTTCGTATTATACATTGGCGAAATCTTCGTTTGTAGTCGAACGCCAATTTGAATTTGTCTAATTTTCGGTCACTCTGCTTTCAAAGTATGAAACTTTTTCACATTTTGGTCGGCAGTGAACGAAAAACAACCGAAAACGAAACCGAACCGAACCTAACTGCATTAATTGCACTTTTATAATAAATTTTTACGAGTTCGAGCGCTTTCGTCAACGCCTCTGAGTTCGTAATCATAAAGCTCTACTTTCTTTGAAATGCGGTGCCTGACATAGCGGCCGTAATAAGCGGAGCAAAATAGGTGATTGTTATTGTTAATCATCCACAAGATGTCACTACTTTTATAGGAAATCAGAGCTTAAGTTTTCTTGTAAGTGCAATAATGTTGCTAAAATGTACCTATCAAAATGAAATTTCACTACGTAAATACACAAACACTTTATCTGTTGGATATTGCTATATGTGTAACGAACCAATAAAACACAAAATTCGTGAATATTAATATTTTTGTTTTCAATATCGTCCGCTTCAGGATTGAGTTTGTCGATCTGTATTCGGTAACAATACAGACTCAAAAATGTGACGATCAATTGAGTATATATCTACGGTGTAATGCCTTCATAGATAATATGCTTGACCGCTTAAAGATCGACCAACTCAGTGTTAAGGAAAGCTCTTTGAATTGGTCCCTTACCTGAACTAGCTAATCTACTACTGGTCGGCCCAAACATCTGATATGGATCTGAAACAATTGAGAGGAAAAAAATGAATAGTAGATAATATTTACACAACAGAAACATACATAGTTACATACATAGTACATGCCAGGCATAATATAGTTATAAACATAACCAATAAACCATTTTATAGTATTATCATTAATGAAATAATAAATAATGGATGAGAGAGTTTTAAATGGTTTTCAAATTTAAGCACCTGCATGCATTAAAATGTTTTCTACTGCTATTTCCAAAGTGGCTTCATGTGATTACCTACATACTTTTAACAAAAGTTCGTCATTTAGGCGGTCAAATTCTTCGAATCCCCGAAATTCCAAATCATAATAATATGAATCTTTGACAGGTTCAGCATGTCTAAAAATCCCATGCGCCCTACAGGAGTCGAACTCGTTTCCTTAGCCGTCCCAGAAAGAGACACTAGCCATTGGTCCAACCGACTCGACGCTATTAGGTAGGTACCTAAGATATTAAATTCTATATGATTTAATGATGAAATCTGTCTGTCTGTCTGATCTGTCTAAGAATATTTAGTTACAAAATTTTTGTTAACTTTATTCAGTTTAAGCTACCTCCTTTTTGCACCGCAGTGTCTTTAAACAGCTAAATCATTTTTTCTGCTACAAAATCTCCATGAGAAAGAAGAAGAAAGACATTAAATTAGGTAAGTGTTAAAGTTAATCCCTGAATTGTTCTTAGTAGGCATCCTTTCAAATGCTCCAAATCGTGGTTTTGTGTGAATGCAGATGTTTCGTCAAATCCCCCCATGGACATAATGGTAAATTAAATTATTATTGTTCATTGATTGTTTTTATATTGTTGCTTGTGTCTAGGTTCATACTCAATTCCCGTTCATTCATCCCCCGTTTCGATATTTTATCGGGATGTATTGGGTTTTTATGCGAACCTTAAAACATTTAGTTAAGCACTGTACTTATTAGATTTGGTACCAATAAAAAGTGATATTTTACTATAAAGCTTATAAATTGTAGATATTTGCCGATTTGAACAATTTACATACAAATAGGTACAATTTCGAGAGCTGTTACACAATTTTTGGTAGGTAGGTACATGAAACAGGCTGAAAATTTGTATAATACTTCTGAAATGCCTAAACTGTAGACCTGGCTGGGGAAGAGTGGGGCAAAATCAACATATATGCTTTTCAAAACATAGTTGATCGCAGGCGATTGTCACTTCATATCAGAAAGACATGTATTTTTAAGGCTACCGATTGTTGACGGGTATAAGATTTAACAGTTCCTAAATCGGACCCGACATACGACAAGTGGGAACAGACTGGTCCATGTATAAATTTGGTAATGCTTTGATAACGAAACAAATATTAATTTATTGTCTCTCAACATAACTTTAAAATCGTATGTACCAATATTTTTTTGTAAACGAATAAAGTAAAACGAACTAACTTCATTAAGTACTTCAATGCATACCTAGGTAGGTACTATTCAAACTACATACGTAGTTGGTAGGTATATAAATATTTAGCTACCAACTCGCCAATGTACAAAAGTGGAATTTGTTTTGTAAAAGAAATGAGAAATAAAATAAAAGAAATATTTCGACTAATTCTATTATAAGTTTTATTATTATATATTAGGAGCCAAATCACGTTTTGCGCCTCCCCATTCTCAAATTTACTGATGTACCTACATTTTATAGGTAGGTACCTACCGACAAAGCGCAAGGGATGTGACGTACCTACCTACTATGGAAAACATCGAGAATCAAAAGCAATGTTTGCTACTTGCTGTTTTTTTTAACCAAACAAATTTAGACATAGTAGATATCATTGAACAAGTCTGCGATGATCGATCACTTTTTTTGCTTTTTTTGCTTTGTTGTGTCTGCGCGATGTGATGCCTGCTGTGCTGGATTCATGTGCGCCTTTTCCCTGCATTTCCGAAGGGTTTTTTTAAATATATATTTTGAATGAAAAGAGGATCAGAGTAAATGTCGCTGTAATCCTACATACATGCAACTAGGTAGTTTCAAAAATATAGTTTGTTCATGGCTTCTTTATTATTTTCTATGTTTATATTTTATGCGTCTATATAAATTTCTAGTAGGTACTATTTCAGTATTTCTAAAAAAAAAACAATAAAGTATTATCTCGGCACAGGCGTCTGCCTAGTGAAATAATAAATCCCAAAATAAAAAAAAGCATACCTATGTGTATGCCAATTAAAATGCGTGTATATATATATATTTGTATATCTGTATATTTTAGTATTGTAATAAATAATTTCTCAATTATTTAAAACGAATTCAATTTTCTAAGAAAATCATCTGCAAGGCTTTCTAAAAGGTGAAACGCTGATATCTCCTAAGGCTGAATCAGTGAAATGAGTAGGTATATATTATCAGATCTTAAGATCTTTAAATAGATCTTAAAACATTTCTAAAATTATTTCTTTCAAGCATAGTGGCGATTCTCTGGGCGACAGCTTGTTTGAAATTAAACACAGATCAAAAATGAAAAAAAAAGGCTTCTGAGATTTTTTAGCGCTTCAGATGACTGAAAAAAAGTGGTAAGCTTTGTTTCAAACATTCTATTTCTGATTTAAAGAATATAATACGAGAAAAAGATAAAAATATATTTTTATATATCGCGTTTGTTTATTGATCTGATAAAATATGACAATTATTGTTTGACAAGATTTGTGAAACGACTATTAATATCTCGTTGAAGCTACGGCTCGATAACCATCAGTGATCAAACTGACAGATCGACTTTAGTCGATGGTAATACGGCGATCGGTAAAACGAGTTGGTACCTACTTAGTTATATAAAAATTTTGTATCGATTTATGGTAACTTAAACGAACCTCAAAATATTTTTTTCCAATAAACACAATTCGAGGGGAGTTTATCATCCCTACGGTGTAAGAGAGTAAGGGGTGTTTTGTATTGAGAATAATAATAAGAATAAAATGGCCACCCTCAGGGATGGGCCAATTGGGTAAAATGTAAGTAATAGTAACATCGATCAAAAGGTCATTAGCAAATATGGTTCTAGTCACTCCCTCCCCCACGGAGATACAATCACAACATGATAAATCCACGTTCGGTATTACCGTTTTGTATTCAAATATTATTACATACCCATAAAGGCAAGCATCATACAATCTATCTATCCAACGTACCTATAAAGGCAAGCATCATACAATCATCACACAATCTATATAAGTACCAAACTCATCAAATTCGGCAAACTTGACTAAATTTACTACTGTATGTACCTATGTAGTTCATCATAAATGACATGTATAATATGTAAATGGATGTGAAACTTGGAATACACCCTTAACAGGTTTTGTATCTCCGACGAATACTGAGTACCCTCTGATATGACTTTTTACTGAACACGAGACCATAGGGGATGTTACAGATCAACCACATGTCGCCAACACATATTATCAATAGCCAACTTTAACAAAATGACCGACTAAGATATGAAAAAAGTCAGTGTGTAGTGTCGAGCCTAAATATAAACTGTTTGATGAGAGTGTGTTGCCCATTCTTTTATATGAATGTGATTCATGGCACCTGACCAAAGCACACGCAAGAAAAGTCTCCGAGTATAAAATGAAGTGCCTCAAGATAATTTTGGGTATAAGGTCACGAACGACGCTATAGGTACCTACGCTGGAACGGTTTAAAACATGGTGTTTGAGATGTGCGAGATGGAGTGCAGTGGAGAGCTTTTGTTACCTCCCCATGCCCACAAGTCAGTTCAAGGGAGATGGATTTACTTTGATAGATTTGTTATTATAGCTATTGATGGAGCAAAAATTTTGAGAGTTTTTATTTTATGTGAGACATTCTAGCAAGTTCACCGTTCTGAATAAATCTCTATATAAATGGAGCCCTATATTTATTATGGTCATCGCATTACGCATGAACGACTAGACCAATTTCCATGACTCTCTTTTTATTGTGTTTGATATTGTCAGGGGATGCTTCTTATGAAAGAATGAAATTAAGAAAATTTAAGAAAACTTAAAGTAAGTAGGTAAAATTCTTACTACTTACCAAAAATTATTTAATTCTACATTGAAATAGATTGCCGTTTGACAGCAACTATCGGATTTTTGATACAATTTACAGAATGCTGATAGAAAATATATTCTTTGAAACAGATACATTAGTTGGGATTACATTGGTTAAAAGGTAATTAATTTTTCACTATACAAACTCAATATTCATAGATAGGGCAACGTTTGTCGGGAAAGCTCGTTAATATATCTATACTACGGGATTGCACAGTAAGATGCAGCTTTTAACACATTAGTGGTTTAGTATAGTGCGAGTGTCCATTGTATACGAAGTCAAACAAAAAGCAATAATAAAGATAGATTGAGAATTGGGGGTTGCAATATAATACATAGATGTGGTATGTATCTTTACTCTTATTAATTCTTTATTGCCGTATAGAATGGAGACCGTTATTCAATGTAGTAGGGATCTTAATAAAGTGTTATAATTTGTTGTTTTTTCTTTTGGAATAGTTTTCTTTCGGCCGATAACTACTGAAATCTTAACTAAGTCAGATTTTTTTTTTCAAATTCTTTACCACTACGTGTAATTTGAGGGTAGGCAGAGAGTATGGACCTCCTCTCCTTCCATCAGACACCAAATTAGTTTGTGAATAAATGAAGTGGTTGGTAGACCAGTGGTATCAGTCGACGACTTTTGTCCGTACAGCGTATTGGAGGTCGTGTTTAGGTACATTTCTTTAGATATCGTGATAAATATTTAAAGTATCTTCCCAACCTTCTATGATGATATCCGTCACAAAAATTAATCGTTTTAGTTTTGTGTCAATTTCTTATGCCTCAAGCGAGTTCCATATAGATGCGTGTCTCACATACAAAGTGTATGTACTACGCAGTCAGCTAGATAGGTAGTTTGATTTTATTGTAATTACGATTATTATTATAGATTTATAAACTAAATTTATGGGGTGGAATTTAAGTATATGTAGAGAGTAATTTTAAGCAACAAATTAGTATGCGATATTTAAACTGTGCACTTTGCCAATGTTGAATAAAAGCAATAAGAAAAAAGTAGAGGATTCACAGATTATACTGCGTGTGCACACGTTATTTTCATATTACATACGAGGAGAAACAAGTAAGTCGAAAGACAAAACAATATGCGTGCATACAAGTGTTGAGATAATTCACCAGTTAACTGCAACTAAACAATGCAGGTAGGCAGGTATCTATCTATATGTAAGATAAAGAAACCGCGTACCATGTTAAAATGGTATCCATCAAACGTCCCATATTAAGTAGGTATGCAGGTATGTATGAAGGCAGCGTGGTATTATATCACAACCCGTGTCAAGTAACTTATGTATTCAGCACACGCGATGTAAAGGGGATGTTTTAGGTTAAGTGAACGCCATCGAAGGCTTAAAGTCGGATCATACATATATAACATGTAGATACATATTATTATTATACACAGTTATATCTACGTATCTCCAAGCGTTATCTTTTCAAGTAATTTTTCTTACACTTTCACCTATTGTGATATTCTCTTCTTCTTTCTACGCTTATTCGTTGACAGCTGAACAATCATCTTTATAATAATTATCGTCCTCATTCTAATGAGATTTTAGAACGGGCAGGACGGTCATTTATAGTAGTTATATCATAGTCATAAGTGCAAGAAAGGTGACATCGCCGATGTTCGGCCACCATAGTCTCGTTAGATTTCTAGTAGGAGATACCACATATGATATTCCATAGATTTAACTCCTATTTGGTACAACAGTAAAGATGAGAGAGTGAAAATTATTGGAATAACTTGAAACAAGGGTCGTCCAGATGGGTCAACAATGGTCAGAATATTCGATTATTTATTTTTTTATTAGAGACACCCCAGAACACTTAACAATATAAAAGAAAACAATCATGAAACGAAAACATAGTCTAAAGTGCCCCAATAACAGGTATCTCGTGCATGGATATTGTGCATAGCTTCTATCAACGTCTCCTGATCATTAAAATTAAACCCCAAGAAATCTATATCTATAGATAATTATCTATTGAAAGACCGATGAGACCAGCACTACTAAGATGGAGTGCTTGAGATAGAATGATTGATGACAGTCCTATAAAATGCAAGCTTTCCGACCAAGAAGACACAGGATTGGATATATGGATAGTACCGATGCGGGTGCATCGACAGCTAATATTTAAAGTAGCAGGATAAAGACATAGAATAAGGAATAATGAAAGAGTCTCCTGGATTAAGCCAAGACTCACTCTGTCAATGCAACTGTTCTAGTAGGTTATTTGGGAAATTTAATAAAAAGGCGCAGAAGAGTTGATATGTAAGTGGACGGAATCTGTGAGACATGAGAAGGAATGAGGACAATATGTATTGATAGGCGTTGTTAAAAGAGGAACGTTAAATAATGACATGTTTTGGGCATACTTAAAAAATCATCAAAAGACACTACTTAAAGAATAAAAAATGGTTCACTCAAATTGACGTGTATTGAACACATCCATTCCTTCCTCAAGAAAACCCAATCTGGTGTAAAAAGTAAGGAATCTGTCAATTTGTATAATAAAACGGTATGTTTTTGGGAGAAAAAAAAAATATTATTGTGTCTCTATTGAAAAAAAAGTTGATAGCTTTTCCTGGAATCTACGTGAGTATTTATCACCTTTGGTTCAACGTTTAACGATTTAGTTTAGACATGATGTTGTGATGGCAACCTCTATATCACTAGCTGTATTAATGCCATTACTAGATCAGATCAAGGAAGAATCGATATTGAAGATAGCCTAAGATATACCAACGATATTGGTAGGTGTCCCTCAGACTTGAAAAAATATCAAATAGACGATTTCCAATATGTTCAAGGAACGAGGAAGTTGTCAGTTGTTAATTAATAATAGACAAATTATCTATGTAAAGTTATTCGAAAGGAATACATACGAGTATATCACGCGTCTTTTTTATGTTTATACTAATCTGCATTTTGTATATTACGTGTCTTTTTTATGTTTATACTAATCTGCATTTTAACTTTTATATACGCTGTTCTCGCGGTTTATTAGTAGGTACCTAGGTGTATCAAAGAACATGCCGTGCTATAGACATGTGAATGAAATGCGGAACTTTAAAGCGGCATTATTCCACCGTGCAGGTATACAAGTCACACATACGCCCTGATTGGCGGGTGTTGTATTCTTGAATCAAAACACAACTTTTTACGACCCTTAGTTCATAAACACAACGGTACCGAAAGGTGTATTTTTACAGAAAAAAAACGGGAAAAGTAAAATACGTGGTATGAATGATCACGCACTTAAATACGAAGCGACAATTTTTCGATAGGAGTTTTTCTATTTTCTCATATCGGCACAATTTTTCATACTGATAAATATGGCACAAATGTAAATCTAATTCATCATCAGTGTTCATCCTTCTAGTATTGAACATAGGCCTTCCTTGTTGACTTTCACAATTTTCTATCTTCCCTTATTCTGTACTGATTTAACAGCCTGTTCTTGGTCTCAACTACAGGATTCTTTGTTGCTCTCATTACTTATATAGGACCAGTACAATGGGGCTAAAACGAGTTTTATCGAACGCTAATACACTTACAAACGTGCAAATAGTGTTCTATCATCAAAAGATCGATTCGTTCGATCATTTTGTGCGGTATTTTTTTCGAAACTCTTTCGATGATCGTTTCGATATTCGATCAGTGAAATATTCTATGGTTTTGAAAACAAACAAATCAAACAGTTTTTTTAGATTTGAATCGATTCAATCAGCATACAATTCAAGCCAGGACATGTCTTTTTTAAACTTCATCATCATATTTTTATTTGAAACGAAACTGCATCACATTTTTTTAAATTATAGGTCATTAAAGACGTTTTATATTTTTAATCATATCATGATGATTCTTCACTTCACAACGTATTTTTATAAAACAATATATCAAACTTAATTTCTTCATCTGCTTATAAGTGCCACAGTGCACGCTCTATCATTTTCTTGGTTCATTATACGTAGCTGTTTCTTGAGTGATTTATTTTATTATTTCATCTAAATTTCACTTTCACATATTGATATGAGCAGGTTGAGAATCTGATGATATATCACAAGCCTGATTTTCAGGATTAAACTAAATTCTTTGATCCTGCTCAATACCTCAGGCCAAGTATGGACCCGTTTAAAGGCCCCCATTAGATTGCGATATTTTGAAATTCCAAATCATGGGCCAAAGCCAAGTGTAATACAATGGCTCGATTTAATCCAGCTCGAAGGACCAATGTAAAAAAATAATTTTCTTGATTTTTGAGGTGTTGATTGAAAGAAAAAAAAAACGTGCGTACTGCGGAACTTAGGTACTTTGACTAAATTAAAGAATGTTACTTGAACCAAAATTAAATCTCATCAAGACAACAAAAATGTTGCCATTACAAATAATATTTTTAAAGATTTTCAACACATTTTTGATGCATCATTTTAGATTCCAATATTATTTTATAAGAGATACTAAGAGGTACTAAATACTTTCCTATAGAACGGTATGATCCAATAATACAATACATATCAAATTTGTAGACTTTTTTTTATAAAGTTTCGGATATTTGTAAAGATCGTGATAATATAGTAAATGTCTAAAGCTACGTAAGTACTT
This sequence comes from Mystacides longicornis, assembly GCA_963576905.1. Lineage (NCBI taxonomy): Eukaryota > Metazoa > Arthropoda > Insecta > Trichoptera > Leptoceridae > Mystacides > Mystacides longicornis. Next base: position 13,099,261 of record OY756429.1, read on the forward strand.
ATAACTTTTAATGATTCAAATCTCTCGGTTGATTTAGTACCACGTATGATTATAATTTTATGTGATGTTCTAACGTATTGTGTAGTGTAGATTTTGTGTTGTTTGATGTTACCCTTTATAAGAGAGGCAGTGATTTGTGAGGAGACTACCAAGGCATCTGTAGATGGAAAAGAATAAAACATAACACGCTGTCTGATTCAGAGGCGCACAACTCGAGGAGATACGAATAATTTTTATTACAAAACTAGCTTTCCCGACAGACGTTCTTTTGTAGTCGTTAATATGAATGTTGATTTCGAATTTGTAATTTATACAAAAATACGTTTAAAATATGTTTGATGGTTAAAACATTATTTCTGAACGCTTGAAGTATGTAAATTCTATCAAAAATCTTGTAATGTTTTGAAACTCAATGGTTGTCAAGTAAATGAAAATTGTGTTCTTATGGATTTTTTTAAAGATGGCGTTGTTGTCAGTTAATCCACGCTCCCTACTAATTTTAATATACCTATTATTATTTATTATTTTTTTTATTAAATGAATCTGAGCTCACTCAAAGTGAACACAAATACACTCTTTGACTCTTTCACATCAGTAAGCTATTTAAAGATTGTGTCGTGAAAGAGGAAGATGTTCGGCACATGGGATCGAACCCACGACCTCCACTACGAAAGTCGGCATCGTAGCCGCTAAACTACCAACCACTTCGAATATGTGCAGGCCACACTACTTGGTGTAAATACATTTTCACAAAATGTGTCCTATTTTAATCCAAATATAATATTTTATAACTGCTAAAGTTGAAGAGAATAGTTTATTGCTGAAATAAATATATTGGAATCAATGTTGGGGACGCCTCCAACCCAATGATATATAGAGTTAGTAATGGTATTAGGATGGTAGTACCAGGGGGTAAAATCACTGATTGCAGATCTGCCTTAAGGGATGAATTAATTTGTATTTTGTCGCAATGCAATGGATAAATTGAATACAACCACCCACCCTCACGGCGTAGACTATGAAAAAGAAAAGGCGGTTAACTTCTGCACATTCACCCTATTAAATTATTATTATCAATTTTATATCGGCATTAAAAACTAAACCCCTCTGATGGTCATACTTGTGTATTTATCTTTCTAGTAATAGAGGAGGGAAGATATACCTACATATATAAATACCTTTATATTATGTAGACATTCCTACATAAAAAGCAGAAAATTTAGATGTTGTATGAAATCAATAAGAACTTAATACCGTGATAAGGTTCGGAAAAATCTTATCATACAAATGAATATTTGTGTGAGTTTAGCAACCAAAAATAATGAAGTACATGATATTAAAGGCCCCTCCGCATGCACTGGCTTTTGTTTAAAGCAACTAGCTAGTTGAATCCAACAAAAAAGGGAAGGTATTGGATGCCGTCCAGCTCACGGGAATTGCCAGTTCTCAGGGATCCTAAATGCGAATTTGAAAAAAAATGTTGTAAAATAAATATGATGTTTGATATCACAATACCTACTTCTTATATTTATACAACCGTTATTTATAGCAGGCAGTAATGTGTAGTCTACTTTTTATGAGAATGTAAACACAAAATACTCTTCATCGTTTACACTATACATAAAAATTGTGTTCCTTAGTAAGATAGTCGGCATCGGGTTTCGAACCCACAACATTAATCTAACCGCGACGATGCCAAACACTTAGTAGTTTGCGATTTCTATATATGTGTACTTAGTGAATGCCGATTCAGACTTCTTCATCTATTAAAGAAGTTATTTTACGTTATTAACTCATCAATAAGTTGTTCAGAACTATAAAATAAGGTGTTCAGAAAATCAAAGTGTGATTCTAAACCATCCTTGATTAACCCTTAACAAACCCGATTTTCTATATTTTTCAAATCTGTCCAGTTTTGAAGGAGGAATACGCCTACAACCAATCTGCATAGAAGAAATTCTTACATAGACAAAGATATTCCACATTTTTTATTTAGTGTATAATAAAATAGTTTTTTTTATTTCAGAAAAGATAGAATACAATGGAGATTCCCTTCCCTTGGAGATCACCCCTTGTGCACTGCGAATAGGGAAACACGCGCGTGAAGGGGATAGCGGTGTCGTAATTTGAACGCTCCAGCGTAACGAATTTCTTCATAATTAGTATTCATATTAATGTATCATTAATTTCGTATAATGGCTTATTACTAACTACTTCATTATGCAAAGCTGTGAAATGTTCTTTTATTTTATTTTTTATTTTTCTTATAGCGAATAAAATATCGCCGCGAAATTAGTGGAATACTACTACTTTCTAGAGTACGAGTGTTGAGTGTAGGGCAAGTGTAGTTAATTTCTAAAGGTCTTCATCCATTCCCGATATCGAATTCTCTTCCAACAGTTTGTCAACTCATAATATACCTTATATCTTGTTTGCTGTCGAAACAATAGTGGTTGTTGGAGAGAATTATATTTGTATAAATGAAGAATAAGAATTATTCATCTTCATATAGCATTGAGTGCTGTGTTTTCTCGGATCGAACTGTCCAATAGATCCGTTATGTTGACGTGGTCTCTCCAGTAGGATCGACTTCTATTTCTTTCCCATCGCACGGCATCCTCCAAATTGCAGATTCGTCGAATTTTGGAGTTTCTTATTCTGTCTTGAACGGTTAATCCCGCGATGGGGCGGAAAGCTTTCATTTCGGTGATTCTCAAGAGATTCTTTGTTCTCGTGGTGTCTCGGCTCTGGTTTCCACACCGTATGTCATGATTGGTCTTACGCAAGTCTTGTATGTTCTTGACACCCATATAGTACGTATTACATAGGTAAAATGCAATGGCTTACATTGATTTGTTGTCTTAGAAGTAGGTACACTAAATTTAGGTAGGTATATGTACTCTTATTATTAGTTGTACCTAACTGTGAAGAGGTATTCTCCTTATATGAGGGGATAGAATTAATTAGAAATTAGGTGTGGAAATCAAGTGCAGACATCGCAAAGATCACGTCCATTATTCATTCCAATTAATGCGTACTCTAGACGTGACTTGAACGATGGGTTCAATCCACAGCGAAACGGTACGTGCATGCACTCATTACACGTATTCGGTTGATTTGAAGGGCGCTTAGCGTCAAGGACCATTATAGACGAGAAGGAAGATAAATAATAGTATCAATATAAATTATTGCAATACCTGTTTGCCTGAGATGAGAGTGCGCGTCCAGTGATGACTTTGACATTGCCGTGAGTGAATTTGATCCGTAACCTGGAAAAAATATTAAGTATTTTAGCATAATCAAGTCTGAAATATCTATATATTAGGTATTATGAAAGTCAGTTCAACCTCGTCATACTAATGCTGGAAGACATAGTGATCATAACAAAACGCAGCTTTGAATTAAATTCTTTGAAGTAATAAAGCTTTTATTGGGAACAAAATTATTGCAAAATAGATCTCATCATATAACATCTTTCAAGGAATTGATCAAATTAAAATAGGCCATATTATTGTCATAAGTAGGCCATAACAAAATTTACTGAAAATTAATTCAATTCGACCCAGAGATGGCTTAATGCGCCTCTGAGTATTAAAATAATGCATAGACAGTACTATTTTGTAAGTTTAAATGTCTAGCTACCTACTAGAAAAGAACTTTGGTTTAAAAATATGCAAACAAACCAACAAGAATACGAACTAGTTAAAAATAGAATAGTAAGCATAAGACATGAAAAAAATCCCTGAATGCATTAAATTATAAAAAAATATTGTTTTTAGCATAATTTTTATCCACGAAACCAGCCTAAGATCCTTTATTCACTCCATCGCTTCTGTTATTCAATGCTGGTAGGTGGAGAGGTGTGTTTGTTTACCCACAAGGGACTCATGTTTACGAATTAGCCACGATTGACCGCGGCTTGAGTAAGACGCATTAAAGTTTAGGGCACATCTTGTATATTATATGTGTGTTGCATAGGCACTCGCCCATTCATACGTATGTGTGTGTGTGCAAACATATGCCATTCCAGTATATAGTTCCCTCTGCAAAGAGTAATACTGTAGGTAGGTATATCTTTCCATGGTAGCAAATTAAGCTAATATTTGGAAAAGAAAAATCAGAACGGTCGAAGAATTCGAGTGAGTGCATCGACATTTTTATCATCACTTTTCAACAGTGGATGTAATGGATTTAAAGGAAGGGTGTTTCTTAAAAAAAATCAAACATATTATTCAGCGTTAAGACTTTTTTCACCATTATGCCACTTTTTTCGTGTATTTTTGATGATTCACTATTTGGTATTGCAGTATTTTTGTCTTTTTTTCGGCACCGCTGAGAAATATTTACACATTTGAATCCCAACATCAAGTTGATTTTTTATTGTTGCTTTATGTATTTTATTTCATATTGTCAATAAAGTATTATCATCTTGGTCTTGGTGGGATGGAATGCCAAATAAATGTGAATAGAATAGAAATATATTATACAGGGTTACGGGAAAAGTCGTACGGAATATTAAAAGGTCATTTATGATGGATTTGATTCTATAATATGGTGTCCGAAACTTAACCGTTATGGAGATATTGAATTTTAAAGATTTTGAAAAAAAAAAATCCTTTCTTTTTTGCCTTTTTATCGATTTCTTCGGGTTAGAGGCCCTTGGGTCCAGTTTTTTTTATGTATCTAGTAAGAGGATATATGTCAAATAATAAAAATGATTAACAAAAACTGAACCTACTACTAAGAGATTAAAAATACAGCTCGACAAAGGTTAGGATTAAAGAATATTCACTAAGTCTTTTTGATTTGAAGCGCTTTTTTTTTTAAATTATGGAACTTGTTCTGCAGATAATTTTAAAAACTTCTACGTCTCTTTAGCTATTCAAAAAGGTATGATACTTGCTATTACATAGGCAAACTTAATCATGCGTTTCATTCAGTTTTTTGTGTATAACCAGTTCAAATAATGAGTTGAGTAAGTCAATATAATACGGTTACACATTTATTATGAAGATAATCGTAAATTAAGAATATGTGTGGGATTGACAGAAGTATAGATGTCATGTCTTTCTCCCCATAAGCTGTCAATATTTGAACTATAACAATATAGGCATTAGATCTCTTTTAATATGGGTTGTATAGAATTTCATTACGAGGTAGAAAGATTAGTTGTTGCTGCTTTTTGAACCCACAATTTAGTAAATCGTCAAATAGTTATTATTAAAATGTAAAAAATATGAAAAACAGATTCAAGACAGATTATGCGATCCAGCCGAACGTGTCTGAAGCAAAATTCAAATCGAATAATGTGTGAATTGTTACGATTTAAATAACAACTCACTACTCGACCTAGTGAGGTAAGGGAACGTCCTAACATAGTTATTTTTCCTACCTGTTTAATTTACTTTGCTATGTAGCTACCGGTAGCACGCACGCTTCATATGCTGTCTTTTTTGTATCAATGAAATCTCACCAACATAATAATATGGGGAATCATCAAACTATTCCACTCTTTAAAAAAATGACATCCAACATGAAGGTAAAAATAAATGTTGAATACAAGTGTGAACGATAAATTGCACCCAAACCACCCTTGAAACATCCCTTCCTTATGAGAAAAATTTGGCCGGGCTTGACATGTACACATTTCCAGTGTAAATATTTGTCAGTCAATATTCATTCACTGGGCTCCGACTTGATGCACTAGGCAACTTGAGCAAACAAAACAGCTGTCCAGACTCTCTTCTTTATTAGATCTATATTTATTTGTTTGTGTATGTGCCTATGGAATTCTGTATTTTATTCGATTTCCTCATTCATAAGCTTGATCGTTTCACCATACACTAAATTTAGAAATAATTTGATCATTCTTATTCAAATCATTTTAAAGAATATATAACAACTAATGACTCTAACAATTCATTACCGATGTTCGATTTTTAAATGGAACAAACCACTACGGGCTTACGACCGTCTTCTACTATTATTTCGAAGGCTGGCTTAGTGTAATCACTTTACGTTAACAACGTTCGCCATTAGGTGGTAATGTTTCAGTCTCCGAAGCTCCTAATCATGAGAATTCTCGACGTGTTCAACATGTCGAAAAATCTCATGTGTACAACAAGTAGATATTTAATAATTAATGATATATAGAGATAAAAGTTGGAAATCATTGAGAACGAGAGAGCAACCAAATCATTTTGATTTTAAATTCATATAGTTATATATAGGAGTCAAAACAAAGCATAAGATACATAAGTAGAACGTAGACGCAGAACTCATTTCCAACCATCCCCTTTCCCGTGTGACCTACCTAAATTTGTATCAATTATCGACATTATATTATTTATGATAAATTTTTGAAAAAAGTGTTCTATTCGTTGATATTCAAAATTACAAACAAAATATGGTGTTTGGACTTTGCAATTTGGTTGTTGAAATGTCAAGTAAAAGTTGTTGAAGGATTTTTTTGATGAGTGAATTCAGTGAAGAACAGTGAAAGCAGAAAGAAATCACGGAATCGGTCGGTCTGCAAGCCATCTGACACGACAAAAATAGGTAGGTCACACACATACGAGTATCCTTCATATACAGTACAAACGATGACGTTGGACAGCTTGTCCTGAATCCTACATTCAGACAACCCGGGTTCGACCTACCCCGCAGGCAATGGACAACCCTCAATAGGAATCAGACTGGTCACTGTAGATGTGGCTTGTGGACACCTATTACAAGTGGGGTAAAAAGGATCATCCCTTTTGTGAATGTGGCCAGATAGAGACTGTTGGACACATTGTGCTGAGCTGTCCCATTAAAAAAATTCGAGGGATCGCTAGAAGAAATCAGCAGGGCAGTAGAATATATCAAAAATATTGACGCGGAGCTATAACTCCAACAAAGGTCGCGCGCATACGAAAGAAGAAGAAGTACAAACGAAAACGATTATATAGTAGCTGGTTATGCTTTGCGTGAGTGAATAAGAGATACAAAAATCTGATAGATCTGGTCAGATGGGTACTTTCACATACAGATCAACATTCGAAAAGGATGAATACGACCAGAATACCATATTATCTAGCTTTTTATGGATCCCAAATGGGCAGTAGGTACCCTAAAAACATGGAAATAGAGCTCTCAAGAAGATAACTCTTGTAACAGCCTTCTGAATCTACGAAAAGAGGTTGAGAAGGGACAGAATGTTGAAATCAATGGCTATTACCTTCATCGGAGTCGTGAACGAATTATGCATTGATTTGGTATCTTTTATGGTTACTCATACTTTATCTTTTCTGTGCACTGCATTCGATACTTTGGCATGTATGTATAATATGTACGTATTTTATTACATACATCTCCACCTTTTTCGTATGCCTCAATCCAATGTGCATATAAGCTATTTTTTTATCATAAATGAAATATAAAGAGTTAAGCAAAGCTACATACATACTATGTATATTGATTGGCTAAAATATTGATATTTTACTCACCCGTCTGTCTAAGGTGCGAATGTGCGTCAAGTGAAGATTTGGACATAGCGCTAAGTGAATTGGAGCCATAGCCTGCAAAAAAAAAGTTTTTTGTTAAAAAAGGTATTAAGCCAATCAGTTGTTCATAAAAGTGAGTGCACGGTAGGTGCTTATTTCAAAATATCTATAATACAAGACAAAATCGCCTAATAGACAATATTTATAAATTAGAAATCAACCATAGAAAAATTGACGAAATAGCCGAAAACAGCCATAAATATTATTGCAAACCAAAGAAATATCACGATTCTTTGTTATTGTGATACATTTGACAGGTAGGATAACTTTATGGGAAAACTACATTTTTGTATTTTTCTATTCTCCTCGGAATTGTTCCATGAAAAAACTAAATTAGCCAAATTGAATCAGAGACTAACGAACACCAATCCATTTTAATATTTCCTATAATATATGAAAACCATCGAAATATGTGTCATTCTTGAATAAAACAAATGACAAAAGATTCAAATATAAAAAAAGTAAAGAGTTTCAAAGTATGAGAAGAGAATTACAACTCCCTCCTCCCTCTCGTTGAGACCTCCAACTGGCTTTGATGGTGTTATTACCTGGTTATTATATTGTTCCGTATGATCTCGAGGGCTCTTGATCACCGCTCCGTTAGGGGGCCACGAGTGTTCCGTGCGGGACTTCAAGTGTCGTTTTTGTTTATTTCGATTGTTACACCAATTATTAAGGTTCCAATCTATTGTTTGCATTAAATCGTTTTGAATTTGTGTCGCTTTGGCATTTTCGATGACAGTTGCCGGAGTGTGTCGGTTACAGATGCGGCCAACCACTCGAAGGACTATGAAAGGAACGCCAAATTATAATTTTGAATGGTAACTCTTCTCCTATAGCCTATAACAGAGTTGATTGAGTTCATCCACATTTCAGTATTTCGTTGAAACACGCATGAAGAATGGAAATTCAAAGACCATTAAAAAATTTGAAATGATTTAATTGCATCGAGTAAATCAAATTTAATCTTAAAGACGTCACCCATGCACTTGGTACTATGATGCGCTAAACAGTTTTTTCCTTTTTTCTCTGCTTTATGTTACTTAGCACCTTTGTTCAGTCCTCAAATAGTATTGTTCATACTTAAATTATTCGTCTTTAAGGCGATATCAGTTGCTATAACAGTAATAATATTCACGGGTGCGGGTGTCTATGCTTAATATTCTATCGACTATATATGTAAAACTTTACAGAGGTGCAACTGTTTTTACGTGAAGAAATGTAAAATTATTATTACGGCGTTTAACTGATTATATCACAATCAAAACTTTAATAAACCTTTTCTATGCCTGTCGCTGACAGGTTTTCCTATAAGCTATTGTATTATTAACTAACTGTTCTCAGTGCTTGTTACTTCTATAGAATAAACAACTGTTGAAATATCGAGTATAATAAAAAGATTTATCTTCTTGTAGCATTCAGAATGATAGAAAGAATTGTTTTATTTAGGTATCGTATTTTTTTCAGTTCATTCATTTTAAAAAGAATTTTGGCTCCTCTTGTTATGGACGAATTGTTGGTCACTTATAGTGATGAAGGAAAAGACGAGGAAGTTCCGCTCCTTCGAATCAGAGCTTAGGGATTTGGACATGGTGTGGGAGGAGGTCATAAGAAATGCTCAAGATCGAGCGCAATGAAGAGATCTTGTTGATTGATTGATAAGGTCTTTCAGTCTGAGACCCTATTCTCGATTATCGATCGATCGTATTTCTAGAAGAATTTTTATTACTTTCGTAGGTACCTATTCTTAATGAACTAATACGAAAGTAATACAAATTCTACTAGAAAATCCATCGGTCGAAATTCGAGAATACCGTCCATATTTTTTATCACATATTATTTTGTTTCTGTTGTCAAACGAACTTAGGAGGGTGAAATTGATTAATAAAAAAGCTGTAGGTACCGATTTCGCTTATTCTTTTTTTGTCATGTCGGCTTTTATCAGGAGAAGGTTCTTATGAAAGAAAAAATAAGAAGTTCCGTGGAAAATTAGAAAATTAAAGAAAACTCTAAGTAGGCAACCTTATTAGTACCTACTTTTTACCATATAATATTTAATCCAATTTTTAATTTTTTCAGGAACTGACCACAGAACGTCTGTCGGGAAAGCTAGTACTGAATAAAAATATCAGTAGGTATAGTAAAATCAATATCAAATACTTTAGTATTAAAGACATAGATGTGTAACTATTGTGTTCAGAAGAAAAGTTTTCCTGATGTAGTGATGGTGTTGGTTGGCAGCAAGCCTCGCAAAGGGCACATCAGCCGAGTACATTTTACGTAAAATTATTTGGAACAATCAGAGCAAGAGCAAACTCCTCAAAAGAATATTATTGTGTGTAATATTATTAGCTCATCATCAAACAGATAACGGCAGCGAGGCGTGAGTGCGCTCGTTGGTGGCGCCGTCAAAGGACCGTCCCGCCCGAGGCGCTGCCGCTCTCTTCGCTGCGACACAGAACAAAGTGTCTTTTGCCCAGAGCGTTATATCTATCACTACTCGCAGATTGCCTTACACACATAAATCTCTATATTCAACAATAATATATATCCACCATACGCTTACACGCTTGATGTTCAGCCATCCGAGCGCTTAGTTTGTTCCTATACAAACACCCATCAAACATGAAATGCCTTCACCTAACTATACATATATAGCACCTGCTAACAAAGGTGTCTTATTGTCTAACAATAATTATTGGTACATTCACAAGTCGGCACAATTGGGGCAGTCTCAATCATGAACGAAATGAAAGCATTCCGTATCTCAACGAGGAAGTATATAGAAAGCTGCTGATCACTTTCAAAAGAAGAACAGCTGCATATTTTGGACACATCTTCTACAATGAAAAATATTTATTTCATAAATTCGCAATAATATAGAACATTAAATTTGATAATGTAATAGAAATTTCGTTCAAATAGGCCAAGCCTGTGTTAGGGTAAACATCTTAACCATTTTTATAGATAGATAGCATCAAACTTCATCACAAATCCATCCATATCATACTTTTATATTAGTATTATGCCCTCTTATCTATTGCTGTTGCTCTATACTCCCTTTGAGAGCACACTCAGGGATACTTATAGCAAAATAACAAAAAAAAAACAGTGTGAGAGGGTCTTTCTCATCAGGACCCTAAAGGTATGAAGAACTGGGCTCTTATCGGTCAACTATGAAAAATTGGTGTGGATGGAAAACATTGAGGCAAATGGATAATGTTATGGGGTGTAAAAGAGCCTCGTGGCTGAATGAATTTAAGACGACTGCGTTAAAGGTTGTTTTATATTTTTGGAATACTCTCGTGGTTTGAATGATGTACTAAACGCCCACTAACCTACTGGTAGGAAGGTTTGTATGAGGTCACGACTACAGTTTGTAATCCTATGAACCATCAGCTCTTCTAGTTACGGTAAAGATAGTTTTTACTTTTGCTTTTTTTATTGAAAATCTGGTTATAAAAAAAACGTATAGAATTACTGCATAGGATGATAATATTGTTTTTAAATTTGGGTCCATCCCCTACATAAACGTTGCCCGAGGGCTAAATAAAAAATCCCGCTTTGTAATTTTCTGCGTTGGTTTGTGTTCAGAGGCGTTTGTTTAGCCCCTGAAGCGTTAAACCGCACCTTTTAATATTTGTGTTGGCTGCAGTGTTAGTTTAATGAAGTTGTCTTTTTACGGTGTTATTAGTTTCTGTCTTTAGTTTGTTGTTAGTAAAAAATAATTGCACGCATGGTCTCCATATTAATTTATAGAGTGAAGTTTAGAGGCAAGCAGCACATACACATATTTGCTGCTTGGTATTCTGTATGAGTAAAGGACCATTTGTTTTTTTAATGTTTTGTTTCTAATGAAATGGGGTCGTTTAGAGTCTAGAAAATATCTCGACTTTTGGCATTAGGCGGGCTCCCATGCTTTGGGTACTGAAAATTTGATTTGGTCACAGGAGGAAACTTTGGAGCTTGGTTGAAAAAGGTCGGGGAAAATACCTAGCTAACCCAAAGATTACCTCCAGGTGGTGCCCCCTATTATAGGTCTAAGTTTTGAACGGTAGGATGAAAAGCGCCTAGAGGATGAAAAGCGCCTAGAGGAGAAAAACTCGCTGAAATCCAACCTTATTGTCGACTGTGATAGAAAACCAATTAGACGACTCAGCATCGGCGTTTCAGCTTTACGGAACAAAATCCCATAATAGTAACAGTTAGGAAAACCTGTAGGAGACCCATAGCATCCCACGTTAGACAGCGTGGTATGATTTCGAACTACCCCCTTATTTGAAGGGGACCCTTGATGACAAAGTAGAAAGAATAAACCGAAGCGACGCGGTTTGCTCAGTGTCGATTGAGTTATAAACTTATTTTCAGTAATAGCACGGTAAGATTGCTATAAGCAAGTTACTGTCCCCAGATTTGATGTAACCAGTTGTCAAAGATTGTCCAAATTGACGAAATCAGTGGTTTGCATGTCAAGGGTATACGGCTATACAAACATTAGTCGGAAAGAAAATAAGTTACACGAAGAATAAGAAAATTCCTCACATAATAAAAAAGTTGCTGTTCATGTTTTGGAAACGAAAGAAATATAACAAATCGGCCGGGCATTCTTGGTGGAATTATTAAAATTTTAATAGAAAGAAATGTGTTTATTAAAAAGCGGAAATGGTGTGATCGAAATAAGTTACACAAAATATGAAATATTTGGCGTGTATCAAGTACTAAATAATAAGTATCGTTTGATTGTGAAGTATTTCTCTATTCACACCGACTGTGTTATTCAACCGCTGGCAGAGTGTATGGGACACGGCTGCCTTAACGCCGTCCCTTCACCATACAGGTATTATTATGTGCTGGGTACCATTTCAACGATTTATCGAAACTGCACTCGGTCACGCAATGCCCTAAGCTTGTTCGGAACATTATGTATTCCTACATCGTCGACATTTAAGTCACTATGAAATATTCCACATAGTCTTGTTTAAAGAAGTAATCGAAATTTCATTCTTTCGTATTAGAGTATTGAACGAAAAAAAAATGACGTGATGAGTAAGATGGAAACCAGGTTGCACCTTCACTTAATCGAATCTCGACCACTTCTAATTGTCACGTTGACATGATAAGCGAATAAAACAAAACTGAAGATGCGTTGCAATGGTGACGGAAGAGAATTCTATTGAAAAAAGTTGTAGAATTTGAAAACTAGTCAATAATCGATTAATCATAATGGCATTTCAAAATTGAGATTCCTCTTTCATTTTAAATCATCAATACGAATAATGTGACATAGAGAAAAATGATTCACTTTGGATTGAATTTTGTAAATGAAAAACACGTTGTGAATGAAAAGAAGTGGTTGGTAGACTAGCGGTTACAACGCCGGCTTTCGTACTGTTTCGTATCGGAGGTCGTGGGTTCGATCCCAGGTTCTGACCATCTTCCACTTTCACGACACAAGCTTTAAGTAGCTTACTGTGAAAGAGTCAAATAGTGTATTTGTGTTCACTTTGAGTGAGCACAGATTCATTTTTTTATAAAAAAAAAAAATTTCTCTCTCTTTGTAACATAAATTATATGAAATATTTTTAAATAAATCTATCAAAGTTACAGGGACAAAAATAAATAGAACGAAGGTCTGAGAAACAGCATCAAAGAAATCTGATTTGACATGTCTCGTCAGCTTGTTAACAAGGGTAGGTACCGATTGTTTGTGTTGAGAGAAGGGGTAAACGTACGAGTGAAAATTGTACGCAGTTGTGCAGGCTGTGAAGAAATGGTGCGGTGCCCATTCAAGCTGGTTGTGTTAGATGGGTTTAAGGATATTATTTGCTTTCATTGTACTGTACATGTACATTGTCCTCTGGTGTTGTCCGGACATGACAGGCTGCACAAGTTACTCACCTTTTCTAGGGCTGCCCATACAACGAAATTTAAAGGGCCAAGAAAAAAGCATTAGTTATATCACGGTGCCTTTAACTGAATGTGTAGAATAAAATTATATTTACAACAATTCATCAGTATAGCCTTTAAAAGAAGTGTGCTTATGACTAAAAAATGGAAAAAAAATACCCAAAAATCGGACCGAAAAATGTTTTGAACCTAATGGTAACTTGAAGAATTATATTTAGAAAAAATCGTTACAAATATTCACCTAAAATCTGGAGATACCTAATTAAAGTGTACGAATTTCAATCTTTTTGAGCAAACAAAGTTGGGTCACACTCGCTTATCACACACCCATATATTCTGGCTGACAAGCATTTTTATTGGTGTAACGACAAGCCATTTATTGCGCAAAAAAGATACAAATGCATATATTATTTGCTCATTCTCTCCAGAAATAGAGTATAGTAGGTATACAGATTTTTAACATTTTTGGTTTATCGGATTCTTCTCCGTTTCGGATAACAGAAAAATTATTAAAAATTCGAAAAATGGTGAGCAAATAATATTAAAGTTAGTATGGAACGGATTTACCGACAACAACGCCATCTGTGAAAAATTCAGAAACGATACAATTATTATTTACTTGACAACCATTGAGTTTCAAAACATGGGACGCAGATTTTTGATAGAATTTCTTTCGAGCTTTCATAAAAAAAATTTAACATTCAAACAATGTATATTTTAAACGTATTTTCGTATGAATTCCAAATTTGTAATCAATATTCATAGTTAGGACTAGAGGACAACGTCTGTCGGGAAAGCTAGTCATTGATAAAACAGAAATAAAAAAAAAATGATTAAGATACACAAAATGTTATACCTCTACTAATTTAATTTTACGAGTAGATCTCTTAACATTTAAAAGCAAACATATTATTTTCTTCAGATTGGGCTTATAAATAGCAGCAGTAGAATAATAAGGGTTGTTTCGAATTGTTGCATCCCCTATACTGCCGTGCTAAGCCAAAAGGCGTTATCTCAACAAAACCTACTTTCGAGATAATTGATATTTTGTAAAAATCATTTTCGCACTAGCTTTTAATAAAAAAATTGTATATATTTTTATTGCTTTTAACACTATTTCATGTCTATTTATTAAAAGTGTAAACAAAATATCACTTCATTATGTATTTCAGTGTTTTTTATGAGATACGGCCATTTTGCTTAAAATATTTTGATTTAAAAAGTGAGTTACCGCTTTCGATCGTAGGCTTAGTATGCAATTTTCTATACAAAAAAGAAAATATTCAGTTTGGTGAAAAATTGATAGTTCTATTTTGAAAATAAGGCCGATTTATTTTTTTTAAATAATTTTTATATATTAAAAATAAATTACGATGAATTAAAAAATGATAGGATGTTTTATTCGAACAAAAAAAAAATCCTCAAAAGTTGCGGTTTCTCTACAAAAACTCAATCTGTTTTCAGGTCTTATAGGGTTTGGAGTGATTCAGAATACCATATTTTTGCCTTTGAAATTTCGATCAAGTTAGTTTTCTTTTTTGGGGGTGGCGACGATACTCATTTGGCTTCCTGAAATATCGCTTTATAATGAAATCATGGAGCGACACGTACCTGGTTACACTGGATCAGGAGATACTGCGTAGTTTATTTTTTTCATCATTAACATGTAATTATATTTTATTAGGTTGTCTATTGTTTCTGTATGTTTAAAAATTACCTATCCAATGTAAAAGGCTCTTAAGCCGTTGAAATCTTGAATAAATAAATAAGTTTTACCTAAGCATTAAAATTTAATTATCTCATAGTTTTAATTTATCGACAATTATTGTTTTTTCTCCCGACACTTCAGTTTATCTTTATATTCCGCAAATTTAACAATTTATTTTGATTACCGGAGATATATCCACAGTTCTACAGGAAAGTGGACGTTAATTGTTTACAAGTAGGTAAGGGTTTAATTAGTCTAAAAATATATTTGGTACTTGGGTATTTTTTGTCTATTAACTACTACGATTAACCTGCTCGCTGTGATGTTTTTTAAAGATTTTTTCTAGCTGTAGGTGTGTTCTACCGGAAAAAAATGTCAAGATTAAGAAAATGACTCTAGATGACCTTTATGAAAGGCATGACTACACGACACAATACAAGCTTTCTCGATTTTCACCGCGCCCCTATATCAATGATATTGTGCAGGTCGAAGTAAACAGATGCAGCTACGATTTGATCTATAAAACTAGGTTCGAAAATGATTTTATAACAGCCAGTATCGTCGCCACCCCCAAAAAAGAAAACTAACTTGATCGAAATTTCAAAGGCAAAAATATGGTATTCTGAAATCACTCCAAACCCTGTAAGACCTGAAAACAGATTGAGTTTTTGTAGAGAAACCGCAACTTTTGAGGATTTTTTTTTGTTTGAATAAAACATCCTGTCATTTTTTAATTCATCGTAATTTATTTTTAATATATTAAAATTATTTAAAAAAAATAAATCGGCCTTATTTTCAAAATAGAACTATCAATTTTTCACCAAACTGAATATTTCCATTTTTGTATAGAAAATTGCATACTAAGCCTACGATCGAAAGCGGTAACTCACTTTTTAAATCAAAATATTTTAAGTAAAATGGCCGTATCTCATAAAAAACACTGAAATACATAATGAAGTGATATTTTGTTTACACTTTTAATAAATAGACATGAAATAGTGTTAAAAGCAATAAAAATATATACAATTTTTTTATTAAAAGTTAGTGCGAAAATGATTTTTACAAAATATCAATTATCTCGAAAGTAGGTTTTGTTGAGATAACGCCTTTTGGCTTAGCACGGCAGAACAGACAATGACACGAAAACACAGCGAGTAGGTTAATCGTAATAGTTAATAGACAAAAAAATACCCAAGTACCAAATATATTTTTAGACTAATTTAACCCTTACATATAAATGATTAACGTCCACTTTCCAGTACAACAGTTGTAATCTCAGGAAGCCAAATACATTTTAAAATCGTATTTTGTTAAAAAAATACTAAGCATCGAGGCGGCAACTTTAAAATCCTTCGGAACAGAAACTTACTGCCTTTTGCCTTAGTAATTATGTTTGAGTTAAGATCGCTATTTCCTTAACCCTTTTCATGTATCTTTAACATACGGCTCTTTAGCTTCACAAAAATAACATACGGCTAAGTTTCTTCATAATTTAGGGTAAACTTGAGATACGAAATATATTCTTAGGTGTTTTTTTCTATGTTATATGAGAGATATGAATTTTTGGCTTAGTGGAACAGATACAGACTGGGTTTAGCTATCAGAAGCGATAAAAAACAAAAAAAAATTTTTTTTTGAGATACGGCTTTTTCGCTTAGCACGGCAGTATAACAAGAGTTAAAAGCGACGAACTGCTTTACCTATCAGAAATTTCTTCAGATGATTTCACTTTAATACAGGGGTGTGCTAATCCAATATTTCAAACTCACTGATTCTAGGTTGGGTGATATTTTCATATTTCATACACCATGACATGATACACCTACTCAGACACGAACGTTCGGGCCCTGAAAATAAGTTAAAACTGAGAATGGTTTTTCTTCTTCCTGGCACTCATCCCAGCTTACTGCCTCTGGAGGCTGCTAGGGTCGGCTCTTCTCGTTCTCAGGTTATATTCTCTTCTATTCCTTATGACACTCTCGTCTAGGCCGTTTCTCTGCAGGATCTTGTCACACTCTCCCTCTTGATGGAGGTCGAGGGAGATTTACAGTCATCGCCATTGTTAACCGTGTGTTCTGGTGGTCTCTGTCTAATATGCCCGTACCATCTCAGTTGCCTCTCTTCCAATTTACTATTAATGTCAGTGACACATGCTATTTCGTATACGAGTACTTGTTATCCGGTCTTTTAATGATACTCCCGCTGACCACCTTAGCACCATAAAACTGAGAATGGCATGAGATCGAATTTTTAAGCTGTATGTAAACTGTATAATGACACTATACAGTTTACGCATAGCTAAAATTGTATCTTTCGCGTTTTCATTATTTTACTGCTGTCAGTGAATGCATTGTACTTGCGTTAAAGAATACCGATTTAAGCATTGTTATGTTACGGTCGCTTTTCTTTTCTATAGGAAATCCAACACGAAAAATTTTCATAAAGTTTTTTCTTCATATAAATGGCCAAACCAACCAATATGTAGGTTGACGGATTCTATGACAATAGTAACAGGTATCCGCGGGATTATTATTGTTGTTTATGTATTTATACATATAACTTTGCTGTGGGAAGTAATGTGAAATTATCCACAGATCTCAACGTGGTGAAGTAAAATTGGGAACCTTTTATGGACGATATAACTGATGGTTCGTCTACATCGAGCTTCATAAATTTATTATTTTCACTAAATATAACTACGACCGAAACCTTTTATAAAATAAGAAACAAAATTTATTGACAATATAAAACACATAGTAAACATTGATTCCAATCAATAAAAAACAATCAAAAGTAATTTTAGTTAATTAACCCTGGGTTGAGATGAAGACTCTGATCACTGCAATAATTATACAAAATAATAATTATTGGTACGTACAAACAAAACTAGTGATTGAGATATACATAAGAGAAAATAGAGCATTTTTATATGACAATCAAACAATTAATGACCCTATTGTTTGCCTGTCATCCGACATTATTTTTACTCAGATTACTATAGTAGAAGAAGACTTATATTATGATAATGGATTTACAAAGACGATGGTAGGTACTTATATATTATGTATAATTATGGTAAAAATAATAGTTGTATGGCGAAGACTGGGGAAAGTTATTTTGATTGTATTATTGCGCGCAACATTTCCCCATAATATAGATAGTCGATTTATTACATGGTATGATGGCACTAAGCTTGTCACAATATTGTGTAGGCTCGTTCCCAGTGATTTATCGTAATGCATTGTTCTCCACACACTCCACAGTAGATGTACATCCTAGCCACTTATGTACTAGGCGAACGTACCGTATCTTTTTCTTCTATAGTCATGATAATAACACTAATCATGTTCAAACGATTAACTGCATAGAGAGAAGCACTGCGGACTATTACTCGTTGCCGAGGGTAGCGCTGGTACGTCGCCGTCGCCGCGACGCGGAGCTGATGAGAGGGTGCCTGTTTCGTGTGAATGTTGTTGCTGAAAACAATCTTTGACAGAAAAAGAGACGCTCTATACTAGTCTATACGTTTTTTTTTCACTTAATAATAGTAAAGAAAATTTGTTCAAACAGCGTACATAAGCGTTCACATCCATTACCAGTTTTTAAAGTATTCTTGAATGAAATTGTGATTTGAATGAAACGAAATTTCGTTTTCAAAACATTACAGTAGCTGATAACGTATCGATAGTGGCATGTGGCGCCTTTAACAACATGACCAAAATATGAAATGCGTCGGCGTTTAGTGTCAAGACGAAATCTAACTGTTTGATGCGTGTGTGTTGCCCATTCACCCCCGTAAGGGTGTGAGTCCTGGCACCTGACCAAAGTTTAGGCACAAAAAGTCTCAGCTTTCGAAATAAAGTGCCTCAGGAGAATTTCGGGTGTAAGATGGTACCACCGCATTATGAACGATGCTATACGCCGGCGTACCCAGCATGAGCTCATCACTTCCAGCATTATGGAGAGGATATCGACTTGGCTGGGACATATGTTAAGGATGCCGAATGACAGTTGGCCGAGGAGAGCGCTGTTCTTCCTCCAATGCATCAGGGTCCCGAAGACGAGGATGACCCTCTCATACAGTGTTCCGCTTCTTCGAAGTAGAGCTGAACAATCTGGACATGGCGTGGGAGGAGGTCATAAACATTGCGTAGGATCGAGCGCAATGGAGAGCTCTTTTGCCTCCCTATATGCCCCTAAGTGTAGTAGCTGAATTGAGAAAAATTATTAAATATTAAAAAAAAGAAGTGTAAATCCAAAACTCATAGGAGTTGATCTGGACAAACTCAAATCCCCGAAATCAATCACTTCTTAAAATCATTTTTTTTTATTGCAGTGATACTGACGGTAGCAATAAATTGTGATTCGAGTAATCATACAGAGCAGTAACCGACTAACGCTACAACACGTTATATTTTAGAGCCATACATAGTTCATACACACATCTATGTATGTTGTAGTGAGTAATTTCTGTTGTTTAAATCGGGCGGATGTGTACACATCTTTTGTTGAGAGCTTGGCCAACATGTTTCATAGAATCTCTCATAAATCAGTGTTCTATCAACAAATACGGATTGTAGACCCAGAACTCATACCTAGTACTATTTCCTCTTTTCTCATGTGACCTCCCTATTAATTTGTATCAATATTGTTGCCATTATTATTTATGATGAAACTGCTATGAATATAAAACTGTTCTTTTCCTTGTCATTCAAAAATTGAAGCAATGTGTTGTTTGGACTCGGGATTTGGTTTTTTTCTGAAATGTCAAAAGTTGTTGAAGCAATTTTTTGCTGAATAAAAGTAGCGATTTAACCGAAGAACTGTGAAGTCTTATAAAATGATTCACTTCATGTTAAGTGACGATTTTTTGTTGTTTCTTTCAATCTTTTTGTTAAATGCCAGTCAGCAAATCAAATTTATCTGGTAATTTTTGTTGACTTCATAATGAGTTATCTATCCCTCGAATAGCGAATGCAGTGGGGGAGGGTGGAGGCAGTAGTAGACTCCATATAATATATTGTGTCTGTGTGTTGCGTCACTTAATGGAAATATTGTAACTGTCAATCAAGGCATTAAGTTTCATTGTTGTGTTATGAACGCGCGCATCGCCCGCCACGTGCCCCGATTGCGCGCACGAACGGAGCGCAAATGTGTTACGGCCGAGGGGCGAGAAGTTTTTTTTTATAAGTCACTTTTCTTGAAAAGATTTAAACGTTTTTGGGGCGAAGGGTCGCTTGATTTGTAATATATATTTATTTTAATATTTAAACTTTTTTTGTTAATTATTAATATTAATTACTATTTTTTTAATAAAAATGAATTTGAGCTACACAAATACACTTTCGACAGCAAAGCTGTTAAAGTGGAAATAGTCGGCACCGGGATTCGAACCCACGACCTTCATACGCTGTACGTACGAAAGCCGTCTACTAATACCAATGGTCTACCAAGCACCTCATATATTTTCAGTCAGGAGGTATTATGTGAACGATTTTGCAAGGAAATCATAGGTGAATACTCATCAAAACTTTGCAACAACATACAAATTCTTAATACAATAGGTACATACGTCATACATACATATTCTCTCTTTACACCCCACTTAAGGGTGTAGGGAGGCAACAAGAACTCTCCATTGCGCTCGATCTTGGGCAATGATTATTGCGATGTGGAAATGGTTACTCCCATCAGTTATTTAAATTTAGGCACCCGGGAGATCTGGAGACCACCGATGATTATAGACGATGACTTTAATTATCATGAGCTTCGTCTTATACTGGCATTGCCACAAAGGCCAAAGGCATGCTGTTTTGTCGAAGAGTCTTGAAACACAGCGCGGTTATTCCTCTACTGTCTTACTGAACAACTCTAGGTCATCCACATACTATAGATAGCACATTTATAATACTTATCAACCATATAATCTATTAAAAAATAGTATTATTCAGCTATTTTTGCATGCCATTACATCGGCTCGCAAAAATCGTAGATTAGGCTTACCTTCGATTTCAACTGTCACAGATCTTTGCAACAATACAAATTGTTCCATTTCTTGTATATGATTTTTAATAAATTTCTAAAATGTTAGGATCTTCATAAAAAAGATAGATCCATCAGCGAGATACCACAGAAAGACGGGTATCAGCCAGTATTTTAATACCAATATAGAAACTATTGTAATGAATTGAAAAAAAATAGTACCTTATAAAGAATACTTTAAGTAAGACCTTATGTGATTGTATATATAAAATAGGATACCTACAGACTGTGCGATGGTCACTGTTGATATACTTACCCAATAAATTCGGATCAATAAGGCGAACCGGCCAATCTTACGTACATATCTGTGGTAACAACTGCGTGGTATCAACCAGTCGTTTTAAATCTACGAACCGCGGCAAAACATTACGGGAAGATTGTCGTAACACAAGAAAGTTAAGTAGAGAGTTACCAACGGGATACATGAACACGTCTTCTGAGGAAATTTTCGTGCACCTATATATTATTAAAGACAAAGAAATTAAGTGTAAATTCTTATAAATACAGCATGTCTTTTTAAAATTCTTACATTAACAAATTTCGTGTAGGCACAACGACGATAAGCTAGTATGAAATATATCAGTTTACCACAAGGAGTTTAAAATTATTGTATCTTTAAAATAGCAACAGTAAAATTTGCGAATTTCTTTTCAATAAGTACAATATGACGACGTTGCCTGTTGCCATGCTGCAAATTTTACTTCGGGTCAAAAGTTTTTAAAATGTTTCTCACATGTAATTTCTAGCCAAAAGATTGACCCGTCTCATCAGATCGCAAATATTCACCTCAGACCATATTATTATTATTATTCTCCGCCAACCATACCTACCTTAGAATCTATAAGTGTTGATTTATACATGAATTTTATCTCGTTTGGTAACATATTTTGCCAAAGTCCACATTTTGGTGTGAATTGTATTGAAAAAATTTTTGAAGAGTTTTATTTAAATTTTATTTGTCTAGCATCTGATACACTTCGAATCACTTAAACGTCCAGTCATTCGAAAGAAAACAAAAAAAAACAATGATTCTTACTTGTGACACATTTCATAAGTAGAAACTTTATATGAGAAAACGAAACTGTTGATTATTTTTCATTTTTTCTCGCAATTATTCAATAGTTTTCAGTTTTTAAACTACCCTAAACTTATACGAATACTACGAAATCAAAGTTAGCCAGAGTGATCCAGAATTTGTCAAGTTTTAAAAAGGCACACCTACAACAAATCATTTTTATATAATATAATTGTAGAAGTTTATTTTCTAGAGATCTGAAACAAAAATATCGATATTATTAAGAGTTGGGTTGGGCTGTCGTAGGTTTGCGGCTCTTCATTCTAAAACTTCTGCAAACTGGCCGGGATATCCGTTAGGAAACTGTATGGGGACGACCGGACGAACAAAATCGATTTCCGAGTGTCGGATACACTTCGTAAAAAGGTACGATACTTGCCGAATAAAACAACTGACCGTTCATCTCTTTTTACCTTTTGGAAAAAGGGAGAAGTCGTATCATACGTTTTTCCGTATGGTTTTGAACTATTTTTTGCCGAATATAGAGATAGTTCCAATTTCTTACATTGGTGAGATTTATGTGGCTTGGAAAAATAATGAACCAATGAACTGACCACTTTTTCGCATTTGATATTTTCTTTGTATTCAGAATTCCTTTACTCTAGATAATTCCTGTACACAAACCATTTTCAACTTGGTATTGTTCATCCATGAACTTACATTCTCCTTTGGAGCTTTGGTACCTACCTGATGGTTTAAATATGTTTTCCTAGAAAACAAAAGAGGCCTTAACACTGCGAACTCATTATCATTTGAAACAAGTTTAGTGCAAAATATTATACTTTATTATGTTAATCTCTTTCAGTGCTTGCAGTAAAATAACGAAAGCGCGAAAGAGAGAGAGAGTGAAAGCTCGACGTTTAGCGTCAGTAAGCGTAGCTTGGATACCATAATAAACAAGTCGCCCACTGAAATCAAATGTATGTCGATAGATTGTAGTACATATATGTTAGAAAGAGAAAGAAACAGTCCGAAATGTAAACAAATATACCTATCGGGGAAGAGTGAGATGTTCATAAGTCAACAAAGGCTATAATATATAGAAAAAATGATGGTTGTGTAAAATCTACTACTTAATAAAAATGTTAATATATTTTCGATTGAACGAGTTAAATAATACCTAATATTATAAAGTTGGGATTATGTATCTAAAAACTTCCCCTTTTCCATCATGTCGGTCATGAGTCGCGTGAAATGGCCGGTAATTTTGGAGCTATCGGAACCCCGGGACGGAAGGGTTCGCACCGGCGCACGAGTGTTATAGAATCCGGTGTCAGGAATATCATATTATGTAACGCCGACCTCACAGCTCCTTCAGACTGTTCTGGCACACGGACAATCTCGTCTCTAAGTATATTCTATAAATAAACCAAGCTACTTGAATTAATCATCGGTAGAAATTTTTGACAACATTGGTTTTTATTTATGAAGTACTTAGTATTTTCTCAATATTGAAGAATTTTGGTGGATTTGGAAATATTGAGGCTTATGATCTTCGTATTAACGGCGGGTTTGATACCCCAATTCCTTATCAGATACGCTACAACTTAAATTTTGAATATCGCGGGCAATGTCAAGTGATTTCAACCAATCCGAACAAACTTTGCTTAATAAATCGATCGAAGTGAATATAGCTGCAAATAATTTCAAGCGAATGATTTCCCAATGTCAAAATTAGGTATCATCATGGCCGCCAAATTTCATTTTTCTTAAACAAATTTATCTTGATCAAGAAAATTATAACCATATTTAACGTACCTTTTATGATGAAGACATGAGTAAAATAATATTGTTATTGAAAATATTATTATAATTATTTTTTTTTACGAAAGGTATATGAGAAAATCAACGAGTATTTTTTAAGATAAAACAGCGGCTGCTCTAAAATTATGGCGGGTATATATTAATCTTATGGCGGATCATTTTAGAGGAATCACGAAAATTTAAGTGAAAGTGAGTTAAAATTTACTTTTTTCATATATTTTTTGGCCGATTCTAAGCTTTAGCGGATCTGATGGGGAATCGGGGTATAAGAATGATTATCATTATTACTTCAAAGTCGGCTTCGTCATAACTACTTTATTAGAATGATAACTGAAAACAAGTTTCCACAATTTTATTTTCCTAAGATGTCTCGTAGCCTGATGACCTAAATGATTTTAAAGATATTTTTTTACCCCTTTGCACTCGTCGTCGAGTGATTTGGATTTTAAGGATATTCCGTTACCAAAATTTCAGTTTTATATAAAATAACCTGTGATCTTGAAGGGTGTAAATTAGGTGTTTCTACGAAACATGATTAAAAAAAAAGTTGTGAGAAAATGCTGGGTTCCTCAATATTAATTTGGATTTTCAAAAACTTTTAAATATTCTAACTATTACTACCAACCATTCCCGAAATATTTTCGTCTGCTCTTGTTTCGAAGGCTGGTTTGGGTTATAGTGTGTATTACTACTATACGCTAACAACCTTGGCCATTAGATTGTCTACTTCAAATCTATTATTTTTTGGTTAATGTGTAGGTAGGTACCTATTAATAATCCTGTGGTAGTAAGCAAGGCTGTGTGTCAATATATGTAGGTAACCTAATTGAGTGTTTTAGTTTATAATCTTTACTTTTTATTATAAAGGTACACTATGGCAATACCGCCATATATTTGTCATTTTTTTATCATAGCGTGTGACTAGGTAGGGTATGTTGCGTTGAGAGTCATAGATGGTACCTACTTTATAAATAATGTACTCTTGTCATAATATTACATGATCTATGTAGCATAGAAATGTGGCGTTATCGCCATAGCGTGCATGGGAGCCTACCTTAAGACATGATACAAAAAATAATTGTGAGCAACAAAAACAACTACGTAAGTACTTATATACTCAATCATTTACAGCGTGTAGGTAAGAAGAAAGACAAACAACAGAAAATAATGCAAAAATATATGCAGGCTCAGATGGGAGTAAAGGGATGAAGCTCAAAGGTGAGGGACAGGACTAAAGGGGTATGGTAGGAGCAAGAAGAATGGAAGAATGACATCAGGTGTGATCCTGAACATCGAAGACGAGCTGTTAAGGTCATTTTTGGGCAGTTGAAAACAAAATATTTACTCAATAGGAAAATGGAAACATATTCCTCTTTGCCATGATGCCACAGATACCTATTCCTAGGCCGGTAAGTAAGTACCTAGGTATTATTTAAAAATTAAAAAACTATATCAATAATAGGTAACATATATTTTATGATAATAAGTATTCAGTATGGGCGGGTAGGTACTTTGAGAGCTATCATTGTGGAGTGTCGTATACCTAAAGGAAATGTGTAATCTTCGTGCCAGGAAATTTGGTTTGGCGGGCGACGTTGTTCAGAAACGTTTCCTTCCTAGACGGACGCTCCTCGACATGACCGTCCGCCTCTACCCGCGCAGACCAGATCATACCTACCTACTCCTAGTACCTATTTATATTTAATAATATTGTCTCTCTGTACATACTTGGTTCATCTTTTGTCTGACGTTTTATTAAATCAAATCCTTAAATATATGTAGGTATAATAATAATTGTTAAAGTTCTTCCTAACGTGGTATTTTTATTGAAATTCGAAAACGAAACATTTTACATATCAAAGAAAATAATCACATAGTTTCAAATAGGTACCTAGTAAGAATTACTGTGCTGTGCATGTGATCCTTTTTGAAGTGAGAGTATTTTATTCGAACAGTCTGTTGTCTCTTTCCATTTTCTTCTTTTTAATTACCATAAGAAGCGGGATAGCAATAAATAACTAACTCATCCAAACAATCATGATTTGTTTTATAATTATGGAACACAGGCCTACCTAGATTCTATCGCATGGATGACTTTTAGGCATCCAACTTATGCCACGCGCTTACGTAGTATATGTATGTACATAATATAAGCCATTTGCTTTTATTATTCATGTAGGTAAGTTGATTTTTTTATGACAACAATAGTGTCCGCGAAAAAGAATATCATAATAACGTCGATATAATATGCGATACTCGATCAGAGGTTCCTACATAAAACTGTTGCTACGGGAAAAACAGTCAAATTTTCCATAGCCACCAACGCGATAAAGTAAAATTTGAACCCTTTCAATTTTACTACCGAATACCTATTTTTTTTTATTTACTAGAAACGTCACGAACAGAATGCCTATTGAAGAAAAAAAACACATAAAAAGATGAATAAAAAACATAGAATATCTATTTATCCAATAACAGGTAATATCTCCTGATGCATAGCTTATTAATTGTAAATAGTGCTTGTCTAGTTTTGCCTCTTTCCCCTGCACAAAGACTTGGTTTCATGACAAGGACTAATCAGTTGTTAATAGTTATAAACAAATAACTAGTGGTGCCTACAGATTATACACAATACACACACCTAATATATGCAAGTATACATTTGATGTTAAAATGTTATAAAAGCGGTATAACGTAGTTACTTCGTTTATACAGCTGATACGTATGGAGATAATAGCGGTATTAACGATCTTCCCTCTCGCTCGGACAAGAAAGAAGATTTTATTGGACGGGGCGCGACCAATCAGGAAGTGTGCTATACGATATGGGCGTATCAAAATACTAACTAATATTTTGACATACGTATTTTTCGCAAAAAAGGTTCTATTTTCAAAAAAAAGAAAATTAAATTTTGTATAGGTATATTAAAGTTGCACTTTTTATGTTATGCATTGCATAATAATTATTATGAAGTACCTACCTACAAAATCAGACCTTTCTCATAGTAGGTATCTAGATATTATAGATATACCTAGTAGATACAAAAAGAAGGAAACTAGATGGTAGAAGGATTGGCGGTGCACCTCTAATGAGAAATAATAACGTATCTCTTAAATCCAAACAGCTGATTCACAATGCAATCATGATACCATCCATGATGTATGGTAGTGTAACTTGGACATGAACGAAAAATCTGGAAGATGGAATAAATGCTGTGGAAATGAGATCACTGCGTAGGATATGCGAAAAGAGACTTATTTATAAGGTGAGGAATGATAATATAAGAAAAGAATGTGGAGTGGATCTTAGTGTATCTAGTGACTAAAATGAAAGTGAATAAAGAAAGAAGGTTTGGGCATGTAAAGAAAATGAACGAAGAGAGAATGACTAAAAGGATATATAAATCTGAATGAATAGGTGCACGCAGACGAGGCCGACCTCGAATGACATAGACCGACCTTATCGGTGCCGTTTTAGAGGAGGGCCAAATCAGGAGCAAAATGAATAGACGAGCATGTATGCGGAATGTTAGGCGTTTGGAAGAAGCGAAAGAGTTTTGTTTGGATAGGAAATAATGGAAATCCGTACTCTCTGCCTAGCCCCTTCGGGAAACGGCGTGATGGGTATTGTATGGCAAACTTACTTCCCCGAACAATTTGTAATTGGTAATAAGGTAGTGGTATCGGCAATAAAAAATAATTTTAAAAAACCTGTTAAAGAGGCAGAAAATTGTTTGTAGTTAGGTACTTATTTTAATTTCCTTATATTTGACCATTTCTCAAGCATATTTTGTTCCGGAAATTGTCAAAACTTTTGTGTTTCATTCTCTAAAATTCAATGGTATTAGGTCACATGTTATCTGCTTTAGAAACTCATACACAGTTTACATGTTTTGACCTAACACCATCGAATTATTTGTTGTACCTAATAAATTATTCGAGTTATGAAAGAAGTCAAATTGCTCCCGACGGAATTGTACTGCAACCTCAGGTACACTATACTTGCTGTCAGTTCAGTACCAATCATAAAAATAACGCAGATACCTTGAAAAACTTTGACCCGACCGGGAATCTAACCTACAAATCAATGTGTTTATTCATATGTAGCTGTTACCTACTTATTTTCTATATTAAATTTTGAAAACTTTCCAAATCTACATAATAATCCAGTTATTTTATTTAATGTATTGGAATATTTCACGCATACAACGTGTAAATCGCAGTAAACGTTCGATTTTGATGATTTTTGCAATTATGATTATAGTAATATTAGATACAAATTATTCCATTTACAAAATTTATAATATAAAAGAAAGTCGGGTTAGTAACTCGAGATCGGCTGAAGATATTTTTATCATTTTTAGTTTATTGGATTCTTTTTCGCTCCGGATAACATAATAACTAACAAAAATCGAAAAATTGACATCTATCAAATAGATAGGTACCTACTTAATATAAAAGTTAGCATGGAACGAATTTCCTAACAACAACATCGTCTGTGAAAACTCCATAGAGACACATTTTTTATTTACCTGACAACCACATTAAAAATGTTGGCACAAAGATTTTGTTGGTTTTTTCAAGCTTTTTTTTCTGATTTGTTAACATTGAAGCGCATTATTTTATAAATTAAAACGAATAAATCTAATTTTGAAATCAAATTGTCGCTTGGCATAAACTGTCAGTTGTTTAAAAGTTGGTGCGATGGACAGAATTCGGATGAAAAATATGTGGTTTCAAACAGATGCATCGGTCAGCATTGGTTAAAAGTCATTTTTATCATTCTTAAAAATTTTTATTCAATACCTATTCATAGTTAGACCACTGGACAACGTCTATCGGGAAAACTAGTTACTAATAGATATATCTAGCTATAGATATACCTATAAAAAAACCCTAAGTTTATTTTAATTCTATTGGCAATTTGATTTTCCCTTGAGATTATTAAAAGTGGGTACATTTGTCATTTTTTTCTATTCACATACACCGCATTTTATTTTTATTATATACATAAATGAACTGACCTTGTATATACCTTTTGTCTATAGGCTATTATATAAATAAACTAGCAACTTTGAGTATATTAAAAGTTTACATTGTGACACTTTTGGTATGCACATAGGTACACTACATTTTATTTATATTAAATTAATGAACTGACCTTGTGTGCCTTGGGCTGAGGCATGAGTAGACCAGGAACTTTTATACGAGGCATCTGGAACAAAACAAAACAGTATTACTAACACTTTTCAAGTCCTAATCAATGTAAAGCAAATTCGCCAACATTGGCTATACCTACCATAATTAAGATTTCAAAGTAGATACGTACCTATATACCTACTATTTCCAAATCATAGTTGGTAGGCAGATAATATATCTATGTCAAAAGGTATTTTTTTAATTTTTTTTATTTATTAAAAGATCAGTGAAAGAAACCTTTCAACTCTTAAAAGCCTTTACCAAGGTATGTACCTATATCACACTTACAAGAAAATTGTAAACACTTAATATTCAATGAAGTACTAGTTCACACTTAATCTTATATATAAAAATGGAGAGCTATTTCCCGATGTCATCGCATTACGCCTAAACGGTTGGGCCGATTTCGCTGATTCTTTTTTTGTCGTGTAGGCTTTTATCAGGAGAATGTCCTTTTAGAAAAAAAAATAAAAAAAAATGTATATAAAAATAATAAAATTAAAGAAAACTCTACGTAGACAACCTTATTAGTACTTTTTACCTTAAAATTTTTATTCCAATTTTGACAGAAATTGTCAATTGGCGCGATTGACAGAATGCGGATGGAATATACATGGTTCAAAACAGACGCATCATTCGGAATCACATTGGTCGAATGATAATTAATTCATCACCATACAAATTCGAATTCAATATTCATAGTTGGGAACACAGGACAACGTCTGTCGGGAAAGCTAGTTATTTATATATTAGCTGACCCACCCCTCGACCTTTGACCTAACCCAGAATAAAAAAAAAACTGATTATGACTTAGGTATAACATGATAATATGTGATTTACGACATAAAAACATTGATAATTAAATTTAACTAATAATTGAATGCATTATGTAATAGTTATAGTTGATTCGGATGCGGGATGAAGTTCGATGGGTCATAAGTTTGAAATCAAAACAATTCCTCTATAATCGCTTTACTTTTTAAAAAATCCAAGAGATGGTGGTGTAGTAGAAAATTAATCACATGTGAAACCTGTTTACTTATTGTATATATTGTTGAAAGAATACACCCCATTTACACCAAATTTTACTGAATTATTATAGTTAGAATTATAAGATCAAGGTTATCATCAAATGACAGTCCACGCCGGAAGGGCTTGACCAATTTCGCTAGTTATTTTTCTATTGTGTTTACTATTCTATGGAGAAGGGTCTTGTACAAGAAAAAAATGGAGAAAGTTGCGTGGAACTTTATAAAATTTAAAAAAAAAGTAACGAATTTAAATTGGCGTTTGACATCAGCTATGTCACATTGATAGTGCGATTGTCAGAAGATAATTTCTATAAGGTGCATCGGTCGGAATCATATTGGATGAATTGCTATCTAAATAGTTTAGCATTCATTATACACATTCTATATTCATAGTTAAGACAAGAAAGCGTCTGCTGGGAGTAGTGGTCAACTAAATAAAATTAAATTGCCTTCCCAAAAAAATAGCACACAAGAACAAAACAGGTTGGCACCGATTTATGTATCCTTCTACCTATAAACAAACTTCTGGCCTGCTTGGGATTTTAGAGAGTCGTTGACCGATGTCGAAATACAAAAAAACAATAATTTTAGTATGTAGGTAGGTAGCTTAACTACTTAACTGAAAAAATAATACAAATTATATATTTTATTTATTTTATTAATTTTAATTTATATAGGTACACTTTTGACAACTTTCACACTAAACAAAGTTTTTTCAGTGAAATTCTATTATGAAATTTGGTTTAAGAGGTAGGTACCAAAAAATGTACTTTTTACATTGTTTATCCAAGTACTATAAATTTTACTTATTAGGTACATTGTTTATCTACTATAAATTATACATTGTAATATCCCCGGACAACGTAATTATTGTAGGTAGGTATACCTATCTACCTACTTAAATGTAAAATAAAACGAAAATATTATACATAACAACTTGTGAATAACAAAGAATATCTACTCGTGTAGGTTGGCACATAATATGAAACAAATTTTCCACGCATAATTAGGAATGTAAGTAAGTAGGTATACATACAACCATTACAGAAACACCCTTGCCTAAGTAAAAGTAAGTACATACATAAGAAGGTAGGTAGGTACATACGCGCGAGTGTAAATTGTGTTATGATTTCTGATCAGCTGTTTTTTTCAATACATCATAAGTAGATAGGTACGTAACCAAAGTACCATGTAGAATTTATAAACATGAATTTATACGAAAATAAACAGACCCACATCACACAGAGCTCACATATAGGTAGTTTCAAATATAATATACCTACTAATTTGTAGGTGCAAAAGAAAATTTGTTTTCAATTTTAATGAACTAGGTATATAACTTTCACAGTTAAGATCTTCCTATCGTTAATATCCTAACATCGTCAAAACGTTTTCTTAACAGAAGAAATATAAATAGAACATTGGACTAAGTTTTTTTTTATATCAAGAGAAAAAAATGAAAATATGACTTACCTGCAAAAAGCATAGAGAAATTAGTGAATGTTCCCGACCGACTCAAATAATCGGCCGAACTTTTGATGTCCAGCATAGCAAATGCTAGAGATTAGGGGCATAGCCCCAAAAAAATTGTGAGGTTTCAAATAAAGGAACCAACTTGCTTCTCGATTCACGGCGACAATACAAAAAACTAGTCAATTGAAATATTGAGTGAAAACCAAATCACACAAAACACAATATTTTTTTTGATAATAGATAATATTGCTTAATAAATTCAAAACTTAATTGCTTAGCATACATAGGAATAATTAATCTAAAGTTATTGCTTAGTGATGTGATTGCATAGATTGAGTATAACTACTATCTATTTCACTATCGCGTGACGAATATTATGTGACGGTACATCACCTTCAAACAGTCAAATAGTACTAGATATTGTGTCTCTAGTAAGGTATTTCATCCATCCCCTTTAGAGGGTGTGGCTTTATTCACCCCTCCAATCAGATCGCATCCGATTTTCAGTGTGTGAAGTACCGCCTTCCAGCGCGCGCCTCCATACACCCCAAATAAAAAGTTCAGGGTTGTCATAAAGACGACTAGTGTTTTTCTAATGAAAAAAGAACAAAATAATATGCGATTGAAATCAAATAACGAAAAAGCTCAATATACTCTATTCTTTACTACTTATTATTAGAGATGGGACTAACTGCTTAAATTCAAAATCGTTATAGCCGTTATTTGAAAATAACGTTAATATTAAAAGTTAAAAGCTATTTATTCATTTGGTATCTTGAAACATATTATCTTTTCCTAAAAAAAGGTCGTTTCCAAAATTTGGTATCTGGAAACATAAATTTTCCTAAAAAAAGGTCGTTTTCTCAGTTTTCATACATATTACTATTTCATTCGGCTAATATTACCTGTCATAAATAATAGGGGTAGCCTATTATTTATAAATATCGTTAAATATTAATAACGTTAGATGCGTTATTTTTATTTATCTAATATTTTTATCAGCTATCGTTATAATGCCCATCTCTACTTATTATTAGATCGAAGCAGTCAAACAAAAAAGACGGCACCGGACAAATCAAGCCCGCCGCGAACTAACTCCAAACCAACCAGCAATGCGGGGGCCTAAGCCCCACACGGGAGCATATGGAGGCATCAAGAGCTCTCCATTGCGCTCGAAGGCGTCCGAGGTTCATTGTGCCTTTTCTCACCAGAAGTTGGCCACCTCACGGTCCCGATCAGATTTTTCGATTTCCTGCCTCTTACCTATTAAAATAAAAATAAATAATATAAAATATAGGTAAAAATGGGCAGTAATTCATAGGTTATGGATTTAAACATCTGACTGGCTTTCAATACAATAATATTATATATTTTGGCTAGATTTTTTGCAAACAGTGTTAAAAAATTTAATTTTCTAAATTTTGAGTGTGAAAAACAAGATGTCTTAGACTCGCTGTGATGTTTTACTGGTTGTATACATTACGTCTGAGCTTTGGTGTTGTTTAAATCGTTTGGTTTTCCTCTAAAAATCATTATTGCGGCAGCATCGTTTGATCCATAGATGCAAATCTATAATACCTATAAAAGAAAGTCGGGTTAGTGCGAATACATATAACTCGAGATCGGATGAACAGATTTTTATGATGCTTGGTTTATTGGAGTCTTCTCCGCTCCGCATAACAGAATAACTAATAAAACATCGAAAAAGGGATAGAAAATAATATGAAATAAAATATTAAAGTTAGCGTGGAACGGATTTACTAACAATAACGCCATCTGTGAAAAATTCCATAACAACACAATTTTAATTTACTTGACAGTCATTGAGTTTCAAAACATGTAGGTACCTACGCAGATTTTTGATAGAATTTCTCTCAAGCTTTCAGAAATAATTATTTAACATTCAAACATATTTTAAACTTATTTTGTGTAAATTACAAATCAATATTCATAGTAAGGACTACAGGACATCGTCTGTCGGGATAGCTAGTTGTCAATAGCTGGATACACACGTAACGATTTATCTTTAAGATTTGACCGATAATCGCTCATTTTTCAAATCTTAGCGAAGAAAACAATTGAAAAATGAACGATTATCGTTCAAATCGTAAAGATAAATCGTTACGTGTGTATGCAGCTAATAAAACGATAAACAATATTCATTATAGTCTTTCAAGTCTTGCTATTTGGGAAAGATTTAACTGATCCAGACCATTCACTGCGGTACTTAGATAGTTATTCCGTCACATTTTTCCACTTTTTTACACTTCTCTATACAAATATTATGTCAGCCGGTCCCGTCTCCAATTTAAGACAAGCCAATCCTAGGTAAAAATTTCAAGCGAAATAAAAAAAAACACTTTGACCCGACTTGGAATCGACCCCGGGATCATGTTTGGAGGTGTATTTTAACGAAAATTTTTATCAGGTAGGTAAGTACCTACATACATACATACATTCTCCCTTTAAGGCGCCCCGCACACCGCAAGCCAGCCCGGTGCAGACCAATCCGCAGCAAACCGACCCGCACGAAACCGACCTCCTAGCTCGATCGAAGTAATCAAACCAAAAAGCCGGCCACGGACAAATCAAGCCCGCCGCGAACTACCCCAAACCAACCAGCAATGCGGGGGGCTAAGCCCCACTCGGGAGCATAGGGAGGCATCAAGAGCTCTCCATTGCGCTTGAAGGCGTCCGAGGCTCATTGTTCCTTTTCTGACCAGTTGAGATTTAAGGACGTGAAGTGGTCAACCTCACGGTCCCGATCTGATTTTTCGATTTCCTGCCTCTTACAGGATGCTCGAAAAATCAGCAAAAAGAGCAGAGGTGCTATTCTTCGCCGGCAACCTCACGGTTAAACCAGGTAAGTACCTACCTACATATTTTATTTTTAAATTATTGCAGGAATGTAGTTGTGACAACCCTACCTTGTCCTGGAATATTATATTGTGAAAGGCTAATCCTTATCTTGAGTCGCGAGAAAAATAAACATCGTTAGTAAAGTTCGGGCGCCTATCACTTTCATGGGAGATAATGGCGGGTGTTACGTACGAACGTACCTGGTTGACTCCTCGCGCGCACCGCGGGGTACGTACCTACATAATATACTCAATATCACTCACCAACACCGTCGCGTCCCAAGATACCTTTGTACTATCATCTCCTCTAGTTATGATACCTATTTGAGAATTTATGGGTGCTATCAATGTGCACCTATTTTTATTAGGATGCATGCATGGTTATGCAGTATCTAAGAGTCTATAATCGTGTGCAAATTGTATGAAACAGAGTTTTATAGCCCTTTATTGAGGTATGACATTTTCAGCCATATTTATCTTTACAACAAAAGAACATTTACATAATATGTAGGTATCTAATCAAAACAGTTTTTGCACAATGCAATATTGATAAGTATCTATCATCCACGATGTATGGGAGAGAAACTTAGTCATGGACAAAAAATCTTTAATACGGTATAAAATTGATTATTTCAGAAACCCCATAAGTCAGCTTTTTTGTCAAAATTACTTTTTGATGTAAATGTGTTCTATGATATTAAATATACGTTATAGAGAGATACCCCACAAGTCAACGCGATAGTAAGGAAATTATAACAGGTCAGATGTTTCGTTTAGTACAGTAACCCCACAAGTCAGTGACTTATGGGGTTTGTAAAATAAACGAGTGGCAACACCGAACTAGCTGTAACTTGCAGGCAGACTTTTGAGGTTATTCTTACGTCGTATCGTTGGTGTGGCTTTCTTACGTTAATTTCTTTAAAAAACGTGGATGAAAATAGTGATTCAAGCGGTAATAACGATAGGTATCTCAAGGAGGAGAAAAAGGGGCGTAACTAATAAAATATAATAATATAACACTTTTCTATACAAAGGTGTCAGTATAGCCGGCGGAACTTATTGCCTGAGGCAATTTTTTCCAGTCAACCGGTCCCGTCCAACCTGAGACAGGCCAACCTCGGGTAGAAATTTCAAGTGAAAATAACACTTAGAAAAACTCTGACCCGACCGGGAAACGAACCCGGGACCTCGGATCTGAAGTCCACGCTAGTACAACTAGGCCACCGAGGTCGGTTAGTCGGTACCTATAAGAAAAATACGACGATTTAGAAAAGATAAGAAATAACTTGCCTCAAGGGAAAGAAATAGAAGTTTTTATGAACAAATATACCAGTGGCCGGTAACAGAACGTGAAACAGACGAGACCATATAAAAATAATACAAAATTGTGAAATTAATTATATAATATTGCATTAATATATTCTTAAATGAATCAAACCTGTTATGTTTTCATTTTTTTTTCATTTATTTGAGAAACCCCATAAGTCAATGACTTTCAGGATTCATCTTTTGATAGTAAATGTTACAATTTTGTAAATTTCAGTTTCAATTGTTGCACATATCATTTAGATACGTCAAATTAAATTCAAAACCCATCCATGTTCATAAATTTTTTTTTCAGGGAAAGGTTTTTTTCATCTCCTGTAAAGTTAGACCCTGATGACTTATGGGGTTTCTGAAATAATCAATTCAAATGTGGTAATCTTTACGCAGAATTACGTAGACAATTAATTAATAAATAAGATGAAGAATAGTTATATTAGGTACTTGAA
The DNA here is from genome assembly GCA_963576905.1 of Mystacides longicornis. Lineage (NCBI taxonomy): Eukaryota > Metazoa > Arthropoda > Insecta > Trichoptera > Leptoceridae > Mystacides > Mystacides longicornis. Next base: position 13,135,633 of record OY756429.1, read on the forward strand.
AGGAATTTGGAGAGAATTTTGGTGACTAGAGTGATATTGAATAAATTGAGGTGCATGGTTGCGGCATGATGAGAGAATGAATGATGATAAATCGACAAAGAAAATAAATAAATCTGAAAGAATGGGTGCACAGAGACGTGGCCGACCTAGAACGGCGTGGACAGATCATAACGTAGTTAAGTCATGAGTACAAGGAATACGACACAATGTATATGCGGAACATTATGCCGTTTAATGAAGCCCGTTCACTCTGCCTACAGCGTGATGGGTGAAAAAAATCAACACAGAATCAAAGTTTACATAATTAGGTAGCTATTAGAAAGTATTGGATAAAGTTAAGATCTATGGTGTTCTAATGTGACCAAAATATGAAAAAACGCAAAGAAAATGAAGGGTACAAGATATAAAGGATTATTAGTTTTTATAGTTTTGAGACTAATAACCCCATCTCGTGAAAGTTTACATGACCTACATTATTATCTAATAAAACTTGACATAGAGGCTGTATTTTGTACGATAATTGAAAAAGAAAAAAACGCATACAGGGGATAATGGATGGATGTCTGTTAAATACTCGAAATAAAGGATGAATCACTTATAGCCACCTAGCGAATGTTTTTCAAAACTTTTGATTGTTGATATCAGAACACTCTAGTCTAGTTCATGGATTATAATAATCACCAAAAATGTAAGGATTAGGTATGAAATCTATTTGTAATGATAGGATATAATATGGAGAACATTATATCGAGCAATCTCCATGCAATTTATCTGTTGATTTAATGTTCAAGAGGTTTAAAAACTTTAAAGCGTAATATCTCAAAACATATATTTTTGACATTCAACCTTTATATCCTGTACCCTTCAAATATTACCGCTCAATGACTGCCGGCGAACCCCGCTGCCGACTATCTTTGTTTTCTGTGAACTGTGTTAAAAGTACTTGTCTTCACTTAGGATGGGTTATGATACATTTATTAAAAAAAAAAACTGTCTCAATGGACATACTTACAGTCTCACATAATGCATTTTTCAAAAAGACCCACTTTAGAACATCCTTGGTCCAGTAGGGAAATGATATATTCGGATATTAAATATAGATATTTAGTAAAGGAAATGTTAAAAGTATAATGGAAATATAGGAAAAAAAACTCTCACCATAAAAGAAACATAAAAATAAGCTTTTCAAGCGGCGATGGATTTTTCCATAGATAGGTTCCCATCTACTAGTAAACTAGTTGATCCTGCAAACGTTGTTCTCCCAAATAAATTATTTATTTTCATACATTCAGGTCGGCGTAAACGATAAAGCAACACATAACAACATACGAAAAGCGCATATCTGGATACTCCATGAACATAAAATTCAATGATAAAAATATAATATTGGGCGTCGTGTGGTTTTTCTTCGTAATGAATTTACAAATCCTTTATTATTCGTTGTAGTCCTAAACACTAATCGACATATCTGATAACATTTACATAATAATATGTAGTGGTGCGTTTTTTTGCTGTTTGAAGAGGGCGAATACACGCAATACGTAGAAACTTTGAATGGAGGTTGTTTTATACCTATACCAGGTACAAGAATATTATAATCTCACCATATTTGTGTAGGAATATTTGAGTCATAATTGATAGTCATAGTGAATTATATGGTTGCAGTACGGATGCAGTACGCGTCGTGGACATGCTTCAGTACGCCGGGCTGCAAATGCTGCAAGCCGTAGTTACTTTACCGCATCGCGTACGCTACGCTGCCGTGTACAGCCAGCCTAATTTGACAAATATGGTATTATGCGTCGTGTGGTTTTTCTTCATAATTAATTTACAAATAATGTCTCTAATAGTAATTACCCTCAAGTCTTCACTAAGAAATATAGAATATCAAAATGCAATATGTAGTATGTTTTTTTTTTATGAATAGTTTCTGAGATGAACCGCGCGGTTTCTACGGTTTATTTTTCTAGAAGTATTCTAACTGAAACCACTTAGTGTAGGTAATGTATGGTTGTAGTTAGCATTTATGTAGTTGAACTCTGTTAGTTGAGTTCGCATGTCGTAGGTTCAAGAGTGTCACGCTTGGAGGAATCTTAGAAGCGGGGGACACTATAGGTCCGCACGTGCCTGTGTTGCCAGTTGTGAGAACGGTCGGGCCGACTAACAATAATATTCACCCCTGGATACAATTATTATTATTAATCTCACATTGATTTGAATCAAAGAATAATTATTATGATTTAAAAACAAAATGGTTAAAATGAACTTTTAATACCACGTTTGTTATTAGCCCTGACCGTTTTTATTTAGCCTCTTTAGATCTGTAAATTTTTGTTAGCTTTTCTCCTTATAAGTACATTCGCAAATTCATCTCAAAATTATCGAATACTGTAAATATTTGTTTGTAAATTTTATTATCAACTAACACGCCATTTTCCGTTAAAAATGAGCTAATTCCTATGTGGTGCGTTGTGGCGCACCAAATACATTATTGGTATATTTACTCGTAGAATGGTTAGAGACACACTATTATGGTTTGACTTGATGTCACAATGTTTAATATGCTTGCTAAAAAAAAATAAAAATAGGTAAGTAAGATTAAACAACCTTAAGTCCAAAAATTCAATCATCCATAATAACAAAATTTAAAATAGGCAAAAATTTAAAAACCTATTTCTATAACCTAGTTATAATCAAACAACTATAAGTACTATTTGTGTTTCAAATTTCAGATTGTTGTGCCTAACCGTTATTAATTTACATGGTTTTGAAAAACATCATGTCGAAATTTTTACTGTTTTTTGCCTCTCCTGTAAAATTATGATTTTGGCACTTCAGGTTCGTGAATTCTAAGGTCCAGATTTATATAGAGAGCCGGGGCGTGGTGAAACAGCGTTAACTTCACTCAAATTTAAAAATATTTTTTCAAACCTGACAGGTACCTACCTACATAATTATTTATTTATTTATTTATTTTATTCCCAAAAATACAAAAAAAACATAAGCATTTTACATGTGTGTATATATATATAATTTGTATAAAAGGTTTATTACCTCACTAGACGAGAGTCTGTGCTGAGGCAATACTACTTAATGTAAAAAGAAAAAGAAACCATGCACCCATCAACCATATATGAAGTTTTCAACTTGCATTAGAAAATCGCAAATACAGAATAAGCACGCACACAAAATAGAACACACATACATTCATAAAGTCTTTGCAGCACACTTCACAAGCATCATCCATCACCAATTCAACTATTCGTAACTGCAAAAAAACAAAAATAACAACTACTACGCAACACGTCATCCAACTCAGAAGTACCTATCTTAAAATCTGCATTAGCGCACTCTCCGATTCGTCAATTCCAACCCGCATCAGCCATTGGTTTACTAGCCTCTTCAAATTCGTTCCCCCGGCGTTCAGAGACTCAGAGATATCCGGCATAATTTTATTGTAAATTCTAGGTCCTAAAAATGACATGAATCTTTGGGAAAAAGTCGTCCGTACAGTCCGTGGTCTAAGCAAATGTCTATTTCGGGTCAATGCCGTAAGTACGTAATTTTGAGAGGTAAATCTTTCAATGTTATCGCGAACGTAACATATGAGCGTTCTAATGTAGAGTTGTCTAACGTCTAAGACCCCAAACTCACAAAAAAGCCTCTCTGAGGGGTATCTAAATGGTCTACGACAGATCACCTTAATGAGTGACCTTTGGGCTACAATAAGCGGTTGAAGATTCGTCCTAGCCATGCCTCCCCATCCGATGATTCCGTATAGGAGCAAGGACTGCATAATACAACATCCTAAGGATTTCTTTATTAAATATATCTCTCAGGTTGCGAAAAACGTATATGAGTTTTCGCACCCTTTTCGCCAACATATCAACATGATCAGTCCATCGATAATTGTTATCCATGATCACTCCCAGATATTTATATTGCTTAACCCTTTCAAGCTCAGAACACGCACAAACAGCATCCCCAGCACACGAATGAATTGAGAGTTTTATTTTAATAAAGGTAGGTTTATTGTACCTACAAAGCCGATTTCAAAACATAACATAATTTACTCCAAATCAATTAAACTCGACTAAGAAGTATTAATATAGTATCGAAGTTTAAAGTGTCTAGCTTTGTAGCTACTCGGGAAGTTAGGTATGTATGTTGTTTGCGAAATTCATTCCTTAAAAAACAAAAACATAAATAAGAATAGGTACGTACGTCTTTAATGAAAACTTGGTAAAATGATCCACTACTGACCTTGGGTACTTATACTTGTCATGCAATATGACTCACGTGTAAATAAAGTGCATGCGAATTTAGGTACTCAAAAATTTATACGTTGTACGGATTTTATATGCATCAGCTACATGCATGTGTTCATTCTTTTATAATTTAACCACATATTATTAAAATAAATCAGGAATCGAAATGTTTTTGAAATGATCGTCTCATTATTGAAATGGATTAAGTATGTACTACCGAATATTTTCAAATATGGAACAAAAATATCTCATTTTAAAAGTGCATAGATCGAACACATCGATTGCGTCCTCAAGCAATGTCATGCAGTTTAAAATGAAATTAATGTTGTGTGTTAAAGTGCCAATGGAGAGGGGAAATATTGAAAATCCGTTCTTTTTATTTACCGCTTTAGGAACAGAAGGTATGGGTAGTATACCTACCTAGTAAGGTTTTGTATTCTACAGGCATGATGCAAGTACGAACTGTAAAATAACCGTTGAGAATGTATGCCTTCAACAAATGAACGAGAAAGGATGAAAAGTGTGAAAAAAAATTGAACCCGTTGCCATCATTCACGTATTGCGGTGAAACATTGACATGGTTAAAAAATAAGAATGTAGAATAAAATAATATGTATTAGTGATATGAACTCTACGAAGAATATATAATATGTGTAAAGATCTATGGGACATGGAAAGGAATGAGAATATATGGAAGAAATATGGTATAGAATATAAAATATTGTAAATTGAGATGGTTAGGGCATGTCGAAAGGATGGATAAAAATAGCACAACAAAACGAATTTATAAAACTGAAAGGAAAGGTCAGCACAGGAGTAAAGAAAGAATGTATGAGAAATGTTATGTATGACGGTGAAAGAAGCATAAAGAAAAAAAACTGAAGGTCCAATATTTTCAGCCTATGCCATAAAAAAGACACAGATTATGGTTAAAACCTCCCTAATAGAACCATTGTATGCCACACCAATCTCCCCCATATTTTCTGAATAATATTTCCCACGTACAAACCTTGGCACTATAAGATTGTGACAATGTTCGTTCTGCTTGGCTGTGTTCCCTTTTTTCCTTGCACCATTATAATGTATACGCTCACTTACTTGGGGTCACTTTCCCACGAGCTATGGCTTGCAGGTGAGAGATATCAACAAGAAAATACTGATTTACCTACATGCAACTACTAGCTTTCCCGACAGACGTTATCCTGTGATCTATAGCTATGAATATTGAATACGAATTTTAAAAGAATGATAAAAATGACTTTTAACCAATTCGGACCGATCCCTCTGTTTTAAACCACATATTTTCCATACGAATTCTGTCGATCGCACCATCAATTATCAAACAACTGACCCAGGACAATTTGATTTTGAAATTAGATTTATTCACTTTTCGCGTTTTGATTTAAAAAAAAAATGCGCATCAACTTTAACAAATTGGAAAAAAACTTGAAAACAAAAAACCATAATAAATCTGCGTGCCAATATTTTTAATCTTAATGGTTGTCAGGTAAATAAAAATTGTGTCTCTTTAGACACATTATCACAGTTGAGGTTGGCGTCGCAGGAAATCCTTTCCATACTAACCTTCTTTTATTAAATTTTATATTATTATTTTTCATCCATTTTTTTTTCAACTTTTTTAAAGTTATTCTATAAATTCCAGAGCGGAGAAGAATCTAATAAACCAAGCATCATAAAAATCTGTTCAGCCGATATCGATCTCGAATTTTTTACACGTTGCTTATATTGACACCAAGGAAACAACAACGAAAAGAACTAAAACTTATTAATAATTAGTTTTTGCTCATTGCTGTTTCCTTAGTGTTAATATCTGCAATAAGAAGGTACCTATGCTCTATTGACAGCTCTAGCTCTATGTTCGTTTGGCGTAAACGTGTTTATTGCTAGATAATGATTTGAAGTGGTTGGTGACCCAGCGGTTACAACACCGGCTTTCGTACTGCGGACGTCGTGGTTCGATCCCAGGTGCCGACCATCTTCCTCTTTCACGACACAAGCTTTCAGTAGCTTACTGTGAAAGAGTCAAGGAGTGTATTTGTGTTCACTTTGAGTGAGCACAGATTCATTTTATAAAAAAAAAAAAATGATCTATCATTTTTTTTTTTTTTTTTTTGATTGGAAGGGGGTAAAAATGATTCGAGTGTAGGTGTACCTTTCTTAAACTACTTTGTACTCGTTGTTGAGTGATTTGGTTTCCTAAACAAGTTTGGTATGTAAAATAGTGAATTACGAAAAACGAGATTAAAGAAAATGTCTCTCTCCCGGAAATCCATCGATCAAGGATGAAATGTTAAGCATTATATCCTTGGGAGACAAATTAATAATATCCAAAATAATATTGATCATTTATTGGCGTTTATTTTCCCGTGTTGAATTTTTGCACAAAATTTGGTTTTCAACTGCACAAAGTAAAAAGATTGCAAAAACTGGAATTTAGTTAAAAAAAAAAAAACAAGGGGAATAGGGGAAAAGTTGACTCGCCACATATTTCTGATACCACAGAAAATATGACTGCCTTAGTAAGCATTAGAAAATACATTTTTTTTTATTGAATCTGTACAAATAAACTTTTGACATCTTTACACCAAGCAAAGCCTTTGTGTTAAAGTGGAAATGGTTGGGACCGTACTTTCATAATATTTTGTTTAATTTTTCGTAGCTTTTAGTATTCTTTTCAATAAAATATAATGAAGGTACCTACATATCGATAGTTAGACAATCTTAAAAAAAAAAAAACATCAAAAGAATTCAAGGTAGTTATTCAGGGGACAACTATTAAAACTAGGCCTCTTATTTTGAGCAAGAAAAGCTAAGAAAATATCACCTTTTTCAATGATTCTTTGAACTTCATAATAATATAGATGAGTGCTAATAAAAGAAGTAAATATTTCCTAAATGTATTAATTTTTTAAATTTATTAACGTGAGCATGAATTATTATATTACAACACAAGACGTGCATGTGCCTATACTGTATGTCAATTAACGCCAATGACAAAAATATTATAGTGTTAAGCGTCGTGTGGTTTTTCTTCGTAATGAAAAATGAGTCGTAATGAGATTTTAAATAAACCTTTAGCATAGCCTAGCCTTCTTCAAGAATCAGGATAACGAATGATTTTTTATAAATCCAATGGATAATTTCTTAGAACATAGCGTTCAGGCATAAAAAGGTCTTGAGAAAACATAAGAAAGTTAGGCTTTGATTTGAAGTGTCAAAACAGGTGCAACTATCACTTAAGTTAAATACTCACATCAGGTTTAAACTCAAAATAAATACGTACTAGTTTTTCAGATAGGTACCACAACAGGTTAATAATGTATGTATTGATATGGGTATATATTCATAGATGCATATATAGCCAGAAGCATACAAATAAATGGCTTACGTAGGTAGGTTGTACCTATATATAAACGTAGAATATTAATATATTTACGAAGCTACGAATCATATTTTTTTTGTGATTGGAATCAATAAGAGAGACTCTGGCATTCATAAGCCTCGCCGGTGTAGAATAGAAATTCAGGGTAATGGTGTGAAATAGCCGTGTTGGTACAATGGATGAACATATAATGAAATATGCTAACTAGCAACGAAGCTTTCAAGATTATATTATTTTCAGTTGCTACCAATTTGTAGGCGTGAAATAATATGAACAAAGAAAATTCACTATGTCTCAATATCCCCCTCTTTTGTGCCCGCGGAATTTCAGCGGCGGTGCAACAGAGACAGATATAGCGGAGTATGTCTCATTTTGATCGTCGCATCGTGGAGTTTCATGATCGATGCGATCACCCCAGGGTTACTATGGTGATGTTTCCGGCACAGAGCGAAGCGCTACCAACGACAGTTAGACGAACTACCGGTATAAATCGCTCAACAAAAGGACGGCTGTTGCAATATTTTTACTGAAAGCTTTACTTACTATAATAACAATATAAGAGTTTTTTTGTAAAATATTAGTTAAATATTTATTTATTTAACGAATATGTACCAAACAATAACATAAAATCTCCAGTCATCCAATAATAGGTATCACCCGCGTAGCTATTGTGAATATTATTATATTATGCTCATGACATCTTGGCTTGGTAAGGGTAGGGGAATTATTGCCTTAATGAGAAGAATGGTAGAAGACAACGATTACCTCATCAGGTATCCCGGCATCGCTAAACCCATAGCTTATTGGCGAAATAAGCACCTTGGGGGATGCGCATTCATTATTGACGGATCAGATATGAATATCATTTTCCACTAGTCAATCGATCAAGTTCCCAATTATATACATAGGGAGGCAACAAGAGCACTTGATCTTGCGCAGTTAGTATGAACTCCTTCTACACCATGTCCAAATCCCTAAGCTCTGCTTCGAATAAACAACCCATGGTGTGGGAGGGCCTTTCTCATATTGGCTCTGATGGGAGAAAGAATAGCGCTCTCTTCGGCTAACTGTCATTCGTAATCCTTGACGCGTGTCCCAGCCATGTTTACCATAATTTCATAATGCCATTAGGTCATGGGAATGAGCTGGGTGCGCCTACGTATAGTATCTTTCGTGATGCGGTGGTACTATTGTTTACCTACACAAAATTCTTCAGACACTTTTTATATATCAAGTGCGGAGACTTTGTCTGGGCTTTGGTGAGGTTCCAGAGTCATGAACACGCTTCAAACAGATAACATTTTATATGGACTGTAATCGCTGACGCTTCCCATATTTTGGTCATGTTGTTAAGGCGACACTTGCCACGTATCGGAAGCTTAGCCCCAACATCACTATTGATTCTTATGGTTGCTCCCAGGTACTTGAATTCGTCACCTTGGCAGACTTCTTGTGGAGAATCTTGAAACACTGCTCTCAGCAATTCCTCCATTGTCACACTAAACATTTCTAGGTTGTCCACGTCCTTCAGATCGCACAATACCCCTATAAAACCATCTGTAGGATCACTCTGTGTTTTTTATTATTGCTTTTGCTAATCGCGTAGACTTTCTCAGAAGAAAGTCACACTTCATCATGTTCATGAGATCTGTATGTCTGATCCTGTCGAAGGCCTTCATGTTATCAACCAATTATAAGGTAGATGTCAATACAGTGTTTTTAATATTTGCCTACTTAAAAATATATTTTGGCAGAGTGCCACTTCGTCTAATCAACTTTTCAGAGCGCGACTTATGATAATAACAGTGTAAGCACCTACTAGGCTATTTCTCTACGCCCTGCTACGCCTGCTATGTGAATATACACTGTATATACCTATATAAGGATACATACTATGTAAGATTCAATCAGTCTTGCAATATTGGGTTCATTAAATCTGACTAACAACCAACCAAGTACCAATACAGAGAGAGCATACCAAGTAGGCATGCATTGCTCACTTCTTAGGTATAACGATACATTATTATTCTTTATTTTTTGGCGTTAAGCCTTATATTGAAATGAGCGGCTGAAGCCTACCGTTCAGGATCGCTCAATCCCTCCAAATGAAGCCAAAAAAAAAGAAAATCATTTTTGAAAGCCAAATGGATGATGTGGAGTGATAGGATGAATCGGATACCTAATCAGTACAAAATCCAATCACTTCAACGGCTCGTCAATGGGGAAACTCGAGTGGACGTGGTTCAAGTTGTCGAGTCACTCGATCGTCAAATTTGTAATAATTTAAAAATGAAAAACGATTTAATCTATCATTCTGACAGGATACTGAATGGGCCATTTACACCCTTTCAGCCTCGCCAACGCTTTCATTTATTTATCTTATTTCATGGATTTTAATAAATATTATTGTGCACAACGTTCTAATTAAAGCCAATAGGCAATAAATATGAGACATTAACAAAAATGGATATAGTCATATCCTGGCGCCAAATACATGACAGCAGTCGCAGTCTTTAAATTTGGTTGCTCTCTTGTTCTCAACAATTTCCAACTTTTATCTCTATTTTTCATTTTATTATTTAATTTCTACTTGTTGCATACATGAGATTTTACGACATGTTGAACATGTTGAGAATTCTCATGATTAGGAGTTTCGGAGACAAACATTACCACCTAATGGCGAACGTTGTTAACGTAAAGTGATCACACTAAGCCAGCCTTCGAAATAACAGTAGAAGACGGTCGTAAGCCCGTAGTGGTTTGTTCCATTTAAAAATCGAACATTAGTAATGAATTGTTAGAGTCATTAGTTGTTATTTTTTCTTTAATATTATTGTGTATTTTTTATCTGTTATTGATGTGCTTAAATTTAATAATGTTTAATTAGGTCTAGTTTTGTATATTTTTGACGACTCCAAGTGCCCGAAAGGGCCTAGGGAGGAGAGTGAATAAATAAAAATAAAATAAATAAATAATGATTGCATCAAATAGCTCATCCCAGGTGCCGATCCTCTTTCACGATACAAGATTTCAGTAGCATACTGTGAAAGGGCTAAAGAATGTACCATATGTGTTCACTTTTAGTGTGTTTAGACCTTTTTGTGATATTTTTTTCCAATTTTGAAATAAAATTGGCTTTTTTACAAACTTTACTTGTTGTTTGATAGTTTGTGCGATTCACAGAATACCTACGAATGCAAAATATGGTTTATAAGAGATATTTATATTGATTGGTAAGAATTGAAAGAATGAATGAAAATTTTATTACCTTATTAAAATTACAGTAATAAGAATATTTAAACGGAAGAATATGAAAATATATCAAATTTATTTAATTGGAAATTTTACTACTTACCTCACTAGACGGGGTCTGTTTTAAGGCAGTAGGTACTACGTATCAACAAAATGTCAATATAAAATATTAATACGCATAATATGGCTTAGGTAACTTATTAAATGGAAAACAAAATAAAACATTAATTAACTAATTAGATTAGTTAAATAGGTTATTTATTTATCATTGTACAAATTCTAATACAATATAGTACATAATAGTTATTACTACGTCTGTTAGGAAAGCTAGTTTATGAATAAATATCACGAATAATTGAGATGTGTGTATGTAAATATTAAACTTCCGTTTTACATACATTCCTGCCTATTCTATTACTCCAAGTTTACGTTGTGTTGAAAAGTGCAAGGTCAGACACGAGAGAGGAAATGGGGTACTCGCCTAGTACACAGTCACACTCATAGTTTTGTAGAAAGTAATCGTAGGGAAGGAAACCCTCTTGATAAATCATCGATCATCGTCTTATGACAAATAATTCAAAATTCTTAAAACAACCTTTCTTTTTGTTTTTAATCTGACTTCGAATTATTAAAAAAATAATGAATAATGTAAAATGAGCAAAACATAAGGCATGGACCAGGGGCAAAACTTTGCATATTGTACATAGCGATTCCGATCCAATTGCAATAGTCATATAAAAGTCAGTATGACATTTAGTTTTTGATTGATAATGGTTAAAATAGGATTCATGTAGGTCTAATTTGAGTCAGATACGAAAGAAAAAGTGGTACAAATAAGGATTTATACAAGTAATTTAAAAGAATAGACGGTCGACATTGAAATTCAAGGTCAATCCCCAAGTAGGAAGCAGTGATCTTGAGTGTACCAGACAGAGACGCCTTTAAAGAAGTGATGATTGCCATCATCAAAACAATCTATAGTACAGCACGAAAAGAATGTCAAAGAAAGGATTCTTCAATAATCACATTTACATTACCATAATTATTATTAATCTCTGTTATATATTTCTGGAGTAATTTTTGTTTTAAGACGTTTGGTGGATTGTATATGTCATTAATTATTGAGCATTGATTAAGGAACTGTGATGCGATTATTTAATAATATTATATGTGTCGTTTTTATGTCCTTCCAATACAATAATGCCATTTGCTTTTTGATTTTCCTCTGTTGTCATAAATGATTCTGAATAACAATTTAAGCCTTCCGTTAATTATTGTCTTGCGATGGAAGTTGAGAATTCTCTTTGACGGATAAAGTATTTTACTCTTAAATAATTACATACAAATATAACAAGTTTAGATTAAGTTTCCAAATCAAATGTCAGATCTCTTTTGGATGTGTTTATGACTGTTGGAATGCTCCCTCTCTAGGATTATGGTATGATCCATCCTAACAAGTATTTTCTAGTCCGAGCATCTCTGTTACACTATTCGCTTATGACAGCGTTTTGAATAATTCTCTTTTGGGCTTTCCCAGAATTGCACCCAGTGTATTCATTTCAAACCTTTGGTTCTATTTGTGACGAACCTGTCACCGTAGACAATTTGAAATTGGCGTTCGGCTAAAAACTTAGATTCCGTTTATGTAGGTAGAGTGGGAAAAAATGAACTGTCCATTGAAACATATCTTATATATAAAAATGGAGAGCTATTTCCCGATGTCATCGTATCACGCCTAAACGGCTGGACCGATTTCGCTAATTTTTTTTTGTCGTGTAGGCTTTTATCCGGAGAATGTCCTTTTAGAAGAAAAAATTAAGAAAAATGCATGGAAAATTAGAAAATTAAAGAAAACTCTACGTAGACAACCTTATTAGTACTTTTTACCTTATAATTTTTAATCCAATTTTGAATTATTGACAGAAATTGTCAATTGGTGCGATTGACAGAATGCGAATGGGATATACATGGTTTAAAACAGACGCATCGTTCAGAATCACATTGGTCAAATGATAATTAATTCATCACCATACATATTCGAATTCAATATTCATATTTAGGAACACAGGACAACGTCTGTCAGGAAAGCTATAGTAAACAATAATTATGTAAACCAAACAGACACTTACTTAAGTATATTAGAAATTAAAGTCACTTATATAAAAATATAAAAAGTGGACAGTTAATTTTCTTCCTACTCTACATTGTCGAAAAATTTATCTGTATAATCGATCACCAAATGCAATAATTTGTCTAGGGCCCCTGGATCTATCCTTTTTCTAATTTGTGATGCTGATTTACAGCTGTCCCTTCAACTCTTTGGTAATTTTTGGTTTAACGAATTCGACGAGTTTTTCTTGTATCTATTATTGATTCCTCTATTCTGTTCCCGTATTCCAAGTTTCCGTGATATTAAGGCTGGCTTCAAGTAACAAAATGTTTTATGGAAACGCGTATATAGCGCCTCTACAGAACACTTCGGAAAGCTACGCAGCCTATATAAAATTCTCGTTGGTTTCTCACTTACAATATCGTCTCTATATCTTACCACGTGTCCACTGTCCAGTCTCTCTAATGTCTTTGTTGCATTGTTAGTCTTTCATGCGAATTTCCTTGTTTCTGATGTCGTGAGGTTTTTTAAACTCGTATGCCATGATTGGGAATATGTAAATGTAGTATATTTCAATTGTCGATGGTTTTGAATAGGAAATTCATTCCCAAATTCGGAATTATTAAGAAATATGAATAATACATTTTAATATGAGGTATGTATGTTGATTTTATTACGAATAAGATATTATTTGTTAACTAGCACATGACCTGTCGGACAACATGAGTAGAAAAGGATTACCTATTCATTATTTGATTATCTTAAAAACTAGTTGTAGCGTGTCTTAAAGAATCCCAATTTTAATTCATCACGTGATTGGAAATTTCTTCTAATGGCAATAGTTTTAGATAGGAATGTATTATGGATTATTATACAATTATTTCGTCATAATATTTCCCTCCGACGCTTGTTATTTTTGCCATAGCAACTATCGACTTACGGACGAATAACATAAGGTAAAGTAGGAAAAGGCGGTTTTACAAGAGGCTGGACTAAGCTGGGATGAAGCTGTGCAACTGGCGCAGGATAGAGAGCCTTGGACGAACTTCGTAGCGTCCACATGCTCCGCATTGGGAGCGAAAGTAGAATGAGTAGGTAAGTAAGGTAGGAAAAATATTCCGTGTTCTTATTTGGACTGCCTTTTACGTGAATTATTAATCAATTAAATCTCCATTTTAGGAGCTCCTCGTAACTAGGAGCATAGGAAGCCAAGATGAGCTTTCCATACACCTCCTCCCACACCATATCCAGATCCCTCAAACGAGTGAAACACGTTATTCGTTTTTTTTTTCATATGTATGAAACATAATTAACTTGAGGTTATAGTGAGATACGGACGAACTTACCAAATGTTATAATGGATACATGTCGAGGTGGTACATTGGTCTAGCCTGCATGCAAACACACACCTCCGCGTTGTATCGTGTAGCAAAGACCAGGGGTTGAGTTTGTTTTTATTTTTTATTCTAAATGAGTGAATGTTAAGGAAAATAGTTTCGTACACGATTTTTGCATGCCTATCATAATGATTTCCTTCCTATGACGTAATGTATTAGTAACATGTTACGTATTTATGTAAATCAAACACTCAAGAGGGATGGTGGATTACAAACTCTTTTAGATGTTTCGTAATTAATATTATTCGTGTTTTTATTTGGAATAATATTTCCACCTTTTTTTAATAAAGACTCTATACTTGGCGAGTCGGTTAACAACGCGTAAGTTATGTACGAAGTAGAGGGTTGGATTTTCAATAGAACCATCTACCAAATCAAGCTTTTAGCAGTTCAGTAGAATGTCAGTATCTAGGTACTGAAGAGATCTAGGTAACCTATTTCACCATTTTATTCATGTAATAAGTCAAAATTATTTTTTTATTCTGGGTTAGGTTAGGTTTTTATCTGACGAAAGTCGACGGGCGGGTCAGCTCGTATAATAATAACTTTCTCCTTTGAAGTGGTTGGTGGCCTAGTCGGCGACTCTCAATCCGAAGACCATGAGTTCCGTCCCCAATCTGTTTTTGTTATTTTTGGGAGAAATCTGGGAACTTTGGAAGAAGAAGAAAAAATGGGGAAATTGCTCCAGCCGTACATCAGGTGATATTTTGAAACGCTTCGTAAAGAGAAGATTCGCTGTTTGCAAATTTGCGAAACGGTCATTGACGTATGTTTAAATAAAATTATATTATTATTATAATTTTACGGAATTCTACGAAATTTAAAAGCGTGGTGAGTAGGTGCTTTTTTAAAACGTTCTTTTTATTATGTTGTATTATAAATAGGTACTTTATTATTTTCGTAGTGAGGACGTTGGTAGGTACGAAAATATAATTCGGTCTGGCGGGAATATTTACAAACATACATCAAAGGTGAACCTCAGTGTCTATTATACCCTCACCAGTACCTGTTGTCAAAAATCATTTAACTGCTAGCCAACTCGGGTGACATTTTGTAATTAAATATCACTCCCACTCATTCGGTTTACCACCCTTTCCAACGCTCCATCTCTTTTAGACGCTCTTGACTTGTGTCTCGCTCTACGCGCTTAAAGCGCTCTCTTGTACCCACTACCAGCATCTAGGGAGGTACAGCGCAAACCGCTTTAATCGAAATGTTTCCATCATTTTGTTATTTATTTTGTTTACTAGAGCGTACACGTCACCATTTCGAATTCGTCATCCATTTTTACGATTGCTAATAAACAATAAGTAAATTTAGTCAAATAAATGCTGAGCGTTTTTGATTTTCAATTCGACGGCTTTAAATGACGACTGTTCGATGTATGGGTACCAAAAATATTTTACACACAAATATGGTAAGACTTTCCTGACTGACGTTTTCCTGTGGTTCCGACTTTGAATATTGAAATCGAATTTGTATAATGATAGGTAAATAAGTAACCAATTTAACCAAAGTAAATTTGACCTGTGCGTCTGTTTTAAACCATACCTATTACATATATTTTTCATCCACATTCTGTCAAACGCATCAACTGTCAAATAACTGGTAGTTTCTAACAAAGGACAATTAAATTTCAAAATTCGAAAAATATATTGTTTAAAGCACTAAGAAGGTAACCAGCTTAAAATTTTAACTTTCTTAATTTTTTGACAATAGCAAGCAATATGCTATGACCAAGGAATATAGGATTAAAGTTTTATATAGAAGTATAGAACTTCAATTCGAATTCCCTGCTTTGGTTCACTTTTCTGGCACCTAGGTACCAATAGGTATTATTATGTATCCGCCCGCTTCTAACAACAAAAATAATTCTCTTCAACACAGATGTGTGTATGTGTGGCTCGCAGATATGACGTCATAGCGTAAGTCGGTCAGTTTTCTCGACTATTTGTGTTGACTTTCGTATTTATTTATTTATTTATTTATTCGCAACCATACACCAACAGGTACAACATAAAAATAATAACACATGCATGAACAAACATCAATACACCGATCATGCTGCACCCCATTACAGGTGTAAATATATTATGACTCAGGCCGTCCACCCCCGAACCCAATGCCCACCCCGGCACACCAAAGCGCCCACCAAACCCCCAGATCCTAAAGCCCTGGAGGTCCCATAGCCGCAATAGGGAGCCAAAGCAGACAAGGAGAACCAAGGGGAAGACGGCCTAGTTCATCAACATACATATTATACAAAAATTAACAAATTTAAATAATGTCAACTTATATACTAAGGTTAAAAATAGAAGAAAAATTGAAATTAAATTAATATTTGGAATTTAAAAAGAATAAAAGAGTTCAAAAAGTAGTGGGGAAGAAAGGAAGGGGGAGGGATACTCACTGCTCAAGTATAGATAATATTGATCTCCTGAATGTATGGGAACTACCGTGAAACATATCGCATCTTTAAATTTATTATTGTAGTTTTTAGTCATTCTTACCAGAGGATTTCGCAAACCTGCATTAGTTAAGTGACGATTAATGTGAAATGGCAAATATGATCGTCTAATAATAACTTCACTAGAATAATAATTGAATGAATAGCTAGCTCTCCGAGATCTGATGATAATGTGCCAATGAGTCTATCAAATTTCGTTGGAACTTTTACGTGTAATATACAAGCTGACCCGACAGCCGTTGTCCTGTCTTAAATATCAATATTGAATTCGAATACATTTAGTCAAAACATAATATCATGGTTTATTATTCTAATACCTACTTCGGACACGGGAACAGTCGACATACAACTGACAATTTTTAGAAAAGTTAATATGGCCTTTTAGTTTACTTTAATTCTCTAATGTCGCGCGCAATTTTCTTATTATTTTCTTACATAGGAACCTTCTTCCGTCAATTATAACAAAACAAAATTGAAATTGGTCCTTGTTGGAGATACGATTAAGACTCTTATACTGTGATAGAGTGTGTCGCGCGGGTGGTAACAGAAAAGACGATGGGACGGATGATATATACTTATTATATGTATATTATATCTAACAGCTAGGTGTGAGCAGTATAAGTTCAGCTGATATTAAGAGCGATGTACGTATAAGTATAATACAGCGCCGTGAACAAGTAAGCAAGTACATAGGTAGGTACGTCAGAGCTTTAAGCTCATTTCCGCCATGCCGCCTGTTGTATTAATTTTAAATTAAGCTTGGATAACGCACACAGCTTTAGAAGCTGAACACGGTTCACATCGTTCGCATTATCATCTATCTGAGCCAACTCAATAATATTATAAATTGGTTTTGCTTCGACCTATTATGGAACAAGTTCGACAGCGGAAGAAAACATCAACGTGATTGAAGCAATTGAATTTAAAGTCCGAGCTAGCAGGCTAATTTGAATTCAGATAATGAATAATTTTGGGGGTAGGTAGTGCAGATTTTTCTAAAGTAACTTTCGATGCCTCAGAGTTTTACTAAGTCTAGTCTTTTGTTACCACCTAATGCCCTAAGTTTAACTAAACTCTATATAGATTTCTTCAGCGATGAGGAACATTTAGCTTTCAGTAGCTAAAGAGTGTACTTGTGTTCACTTTGATTGAGCACAGATTCATTTATAAAAATATAGCTTATTATTATTCTGTTTCGCGTAACATTAGATAATTAACGTAAAATAGCGTAGGTAACCTTCTTGGTGCTTTTGACGATATAATAATTCTTCTATTTTTGCTTATTGATTGCCATTTGATATCTGTGAAATCGTTTTTTTTTAATTAACAATATTCAATATATCATTTACATTTTTATATTGCCATTTATGTGTACCCCAATTATTCACTTTCATATTAGCCCGTGGTCATCCATATAGGAAATAGGCCTCCTCAACCTCGCGTGATTCTTCCCTGTCTCTGGTCATCCCCATCCACTCTGTCCCAACGGCACGCACGATCTCGTCGCTCCACCTCATCGGCTGTCTTCCCACACTCCTTCGGCCAGTCTCTGGTCTCCAGTCCGTCACTCTTCTACTCCACCTTCCGTCGTCCATACGGGATATATGACCAGTCCACCTCCATTTGAGCCTTGTAATTTAATCTCCCACATCTGTGACTCGAGTGCGCCTTCGGATTTCGGTATTGATGAGATACATAGTACTGATCTTTCCATGGCGCGTTGTGCGACTCTCATCTTATGCATGGTATTCTTTTTAAGTCCATGTTTCGCATCCATACGTCAATGTGGGGAGAACGCATTGCTAAAAGACTTGTGGGACTCCGGTGTGAGACCCTTACGGCGATGTCGGAGTCCCGTCTTGGCTTTATATAATGCCAGTAAAAAGGAATCTCCAAATTACTGTAATACTCGGGTGGTGGAGGGTCTTATTCAATGCCGAAAGACTTATTTCACTTTAATTCACACTAAAAATTATTATTATTACACATTGATAGTTAGTGCGATTTACATAATGCAGATGCAAAATATATAGTTTCAAACAGATGCAGCGGTTGTAATAATGATGGTTAAATAAATAATTAAAAAAGCTGCTAACCTAGGGTAGCCAGAACTCATAGTATATTATAACAGCCTTTTCGTGTAAAACATATCTTTGCATAAAAATTCATAAGTTTACGATTAAAATGAATTTATCCTTGGAATTATTATAGAAACTTTAAAATGATATCGACTATTGTATCTTTTTATTATCTGCTTTAGAACTACATATTCAATATGAATCGGTACTTTAAGGGGGACCCACTGAAGTTACGGACCTCAAATTTTACGTGCTTGTGTAGGAACATAAGACCAACCCGTATACCTAATACAGGAGCATAAGACCAAGTGAAATTTTCTTTGGATACTTTAAAAGGGTTCCCCTGAAGGTACAGATCTCAACATTTTACTGACTCATCTACATCGAGGGGCTAACCGTTCTACAAAATTTAAATCAAATCGGATAAGAATTACTATGAGTTATGGGTGCGCACACATTTTTGGCGTAAGCGTACGGGTATACGCGTATGAGTTCTGGGCTAGCAGCTTTTCATTATATAAATTCGAATTCAGTATTCATAATTTTGATCACAGGACAACATCTGTCGGGAAAGCTAAATAAATAAGTAAAAATAAATAAATAAAAAAGTAAATAAATGAAAGGAGTGCGAGCATTGGTAAATATTTTGTGAAAACATACCTACAATAATGAGTTTAAGATTTTCTGTTGCCGACGGCTCAGTGTCACTGTAAGCAAATTTCCTATAAGCTAGGTTATTACAAAAGTGAGACGTGAGTGTTGGATAACGAAATACTCAATACATTTCTGCCGACCTCGGTAGCCTAGTGGCAAAGGCTCCGACTTCAGATCAAGAGGTCCCGGGTTCGATTTCCGGTCGGGTCAGAAATTTTCAATGTGTTTTTTCACTTGAAATTTCTACTCGGGGTTGGAATCCTGTCTCAGATTGGACGGGACCGGTTGACTGGTAGAGAATGTTTCAAGCATTAAGTTCCGCCGGCTATACTGACATCTATGTATAGAAGAGTGTTATTTATTATTATTTATTATTATTTCTGCTTTAGGCATTCTAGTCTTAGCAAACTATGTTTATTTTGAATACTTTTATAATTTGACGACCGAAGCCTTTAAATGGCTGAGGGATACACAATGACATGCAATTTTATAGCGCCTGATATGCAAGATTCCTCAGATCTGTTTCGAAGGAGCGGAACACAGTATGAGAGGGTCTTCCTCGTCTCCGGGACCCTGATGGGAGGAAGAACAGCGCTCTCTCGGCCAACTGTCATTCGGCATCCTTAACACATGTCCCAGCCAAGTCCATCTCCTCCACATAATAGTAGAGGTGAAGGGCTCACGCTGGGTGCGCCGCCGTATAGCGTCTTTCGTGATGCGGTGGTTCCATCTTATACCCAAAATTCTCCTGAGGCACTTCGTTTCGAATGTAGATACTTTTTTTGCCTGGGCAAGAGTCAGGTGTCAGGACTCACACTTATACAGGAGAACGGGCAACACACACGCATCAAACAGTTTACATTTCGTCTCGACACTAAACGCCGACGCCTTCCATTTCTTGGTCATGTTGTTGAAGGCGCCACTTGCCATACCGATACTTATCGGGAGCTCATCCCCGAGGTCACCAGTGGTGGTAATGGTTGCTCCCAGGTACTTAAATTTATCCACCCGGGAGACCTGGTGACCATCGATGGTTATCGGTAGCTGTTTATAGGGGCAGGCATTATTCGCCATGAGCTCCGTTTTACTGCCATTGACTCGAAGGCCGAGGCGTGCTGTTTCGTCGCAGAGTTTTGAAACACTGCGCTGTAATTCCTCCACCGTCGTTCTGAACAACGCTAGGTCGTCCGCGTACTCCAGATCGCACAGTTCGCCCATTAGACCATCTCTCTGTGTTATCGGTATACCTCTTGCTCCTTGCATGGACTTTCTCAACAGGAAGTCCATGACAATTATGAATATAAAAGGAGCCAGTACGCAGCCCTGTCTGACTCCCGTGGTGATCCTAAAAGCTTCAGTAGGACCACCTGGCGTTTTCACGCTACACTCGGAGTCTTCATACAGGGACTGCACCATTTTAACTATTTTCGGAGGTATACCATACAAAGCAAGTATTTTCCTTGATTGATGGTCTATGTGGGCTGTCAAAGGCCTTTTCAAAATCTATAAAGCAACAAGCGACTGGAGAGTTAAACTCTTTGCACTGCTGAAAGATTCACCTAGCACAGAAAATTCATATATATTAGGTACATCGTGATGTGTTATGATAGACAAACAGACCGATGATGTTTTTTATAAGGTCTTATTATTTTTTATAAGTGACTAACAAAGTGTTGTATACAAAAAGAGAGGCTAACAAAGTGAATTTACAATGAATCTAAAAGAATATTTCGAGGATATGGCAATTTACATTTTGTATTAAGATTTTTGTCGCTAAAGGAACATTATCACCATCTATCGGAATTCCTAGACAATAAAACAGACATGAGCATTTTCCGAGTAGGGGAACAATGCCTCCCGCAGTGGTTGTGACGGAAGCTAAAGGGGAAACATTACGGACGGAAGAAGGAAAAAGGGGTTTGAGTACGTGCTATTCGTTAACAGTATTATTATTATTCAACCGCGTAGGAGGAACTCTTTTGAAAAATTGTAGGAACCATTATTAGTGCTACTCTATTCTGCTTACTTGCTCTGGCAAATTGTGAAATTCGTGATTTAATCACTACGTTTTTAATAACGTCAACGATTTTTCTTTTCATTAGGTATATAAATGAACCTGTTTCACAGTATGGTAACAACAACCAAGAAAGTAAAGTGATCACACTAAGCCAGCCTTCGAAATAACAGTAGAAGACGGTCGTAAGCCCGTAGTGGTTTGTTCCATTTAAAAATCGAACATTAGTAATGAATTTTTAGAGTCGTTAGTTGTTATTTTTTCTTTAAGATCTAGTCCTGAAAAGGTCACAAGAATCTAAACATAATTAGAACGTTGTGCACCAACAAAGCCAATAGGCAATAAATATGAGTCAGTAACAAAAATGGATATAGTCATATCCTGGCGCCAAATATATGACAGCAGTCGCAGTCTTTAAATTTGGTTGCTCTTTTGTTCTCAATAATTTCCAACTTTTCTTCTCTATTTTTCATTAATTATTAAATTTCTACTTGTTTCATACATGAGAGTTTTCGACATGTTGAACATGTTGAGAATTCTCATGATTAAGAGTTTCGGAGACAAACATTACTACCTAATGGCGAACGTTGTTAACGTAAAGTGATCACACTAAGCCAGCCTTCGAAATAACAGTAGAAGACGGTCGTAAGCCCGTAGTGGTTTGTTCCATTTAAAAATCGAACATTAGTAATGAATTTTTAGAGTCGTTAGTTGTTATTGTTTCTCTAACCAAGAAAGTATTACAATATTACAATATTTCCCTCCCGAAGCTCGATTTTTAATTCAGTTTCGGGAGGTAGTTTGTATGATCTTTTACCCATGTTTTTCTGTATCTTAATTGTGTTTATAGTTTATCTATTATATAAAAATGGAGATTTTTTTGTAAGGTTTCTGTATTTACGTAGTGAAAGTTCATTATTATGAATTTAAACAAACACAGTTGCACTTTCACGATATTTTATTGAGGCTCGAGCGCTTTCGTCTATCTCATGTAGATCGACATTATCAAGAGACTAAAGGTTGAAGACATGGTACAATATTGGTAGGAGAAGATAATATTATATTATTAACAGTAGGTATACTGCAACAATATTAGGTAGGTACATATTATAAATAATAGCATAAAAATCACGGGCATAGGAAAGGCAGTAATTCATTGTTTGATTTTACTTTACCACGTTTAAAACTGACGTAAATTTAACATTTCTTCTCGTAGCAATAGCTGAAGAACCAAGTATTACATATTTAATCCAAATAATAACACTAACTAATCGGACACTGTTATTGTCATAGTTAGTATCATGTAGGGTGTTTCAATGAAAATATTTAGTTACGAACGAACATAATCAATTATTATATTTGATTAAATGGAAACAATATTTTATTGTGTTTTTCAATGGTGGTATACGAAAATCTACTATATAAATTAAAGTCGGGTTAGTGCGAAGACTTATAACTCGAGATCGGCTCAACAGAATCTTCTGATGTTTGATTTATTGGATTCTTCTCCGCTCCGGATAACAGAATAACTAATAAAAAGTAAAAAAAAACATGGATAACAAATGATGTAAAATACAATATTTAAGTTTGTATGGAAAAGTTACCGGGACGCGCCCACGACATCGCGAGTAGTTCTCTCTTTCTCACATACGCTCTTACAGTAGCCCACCCCACTTACTCCACAGCACCGTTTCGATAGTTTTAGAAAGTTTTCATACAAAGTCAACAACGGGCACATTCGTGTTGGTAATAGGCGAGGTAGGGTGTATGCGCGAGCGCATTTTTCTCAAGTTGTTCCCGCCAGAGCTTTGAATACGAATGAAATAGGGATGTTTCAGAAATCGTTCAATGTTATTATTTTTATTAGTTTAATTCAATCGAATTAATTTTGTATTGTTTAACGGGGGCGCAGTGTACATCATGTACATATATTAACGGGTCACTTCGGGCCAGAACCACAGTACAACGTCTGTCGGGAAAGCTAGTTGTGAATAAATTAAAGTGCAAAGATTCCATGTATTGGTATTTTTTTAATAATTTTTCAACTGCAGGTAAGTACTTATCTTTATAAGTTTTCCGTGAATTCGGTACATAGAAATAGTTGCAACATAATCATTCCTCCCTCCTTTGATAGGTTCATGATAATCTAAGATATTTTACTAATAATTTTGAGAGAGGTATGTCGTGTTAAATTTTTCTATTTTCTGTTTATATACAATCTATTTTAATTTATCCATTGAACATTGTTGTTTTAAGATGTGTAATTGGAATTAAAAAATCCATAAATACAAATTTAACTAAAAAAAAAAAAACATTTGACATACCTAATTCATTAAATTATAAAACTTTCGAATTTTTACCGTCTTACCTTACCACTAAATGACCAGTTAATGTATTTTTTACCATAGGTAGGTACATGTTTCCCATCGTGGTTTTTAAATGAAAAGCTTTACGTTTAAAAATATATTGTCAAATAATTAAATTGTAGTGTCCCTAGTAAGTATAGGTACAGACTTGGAAGCAGCGAATTAAAAATAGAGGTTTGTCTCGGAGAGTTGTGTAAATGTTTGTGAGGTGTGCGGTGCCCACCCCCGAAACACTAAATTCTATTGAAGAATTAATGTTTCGGTGTGTCTGTAGGCAGTACTCTGCGTTACGGAACACGATATGACTAATCTATGAATATCCGGCGTGGAACGATGGAGCCACACGTCACATCCATTTCCTGTAAGCCAGGGATGCTTTGCTTTCCTAGGGGGAGCCTGATATATCTCACCCTTCTAAAAGAGCTGGTGATTGTAGGAACACGGGTACCTACCTACCTATGGCCTATCCTCCTGTGGAAGACAGGGGTGGAGCTAGGACCACATGCGTCGTAAGACGATAGTCAATATCTAATTAAGGGCAGATATTATTATACATAAAAGTTTGTTAGTTTAATTTACTATAAATTGCTCCAAAATTTGATGTTTGACAGCATTATCATCTCTCTTTTATCTTCTTCTTCTTCTTCCTCAGCCATCTCTCCACTGCTGGATATAGGCCTCTTCCATTTCTTTCCACTCTCCTCTATCCTGGGCTTTTCTTATCCACTCTCTGCCCGCGACTGGGATAATATCATCGGCCCATCTTTTTTGGGGTCGGCCCACTCCTCTTCTTTTATCCCATGGTCTCCATTTCAGGATTCTGGGTGCCCATCGCTCCGTTCCCTGTCTGGCGACATGTCCCGCCCACTGCCATTTCTGTTTAGCAATAAGGTCCATGATGTCCATGACTTTAGTTCTGCGAGAATATATCTATGAGAATAAAAAAAAGTACCCAAGTGTGTAGCGTTGCTTTGGTTGTTATTTCATTCGTTTCTATTGACTAATTTGTTTCCGCAAAAGCATAAAGGAATCTAGAAATTCGACATATTATGGGCACTCGTTAAAAAGATGATCGACTGTTTGAGTCCTTTAGTTTCCAATTATATAAGTTTGAAGCAGTATGCCTAACCTGCATCATACTGATTCGGTTGATTGTACACCATTGGAGGGTCGTAGTTACGCGTGAAAGTCGCTGGCACCACGCGATTAAGTGGTGCAATATAAAACAGAACCCAAACAAAAACAAAGAAAAAAAAATTGTAAACCATATATTTTTAAAGGTTATGTTGAGCCGGGCAGTTTTTTTTCATCGGATCTGGTTCTTTACTGACGATGCAGTCCATAGTTGAAATGTTGAATTTTCAATTAAGCAATCTGCACTTGTAGCACGTGCTAACTAGTACAAACGTAGAGATTTCGGATTTAGAAGAAACTAAAATATAGCGCACTTTTCTTACTTCTACCCTTCTTTGAAAATGTTGCGCTCCTCTGAGCGATGCTCAATCTTCCGCTGCACTGTAAATCTCCCCATAATCTACTCTACTGAATCGCGATACACACGACATACCTACAAAGTAGCCAAATACAATTATTCCTATACCAGTCTATTATTATTATTATTTAACTGGTTTATATCTACATGTTGTATAAAGTGTACATATATTATTATTATACGACATGTTTAGTAGATATGTTTGCTTAGTGACTTATGGGCGGCCCTCAAGGACATTAATTGCCGATTATATACAAACGATTTAATTCGACAATATTCCAACAATTAATACAGCCTTCAAATATAATACGAGTAGGTATGTATGTAAGTATATAATGTTGCCATTCGAGCAGTGATCTATTCCGATAACGTTTACTCCCCATTAAATTGACTCATTCGAGCACAATCTAGAGAGAATGTCCGAATTTAGCCCTAAGATGTTTTAACATATTATTTATGAAACGCACCTCATATTCTTAGTAATAAGGGTTTTCAAATTTAAATTAAACGATTCGCAAACCTAATTGAACTTTTTACAAAACAAATAAGACGATCAACAAAAACAAATGGGACGTTTTTTTTTATCAAAAAGCAAAGGAAAAAATAGCTATATTGATATAAGTAGGTAATTAAATCTTCGCATATAGCGTTAAATCAAGGGCTAACTCTAAGATCTAAAAAAAATGAAAACGCTACGCACTAAAGCTGGTAAAACCAAATGGGCAACACCGACCAGTATTTACCGCAAGAATTGAAGAATTGCAGTTCAAAATAGCAGGCATTCAAGACGAGCAGGACAAGACGAACGGGAAAATCAAACTAATTGAAAAAGAAAACAAACCTAAGTACAATCCATTCGAGGTCATGTGGTAATAGTTGCTCCCAGGTAGGTACTTTAATTTCCACCCGGGAGACCTTGTGGCCATCAATGGTAATGATAAGTAAACGACTATTGATCTGAAGTGAATTGTACAAGGAATCTTCATTGTTTTTGAAAAAAAAAAGACATTAGAGATGAAAAAGAGTAAACGATACTATAAGAGTCAGAAAAATATTGTTTATCTCAATGCAGTAGTAAATTGTCTATGCATTGTTGAACGAAGAACCCATTGTACCTATGTATGGTGATCTAGGAACACCGTTGGAAGCCGTTCGGAACAATATTAATGCAGGTGGCCCAAGATCATCTGGCGTTGTAACAGAAGGAGCAGACGATTGCCGGTTGTAGATGAGAAAAGCTAAACTACCAAAGATTATCATGAGTTTTGTTCTCTGTAGTTATAAGGTTGGCAATGGGAGGACGAAGTCAGGAAGGATGCCGAACAACTTCTTGACTGTCGGAACTGGAGGACCGAGGCAGAGGACAGGGTTGTCTGGAGGCGACGAGTATTGGAGGCCAAGGCTCGAATTGGGCTGTAGCGCCATCGGAAAGAAAAAAGAAAGAAAAGTATAAGGTAATTCGTTTGTGGACACCGACCGTATTTTCATCTTTTGAGAGGTTTTATACATATGCCTCGGGGCATATCTTTCACTGATATCTTAGCTATACGATCGAGTATCTTCGATTCCTCTAGCGCTTTTGCCTCATCTTAGTTGTACGGAAAAAGCTGTATTGATGTTTCAGTAGCGTATATCATAATTAATAGGCCTTTCACTGGAGGACCACAAAAATGCAAAAAGGCACAACTTACTTAAAAGTTTGCAGGATCTATTCAAACTAAAATTTTCCACGAATTACTGAATGAAACTTGATCAACACGCGTCACGTACTTCAGCCTATTTGAGGAGTCACTTTGTAATATTGAAAGTGTTCGCGTCACATACTTACTTTACCAAGTAGGCCCTTTTTTGTTCTTTGAGGACTTTTATGCTAGCATGTGCCTGTAAGCATTATTGCTTAATTAATTGCGGAGTGCTCGATGTTTTTAGTAAATGTTCATAATAATAATATATAACAGACTAGTTTTTCAATACAATAAGTTAGTTCGGAAAATACAGTAAGGTCTTAATAGTGGGAACTGGTAGGAAAACAAAAATGTAAAATATACTTTTTGAAAGATTCGTGTAATTATGTAGTGAATGTTCATGATGAATTTGAAGGAAAACAGTTGTACTTCCGTAAAATTTAATTGTTACAGTATATATTTTTCAATAAAGCTGGGAATACACATGCCTGTAGGTGACATGTGCAAGGAGCTGGCATGCAAGTGTGCCAGCTACAGGCATGGGTATTGCCGCCTTACCGTTCAAAATTATTAATTTTTAATTAAAATTAGATGGTATCCGTCGCATTGTTGCCATACCTACGTTGTAATTCAGTTATTCACCAACTTTTTTAAAATAAATAATAAATAAATTAATTAACACTTTTCTATAAAAACGTGTCAATATAGCTGGCTGAACTTATTGCCTAAGGCAATGTTTTCTACCAATTTTATATTTAAAATTTTTTTTTTCTGTAAACTGGTCCTGTCCAATAGAGACAGGCCAACCCCGGGAAGAGATTTGGTGTGAAAAAACACTTAGGAAAACTCTGACCTGACCAGGAAACGAACCCAAGACCTCGTTATTTGATGCCACTTTTTTGAAATTATTTTAGTGGTTTAAAACCATATGTAGATTATTACCTTTCTCTTGAAACCAGTCTTGGGTATATGCATCGGTTGATTGGTTTCAATGTTTATAACGGAGAAAATTTTTTTATACACAACTTGTTTTAGTGGTCTTAAACCATCTTCGCGTTAGTTAGTATATTTAAAATTCAACCGTTTGGATGGTCTACGGTTCATGCAAAGTCTATAAAATCAAAATAAACTTTTTAGTCTATCACAAAAATTATACATACTTAGGTACATACTACATAGATCGTTTGAATTAATGTCTTGAATAATTTTGTTAAGGGCTTTTAGACTAAATAGAAAAATACGCCCGTGAATCATAATTAAACGAAGCTCTTGCTTAAAAAAATGCGGACAACAACAATGGCTGGGTAGGTATGAATGAGTGTGGGGTATGTAATATTTTCATGACATAACGATGTATATTTGTACACGTGGATAATAACTACTCAAATCACTTTTATGGTTGGGAGTGGTTGCCGCGTGGCCCAGCGCTGCTCTTTTATTAACACTAGTTAGTTGTTATTTTTATAAACGTAACTGTAGATATTTCATGTCAGGGCGGACGAAGGGGGACTATGCAAAACGACAGTCGTTTAAATTCTACAATGTATGTATGTATGGAACACAATCCAATATGCAGTATGCATATTATACATAAATACACCTCCTTGTGTTTTTATGGCTCTATACCTAACTATACTCGAGTACATAGTACATAGACCTTCTTTCTTTTGTCTAATGCAAAAACAGTAATAGAGACCTTTGTATGCAAAGTATTCTCTATTTGGACAGAGAAGGACCAAAAATATACGAATTTGAAACTTTTTCGACCATTTTAAGGCAGGTCGTTGCAATTTCGTCCAATAAAAATGCTTGTCAGCCAGATATCAATTATGTGTGTATGATAAGAAGGTAAAAATTGCCTTTAATTGCGCAAATAATATCAAATTCGTATAGGTACTTTACTGATTATTCTTTCCGGGAATTAGATAACTAATGATAGCCGATGGTCTGTTTTCCCTGGAAAACAGTGGGGCTAGTACGAGTTTTATCGACAAATAAGGCACGCAAATAAGCGCTTATAAACGTGCAAATAGTGTTCCAAAATCAAACGATCGAACCGTTCGATCATTTTTGTATGGAAATTTTTCGAAACTCTTTCGACGATCGTTTCGATATTCGATCATCGAAAACTTAAACTAGGGCTACAGGATATAAAGGTTGAATATCAAAAATATATGTTATGAGATATTACGCTTTAAAGTTTTTAAACCTCTAGAACATTAAATCAACAGATAAATTGTATGGAGCTTGCTCGATATAATGTTTTCCATATTATATCCTATCATTACAAATAGATTTCATACCTAATCCTTACATTTTTTTTAAATAATATTATTTTTTCAAATCTTTCCCCAAGGGGGGGTAGGGCGGCAGCTGCCCCTCCCCCTAGACCTAGTATACTAGGACTACAGTACCGCTATAAACAACGTTGAATGGGTCAAGTGTTTGCTATTAGCAAGAGAAGGTTCTTAGTGGTTTTGACAACATAATATTTAATTCTAATGCTGAAATTGAATTCGCGTTTGACAATTGGTGCGATTGACATAATGCGGATGGTAAATAATATATTGTTTGAAATAGATACACTGACTGGTCGAAGTTTAATAGGTCAAATAGGTATAAACCTAAATGATAATATTTTCATAAAGGCTGATGATAAAATACTTTGGATTATGTACAATTTACTTATTTTTTCGTAATTGCTTTACCATCCAAAAGTTTCACTATTCGCCTTTTGATACTAAGACAGTGAGCTTAATTTTAATAGAAAACGGAAGCAAAAAAACATACTTATAGTTATTAATTTTTACTTAACATTTTACGATACAGGAATCGCAATGGCCAAGTCTGTTTAACAAAAATATAAATCTAGGAACATAAGTCATATTCTAATTTCACAGTGAAATATTCCATGGCGGTGTTAAAATGTTTCTCGGTCAATTTTTTGAAAGATAAATCAGTCGGTTGATTGTACGCGTGGATAGCGTAGACGTGTAATGTATTCCTCCTTACAAATTACACACTAAATTCATGTAATGCGGGACTGTGTAGAACTATGATGGTGTCTGATGTATTTTTATGAAAACATACATACAAGGGTTCATCCATCATAACGCAAAACATTTCTTATTCGAAACAAAATAGGACGAAAGATATTTCAGTTGTTTCCTGTCCAAATACACGTGCCTAAATAACGACTATAGGCACTTTCCATACAACTGGGAACAACCTTTTTAGCATCCACCAAAATAAATTACGTTTAACATTGTTTCAATTTACAATTTTTTTTTGGAAAACTATGGATTTTTTATATTATGGATTAACTTATACTTTGGTTTATTGACAAACAAAACGTATATGTTTTCGTTCCTAGAATCTTACGGGAGCTTTATATTTTTATAATAAACAGTTCATTGGTTTATCATAGAGACTCAAGTGCCTGTCTAAAAGTTGGAAGAGGTTTGTGAACTTGGTCTTCCTCCTATTAATTTCTAACCCAAAAGAAAGCTTTCTTCTCCACCACACCAATAAATTACATAATGTTTTCAGCAAACAATGTGGTATCGTCAGCGAGTCATGTAAGACTCCAATTTTTATTCCTTTCTCAGT
Organism: Mystacides longicornis; assembly: GCA_963576905.1. Classification (NCBI taxonomy): domain Eukaryota; kingdom Metazoa; phylum Arthropoda; class Insecta; order Trichoptera; family Leptoceridae; genus Mystacides; species Mystacides longicornis. The sequence goes on from OY756429.1 coordinate 13,166,428, forward strand.
ATTTAAATGCTTGCTACCACACAAATGATATTAAACAGGGTCCAGAACGCATCCCTGACGGACTCCTCATTTTGTAGTTATTGGATATTACGTGGTTCACTGTTATGCTGTTTTATAGTTTCAGTTAACCTGGAGTTTGTGCTGTTTTTTTACGTTCTGGCAAATGGGATTTTGTACTTAATATTTGTCAGGTCTCCCCGATGTTGGCCAACTCTGATTCTGCGCTGTTCTAGTCGTCATATTACAAATTAACAAAATACTTATCTAATCTCAATTTAAATAATCACCATAAAAGATTAATGAGACTATACTTTGGTTTTCGAAAGCTTTGCACTGCCTTCTTTTTATGTTTCCATTTTCCATTTCCAGTTCCAAAACTTATTTTCGAAAACAGGTTATTTTAGGTAAATGGTGGTATTTATTTATACTTCTGCTTGCAAACCATGAATCTTAACAACCAATCACCACCAGACAAACAATTGAAAAGAATTTTATGAACAAAACCAAAATAATAAAAGAATAAAGTTGACATTTCACAAATTATCGTTGAATCTCAAGCGCTTAATCATGTAGAAATATTGTCAAGAGAAGAAAAAGGTTAAGAAAAGGCGGATTGTATTAAGGCTCCGCATATTTGACATTTCAATAATACTGAACGCGAAGTACAACTTGACGAGGTGAACGTGTGGATTATGTAGTGAAATGTATTCAATATTATGCACTGAAACAAAAAAACGCGGTACTAGTGCTGTCAGAAACGGAGCTAATAAGAATGCAGGACCGCAAGTAAACATTCTACGTGTGGGATATTTATGTTCGGACATAATAACAATGGAACAAGCGATGAAATATGCTGTGTATGAAGCGGTTAGCAGGGTGCTAAAATTCATAGACCAAACATTAGTGTTATCAAATATATCTCAGTGTTCAGCTCAAACCAGAAAAGCTGAATGGAAAACAATTTTAGTGTTAAAAAATAATAATTTTATCTATTTCCTCTGTCCAGGGAAACGATAATACTGGTTTAAATGAAATTGTGTGTTTGTTAAAAATAGAGGGCATGCGAAGTATGGAACTTACAAGAAGAGCCTTGTGGCTAAAAATTTTGCGATATGCGGAATGCCGGAGGCTGCGGAATTATAAGAGTTGTCCAGGTTTTTTAAGACTCACAAATGGTGGCCATGGCTGTTTTTAGCTTCTTTTGTTGAAATTTTCATAGACTGTTTATTATTGCGTCGAATAGGAGGGCTAGAACAGGGGCTCCACGTGGGGATGGGCAAGGAAAGTTGCTGCGAAATAATAATATCCGTTTAAAGCGACAATGGTGTGAATCTATATCTTGAAATTTCGATGAATATGACATACCTCGCACGCCTCCATATCTCATCCTCCTGTTAAAAAAGTACTACTTTAAACCAGTAGCGCACTCCTAGTTCAGCGCGACTAGCAGTGACCCATCACCACTATGTAGACATGGCTGGGAATAAAATAAAATAAAAGTAATAAAAATAAAGAAATGATATAAAATAAAATGCTTGGGGATAAGCTGAATTTTTGGTTATAGTATGAAGACCAAGGTATCAGAACAAGAGGCATTTTGTCCAAGTACCATCAAAATAAATGTCATCGATTGTTCAAGGCCTATCACCATTTTAACAATACCGTTCATTCGAGAACTCTGATCATGTTTGTTAGGTATTTATCCTTGAGGTATCCTTTCAAGCTTAACTCACTGTCGAAGTGTGCTAAAAAAAGATCTTAGCTAAAGGTGTAAACACAAACACATGCGTCTGATATAGACTGAAATAATTAGCTCAAAGCTCAACGAAGACGAGTGAATGAAAAATATTCTTAACTTCAGATGTTGAGTGAACTACCATTTGAGTAGCGCCTAATTAAAATACAACCCTTAGTGTTGTTACAATGTACCGACACACAACCCAATTCCTTACCGATGCGATGTGTGTGTATGGGCATATATTTACATACTACCGTATGTAGCATTACGCTGTGTATTGTTGGTAGACATATTCGGTAGGAGTGCAACCCCCAGTATAATAATGCCGGCCCAAATAAAACAATAATTGTATGAATAATGATAATAAAATAACGAGGCCCGCTGTTAACCCTTTCGTGTCGATTTATTCACAGATTTTTATGTTAAAGCGTCCGTAATTACTGTTGACGTGAGTAGAACAAAAATATTAGGTAGGTACCATTTATTATTACTCCTACTTGGAATTCTGTGTGAAATCATTTTTAGTTCCGCATTTTTAAATTCAATATTTATTTTGTTTCTTTTTTTTCATTCTAGATAGCATCCTTACAAACATGCCTTTCAATTGTATTTTTTTTTAACTACATAGACCATTAACGGCCACGTGGATTTTGACATTAGCCGGGAGGCACAAACATAAACAAAATGTTTAAGAGTTGGTATGAGTGTGTTTATACATAAACCCATCACTATGGTTTGTGTATGTGTGGTGTGTGTGTGTCGCCATGGCCGCCATTTTGCATCCAGCCTAATGTCAGATGACGTCATCCTTTAATGGTCTATTGACAAGTAGGTACCTACCTAATTCAACAGAGAAAAAACGTTACGACGCAAAATGAAATAACCAAGTACCTACCTATCTATGTAAGTATAAAAATGTTTTTTTTTTTCTAAATCATGAACTACATAAATCCATGGATATAGACAAGTATATAGTAGAAATGTTGATAGCCCTTTATATCAGACCACCAATCACGAATAGCAACCCTACAAAATCGGAACCATAAAAATATACAAAGGGTCATAGATCGTACCCCTGGGATCACCCAAAGACAATATGGTCACTGTCACTTATAAACAAACATAAAAACATACCTCTTTATGCTATTTTTTATTATTAAATACTAGATAATATAGGTACCTACTCGTAATTATACTAGATAAAAGATACTAGTAGATAGCTTAGTTGTACGATTACCTATAAAGTTCCATACCAAAGGAGTGTGGTAACTACAGAGGTTTGACTCTACTCAACATATACCAGGAAAAGTGTTGTCATGAGTAGGTATATACTGTATATCTTTAATATAAAACAATGTCGGGTTAGTGCGACCACTTATAACTCGAGATCGACTGAACACATATAACCGAATAATATGGTGTTTGGTAGTCCAGTAGTATTAATCGGCGGCTTTCGTACGTACAGCGTATCGTAGGTTCGAATCCCATTTTCGCTTTCGCGACACAAGCCTTTGCTTAGTGTGAAAGATGTCAAAAGTGTATTTGTGTTCACTTCGAGTGAGCACAGATTCATTTAAAAAAAATCATTAAGAAATCATAAAAAGATAGCTTATAATATAAAATATAATATTAAAGTTAATATGGAACAGATTTACTGACAACAACGCCATCTGTGAAAATTCCATAACAAAACAACACAGTTTTTATTTACTTGGCAAGCATTAAGTTTCAAAACATTGGTACGCAGATTTTGATAAAATATCTTTCAAGATTTCAGAAATAATTTTTTTAACATTCAAACATATTTTGTGTATTTTTGTATAAACTATGCACAAATTTGAAATCAATATTATTTATAGTACAGAATAACGTCTGTCGGGAAAGCTAGTTTAAACATTCAGGCCCCAATCAAGGAAATACTAAGACCAAATCAGGTCGGCTTCCTGCCGTGTGGATCACATTGACAGTTCGCGGTGTATGCTCCAACAGTACAATGATTTTAAAACCCGCTGCTGGTGTGCTGTTTTGTGGATTTTGATAAATAATATGGAAGCCTATTTTACACACCAGTTGGTACGTTCAAGAAGACGTGTCAGACCGAGACTCGACATCAAGCCAGCGTACGCTGGAGACTTTCGGGGTGCATGCAGGCTTAACGCCCAGGATCTAGCTCAGGATAGATATTATGCATGTTGAGGCTTTGTGGCGACCACAATATGCTCTACTTAGAGAGCGAAGATGGATTAAGTAAGTATTAGAGCTCAGTGTTTGTTTTTTATTATGAAATGCCAAGATGCAAATAAAATAATATAACCCCTGGTTTTGAAGCATAACAACTGGGTTGACGGGTGTTTAGTGTAAAGTCACCCACGGGAGTTCACTGCGTGTCAAGGGATTTGTGTTGTGTTGATTTACACCAACTAATTTAATAATGATGCATTAGAAAAGGTGTTAATGTGTTTATCTATCAATTATTTAGTACAGGCAAGCGAGTAGGTGCGGGACGGTTTGAGAAGGGGTGTTCCTAAGTAGGCGAGGGGAAATTATAGCATGATTTGTTGAAACAAAACATCCTCTCGTTGTCAGGATGGTTGCAAACCACTAATTATAGTTATAGGTGTACCAAGTTATCATCTTGACAACTAACTGATACCTACTGTTAGATGTCAATTTTGTGTCAACTTAAACGGACTCCTTAATTCAGTCAGCAACGAGGTCGCTGGTCTCAGAAAGCACACAAATACAATTTTTTTTATTTATTATAATAACTCATAGGGTATCGATCTCTTAGGCTATAGGCGGCGTTGGTCGCTCAACCAGTTAGTATTGAAGGTAGAGCTCACTCCTTTATCAGATTATCATCGATTGTTTGCGATTGAATATATATTCATTAAATTATTTTCAAGCGGTAAATTAGATATATGCGATAAGTAACAAAAAGGGCTCCATTTTTATATGGAGACTAGCTTTCCCGACAGACGTCATGTGTTCCTAACTATGAATATTGAATTCGAATTTGTATTCCTTACTATGAATATGAATTAATTATCATTTGACTAATGTAATTCCGACCGATGCGTCTGTTTTAAACCATACGCATTCTGTCAATAGCACCAAATGACAATTTCTGTCAAAATTTCAAAATTGGAATAAAAATATACGGTGAAAAGTACTAATAAGGTTCTCTACGTAGAGTTTTCTTTAATTTTCTAATTTTCCATCCATTTTTCTTAATTTTTTTCTTCTAAAAGGACATTCTCCTGATAAAAGCCTACACGACAAAAAAGAATTAGCAAAATCGGTCCAGCCGACGTGCAGGCGTGATGCGATGACATCGGGAAATAGCTCTCCATTTTTATATATAAGAAGATAGTGATTTTATGATGGGCATTTCATTCATTTTCTCTTTTTTTACCCTACTCTTAGGCAATAAGAGGTCTCAATGCACTTGATCTTGTTCAGTTTAAATTAAATTAAATCAATAAATAAATAAAGCTTTATTGTGGGATGAAAAAACAATTTTTATACAGACATTTTAAGAGTCAAAGGGCGGACTTATCCCGAGGGATCTCTTCCAGCCAACCCAAAATTAACTATTTTAAATTAACTATTTTCTTACTATATCTTAATTCCTCAGCTCTTAGAAATCTTTCGAGAAAAATGAATTTCGTGGAATATCCAAATGATACGTAATATAAAACCAGGCAACAAAAATGTACGAGTATAGTGTCTATCAATGTACCTATATCTATGCATGGTCACCCAGTGAGGGTATATAATATTCTGAAATATTCGGTGTGACAAAGTGATGTATGGAAGAGCATGTGAGAGGCGCTAGGCCTGCGGGAGTCCATACAAGTCGAGTGATTTATGAAGCAGGCAGTAGCTGGGATGACACGCGTTTACTTGACAGTAAAATCACGCCGTCTCGATGCGGCCCTTCCCTAACAATCACCAGTTATTATCACCGTCACCTATCTATACAATATATACTATAGAAGGGACCTAAAAACTACCCTACGTCATAATATAGAGTGCATTATAACTACATACTTCATCACTTATATTGTTGACTCACTATTAGTACCTACTAAAAAAACTTTAAAGTAACAATTTCATTCGATTCACCGAGCAAATATACTTAATATCTCTGAAATGTCGAACTAAAACTAAAAGAGTTGAGATGGTTTTGGACATGTTCAACAATGAATCCAAAAATAATAATAAAGATAATTTTTAAGTTCGAGTTAAGTAAAGGTGTAAAAAAGTATAAGTACGTTCATAATAAGGCTATGAACTCAACTTTTCATATATTATCAATAATGACTTTTTTTTACAAAACATGAATCTGTGCTCAATCAAAGTGAACACAAATACACTATTTGACTCTTTCACATTAAGATACTTAAAGCTTGTGTCGTGATAGAGGAAGATATTCGGTTCTTGGAATAGAACCCACGACCCCCGCACAAAACAGTACGATAGCCGGCGTCATATCCGCCAGGATACCAACCACTTCATACTTATTTTGGTCTAAGAATGTATTTATAAACATTTATTTAACCTTTTAAAATTTCCTATGTGGATTTCTCATCGTTGGTAATCAGCGATTTTTTAGTATAAAACATACAGAAGATAATGTAGGTATACATTTCTGGGAAAATATTATACACTATGACTATGGGAATTAATTATTTGTTTTTCAATCGTAGGGCCCTGTCATGATATTTTACAGACAATTTCACATGTATGTATACACATACATTGCATAATAACCAAACCATTGACTTTTTGGCAAAACACCATAAGGGGGAGATCCATCCATTGTAGTCCTGTAAGTGATACACCGTGTTAGACGCGTGGTGCGCTAACATTTTTAATTGACGCGTTCCCACGAAAAATTTTGAGTGCGTGCGCCGCGATATGCGCAATCACCCCATTCAAGCGATCTAGCGCGAATTAAAAATACGCGCATTGCTCTTTTGGCGGTACAGCATGGATATTCGTGAAAATGATAATGTTGACATCGTTGTCCCATTCACCAACCATTCCATTCATTTACTAAAATTCTGTTAAATGCGTTATATGGGTTATGGGTTCTGATGAGAAAATAAAGTTTACTCCATTATTGTAATAATAGAAAGTCGTAGAATGTCGAAAAAATAACAGCGAGCATAAATAAAAACTGTTGAGTTGCCCTTGGCAGATAGATCTTACATCGATCACCATCCAAGATAAATAATTATTTTGTATGTAATGCGATCTTCCAAAATCGAATTTCTAAGGAGAACCATTCAGTAGATTAAGATGGAATTGTATAATAAATTCTTGCACTTAGTAACTAAGGCAGGAAATTAGGTTGTTATTGAGATTAGTTCAATTCAGTAATCCATCTTTTGAGGGATGAAAGTATCTTTGACGAACATTTGTGTTTGTTTTAAGTATATTATTGTGTCCGATTTTCCCACTAAATAGCAAAAAATTGCGTTTGTTTGATAGTGGATGCGATTAACAAAATGTGACCTGTAAACATTGTTTAAAACATATGCAGTGGTCAGTTTCATTGGTCACTTACGTTTGTATAATAAATAAATAGTTCATTTAGTATACAAATTTGAGCTCAATATTAATATTGAGAAAATTATAACTTCTGTCGGGAAAGCTAGTAAGTAATACAATTTTTGTCCAATCATGACATGTCCATACTTGAGTAAGCTACAGTGACCAAGATGATAGTTTTTTAATTCAATTTAGAACTCATTGTGATCCTGTTTGCAATTCTACATTAGTTTTTAAGTATTGGATTTCAATTTGACATTATGATTGTCCGAAAATCGATTCATGAAATATATTTTTTTGGTTCTGTTTTTTTATTTAAAATGTTCCTTGGTTTCCGAGGACAAATCAGTTGCTTTTTTCATAGTTTCTTATTGTTTTTTTTTGTAAATGATAGTTTACCTTGCCATAATGTTTTATCATATCAGTTCATATTAATTGGCAAATTCAGAAGTCAATACTTTGTTTTCCTTAATAGCATGAATTTTTTATAGTCATTTTGACTAGGGCAATTAAGTTCAAATAGTATTTCCTTATATATTTTTTATTATTTAGTTGGCCGCTCAATGGTTAGTATTTATTTTAGATTTGGGCCCGCCTCAGGGTGAATAAACAGGAATGTTCATTTTATTTAATGAATATTAATTCATAGTATATAATTTGGGTACCTGCTTGGAAGATATTTTATTATCAAAGTACCCGCAAATAATTCTTATTTTGAAAATGTGTGTTCATTTATCACTATTTTTCACATTGTAAAATGTTGTTATTAAATCAGACAACAACCAATATAGACGTATCGACTCTATCTTATTTATCTTCATTGTATAAATAAAGTATGTAAACAACGCAAATAAACATTCATTGTACATTTTCTTAAATTTCACGAATAAACCGTGTATGTGAACACCCGTAGAGTTTGAAAACGCGTATATTGAGGCTCACCTCGCAAAACGTGGAAGCGCCGGTAGTTGCGATCTTGTGGTACATAGTGACTATCTATTCCAATACAACAATGCGCACACGCACCGCATCGCTACATTTTATCAATAAATATAATATTTTAGTTCCGCAGCGTCCCCGCCGATTATGCGATAGTGTAGGGTTTTTTGATAATGATATTATTTTCAAGCACTTATCTAATAAAGGACGTACCTAAGTACTTGAAAAGTACATTTGTACCTACTCAGTCAGTACATTGATTTATTTTGTAAATATTTAAATGGGGAATTTCTACTTTTAACCACTTTTGCTTAATAATGTTTTAAAACATACCTACCTACGTGCAGCAATACCCAATAATACACAAATATAAAAACCTATGCAAATTTTAAAGTTTTAGAAACAAGTAAATGTTGTGTTTCCTTCATAACAAATGACAAAATGGAAAGAGACAGTAAATCCTTCGATTAATATCTAATAATATGATCCTGTCAATTTTATTTGCTTCGAAAGGGTATTGCCTAGCATGGAAATTAATCAGATATAATAACTGGTTAATTACGTCCGTAGCTCAGAATTTAAGTTGAATTACTACCACGCGATTTTTTTTTTATTTATCAAAGAAAATATCATACAATATACACTTGCACTATTGTAACACGCCAAGTCTCGACAGAAGACTTGTCGGCTTGTTCATTTTCAAATACTTTTCATAATTATATTATTTATCTGTAAGCCGATAGTTGCTATGGCAATTAATAATAACAGGTATCCGCGGGGAATAATATTGTGTTGAAAAAATATGTGATACTTGGTCAGCGATTTCTACATACGACTTTTGCTACAATAAAAAAAATTTTTGATTGTCCGGGGTCTCGAACTTGATAAAAGAAAAATGAGGACGTTTTGAGGAACGATATAAACTGATTTATATTAAATAATAAAAAAATTTGATTTATATTAAATTTAAATTTATATTAATTGTGTTAGTACAATTGTTTTATTTGATTCATTAATTCACATTTTTCCTCGTTGTTTCCGTAGATGGAACTATTTTATTTTCACAAATAAACACTTAAGGTATTTAAAATACTAGATGCGGCAATCGGAACAAAAATTCAAAATTGTATGTCACATTTTTTATTGTGACATACTATATAAGTGTTTATTTGTGAAAATAAAATAGTTCCATCTACGGAAATAATGAGGAAAAATGTGAATTAATGAATCAAATAAAAAAATTGTAGGTACTTATCTACTATAATAAATACACCCTAACAGGAATGTCTGGGAATCTGAGTCACGGTCTATTGACCGCAATTAGGCTCTACAAACTATTAGGGGCGGTTTGAATAAATATCATCAACGTCAGAACCCGGCCCTTTGAGGGCATGATGACTTAAGAATGATATTATTTTAACACATCACAAAACATCAGAATTCCAAATTTAAATTTACATTTTTTTCAAATTTGGAACGTCTATCTATCTTACGAGTAAATGATAAAATAACAGCAAATACTGGCAGAAACCAAACACCAAATAACGACAACAGACCTCTTGGTCGATTCAATTAACTTTAAAGGGGTACTACACTAGACGACACTACAGACCAAATTCAAAAAGAAAAATAAGGAGAGTACTTAAAAGGCTGCCGACAGTATCTAACCCTGTTACTAATAAACTGCATAGCACCGCACGTCCTTGCATCAACATATCAATTATGACGCGTTGTTCCTGGATTAATGTTTGTTTGTATTGCGTGAGAATTATTCGATAATAATATGTTGTGAAGCTAAATCAAGGGGATCGAACAAACGCGTGCGAAATGATGACATCTATGGAGTGAATCTATGAATATCGGCAATTAAAGTGTAGCTACTAAATAAGGGAGAACCCGTTGGGGTTTCATTAGAGAGCAAAGGGAAGCAACAAAACCCTAAAAATAGTATGAATATTTCCATCATATTGCTTGAAATCGAACTGATTGATCACTTTCAGTTTGAAAATGTTTTGCTATTAGGTGAATTTCAAATTCACCAATGATCTGTGGATCAAAAATCAGAGGTCTATTTATGGTAATATCAAATATCATTTCTCCTCAACTCTCATCTAGCTTCACGGGTATTTTGAAAGGACCTCAATAGCTCCTATAATATATCACGTGTACACGATGTATGTAGTATGGCCCAAAAATATACATTTCTATTGCATTAGATTTCTGGCTTTATAACAACCAGAAGAGATTTTTTTCACATAGTTCAAAAATCAATATTTTTGGTCATTCCTAACCTTATATCTTCTTCACTTATACGTTAGTCGCTTCAGAAGATCGTACAGTTTTTAGTGTTCATGATTTCACTAAGTATATGTTAATTTAGAATTTCTCAAAAATAAGCGCTTTGTTAATTTAAGACTTACTGTTTGTCAGCTAAAAACATAATAAAGAGTGAAAATAGAAGCAGAAGAGACCACTGAGTATATAACAAGAACTGAATAAAGAACTAAGATGTAACATAGAGTAAAAGTAGAAGTAGGTAACATAGAAAAAAGTTAGGCAAATAAATACCTACTCGCTAGAGTATAAACATGCAACATATTATGTAGAGTGGAAGTAAAATAAATAATTATTCATCAATAGGTAATTTTATTATATATTTATATAAATCGAACATGTTTTCAAAGAAAAAGTAACCAATAAATAAAAAAACAAGGTAATAATATAGTAACAAATACAAGTTAAAATTATTTAAAATAAGATGATTCTATGGAGTACCTACCTACCTACCTACACAAAACTAATAATGAGTGAAAAATAACAGTAGACGTAACTGTCGGGTACTAAGATACATAAAAAGTTCTAAAAAGAACAAACATATGTTAAATAGAGAGAAAAGAAAAGAAAATATACCATAGGGAAAACAAAATAAAAGGAAAAAAACCACAGTGAAAACAAAATGTACCAAAGACAATACGTATAAAGATTCTCATCATTTGAAATAATTATTCATTAGTAAATTCAATCTGCGTTCCGTAACGAATTCAACATGGACCGTGTATGATGTGACAGCGTGTGTTGGGAGAGTGGCGATGAGTCGAGTGCCATTTCACCGTGGGTAGGTCCCATTATGGGGTTACTAGAGAATATAAATTTTGGGATAACCGTATCGCATTACCAGCGATGATAATGATTATTGTCGACACGGACTTCCACTCGAGGGTACACGCACTGTCCGCACTCGCATACGATTTTGTGATACTGCATGATTAAGCTATTCGTTACCCTACTATGGGAACGTTCTTACTGACAATTTGAGTTTTTGGTGTGATGGTGGGAAAACTATCAACACCATCAGTTTTTCAGGCAGACATTCTTATATTTTTTATTTTTGGGTTTAAGTGTGAAAAAGAATGTCTCCTGTAGCTGCGGTAAGACTCAAAATGACGAACTTCTCCTCACTTGCCAAGATAATATGCCTATGAGGTGTGATATACAACACATAATATATGATTAATTATGGAAAAACAAAATATCTTGTATCAGACCCCACCTCTCCTGTATCACACGCTGGTCACATATCCATAGAAGATTACTCCTTTAAAACTGTTAATAGTTTCACGTACCTTGGATCTCTCATAATGGATAAAAATAGTGTCAGCGATGAAATAAGTAAGAGAATCACATCCTCACTACTATACCTACTTTGGGCTTCAAAAGTTCCTTAAATACAAACTGTTGTCCAGGAAGTCTAAAATATAATTGCACAAAACCACAATTCAGACGGTCTAGCTAGACGAATTCTTCCGAGACCCGGCCACTGAGTACACGTGACCAGGACAAACTGGACATTTTTGAAAGGAAGATCCTGCTCCGCATATATGGACCAGTCAAAGACGGAGATCACTGGCGAAATAGATACAACCGAGAGATTTATGAAGTGTACAATGACATTAAAGTGTCCACATTCGTGTAGATAGGCCGGCTCCGTTGGCTGGGACATGTATCGCGAGCAGGTCAACACTCTGTGTAAACAGGATCTTCCGCACGATACCAGAAGGAAGGAGGAGCATAGTAAGACCGAAGCTACGATGGCTGGATGGCGCTGAGATCTGGGGCTTTTGGGTTTTGGGTGTTGGTGACTAAGGTACAGCGGCGACGAACAGGGTGGCTTGGAAGGGTTTGCTGAGGGAGGCCGAGACCCACTCAGGATTGTAGCGCCGCAGATGTATATATATATGATAAATGACAATGCCGCTGAATATTGGAGTGAAGTAATCTGATGGATGGATGGATCCCAAGCTAAGAGTGCCTTCGATACTCCCATGTATTAGGAACCTCTCAAACTATCATCATTGTGTCGGGCGAAGTGTCCGAACAACTGCATGCTACGTCGCGCACACATAATGCACAGCCGCTCTCTTGCATTATTTGTTTCTGTCAAGATGGATTCATTTGTTTTGTATTGAGGAGATGTCTCTAGCATCACATCTCGAAGCCTCCACCCTGGATAGATCATGTGACTTGATGGTCCAGTTTTATGCAGCATAATATAGCCAATATATCACAATTAAATACATAATAATAATAAAAATTGGACCATGCATCTACATCTGAATACAATAACGTTAGGTGAAAGTTCTTTAGATTGTTAATAAAGTGAGAATCTCTTAAAAAAGTAAAAAAAAAAATCATACGTAATAATAATATGTACCAAGTTAACCTCAGTTGTAAGGTATAATTTTATATACTCACTTAGTATTAGGCATTGCTTTATAAAATCTATTGCTAGCATAATAATTTTGATGAAGAACTCGAGGCAATCCTAATGTAATAAAGTACAATGAAAACCTTTCAAGAAATTATTATAATGGCTTCGTAACAATAAAACTATCCACTTTTGTTATACGAGTTGAAAGAAAAAAAAAAGAAGGAAAAAAATATCGCAGGGATAAATAATATATTATTCTCATCTGTAGAGAGAAAGATAAACGGTAGAGTTGTTAAATACTTTGTTGGCTCGCTCGAACAGAGACGAAACGCCAAGGAGCAGCTTCTGAAATATCACATTTTAGAAAATAAGGAAGAGAGAATTTCTCTTATTTTTCTGACATCAGGTTTTTCAACAGAAGGTCGATTGTGTTTGAGGTGGTTGGTAAACCAGCGGCATCGGTGCTGGTAGCTCGTATCCCGGTGCTGACCATTTACATATTTACAATACAATATTTTATTTAGGTGTTTTCTTTTAAGAGTCGCGTCAGATGAAGTCCCTCAGTCTTCTATCAGAAACCTTGCACTATTTCTATCAAGCCTGAAAAAAAGGTTTTGGTTTATAAATTCTGCATGACACGAGGAATAAGTTTCCTGAAACATCCAGGGGTATGGGAGTGCACAACCCTTTGATATGTGAAAGATAAATGTTTTTGTGTTCTTTTTTAGTGATCCCAGATTCATCTCAAATAGAGATTATATATAAGAATATGACCAAACCACCATCTTACGGTATTTTTTTTAAACTAACTATCCACTCAAAAGAGAGTTCACGGAAAATGAATTCATTATTGCTCAGATTCATTTTATATGGTTTTAAGTATTAAAATAAAATAAAAATTTGAAGATGTTAAAAGCTAAAACCGATTATAAGATTTGTTTGGAAGAAAATAAAAGATAACGAAAAAATATTTTTTGTACATTTTATTGCCAGACTTGGAGACATGGTATATTTTTCTGAAGTATATCTTGTTATAAAATAACTTTTTTATTCAAGCATTAAATTAATAATGTCACGAATGTGAACAGATTTTAATTGTACCTATATTTGTTTGTAATAATTGTAATATAAACATATTCAGTAAAAATGAACAAATCTGAAGCGCCGAGTGGACGGTGAAGTCGAAAAACAGACCTCCACTAGCGCAGCATCGAACAAAGGCAAAGAATCGTGGATAAAGTGGTTGAAAGAGAGACAATGCAGGAGCGCGCGCATTGTTTTCTTTTGTAATTGAAAAATGGCGGGTGCGGAAGCTGTAATGGCGAAGAACAGGAAACCGTCCTACTCAGGTCTCTGCCGGCTTTTGAAAACAGAACTCTTCTTCTTCACCGTTTTCTTCTTTCATATTATTATTATTCTTCGTCATCGTGTTATGTAGGTATATCTACTTACCTAGTTGTGCACCAAATGTTTTGGCTATGAAATATTGAACCCAAAATACACCGCGTACCAAAAAAGTTGGTGGCTTTTTCTTATTTACCTAGTTACATAAGTTGATTTATTAATAAAGACATTTTTTTATTAAGTATAACCGGTTCGAAGGACCAACGAAATGTTTGTAAGGTTGCATATGTTCAGGAATATAATACGTTGCTAGCATAAACGGTAAGTACGTTTTCAACGTTAGCGGCAATTCGATACAATAAAAACACTCAAGGATACGTGCATATACTTAAATAAATTACCATTATTATAAACATATTATGTATGCTAGTTTACTTTATATCAGAAGGGCAAAAATTATTAGATACATATTATATATTTATAGAAAGTTTCCTTTCATTGTTCTGTCAAACGTTTAAGACAACTGTTGTTAATATTTCAATTTAAAAAGTTAAGGATGCTTGTCCGAAGGAATAGTTATTTTTACTTGAAAATTCTTCCAAGCATTGCCATTCTCTCATACAATGGTGTTCTGATAAAATATTTTCCTGGTGTTATTGAAAGACAACCTTCAACTAAAATAAAATAAATATTTGAACGTTTAAATACGTTTTTTTTTCAACACTGTTGTTCACAAGAGAGCCTTGCCTAGAGTAACCACTAAGTATAACCAAATTAAAATAATATAGGTGCTTTCTCTGTACTAGACGTAAGATTATTTATTGTTTCTGCCTGTTATAGAATGGAATAATTTTTGAATTCAAATCTCGCCTGAAGTTCCCGTGAATTAAAACGTAATCGCACAAATAAATTATGTAACAAGAGTCATAAAATATACTCCGTATACATTATGGAGGTGCCTACATAAAGTTAGAAGGAGAAGTAATATATTATTATTTTGATAATAATAGTATGCAGATTAGACGACAGCCTGAAAGAGATGGCAGATAATAATATGACTATTCGGTGACCATGATTTTATTAATTCTAATTTCAAAAATATTTAAAATAATATTCATATCGTTCTATATGCTTCCTTTTCCTATTCATGATAATGTCAACTAAACTGATTCTATCTATCCACATGAAAACCAAGAGTAAAATTTAAAATGGACGCTTATGAATTTGTCATTTCACTTGATGATATTCGATCCCGCGACCTTAATATTGAGAAGTCTAAATAATTAAATTATGGACGCGCTTTTCTCAATATAATATAATATTATTTGATATTTCAGAGCCAAATAAGTACCAACTTGCTACAAATGAAAAGTAAGTGTTGTCCTGGCGGTTCAGTTGATGATTCAGTCATTATCAACAAGCGGTTTCGATTTTAGCCCCGATTTAGATCAACTTTATCCTTTGTAACACAAGAATAGCTTACTTAGATATTTTTTGTGTTCTTAATCTTTGTTAATCTTTAATCATAGTTTAAATTTACAAATAAAAAGTTATTTTAGTAAAAAAATAAGAAACAAACAATTTATTGTCCTGTAAATTATAAAATAGCAAATCTATAAGTTGTTTTAGTAGAGCGTATATATTAGATCTAAAAATTTTATATATAAGAACGAGATGATCCATTATTTCTAATCGGGTAAGAAAATTTCTTTGTTTTTTCTACAGAAATGTTAGTATTCTGTATAAGAAATCGGTTGACAAAAAAAGAGTTCAAAAAGTTCTGCCAGCTTACATAAAATACTAATGCTTTTATGTTAAAGTGTGAATTTTAATATAGGTACCTACCTTTTATTCAATAATGTTGTATGGTTAACTAGCTTTTACTTTTTTGGCAATGTTCTTCTTTTATTATAAAAATGATTTGATTTGGATGTACTAATGCATTGATTCATCCAAATCAATTGATTTTACAGTATGTTAAAATAATATCTATCCATGAACTAACTTGATCAGTACACAACGTTCTAAGTACCTATGTCTAGATTCTTGTGTCCATTTTTCAGTACTAGATATTAACGAATATCAACAGCTAATGACTCAATAAACTGTTCGATTTTTAAATGGTGGTTTGTTCATACTATTTAAAAATCGAACAGTATTAGCGAGTAATTAGCTGTTGATATAATACTATATTCGATACTTGATCTTATTGTGGCGCCTCAAAAATCATATGGTCACCCTACGCTCGGGATAACCGAGATATATATAACGTAGGTAGGTAATACGAATGTTGACAGTATTATCTAGGGTGATACTAGAGGGAGTAATATTACTGAATATTATAGTAGACTCGTGCTATACATAGAGGAGGGAATGGATTGAGGGGGCGTATCCTTGTTACCCTGACAACACCCATCTCTCGGGTATCCTAGCAACCGTTGTGATACTTGTATACTCTATAGGCATTTCTATCTGTATACTTTAACTTCTACAGTTGGTACGTGTGTAGTTATTTTCGCTGAAATAAATTTTCAAGCACTTTCAACAGAATTAAGCTCGGCACATTTAAGCTTTACCTCGGAATTATTCCTCTGATATGCAATAAGATTTCACAAATAAATATTCTCATACGTAAATTGTTAACAGGTTTTCAAAAATGCAATATTTGTGTGTGTTGTTTCTTTGTTTTTTTTTCTATTTCATTTGTTACTATTTTCCTAACGCGAATTACTTAAACCAATCATTCATATTGAGTTCGACTTCACTGACTTCATCTTAGGCGGATTTTATTCCAGCTTGCGGCAGGATGTTTTGTCTATCAGTTGACTTTTATAAATTGGCTTTAACATTTTGTTCCGTCGGCTATACAGACACTATTGAAGATAAAAATCACCTTCATATAAATTTTATCCCCATACCTCATACTAACCGCCAAAGTTTACAAGAACCATATAAACATGTATTTATTTCATTCGAATTTCACCTGCTGGTGGGCAGAAAGAGCGCAAAGGTAAACAATTGCGTTGTTCTTCTCTACCTTTGCCATGAATATATCTACGAGAACAAAAAGAAATGGACCAAAATTTTATCGTATTTATTTGTTGCATAGGTATGTATATTGTTAAACTTAATAAAACATACAAAGTAACAGAACAAAAATTAAAAAAAAATCCGCAAATTTCCAATCGTATTTTACTTTTAACAAAGGTTTGTTTGATATGTAACTTTTATTTATTTTATTCAGATGTTTAGACTAATTATCGTTTTCAAATGTGTTAAATATGATGAAAATAGGACTCTTATTTGAATAAAAAATAAATAACCACTCAAGTTCTTATTTATTTTTCAATTTTAAAAATTCAAGGGCCTCTATTAGGTTTAGATAAAGAAGTACTCTATCAAAAATAATCGCAATATTGACGATATTTTTTTGTCCAGCATCAGCCGCCTTAGGAGGATCACCAAATAAGCCTTCTGATAGTCCATCCATGCATGCACTCACCGGAGTCTGCATCTTTTAAGAGCCCTTCCTACTTGTCTATCTTACTTTTAGGCTTGGAAATTCTCTGTGTCTCTTAATTGTTTTTTTTCTTATTTGAATCAATTTGTTGTTTTGTATAATTGTTGCAGATCAGTGTCTTCGTCTCTTGTAGACGGATTCATTCTTAACTTGATATTGTATGTTTATTGTATTGCCAACTATTTTGTTTTTGACTATATTGTAATTGTAAAAGGCCTCGGCCGTATATTTATTGAAAATAAAATAATAATTTGGACAACTTATATAGCGCCGTTTTGTGAAAAAGTTGCTCCTCAAGGATATAATATTTCCCGCGGAGATATGTTACATAATATTATCATTGTCATAGAAACCATTGCCTTACCGATGAAATACCATTTGGAATGTTTGAAAGTACTCGTTAAAAATACTATAATAAAAAACATCTAAAAGGGCAGGTCATTTTCATTAGTGAGGAATCATAAGTCAAGAAATATACTCGGATGGTACTATGATTGGGGGTTTAATTCCTCTTTAATGCGTCGATGCTAATGCATTCGATAACACTCGCTAAATAATGACTTGGACTTTTCATAATAAGACTAGAAGCATTTGTATCCTCGCTGAATGGAAGACGCCCCTTGGCCCCTTATATTATTATTGTACGGAGGAGGGGAGATGTGATTTCTTACGTGTTAGTCACAGACAGGGGGTCAAACGGGGGATGGCCGCTGCGCTGACCGGACCGTTTCAAAACAAAATGATAAATAATATGAAGTAATAATATATTGTTCTAACTCCGACTCGGTAGGTACCTATTCATCCCTCTGTACGATATTCCCAACTTCGCCTGTTTTTATTGTTTTGAAATAAACCCTAGTCTGGATCTTTTAAAAGCTTTTGATATGGTATATCAAAAATGTTCTCAACAGTAATAATTATACCTGCCTACTTTTTAAAATATTTTTTTCCATTCGTTATTGAAAAGAAACCAGACCGGTTTGTAGAATGTTTTAAGTAAAAAAAACAAGAGGACATGAAAATATTGTCATCCGGATATAAAGGTACCTATCAAATATTTTGAAGTTTCTCGTGTATCTAGATCATTATTTTTTTATTTTTTCTAACACTACTTCTTGTTTTTTTGGCTTTTGAAATTATTTTGTTTCATCCGTATTTTTGACGCCTAAATTGATGTCCGTAGGTACATACTTATAACGACAAAGGCAATGGCCACTTTTCGTTTTTTTGCTAATCAAGGTACCTAAGTATAATTTAGTTACTAATTTTCTTAAAAATATTATGCCTTTATACTTTCGTTATCAATTTATTCACCCTCAAAGAAAACAAAGAATCCAAAAGAAATCCTAAAAAAAGTATCACTTTTTTCAGAAATAAAATTTCGTCTCATTCTTATGATTTGCACATTTCGTTTAGTCAAGAAGCACACACGCATTGTGTTATGCAAATGCAACACTCTCGAAGGTTTTTTAGTATTTCTAATGTGGGGATTAGATTTAGTGTGGATTGGATTGCAAATCGCCTTGAACATGAATTTTGTTTAGACAACATTTTTCATAATGTATTCCTACAGTTTTCGGAACGTATATAGCAAGCTACATGATTATGTCAATGATAATACAGTATTAGGAAAATGATAAATTGACTTACCAAGAGCTTTTGTTTTCTGTTCTAAAGTAGAGAGCGCCGATTCTTCCGTTCGGGCCCTGAACGTTAATGCACTAGACGTATCTTGTGTGAGGTGATCCTGAATCCTTTGGTTGCCGTATAAATCACTGAACGCACTCGTTCCTAAGAGGCTGGACCTGTCTTGCAGAACAGCCTTCGCCTTCTCCATGCTTTGTTTTAATTGTTCGTATGTAGACTGTGGTAGACGATACGGCGGCCAGTCACCGGCTGACCATGGCTCCTCTTTTAGGGCCCCGCACTTGAGTTCCAGAGCGCCCCCATAAGAACAACTGCTTTCGTACATTTTGCTTATATTACGACACCACTGTTTTATGTGGGACTCGCGTTTTTTCTCTAGCCTGAAACAAAGAGGTTTAATAATTACAACATGGATTTTGTATGGTTTATCATTAGGATTCAATCATTTAACGATGTTGTTGTTGAATCCGTTAGCAGTTAAGTCGGCAAATGTCCTCGGACTAGCATTATTTGTTGACGGCCGCGGAGTGTGAAGCTTAATAAAGGAGTTAATAGTTCGTGCTTTTTAATAGCAAAATAATAAGTTAACAAACTATATTTTTTGTAGACGTAAATAATTTCATTATAGAAACTTTCCAAACTATATAGTACCTAAATAACTTGAACCTTCCAAGTTCCAAGTTGAAGACTAGACAAAAAGTATTTTCACTGTTTATCATTCTACAACCTTTAATAAACCACGTATTTAACACTTGGTCACACTTGAATCCTCCTTTTTTATTATTGCCTTTATAGTTTATTTTTGTCTAACTGCATTAAATTATTTTTTATCAATTTGTAGCTTAACCGAATGTTTCTTCACCGAAATTTCAATGATATTACAAACCACGTGGTGAAGACACGGTTTTACGTACATAGGACACCCCGTGGGCATAAAAAATTGTCATTTAAATAAAGTAGGTATCCAAATTTCCATTTTTTCTGTAATATTTCGTGATTGATTGTTTTTTTATTTATTTATTCGATTAACGGCAAAGCCTTTTGCATGTTAAAAAAAAAAAATCATAAATTTTTTAATCTAAAAACACAGTAGATAAATATATATCAACAATAATTATTAAGCGACCAAAACAAAAATCACAAACACAAACAAAAATGTCGGCATTGAATTAATTAGTAGTTTTGAAGGATATTTTTTTTCTAAAAAATATATTGCAAATGCCAATATATTTTTTTAAATTATGCATAAAAATAGATTAAATCACAATTTGACATTACTTTATACAGTCGTTTTGTTTATCTGTGGTCAAATTCTAAATAGATTATTTTTTTTTGTATTAAATAACCATAGAAAAAACTTTGAACATACCAACGTTTCAAGTTTGACATATGCATGTCATTATTTTTGAAAGAAAATTGTGAAATAGTGCTCGCTCAGTCTTTGACAAAGGAATCTTAATAATGTTCAATCTTATAATCTATAAATTAGTTATGTTCTAATTTCGAGTACTGGCCGACCACTAGTAATTATTAAATTTGTCATCATCACTTTTCAACTAAATCAATATGGGTATTTGGCATAAAAAAATCTTAGTAGTTTATAAATGACTAGCTTATACCCGTCTTGCTTTACGTTTTTGATTCCGAATGTCAGGCTTGATCGGTAGGTGATTATCCAGGTTCTAGTCTAGCTTCCCATTGCTTTGCAGACCTCTATAACTGAGTAACTGACATAAGCACAGAAAAAGAAGAAACTTTCACAATTCATAAAAAGAGAGAAGAATGACACTTATAATGTTTATTAAAATTTTGTATGAAGATCCTAAAAAATAGAGTTTTTTAAATAGCTCTAAATATAGTAAAGTTAATGCAGCAAATTGTATTAAAGAACCTTCTCCGGCATTTTGCACGGCTCTGTGCAGATTCATATCTGACGTAGCATTTGTATTTTGGGCGTGATGCTATGATATAGGTAAAAAGCAAATAAAAAAACATTTCTGAATTATTATGTAGATAGAAAAGGAGGGGCTAATGCGAGTTTTATTTAATTTCCCAAATTACCACGCAACTTTCTTAATTTTTTCTTTCATAAGAACCTTCTACTGATAAAAGCCTACACGACAAAAAAAGAATTAGTGAAATCGGTTCAGCCGTTTAGGCGTGATGCGATGACATACGGTAAAAAGCAAATAAAAAAACATTTCTGTAGAAGATAAAATGCAATTTACGATGTAAAAACTTCATTAATTTTAGCTAATAATTTATTGAATTATGTTATAGTTATCTTTGATTCGGGTGAAGGATGACGTTCGATGGGACATAAGCTTGAAATCAAAACAATTCCTCTATAATTGCTTTAGTTTTTAAAAAATCCAATAGATGGCGGTGTAGTAGGAAGTACATAACATGTGATGTATGTTTGCCTATTGTACCTATAGATACGTCGAAAGAATCGACCCATTTAAACTATTTTTTTCTGAATTACGAGTATTATGTTGAGATTAAAAAAATTCAAAAGATATGTTGCAATATTTGTTTTCAAAACGTCTACGAACGAAGCTGTGCCGTTTTTAGAATCCATGAAATTTCGTATTATTATTATTGTATTTCATGTATGTACGAAATTTCAGTATGCACACGAAAGATGGCAGTGATCTCATGTTGGCCTTGTTAACTTTCTTACGGAGGTCATATGGGTGCCAATCCCGGTATTGTACCTACCTAGTCGTAGTGTAGACACTTATATTACTAAAATGGTAACTGGAGGATTAGTATTGAATATGAAAAAAAGTTTTACACAAAAGTTAGGTATATTTATTTATACAGACTTCACAGTAAAGTATAGAATGAAGTGAAACGAGGAGAGAAAATAAATGGTCTCTTATTGTTTTTTGATCTTCTTTATTATAAAAATAGAGACCTATTTTACGGGTCATCGCATCACGCCTAAACGGCAGGACTGATTACGCTCATTCTTTTCGATTGATTACGTAAATCCTAATAAAATCGAACAAAACTGATAAATTCGTACGTAAATCAACAATTATTCATAGTAATGTATATTTTTTGGTACATCATACCTACTTACGAAATGATAGCTTCTTCTTAAGAAGCCGTTTAGGTGGTGGAAATCGGCTACCTAGAATTAATTAGGGAACTCTTAACCGTCTTATTTATAAAAAAATCGTTAATCGCAAGATTACGTATAGGTCACTGATCACATTTTACTTTATTTATAAAAACAATTTTTAATCCGCGTTTGTTATGTATGAAGATGACATTTCATACAAACAAAATAGTAGCCGGGAAACGCAAGTGTTTACAACCAACATGCGCTATGTCAGATTTGAATGATTTCGAGTTATTGATGTAGAATAGCTACCTTTTTTATTAGGTATTTATTTTATATCAAAATATAGTTAAGTCCTTATTAAATCATACGATCATACAGTTAAGTCCTTATTAAATTATACTTTATGTTTCAGCCAAAACGAACTAATTTATGTTTGATCACTTCAATTTTAATATTTGCACCTACTTAAAAAGTATTCTTTGAATATTTTCTTCAAAACGTCATTATATTTCTTATAAATTTAGTTGGTACATCATTTTTGTAAGCACTTGAATGATTACGAGAATGCATATTTGATTTGTTTCTTTAAATTTCCTTTTATTTAAATGATAAACTAAAATACAATGGACTAAAATATATGAAGGGAGCACATATTTGGACGGGGAAAATTTTTAAATACAGTCTATTTATTCCAAAACCGTTCTTGTATACTCGAAACAATTGTCAGTTGACGTTAAATCCAATATGGCGGGTAAAATCTATCACAATCAAGCTTTATGCGTTAAACTATCTCGATGACAGCTTGATCGTAATATTTTCTATCGCTGAGCTATTTTTTTCACTGATCGTAGTATTTAAATAAAGCAGTTATGGGTTGTTTTCCTACGGATACGCCGCTACTATAAATGACATTGACAATATAGTTTCCGTAGTAATAAAAAACATTGTCATAATTTTGAAAGACACCGCACAGACAGAGGTAGGTATTTAAAGAATCTACGCGGCCAAAATTTAGAAAATGAAATCTTAAAAAAATTTTTTTTCATCGACTTCCTGAGGTAGAGGAAACCCCAACGAACAATATGATGGCCTGCTGAACATCCAATATTGCACCTACCCTAAAAAATATTAGTCGGAACTTATTGATCATTGAAATTTGCGTACGTGTTTATTCTCTGCTACTTTCAAAAAGATTTTGTTTTGTGAGTGAAAAATTAATATTCTGCGGTTATCATCACTGTCACTACAATAGCTATGCGGGAGTTACCTGATATTGGAGCACTAGAGAATCTGTGTTTCTGTTTAATTTATTAACTTCAATAAAGTCACATTACGTATAATTAATACTTAATATAAGTAAGTAGGTAATTACACGGGTCAACGTTACAAATTACAAGGAAAATGCTGCTAAACATGTATCAAGGCTAGCGGATGTGATAAAAAATAGTAGAAAAACCATATTTTGAAACAGCAATAAAAGTAACAAAAAAATAAATCAATCCCAATATTTCAAATAAGATGTATTAAAACGATAAGAAATAAGATAATGACTTCTTTGTTTGTGTTGTGCAGAGTTATGTTGGGGTCTCTTATAAACAAATATTATGTAAATCAATGAATTTTCTCTATGGATATTGTTAGGTATAGTAAAAAGTTTCAATACAATTCTTTCTATGGAGAAGGATTTTGTTATAGTAAAAAGTTTCAATACAATTCTCTCTATGGAGAAGGATTTTATTATAGTAAAAAGTTTCAATACAATTCTCTCTATGGAGAAGGATTTTGTTATAGTAAAAAGTTTCAATACAATTCTCTCTATGGAGAAGGATTTTGTTATAATAAAAAGTTTCAATACAATTCTTTCTATGGAGAAGGATTTTGTTATAGTAAAAAGTTTCAATACAATTCTCTCTATGGAGAAGGATTTTGTTATAATAAAAAGTTTCAATTCAATTGGGGTGGTTGGTAGACTAGCGGTTACGACGCCGGCTTTCGCACTGTTTCGTGCGAAGGTCGTAGGTTCGAATCCCGGCCGTGCCGAACATTTCCGCTTTCACGACACAAGCCTTTGTTTAGTGTGAAAGATGTCAAAAAAAAGTGTATTTGTGTTCACTTCGAGTGAGCACAGATTCATTTTTATAAAAAAAAAAAAACTCTGTATGGAGAAGGATTTTATTATAGTAAATAAAGTTTCAATACAATTTGTATAAATTATTTTTGTAATTAATTTAATGATTAGTACACTGAAAATTTTTTATTCGGTTTTTATTAAAATCAGTAGATCAAGATCTTTATTCATGTAATTGTTTTGCTCTTACAACTGCAAATTTGCAATAAAACGCTCAATAATTTAGCATCATAGAAAATTTCAAGAAAAAACTATGTACCTATACAAAGTGTAATTTACAAGTTACAAACCTCATTTTGAAATAAAGAATCCCAATGAATTGAGTTTTATTAAACTATGTAAATCTTCAAAGCAACTATGTACCTATACACTTTATAAAATTATTTCATGATTACCCTTTCATTTTTATCACCTCTGCATAATACAATTCCTTGAAAAGAAATAAAAATTGAAATCACTGTTTATTACTTAGTTAAATTAAACACCAAAAAACATTTTTTTTTTTAATTTTATTTTATTTAGAACTACAAGGATTCCACGTTGCTTTATAACTTAATCATCACTATTTTCACTATGAAAATTAAAAAAAAAGTATTGTCTTAGCTTTAGATCATAAAATTAAAATTTCTATAATGATTCAATGAACTAGCCCTGTACGGCAGGATTACGATGTAATATTATTGTATGTCGGTCCAGGAAGTTAATCACCGAGTACGGGCGACCGCGCGAAATAAGCTGTACGTTTTGAGCACTGCATAGCCCGTACGTACACAATGTGTCTTATGCTAGTGCCGTCATATTGTGTATCTAGTTGATCGCATCTCGTATGTAAAATGCTTAATAATACATTAAGTACCTTCCTAACTACTGGTGATAAAAACAATGCCAACGTTTAACGGTATTGAACAACAGGATTCAAATTGAATCGGTGATTGTTGAAACAACATAACCAACAAAAACCAAACGTTTCAGGAGAGCACAAAAACTAAACAAACATCGTTATTCGAATGCAAACATGTTTTAAAGAATATGTAACAACTAATGACTCTAAAAAATCATTACTAATGTTTGATTTTTCATGAAAATTCTCAACATGTTCAACATGTCGAAAAATCTCATGTATGCAACAACTAGAAATTTATAATAATCAATGAAATATAGAAATAAAAGTTGGAAATTATTGAGAACAAGAGAGCAACCAAATTTAAAGACTGTGACTGCTTTTGGAGGAGGCTTTCGTCCAGGAGTGGACGGCGATAAGCTGAAGAAGAAGAAGAAGACTGCTTTTAAAGTGTCTTATATTATTGTACTAATTTTATATAATTGCCAATATTTTTTTGATAATATTTAATTCAAAATTTCTGAAACATTTTTTTCATTATATTATGTTGTTTTTACACTTAACGTGTTACTTGTTTTAACGTAATGGTACGGTACTTGTATTATTTATTTATAAGAGTCATGAAAAAAAGCTTTTATATTGAAAAACGTACAAGACATTTTATTTTTAAAAATATCGATATTAATAAACCATAGGTATATAAGAATATAATGTAATTTTTGTTGATCGACGTATATTTTATTTAAAAAAAAATAATAATTATAAATCATAATATGTGTATAAAATTATATATGATGTAGGTAAGCAAAAGACCACTCCCAATTTTCATCCCCTTCGTCCACGTTTTCTGCGGTAGATATTTGTGGGCCATTGCAAAGTTTCATCATAAAAAGCCGTATGTTTTTCAAGTACCAACATATATACGAATATTTGCCAATACCGTAACAACATAATATCAAATATCGTACTGCGCAAGCACTACTGGATAATGAACGTTATCATTATTTTGACAATATATTCAAAGTTATCAGATTGAATGATAAACCCCATATCTGCATGCACTTTGAGTGTTTTTACGTTCATTGAAGTATTTTGCTTATGTAGCCATATATTTTTTGTATGAAGGAGGACTATAATAAAGTTGTTTTAATATCCAATCTATAGAAGGACATAATATATTAATCGCAAATTCGCAATAAAAACGATTTTGTAAAATATGTTGGTTGTGTTGTTTTAACAATCATCGATTCAATTATGTATCTGACTGTTTTGACGATTCGTCTTTTGACGAACAAATGGATATGCGTTTTTTTTTCATCCATCACGCCGTGTCCCGTAAGGGGTAGGTAGAGAGAACGGACCTCGAATTTTTCAGATTTCTTTCGCTTCTTCCTTCGACATACCATTTCTGATACAAACTCCTCTATAATTGTTCTTACTTTTGACCTGGATTTCTTGAGGACGAAATCGATGTGTTCAATCCACGTCATTATCTTATAAATTCTCTTTGCATACATTCCTTCCACATGCCCAAACCATCTCAATGTATTCAGTTGGAAGTTTTGCAGGATATCTTGGGTATTTTGGATATTTTGTCCCATAAAGTAGTTTTTTTAGGGTGTTGTGACTGTGGGGTTATGCTTTGTTTGTGGACTGTACGTAATTGAGTTGGTGGTTGTGCTGTGGTTCATGTTAGTATGTCCTTTAGATATTCTTTTTTATGAACTGTTAAGATGTTTGCCCTAGTACATGCTTGGCCTATTTGGGCAGCATTTCCATTTGTTGTCTGTTATCGCTTATAATATTATGTATGAATAAATAAATAAATTGATTTTCATCCTTGTAAAAACAGTAACAACTAACATCCATACCGCATTCATTCCTAATATGCTCAATCCTTTCCATATCCCACAGAGTCTTTCCAAGTAAAATGATAGGTAATATTGCATGTTGGCTATTGACATTAAGAGTCGAGTAGGTAATGAATAATTTGAAACAAATCGTAGGTAGGTACATATTTGAAATTAGGGTTGAAGGTATTTGAAATCTTAAGCTAACACTAAAAACCAAAGTTCTTATTTATACATTCAATAATTATGTAAATATAAAATAAACAGTTTTTTTACATGATTATCAGTAATCGAGGAGTGATTGTGAATGGGATGCTTCCGTTCGAATTCAGTCGACGATTTTCATTTTATTCGAGTCGACGAGATTAATCAACTCATAGTTTGGGCGCTCTTTTTAAAATGTTGTCGTTGCTTATAACTACTGTGATATTGGTCTTACGCTTGAATATTCTCTTTTTATTAACACTGAAGTAATTAATTTTGCAAGGACTTATATCGCGGTGAATTATGTACCTAAATCTTTCTGGCTGATAGTAAGCCCCAATTTTATTGACTTCTTAATTTTTTTTTTTTTTTTTAGTGTTTTAGTCTCAATAAAATGAGGAAGATTTCTGAAAAAGGTATCCCTCGTGCTCACTATACTCATGGACTTTTTTTTTTGGAGAAATCGTACCTTTTCGGATACTAAATTTTTGGAAATGACCTTTTTTTAGGAAATAGTAAAAAGTTAACTTTCCAGATACCAAATCATCATACAGTTTTGTAAAATAAAAAGCTTTAAGCTTTTAATAATAATGTTATTTGCAACTAATGAAACACCTATAACGTTTTTGAATTGAAGCTGTTATCCCCACCAGGAATTATCCTGGTCCATTTTATTTAGTTTTATCATTTTGATAATAGAAATTTTTAACAAATAAAGCAAATATTGCATTCCCGTAATCATCGAGGTCTTACAATCATTATGCACCAACTAAATTTATAAGAAATATAATGACGTTTTGAAGAAAATGCTCAAAGAATACTTTTTATGTAGGTACAAAATATTAAATTGAAGTGATCAAACATAAATTAGTTCATTTTGGCTAAAACATATAGGTTTCGTATGATTTAATAAGGACTTAACTATATTTTGATAAAATATGTAAATAATTAAAAAATAAGGTACCTATTCTGCTACAATAACTCGTTCAAATCTGACATAGCGAATATTGGTAGTTACCACTCGCGTTGCCCCGTTACTATTTTGTTTGTTTACATAATTTTGTGTGACATGTCATCATCATACATAACAAACGCGGATTAAATCTTTTTTTTATAATTGAAGTATAAACTGATCAGTGATTTATGCGCAATCTTACGATTAACGATTTTTTTATAAGTAAGACGGTAAATGATTCATTATCTTTAACATTAAAGTGCATACTTGTATACGAGTGTACCATTTACTTATTTTTTTTAATGAGACAAACATAAAACAATGCGTCTAATGACAAAATAGTGAGATATTAGATTTGATAAGTAGGTAGGTAGTATTTTATATGTGTAATCCATAATCAACATAATATTTCACCTACTTATGGGTCTGCAAAATCTACATTTTTTTTTTAATTTTCTGCAATTCCACTGACAGTAATTTATAATACCTATACAATTTATACATAACTTTTTTGCTTAGAATAAAAAGTAACGACAGAAAAAAAAATAAAAAAATGGCCTTTATTTGTTATTGAAAATGACTCCAACAAGTAAAGAAGCGCCTTTTTTGGCTAACGTACTGCTTCCCGACATTTCTTTGGCCAGCTTGTAGGTGTTGGAGCTTTTCCAGGATATTCATTCATGTTTTATAATATTCGAATCGTTAAGATTCTTAATAACATGCTCAAAAGTTTAGGAAATTTGTTAAAGATCTTAAAGATAAGAGTTTCTGATCTCCTGGGAAAGGAAGTTAAAATTTATATCACCATTGTAAACAATATAGGATTAGGATTTTTATTTGTAACTACAGGTTGACTGGGACTGGTAGAGATCTTTCAGGATAACTCCGCTCTTTGACTCTTTTGAATGTTTGTTATTACATTTTTGTATTTTTTTGGCAAAACAGTTTAATCTATCTGTTTCTTTTATTTAATTTGAACTAGCTGCAAGTTTTGATCACGATTTTTTGTTTGGATACCATGAAAATCCTGATTATATTATTACACGTTTAATTTGTCAGTTACCGTAGTGGTTGGTGGCCTTGTGGTTCAGTTTTCCACTTTCGTTTTGAAGGTCATAGGTTCGATCCCCTGTGAAAAATTTCAACCTATCGAACATAAGTTTAACCCTATGAAACATTACAAAGCTCATTTTTTGCCCATATTTTTATCTCTATTATAGTTTTTTAAAGCCTGTTTCATATTTTGTCAGGGGTAGAATCTATGAGCACTTATTAAATAATCAGGTATTTCAACTTTTTTAACTTTATGATACCTTCAAAATATCTATTTTAATGTCGAATTTTTGTTTGCTAGACAATGAGCAGTTATTAAAATGCGGTAATACTATGAAATTGTGTACCACCTTTCACCACTATAGAATGGGTTGGCTGGAAGAGATCCTTCGGGATAACTCCGCCCTTTGGTTCGTATTTGTGTGTTTAAATTGCTTTATTATAATTCAGTAAAGTGTTTTTTATTTTTTATATAGAAAATCCCTTTGTCTGTGGCTGTAAGTTTCTGAAGTCGAAATAGTTAGCTTCTCGTTGGAGAGCCATGAACATCCCGATTATACTGATAATATTATAACACATATAAATTTGGCAGTATTCCATAAACCATCATTTTACGCACATAAAGATTTCTAACATTTCAAACATGCACAAGATTCTTTTGATGAGGAATTTCGGAGAGTTCGAAGAATTGGACCACCCTTATGGCGAACATAATTAACGTAAGGGTTCGTTTGAACCAAACGAATATACCTAGTACCAGAGCAGGATGTAGCTAGTAGGTATACTTTATTTTATCGTCATATTGGACATCATGCATGGATAAATGACCAATGACAGTTATTTTTCGTTGTTTTTTTCTTGGTGAACATAATATTATCAATGATCAAGAAAATTATACTCTATTTTCCAGCTCTGGCTCTATGTTCGTTTGATATAAACGCACCTTAGTGTGATCACATTAAACCAGCATTCGAATCTGCAGTATAAGACGGTCGTAAGTCCGTGATGATTTTTTTTTTAATTTCACTTTTTATAATAGTTGTTTCTCTAGAGTGCTTAGTTCCGAAAATGTTCAACTCATTGCCAATGAAAATAAAAAAATGTAAAAAAATTGGAAAATTGAAATTGTTGCTAAGGGATTGGCTGTGTAAAAATAAAACTATGTATGTATAACCAAACCATAGTATAATTAGAATTAAATAGATATGTAAGTGGATATTATGATGAGGTAAACTGAGGGTGGAAGTGAGCGGTACCTGTTGACAAGTCATTTAAATGACTTAACGGGTTCCGCTCATTTGTAGCACTGTTTCTGTGTAAAATATTGTGTAAATAAGTTTCTTATTGTATCTTTCTGTTTGCATGTGTATATTTATTTATTTAATAAAAAAAAGTTTTAATTTAACCTCGTGTAACTGTTATAGATCGTGTCTTGGAAACCGGCGCAAGAATCCTTAAAGGTGAGAGAAATAGGTTTTGCTGGTAGCCTTTCGCCTGAAAGACATTGAATACGAGTGTCCATGAACGAGCAGGATTAGCTAGGTATAGGTTAGTAGGAATCCGTGTGCAGTGTGTACACGTAATAGAACGTAATATGTTTGTGGTTCATAAAGCGGAGAGCAAATTGACGTTATCCGGTCGGAGGGAAATGTCACACTGCGGTGTTGTGATAAAACTGTTGTCATAATCATTGGACCACGCACATATAGTCGCTAACACACATAGGTATCAAGGCACCTACCTAATATTGATAACGCAATTGTCTTTGATGGGCAGAGCGGATACTTGCCTGCTAGCTGTTTATGTATTTGCATCGTTATGTTTCCTATCTGATCCTACATAGGTAGGCACCTAATCATCTTCACTACATCCAGACAGGATATAAAGAGCCTGAAGCGCGCATACATAAATGGGACACTTTTTATTTCTACGGATCACCATGCACATATCCCATATTTCACCTACCTACATACCTAATTTACTAATTTTATCTTTAACATTTTTGTGTGTATTCAAATTCTATCTGTACCATCGCATGTTGCTCATTGTACCGGTGAAATCTCTTTTCGCCTCTATTGATAGAACTGCAACTGCATTTAACAAAATGAGAACCCTATTCTGCAATCATAACATAAACCTGAAACTCCGACAAAGAATGGTCAAGTGCTATGTGTGGTCTGTTCTATTGTATGGATGCGAAACATATGGACGTTGAAGAACAATGCCATGAACAGATTGGAGGCGTTCGAAATGTGGGTACATCGCAGGATGTTCAAAATACCCTGGACAGACATGATAATAAATGCCGAAGTCCTAAGGCGAGCTGGAGAAGACAGAGAGTTGCTGTCAACTATCAAGGTTCGCAAGATCTCATACTTGGGCCATGTACTGCGAGGGGAAAAATATCATCTCCTGCACCTGATATTGAAGGGCAAAATTGAGGGACGCCGAGGACTTGGCCGGAGACACACATCATGGCTGCGCAACATAAGAGACTGCACCGGCATCCGAAGTGTGGAGGAGCTGTTCCAGACGGCGCAGGATAGAGAAAGATTCGCCGAAGTGATCGCCAACGTTGGGGAGACCCGACAGGCCACCTAAAGAAGAAGATAGAACTGCAAGATTGTCATCAGGCTTCTTTGTTATTAATATTATTGGACACCAGTTGCCTTCCAAGTTTCTCGGAAGAGTATCTGGGGATGTCCTGGTGTATTAGGAGGGCAGATTTTCCATTAATTTCTGCCAAGAGAGCTCTTCATAACATCATATCTGTTCCTGTGATGGAGTCGAGTCCGTTAATGGTACAATTGAAGACACTCATAATTAGTCTCACTTTATTACCTGAGCTTATACGAACTAAATTTTTGACTTGTGTTGATCTCTGACTCAGGCCAATCTATAACAACTATAGGTACCATCGCACAGGAAGACTTTCAAACTTATCATTTTCTAATCATGGTGCTCGTTGTTGAAACAAAACAACCTCCTATCACAAAAATATTGTTACTTAAGGAATCACTGCATTATTCCTTCAAAGAAATTTGAAAAGCACGTGTTGTCCTCAATTTTTTTTAATTCTCTTTATTCATTTAAATAATAGAAAACAATATTCAAGTCCTGTTAAGGATTTTGCAAGCCTTGTGTCAGGTTCTTTACATAACAATTTCAACTATTTCAAAATACAAAAATAATTCAATTGCTTTGATTATCTTACCATAGCTACACTATCACTTTTTCTTTACAACACGAATCCTTAGTATCCCATCCTATTTCTTTCATTCCCAGATAGGTGTAAGTGTAATATTTTATACACTAGGTATGGTTTTTTATTTGTTTATGTCGACATCCGTA
This sequence comes from Mystacides longicornis, assembly GCA_963576905.1. Classification (NCBI taxonomy): domain Eukaryota; kingdom Metazoa; phylum Arthropoda; class Insecta; order Trichoptera; family Leptoceridae; genus Mystacides; species Mystacides longicornis. Next base: position 13,199,338 of record OY756429.1, read on the forward strand.
TAATGGTGTTAAGTAGATAATTCCGTCATTGCACAGCACTTTCATCATGTATTCGTTTAACTTGTTTGTAGGTAGGTATATTCTGTTTGTTTTTAAGTGCATAGTGAGTAAAATAAATATGTATTAATGAGTGTGTGATTGCATAACTACACGGCAGTAAGCCCGCCAAAATAGATCTCACTTAAGTCTAAATGAAGTGCCTACTTATTTCTTCGTCTCTTAACAGTTACAAGCGAGTATGACAAAAGTTCTCAAGCAAGTTTAGCAATATTGCGAAATAAATATTCCTTTATGGGTACCTACTCAAGCAAAATACCTAGATGTTCCTAGTTAATCTGTCTCCAAGGCTTTTGAAAACTCCACAGCAGTAGGTACTTAAGTGTAGGATAGGTTGCTAAGTAGGTACTGGAAAGATTCCGCTAATGCAATGAGCCTCTCTATAGGGAGCGTAGCGTCGTCTGACAATAAGGCTGTCTTTGAAAATTGCGACAATGTTCTTGTTACTATACTGTCACAATGTGTACAATGTTCTGCACTGACACTTTCACCGCTGTTTAAAGCATTAGGTACCGTATTCCTAGGATAACGGAACGTAAAAATCCAGTTTGTTTGGATGAAGACAATAATTGAAAGGAGCTAAATACGCCACGTCGGAATATCCAGACTCTACAAAATGTTGCGGCATCACAAAATTTATTTCTTTGTGAGATTGCAGCTGATGTGTTTCCTTAAATTCATCATAATGCACTTTCGTTGCGTAAGTATAGCTAGAGACATCTAAAAATATAACCAGAAATATCTAAAATATGCCGTTAAGTCAACTGAATGAGCTGTCATGTAGAGAGTTAACGCATTGATCTTAAATGAATGAGGATGATTCAATACAAAATCATAGGAGTGTAGAGTCTGCAGATTATCAACCATTTATAAAATTTGAGAAGATATCTCGAGTAATCGTTCCAACACTATATAAAAAATTTCATAATCAAAGGTTTGATATTTAAGAAGTAACTAAGTTCCTTTTAAAGACTAATAAGTACCTGGACTCAGATGTAGGTTATTTAAATTAAATAATTGAAGTGGTTGGTAGACTAGCGGTTACGACACCGGCTTTCGTACTGTTTCGTGCGAAGGTCGTGGGTTCGGTCCCAGGTGCCGACCACCTTCCTCTTTCACGACACTAGCTTTAAGTAGCTTACTGTGAAAGAGTCAGAGAGTGTATTTGTGTTCACTTTGAGTGAATAAAAACAAAATCTCAATAAATTCATCACAACATTAAATAGGTGGTTATAGTTATTAAAATTTTCATTTAAAATAAAATAAAACAAAATAATGAGTAGGTAAAGTGTAAGTAGGTAAATAGTTAGTTAAACATAAAAAAATGAATAGGACCTACCTTTTTTAAAATTAATCTGCGCTCACTAAAGGTGAACAGAAATACACTATTTCACAGTAATCTACTAAAACAAAACTTGTGAAAGAGGAGATGTGCGGTACGAGAGAGTACGAAAACCGGCGTTGTGACCGCCAGGCTACCAACAATGCACCTATTAGATAATATATAAAATGATCAAAGGGTTGTAGGTTTGATTAAAAAAAAATTAATTTAACAAAAACATACATTTATCTCACCTAACAAAAGATTCTTCAAGTCCATAAGTTCGATTTGTTGAAAGCCATATCTTATATTAGTAATCAAGGTTTTTTTTCAATTTAGAATACCTAATTTTGCTTTCAAAATCACACGAACCACAATACACACAATATATTATCACATATATTTTAAAGTCCTACTAGGTTACTATTTTTTAAGGTTCACTGCTTTTGTTTTGAGTGCGGACATCGTTAAAATTTACACAGATAATTTTAAGTTGAATCTATCTAATAATTATTATTTTATTTTTTGTACTTTAAAAGGGAATTTTTAACACTAGGTATGGAAAACATTCACCTTACACTTAACAACAGTTTGTAAAAAAATATATGTAGGTACTTTTAATTTTTTTTTGTTATGAAGTTTTAACTAAAAAATTTAGTATTTTAGTAATGTTTTGTCCATTGATGCACCGAAACGATTGCCCATCACCACTACATGTTTTTCTGTTAGGATTATTTGGTTAGTACGAGCAACGAGTGAAAACAGATAAGAACATAATAATTCTAAGCTATACTCTTCCAATATCGCTTTCGAAACGAGCACGCTTTTACTTTGTGTGTGAAAGAGAAAGGGTGTGTTTTTATTTCATGTGAAAACTCTATCACCCCCATGATATTTGCTTTAGCGAGACTCCGCCTATAAGCCAACCTCATGGGCGTGGTCTACGGATTTGTAGAGAAAATACAGTAGTTATAATATCGCTACTCAATACAATGTCTACGTAGAGTTCAGACGGTGAGCGATATTGGTTTGTTTCTTTATTTCTGTAAGTTTAAGTTTGTACGCAAAAATTCTGGTTATTTACACTAGAAAATCGATAGTCAATATCAATGCACCTGCATATACTGCGGCATTGAACAATGAACATTTCAAATCCACAAAAATCCAAATAAATATCCCAAATTGTATAGTAGACCCATTGACCCAAGATTCATTCATCAGACCATTAAAAGTAAATTTTTGATATTGTTCGAAATGAAACGAAATGATGAAACCGGTACCATATCACTTTCAAATAGATAATCCTCTTAGGATACCTATCAGGTACCTACCCTAATCAAAATTAGGTAGGTTCCCCAAGAGGAATATCTATTTGAATGTGATATGGTATGACCAATTCGGTTTTCAACATAAAATAGTTTTCGATCATACGAGTAAAATGATATTTTTTTTAAATCGTTTCATGAAAACAGGTATGAGAAATTATACTTAGTACCTACCTACAGGGTTGTAAATTTTGTAATATTGGAATTATCAAATGTAGCCTACCTAAATCTAACAGAATTAGACAAGATAGATTTGGAGTTGCGTACCTCACTGAAAGCATACATCAGGATGCATCACCTAGATGTTCTTGGATATGGTTTGATTTACCAAGAAAAATAGGCGGAAGAGGGTTGTTGAATACCTATAAAAAATATATGAAGAACAAAATATTCAAAACCTCGAATCATACTTCAACTACTCTAGAGTGATAAATTTTGGGATACCAAGATATCATTGCATACGACATACTTTTAAATTCATCCAATCCAATTTCTCCACCGATATTTGAGGTAAATACAGGATCAAGTTGCTATAGGTATGGAAGCGTTCTTAAATTTTTCTACGATCGATTCTCCGAAGTTTTATCATTTTCTCGTGAGGTCTTCAAATGTCTATTTTTCAAAACTCTCATGTTGAGGTTTGGTGAACTATTTAAAGTTTTGTCTGTGCGATACATTCCTTATCAAGTCACAGTAACATTTTAATCCAAATCCAAACTCCCTCAAGACCCCACTTAGGGGCATAGGGAGGCAACAAGAGCTCTCCATTGCGCTCGATCTTGCGCAACGTTAATGACCCCCTCCCACATCATGTCCAGATTCCTCAGCTCTGCTTCGAAGGAGTGGAACACAGTATGAGAGGGTCTTCCTCGTCCCCGGGACCCTGATGGGAGGAAGAACAGCGCTCTCCTCGGCCAACTGTCATTCGGCATCCTTAACACATGTCCCAGCCAAGTCCATCTCCTCCACATAATAGTAGAGGTGATGGGCTCACGCTGGGTGCGCCGGCGTATAGCGTTGTTCGTGATGCGATGGTACCATCTTATACCCAAAATTCTCCTGAGGCACTTCAACATTTTAATAACGATGAAAAATACGTAATGATACACACCAAATTTTGACCCTTGACAAAAATTTCGCGCTTGTCGTCACACGGGAGAGACACTCTGACATGTTTTATCTGGGTGTCCTGTCCGGATAGTTCACCAGAAACTTGCTTTGAATTAACGTTTTCTCGTTCTTGATGTACATTACTATAAGCAGGTGCAACCCGATGTCGCTTTTGTGAAACAATAATACCTACTATGTTATGCTGAGATATTCCAATAGAGACTGACCGAACAATTGTCTTAAGTGTGCGTTTACATCAAACGAAAAAAGACCCATCAGAGCTTGAAAAAAATAGAGTATATTTTCCTAATATTTGATATGGACACCAAGAAAATAATAACCAGAAAGAACTGTCATCGCCTACTAATAAATTGTTGTTTCCACGGTGTCCAGTATCAACGGTTAGGAAAATATACTCTATTTTCAAGCTCTGATGGGTCTTTGTTCATTTGGTGTAAATGCACCTTTAGTGTGTGTTTACACCAAACGAACATAGAGCCGGAGCTAAGAGTAGAGCATACTTTCATGGTTGAAATAGGACACCATGGAAACAATAACGCAAAGTCAGACAAAGTCCATTTCAACAATAAAAAAAAAATATACCTACTCAACTTTCAGTTCTGTAGCCCTAGTATAAGTTTTCGATGATCGAAAATCGAAACGATCATCGAAAGAGTTACGAAAAATTTTCATACAAAAATGATCGAACGATTCGATCGTTTGATTTTAGAACACTATTTGCACACTAATAAGCGCTTATTAACGTGCAATTAGCTTTCGATGAAACTCGTACTAGCCCCACTGGATCTATGTTCGTTTGGTTTAAATGCATCCTAATACAAATTGTCCGAACATTTTAGATATTATTGGTAGATTATAGAAACAGAAAAAATCTATCTAGTGAATATTACCAAACCATGAAATGAGAATTTATAAAGGCAGCGCAAAAATAGCTTTATCTTGCTAAAAAAATTAAAGTAAATCCACCCACATACTGCCTATAGTAATAAACACGAATGGGAATATTGCAAAATCTCTGAGAATTTTGAAATTTACTCTGTAACGTATACAGATGCTTAATTCTCGTTAGTCTACCAAAAATTATATCTATAGAGAGCAGCTTTCTAACTTTACTTTCGCTTTTGGTGCTAGGAAAATACTCTTTTTATATCACTGTTATTTTTATATTTATTATTGCTACCTAGTTACATATAAACAAGCGAAAGCTATAAATAAAAACAAGAGGCTACGCAGTTATTAGTTTAGTTCCATCTCGTTATTCCATGCAAATCAGCATTCCTTAAATCAGATGCAAGTGTCCTCTGGAGAGTTTGATTTGTTCATTCATGTCGTCTTTTGCTTACTGGTACGTAGGAAACAATTCCCTATTATTTAATAGTTTCAGGAGACATACGCAAAACTTAATTTACATAGTCCACGACTACTTATACTTACTTTCTTCCAAAAGGCGGACTTCTTATATTCAATTTAAAATCATAATACCTCAATCAATCATTGCCCATTGCCCTTGAGTCGAGCATAACGCGCACAAAATAGTTTAAGTCTGTGGTTTATGCCATCCTGTGTGACTGCGCATAGGCTTATTTCCGAAAGACAGATTCTGCCGCAAACTTAAAATGACTAGATACATAAAAAATATAACTTTTATCCCGCCAAGCCTTGTTCCTTAAGGGGTACGCAAACACTTCATTTGTAATATCACAGCATTTCTCATAGATCCTCTTCAATTTTATTTTAATTTTGAACTGCTTTCTTCATTAGTAAGGGTCTGTACAGACTTGAACACGTGCGGTAGCGTAAACAATGTCACGTTGCATGCAACGTAACATATATTATCATCATCATATTGCGTAGTACGCGGTTCGCTATGGTTCGTCACCAACCACCGCGTACTATGGAAATTTGATACGTTGCATGCAATGTGACATTGGTTACGTTACCGCGCGTGCTCAGGTCTGTACAAACCCTATGAAATCAATGTGTTCAAACCACGTCATTATCTGTTCGTTCTTCTGACTTCTTTCTTTTCATACTTATATCTTCTTAGAGTAGACTCTGGAAATATGACTAAACCATGTCGTTAACTTTCATTTTTAATAGTATACTTAACGCTTAATTCCATACCTCCTTCCTTATATTCTCATGCCTTTTAATGTCCTCTAAATTCCTCTTTTTAGCTTAAATCGTCATTTTTTGCATCCATACATACCTAATAATAATTATTGATGGTTTGGGAATCGCGTTATTCACTAGTTTTGAGCTTGGAGTAAAACGATGTTGTTTCTCACAATAAAAGGTTTTAGTGCAAAATATAACTTGAATACTTATAATAATTTTATAAAAATATGTTTGTGTTTTCACGTGGTGAAATTTATAGTTTATGATAAAAATAATGTAGTTGCCTAAATTAGTTGAGTTCGAGTGCTGTTTCAATCGTTATTTGACATTTTCAAAAGAATCCATCTTCTAATAGTAAGTACCAAATCGGGACACCGCGATGTTAGTGATTACCACAACTAAATGATAGAATCGTCATCGTGGTGGTTTCCTGGGAAAGAATTTTCTTTTGAAAAGTGGTTTCATTTGCCTTCTCTGGTGGATATTCTGCAGCGATTCGCTACTCTTAGCTGGCTGGTCCTGGTTTGTTGGGTGTAAGGTACCATTAGTTGTTAATTTGCCTTTTACTCTCTTGTTATCTGCTATGTTTCACTGATGTAAACATACACAATGGGGATGTCAGTAGTGTTGCTGGTACAATAAAACTTGGCGTTTCACAGTATTTTATCAATCGAATTCTTCAAAATGTAGCTCACTGTGACCCTACTGCCTTCGAAACCCAAGCCTTACAATTTTAAAAACCAACCAAAGTAGAAATAATTGAATATTAATGAATATAATGTGCAGCTACCGTTCAAAGCAGAGCTGATGGATATTGATTTGGTGTTGGAGAAGGTCATAAATATAGCACAATATCGAGCGCAATGGAGGGCTCTTGTTGCCTCCCTATGCACCTTAAAAGGAAAAATCGATGGATTGAGTTATTGACGTATAATTTTTATTTTATTTTAATAAAAATGATCACAGCCTTTTCGCTGAGTGCGACAAGGCATATTATGCTGTTATTTATTATTTATGTTGGTAGCCTATAGAGGTTATATACTACGTCGGCTTTCGAAATGCTTCGAGCGGTGGTCGTGGGTTCATCCTATACCTACAAAGTAGTTTACTTTGAAAAAGTCAAAGAGTGTATTTGTGTCTGATTACTTAAAAAAAGTTTTAGTTTTATCAGCTGCTAGTGCGAGGATTATGTATGTGAATCAAAAATGCTCCTGATGAACATCATATATTATTATTGTCATTCAATGCGAAAGTGTAGCTATTCTGAATAGTAGGTACTGACAGATAATATTGAGGTACCTACGTGCATTATTGTGGATCTTCTGGCACAAAATTACTCGTCTTTATTCATGGTTGAGGGATCGCGCTGATACAGTACGTAAGTGCCGCGTGTTTAGCCTCTCAAAGCGATACCCACCACCCCACCAAGGCCATTGTTCATCCACTACAAAGCAACATCGAGCCTTAATTGGCAACTCCATGACATTTCGACCAATTTAACTTTCTCAATGAAAAGCTTCTGCATATACCCTGCGGTACCCAGACGCTTTGTGACAATATCACCCTTCGTTCCTTTAGCTTACTGCATTTGTACAAAGGTGATGTCGCTTGGGTGGCTGTGCTGATTATTTTACTCTGATGTGTAGATCCTTAGATAGGTTGAATAAGACTTTTTTTTTGAAATATCAAAGTTCTTGACTACCTAATACTATGTAAAAAACTCGTCGTTTTATCATTAAGTATTGAGAAATTCGGTATTTCTTTTGTAGCTGTGGTCATGACTTCTCAATGGTGGTCGAGCTCTGTTTTGCACTGTACGGAATATTAGTGCATATATACGGATGCAATTCCTGTCCACTTTCTAAAGCCTACAATTGGCAAACACTCAATCCGTTTAAATTGAGCGATTGCACTTCCTCGAGTAAGGAAATCCAGATGGATGATTCGGATATCCAATTGCGTCAAGCCATTCTTCCATCCCTCCAATGGCTCGTCAATGAGAAACTTGAGTGGACGTGGTCCAAGTTTTCACCTCACTTGATCGCCAGTGTTATAAATTTCAGGTCCAAGTTGTCACCTCACTTGATCGCCAGTGTTATAAACTTCAGGTTCAAGTTTGTCTCATTTGTCATCATCCGTCCACCTGTTTTAATATTATAATGATTGCAAAGAATGAAACTACATATCTGTCACAATGGATGACATATATTTGAAGTTATAGTGAATGGCGGGCTTTAAGTTGTGCAGCCAATAGATCTTTCCTATTACCTGCCCATTGACGAATGTGAACCTATTGGAAATTAATTCTTCTTTCTGGTTTCAGTCCGTTGATAAGTAGGAATGTCCCAAGCAGTCTTCGACTCCACGACTCCCCGTCGTCAGCCTCTTCATTTCTGCATATTATAAGTTACAGACCACGTAGGTATCCAGTCACCTATTGCATGAGCTGTTTGTGGGACGACCTCTGCAGTTGCCGTCTTTTTTAAACCTGCTTAGCATCTCATCGTTATTGAATTGATTCGTTCAGTAATCTCTAGCTAGTGTTTGTAGTACCACATCTTACATCTACAGACTGTCTGCTGTTTGTCTTGTTTGCCTAGCCAAGATGTACTTCCCTCCCCCTCTCTCAGTGTAAAATTTACGGTCAATTCTTTTCATCAATCAACTTAGCGTTTATCTTTGTTTTATTTATATAACTAGTTTTTTAAAGGCGCCCGTGGCGCCCACCTATGGCCTTTTTTATGCAAACTTTACTTTCTCATAGCATAGCTGTGAGCATTCACATGTGAGACTTCAAAATACTTGGTTGATTTAATTCTTTATGAAAACTCAAATACCTACAACTTAAACTTTTAATTACAAACTGTACATTCAAATAGCTTTTGGCATGTGGGTATTTACCGATTTGATTGATTAAACTTTTTCAACTAAACTTTGCATTCGTATTGCCGAATTCTTATATGAGACTTTAAAACACTTGATTAATTGAATTCTTCATGAAAACTCAAAAAACAACGTGAACTTTTTATAACAAACTTTACATATGTTTGGCTTTTCAACGTTATGAATTCACATGAAAATCTTTAAAAAATTACTCTAGGTGTGTAAACTTTTTATTGAAAACATGGCATTCGTATGGTTTTTCTCCGGTATGATCTCGTGTGTGTGGATTAAAGATTCGTGATTTGGTAAACTTTTTCATGGAAACTTTGTTTTCTTATGGCCGAATTCATTTGTGTGACTGTAAAGCATTTGATATTTTTTTTTTATAACAAATTTTGAACCTTTTCTAACAAAATATGCATTTAAATGGCTTTTATCATGATTTATCATTTGATTGATTCAACTTTTTATCGCAATGGTTGCATTCGTATGGCTTTTCTGCGCTAGTGTACAATAGTGCAATATTTTTATTTCAAACATTGCATTAGTAAGGCTTTATCTCTGCTATGATATCGTGTCTATGGGATAAATTTATGATTAAGTAAAATTTTCATGCAAAGTTTGCTTTCTTATGGCCGAATTCATATGTCAGACTTTAAACCACTTGATAATAGAACTCAATGAAAATTTAAAAAAAACTTGTAGGTACTTTTTATAACAAACGTTGCATATGAATGGCTTTTCAACGCTACAAATTCACATGAAAATCTTTAAAAAATTACTCTAGGTGTGTAAACTTTTTATTGAAAACATAGCATTCGTATGGTTTTTCTCCGGTATGATGTCGTGTGTGTGGATTAAAGATTCGTGATTTGGTAAACTTTTTCATGGAAACTTTGTTTTCTTAACAAAAACTCTTTCTTAACTAAACAAATTTTGAACTTTTTCTAACTAAATATGCATTTAAATGGCTTTTATCATGATTTTATCATTATTGATTGATTAAACTTTTTATCGCAATGGTTGCATTCGTATGGCTTTTCTCCGCTATGAGTTCACAAACTTTTTATTGCACACATTGCATTAGTAAAGCGAAGTCCGGCTGTGCGTAAAAGTTTCCTGATTTGTCAATTTTTTGGCCGAATTCGCAAGTGATACTTTACAGCACACGGTTGATTGAACTATTTATGCAAACTTAAAAATGAAATTAAACTTTTTATTGCAAACTTACCATTCAAATAGCTTTTAGCATGTCATTGGTTGTTTAAATTATTTGATTGATTGAACTTTTTATTGCAATTATTGCATTCGTATGGCTTTTCTCCGCTATGAGTTCGCATGTCACTCTTTAAATTACTTGAAACCGCAAACTTTTTATTGCACTCATGGCATTAGTAAGGCTTTTCTTCACTATGAAGTCCCGCTGTGCGTAAAAGTTTCCTAATTTGGTACACTTTGCTTTCTTATCGCTGCCTTCGCATGTGAGTTTTTTTAATAACCCAAAAAATTGTTTTTCTCTACGTCAAGACCTTTAAAAAAAGTGCTCAGCCACCAGGCATAATAATATTATGTTACTGTCAGTTGTCACTGCTGTCAGCCATATTGTATTAGAAGAACAATATTATTATTTGTCTTTAGTTGCGAGTGGCGCGCCATCTAGCGGCGTTAATGACATCAGTCAGTCAGTCAGTGAGTCAGTGTTCAAGACTAATATTATATAGATACCTACATGTGGCTCCTTGACAAAACACCTTCAGTCAATAATTGATGAAGTCAATTTGGGATCTTTATTCCTATGATTCTCTTTACATTCATTTATAAAAAATGGATTGGTTAAAAAGCATGGTAGTAACAATGTTGGGAAAGACAAAATAAGTTTTGTGTTTTCCACTTGGAGAGAAAATGTTGCCAGCATTTGCTCCTAAGTGGGGCGAAAAGGCACTTTGGATTGGATTGGTTTTCCACTTACATTCTTTGCCATTCACTTTTTTCTAAGATCTTTTTGTCCAAATTCTTTCTAATACATTTTTTTCGGTTTGGAATATTACATTTTAAACACAATTTTTTCTCCACACACAAGCATGGCTTTAGTTGGAGAATAATTGTTATGAATACATACATACTCCCTTTAAACTCCGCTTAGGGGCAAAGAGTTCTTCACCGCGCTTGATCTCACGCAGCTTCGATGACTTCCTACCACACCATATCCAGACATCTCAGCTTTGCCTCGAAGTAACAGAACACGGTTTGAGAGGTTCTTTTCGTCTTCGAAACCCTGATAGGAGGAAGAACACATCGCTCTCCTTGGCCAACTGTAATTAACCTTAACACATCTCCCAGCCATGTCCATTGTCCATGCATCTCCTCTCCATGCACAATAGTTGAAGTGATGGGCCCGCGGTGGGTGTGCCGGAGTATAGCATCTTTCGTGATGCTGTGGTACCATCTTATACCCAAGATTCTTCTGATGCGTTTAGTTTTTTACGAATATTGGAATTTGAATATTAGGTAGGTATAAGGAAGTGTTGTTCATACACTCAATTGCTATTTATCCATTGTTTGGTAAAAATAAAATAAATTTATTATTTCACATTGACATTCGCGGGACCAGGAAAATAATTTTCGTGTAGGGTTAGAATCTTTATGCTTCCACATTCTCCGAGGGTCTAGATCCATGAATCGTATGTAATAATCTCTGAGAAACAAACTAAGTATTATGCTATTAAATAGTTTTAGAATTTTCATAATTTAAGCTGATTTTTATAACCCTCGTTAAAAAATAAACAACGCTGCTGGTTAGTTATTCAGGGAGTGGTCCCTAAGTGCAGTAAGTTCCTACCTAGAGCATTACCAATATTATTTTGTTGTACCTTACAAATATACATAACTTTTATTGACACTTAATAATAAATTATAATTTAACTTTGCAGTCAATTTAACCCACGCAATATTCATCTCTTTGTTAATTTACATAATAGCTGTGCACGACGGCAGTACCTACCTAGGGAGTGTTGGTACGTATTATGGGTGCATGTGTAATACACGGGGGGCGGTTTTTTATTGTTCGAACTTACCTAGTGGACGTTTAGCTGATATTATGATTCACTCAAAACAAATCCAATTTATTGATAACCAGCTGTGTTCTCCGATACAACATATTAAATTTAGTAGCGATACTATCAAATTTGTAGTGTTTTGATATTAAGTAGTATTAAGTCAAGCCCGTGTTTTCAAGTTCACAAGATATCTCCAGATGATTCGTAGACCTACCACGCAATGGATACTGATATTTTGAAGACGCTCAATTTTCATGATCTGTTCCTTACTAGTGACGACAATATACAACACATTTGCATGCATTCATAGTCCAGGTAGGGTTAGTGAAACTAAAATTTTGCGGGGTTGAGAAGAGAGTTCTGGAGGCGCGTGAAGGGAATATATAATATAAAAATATGGGGACCAATGTGGATACCCTTGATAAGAATTAGGTAATAGAAATGAATCCAAAGATTTTTGACTATTGAACAATTTAACATCATCTTTTTCCAGTTATAATATATACAAAAAAAACCCGCACACAAAAATAAAATAAAATTTGAATGAAATACAAACCAAAACTACTTTTTGAATATAAAACTTATGATTTCACTTAAAATGACGGCTGGGATGAGACCAAACACTGAGATTACCTACTCATGCTGGGCATTTTAGAAGTGAAAATACAGCATTTACCTTACCTTATCTCCCTTTAACCCTAGTAATTGCTAGCATCTAAAAAAATATTAAACTTCAATCAATCAAAACTCCACTCGATCTTGCACAATGCTTATGACCTCCTCCCACACCATTTCCAACTCCCTCAGCTCTGCTTCGAAGGAAGGGAACACGGTATGAGACGGTCCTCGAGACCCTGATGGGAGGAAAAACAGCGCTCTCGTCGACCAATTGTCATTCGGCATCCTCAACACATGTCCCAGCCATCCTCCTCTCCGTAATTGTGGAAGTGATGGGCCTGCGCTGGGTGCGCCTGCGTATAGCGTCGTTCATTATGCGGTGGTACCATCTTATACCCAAGATTCTCCTGAGGTACCCGTTTCAAATACAGATACTTTTTGTGCCTGGGCTTTGGTCAAGTGTCTGGACTCACACCGATATAGGGGAATAGGCAACACACACGCATCAAACAGTTGAGTGTCAGCATCGGCGCACCGTTGCCTTCCATATCTTGGTCATGTTGTCTTTTTTTTCACCACTTGTTATCAAGTTGCGACAATACGCGTCTTTTCTCGCTGGTAGATGTTTTTATAATTTAAATAAATTTTCACACGCGAGTGGCTCAAATTCTATTAAAAATGAACGTAGATAGTGTTGAAGCTTTGAAGGACATGTTCCAGACAAGAATGACAGCCCTGGAGAGCCAAGTCAGCGAGTGTAAGTGCGGAGCTACCCCCGCCCACATAGCCGACGATATTGTGGCTCTCAAAACAGAATTCCTTGGGAGAATCCGGGCTCTAGAGACTAAGTTACTGGGACTGGAGGAGAGATTGGAACAAGTGGAGCGTTCTCGAAGGCGAAAAATGGTATTATTACACGGTGCACCGGAGAACTTGTCAGTGGACGCAGCGATTCGGGAGACGCCACTAAATATTCAATCTGCAGCTATCTGCGAAAGATATCGGATCGGAAGAAAGGGAGATAGACCTAGGCCAATTCTCATTAAATTTAATACGTTCGAGGGAAAGACAGAGGTCTGGAAGAGCAAGTCAAGGTTAAAGGGGACAAAATGGCTGTTGACAGAGTCGTTAACGCCGCTAGCGTTGCGGCTCTTGAGGGGTGCAAGAGAGAAGTTTGGTGACAGAAGTGTATGGACTCTAAATGGTAATATCTTTTTTAAAAATAAAGAAAATGTCGTCAATAAATTATCTACACTGACTGACCTGAACTCTATGCCGGAAGAGAGGAATGCCAAAACCATGAAGTTGCGACAGCGGCCGAAGAAGCACTCACAATAGCAAATCACACACAGTAGTTTTACTATCATTAAATAACTAACTTTATTTTAAGCATCTCACTGTCTTTTGAATATTATGTTTTCTTTTTATCCGTCTGTTTTTATTTCTTTTCGTTAAATCGCCCGCACGCCCGCTAACAAACAACAATGAAGTTTGTTCCAAGTAATCGGTGTTCCGCGCGACGCGCATGCGTAACATAGATAGACTACCAATAAAAATCGAAAGGCAACATACCCGACGCGCTGCACCTTTTGAGAGTTGCGGCTGGCCGCGTTGTGTCTAGCGCGGCCGTCTGATACCTACACTAAACTTATACACCTAGCTAGATGCATGTATAACAAACTATGTGTGGTTGTCACGGCCGGCGTGCGGCTCTGAATCTTTGTTTCCTACATTCTCTAACTATTTTCCATTTCTGAGTTTTATTCGTTATAGGTACCTATAAATTTAGCATATTTTATTTATTTACACTATATCTGTATCTTGTCATATTTTTTTTTTATAACTTTATTTACGAGCTCACTCAGTGTGATCTTTTACGTGATCTCCTGTTCTTTTTTTTTTTCTCAACTTAATTTTTTTTTCTCTTATTTTATATCTGTATATTTATTGTTTTTATATATTTTATTTACATTATCATATTTTTTATTGTATTCAAAGCATAGCGAACATGTCTCCCTCTGACACAGACTCCTTCTACTCTTTTCCTTCCTCCCCCGACTGTCCTGACGTTTCATTCAACTTCTCATCATCTTCGATAGAATCTGATGTTTCTTCTTTCAGAGATTGTCCAAATCTTCAGGAAAACCTTAAGTCAGTATTTGTGAACAAACCAAGCCAATCTCTAAACGTGTGTCATATAAATGCGCAGAGTATTCCTGCGCATTATGACGACCTTTGTTTACACTTTACTGACACTAATCTTCACGCACTCCTGATCAGTGAATCTTGGCTCAAACCCTCCTTACCGTCCTCACACTATTCTTTACCTGGTTTTCGGTTGATCAGAAATGACAGAACCGAAAGGAGGGGTGGTGGAGTTTGTATATACCTGCGTGAAGACATTAAATTTCAACTTCTGGAAAAATCTTTATCCAATCACGCAGGTGACCCTGAGTACATTTTCTTAAAAATCATGATTAAGAATATTTCTCTTCTTCTTGGGGTGATATACTGCCCACCGACCATCAACTACTTTGACAAGTTTGAGTGCGTGTTACAAACTCTGCTCCCAGATTTCGAGGATGTTATCATCATGGGTGATTTCAATACATGTCTCTTAAAGAATGATACCCGCTGCTCCACACTTCGAGCTATATTACATTCGTTGAATATCAGCTACCTCCCACTTCAGCCTACCCATTACTCTGGTGATACGTCCTCACTACTGGATCTCATTTTAACTTCAAACCTCAACAAAATTATACAAAGTGGACAATTTCCAGCTCCCTCTTTCTCACATCATGATCTCATTTACACTTCCTATAAAGTGAAGTGTCCCAAATTCAAAACTAAGCTAATTCCATTGCGAAGCTTCCGAGGCATTATCGTGGATGACCTTCTCGCGGACGCTGGACGAATCAGATGGGCGGATGTGCTCGAGGCGCCAAATATGGACAGCAAGGTGCTATCTTTTAATTCATTTGTTGAAAGTCTGTTTGACAAGCACGTGCCAGTCAAATTGACTAGAGTCAGACGGCCTCCGGCCGAATGGTTGTCTCGGGGGATCCGATCGCTGATGAAGAAACGCGACCGCGCTAGGGTTAAATTCATGAGACTTGCCACGGACTCCAATCGGGAGGCTTATCGGTCCCTCCGTAATAAGTGTAACCGCTTGTGCAGGGATGCTAAACGTGCACATTTCAGAAGCATATTTACAAATCGTTCTTCAGCAGATATCTGGAAGAGCCTTAATGCAATGGATTTTCGATCACGCGATGACAGTCACGATGCACTCATGATGCCTGATCTTGATAAGTTGAATCAACATTTTGCTACGCCACCCTTTGAAATGAATGAGTCTGTGAGAAGCTCAGCCCTAAGTCATATTAACGATCAGCCGCCTAGTGGTTTGCCTGTTCTAAATTTTATCCCTGTTACTGAGACCGCTGTGTTAAATCTATTAAAATCCATCAAATCAACTTCTGTCGGAGCAGACAATATCAATCTATCATTCATAAAACTAATTACAGAATACACAATTCCATCAATTACTCACCTAATCAATTATTCACTAACTTCAGGATCTTTTCCCTCCATCTGGAAGAATGCATATGTCATCCCTCTCCCAAAGAAACCGAACCCGAGTGCTGAGAGCGACTACCGACCAATTTCTATTCTACCAGTACTTTCAAAAATAATTGAGAAGGTGGTACACTCTCAGCTTTCTAGTTTCTTGGAAAATCACAATATTCTCTCTCAATACCAATCTGGTTTTCGTTCAGGCCACAGCACAACAACAGCTTTGGTAAAAATCACTGAAGACATTCGAAATGCAATGGAGGACAGAAAAATCACTCTCCTCGTATTATTAGATTTCAGTAGCGCCTTCAATACAGTTGATTTTGATATATTGTTAGCAAAGCTCAAATATCTTAATCTATCCAGTACTGCTATTGAATGGTTCGAATCATATCTGAGAGATCGAACACAGTGTGTTAAGGTTAAATGCAATGCTTCGGATTGGTTACCACTAAGTGCGGGAGTCCCTCAGGGTGGAATTCTTTCCCCACTTCTCTTTTCGGTATTCATCAACCCAGTGGTTCACTGCCTTAATGTCCCACATCACCTTTATGCTGATGATTTACAAATTTATTCTCATTTTAACTATCAACAGGCAGCGGGTGCTATTTATCACATGAATTCTGAGCTGGATCGCATATCACAATGGGCTCAGCAGAATGGACTGATGCTTAATCCTAGTAAAACACAAGCAATTTTAATTGGCAGTTCACGTTTACTTTCCAAAATCGAGACATCCACTCTCCCTACTTTGCGTCTGAATGGATCTGAAGTCAAACTAAGTTCCCAAGTGAAAAATCTCGGCATCGTGTTGGATAAACACCTTGCTTGGCACCCACAGATCAGTGAAGTCAGCCGCAAACTCTTCTATCAATTTCACGTTTTGAGAAAGCATCAAAACCTTCTACCCATATCCACTAAAATTATTCTATGTCAATCTCTCTTACATCCAATATTGGATTATGCCGACGTTGTTTACTTGGATATTACACAAGAGCAACTACTAAGGTTGGAACGTCTGCAGAATGTCTGTATTCGTTTCATCTTTGGCCTCAGAAAATTTGACAGAGTATCTCAGTTCAGAACGGAACTTAAATGGCTAACTATGTCACAACGACGAGACTTACACATTCTCACATTACTTTTCTCGGTACTCTCTAACCCCAACGCTCCTAACTATCTGAGGTCTCTATTCACTCCATTAGCATCTCATGGCCTTCCTCTGCGGTCTGCTGCACGTGGCATCCTGCAAATCCCTACACATCGTTCTTCATTTTTCACTTCATCTTTCACTGCACAGGCGGCCAGGTTATGGAACCAACTACCTGATGACATCAGACTCGCTCCAACGTTATTCTCTTTCAAAAACAGATTGAAGCGTCATTTCCTTTCTGCTACTCCTGCTCCTATCTCCTGATCCTTTTCTTCCTCGCTATGCTTGACTTTGTATTGAATTATAATATGGTTTACTTTTTTTTTTTTCATGTATGTATATATTTTGTTTGTATGTGTATATATGATATATTTATATATTTGATTGTTTTATGTATGTATGTGTCTTTGTATGTGTATGTATTTTTTGTATATATAGAAAAAGCAACTTCAATTAAAATGTTATTTGTAATAGGTTGGTTGGAAGAAATTGCCCCAGGCAATAAGCCCGCCAATTTTGGTTTGTTATTTTTGTATATTCATGCCAATAAAGTGTTTATTATTATTATTATTATTATTATTAAAGACGTCACTTGCCATAGGTACATATACGTATCGCGGGTTCGGCCCCGAGGTCCCCAGAGGTGGTAATGGTTGCTCCCAAGTATTATAAACTTATAAAAACCAATAAATGTTCTATGCGAATATACTTACCTACTTCATAATACGAAAGTACTTTTTTAATTATAGACCTCCACCCGGACTCGAGTGATTTTGGATTTGTACATTTAACTAAACACTAAAAAATATACAAATGTACCTACTTACTTCAACCTCGTTTGTTCTATGATAGATATATGCTTACTTATATCGTTAGTTCTTGAATAAAAAAATGACTTTTCCATTATAAAACTGTTGTTCCAGTGTCTAAAATTTATGCCCTGAATCTATTAAAGTATGTCCTAGATTGTTGTGCATTTTTATTGCAGACATAACTTATTTGCATCTTACTTAAAATTTGCATGGTAGATAAAACACATTCTACTTGCAATGGTAATAGTTTCCTCTACATTTTCCGGACACGAACCGTTTTTGTCGTGGCAGATAATATATGCACAGCATACACACTTACATACAGTATGCATTGGTTACATTAGGTCTACCAAAGATAATGTACATATATTTATTTTATACATATAGATACTTACCTACGTTGGCTGAGATACAAGTTATACTACATATTGTAGGAATTTTTTTTATATGAACTTAGGTTTGCCCACAGACTGCAAATTATAGTCTGCAAGTTTGATGAGACCATAAACGATACTATCGATTGATAGTTTTCTCAGTGTCTACGGATGCAGACAAACCAAACAGTTGGTTGCGGACTAATTTGCAGCGTGTGAGCAGCCTTATGTATTGTATAGTGTCTTACCATACTTCATTCATACTGTTGAGAATTACAAGATTGCAAGTGTGCGTTTATACTAAACAAATATTTGAACACCATCAGCGCAAAGGCGAAAGCTGTCATGCTGATGGTGTTATACCTATTGTAATTTTGTAAAATAAAAAATAAAATAAATAAGAACTAGAACTCTGGCGCACATAATCTGTTATCACCTGGTCATCACCCATTGATTAAGAATCAGTTCCTGGTGGTAGCTCATGCTCGGAATTTTTTTTAAGTAAATAATACGGCTTTTTAGTGCATATTTGAATAAAGACATACCTACTATTTTGAATCCATGGAAACGCCTCCCAGGCAGACGCCTCCCGGGCATTTTTCCCCATGGAAGACGTTTCCCGAGCAGACCAGACCACCAAAAAGGTGGAAGGATAGCTGGGAATCAAACTCGCACATCAGGGTTGCCAGGTTTTTTTTTCAAAAATATGCCGAACCAGTGTTCCCGCTTGGTATCCGTAAAGATGAATGTTCCCCAAAAAAGGTCATTCTCAAAATTTGCTATCAGTAAATTAAAAATATAAAAAAAATAAAATTTCCTACCCCGAAACTCTGAGAGATTTCTCTAAAAAAAGTCATTCTCGATATTTGCTATTCGGAAAGTTATAAATTCACTACGAAAAATAACAAGATCACTCCGAAAATAAAAATACCGAAAACTCTATAGTTCGGTATTTTTTTCATATCGAACACCGAACATGGAGCAAAATTACCAAACAGTTCGGTAAAATACCGAACACCTGACAACCCTGACCTCGCAGGAGGCCAACCCCACCTCTTGAATTACAGGCCACAAGGCCTAAATTAAGAAGAAGAAGACATAATATTTTGCACTGAATACTATGTCAATTATATAGTAGGTATACAATATAAATAGCTAAAGGCTGCAAGAAGGAAAAAAATACATACATAGTTAGGTAACATGAAGGTCTGAAGCTTATCAATAAATTTTAGGCAGTTATATTAGGTATTAAACAATCGTATGAGTAGTTTTAAAACAATTTTCTTAACATTCGAAACATTTCACATTTATTTACAATAATTTTATTTTTCATAATAGACATTCCGTTTTTAAATTTAGAGTGCCATCTCTGTCTTTCCTGCGAAAGCTTTGTTTATTTCATTTCAACTTTCACGTTGAACAAGATAGATTAAACTTTCATGATATTTAAATAGATGTCTCTATTTTGTTTAAGCTTTACCAATTATTCGCTAGATGTCACTGTCTCCTGACAACAATTTTCCTATATTATTATTCAGTGATATGTTATGGTAAGATATGCAATGGGGTTACAAAAACTGCATACAAAAAGGTAAGGTCTATCCAAAGGTATGGTCTAACGGTCGTTTAGTCTTTGACGAGCCTTCGCACGCGTTGTTTGTGATAGCCTGGTGATAGCGAGTTTTAAAAATGACTATCTGTGTCATAAAAGGTTGTTCTAATCGGTCTTCTGTGGTGAATAAAAATAACGGAGTTACATTCCACAAGTAAGTACAAAAATATTAATTAAAATGTTACATTTAACAATTTAAATAATTATTTTTAAACTTTAAATTTGTGTTTATATTTGTTGTATTCATCTTGTTTAGTTAGTTCAAAATATTTTTTCTAGCAAAAAAGTTCGATTAGTAAAAAGGGTAATATTATTTCCTACTTGTTTGTAAACATTCCCTGTATTGGTTTTGTTATTTCTCACGAATGTGTCCAATTTATGGGTCAGCGGGAAGCGAGATTATGGTGCCTACCTACGTTGCACGAGCTGGGGTGGACCGGGATTAGGGCTGTCACTGCTATTCGGTTTAATATACCTGTATAATATTTTTTTTAATGAATCTTTGCTCACCCGAAGTGAACACAAATACCTACTCTTTTTACATCCTTCACAGAAAACCTTAAAGGCTTGTGTTGTGAAAGAGGAAGACGGTCGGCACCGGGATTCGAACCCACGACCTTCGAATTGAAAGTCACCGACTGTAACCGCTAGGCTACAAACCACTTCATTATGTTTTATAATTTATTTTTATTTCATCCAGGTTTCCAAGTGCGATCCGAAGGAGAGAAAAGTGGATTAAAGTTTTAAGAATCAACCGCGCTGATGAACAATGGTGTCCATCAAAACATTCATTCGTTTGTTCAAAACACTTCCGAAATGAAGATTTCTACAACACTCCGAAAGGGCTTAAATTTACAAAAAACAGTGCAGTTCCTTCACAACATGTAAGTTTATCATATCCAGTTATATTTTTGGTTTAAAATCTTAATGTTTAGTTTGCCAAACACATATTATTGATAATATATATTTTTTTTAATGAATCATGTTTGCTTTTATCGGTAGGTTTCTAATTTGGATTCAAGAATTCTTCAAGCACCATCTTTATCTTCAGAATCCTGTGATATTTGGGTAATTATAAACCACTTTTCTATCACGTATATCGTATATCATATTACACGAATACATTTTATTTTTTATTATTTTTTTTTTATTAAAGAATAAATTTTTATTTCACTAGTTATATATTTTATGATTTATACCTCAAATAATGCTTGGATTTGTTAACAGGCGAACCACATCACTGAGGCGCATTCGGATTCATTTATGGCAACTACTCCTATACACCAGAATTCAATTGAAAATGTAAGTAGTTAAAGCTTATGTTATGTACCTGTGGACAAAATTATAAACAAAATATTTTAAAATGTACCTATCTTTTATACTTTTTTAGATTGAAGATTCTCCGATGGATATCTGCGATTCACATTCAATTTTCGATAGGAAGGTGACAAATGCAAAACATTCTAATAACTCGGATTCATTTATGGCAACTACTCCTATACACCAGAATTCAATTGAAAATGTAAGTTTTAAAAGCCTGTTTTTTGTAACAACGTGTACATAATTATATACAAAATAACTAAATTAGTTGTATATATTTTTTTTAGATTGAAGATTCCCTGACGGATATCAGCGACTCACATACTATTTTCGACACTCCAAGAAAGGTGTTTTTAAAAAGGAAGGTGACAAAATTAACAAATTCTAAAAAAATATTAAGGAACAAATATGTAAGCTCTCAGCGAAAGAATAATACATTAAGGAAAAAACTAGCGACATTTAAATCGCTTGTTAAAACATTACAAAATAAATTTAATTTAAATCCCCACATAATATCTTTGCTGTCAGAAAGGCCAGAAATCCGCGAAATAATCAATAAAGTTGCTGAAAAAAATAAAAATAAAAAACATAAAAAAAAATTTTCACCTTGATAAATTATGGGATTTCTGCAGAATAAAACAAGGTCAGTTAGTAAGTCCCAAACACACTTCTTTAGCTTTATTATCACAACCATAAAGTAAACAGGAAAAGGAAACAGAGGCCAGTCTAAAATAATACAATATGACAGATGAGCTAAAACCATGGATAACTACCCAAATAGACAGATGTGATTATATATCAACACCCTCCCTTAATCACATCAATTTAAACATTAAAAAAAATAACACTCTTTTAAATAAATATATAAACTGACACCAAACTATGTAAACAAAAAATAAATAAATCATAAGTTCCATACAAAAAAAAAAGCATGTTTTTCTATTCCAATACAATATTACATTTATCTCTAAGCTTATTGAACTTGACAAATGGTAAACTTTTTGTAAATAGATCTCCCAACTGGTTTTCAGTAGATACATACTCAATATTGATTTTATACAACTTAACAACTTCCCTTATATACTTTAACTTGATGTCATGCTTAAGTCTCCCATTAAAGTTGTCATTTAAAACAGCTTTGATTGCTGACTGATTGTCTTCGTATACACAAATGTTAATATTACAATTTACAATATGTTTTATAAATTTATATAAGACAATCAAGTCATGGATAGCTTTAAACATTGCTACTATTTCAGCTTCAGTAGAAGAGACCGCTACTGAAGTTTGTTTAATAGTTCTCCACATTATTGGACAATCATTATATTTTATTATATATCCTGATTAGGATTTCCTATCTGTAACATTAGAAGCCCAATCTGAATCAACATACACATTTATAATACACTCATCAGATTTAAGTAAACACAATTTATAACTGATAGTCCCTTTTAAATAACGAAGGATTCTTTTAAGACCTTTCCAAGCAGCTTCAGTAGGCTGCTCTTGAAGTTGACTAAAACAATTAACTGAAAATAATATATCTGGTCTGCAACTTAACGACAAATACAATAAAGAACCAACTAATTCTCTATATGGTCCATCAAACTTATTACTGTCAATAAAAACAGCAGACGTTGCCTTCGGTATCATAGGAGTATCAACTGGATTACTATCATTCATATGAAATTTAGATAAAATCTTATGTATATAAGATTCCTGACTTAAATACAAACATTTTTCAGAAAATTTAATATCTAGTCCCAAAAACTCTGATGCAACTTCAACTTTAGACATATCAAACTCATTTTGCAACTTATCTATAATAAAGTCAATTTTTATCTTACTACAACTAGATATCAGTAAATCATCAACATATAATAATAAAATAGATTCACATTCACCATTGTTGTGTTGAACAAATGCACATTGTTCAACATCTATTTGTTTAAAACCTAATTTTAATACAAAATCACTGAATTTCTTGTACCACTGATTTGGAGATTGCTTCAGTCCATATATACTTTTCAAAAGTTTGCAAACTTTATTACTACCATCCTTGAATCCTTCAGGTTGTTCCATATATATGACTTCGTCCAACGTTCCATTTAGAAAAGCAGCCTTTACATCTAGTGTATATACAATCATATTTTTCTGCAATGTGATTGCTAGCATCAGTCTTATTGATAACGTTGATACAACAGGAGCATACGTTGATATATAGTCAATGCCCCACTTTTGCTCAAATCCACGCGCAACCAGACGAGCTTTATATAAACCATTTCTTTTCTTATTTAGAATCCATTTACACGAAATCAATGTACATTCTTTCGGTAAATCAACCAATTTCCATACATTATTTTTATTCATTGATTTCATTTCTTCTTGCATACTCGTATTCCATTTAGCTTTTTCAACTGCAGACAAGTTATTTAAGTCTTCATATGAGATAGTCATGTCAGCCATGTATGCCTCGTACACATGATAATCATTGAACCTCGTAGGCGGTCCAACAGTTCTCTTTGGGCGTTGCTGTACAACACCATCATCATCATTGCTTATCAATTGATCATTATCTGAGTTGCTGGATTCATTATGACATATATTATCTTTTCCTGCTGAAAGATCAACCGTCCCATGATATGAGTGAGATGAATTTGAAACACATACCATTTTTCTATCTTCGTTAAATTTAACATTTTTGGAAACAATAACTCTCCGAGAGACTGGATCGAATAAACGATATCCCATTGGTGAGTAACCCACAAATATTGTCTTCTTTGATTTAAAATCCAATTTCTTTCGTTGACTCTCATCTATTTTCATGTAAGCATCACATCCAAATATTCTGATTTGACTTAAATCAGGTAACTCTTGATATTTCAATTGGTATGGTATTTCTCCAATACTTTGACTATACATTCTATTTTTCAAATATGCAGCAGTCTGCACTGCATATCCCCAGAAGGCTTTATCTAATTTTGCATCCCTTATCATAGCACGAGCCTTTTCCAATAAATATCTATTTGCTCTCTCCGCAACTCCATTCAATTGAGGAGTGTAGGGCGGTGATGGATCAATTTGCACTCCAGCTTCTTTACACAAACTTGCCATTCCACCTGACACATACTCTTTTGCATTATCGCATCTAATCTTGTACACATTTGTATTTTCCTTGAAAAACTGTCTAAAGACACCTACTATGTCTCCTCTATTCTTAAGCAAGTGCACTTCCACAAAACGAGAGTAGTCATCTACGATAGTGACGAAATATTTTTCACCACCATGTGCCACATCAATCGGTCCACATACGTCAGAATGTACCATTCTCATTGGAGCAGTTTCTCTTTGCCTTGGTCCCTTACCCACAGGTTCATTTGTTTGCTTTGCCATCACGCACTCTTCACAGAATTTGTCATCACAAGGTAGACCCATTTTTCTCAATACTTCATTAGACGAGTGTCCCAATCGCCGATGCCAAAGATTTGCATCTTGAACTATGTTTGCAGATTCTCTTGCAGGTGTGAATTCCACCATGTATTGGCCCTTCTGGTTCAACTCGGCCAGTTTGAATGTTTCACCATTCCTCACAACCGTAGCAACATTTTTTGAGAAAGTTATACTATAGTTGTTCTTTTGTATGCTTTTCACAGACATCAAGTTTCCATTCAAGTTAGGTATGTATAGCACATCAGACAACTTGATCAATCGATTGTTCACAAATCCGGAAATAGAACCGATTCCCTTAACTTCTAAATTGGTTTCTTTCGAAGCACAAGAGACTAAAGCCGAATATGGTTTAAATTCATCAAACCATTCCCGTTCTCTTGACATATGAGCTGTAGCTCCTGAATCTAAGATGAACTGATCATCCACGTGTCCACCAGCCATAAAAGTTACTGCTGATGC
This sequence comes from Mystacides longicornis, assembly GCA_963576905.1. Classification (NCBI taxonomy): domain Eukaryota; kingdom Metazoa; phylum Arthropoda; class Insecta; order Trichoptera; family Leptoceridae; genus Mystacides; species Mystacides longicornis. Next base: position 13,224,606 of record OY756429.1, read on the forward strand.
CGCATTGTTATTTCCTGATCTGCAGAATTTCTTTAAGTGTCCTGTTTTCCCACATCCAAAACACTTGCGTTTCTTATAGCACTGTTTCGCCACATGTCCTGCCTTTTTACAAATAAAACATGTCATTTGTTTCTTATTCACATGAAATGCCGCATTGTCACTAGTTTCCACAACTTCACCATTTTCCTTCATCATCGCTTCCGCATTCAATAAACGTTGTGTCACGAAATCAAAGTTCAACATGTCATTAGGTAAATTTTCTATCGCCGATTTCACTGTATTATACTCATCTGGTAATGACATTAAGATATATATGATCATATCCGTCTCGCTCACTTCTGCACTACCTTTTCGAAGTTCGTTTACGATTTTCATAAAGTTCTGTATATGCTCGTGCATGCTGATGGTTGCTGCTTTCTTCATGGTTACTAGCTTCTTCCTACACAACACTTGGCTTACTGCTGACGAAACTCCAAACGTGTTTTTCAACTTTGTCCACACTTGATATACCGTTTTCTCGGAACTCAACAAATTCAGTATGTCATCATCCAAGAAAGACAACAAAATTGAATACGCATGTTTTGCATTTTTAACTTCAGAATCCATCGCAGGATCTGGCTCTCTGGTTAAGTGTGCCTCCAAATCCTTCGCAGCAAAAACGGCTTCAACTCTCCTACACCACGCGGTGTAGTTTTTTCCATCTAACACTGGAACCTTGATTTCCATATTTAAATATGTATAAACTTTAAACCCACTGCCGAAAACGATCGAACCACGCTCTGCTGATAAATTATGGGATTTCTGCAGAATAAAACAAGGTCAGTTAGTAAGTCCCAAACACACTTCTTTAGCTTTATTATCACAACCATAAAGTAAACAGGAAAAGGAAACAGAGGCCAGTCTAAAATAATACAATATGACAGATGAGCTAAAACCATGGATAACTACCCAAATAGACAGATGTGATTATATATCAACACACCTATACTGCGTAAGTTTGCTCTCACGCTTCATTATTTCTCGCCATCTGCTTATAGATATGTGAGAAAAGTTTTTTGCTACGCGTTACCACATCCAAAATCATTGTTCAATTGGTATAGCTCAACTAACGGAGAACCTGGCTTCACCGACGAAGCTTTTATGGCCCTTAAGTTGAAAGCCGATTCTATTAATGAACCATTAATTTGTAATCTCGTGTTCGATGAAATTGCAATCAGAAAACAAAAACTGTTTAGTAAAAATCAAGTGTTGGGGACTGTTAATTTTGGAATTGGTCCAATAGATGGAGAAAATGAAGATACAGTTGCAAATCAAGCTCTCGTTTTTATGGTGGTAGGTCTCAAGGAGTCATGGAAAATACCAGTCGGCTATTTTTTGATAGCTGGTATTAAAGCTGAAACCAAAGCTAGTTTAATCGAAATGTGCCTTCGAAAGTGTCATGCAGCCAGCGTTAAAATTGTTAATTTGACATTTGATGGTTGTATTACTAACTTTAGCACGGTTGAACGCTTAGGATGTAAGGTCAGTGATGTGCATGACATAAAAACTTTTTTTAAACACCCATGTACGGATGAAGTGGTGACAATTTTTGTCGATCCTTGTCATGTTATTAAAATGATAAGGAACACCTTTGAAAAAAAGAGACTTTTTTTTGATCAAGAAAATGTCCCTGTCAAGTGGCAATTGCTGGCCGATCTTAATAAATTACAGCAACGCGAAGGGCTTGTGTTCGCTAATAAATTAACTTCACAACATATTAGATTTCGAAATAAAATAATGAATGTAAAATTAGCAACACAATTATTAAGTAGAAGCGTTGCCGAATCTTTAATTTTATGTAATGATTTAAAAGTGAAGGGTTTTCAAGATTCATCGGGAACTATTAAATTTATTAAAGTGATAAATAATATATTTGATTTATTAAATTCGCGTAGGTACAATACTTATAATTATAAACATCCAATTAATTTAACAAATAAGGAACATTTCTTTTCGTTCATAGATTGGGCAATCCAATATATAATAGATTTGAAAATATTTGTTAAAAATCGAAAGGTGATCAAAAGAAAAAATAAAGACCCTAAAATAATTCTAAAAATAACCAAAAGAAGAATAATTGATTCGGCTAACAAAACTGGATTTTTAGGGGCAATTATTTGCTTAAATTCATTGAAAACGCTTTTTCAAAATATGTGTGAACATAACGATTGGATGGAATATATATCAACATATAGATTGAGTCAAGATCACTTGGAACTTTTTTTCGGGTGTATCAGACAACATGGTGGTTTTAACAACAACCCAAACGTTTTACAGTTTAGATCGGCGTACAAGAAAATTCTTCACCATGTCGAGTTCGGGTCGTCATTTACGGGAAACTGCATACCGTTAGAAAATTTTTCAATATTAGTTGGAAAAAAAATTAAATCAATTGACGTAATTAACAAAACAACGGTAAACTTAAGACATGACGAAGAACCATTCCAAGTTTTGGAAAATGATTACCACGCAATAGCATCTGACGAAGAAGCAAAAATAAATTGCTTTGAAATGTCCCGAATCCTAGATACTGCCGCGATTTCTGATGTATCTAAATTGATCGTTGGGTATATTTCTGGTTATGTCAGTAGATATTTACTAAAAAAAATTAAATGCGAGGAATGCGTTAAATGCTTTACTGTCGATGATAAATTGTGGCATCACAAATTAATTCATCTCAAAGATATGGGTGGATTAGTATATTCGTCACTAGACATTTATAATATATGTCTGTTAACAGAGTCGGTTATAAGAACCAGTAAAATGATTGGGGATAAAAAAAAATTAAATATATTAACAATCACTTGTCAATCTATGGATCTGATTTCAAATAATAAGCAGAATATTTTATCCATAATTGATCGTCACGCTTTCGACCAACCGGCCATGTTAAAATCATAGGTTGCATGTGATTCGTGCCACGATCAATAAATACGCCAAAATCAGAATACATCACGAGTTTAAGCAGGAGAACTTGAAAGAACTTTCGATTAGACATAAGCTTACGAAGCTGACACTATTCAAAGGGATGTAATTTGTAATTGTAATATTTTTTATTTTGATTTTTATAATTAGGTACCTATTTTTATATATTTTTTTTAATATTTAATAAACTGCTAACATAACTAATGGGTTTTATTTACACCATCAGCCCTTATATGTAATAAAAGCGCTTAAGCGCTTTAGAAAGCGCTTTAGAAACGGGGTGTAATAAATAAATTAAAAAATGAGTATTTAAACAAATGTGTTTGTGACACCCCTACCTCGTACATCTGTAAAGGAGAGAGAGAGCAGTGCCATGAAGTGAACGCAAAGAAAGGGGATGGACACAATAGGCTATTGTATTATGATCAGGTAAATAAGTTAGAAAAGGATAGCGTAATAAGGTTTTTGTTATCTGTTAAGAGATGTTGTTGGACACATTTTAAAGATTATTTTGTATGGCGTTGCATATCTTACCATAACATATCACTGATTATTATTACAATGTATTATGTTTGGTATCTTAGTTTATTATTATTAGGTATATTTTTATTTCGGACTGGCTATTTCTACCCCTAAATTTCTCGGTTATTTTTTTAATATATAGGTACTCAATGTAGGTATTACGTAATGAACTAGGTTTCTATCTTTTTTTCTTGGGTAGGTACTATACTACTTTTCGTACTTACCTATGGCTCCCGGTGTATTTCCTCTCCTCTGCCAGTCCAGGCCGAATAATTTCTATATTGTATTTCACGAGACCATTTCTACGCAAAGGCTTGGTTTGTACAAGATAATATGAAAAAAAAAATACTGTTAAAATATAATATTGTATACACCTTTTTTTACTTTTCACACCTATATCTTTGTGACAGACATGTATCTACTTTGACGACGCGGAGAGAGCTGTGATTTTTTATACCTATTTTTTTGTATAGTTTTTGTATCCAAAGACAGGCTAACCTAATAGGAATTTTTCTTAAAATTTAGTTACTTAATAGTTTTGCTTTTTTAGTTTTCTGGTAAGTAGATATCAACAATCAATCAATCAACTCTCCCTTTTACACCCCACTCAGGGGCATAGGGAGGCAACAAGAGCTCTCCATTGCGCTCGATCTTGCGCAATGTTTATGACCTCCTCCCACACCATGTCCATATCCCTCAGCTCTGCCTCGAAGGAGCGGAACACAGTGTGAGAGGGTCTTCCTCGTCTTCGGGACCCTGATGGGAGGAAGAACAGCGCTCTCCTCGGCCAACTGTCATTCGGCATCCTTAACACATGTCCCAGCCAAGTCCATCTCCTCCCCATAATGGTAGAAGTGATGGGCTCACGCTGGGTGCGCCGGCGTATAGTGTCGTTCGTAATGCGGTGGTACCATCTTACACTCTTAGAGGAGGGCCAAGTCAGGAGCAAAAGAAATAGGATTGTTTACATTTCGTTCATAATATTAGGGCCAATATACACGGGAATGCTTTTCTATGAAATCAGAGCTTAAGTAAAAAAACAAAATACATTTTAAGCCGTCATAAAGAGTAAAGTTTGGATGTTAAAGGAAGGTATTGTCAACCAAGAATTAAGTAAGTAGACAAAACATAATATCGATTATATCTTCAAAGAAGAACAAGCCGGATGTAAAAGGAATAGGAGAAGCTGAATGAGAAATATTATACCTATCGCTGAAAGAAGCAAAGAAAATCTTCCTCTCAGGTATACTTGGTATAGAAAAGAGCAGAGAAAAGAGCAAAAAAACCCATGGACAATAAATAATATTAGGTACTCCTCTTATAAAGGCTTTCAGTATTCGGACCTAATGTGTTCTTATATAGTATCTATGTATATAAGAATAACCCATTTCGCCGGCGTATAGCGTCGTTCGTGATGCGGTGGTACCATCTTACGCCCAGAATTCTCCTTAGGCACTTCATTTCAAAGGTTGAGATTTTTTGTGCCTGGGCCTTGGTCAGGTACCAGGACTCACACCCATAAAGGAGAATGGGCAACACACACGCATCAAACAGTTTACATTTCGTCTCGACACTAAACGCCGACGCCTTCCATATCTTGGTCATGTTGTTGAAGGCGCCACTTGCCATACCGATACGTATCGGGAGCTCAGCCCCGAGGTCACCAGTGGTGGTAATGGTTGCTCCCAGGTACTTAAATTTATCCACCCGGGAGACCTGGTGACCATCGATGGTTATCGGTAGCTGTTTATCGGGGCAGGCATTATTCGCCATGAGCTCCGTCTTACTGGCATTGACTCGAAGGCCGAGGCGTGCTGTTTCGTCGCAGAGTCTTGAAACACTGCGCTGTAATTCCTCCACTGTCGTACTGAACAACGCTAGGTCATCCGCGTACTCCAGATCGCACAGTTCGCCCATTAGACCATCTCTCTGTGTTATCGGTATACCTCTTGCTCCTTGCATGGACTTTCTCAACAGGAAGTCCATGACTGTTATGAATATGAAAGGAGCTAGTACGCAGCCCTGTCTGACTCCCGTGGTGATCCTGAAAGCTTCAGTAGGACCACCTGGCGTTTTCACGCTACAATCGGAGTCTTCATACAGGGACTGCACCATTTTAACTATTTTCGGAGGTATACCATACAGAGCAAGTATTTTCCATATTGATGGTCTATGTGGGCTGTCGAAGGCCTTTTCAAAATCTATAAAGCAACAAGCGACTGGAGAGTTAAACTCTTTGCACTGCTGAAAGATGCACCTGGCACAGAAAATTGGGTCCGTGCAGGACTTGCCAGGTACAAAGCCGCATTGTTGCTCTCTCAGGACAGCCATGACAGGCCCCCGAATGCGGTGTAATAATATCTGAGATAATACCTTACCGGGAATACTCAGTAGAGTAATTCCACGGTAGTTTCCGCATTCAAGGGGGTCCCCCTTTTTAAATATTGCGACGATAGATCCATTCCGCCAATCTTTTGGGCACCTCTCCTCTTCCCACGCCATTTTAAATATATCGAGAAGTGGTTGGCCAAGGATGTCTATGCCTTGTTTGAGGGGCTCTGCGTGGATTCCATCTCCTGGCGCTTTGTTGTTCTTCAATCTCATCACGGCCAGCACCATCTCGCTGTGGGTCGGCGGATCTTCACATATCCCAGTCGCCTGAGGTATATTCAGACCCGCCAAGGGTTTGCTGCGGATTGGTCTCATCCGGAGTGGCTTGCGGTGTGCGGGGGGCCTTAAAGGGAGAATGTGTATGTGTGTGTCCTTTGTAATGCTTGTTTTTTGTATGTTGGTATGTTTGTATTTTCTCTTGCTTGAAGTAACTTACTTATTAAATAAATAAATACAACCCTATAATCCCCCAAAGCACGAGCTCTGCTCAATTTTGGGGGTAAAATATATATTAAAAAAAATGTATAAATTTATCATTGTGAATATGTATTTATAATGTTTTTTATTTCCTCAATAAAAATATTTGAATTTGATTATACAAGTTGTAATTTAGTAATAAGAAATGTACCTACCTATACTTAACTAGGTATAATCGATTATTATGTGTATTTCATGAATCCAATAATTTTTCTATTGTAAGTCTATAGATTTTAAATTTTTGTTTCATAAATCATCGTTTGTTTCAAGAGAATACCTACGCGATTTATTGCTGTGCCTAAAACTTTCATATCCATGTGTACCTACTCGACTCAGGAATTAAGCCCATATTAGGGATGCCATTTTCGTTTTCATCACGGATGTTTTGTAAGTCCTCACTTAGATCGCCACCTCCATAAATAACACTTGTTTCGCCAAAGGAAATTTTCAAGCTTTATTCCATATATGTAGACTTCACTCTGGTATGATATATCAAGCAAATCATTTTAGGTAGGAGCTCCATTTAATATAACAACAAGATATGATTGTAGAATCATCCAACTTCTGCACCTGGGACAGAAAAAAAAAGACAGAATGGTTACATAGTTTATCTAACAAAACATTTTTCCCTTATTGGACACTCGGTCTTACAAAGGGAAAAAGCAAGTAGGTAAGTACAAAAATTGTTATGTATTTAGGAAGGGGAGATTACTTTTTAAGTAGGAACCTATAAGGAATTCATCCTTTCCCGGGAGTCCCTATATAGTACTATTTTCGCACCAAGAAAGTAATTATTTGCGTGAACGTTTGCTATAAACTAATTTTGTGCCTATAATATATCTACCGTATTATGTACATAGACTAATTTATTTATTTATTTACATATTTCAAAACAAATACCACTCGTCATAACACCGACAAGCCTTTGCGATGAGTGATGACAATAATTATAAAAAAAATAACAGATGATATAAAAAAAATAACAGTCACTACTAAAAAAATAACAGTTGACTTTCAGGTATGGGAGTTTGTCCATATTATATTAGGTATATATCTAAGGATACGATGAGCAGACGAACCGCTTTTTGAAAATATGCCCCAAGACCCCGACTAAAACAATCAAAAGTAATCTATGCAACTAATAAATTGATCACTAAAATAACCCCATAATGCATGCACATAAGTATCTACCTATCTATTTATAAAAAAAAACAATGGCACAAAATTAGCTAGGGGATAATAATATTGACTAATCGGGGTCATTGCACTGTTTCAGATTGGACGAGCTCGCTAGACCATAAGTTATTTGTTTGAGCTTTAAATCACGTGCCTTTTTTTGTAACATTTTAGACCCCCCCCCCCCCCCCTTTTAGTTTTCGTCAATTTTTTTAATTTATGAAAGTGCGATTGTGTTTCTTTAAATTCATCAGAAACAAAATAAATGCACGTGATTTTCTTACTATAGACGCCCTTCCTCTACGTCTACCCCCCTTTTGTGCTCACATGATTAATGGACGGCCTCTTAACTACTTGAACTAGGGTAACCCCTGGATAGTCCATTTTTCTGTGGATATTTGTGATGCAACATAGCGGATGAATTTTATTTAATGGTACGAAATTAAGTAGAATGAAGTGTTAATGGTGCAAACGGAGTCCCAGTTTTGGTGAATCACTCGCTTCCCAAGATGACTCTTCACGTTCATCAAAAATCATGTATAGCCCATTACACTTAGGTACCAACCAATATATTTAATAGGATGCATTCTATGTACACTTTTTATAACTCCTACACTGATAAGGTCAATTTTTATATCAATTTCGTAACCATAGCCCGTGAAAAGAAACAAGTTTAGCAAACTCGATCTCTAATCTTCAAATGGTATACGGCAAACTGAGTATGAAACAAATGGTTTCGTACAAAAAGAGATTGTGCTTTGATGTTTGATGATTTCGAATGTGTGGGGCCTCAGAGAATGTTATTCACTAAGTGCCCATAGTTGATCTCGAAGCGCTGGCAGCCGTACGTGTTTGTTCGGAGCAAGAATTGCAGCCAACCTTGAACTTTATGTGGTCAAGAAACTTGATCGAGTCGCCGATCCGCGAGAATTTATTACATTAAGTCTATGTTTATGTTATTACGGAGCGACAATAAACTTCTTAGCTTAAAAATGCACAAAACACTTTTACAGTTATCAACGTTTTGGAAGGCATATCTGTTTCATATAAATACATTATTATAACTAGGTATATAACATTACACAGTATAACAATGGTTTTACGTTATCAAATAACGTTATATTATTCATTACAATAAAAAGATATAAAAATATTATATATTTAGACACTTTCTTAAGTACTAAATACATTAAATAAATACATAAATAAACATTTTATTTTGATGCTAATCCAATTGGAGAGCGTAATGTTGCCTTGAATAATTCCTTTTAACTATCCAACGAATTGAGAAGAATCATATCAACAATTATTGCTCATAGGAATAAATATGTTTTTATTCAGAACGTTACTTCTGGGAGGCGAAGTCCCGCTGTCTCTCCATTTCTTTGGTGATCTTCCGGAAAAGCGATGCCTTGGTGGGATTTTTCATGTATCGCCGCTATCTGTGGCATTCCAGATTCGTCCATTCTATTGACGTAGCTACTCCAGAATCTTTAAGGTCTATCTCTGTCCCATCGTACGATGTCTTCGGTCCCACTGACAGGTCTGCCTGATATCGACGTTACGAATCTCTTAGCGTCCACCCCGTGATTATCCTTAAGACCTTCATCTCTGATGTTTTGATCCTGTTTTTAGTTCTTTTATTAGTTATTTTGATACTTGCCAGTAATAATAATATTATCTCTGGCTTTGCTCTTCGCAAAAACTCAATGACATAATATGCAGCGTTCTGCGTTGGTGTCACATTTATAATGCTTCTATATTTACTGCCCATCATAATATGATGATTTACTTTAAGAGCCAAAATCCCCATAGCATATAACAGGGTGGTCCAATATAATTGAAACGTTGTCACAAACTTCTTTCGATTCTATGCTTGCAACCATTCGTGTGGTTGGAGTTGAATAAATGCATGATTTCCCAATGAAACCATAAAGAATTAATTGAATATCAATGTACGAAAGTTCCGAATAGTCTATGATAGTGTTGTATATTGCAATTTTCCCCAATTAATGAGCATATCAGAAGGTGGTTGTCGTCTTAGTGCTTATCACACTAAAGTATTAATGATTTCCTATTCATAAAACCGATAAGTAAAATAATTTAATAACGTAACAAAGTAGAAATATTATGTCAATAATTATTGGTATAGAGGAAGCTTTAGGTCTGGTAAAAATGCAAAATTTCTCAATCAAAAAGGTAAAATTTAAAACCGGTCCTGAGATTTCTGTTCTTTATAAATTACCTACCTACGGACTTAGTTGAAATTCAAGGACTCAAATACACGTACATAGATGTTGAATATATCGCGATGATCTTTACGGCGCCTACATGAATGTGGGGGAGACAACAGGACTCGGAACACAAGATATTTTTTATATACTTATTATATACAAAAGTCAACCATATTATCTTTTGCAACCTTTGTATACTTAATTTATACAAAAAAAAGGAACATTTCTACTAATACCCCGAGATCTAATATGTCGCTGTGCCGAGGATCAGTTTTGTAAACGACTGATCAAAAAAAATTTTTTTATCCATCACTCCGTGTCCTGTAAGGGTTTCCGCCGTTTCTATATCCAAGCATACTTATTTCGCTTCTTCCACCGACAAAACATTTCTCATACACCCTCTCCTATTTCTCATACTTCTTACCTGGCCTGCTTCCTTGAGGACGGAATCGATGTGTTCGATCCACGTCATTCTCGGTCGGCCACACTTTCTTACACCTATCCTTTCAGCCTTATGAATTCTCTTTGTCATTCTATAATAATATACAATAATAATAATACAAAGCCTTTATTCATAAAATATAGGTACAAATATAAAAATAACATGCTTACAAATAATTATTAACAACTAAAATATACTTAAACAAGATACCTCCCGAAAATGAGTATATACTCGTGCTTCGGGAGGGAATTCTATTTGCATCTATTCTTTCCACATGCCCAAACCATCTCAACTCATTGACTTTTATCTTTCTCACAAATCTTACTTCCATACCACATTCCCAAGTTAAAAATATTCTTTAATGTAGGTTCTAAAAATGGATATTAATAATTAATTATTGATCTGTCAAAAAATCAGTCAAAATAATGTAATAGGTACCTACATGTTTTCATAATTTTTCACCAGTTTTTGGATTCGATAAACCTTTGTGGGCCGTCAACATTTTGTCAATTACTTTTTTATTTATTTTATTTTATTTATTTCCATTATCAATAACACTTAACAAACAGTTGACATATATAATTATTGGAATTTACTGCCCCACTAGACAACGTCTGTTCTGGGGCAATACTACTTCAAATCAAATCATACTTGAATAGCATATTGTTATTTTATTTCTGTTTGATGAGCCTGAGTTCCAACATTAAGATCAGTGGACGTTATGTTAACCGAAGATTTCATTATCTTGTAGGAAAGAAAAAAAACGAATACCCATAATAATTTATTTAGTTCGTCCGTAGCTCGGTATTTTCGAAGAAATAATCTAACTCCATGTGAAATATTATTCGTAGGTACTGACATACAAATTTCGTCAGTGAATCGATGATTGCTATGGAAATTAATAATAACATTTTATTTAATTATCTGCTTATATCTAAGAAATAGGATATGAAATTTGATTACCGCCGGCACCGCACCGCACCGTTCGTTCAAATTTGTCTAAAAATGAAAAAAAAACCTCGTTAAAATCGAACACTAATTATTTATTTAATGTAGGTACGCATCAATATAGTTAGTTATATTTACTAAAAGGATACTTCAACCCGAGACATTGGTGGATCTCAGCCTCATACTGTGCCATAGAATTATTATTCTCTGTCGTCATTGTTTCCCAATATTATGTTTTTTAGTGGTGAAATGTGTACGTGGGTCGATTGTTGAACAGCGACAAGTCGGCAAGATTCTAGGGCATAAATCAGGAGGTATAGGAACCTATTATATCCTTGGACCGTCGCGACATTAGGAGCAAAAAGATAAAGGACGAGAAATAACCCGAACAAAATAAATAATGTTATGTCGAATGCGTTTCGAATTACTCGGGAACTCGTTTATGTGTTTGCTCGACTTTTTTATTGCGCACAGCCCATTGTTGTTCTTCAAAAGCGATTCAGCCTATAAGTGGATTCTAAGAAATTATATTTCACCTTCGCCCGTTGATGTGTATTTGTTTTTTGTTTTCTTCATTGTGATCGATTCCGAATCTATTGTTTTCTTTCAACCATTTTATGTCGTAAAACTTTACCTGTTTAAGTACTACTGTACCTACCCTATTCTAAGTTTCCGTGACTTTACGCTGGCGTGAAGTCACATAGCACTTCTGCTCTTTTTACTGTTTTTTCGAGTATCTTGGTGTGAGTCCTGACACCTGACCAAAGGCCAGGTACAAAAAGTATCTGCATTTGAAACGAAGTGCCTCAGGAGAATCTTGGGTATACGATGGTACCACCGCTTCACGAACGACGCTATACGCCGGCGCACCCAGCGCAGGCCCATCACTTCTACCATTACGGAGAGGAGATGGGCATTGCTGGGACATGTGTTGAGGATGCCGAAAACCCTCTCACACTGTGTTCCGCTCCTTCAAAACAGAGCTGAGGGATTTGGACATGGTGTGGGAGGAGGTCATAAACATTGCGCAAGTTCGAGCGCAATGGAGAGCTCTTGTTGACCTCCCTATGCTCCTGAGTGGAGTTCAAAGAGAGTTTGATTTGATTGATGCTTTCTTTAGAAATCGCTGGTACCACCACTCTCTTCACAGCTTTAACATCTTTCAAAACAGCGAAAAACCCTTGCAGTCCACGAAACATTAAAAAAAATATTCATCTCACGCATCTCCACCCCTTCTGATTTGATTTCCAAGGGCAAGTTGTGTGAGTGGTACTTCGTGGCGAGATAAGAACTGACACTCTAAGGCTAAGGTATTGATGTGAATCTCACCTAGGTGTACCTAACTATAGATAGTAACAGAAGTGCCTAGGTGTGTGCGTAGATATATGTGGGAGCACGAGGCTGCTAAATAGGATCTTGTGTGATGTAGGAATCATGGCTGCTTTCTAAAACGTCACTTACCTCTAATACCATGAGAGAATTTATGTCAAACTATGATATTCTGACCATATTTTATAAGTAAAACTTTATGTAGTCCAACTATGTATTTGTGTATCTTGAATGATTTTAATTGTGTTTGTATTGTTTTCATATGACATACTAGCTGACCCGCCCGTCGAACTTCGACCTAACCCAGAATAAAAAAAATAATTTTGGCGTATTAGGTACATGAATTATGTACCTACAGTTTACGACATAAAAACTGAATCAAAATTGGTTAATAAAAATTTATTGCATTATGTAATCATTATGATTGTTGATTCGGATCTAACTACCTGAAGTGCTTATGTATATACCCGTAAAAAGAAGATATTATCGCCGGGTCATGTGGCTCAGCGTCTTCAGGTGCCATGGGATCGAAATCCCATGATTTGGGATTTTCAGGAATTTCGACGAATTTGACCACCATACGTTTTAAATATAAACTGCTTTATTGAAAAACTCTAATCAGTGGAAAAAAGAGTTCAGCGGTAGAAAATTTGCGAACAAGCCGTCGTCGAGGTAGTATAACCCAAATCGATTGATTGCGAGCTGATCTCTTTAGATTTTATCCCGCCATGTTAATTTTATTTTATTTTATTTTATTCATTTTTATGTCAACTGACAATGGTTTCGAGTGTACAACAACGCTTTCAGTAGTAAATATACTGTTTTTAGGATTTTTTCCCATCCAATTAGGCGCTCCCTTCATATTTTGGTCCATTTTGTTTTGGTTTATCATTTTGATAATATAAATTTTAAACAAATAAAGCAAATATTGTATTCCCGTAATCATCGATGTCTTACAACCATGATGCACCAACTAAATTTATAAGAAATGTAATGATGTTTTGAAGAAAATACTCAAAAGAATACTTTTTAAGTAGGTACAAATATTAAAATTGAAGTGATCAAACATGAATTGGTTTATTTTGGCTGAAACATAATTCGAATGATTTAATAAGTTAGTATTTAACTATATTTTGATTGAAAATGAATAATTAAAAAAAATAAGGTACCTATTCTGCATCAATAGCTTGAATCATTGAGCGTATCTTGGTTGTAAACACACGCGTTGCCCGGCTACTATTTTGTTTGTTTACAAAAATATGTTACGAAATGTCAACAGACGCGAATCAAATTTTTTTTTTATATAAATCAAGTGAGGAAGGAGTGTGGGTAGACAGCCGATGAGGTGGAGCAACGACATCGTGCGTGCCGTTGGGACAGAGTGGATGGGGATGACCAGGGACAGAGAGGAGTGGCGTGAGCGTGAGGAGGCCTATGTCCTGCAGTGGATAGTTACGGGCTAGTATGAAATCAAGTAAAAACTGATCAGTGAGTCATACGTAATCGTGCGATTAACGAATTTTTATAAATAAGACTGTTTAAGTTTATGATAATTATAATCAAATTGTTGGTTTTGTAATTATGTCAATACGAGTATCATGCACCTCGCAGCATTACCTAATGATCTTCATAGAAATTCAATTATGGAAGTAGGTTCTTATTTTCGTTTCGTATGTTCATAAATTGCAGACTTTATATTCGATTTTACTCATCGCTGATCCTTGCAGTTATAAAATGTAGTAACGTCAGATACTAATAATTATTCCGTTTAATAAATTTCTGAAACGATTGGATCTTCATAGTAAAATTCAATTGAACAATTTTTCTTCTCTTGGTGCAGAGATTTGCTAATAAATAAAATTCTGAACTTCTAGAGTAGACGATTAAAGAATCTCTGTAGTTGACGAAATAAGTTAAACACGGAATGCTTTATATAGTTGTTGGGAACTAGTTAGGTGGGTACATATCCACTCTAGAGGAAAGCAGGAAGACGATCCAAAAGAATAGCGAAGAGATGACGGATAAAGTGGAGTCACGACCGGCGTGCTCTATGAGCCTGGAGTGTTTCGAGGTGAAGATGTCTGAATCCATTTCTCCTTCCTACCTCTACATACCTCCAGTATCTAACAACAACACTCTATAGTACCCTTATGCGGTTTTCACACGAGGCGAATATCGCCAAGAAACCAAAATATCGCCAGCCAATTGAACCGTGTGAACAGGTGCCTTATTCTCGTAACGTTTGAATTGCAATCTAGTTGAAAAGATTCTTAAAATGGCGGCTCGGATAAGGATTGGACAAATCAGAGAGATCTAATTTGTAGCGTTGAGACCGTAATCCATCTCGGAAATTATGAGACGTAGTCCGTCATGTGGTGACGGTAGACCCTTACTTTAGGTCTGTTTCTATAATAATATAATATTCCATTCTATGACAATACATACCTACTGGTTATATCAATACTGTCAACAAACTCGGCGATACTATTTCAATATCATTGCTCTATTATCTTGTGGATTTTATTACACCTATGTCAATAATAAAATTAATAATTTATATTATTGTTTGAAGATTCATTGATTTAATCAATTAAATTAACCTATTGAACTGTTTGTGTTCTAAATTATTTACATTATATTTCAATAATCCGGCTCAGATGAAAAAAATATCTTCCTTTTTTAAACCCTTTGCACTCGTTGTCGAGTGATTTGGGTTTGGTGCAGCGTAATCAAAAAGGTTTTAAACTATTATACCCATCTATTATGGGTCTTAAGGAACCCTAATAAAATGTTATAAATTTTTGTCGATTCCATTGCCAGGAGGCATTTTAAGTTTATGGGGAATGTGGAGGATTCCTTCTTTATGTCTTTATTTCTTGAAAACTGTGCGCATTCAAAAAACATGTGTTCAAGCGTCTCATCCGCCTGTCCACATGTACACAAAGGCGAAGATAATATTATGCCGATCTAGCCAGGTGAGATGCATTCAAGCAATGCCCCATTCTCATCCTAGCAATAAGCGAAACGCTCGTTTTGGAGAGTTTGATAGCCTTGTACCAAGGTATAACCGGTATCAACGTCTGGACAGATTGTTGCCTGTGGTTTCAATGCATTTAAATGGGCATGCCGGAAAGCGGGTTCCTGCTTTTACTGTGGGTCGTGGGTATCCCCATTCAAATGCATAGTAACATTCTTTGCGCAAGTCGGCGCGGGTCGGAATCGGCTTTCTACGTGTTCTTACCCTAAGAAATATCAGGCAATCGCCCGAAAGCGAATGGTGAAGATCTCTTCGGGCTAGCCCAGGAAAGAGAAGCATAGAGCATAGTTAGTAGAACCTGACGTAGCACAAGAAAAGAAAGATAAAATGATGATACACTTGTGATCGTTTGTCCGCTTCGGCATCCTCTCAGTGATGGTATTAAATGTCTTTCATGGCGTATTTATTTAGTTATTTACACCAGACTTGAAGGTGGGGTGTACAAATCTGTGTGTGTCCTATTCATTTTGCACAACTTTCACAATATGTAACATTCATTTTGCACAACTTTCACAATATATAACATTCATTTTGCACAACTTTCGGAAATGGTTTTAATGCCTTTCAGTTTCGATTCTTTGCAGAACCTCTTAATTTCTTAGTGAGCCCTCCAGAAAATCCGCTGTTGGTAGGTTTACATATCCTCCTAAGTAAGGTAAAAGCACCAGTGATAGACACATTAAGAAAATTTTTGAGAGAAAAAAAATATAAAAAAATAAATTCAGAAGGTAGAGTTTTTATAAAGGTTGTTATGGAAACCTTAATCCTTTATTTATTTATTACCATCATTATATTGAGCAACTTTGCTAAAAATAGTGAATTTACATCAATTTGAAAAAACCTCTAAAGTGGAACCAGTAATAGACATGGGCGAAAATGCCCAACCCCAGTATTGGACACTTATTTTACCCAATATTCGACACTATAAGAAAATACAATAAAACGCTTCATTACAATGTATACAGTGTACTAAAACCCTTAATAATACGGTAATGAAATTTAAGAAAAAATACGAAAAGGTAATTTAGTCAAAATGTTTCAAAAATGAACATTTTAATAGGTAGGTATATAAAACTGTTATATTTTTTTTATGGTGAATATAGATATATTTTATGAATTACCTTACTATATAAAACTAATATATTACATTTTACATATTACAATTTTATTTAAGATTTTTGTTTTACTAACAAAAAAAATCAAGTGTTTTTTTTACGCATTGTAAAACTTGATCAATGTCAAAATCATCCTCGCTGCTATCGAAATCTTTTTCAGAATTAACAAAGATGGCAAGTAAATAAGTCTCCATTCTGAAGAACATGAATTTGATGTGTAGATGGAATGCATCTCAAATGAAACAATTTTTTTGCATTCATCTCATTTGATGCCATTGCTGCTCCTTGTATTTTTTTTTTTACGTTTTCTGCAACAGTTTTTTTTTTCATTGTTCGCCCTTTTCTTCAATAATTCGTCAGCTCTTTTGTGCTTTGCGGCAATTTTAATTTGTTTTTCTTTTTTATGATATAACTGCCACAATTCCGAAGTTACTACTGCTGGCACTTTTACTGTCCTCCTTTTTTATGTTAAATATCCTTCTTTTGAGGCCAAAATAATACCATTTTGAAGGGAGTAGGAATATTTGACCCACTTTTTTCTGACACGTTAGCCGGCAGTTATCTTCCAATAAAGAATTTACAATTGTTTCAGCATCCGCAACATTTTCCCTGACAGAAGTAGTTGGCATATAATTTGTTTCAGAATTTTTATTTTGTGCTAGGCTCACAATAATCAATGTTGCATTTTGTCGGCTGTTTATTATTTTCAAAGTTGTTGAGAAATCTCTTAACACGTCCTCGATTGCATTCTTAATGTCGTCTTCCGAATATAGGAATATCTTTCCTTTAATTTGAGGTATCTTTCAGTCTGTTAAATAAATATATCACACCTGTTTAAACTTACCTATACTATGAACCCAATGTTCGACACCTGTTGAGAACCAGTATTCGACACATTTCAAACCCCTGTCGAATTCTGGACCAGGTTGGAATACGAATCTCAAAATTGAACCACGTAATATTCATTCCATTTAAAATTGTATGAATATGTGATATTTTTTTAACCATGAAAAAAAAATTACCCGGTATTCGACACCCCTGTCCAATACTGGGTGTTTGTAAAAAAAATTGAGCCAGTATTCGACACCCCCCTTAACACTTAGTATTTGTTAAATTTAACAGAATTATTTAGTGTGACATCAAAATATGGAGTGTTTCTAAACAAAGAAATGTACTATTATTATTTATTTTAATGAAAAATAAAAAAATATATAAATTTTACCTCCTTAATAATTTTGTTAAGATTTTGCTCAAAAACAACAAATGACAGACGCGCACACATGATGACCGACAAAAAGTCAACTAAAACGTTGCACTTTTAAAAATTAGTTATTGATTATGAAGCTAGAAGGATTCGAGAAATTATTGCAACATAAAGCTATTAAGTTAATACCATAGACTCCTTAATATTAACATTTTTAATTCAAAATGTCGAAAACTGGTGCACTGTCTACTACTAGTGCTTTTACCTTACCTAAATGTTTCATAATTAAATATTTTTAATATTTCATTGCTTATTTTGTACTTTATTGCAGTTTTTAGGCCTTGGGATTTCCGAGGATGTTCTCTGATACAATAGCTGAAAATTAGTACGGAATAGGTACGCTAAATTCCCTAAAAAAAGAAAATAGAACGTGTCATTGTATTGTAAAGTATTCAAAATATGAGATACACAGCTTACATGAGAAATCCCACCAGGCTTAGCCTGATTGTGGGTATTGCAATAAGGTATTCACTACTTTAAACATAGGAATCACAAGTTTTTTTCCCCGAAAAAAGGCAAAAACTCGTAAAGAACATCAGGAAATGGAGATAATAAACACCTTCGAGATGTAGACCTGGTGACGGAGATGTACTTCTTTTTCTTACGTTAGACAAGAAATATATAGCTTGTAAAAATAAGGTAAAAAAGATGGATGGATCAAATGGAAACTTCTGCTGAACCAACAGTTACTGTTGGAGAAATTAAAATGGCGACATGCTGTGAAAGGTGGAAGGATAACCACTCAAAAAATCTAATGTTGGGAGGAACAGAAGTACTGGGCCAAGCACACGGGTCACAATATATACAGACAGTCAATATATACAAACAAACCCGCGTATGGCCCACACTTTGTTCCTTACAAAAATTGAAACAATAATGTTTCGGGCGTGTATTTCTTATGGATGGAAAGATCTCCATAAACCTTATGGTATATCCTAACATACAGGACATGTGTTAAATAAATTACGCTATCGACATCTATGTGATAAATCTGTAAAGCTTATCATACATAATTAACGTATAACCTATGTATATATAATGTGCGAATGAGTGATGTGAAATGCGATCAGGCACAGTCGGGAATGAGCGTGATTCATCATATAATATTATGTCAAATATAGGTAGATATGCAATACGCATTGGATATGGCGAGTTCTATATAATAAAAGCGTCACCAGGAACAAAAATGTCGTAATTTTAAGTAAATTTTTGGTTTATGAGGTACGTAGGTGAAGGAACGCCGAGGGGAAGGAGAAGAGAAGGTGGTAGAGTAAAAAAATCACAACAGATATCTACTTTAATTAGGTTATAATCATCACTATGCTGCGATGAGAAGTTTTTTCACAAAAATAATAAGCAACGCTATGTTTATTAAAACTGTTCTTGTTAGAGAGGGGTGATCTGAAGACGAAAAAAAGGGTCACAGAGGACGGATGGATACAATTGTCACAGGAAATTAAACTTTGGAAGAAAGGGAGAGTGCTAGATCTAAAAAGGCATGAGAAAGAAAGCAACAAAAAAAAGAAAGAAAAAACAATTGAGAAACCAGAGAGAAAGAGGGAGTGTCTACAATACGATGTAGCCAATCGTGGAACGATCATGACACTCCCTCTTTCTCTGTGGTTGGTCCAATCCTTATCCGAGCCGCCATTTTAAGAATCTTTTCAACTAGATTGCAATTCAAACGTTACGAGAATAAGGCCCCTGATTGTCGATAAATCCGAAGCGATAAAAATGATTGAAAACGATATCGCCTCAAGTTGACTACCTTTCAACTTTTGTTTCTGGTGGAACGATGCACGCATGCGCAGATATGCGTGGCGTCCGTATGTTCTGTTTCTTGACAGATGTCAGCACTGCTCCAAATTTATTTCTCCTTGGAATCCAATTCCGCGCCCAAAATCTGCGTTTTATTTTTTATTTTTCCTTAATTAGGAGTGTCCTTATAATATCGTCTCTAAAACAACATTTTCAACTAACCCCAAACGCTCCGCAACTTTTTTTTTTTAAATGAATGTGTGCTCACTCAAAGTGAACACAAATACACTCCTTGACTCTTTCATAGTAAGCTACTTAAAGCTTGTGTCGTGAAAGAGGAGGATGGTCGGCACCTGGGATCGAACCACGACGTCCGCAGTACGAAAGCCGGCGTTGTAACCGCTGGGTCACCAACCACTTCAACTTCTACCATGACGTCCACCATTATTTGTAAAACTACGTCAAAATCAGCGCACTTGACAGATTGAATGTATGTCGTTCGGTATCACACGACACGATCAATGGGAGACCGAGCGATTTTTTTTTATGCAAGCGAAATCGTCTGGCCTTATATCGCCTCGTATGAACACCGCATTAGTTGGCTGGGAGTTTATGTAAATGATTCCCGTCTCACAGCCGAATTGAATGCGAAACGGGCGAAACTACCGGCCAAACGTCGGATAGCTTTGCGAGTAATGAATTCACCGAATAGCTGATAATTCTACGTCAATTTAAAGTTCTCTTTCAGAATGATTTTTTCCCTGGTTTGGATAATCTTCTTATATATAAAAATGGAGAGCTATTTTCCTTGGTCATCGCATCACGCCTAAGCTGCTGAACCGATTTCGCTTCTTCTTTTTTTTTGTCATGTTGGTTTTTATCAGGAGAAGGTTGTTATGAAAGAAAAAATTAAGAAAGTTGCGTGGAAAATTAGAAAATCAAATAAAATCAAATAATAAGTAGGTAACTTTTCTAATACTTTTTACGATATAATTTTTATTCCATTTTTTGAAATTTTTAGATGAACTATCAGTTATTAGACAGTTGGAATATACATGGTTTAAAACAGACTCATCGGTCGGAATTACATTGGCCAAATGATAATTAATTCATCACCATACGAAATCGAATTCAATATTCATAGTTACATAGGAACACATCAAGACAACGTCTGTCGGGAATGCTAGTCTATAGATAATAAGAAAGTCGGGTTAGTGCGATTCTTCCGATGTTTATTTATTGGATTATTCTCGGCTCCGGATAACAGAATAAATATTAAAAAGTTGAAAAAAAAAATAAAGAAATAGGTAATATTTTAATATAATATTAAAGATCGTATGGAATTTCGAAACAACATCTGTGAAAAATTCTATAGAAATACAATTTTTATTTACCTGACAACCATTGACATATAAATTATTGGCACGCAGATTTTTGATGAAAGTTTTTAAAGCTTTTTTCTATTTTGTATAAGCTATATAATAAAAAAATATAAATTGCTTTTGTATGAAATAAAGTTTTTCATAATATCCAACAGATAACTCATTGAGTCTTAGGGGTTGCTACTGGCATTTAAATCAATTTTTATGGGCTATGTAATGTATGGAAACGGAATTTAACCTGAGAATTTCCCTCACCGTTACTGTTATAATAAGTCACCAATCACCAAATTACCAATATTTTTAAACCATAAAGTTAATGTAAGATTTGATTAGGTACTTACCAAAAAAATGCGAAAACTATTCTTTTATAATTATAACTAGGTACCTACTTCACTTCAAGGGGGTTTGCAACCCCTAAATTTGTTGGAAATTTAAAAAAAACTAGCGCCGAAATTCGACCATAGCTAATTTAAATCATAATTTTTAATATTATTAGGTTTCCATTGTCAAAGATGAGCGAGCGCTCTTTTACAATTTTCTTTCCAAAACACTGACTTAAGTATTGGAAACGTCAAATTTGAAATGTTGATATGTACAAAGTTTTTTCTATTATTAGATATTAAAGACATACAATATTAATATAATATTCTCAAATTGACTGCAGATAAACAAAAGAATATCTTATGCGTCTGTGTCGATGTCAAATACATCGGAGTGTGTGTTAGTATCAAATACATAACATTACAGTAGTGTGCGTAATGATTTTATTTATTGGTTTAATGTATTTTTATGCATAATTTTTAAAAAATATTAGCATTAGCCACTACTTTTCTCTATATGAACTATAAGTGCGCGAAATTTCATACTCCTTCGTCCACGCAATTTTCCTAAAGATGGTTACCAAATTTTTGATTCACGTATTAATATAAAGATAAGTAATATAGGTATAATATCAAATTATAGTAGAGAATAAAAAACAGGGGTGTCCTCTCTAAATTACGAAAAAACTATATTTTTAAAACGAAGTCATTAACATTGCGCAAGATAGAGCGCAACGGAGAGCCCTTGTTGCCTCCCTATGCCTCAAATCGGGGTTTAAAGGCAGAATACATAGAGAGATAGAGACATGTATGAACATAAGTAGGTAAGTGCCTATATGTCATTATTTTGTTTACCGTGTTAAGTTAAAGGCCACGATAAAGTAAGAACCAACTGGCTTACACAAACAAACCCATACACAGTACCCGCACTATATGCTCTGGAGCTTCGTGCAAATAAAGCGTTTGTAAAGTGAAGGTATATTGTATTATATACTTATTCGGATAAACTTAGAGCCACATACGACATCAAACAGCACTCTGATTCAGTACCATACTTATAAGCACACTTC
This sequence comes from Mystacides longicornis, assembly GCA_963576905.1. Classification (NCBI taxonomy): domain Eukaryota; kingdom Metazoa; phylum Arthropoda; class Insecta; order Trichoptera; family Leptoceridae; genus Mystacides; species Mystacides longicornis. The sequence continues at coordinate 13,247,035 of OY756429.1, forward strand.
GTTTACAAGCTTTACTTTACGTGAACCAGAATAATATTATGAATGCAGCTTGTTAAATGAACTCTCTATACTTATCAAAGAAACAAGGGAACAACGCAAATTCATATTATGTACTTACTTAAATATATGGGAAACATCGAGAAAATATCGTGTTCTTTCTAAAAATATCAGTTTCAATTTAGAAATACAATCCTTTCATTCTTACTACTAGCGGTTCCATTCGTAAAGAGGTCGTGGGTTCGATCCCAGGTGCCGACCCTCTTCCTCATTCACGACACAAGTAGCTTACTGTGAAAGAGTCAATGAGAGTATCTGTGCATGTTCACTTGGAATGAGCAAATAAATTATACTGCTATAGGTATACAATTTCCATTTTCGGCACTTGGTTTAACGAAATATACGAATAGATAACAGACAAAATGCATCGGTAAAAATATGTTTTTCAAGGCTCTTTTGTATACAGGAGAAATTATGTTACTATTTTTTTTGATCATTAATTATTTACTATTTTTACTTGATCACATTGGTTCTCGTAGCTATAACATATTCATATCATTTCAAGTTCATAGCCCGTTAAACGGACGAAACTACTCATCGCAAAGGCGAAAGCTGTTATGCTGAGTGGTGTTCGTTTTACTGAAAATAAATAAATAATAAAGTTACACATAAGGTGATATTATTGTCATTTAAACCATCGCAAACGAATTATATAATAAGAGTTTTTTCGTACATGGATTGGTTTTGTTATAATATTATTATGTACCTACACGTGGGGCAAAAGCGTTGCAGCGAAAATAGCAAGTTACGGACGAACTTCACAATTAAATATAGTATATAATATGGGTTTTAGATTCTGTAAAGCTCTATCCCTGTTGTTCCACGAGAGATGCGCCTAGCTTGCTTCATCAGGAAACACTGTGTGAGCATCCACTTAAATGAAGCCTATTCTCAAGAATATGGTCCGGGGTCAAGTGGAGAGGGTATCAGGATAAGAATAAAATATCCATATATGCGAGAGTGCAACCTCGAGGTGAGCTGGTCTAAACGTCGCGTCGGATCAATGGATTGGTCCCCACAGGCACCATGGGTAGGCGTTCTACTTACCATTGGCGTGCGGGGGCTTTTAGACTTACAAAAAAAAATGACGCGAGACACCAATGTACAAAAAGTAATGAGCCGTTCATTTTCCACTTTGTTAAGTAGAAAGTCAAAATTGCAGGTCCGAGTTGCGGGTTAAAAATGTAGCTCAAAAATGAGTGTCCACTTTTGTGAAGTGCGAGTTGGTGTGAGAAAATTGATCCATTGTGTTTTTTTTTATTGTCTTTTTACGCCACCGAGGGCAACACTGACGTAAAATAAAATAGAACACTAATACAAGCATACAGCCGTCTTCGTAACACTTCCGGTTGGTTCGGCATTTCCGTCACCCATGTCCCGTGTTGGAAATAGGAGCTCGTGGAGGACGGGCGTGGCTAATTGCAAAAAATAGAACCCGCTTCTATCATTGTAAAGTTGACACTGTTAAATTCACTCGCAACTCGCAGTTCTGTCCACACGTGTTCCCTACTATCTATCTATAACAAAGCTTTTTAATATATGATGAATGCGTGTTGGACCAATTTGCAATCAGTTGCTTAGATTCGGTTGATTTTCGGACACTTATTATTAAAAAAAAGGTGATTCTTTGTATATTAGCAGTGAATTTCGAAGTTTATACAACTGATTCTGAGTAAATTTTCATTTTTTGTTAAAACCACAATGATGATTTTTTGTTTAAACGCAACAAAAGAAATTGAAGTCAGCAGGCCTCGAAGCCATGACCTTCAGTATTGCAAGACAATATTCGACGACAGAACCGATAGGTTAACATAATTTTTACCCGAAGTACATAAGTAATCTATTTAAAATTGCACAGGACCACTGGTGAAAGCCTGCTGAAGTGTGATTTCCCGCCACATTTACGAAAAAATAAAATCACAGGAATTTGAGGTTTGCACGCCACTGCATAAAGCATTATACGTTCCTTTGTGGGTATTTCAGACCCACGTGCTAATGTGGGCAATAAGTTGTTGCACACAAAATACGACTCATGTGTAAGTTTTAGTGCAAGCAAAAAAGACTAATAAATGTAAAATACTACACATAAACAAACTCTCCGGGCTTTCGTTTCAAATATACTAAGAGCATTTTTGAAGTTAACTTTGTATTTTTTTTATCGTCGGAAAAAAGTGGTGCTTCATGTCATTTTCGTCTGTATATTTTTAACATCTCTCAAATCTGTGGTGAGACACATTACTTGATAATTAGACTAAGATTAAGGCAGTATTTTTCGAACCCCGATTATACCTTACCTGAATGAAAAACACTTACTTACATATATCTAATATGTATTACTAGCTGACCCGGCCGTCGAACTTCGACCTACCTAACCCAGAATAAAAAAAATAATGTTGACTTATTACATGAATTAAATACAGTTTACGACATAAAAACTGAATTAAATTCAGCTAAGTAATAATTTATTGCATTATGTAATGATTCGACGGGTCATAAATTTGTAATAAAAACAATTCCTCTATAGTTGCGTAAAAATACAAGAGATGGCGGTATAGTAGGAAATAAGTCACATATGAAACACGTTACATTATTGGATAAATATGTTCTTGAAAGAATAGACTCCATTAAAATCAAATTTTAACGAATTGTTACGGTAAGAATGGTAAGATTATCACGAAGTTGATGTAACTGATCAGAAATAATTAAAATGGATCAGGAAAAACCCACATTTAATTTGGGGTATTTTTTTGAGTCTGTGCAGGAATTTCGTTATAATTCGAAAGGATATTAGGTAAATAATGTTTGTTGATTTCGTCCGTAACTCGGTATTTTCGTAGAAACATTCATTTTTATAGAAAACTAGCTTTCAATAGCAATAATTTAAATGTCAACGGTTGTCAGGTAAACAATAATTTTGTGGTTATATAACTTTTTATAGATGGCGTTGGCGTCGCAGGAAATCCGTTACATACTAACTTTAATATTATATTTTATATCATTTCTTATACGTTTTTCAATTTTCAATAGTTATTCTGTTATCTGGAGCGGAGTAGAATCCAATAAATCAAACATCGGAAGAATCTGCTCAGCCGATCTCTAGTGTTCGCACTAACCCGACTTTCTTTTATATTATAGATGCTCATTCAAAAGGAACGCTGACATTCTTTGACTCTCTCACAGTAAGATTCTAAAAGCTCGTATTGATGTGAAAAAGCAAGACGGTCGGCACCTAGGATCGAATCCACGACCTCCAGTACTCATAGGACTTAAGCAGGCGTTGTAACCACCAGACTACCAACCACTTCAATTTTTTATACGAACGACAAACTCAACCGTCGGTAAGTCGATAATTTACATAGGAAATTACGATTAATAATATCAGGTATCACTGCATCAGCAGAAAATATTATATCGACGAAATAATAATATGCGATACTCGCTCAGAGGGTCCTACACTCAACTTTTGTTACGGAGAGAAATATCAAATATTCCGCTATCTGCAACCATTGTAAACTTTTGCGACGATACAAGATATACATGACTGATTTACTTACTTATTTCATCCAAGTTCGTTCCCAGTGTGGAGCATGTGGATGCCACGATCTTCCCCCAAGCCTCTCTTATCTTACATCAGTTGCACATCTTCATCCCAGTTTTGTCCAGCCTCTTGCAATACCCGCTAAAATTATTAATTTTGTCCTGCCTCGCCTTCTTGTCCCATCCGAATTGCAGAAAAGGCTTGCGGATTCAAGACTCTCGGGAGACATGCGGAGAATGTGACTAAGCCAGCTCAATGATTTAACTGACTTAACCAAAGATTATTAATGACCCTTTTGTATGCCTGTTCTCCGACAGAATTTGCTAGTAGTTTTTATTATAAAAATGGGGAGCTATTTTCCGTTGTCATCGCATCACGCCTAAACGGCTGGACGGATTTAGCTAATTCTTTTTTTGTCGTATCGGCTTTTACCTGAGAAGGTTCTTACGAAAGAAAAAAATTAAGAAAGTTGAGTGAAAAATGACAAAAATTAAAAAAAACATCAAAGTAGGTAACCTTCTTAGCACTTTTCATTTTGAAATTAAATTGGCGTTTGACAGGAACTGACAGTTGGTGAGACTGACAGAATATGGCTGCAACATATAATAACCACAGTGTAGCAGATGCATCGGTCGGAATTACAGGTGGCTAAATATAATTAATTTATCATTAAACAAATTCAAAATGATCACAGGACAACGTTTCTCCATAAAATTATAATGTTCTGGTAATGCGAGTAATTAGTGGTAAATAGCTAAAAAACGGGACGAATTCAACCGGGCAGCCAGTATGTATTCCATAATAATTAAGAATTTGAACAAGTATTGCTACAAACTAATAAGATCTGTGAGTGTATCAGATGATGCTAGAGTTTTATAGATTTCATTTTCAAAAGACTTGTGACCGCGGTAGCTCACAAAGAGCCTCCAGTTGGTATAAATAAAAGTACGGTAGATCTAGCTTCAGTGTTTGTACGCCTCCACACCGGTACTCAAGAATAGAGATCTCGCAGAGTTCCAGCCGACGGACATTCAATCGATTGCAATTTGAAATATCGTCCTCAGATGAGTGGCGCCAACGTCTAGAAACATTCCCGCTGCACCACAATGCGGAGGAGAGCTAAACGTCATATTTTAATGATATTATGTAATATACAGTATTGGACAGCCATAGCATTCTAGTAGAGTTATTCAAGTCTATATAAAATCACCGTCATGTAGGCACCTATACCTACCAACTTACCTGCCTAATGTTCACATTAGTAAGACTGGTGCATTTTATTACTAAGATACTATTGGTAGTGAACTTATAATATTACAAGGGGTCACCCGTCAACATATGTGTCACAATTAATTATAAATTAACGTAAATTATGGTTGTTGCTATCTTCTTCTTCTTCTTCTTTAGCCTTCTCGCGTCCATTTCTGAACATAGGCCTCCCCCAATTGTCGCCATTTCTCTCTTGTCTGTGCCCTTCTCATCCAGCCAAAACTAGCGCAAGCCACGATGTCGTCACTCCATCTCATCATTGGCCTGCCCCTGCTTCGCCTTCCCCACCATGGACGCCACTGTAAAATTATTTTGGTCCATCTGCCATCTGTCATTCTTGCCACATGCCCAGCCCACGACCACTTCAGCTCCGTAACTCTCTGGACAATATTAGTGACCCTTGTCACTCCTCTGATCCACTCATTTCTCCTTCTGTCTCTGAGCGAAATTCCTAACATGGCCCTCTCCATGGCTCTCTGTGTGACATGCAATTTATTCACAATCTCCTTTGTGAGGGTCCACGTCTGACATCCGTATGTGAGAACTGGGAGTATGCATTGATCAAATACTTTCGTTTTGAGGTTCTGTGGGATCTTTTTGTTTTTTAGTATATAGTCCAGTTTTTTAAAAGCTGCCCATCCCAGTCTGACCCTTCTGTGGATTTCTGTTAATTGGTTTTCCTTTGTGACCTTTAGTTCTTGACCAAGATATATATATTTATCTACCTTCTGTATAATTTCATTTTTTATTTTCATGACTTGGTCAGTATTCTCGGTGTACATTACTTGCGTCTTCTTGAGGTTTATCTCTAAACCAATTTTATTTGATTCCTCGTCTAATTCGCAAAGCATTTCCGATAGTTCTTCAAAGGATTCCGCTAGAAGTATCACATCGTCAGCAAACCGCAGATGGTTGAGTTTTTCTCCATTTATATTGATGCCTTTATCCTTCCACTTGAGATTTTTAAAAATATCTTCCATTGCCAGAGTGAAAAGTTTGGGGGATATGGTATCACCCTGTCTGACTCCTCTTTTTATTGGTATAGGATTAGTTCTCTCGTGGAGTGATACAATCATTGTTGCATTCTCATATATGTTAGAGATAAGGTCTATGTAGCGACTGTCAACTCTGCAGTTTTTGAGTGATCTTATCACAGCCCACTTTTCCACAGAGTCGAAAGCTTTTTTGTAATCTACAAAAGCCAGATATAAAGGGAAGTTGTATTCGTTAGCCTTCTCTATGAGGATTTTCATTGCGAATAAGTGGTCCGTTGTACTAAAGCCTTTTCTGAAACCTGCCTGTTCTTTTGGCTGGTAGAAGTCCATTTTTGAAGTGAGGCGATTTGTGACAATTTTGGTAAGTAGTTTGTATAGCTGGGAAAGTAAGCTAATAGGACGATAGTTTTCGAGGTCTTGTTTGTTCCCTTTTTTAAAAAGTATAATAGTTTCAGCATTGTTCCAAACCTTAGGAATTCGCCCTTCATGTATGCATTTATTCAAACTATCTATACAAACTTAAAGATCTTGTCCACACAAACCTAGTTCTAATTTCCTGTACAAGATCACTTTATTCCACCGAGGCGTTAGTTTTATATAAATCTTTCGTTGCCAGGGTGGTTGCCAGTATGGCGGTTATGTAGTATCGAGTTTTTATCACACAAACTAATTTTCTATCTGATGACAACCATCCATCAGAACCATCCAGAACAAAGAGCCATCTAGCGGAGTGCGACGAATACATCTCATTTTTTACCAACTATGCAGATTCATCGCCGTCTGTACCGAGTCAACTAGCTTTGGATATTTCACACCAGAGGGAGAACTCACCGCCTATTTTTTAAAGAATATCTTGCGTGAATAATCCTAGTATAAAAGCTTTTTCAAGATACAATTTTATCACTCTTTTCTTCAGAACCCAATACCAGCGCATATATTTGTAATTAGTTTTAAGTTAAAATATATTTTCCTGTGATACTTTATTTTTATTCACTAATATAGAGTTTGTGTTTTTTGATAATATAAATCGAGTTTCATTTCGGTAGTTAGTCAAGTTCCTTGTTAACTGTTTAATCTAGTTCATAAAGAAATAGTGAAACTTGGTGAGTACTCCAGATATTCTTGATCTTGCAAAAACTCATAAGAGAGTTTCTCATCTTCAGATAAAGACCACTTTTCCCAATATCATTTGACCTTGAGAAAAGAAATCATTACTCCTTCTTCATCTCAATCTCATCTCATCTTATGGATCAGATCCAGCCAAATCTGAATGCCATAAATTGGTGACCCTACGACGTTCGAACACCCTTCTACCAATTACCATAATAAATTGGTGACCCCGAGACTTTCGAACACCCTTCAATTATCTACTTAATCCATCATTTTCCAATAATCTCCAACAATCCATTAACATATTCAAACAAATTTTTCTCAACAATCATTCTAACAAAATTGTCACATGTACACCTTCGTCCACTGATCTATCTCGAATATTTAACACCCTATACATTCATTCCAAATTATTCCTTTCTCAAAGCCATCTAAATAATATTGTCCCACAATTAAAATTTTCATCTCACATAATACATTCAAATTTTAAGCGCGTCTCTCACATTTACCATTCGACGCAAACTTCACTCCACTGCGAGTACAAATGTCAAAATAACATTACAAGCCGCTTTGTTCGCGATCAATATTTTCAAATTTTAGACAAAATATATAAATATAGGGTAAAATCTTGTGCAAACTCGAAAATTCAACTGGTTCTGAAGGGATGAGTCATCCGATGGGTCACAGGCAAGTAAAATCTTTTAAAATACCATTGTAAAACGACATTCAGCACATATTTTTTTTTTCCAAACAATTTCAACCCATCGGATTATTTTAAAAGCCTCTTGTTTTTCTGCCTTCTATTTATTATTACAAACATTTAATCAATAATGCCTAAACCTTGTAAAAACGATATTAAAATCTTCAAAAAAAGAAAAAAACTTAAAATTTGTGAACAATAAATTTTGTAGGTTAAATTTTTTCACGATACAATGTCACATCGAATTTTTTTCATAAAACTTTTCAAGTCTCCAAACATTGATAAAACCTAATTTAATACATTAACTAGTTATAATCGCATGCTGAATTGCAATTTTAAATAATTTTTTTACAAAATAATAACCTTTGATTATCTGATTGCAGATTTACAAGTACATTGTTTTTATGTTGCCAAACCTTGAGGTAACCTTTTTATATTTTACATAAACAACAAGCAAAACAAATACCTACATTTTTATTAGATTTTCATAGCGCATTATTGCATTTTAAAGAAAAACAAGAAATTTAAATCGCATTTTTCACATACATTTGTATATTGTCATATTGATATTTGGTAAACACACAAAAGGACATTCAGACTCCTACAGTCAATATCTTACCAACATTTCAGTCATATTTTACCAATTCTTATTTTATTCTGGTCAATAAATAATTAATTATGTATCAACTTATCAACGATACAAACATTTCAATGGTCTATAAATATATTCTATCTAAATTGTCAATGTAAAACAATTATATTACCATCTTATATTACCATCTACTACTAGCCAATTGCTATTAACGTTTTCCGCGACTAGAGAAATTCTGTCTCAAGAATCTCAGTCCGAATTCAATTCGAGGTTAACTTACATATGCAAATACGGCCTAATACTTATACACATGTACTCATACACATGTACTAAAAAAAAGCTCTATGTATTTCACGCCACGTCTAGTACAATGCACCGCGCATGTTCAGACCGAAATTCCCATTTCGTCGGCTAACTACATACACACAAGAGCAGAGATACCCATCTCAAAAGCTTTCTTGTAGTGACTGAGCAACAGACATACACACATGATCATAGCATCATTCGTATAGTCTACCAAAGGACATACACACATGACTATAACGTCATACGTATTGTCCATATTATACACACATGACAACAGCGTCATACGTATAATCTTTTACCATCAAATATACAACTCAACGAGTTAAGAAAAAGACAACTAATGTATTTACATTCATACAAAAGACCATTGAAAACGGAATTCTAAAAAGTGTCATACTAATTTTCCCAAATCAGTAACATTTATTTAACATTATTGACACACATACATTGACAAAATAAAACATTATGAAAAATTTTAATTCAAACACACTATGTACAACTATATTACCATGTCTACCTACTACTTTTTACTTACTTTATTGTATAAAAATTCTAATATGTATTTTACAAATGATTACAGATCCCAATACAAAACCACCAACTGTATATTACTAATACCAGATTGGTAACAAATTTTATTATATATAAAGGATCTCACATAGTAACTTCACTTCATAAACATTATAGAAAAAGTATTTAAACATATACCAATTGCGAACCATACCTATTCAATACCAATTTTAATAATTTTTCCTAACTTTATTTTGAATATTGAACAAAAGATAACATTGAAATACCACACTTAGAAAATTTTTCCTAGAACAATTATCTTAGTAAAATATAACTTGTAAATTTTTTCAAAATCAACATTTGTTTATAATATACTCAAATAAATTCTTAATTTCAAATCAAAATTTAAAATTTACTTCATAATCTTTTAAATTCAAGAACCACCCTAAAGCAAATATACTTATACCAATTCTATTGTAAATTTTTTTGTTTATTCTATATGTTGCATATTATCTCATCACGACACTACTCAACCAACGCTGGACTACACAACCACAATCCAATTGATGGAAGCCTACGATAGCAATCTTCACCTGCTGTACTTAGCAAAGGCGGACTACACGAGTTGTCTCACAGACTTCGTAGCTCGGAGGCCAAACTTCTCCAACGAATTTTGCCCCACTACTGTCTCTCTCCAACAGTGACAGATGTACATCACACCACGATGACACCCCACTGACAACAACTGATGCATTTTTCCTTGCTCGTCAACAGACATCATGGATCAACCAGTTACAACAGCACACACACCATCGCTGCTGCAATAATGGCCGAGCGCAAATCAACATCGCCGCTTCATATGGTAAAACACATCAACGCTGTTTTAACCTATTTTAGCCATCATATTACCCCAGTGCAACCGCACTAACGTCGTGAACACTCTGTCCAACTTCTCATAAGTTCCGGTCGCTACAACGACCAGCCCAGTCGAGCCAAGTCATCATCTAAGACGTACCATCCTACAAACCGCTCAACCAGAGGACTGCAGAGTTCCACTCCACACTCCATCACCAGATCCACATCAGAATTTATAGCACGCCATAAATTCTTGCGGGAGGCTATATGGCGGTTATGTAGTATCGAGTTTTTATCACACAAACTAATTTTCTATCTGATGACAACCATCCATCAGAACCATCCAGAACAAAGAGCCATCTAGCGGAGTGCGACGAATACATCTCATTTTTTACCAACTATGCAGATTCATCGCCGTCTGTACCGAGTCAACTAGCTTTGGATATTTCACACCAGAGGGAGAACTCACCGCCTATTTTTTAAAGAATATCTTGCGTGAATAATCCTAGTATAAAAGCTTTTTCAAGATACAATTTTATCACTCTTTTCTTCAGAACCCAATACCAGCGCATATATTTGTAATTAGTTTTAAGTTAAAATATATTTTCCTGTGATACTTTATTTTTATTCACTAATATAGAGTTTGTGTTTTTTGATAATATAAATCGAGTTTCATTTCGGTAGTTAGTCAAGTTCCTTGTTAACTGTTTAATCTAGTTCATAAAGAAATAGTGAAACTTGGTGAGTACTCCAGATATTCTTGATCTTGCAAAAACTCATAAGAGAGTTTCTCATCTTCAGATAAAGACCACTTTTCCCAATATCATTTGACCTTGAGAAAAGAAATCATTACTCCTTCTTCATCTCAATCTCATCTCATCTTATGGATCAGATCCAGCCAAATCTGAATGCCATACCAGGTACTAATGGCTGTACATATCTAGAGATCTTGTCTGCACAAATTAGCTCCGCTGGCTATACCAACTGATACCTGTGAACATAAAAGTGTTAATAAGAATTTGTTTATTTTATTTATATAATAACGGGGTCTATATTGATTTTAGAAAATAAAAAAAAAATAAAAAAGTGATGAGAATTTATTGCGAAGAACGCTTAGGTACCTAATTTCTACCACAAGGGCGATAGTTTTATATAGCATGCTTTGAAATCACATTCTCTCGTTGCCAGGGTGGTCGACAGCCACTAAATTGACAACTAATTAATGTAGTTCATGTATGGGATGTGCGTGTGTATTTTCAAACAACAGAACTCACGCATCATTACACAAATCGCTGAGTAGGCGGCGTTAGTCGGTCAATCATTCAATTAGTCAGTGAAATGGGCTATCCTTATATACATAGATACTAAGAACACATTAGGTCCGAATACTCTGAAAGCCTTTATAAGAGGAGTACCTAATATTATTTATTGTCAATGGGTTTTTTTGCTCTTTTCTCTGCTCTTTTCTATACCAAGTATACCTGAGAGGAAGATTTCCTTTGCTTCTTTCAGCGATAGGTATAATATTTCTCATTCAGCTTCTCCTATTCCTTTTACATCCGGCTTGTTCTTCTTTGAAGATAGAATGGATATTATGTTTTGTCTACTTACTTAATTCTAGGTTGACAATACCTTCCTTTAACATCCAAACTTTACTCTTTATGACGGCTTACAATGTATTTTGTTTTTTTACATAAGCTCTGATTTCTTAGAAAAGCATTCCCGTGTATATTGGCCCTAATATTATGAACGAAATGTAAACAATCCTATTTCTTTTGCTCCTGACTTGGCCCTCCTCTAAGAGTGTAAGATGGTACCACCGCATTACGAACGACACTATACGCCGGCGCACCCAGCGTTAGCCCATCACTTCTACCATTATGGGGAGGAGATGGACTTGGTTGGGACATGTGTTAAGGATGCCGAACGACAGTTGGCCGAGGAGAGCGCTGTTCTTCCTTCCATCAGGGTACCGAAGACGAGGAAGACCCTCTCACACTGTGTTACACTCCTTCAAAACAGAGCTGAGGGATTTGGACATAGTGTGGAAGGAGGTCATAAACATTGCGCAAGATCGAGCGCAATGGAGAGCTCTTGTTGCCTCCCTGTGCTCCTGAGTGGGGTGTAAAAGGGAGAATTGGATTGGATTGGATTGGATTGATGTCTTAAAGACTTTTCATCATATTATGCGAAATAGTAAAGAGTTTAGAAAGTTTTCTAAAATGTATCTTAAAAAAATACCTATAACCAGAAAGAGAACATAATATTTTAAAATTTTGTCCAGAAGTGATTGTTGGTCCTTCTAGCCAAATTTTAAGAGGTGATGTCGTTATAAGTTAGTACGTAGTACAGTTCGACGGGGTTAATAAACTACATGGTTGAATAGGAAATGTTCTATCTATGAATCCTCTCTTAATAATCTGTAGCGGGGTGATGTTTTTCTATATTATTTGTTAACGAGGGCTCAATAATGACGAAAGAAGTCCTCTCGGTGGGCACTGATGGGAGTAATTCAAACGGATAGACGCTGGGTAAGTTTCTGCAAGTATGTATGCAGTGAAACCCCGCCGTGGAATGCTATGGGAGATAATACAATGACCGCTGCATTGGAGTGTGGGCTTTCCTAGCAGTCTCTGCCATCGCACTGTAAGTAGGTAGTAGTAGGTGGAAACACAAATCGTAAGTTATATTTTTAGTCGGTAGGTAAGTATCACATTATACTTATTTAATGTGATAGAGTGGGTTTTTCGTTTCTACTCTTTTTTTATTCTAACTAATCACCCATGCAATCTACGCATCTTTGCCAATGCAGCGGTAGTTTATTGACGCCCTTCTTGTAAAAATCAGCTACACGGGAGGCAACAAACTATTCAAGGGCATTTTGTACCTTCTGTCTCTCGGGAATTGATTTTTTATTCCCGCTAAAAGGTTACTCATCCAAATTTTGTAAAAGGTAATAGTCGACAGTTGAAAGGTCTGGTGAGTATGGTGGATGTGGGAGAACCTCCAATCACAATTGTCGCAGGTTGGAGACTGTCTGTTGTGCAGTATGTGCTGTGAACATAAACTTATGTACTACCAGATGAGGTATCTCTTCCAAAAAATTGGTTACCTATGAGGACACAAAAAAATATGTGAAGTATAATTTTGCAATCTATACACTAGAAGTACCTGTACGAATTTGATTAGGTACTTAGCTACGAATTTGAAACTTTTTGATCAAATACAGGTAGGCCATGCACACCCGTTTATCATTATCACAAATTCATTATTTAGATAATTATATATTGTGACTGGCAAACATTTATACCTATTAGACGAAAGTGCAACAAAAAGATTCAATTTCGTTTATTTTTTTTTCAGAATTATAATTCTCTCTAGAAATAGAGAATAGTGTTTAGTAAGTACCTGATGGGGTTCAAGAAATGTTACGCGCAATACAAGAGCATTTGATGCCTCTTAGCCCAGTGCACTTCAACTCGACTCTCTTCCTACAAGAGGAGGACCGTGTAACGTTGGCCCAGGTTGGAACGGCGGTTATCATAATCGGTACCCGTATGTGCTAGGGTCAACCTTGCCTTACATGGCTGTCCAACGTGCAGGTCATATCCTACTCCTGAATCCTAGTCTTCATGAGCCCTCCCATCCATATTCACCTATTCCTATCATTTCGGAAGGAGTACCTAAGCCTTTCTGCTCAAAAATCCCCAATCCTTGGTGTCATTCGACCCTTGCCGAAGGATGCCTAGCTAATGGGCTGGCTGGTAACTAACGGAGGCTCCCTGATACCAGGCAACCTCAGGGTGACTTTTTGCCTTACCCCTACATGCAGGATCTGTAGGGGGCGAACACCATGAGATGGAAGAACATTTTCAAAAACATAATATTTTGTAATTTCAATAAAACAATTTATTTGTTGTTCTACAAATTTAATAACCTGACTATAGTTTTGAAGGCATAGGTCCTGCATGGTCACAGGTGACTAAGAAACTGTGCCGGCGAAACTAGTCAGGTTATTAAATTTGTGCATGGAAAACAAATAGATTGTTTTATTTAAATTACCCTTTTTAAATAATAATAATAATTTTAATAATATTTTGTTCCCGTAAGTCAATTTCACGTGAAATTATGTAACTAAGCAGACAATTTGTAAAGATCTCCTGTTTTCATGGAGATGGAGCGGCAAGTTAGTAACTTCTTTATAACAAGGGCGTCGCCAAGGGGGGTAGGGGGGGCAGCTGCCCCCCTCTAGAGATTTAAAAATGTAGGCAATGCATATTTTCCTCATGAAAATAGCCTATGAATGGGTCAAATTGCCCCCCCTCCCTGGGCCCCGGGCTGGCGACGTCCTTGCTTTTTAAACAACTTATGCAGTAGCACATGCTAATATTGTCACTAGATTAAGTGTTATTAGTACTTGAAGAATGACTGTTTCTACCTTTCAGTGTCATTCGGAGAATTTAGTGTCAAAGTCTACTAATATAATTTCCTTTTTCTTTCAATATTTTCTCTTTTCAGTACAAATAATAATCACATTAAATTTTTAAAGCGCATTTATTGTGCAATACTTGTATCTACGAGTATGTACTACGCATCCCGTATCCACATTGAAGTACGAATATGGTACCTACTTACTATATGACCGTTGCATACAAAATGTGAGCCATCAGAGAATTTAGAACTAGAGCAACCAACTTAACATACAACTACTGCTGTCATATAGCTGGCGCCAGGATATGACTAGGTATATACATTTTTGTATATGTCTCATTTTTATTGACTTGATTGGTACACAACGTTTTAAGTTGGTGTAAGTCTTATACTGTGCCTACAATTTCCATATTCCACGCAACCTGCATGCCGAGTAATTAAGTACATTATCTATATTACTTTTTATTTATATAAACTGCAAATAGGTATACGCTTTGATCTTATTATTAGTGCCCACTTCAATTTCCACATGACTCATATTTTATGTGTAGCTACGATATAATATTATTATACTTACACATTATAATAAAATGTATTTAAATCTCATGCAGCACGCAGATACCCCGGTTTTTACTGTAGTTCTTTATAATATTATTATCCATTTGAAATGTTTGTTTACAATAAATCACTCCCACATAAAGGTATTTTATTTCGTTACATTTTTAGCCTTGGATTTATATTATGTAGATACTTATATTATTTTCGAAGATAACGGTGTTCAAAACGTTGCATATAAGTTGGTACTTACCTTTATAGAAGTACTTATTATTCTGTATAATACTAGCAGTAAAGGCTTTTGGTAAAAATATCCACATTATAGTTGAAACCATTACGGAAAAAAACGAAAAAAACACGTTTCCGGACCGTATTATCTCTCGAAGAGGTGATCACAATTGGCCACCGAGATCTTGTCATTTAACACCTTGCGACTTATTCCAATGGAGCCACGTGAAAGAGAAGGTCTACGCCAACACAGCCCAGCGTCGATTCAAGACCTCAAAGATGGAATTCGTGAGGCTATCGAGGACATAGGGCAGCCACTTTGCGATTTCTTCTTCTTCTTCTTTCTTTCAACGCGGCAATCCACTCTCGAGAGAGTGATCTATGCCAAAAATATAATTTCTACGTATCTTCCTAATCACTTTGCGATTTGGTTATGGAAAATTTCAAGAAAAGGATATGGTCCTTTAACCGTGGTCATGGTGGTCATTTGCCTGATGTTATTTTCTACTATTAACGCCATACCTTCCCCTTTATAATGAAATAAACATCCGATCATTTATATGAAAAAATTGCTTTTTTCTTTGACTATCAAAATAACACATCTTATTGGAAAACCCTGTAAAAAATATGACTAAGGGGACGAAAATTTAAGTTTAAATGCAAACTTTTATATAATGTTTGTGTAGGCATAAATTAAATTGTCTATCAACTTGATGAAACCAAAGATTTTTAATGTAAACTATGCTTTACGTTACCTTATCTATCCACGTTCGCTCCCAAGGTGGAGCATGTGCTCGCCACTCGGTCCCTCCATGCACTTCTGTCTTGCGCCAGCCGCTCCGCTTCCTCCCAGGTCAGTGCTACACTCTGCAGGCCCGTGATGTAGGCTCGTACAAGAATTGTAATGCACGGCTTTCCTTTTATTCTTATCCTTGTAAACTCGTAAATCTATTCATAGCAAAGAAATGAAGCTAGAAGGCACTTTCGACAGATTAGTTGGCAAAAAGGAATTTTGTTGAAATTCAGATATTCTGATTTTCCTTTATTAGAAAAAGCAAAAGGATAATGGATTAATTATACAAAAAAAAAACACGAAAAACAGCTGGTAAAATATATGTATGCCGTACCACGAACAAAAGCAAAAGCCAACCAATTCTTTCTGGAAATAGATTTAACTTAGGTAGGTACATACTACATAGTCACGGTTATGTAAGATTTTTAATATGTTATGGCTACGCTACGACAATATAGGCCTTACAGTTTCCTAGCGAACGAAACTATAATATCCAAAAGTGGTTTTGATTGGTAGGTACCTACGTATGTTTTTCTAGGAATGGATTTTAGTTACTGCGACTACATGAATAAAGCCGTGCAAGAGCTCAGATCAATGCGGAATTCAGCTATTAAGAGTTCTTTACGTAACAACAGTGTCGAATTAGAATAATTATTATTTAGTAGGCATGTCTTATTCCGCAAGGCACTTCTGTCACCCTCTCTGATCTCTTGACCTCGTGAACCCGCCATCGGTATCCGCAGCGACTTCACGATTCTATAGGAAAGTAGACTATACAAAGGCGTACGATACTGTAGGTATCCCACACGAAGGAAATGTTTTTATCACGGAGTTAAAATAAACAAACCAAACACCAAACAACAATTTGCAGCTGACCTAAAAGATTGGTTTAAACATTAGCAAATTAATCTCAGAATCCAGTAGGTATTTCGCTGTACACTAGATATAATTTATGAGTTTATTAAAGTGCCACGCAAAACTAAGTTTAAGTGCAAATTTTAATAAAACTGAGTTTGATAAATCAGATTGTCCAGAATGTACTTACTATAGACAATGCCGAAAACTAGGTTCTGGTAGAGTTTATTCCTTTCTGTATCAAAATTGGAAAGTCTACCTCGCAACAAAAGGATTTTGGACGTCTTTTAGGCCACCGGGCATCAGCAACTGAAGACGGGATTTGAGGTTATATTACGCTCGGCCGAAGGTAAACCTACACCTGTATTTCTCAACTCAAAAAGTTTTCAAACTTTATTATAAAAAAATTTTTGGATGATGCCTCTGGGGTAGAACGTTATGTAGACGCTTTGGTCTTTTATGCACATAGGTAAAGTCCTGGTGAATTAATCGAAAATAGAACCAAACTATTGAAAAAAGGTGATTCTAAAAATAGAATTATACCCACAAAAATGTAACCTTTGCCGAATACAAACATATGTATTTTTTTTAAGTGAATATTTTTTACAATAAGAAGGTAGGTACTCTGTTATCTTTTATGTTTATTCAACACAGAAAGGGAAATATTTCGTCATTTATTTTATAGGTCGATTTACAAGGTCCGCGGTCTCGCTTTCGTATAAAAGCTTATCTTAATTCGACAGGTCGACCTGAATTCTTAGGTGGTCCATTTATCTACAATTAATCTTTGGCGAATTCTCATTGTGTGGGTAAATCTTACTGCTATTTTATTATAGACCGATAAGATAGGATCAAGTCAGACGGCCAGGTAGGCACCTATCGCTAGGAAACTGAAATACAAAAAATAATATGTTCCGCTGAGTGTTGTTGCATGTTATTTTTAATCGACTAGCTTCCGCGGCAGACATTCTCCTATCTTTACTATGATTATTGAATTCGAATTTATATAATGATATACCTACCTATTACTATTTTACCAATACAACTCCGACCGATGCGTCTGTTTTAAACGATGTTTGCAGGACACATCCCGAAAATCACACTTACTATCAAACGAGGTACTTATGGCAAAAGCCAATTCAAAAATAGAAATGTTTCCTAGTGTCTAAACAGCACTTAAAAGGTTATCTGCAATGCAACAGATTCTTAAATTTTCTAATGTTCCGCGAATTTTAGGTATCTGTCATAAAAACTCAACGAAAAAATAACCTAACCATGCGAAATAGGACTCCATTTTTATATACTGAGATTTTCAAATAGTTTCATTATCGGTATAAAAAATAAATGTTACTACAAAATTTTTTTACGAAATCAATGGTTTGACACAAGTATTTTGTTCAAATTAAAAAAAAATCACTTAACTAATCATAAATGTAAATTTTATTAGTGTGTACAAAAGGCGGGGTAGAAAATTTTGTTAAAATGTATTTCGTTAAAAATTCATATAGTAATTCATTTTGTAAGGTAGCTATTTGCGAAAGTAATATTACTAAGAAAGAACAGATTTTTATATAGTGGGGCAGTAAATTTCATCAACATACATAGATTAAGGCACTTTTCCTATGTATACAATTATATTTATGTTTTGTAGACTATTAATAATAATTAGGTATGAGTGAAACATTATTATTTTGGAATAAATTCATTTCATTTCAGAAAACAACAGGAACCGTACGGGCTGCGAAGTACAGAGAGGACAGAATGCGATTGATGCTTATATTAACTATAGCAAAACACAAACCATGCGTAACAAACTTTCAATACCTAATCAGGAAAGAAAAGTTAGAGATTTCAATGGAAACACAGTTTTACTTTGAAGAACTTGGATAGATTTTCGAATGCTTAACTCACCAACCGCCAACTCGAAAGCTTAACCCACCAACCTCCCCTCAACGGTATTTTTTACCGTTCATGAGGTACATGCCGAAGCTTATTCTGTAATTTTCTCCATATTATGGTGTAAAAAATCTGCCTACATTCCCATCAGCTATATAAGCTCTAATTTTGTTTTTCAAACTTTTCGTGACTTGACACAGAACATTGGTGTCATCAAATTTCTTGCGTCGTGTGAGTACTATCTAGCCGTCATGATATCATGAGATATCCACCAAACATTTATCAACAAATGCCATTCATATAGTGGACAAAATATTTGGATAATTTTATTCTGTCCCATCGAACTCTTTTCATTGATTTTTGACGTTTACAGTGGGAAAATTAACACACCACGAAGAAGATTCGTTAAAAACAGAGATATAAATCTGAACCAAGATCCCTTCAAGATGTCTTCAATGGTTGTCTAGCTTGAGGTTCTGCTAATTTAAAACCTTTCTAGAGCTTCGTGTGCCACTTGTTGCGTTTCTGGACCGCAATTCGACATAATGGAAGACCTAATCCGGCACAGAATGAAGAATAAAGTAAATACATAGTAGCATTTACTTAAGTGAAAAGACAACTAGAATTCAATTTATTGCCTACTTATAATATATTACTTAAATAAACTAAGCTTCTTGATTGATTTTTACGATATATTATTCTTAGTAGCTCTGTTATAAGCCATACAAATGAACTACATCTTGAACACGTACCTACCCACGATATTCCAATATATTCAACTGCCGTTAGCTTGAATAGTAAGTAGGCAGCAGTATTGGGAAAGAACTTATGTACGTGGATGTTTATAGTTTGGTAGATCTGAATTCTCTGAATGCATTCAAATCTTTAGATAAACTCCTCACTAGTACTATCGCGTGCAATAAGGTTAATACGGATTTGATAGAAGTATAAAATGACACCCATTTTCTCATTTCTCATCCGTGAGACATATAATATTTACACCATATACGTAAAGGTTACGTAAAAATGAGTGGTTGACCTAATGCATGCATATTTTTTTTATTACATGCAACGTATCTATTAGATGCGGCATTCGAAACAAATACATATTTCAAAATGTAACATTTTTTGTTTAGCGGTTATGTGGGTGAAGAGAAAGTAGCGATTGCGTCAAAAAATCTTCATACGCATTGATAACAGGGTTGCCAGTTTTTTTCCAAAATATACCGAAGCAGTGTTCCCACTTGGTATCCGAAATTTGCTATCCCAAAATAAATAAAATGGTGCCCGGAAAGTTATACCTAAATTAACTAAAATAATGAAAAAAATCATTCCGAAAAATTGGTATAACACTCTATAGGTAGTTCGGTATTTTTGTCATACCGAACACCGAACACTTTGGTAAAATACCGAACACCTGGCAACCCTGAATGATAATGAGTAATAATAATTACTATGTATGCTAGGCATTAGGCAAGTCCTCTGTCATTGCGAATGTCATACGGCGGGGCTATATTTATTCTTTCCATCTTGCTCCTTCAAAAATTTGCCATGAGTGATAAAGAAACTACAACACCGGTTGAAAGGGTGAACGCTGATGGTCCTTCTACTCCTAGTAGAGTGTACTAAGGTTCATACGAATTCGAAACATTTTTGTGCAATTAAAGACCAGTTACACCCATCATTGTAATTTGACTGACAAGCGCTTGAATTGGAAGAAATTGCAACGACCTACCTTTATTTACGTAAAAAGTTACGAATTCTTATTTTTCTTTTGGTCATCCTCTCCAGAAATAGAGAATAGTACGTAGTGCATATAATTTAATTCAATGAGTAGGTACATAAGTAAAACGTTTAGCGAAAAAATTATAGTCCGGGAACTATAAATAGGTGGTAAATGGCAGGCGGGTAGGTACTATAAATTTATTCCATTAGCCACCGCTCTGTCGTTATGCTTTGTCGTTATTCAAACTAGGACTGACGTCAGTAATTCATCACGGCAGTCATTATAATATAGAGAGAGTGCGGGGACTGTATTCCCTCCAGTAGGTACCTACCTTAACACTGTCTATAAGTCCATGCATACTACATCACTTAGTGCAGATACTATACGTTTGTATTGTGGAACGAATGGATTGGCTGCCTTCAATCTGTATGAGACTATAACCCATATATACACCGAGTTATTGAATGAACAACTAACGGCGCCTACCCAGCGTTCCCCGCAGGACACACACTTATTGTAGAGGTGAGAGTTTTAATATTAGAAAATAAACACCCATACAGAAATTTGAATTCATAGTCGAGGTGTCTCGCCTTTTTAATAGAATATTGAAGTCAAAATGGAATTATAACTTTTTGACGAAATCATCGTATTCTAAGTAGGTATGTGTCGTGGAATCGAGCATATTGTGCAGTTCAGCACTTGAAAACAATATGACCTTGATTTTGGCCCAGACTTATAAAAGTTGTCAAAATGTTGTGTTATTTTTAATTCTTTTGCTCTCGTTGTCGAGTGATTTATTGTGTAGATTTTAACCGCATTAGATGCGTGGTGGGATAAACATAGTAACTTTAAAATGTACACAAAAAAACGTGACCGAATTAATTTAAACAAGATACCTATTAAGATTTGAATATAAGATTAAATCTCCGTTATAATTGCAGAAAGGAAAGCCTGTAGTAAATCTTTAGGTATCACCCCCCAGGACAAAGTGATGTTACCAACTAAATCCCCTAATGTAGGCCCATGTTCGGGAGTGGAAGAAGTGAGAAAGAAAGAATATTCTTAAAGAAAGGAAACCTTAACAAAACTATAGTCCAGTAACAACTTGATGCTAATAGTGGTCACAAACTCCAACAGATGTCATTGTATCAATATTACACTGAAAATAATATTATATTAATATTCCTACATGGCTGTGTCATAAATTTATCCATTTGCTGGCCTGGAAATTATCATCATCTTGTCGCCACACTGCTAGGGTCGCAATTTCGCATACCGTCGGGACATCATTGGAGATAAACTGAACCTTACAAGGCCTGTAATGTGAAATTGGACCATTTCATGGCAAACATTAAAGTGACCAGATTAAGCTTCATGTCCTCGCCAATGATGGCAAGCGTGACTTTGTAGTGCCAACTACCATCCCATATAATGTTCTAATAATATATCATGTTCAGTGGCCCTAGACAATTTTGAATTTGCGAACGATTACAAACGAATTTTTCAACAATATAGATTAGGTAGAAAATTACACTAGTGGCCAAAGGAATGGACACCCTTCAAAATTTTGCCTTTTTTCTTAGATAAGTGAATATATAATGCATGTGGTAATTTCAATTAGTGATTTTTATGTTTAAAATACGTCACCAATTGTTTCTTCTATAGAAATTTGCATTTTTTTGAAAATAATATCATTGTTTTTTTTTATAACACAGGATTTGTCAATAGGTGTTAAAATGAGTCATCGGCTCTGCTAATGACTTTCTCTAGTAAAGGGTGAATCATGAATAATTGTTTAAGTATTTATTGTATATTTTTCTGTTTATTTGGATGACTAATAGTTTATTCTACTATTGTTTAATATTTTTCCCATAAATTTTTTGAAATATAAATGCAGGACTCTATTTTGTAGTCATTTAGTTGATTTTTGAGAATTGTGGTGTAAAGTCGAAAGTCCTGTTGAAGATTCGGTGTGTGTTTTTTAATAAAATATTTTTATTTATAATGGCAAAAGGATATTGGTCACCTACAAAACGCTGTAAAGCAGTAACTTTACGAGAAGAAGGTTATTCCTACATGGACATCGCCAAAAAGTTGGGAGATGGGGCAACCAAGTCTGGAGTAAGGAAGGTGTGTGAAAGGTTCAAGGCAACTAATACCTTTCAAAATCTGCCAAAAAAGGGAAAAGTTAGGAAAACAACTGCCAACGATGACAGGATGATAGTGAGACTTGCACTCAAGGACCGAAGAACAACATCTTGTACAATTAAAAATGAATTGGACGCAGCTGGAGTTTCAGTTAGTGCAAGGACGATTCGCAGAAGACTAGTTGAAAATGGCTTAAAAGCGAGAAGACCCAGAAAAAAACCATATTTAAACGAAAAGCAACGAAAAAATCGTTTGATATGGGCAAAAGAGCACAAGGAATGGACTAAGGAAGATTGGGCAAATGTTATTTGGAGCGACGAATCCAAGATATCCATTTTTGGGAGTGATGGAATCAGTTATGTGAGAAGAAGGCCCGGTGAAGATCTCCTGCCTGAATGCACATTGGTGACTATGAAGCATCCCATAAGTGTTATGGTGTGGGGGTGCATGACCAGGAATGCTGTGGGACGTCTCCATATTGTGGATGGCATATTGAATGCCAAAAAATACCAAGAAAATATATTGGAGCCTAAACTGCTTCCATCAATTGACGATCTGTTTGAGGGGAAACAAGAAAAGTGTGTGTTCCAGCAAGACAGTGCTCCATGCCACACAGCAAAAAGTGTGAAAAATTGGTTTGAAAAAAAAAATATCAATCTCTTGAAGTGGCCTGGAAACAGTCCAGATCTTAATCCGATCGAAAACCTGTGGTCTCGGCTGAAAAAACTTGTGAGGAAAGAGAAACCTGGAAACAAGATAGAATTAATCGAGGCCATAATCAAATCTTGGTTTCGTGTGATTAATCCAGAAGATTTGGCTAATTTAGTGGACTCAATGCCTCGCAGAATCAATGCTGTAATAGAAAATCGTGGATATCCAACAAAATATTAAGTTTTTTTTTAATTATTGCCAATTTTTTGTCAACTCTTTTTCGTCGTTTTGTCGTCAAAATTTTGTCAGTTTTTGTTATTTTATTATTATTATTAATTTAAATTATAAACTATTCAAAAATTTTTGTTTTATTTTATCCAAACACATCAGAAAACAATAATCAATATAAGAAACCCCATAAATATAGTAATTTTTATTTTAATACTACACCAAACGGAAAATTTCATATATTTTTAAAGAGTGTCCATTCCTTTGGCCACTAGTGTAACTGTCCGCTTTCAAAATATTATTTTGTATCTTCAAGGTTTTTTTTCCTCTGGGTGTATTTCATATTTCCGTGGTCATCACATCTCGCGTGAATGACAGGATTTCGATAATTCTTTTTTTGTTTTTTTTTGCAAATGTCAGGAGAAGTTTCTTATATGAAAGATATTTGGGCGGAACATTATAAAATTAAAAAAAAAACTTGAAGTAGGTAAACTTCAAAATACTTTTTTATAATAAAATTTCATTCTATTTTTGAAATTAAATTGACGTTTCAAAGGAACTCGTTGTTTGATAGTTGGTGCGATTGACGGAATACGGATGAAAAATATACGACTTTTAAAGAAGATTCACCGGTCGGAATTATATGGCAATTAATTTATGATTATACAAATTAAATGCAATACTCATAGTTAGGACCACAGAACAACGTTTGTCGGGAAATGTACTTTGGTTATATTTACTAGGACAGAACTAGGGGAGGAAATTCACAATAACTAAGTGATTTTTAGATTTTATACTTATTAGATACATTGAGCGAGTGCCATTTCACAATTTTCTTTTAAAAACATGGTCAGTGGACACGTCAAATTTGAAATGCTGATAAGTACAAAGTCTTTTCTATTATTATTAAAGACAAACAATATTGATCTAAAGAAAAAATAACAACTAATGACTAAAAATTTATTACTAATGTTCGATTTTTAAATGGAACAAACCACTACGGGCTTACGACCGTCTTCTACTGTTATTTCGAAGGCTGGCTAAGTTTGATCACTTTAGTGTTGGTTTAAGTCTCCGGAACTCTACGTTAACAACGTTCGCCATTAGGTGGTAATTTTTGTCTCCGAAACTCCTATCATGAGAATTCTCAACATGTTCAACATGTCGAAAAATCTCATGTATGCAACAAGTAGAAATTTAATAATAAATGAAATATAGAGATAAAAGTTGGAAATTATTGAGAACAAGAGAGCAACCAATATTGATATATTCTCAATTTGACCACAGATAAACAAAATAATATATTATGCGTCTGTGTCAATGTCACTTATATCGCAGTGTATGTGAGTGTCAAATTAACATTACAGTAGTGTTTGTAATGTTTTTTTATTGATTTAATGTATTTTTTATGCATTATTTCAAATAAAAGTATTGCATTCACCCTTCTTCTCTATATATATACATATATATAAACTATAAGTCTGTAAAGTTTCATACTCCTCCGTCCATGCAAATTCCGTAAAAAGGGGCAGAAAGTGTTTGCTTTACGTATATAGATACTTAGCTTCCTTGTCGTGTAATTTCATAATCTCGCCATATTGACATCATCGGCATCAGACTCCAAGAATCGAACTCGGGCGAGATAATAATAATATGAATAAATGTTAATCCATAGGTTACACACATTTAATTCGAGGTTACGTCAGAGCCCAGGAATGTTGCTGTGCGCACGGTATAATAACAATAATAATATCGCTCAGTTAAAGATTGTCGTTTGGGAGTAAAATCATACCTAATCTTGTATCGTCATTGAATTGCATTATATCACTTAGGTCTTTTTACCATTAAATTATACGTATGGTTCGTACGTACTACATTTGGAACAAAAATGTCATAGGTATTTTGTTTTCTGAAGTAGGTACAGGAGGCGATAGAACTTGACCAATACCCCTATTCTAAGTTTCTTGATGTTTACATGAAGTATCAAAATGTTGAATGGAATCGCGTATCGCGCACCCCACAGAATACTTTGGAAGCTTTATAACAAACTAGCTTATACCCGTCTTGCTTTACGTTTTTGATTCCGAATGTCAGGCTTGATCGGTAGGTAATTAAACAGGTTCTAGTCTAGCTTCCCTTGCTTTGCGGACCTCTATAACTGACATAAGCACAGAAAAAGAAGAATGAAACTTTCACAATTCATAAAAAGAGAGAAGAATGACACTTTTAATGTTTATTAAAATTTTGTATGAAGATCCTAAAAAATAGAGTTTTTTTTAAATAGCTCTAAATAGTAAAGTTAATGCAGCAAATTGTATTAAAGAACCTTCTCCGGCATTTTGCACGGCTCTGTGCATATTCATATCTGACGTAGCATTTGTATTTTGAGCGTGATGCTATATGACATACTGTAAAAAGCAAATAAAAAAACATTTCTGAATTATTATGTAGATATGTATGTACATACTTACATATATTTGTTTGTTTTTTTCAAAACCATAGATTGAAACAGCATGTTAGGATAGTTATATTCATTGAAATAATCTTATCTGACGTGAGTATTGATTTTTTTTCGATAGCCTTTTGAAAATCAGTATAATAATCAAAGTGGGTATATCAGAATTTGAATAAAAAATGGTATGAAATTAGTCTTTTTTTAATCGATTCCAATTGAATATTTTCGAAATGAGCAAAACCTCAAGAATAGGTACTAAGGGTTTTTAACTCTTTCTGATTTTAGACTAGATTTTTCTAAATTACACTAAAAAGGGTATATCTAAAATTAAAAGTCCCTTAATCCGCAAGCCAAATGAGGGTTTAAGCTCTCAACACTTCTCAGCTTCAATGTCTGTTGAAATTATTTTCTAATAAACTTTTACTTATGGTTTCGGTGGTAACCTTGTGACATCATATTATGGTAAACTTGGTTTATTAGAAAAAAAAACACAGTTAATTTCATTCAGTTTTTTAATTTGCAAAGACCTTCCGGTCATACGACCATCTTCAGGTCCATAGCTATTTTGAAATATTTGCCGAAAGGCCTTTGCCAATAAAAAATGTTATATGAAATTAATAGTGATTTAGGGTAAGTCCGGGGGAGATGGCCATTGTAACTTTGAGAGTCTATAGTGAACAAAAATTATGTCATTTTAAGCCTTCAAAAAAATCATTTTAGGCCATCTCTCCCGAGGTGTCCGGGGGAGATGGCCATAGTGGTCGGGGAGAGATGGCCAGTACTTTTCTTGCCTTTTTCTTTGCCCTCATCTTGCTACTGATCTTGCTGCCCTCATCTTGCTACTGCTTCCTTTTATTATTGCCGCAGTATATGCACATTTCTTCGAACTCTGTAAAATTTTCATACACCCAGAGAATGAAAATATTGGATTGTATCCAGTCTTCAGTTAGCAGTGTTAAATAATAATATCCCCACAACCTCTGCACTTATCTTTTTCTCTATCATCAGCTTCACTTTCAGAGGTGTCATTAAAAATCATGGGAATTACTTCAGTGTTTAACTCCTAATTGTTGAGCGCGCTTGAAAGCAATTTTCAAATATCAAATCATCAATTTTCAAGGGAAAACCTCTTGACTGCATGTCTTTTTTATGCTTACTCGATCTTTTTTCGTTGTCTGCCCCAAAAGTTGAGGATAGTCCTACCGGCTTTTTGTGTAATTCTTTTGTTTTAACCTCCTTTCTAGTATTTTTCTTATAATGTCATAGATAATAGAGGCCCTATAGACCGACCTTTGATTTTGTTTATCTTCCATGGCTTTCTTCAAGTCTTATTCGCTCCAGGCACCTCAACCAGCAGCCACATTTCGCCGATATATTTTAGACATCCGGGGAAAATAAATTATTAAAAAAAAATGGAACATACCTAATAAATAAATAAATTAAATTAAAATTTGCGGCCATCTCTCCCGGACAATCGGGAAAGATGACCACCTCTGTTAACTTATGCAACATGTCGATTTCGTCGGTAATATTGAGGTTAGAAAACGTACAAGTTGTTTAATTTAATTCAATTCACAAATAAATCACGAAAAATGACAAGTTTTTCAAAACCATTCTGGGACCAGTTAATATGTCAATCGCTTAGCTTATATCGAACATATCATTTAAATAAAAAGGTTAATTACTCAGTTATTTGTTTGTTTTCTTTTTTGATAAATAACCAAAACAAAGCGAAACGAATAGAAATCAGTGCCATTTATCAATTATTATAACTTGGAATTTTTTCGATTGGCTATCTCTCCCGAACGGCCATCTCCCCCGGAATTATACCCTATTATAAATGGAATGGAATTTTCATCACTTTAGTTCATTATTTCTTCTTTTTTTCGGGCTCGCTGAGTTTGATTCGATAAATATATTTCATACCAGTTTGCATAGTCTGAAAGCCAGGCATTCCATTTGATTAGAGTCTCGACTGGCTCTGGATAAAACATGTTACGATCGAAGAATCAAACAAAGGGTCCATTGAAAACAGTGAACTTCTGTTTACTGATGATTTATACACGATTTTCATTTCACTTTTTATTAATCACTTACTAGCTGATTCCCGTCCCTCTCTCTGGGTACTGCCATTTTAGAATATAAATAAATAAATATAATATTGGAGAATATGGAATAATTTGTATGTATATAACATCTTATCTCTGATCACGATCTTAGGATTATTATGGTTGGCAGTAATTTCCCCCACTCTATTCTTAGCAGACCTTTTCAGTTTCTCATAGGAGGAACAGAACATGTCTGAATATATGTATGCATTGCATGTATTCTTGACCTGTTCGTCTTCAGAAGTTTGTCTCCTTGATCATCTCCTCAATGTAGGAGACCTATATTGCATATAGAGTGTCCTACCCATCTATCGCGCCATTCAGTCAGAGTTTTGAGCAGGAGGTTTCCTCTTCCGTTTCTTTGGAGAACCTCTTAATTTGTTACGTGGTCCCCCCAGAATATCAAAAGCTTGCAGTCTCCTTTTATCTCATTCGGATTGGCACCAAGTCGCACAGCCGAATATCAAAATACTCCATACGTAGGTCTTTATAAGGAGGAGTTAAAGATTCAGTCGATATTGTTAGACTCTATTATTTTGTACTTTTAACTTAGTGCATCTCTTGTTTGATGGATGCGACTGTCGACTTCGCTCTTAGACTGGCCGTCCTATATTATTATTTTGTTTCGGAGGAAGAAAAACAATTATATATTAAATACATGACAGCAGTTGCAGTCTTTCAATTTGTTTGCTCTCAATAATTTCCAACTTTTATCTCTATATTTCATTAATTGTTAGATATCTACTTGTTGTATACATGGGATTTTTCGACATATTGAACATGTCGAGAATTCTCATGATTGGGAGTTTCGGAATCTTTAACATTGCCGCCTAATGGCGAGCGTTGTTATCGTTAAGTGATCACTCTAGGCCAGCCTTCGAAATAACAACGAAGACGCTCGTAAGCCCGTGGTGGTTTGTTTGTTCCATTTAAAAATCGAACATCAGTACCTAATGAATTGTTAGAGTCTTTAGTTGTTACATATTCAAACAATTATGATAAATGATAAAAATCGAATATAAAGTCCGCGATTTATGCGTGTTGCGATGACACACGAAAAAAAGTAGCGACATATCTGAATTATTATGTAGATTCCGGACTATATATTCCGGGTATACTAGTTAAACCGCATTTGCATAACGAGTTAAAAAAGGTCTCAAATAATCCCGGATACTATAATATAATCTTTTCATAGCACATGTTAGGTAGGTATACTCACTCACATAGCAGTCCGGGGATTCGAGACGCTGGCCCTTATTGGTATTTTTAAACCGGACATGGCATCTAGTTTTAGATGTTAAT
The DNA here is from genome assembly GCA_963576905.1 of Mystacides longicornis. Taxonomy (NCBI): domain Eukaryota; kingdom Metazoa; phylum Arthropoda; class Insecta; order Trichoptera; family Leptoceridae; genus Mystacides; species Mystacides longicornis. The sequence continues at coordinate 13,276,343 of OY756429.1, forward strand.
GTAGTATTGTGCTCTCTGGAGTTAGTGTAGCGATCATTCATTTATATCACAGAGTTTCCTTGTTATAAAAGGCAGCACGTGTTAGTGTAGGTATAAAACAACCAGAGGCGTAGCTTGTCTTAGAGGGGGCGTGTATCAAAATGTACCGGGGGCCAAAGGAAATGTTCTTACTAACGCCAACTAACGAAGAGCGAAAGGAAGGATTAAGATTACACACTACATACAATACACTTTTCATCATTTTAAAGGAAGGATTAAGATTACACACTACATACAATACACTTTTCATCATTTTAAAGGAAGGATTAAGATTACACACTACATACAATACACTTTTCATCATTTTAAAGGAAGGATTAAGATTACACACTACATACAATACACTTTTCATCATTTTAAAGGAAGGATTAAGATTACACACTACATACAATACACTTTTCATCATTTTAAAGGAAGGATTAAGATTACACACTACATACAATACACTTTTCATCCTTTTAAAGGAAGGATTAAGATTACACACTACATACAATACATTTTTCATCCTTTTAAAGGAAGGATTAAGATTACACACTACATACAATACACTTTTCTCGTCCTTTAGCGGCAAACTGATTTATCAAATCATCTATCTATAGTTGGACGATTTCAGTTTTTTAACACCTCGTCGCAGCATCTACATATTAAAGGTAGTGGATAACTTTTTAATTAAGATTAAGAATTTTTGATAAGTAACAAACCTTCGGGGCCACAAATCAAACGACTGCTGCTACACCTCTGCAGAGAAAGAATTAGCATTTATGCTGTGTTAGGCATTGAAGGGAATAACAATGATTCTTCCAACCTATTAGTTGAATAAAAAACTTTTTATGCCCAGTTTTTCCAAAATGTCGTGAATATCTAAAGAGTAGTGATAAGCATTGATTAGTAATGTGAATGTTGTAGAAATGTGACGTCTTAATCTGTATAATGTAAGTTATTATTGTTATTTTTAAGATATAAAATATGTAATTTTTGTAACTTCATAAACTAAATAAAAAAAAATAACTTCAAGGAGTTGATAGACTTCAAATCAATATTATAAGCGGAGTCAAAATATCCACGAAAAAATCATATTCTAAGTATTATATATTTACATCAACCTTGTTGTTATTTAAATTATATTAACTTATAACTATGTCGGTACTTGTACCAATTGTATTTCTGTTTTCAAGTAAAATCAGACACCCGCTCATCACACACCCATCATTGGCATCTGACTGACAAGTGTTTTCACTGGATGAAAGTGCAACGTCCTGCCTTGAATCGACAAAGGTTCAAATTTCTATATTTTTTTTATCATTTTCTACAGAAATAGATTATACGAGTAGCTTTGCAACGATAAAAATCTGATAGTCCAAAGAGCGTTCTCCTTAAGAAATATCATAAAATAACAATGCCATGGTCAAAATTGGTTCTTAAACCTTGCGTGATTGCTTTAGAAATTTGACCTAGAAGATCTATCTAGAAAGGTTCGTCAAAATAAAGATATCAGCACATAGAAATAATATTTTGTACGATATCATACTTCGCTTCAGATAGCAAAAGGGAAACGTCGACCAATAAGACAAAAAGCGACGCAGAGGCTGCTGGGATTCAGCGGCTTAAGATGATTCTCTAACGTGAGAAACTCCCAAGTACAAAAAGCGAAGAAGGAGAAAACAAGACAAGATAAAAAATCAGGGAAGACTGCCAATATTTCGTGAAAAACCCTTATTTGAATCAAACGTTGAGCTGACCTGACAATACACGGGAAGAATACGATGCAACTTTAACCAGATGTTTGCTCAAAGTAGTATTAATGGTCAAAGAACATTCAACAAGATAGTTGCATTGCACAGAGCGGTCATTTCAATTAATCGAATATTATGGGAACAGACAGCTCCAATTAGCGAATATATCCGCCAGTGTATTTACTAACAGAAACTTTCTCTCTATCTGAAATAAATTGTCAGTTCTATGTAGATCAGACGCGTAAGCCACTCGACCTATCAGTTCTATAAACATCTTGGTGTTAGACAATCAACAAGTAGTAAGTAACATACCTACTGTATGCTAGACAGGAATGTTATAAAATATTGTCGATTTACTGCCATTACCTCTACTTTTCTACCAGGTTTATATCCTGCTAATTTGTGCATAAGTAGTTTAAGATCTGGTCCTGAAAAATGGTCACAAGAAACAAGACATAATTAAAACGTTGTGCAAATACATGACAGCAGTCGCAGACTTTGAATTTGGTTGCTCTCTTGTTCTCAATAATTTCCAACTTGTATCTCTTTATCTCATTAATTATTTAATATAGTTAGGTACTTGTTGTAGGTATACATGGAATTTTTTGACATGTTAAACATGATAAGGAGTTCCGGAGACTTAAACCAACACTAAAGTGATCAAACTTAGCCAGCCTTCAAAATAACTGTAGAAGACGGTAGTAAGCCAATAGTGGTTTGTTCCATTTAAAAATCGAACATCAGTAATGAATCGTTAGAGTTATTAGTTGTTACACATTTGTTAAGAAGTATTAATTGTGTTTATACAAGGTCTACAATATTCACAAAAAAAACTTAACAAAATTCAAAGTAGTCAACAAAGATGTTATAGCCTAGAGCTAGAGAGTAAAGGGTTTGATCAATATGAAAAGAGTAATAAACCCCCCATTCACGATCACTCCGAATGGATGGCATCTGACAGATAACTCGTGAACGAAATTTTATTTTATTTCAATATTAAAACAGCAACACGTTTACTCTGGTGACAATCAAGTGACATGACGATTTTGACTAAACTAAGGTACCCAGATTTAAGTCCGGGCAACTCATACGGAGCTGTCAAACGCTCAACAAAGGGATGGCCGCCATTTTTAATACTCGTATTCTGAAACAGTACCCCTATTCTAAATTTTATCGAAAGATAGTCACGGAATTAAAGTGACTAATACTCGATACATATTGTATGGAAAACGTGTACAGCGCCGCCACAAGTACATTTGTAGAAACAAAAGCGATTCTCACGTTCGATACGTATAAACGTTTTCCATACAAAATGTACCGTGTTACTCACTTTATTTCCGTGACTACCTTCCGATATAACTTAGAATAGGGGTACTGTAGTTCTTTTTCGAACAATTTGGGGCCGCACAATTACCTATCTATAATATTATTTATTTACCTAATTCTTTATGGACGAATTACTAATTAGTGTTTAAAAATAACAGTGTGGGTATAATTATAGTGGGCAACGGCGGGATCATTGCCGAAGCAATCTCTAACATGCAACCACAATTCGTATTTAACAACATTATTCGTATTTCAAAATTTTCAGTGTAAACAACAACGCACCTCAGTAAAAATAACCAAGCTCAAAAATGGCGCATATCACGTATTAGTTCTTTTATCGAGGTTCTCTAACTTGGACATAGTTCATTAGATTTTCCCCATTGGCGATCCGTTTGGAGTAATCCATGAATGACTTAAATTTTGGGCTGATGGATATCCGATTTCATCATTCTGTCATTCCACACCATCCATTTGCTTTTCCCCACTCACGGTCGTATTTTGGAGTGACATTTTTCCATTTGGACGGTTGGAGTGATCGTGAATTATGCGACTTGAATGTATTAACTTTTATGGAAAACTCGTAAGAAAACTTTTTACCTTTGTAGTCAGTTAAACACGTTTCATACTAACTTCTTGTGTGCTAAGAAGCAAAAAAAAACGTCAGTCTCATATTATTTATTTACTGTGGAGAGTTTGTTGTAGTAAGTAGTTGAACGCGCTACACAGTACACACCCTAGTCATTATTTGCTGCTTGTCGCATCAATTAGGCTGGGTAGAGTTTAAGTCCAACCGATTAGGTCTGCGCGATCAACTCTCAGCAGCAAGAAATTTCCTACGCATAAACAACAAATCGAGTCAAACTTAAGTAGGTAGGATGTATGTATGTATACTCACGCTAATAGGAACAATAAACCATGTTCAATAATAATTGTGATACCAACTAACACCTTAATTCATTATTTCAATACTAGCAGCAAAACCTATCTGACAATAGGCATTTAATGGGAAATTAATTGATTGATATTCTACGAATCAGTGTTGTATCATCCCTCGAAGGATTCTGATTTTACTTTACCACGTCGATCACTGCGGAAAATTCCACATTCCTTTACTTATGCAATGGTTTTCTAGTACATGGACCCTCTCTTTATTTAAATTTCAATATTACTAACTAATTGTGCAAAAGTAATCTTTTTACTGTAGTATAATATACATCTAATTACTGTGGGTGTTTATTTTTTACTACGGTTTCCAAGATGCGCTTGGTGACGCTAAACGACAAGATTTCACAGTCTCTTTCGTGCTCTCATTATTTCAGTGAATATCAAACATAATAAAATGTTTATTCTTTAATCCTTTGTATAAAAAGTATTTCGACGAGCTATGGACGAACAACTTTTCTAAACAGACGTTGTCCTTTGATCCTAACTACTAATATCAAATTCGAATTTGTACAATCATAAATTAATTTATTTTATTTATTTATTTATTTCCATTATCTAATTATTGGAATTTACTGCCCCACTAGACAACGTACGTCTGTACCTATTTAACCACTATAATTCAGAGCGATGTATGTATTATAATATATTCAACTATCAAAAATAGCTGATAGTTTCTGTCTGAGAACCCCAATTTAAATTCAAAATTGGAAAAAAATATCGTAAAAAGCACTAAGAAGATAACGCTTTTTCAAGTTTTCTTAAATTTCTCCTATTTTTTCGATCATCTCATCTTTTAACCTTCTCCTGAGAAATGAAAACTATGAACTTATGAAAATAAGTACAGCCTCATTTTATATACAGAGATTATTGCGTTAACTGCTTGTCGCTAGCAAGGTGATTGAAAGGCAGTAAGCTTGCATTATGTAATCAAACCGTAATCATAAAACTCATAAAGGCGGGTGTAAAATGTGTTCATAAAATTATCACGTGCTTTGTGTTCCTGTACTATAAATAAAGCGCTCCATTGCTTATGATTTAATGTGCAAAATATTGACATTTACGTTTAAACGAAACACTCGCTTTAACACGGCCAATAGGTACGAATGACTCTCAGCAAATATCTCTAATAAGTTCCACCGGCTATACTGACACCTTTGTATAGAAAAGTGTTATATTATCATTATTACGTGAATGAAAAACTTTGTTGTATTTTTACGAAAATCGCGCGGACGAAGGTGTATGAAATTTACCACACTTATAGTAGTTTATATAGGGAAAGGGTGGCGATGCTAATATTTTTTAAAAATTATGCATTAAAATAAATAAAACCTAAGTGTGAGAAATTTCATACTCCTCCGTCCGCGCAATTTGCGTAAAATGGTCACAAAGTTCACGTATTAATATATAGATAAGATTAGTAATGTGTTTGAATTCGAAATAAACCAATCAAAGCGTAGACACTAGAATAGAGCTAAATAGACACGGGAGATTCTGATATATCTGGTTTGGCATATAATTCTAACAATGCAACATTAAGCCCGTGAGTGACCTCTTGCGGACGTGTTAAACTTGTTTTCATCTTATCTAGTGCTTACCTTCATATGTTCCTACACGCATTGCAAACTCACAAAAGAGCATTGTAACCAAAAACTCAAACACAACAGCCGGTTTCGGAAAAAATAAAGGAGACTTTTAAGCTTCCTTTTAAAAATAGCGTGTTTCATAACAACAACGTGACACTTAAAGTCGACATAATGTTAAAGTCCTGTTATTGACACTTAAAGTCGGCCTTAGTGTAGTTCAATCTTTTGCCGACGAAGTTCACAGAAAATTTATTGGCGCTCTCTCTGTCACAAATGATAAACATTTTTGTATACGGTGACACTGGGGACAAAAATAACTAAAATAGGGTGGATAACATGGCAAAACGGGAAGAATATTATTGTTTACAGATTTCGTTTAATAATTCATAAACCATAATAAGAAAACCACACCAATAACGGCACATTGATGCTCTGTTGAGAAATGAAATTGACAGATTAACAGAAAGTATTAGTAAACAACCTATGTTTTCCACAGATTTCCATTTTTTTTTTAAATTTCAAACTATAGCTAAAGTAAGCGGGAGTATTGTTTATGAAACGTGTCAACTTAAAGATGAGTTTAATTTTTAAAATTCCTTTAGCTAAAGAGTAGTTCTTCAGTAGCTTTTTATGAAATTTGCCGCTAGCAAACTTTGAAAAGTTGATTTAAACTGTCAAATGCAATGTTTTTCTAGAGAAGCGGATCCACAATTTAAGTTTTTTACTTGGTTCAAACTTTACAACGAGGTGGGTTACCAATTCCATTATTTATAGAATAAAACAATAATAATAAAAGCCGCTAACCTAGGATAGCCCAGAACTCATAGTATATTATAACAGCCTTTTCGTGTAAAACATATCTTTGCATAAAAATTCATAATTTTACGATTACTTAAAATGAATTTATCCTTGGAATTATTATAGAAACTATAAAATGATATCGACTATTGGAGCTTTTTATTATCTGCTTTAGAACTACATATTCAATATTAATCGGTACATTAAGGGGGACCCACTGAAGTTACGGACCTCAAATTTTACGTGCTTGTGTAGGAGCATAAGACCAACCCGTATACCAAATTTTATGAAAATCGATGAATTTTTTTTTTTTCTTATTTAGCCCTGTTTCTAGAACAAGAGAATTTTCTTTGGATACTTTAAGAGGGTTCCCCTGAAGGTACAGATCTCAACATTTTACTGACTCATCTACATCGAGGGGCTAACCGTTCTACCAAATTTCAAACAAATCGGATAAGAATTACTATGAGTTATGGGTGCGCACACATTTTTGGCGTACGGGTACGCGGAAATTTAAATTTTTTTTTTGCATTTTTGGAACCCGCGAAAAAGTCGAGAAAATTTATTTCAGCGAAATCTATTTTTTTTTTGAAATCCGATCACAAGACTCATGTATATTCCATATAGGTACTATTAGTAACTCTTACTACCATCAGTTGCTGGCAACCACCCTGAAAACGAAGGAATTTTATAACAAATCTGGCTGTTTACCTCAAACTATAAGGCTCAGGTGGTAGAAAAGTAAACTAATAGGTATAGGAAATTTGGGTAGACAAGAACTTTACGAACTAGGTACCTACCTACAGCCATCACTAACGCATCGAATGAGAAGTTTTCTGGGGAGCTTCCGACAATACACACTAGGTGGCAGAACTTCTAATCAGGTCTTTTGTCAAATTATGACAGCTCTGTCAAATATACCATCTAGCATCTAGCATTGACTGATAAATATTATACTAATATATTTCCTCTCTTTTTTGTTTTCTCAATTCAACAATTTAACGTTTTAATTATTGATGATTGCAAAAGTGGCTTTTTATAGGAGGTAAACCATAGTATGTCCTTTTACACTAGATACAAACAAAATCACTTGGTATGTATTTGTCTTCAAGGGTGAATTTTCAGTCCCGTTCTTTGAAAAAAAATCTCAGTGCTGCTGTTCTGTATATATTCTTGTATTCTGTTACGGTATGTTAGGTTGTATTTAGGTAGATATATAAAAAATAAAATAAGATAAACAATTTTATTTGTAATATCTAATATGTAAAAAGAAATGTACAATGATTATTCTAAACGTATTGTTATCTTATTATAATAATACATATAAGTTGTTTAATTTGAAATAAACTAGAATGATAAATAGTTTTTTTTTTACATTTTCACTGTAACAAAAATTATAAATAACAAAATTAAAGTATTTATTTACGAAATACAAAACGGACCGTTGAGGTTATAAACGTTAATTTAACCAGTGTTGCCAACGCTGTTTTTCAAACGCAAAGAAGCCCAACTGAAAATTTGGTATGCGGTCATTCCGAAAATTTTAGTATCCGAAGAGAGGTGGGAGTTCACTAAAAAAAGGTCATTTAGTATCCGGAAAGGTGAAAACTCGCTAAAAGGGTAAGTAACTAAGTAAGTAAGCAAGTAAGTTCCAAATAGCCCAAACGGCAGTAAATCGCCCCCTTTGGCAACACTGAATTTGACAATAGACCGGATTAGCTAGGGCGCCTCTAGCGGCACAGAAAGGAAGAAAAACATCCCATTGAAAAATATAATTGTGTCACTGGCGACGGGTGATCCCTACTAGTAAAAACATAAGGTAGTAGTTCGCGAGGACTGAGATTTGCAGTGCGGACTCGAAGGCATATAGGCGGCGCGAGAAAGAAGTGCGGGTAGAGGTCAGTGACATGAACGACCTTGGGTGTCCTTGAAGTGATTTTAAACACTCAAGTAGCAACGCATTGTAATAATATTGAGAGGTACGTGGAATGAAAGGGAGGGAAGAATCAAAAGCAGTGAGTACACTACGTATGTCCCCATTGTGTTGCACGTTGCACTCATATTATGATTTATGTGTAAATCTGAACATATGTGTAGGTATCTTTTAAACAAATACATAAGTCATATTTTGTGTGTGATTACGATATATGTACAGTGACTTATTTGTTCACATAACTGCATATTGTACCTAACATACCTTCTGCTGCTTATATTATATTACCTACGTATACGTGATTTTTTCTAATTTGGATTAAGCAGGAACTACCCAAGTTAAATTAATCTTGTGGTCTCTAATAATTTAAGTAGATCTAGCTGGGAGTCTGGGAGGCGACTTCCATGGGATTGGCCACAGGTTTTAAATTTTTACAATCTAAGCGCATTTTCATCTCAGTGGTATGAGCCCTTATTCTTATGTACACGAGTTTTGTAAACTTAGATCTTTCCATTTACTTTCATATCATTCTTCTTTTCAGCCTTAAACCGTCCACTCCTGAACGTAGGCCTCCTCCATGTTCTTCCATTCCCGTCTATCCTGCGCCTTCTGCATCCCTCCATTTAAGTCGGTCGTCCGGGGTTTCTTTGGGATGATCTACGGCGCCAGCACAAGAGACGTTTGGGCTGCGAGAAATATGACCAGTCCAGCGCCATTTTCAATGTGGCAACCCTTTCGACAATGTCCTGCACTCCTGTTCTGACCCTAAAAGTCTCATTTCGAATTCTATCCCTGAGACTGATTCCCAGCAGAGCACGTTCCATCGCTCTCTGGACAACCCTCAACCGTTCTGCACTTTTTACATAATTTTCTCAAACCCATAATTGAGGACCTGTAAAACGCCATAAACCTTCAGCTTTAAATTGATGGGGATTCGAGGGATTTTAAGAAGGTGACCTAATTTATTAAATGCTGCCCACCCCAATCATTATTTTTTCCATAATATGGAGTTTCCAAGACACGAAGCCTGGGTGATTTTGACTTGACTTGTGTAATCACCAACATACAATTCATAAAAGTCTCCCTGCAGATACATACAATGTACAAATTTATTGAAGCTTATACTAAGACAAAGTTTTTGTTTGAAGTAGATTATATAGTTGCATTTTTATGTTATACACTTTTACTAAGTACTTACTTTTCGTATGGCTTTTCCGGAAATAATCTTGACCCGTAGAGGGCTGCGTCCCGTCCTCTTCTACAGTCTTGTTTCCAGCGCCATCAGCCAGTCCACCGCCTCCGGAGTTGCTTCGTTGATGTTTTGGAGGCTTCCTGTGAACTTTTTGAGTTGGCAGTCTTGCACAATGTGTCTTACTGTCTGCACAGCTCCGCACTCAAAATCAGGGTCAGTCCTTTTTCCCCATTTCCAGAGCAGGTACTTGCAACAACCCTGCCCTGTTCTCACTATGTTTTGTTGTACACAGGCCCTACGCGGGAGATCAAACCCAGATACTCGGGTTGTGGGATACAGTATGAGCTGTTTTTTTAAGTACTGTCTCGTTCATGGTCCATCTTTCCTTCCATATCCTATCCGTCTTTGAATTTGCATTTCCCGTAATCCATATGGGCTTTCGAGAATTTAATCTTTGAGGGTGGGTGAAACACATCGTTAAAAGCTGGTAATTGGGGGTATTTCTTAATTTATTCTATTTCCCTGACTGCAGCGCGGTCCCTGCGCAGGTCTGGTGGGAATATGTTAGATAGTACTGGAAGCCATTTGATTGGAGTTATCCTTGTTGTACCAGTTATGGTCCGCATTGTCTTGTTCAATTCAGCGTCCAATACAGGGAAGCAATTGCGGGTGTTTTTTTTTTTGTTACTAAGTAAATACACATACATCCGTTACAATTTTTTTTTCTATTTATCAATTTTATTATTTACTAGCTTATACCCGTCTTGCTTTACGTTTTTGATTCCGATTGTCAGGCTTGATCGGTAGGTAATTAAACAGGTTCTAGTCTAGCTTCCCATTGCTTAACAGACCTCTATAACTGACATAAGCGTAGAAAAAGAATAATGACACTTTTACAATTCATAAAAAGAGAGAAGAATGATACTTTTAATGTTTATAAAATAGAATGTAGAAAAATTATAGTCTGCTACCCACATGGAAAAAAAAACTCCATGTTAATATGTTACATCTCACACTTGAGTCAATTTCACTGTTCAATAGAAGGGTAAAAAAATACTTTAATAATAATATTATATCACAAATTACCCTTTATGGGTGTAATGCCTAATTAATTATAAAAAAAAATATTATACGAACCTACCTACATAATTTGCAAGTTTTACTCTCTATGGTTTGAATCTTAGCTACATCCCTCTATGTGTGGAATGGTACAAATTTTAGGTGATTGACTAATGATGAAGGCAGCTGTTTTACCGACCTCATAATATTATACGAACCTACCTACATAATTTGCAAGTTTTACTCTCTCTATGGTTTGAATCTTAGCTACATTCCCTACACCCTCTATGTCTGATAATTAATTAGGCATTCCACCCATAGAGGGTGATTTGTGCTATGTGTGATAAAGGCAGCTGTCAAACTTCAAAATGGAGGAATTATTTTGCATTTTTTTTTCATGAAATCTTTATTTATTGAGAATAATAAGATTTGAATAACATTTATATGTATAACAAATCAATCTACAATTATTATTTTATTACATTTTCATACCGTAATACCAAGATTCCATTCAACGTTTACATGAGTAATTTTGTTTCCAAAAGATGGCTTACTGTCTTTTTGTGAAACTTGTATGAAGATCCTAAAAAATAGAATTTTTTAAATAGATCTAAATACATTAAAGTTAATGCAGAAAATTGTATTTAAGAACCTTCTCAAGCAGTTTGCACGGCTCTGCGCAGATTCATATCTGACGTAGCATTTGTATTTTGAGCGTGATGCTATGACATACGGTAAAAGGCAAATAAAAAAACATTTCTGAATTATTATGTAGATGCAGAATCTGCGCGTTCTAATGAAGTACCATACAAAGAAAGCATAACATAAGGGTGTATTTACAATAAACGAATATATGTAGAGGCGAATCTTGAAACAGAGTATACTTTCTTTGTTGATATTGGGCACCATGGAGAAAATAACTAACAAGAACTTATTAATCGATGATGACAGATTAGTGTCATATCAACGATCAAGAAAATATGCTATATTTCTAGCTCTGGCTCTAAGTTCGTCTGGTTTGAATGCACCCTATTATGCTATACACACCAAGAACAAGCTCTTTACAGGAGAGCAGAACAAAGTTAACGCTCTTTACTAACTGTCTTCTTCTAAGGTTTCAATCTTGCGGGTTGGTTAGCAGCAAATACATTTATTTCCTCATCGACTCCTCTAGGTTCTCCGCTGTTCTATTTAGCTCTACATAATATTATGAACTGCATTCCATGTCCCGGCATATTATTATCTGTTGCAGATACTCTTGATGCGAGTGTCCTCTATCAATAGAATCCTCGACCATTCCCTTCAATATTATATTTCCCAGTAGATTATATGCCTTGATCAGGTACAATATTTTCTAGCCTTTTCGCCCGACTCCTTGATATGGTGTTCAACATTTGCCTTTCCTCCCGAACTCCTACTAGAACCTTAGAACGTATGTATATTGTGTATTATTACAGCCTGTTCATTCGTGATGTGTTCCCTCCCGAATTCTTTCAAGCACTTAAGAACCTATAAAGTATATACAACCTATTCATTCGTGATGCGTTTCCTCCAAGAGATTTTCCACTGCATTTAAAACTCAAAAAACGAAAAGAGTTAATGAAATCTTGTTTTTTGTCTGGTGCCCTTTAGACGAAACAATGCTAGATGTTTACAAACACGCACATCACTATATTACCTATAGCAAAAATAGATGCAAATAAGTAATTATTGTGCTTTTTATGATAAAAGCATGCATCTTAAATCTATTCATATTTTTGCAGGAGTTGAATTAAATGGAATAAAGGTATGTGCGCTTATGTATGCAGATGATTTAGTACTTATGGCTGAGTGTGAAAATGATTTGCAAGAACTTGTGTCCAGTGTGTTTGAAAATTGTGCAAAAAATGGTCTAAAAATGAATGTAAGCAAAACAAAGGTTTTGGTATTTGAAAGGGATGAAGCAAGAACGAATTGCAAAGTAACCGTAGAAAATGAATGTCTTGAGCAAGTGAATGAGTATGTGTATTTAGGAAGCATGTTTAGTCGTTATGGAAAGTGTGAAAAAGAAATCGAACGTAGGAAAGTTGCTGGTTGCAGGGTAGACGGTGCATTAAGACCTATAATGAGAAACAACAACGTCTCACTACAAGCATTGAAACTAGTGCATAACGCAATCCTGCTACCATCGATGATGTATGGTTGTGAAACGTGGACATGGACGAAAAAAGAAGAATGTAGTATAAATGCAGTAGAGATGAAATCTCTACGAAGAATATGTGAAAAAACTTTATGGGATATGGAAAGGAATGAAAATATTAGGAAAGAATGTGGTATGGAAGTAAGTGTTGTGACAAAGATGAAAGTTAATAAGTTGAGATGGTTTGGGCATGTGGAAAGAATGGATGCAAACAGAATGACAAAGATAATTCATAAGGCTGAAAGGAAAGGTGTAAGAAAGCGTGGGCGACCGAGAATGACGTGGATCGAACACATCGACTCCGCCCTCAAGGAAGGCCAGGTAAGAAGTAAGAGAAATAGGAGAAGCTGTATGAGAAATAGTATGTCGGTGGAAGAAGCGAAAGAAGTATGCTTGGATAGAAAAGAGTGGAGATCCGTTCTCTCTGCCTACCCCTTACGGGACACGGCGTGATGGGTAAAAAAAAATATATATATTTTTGTTTTTAATAAAATGAATCTATGTTCACTCAAAGTGAACACAAATACACTCTCACAGTAAGCAACTTAAAGCTTGTATCGTGTGGTTAAGCCGTGCATCTAGTCTTTACATTTACCAATCACTATCGATACACATTTCGAGTCTCATTGAAAAGCCAAATATTTATCTAAATGTCAACCAGGTTGGTTAACAATAATTTTGTTCTCTTTATAGTATTAATTAATTTCTGTTGACTAGGAAACAACACGTGAACTTTACTGACCTCATTATGGTCACATTGATACATTATAGACCCATTTGGTACGAGCAATTAATTCTCCATTATTATTATTCCTTAGAAAATATGATGACATCACCGATTGACCACCGACACAACCTTTATAGGTATTTGAATAATCTACATAATAATTCAGAAATGTTTGTGTGCTTTCTATCGTATATGTGAACATCATGCTCAAAATACAAATGCTACGTCAGATACGAATCTGCGCAGAGCCGTGCAAACTGCTTGACTTACTTAACTTACTTAATCCACGTTCGCTCCCAGTGTGGAGCATGTGGACGCCACGAAGTTCCTCCAAGCCTCTCTATCTTGCGCCAGTTGCACAGCTTCATCCCAGCTTAGTCCAGCATCTTGTAGAATCGCAGTGAATGCCCGCTTGATTGTCAATTTCGGCCTGCCTCGCCTTCTTGTCCCATCCGGATTGTAGAAAAGACTTGCATATTCAAGTCTCTCGGGGGACATGCGGAGAACATGGCCAAGCCAACTCAATCTGCGATTCTGGATTACTGAGGTGATTGGCTGTTGTGCTGTTCTGGCGCGTACGGTCTCATTTGAGACATAGTGGTACCACCTTATCCCCAAAATCTGTCGCAAAAATCTGTTCTCAACACTGAGAATTTTCCTCTGTTGAGCCTTCGTCAGATGCCAGGATTCACAACCATATAACAACACTGGCATAATGCATGCGTTAAACAGGCGACACTTAGTCTTGGTGGAGAAGTTGGTGGATTTCCACAGTTTTCTCATGTTGTTAAAGGACGAGCTCGCCATTGCAATTCTAATGGAGAGCTCCTTCTCTACCCCGCCGTTTGGTGTTAAGTGTTACTGCTTGAAAAGGTTCTTAAATACAATTTGCTGCATCAACTTTAATATATTTAGAGCTAAACTCTATTTTTTTAGGATCTTCATACAAATTTCTCAAAAAGACAGTAAGCCATCTTTTGGAAACAAAATTACTCATGTAAACGTTGAATGGAATCTTGGTATTACGGTATGAAAATGTAATAAAATAATCGTAGATTAATTTGTTATACATATAAATGTTATTCAAATCTTATTATTCTCAATAAATAAAGATTTAATGAAAAAATTTGCAAAATGATTCCTCCATTTTGAAGTTTGACAGATAGCGCAAATAAACCTATATGGGTGGAGAGCCTAATTAATTATCACACATTAGGGAATGTAGCTAAGATTCAAACCACAGAGCTATCTCTCTCTCTCTCTATGAAAACTTGCAAATTATGTCGGTAGGTTCGTATAATATTATGAGGTCGGTGAAACAAAAAATTTAAAAGTGTCATTCTTCTTTTCCTGTGCTTATGTCAGTTATAGAGGTCTGTTAAGCAATGGGAAGCTAGACTAGAACCTGTTTAATTACCTACCGATCAAGCCTGACAATCGGAATCAAAAACGTAAAGCAAGACGGGTATAAGCTAGTAGATAATATTTTCTCAAAGATAGGCTTGTCCTAGTTGAGATTTTTTGTACAAAAACGATTGATTTTTATTTATGTAAATAAATAAATAAATATAAAATATGGATTTTGGTTCGGTTATTATTTTCCCCAGAAATTGATCACTATAGGGTAATTATTTATTATTTGTGCTTTTTATGTATAAAAAAAGAAAATAAAATATAAGAAGGCATTATGAAGAAAAAAATAACATAACTTAAGTTCATTGTTGATTTTGCACAATCATTTTTTTTTTGATACATAGGTGCTAGGTAGGTATGCATTATTGTTACTAGGTACTATGTTATTATATGTTAATATTAAACAAAACATGTTTTTTATTATAATTTCGAATTACATATACAGTAACACCAATATTTATTGTTAATCCAATGCTGTCATCAATGACTTTCATTAAATCGGTGGATGTTCGATTAATTTTTTTTTCACTTTTACCATAACAAACCAATTTTTTTTTATTATTGACCTCCACCCGGACATAAAAAACCAATTTAAAGGCAAGCTTATGCAATGAGTTCCTAGGGAGCGATACGTCGTCTGACAAGATGGCCGTATTTGAAAATTTCTACTATGTTTTTTGTTGCTACGCTAACAATATTGACAGCGTTCTAGAGACTCGTATCACTTCTAAATGGCAGCACTGCATTCCAAGAAAATCAATCCATTGGTGTTATCACTTTACGTTAACAACCTGTGTTATACAAATGATCGATTCTAATTATAAATAAACGTAATATTGTTCATAATTTAAATATTAATACAATTAGAGAGAGACAAGGAGGAGGCAATCTAACGCATAGACTTCAGTATTAAAAACATACTGCATTTGATTTTGATTTCATAAAGTGATTCTACAAAACATAAATAAACGAAAATGCTTTGGGTAATCTGTATTACCTACTAGCTTTCCCGACAGACGTTGTCCTGGTACCACTAGTATAAGTTTTCGAAAAATTTCCATACAAAAATGATTGATTGATGAGACCGTTTTATTTTCGAACACTAACTATTTGCACGCTTATTAGCATGCAATTAGCTTTCGATTAAACTCGTACTAGCCCCACTGTAGTCCTTTGAATATTTATTATGAATTTGTTATTTATACAAAAATACGTCATTTGAATGTTAAAAAAATATTTCTGAAAGTCTGAATGAAATTTTATCAAAAATGTGTACCTAACAATGTCTGACCAATGTTTTGAAACTCAATGGTTGTCAAGTAAGTAAATAAAAATTGTGTTGTTTTTTTCACAGGTGGCGTTGTTGTCAGTAAATTCATTCCACACTAACTTTAATATTATTATTATATTAGTTGCTATCCATTTTCAATAATAATTATTATTCTGTTATCCAGAGCAGAGAACAATCCAGTGAACCAAGCATCATAGAAGTTTGTTTCAGCCGATCTCGAGTTATAAGTGTTCGCACTAACCCGACTTTTTTTATATTAGGTATATAGATGCTATTGATTTCTGAATCATACATGGACTTCGTTTGAATACGAATATTTACCTGAACGGTCTTATAGGCAGACAATTTTATAGGTTCGACCGTTTTTTTTACGATATATAACTGCTGGCTGAGTCGTCAGAACGAGTCTTGAGAAAACAGGCCTAGCCTCTATCCACATACATCATTATATGCAAAAACTCACTCACAGACGTCTAAAATGGTTCTCCGAATGAACTGTACATAATATTATTATATATATAGCGATAGATCTTGTATGTGTTTCTATTTTTTTTATCAACCAATCTAGGTGTATTATGTATTCAGGCATCCAACATCGAACTCGGAGCATAGACTAACTCTTGATTACGTAATCCACGTAGGTAGGTACTCATTTGTGCGAGTCATTTCATAGAAAATCTGTGGGCATCGTGTACGAAATATATATTTTTTCTCACGAATAATAAATAATATGAAATTTATCTTTGTAAAATGATAAAGATCTTCAATGTTTTGGGCAGAAGGTGTTTGGTACCTATCAAATATAATAATTAGTTTAGTTCGTCCGTAACTCGGTATTTTCGTTCAAAAACTCGTAATATTTTTCATACATAATATGACAAAACCTTTCCAACTATATACGGGAAATATTTATTTACTAGCTGACCCGCCCGTAAAACTTCGACCTTACCCAGAATAAAAAAAATAATTTTGACTCATTGTATGAATTGAATAAAAACTGAATTAAAATTGGCTAATATTTTATTGCATTATGTAATAATTAATGTTGATTCGGATGCGGGATGAAGTTCGACGGGTCATAAGTTTGTAATAAAAACAATTCATCTATATTTGCGAAACTTGCGAAAAATAATCCACGAGATGGCGGTGTAGTATGAAATAAGTCACATGTGAAACATGTTAACTTATTGTATATGGTGTTGAGTGAATAGGCTCTCCGAATTATTATGGTAAGATTAGAGACACCAACAGAACACGACATACAAAACAAGACAAGAAACAAAAACATATAATCTGCAGTGCTCCAATTAGAGGTATCTTCCGCATAGAAATATTGTTTCGTATTTATAATAATTTTCATCGGTAAGTCGATAATTTGCTCCCCGGGAAAAATTATACCGAAGAAATAATTTGTAATACATGATCAGAGTTTCTTTCATACAACCTTTGATACTGGAAAAAATTTCAAATTGTCTCGACGTGGTAAAATAAAATAATTAAGACTCTTTAGATATAGCAGATTTATAAGACAATAGAACAATTTATTAATCTCCTTTTTCTATGCCTGTTATCCGTCTGTTTTGGCTGCTGGTTTCAAATAAACGAAAAACAATATTTCATAGTTCTACACAAAGCTACTTAGGTATTATTTTATTTAACCATGATCCATTTTGTTTTAATAAAGATAATACCTACCTAGTTCCCAATATCTTTTATCATTAAAAAAAAAATTGCATTTTGAACATCGTTGTTGCAAACCAGTCCTTAGTGTGTCTTAGTTTGTTTCTAAACCGTGGTCTTTATTTAAACCGAAAGATAAACATACAATATGTGGTAAAGGGAATTATAGAATTCTAAAGAAATTTTAAAGCTGTTACATATAATGTAAACTCATACTATATAAGCTTTTCCGGCAGACATTGTCCTGTCCTATCAAAGAATATTATTAATTCTAACGTGAACGATAAGAAACATGAATCTGGACTGTACACTTTTTGACATCTTTCACACTAACCAAAGGGTTGTGCGGTGAAAGTGGAAAATGGCCGGTATTGGGATTCAAACCCACGAAAGGCGTCGACTGATACAACTGGGCTACCAACCATCTCAAACCAATCTATCTGTTTTAAACGATTTTTACATCCGGGCACATTCTGCCAATCGCACCAACGATTAAATTAAATTAAAAAAAAAATATATGATGTTTTACGAAATTTTCTTTCTTTAAAAAATATTGAGCGAAATTGATGGTCCAGTCGTTCACGCGAGATCCGTGACGAAGGGAAATAGGGAGATTGTATCCAGCTATTGATTTTCTCTATCTTAATCCGATGGTCGCCAATGGTAAGACACTTCATGATGCTTGGTTTATATAATACATATATGTACGTTGGTACATACGTAATATTAGGAAACCGGAAAGCCAATACTAAAGCAGCAATGGGTATGCGTAGGTGCGATGACCTCAACTGGCCATATATGTATGCAAGTAGTGTACCTATATACGATATACGAGGCAGTATATCTTTTCTATAAGTAGGTACGTAGTTAAACATAAAGGAGCTTATAATCTAATACGTAGTATCAAAAGCTTTGACGAAATACAACTTCAAGAAAAAATTGAAATCGAAGAACATGGAGGAAATAGGTACTTGAATGATTTCACTGAATAAGTCACAGGGATTATTATATTACATAATTCTTACTTACTCAATGTGCTAAAATTTGCAACCAAAGACTATTGCTCGGTGTCGATGATAGGCATAATAGCCCTTTGAGTGCAATCTTATTCCACTATGAAGTAATGGACGTACGATTTTGTGCCCTTGAATCTCAAAGTAACACAGTGAACCGTATTGAATCATTTGAAATGTGGTTCCGCCGCAGAATGCTATGTATCCTGTGGACTACTAACATGATCACTAGTACGGACTACGGAGATGTTACAAAGAATCAAGACAAGGAGAAAAAATGCCGTGAGATATAGATTAATGACAAAAAACAACCCAAAATATGATTTAAAGACCAGAAAAAAGTTTATCTCGATTTTTACTAAGTAACTAATTATTGAAGTGACGATATTTCTTGGTGTTCTTCGCCACAAAAGAAACAAATGAAAATGAAAACAGTACGCTGGGTGTAACACGTACATAATAATATAATATATTACAGTGAGTAGAAAGTTCTTGAAGAAGGCTGTAATAGCAGACAAATTAAAAGAAAAGCAAGTTCAGAAAACAGATGATCCTGGTGTACCTACAAGGAGATTTAACCTGAATGAATGAAAATTAAGCAATCAGATGTTACCGTGTGATAACTAGGTATATTTGATTCTGTCTCAAGAAGTCAGTTATGGGGGATTTCATCCATAGCATTCCCAAACAAATCCCGTTCCTACGTCTTATCAATAATTCATAAAACAAATGTAGTAGATTTGGATCTGACAACAAATGATCTATGCCATGATCTAACAAATCTAAGCTATGATGAAATTGACGGCGATGCAACACACGCATCTTCATAACTGGATCATTCCGTAGCCACTACACGTGTCGTGTCTCCGTAAATGATCGATGATTCCATTCTGGCGCACGACAGACTCTGAAGACACACGATTTGGGAGAAAGTCTTCCTACCTATCTCCCATGCCTGCCCTAATGGATTGATGATAAGGTTTGACTAGTTATTTCCACATCCGTGTTTAGAAGTTCACACCTTCGAAGAAATCATCTGTTTATAGGTACTTATGTTATTACGCAAATCACATTACATATATAAACCATGATACAATTACACGGGTGTGTAGATAATTTCAAAATAAACCATATTTTTTTAGGTACAATTTCTATTAATTTTAGTCCCTCAATTTTTTTCTTATGTTTGTGCCTCGTCAGCCCCCCAACCAGGGTGAATGCCTTGGCTAGAGTTTCTCGGTTCTGCGCCGTATATGCCTAATTATGGGAATAAGGCATAACGATTGACAGTTTGTCGACGAGGGGGCTGTTCTTCCTCCCGTCTGAGCTACAAAGTAGGAAAAGATTCTCTCTTACGTTTTTTTCTTTCTTCGAAGCAGAGTCGAAAGATTTTAACCTGGTATAGGAGCAATATCAAGCGCAACTGAAAGGTTTTATCGCCTTAAGTGGGGTCACAAAGTTAAGTGAGTAAGCTAGTTTTGTTGTTTCAGAAAATTAAATTAAAGGTATACTAATTCTGTTTTATATGGGTTTTTATTACTTTAGCAACAATCAATTCTAGAGTTATGATGAATTATTATGGTAGTAGCGGACAGCTCTTATTGGAAAACTGGTGAATTTTGTATATGTTTTTTTTTACATGTACCTATTAAGATTACGTATATCACTTTTCTGTTGGTGTTTCAAAAATTCTAAATAAATAGATACATACATTCTCCCTTTAAGGCACCCCGCACACCGCAAGCCAGCCCGGTGGAGACCAATCCGCAGCAAACCCGACCCGCACGAAATCGACCTCCTAGCTCGATCGAAGCAATCAAACCATAAAGCCGGCCCCGTACAAATCAAGCCCGCCGCGTACTACCCCCCAAACCAACCAGCAATGCGAGGCCCACTCGGGAGCATAGGGAGGCATCAAGAGCTCTCCATTGTGCCTTTTCTGACCAGTTGAGATTTAAGGACGTGAAGTGGTCAACCTCATGGTCCCGATCTGACTTTTTGATTCCTGCCTCTTACAGGATGCTCGAAAAATCAGCGAAAAGAGCAGAGGTGCTATTCTTCGCCGGCAACATCACGGCATAAATAATAAATAAATAAAAAAGCTGTTGTAATAATAAAAATGAACTTTTTGCAAATGTTTTAATACCAATATATGAAACAACCTTTCTCGTATGATCTCTTTGTGTGGAGCTTAAGACACCATTATTTGATGTCAGTTCATCTACAATCACTAAACCGAAGATCATCTCTCGATTTATAATTGAGATAGCTTCAATCAATCGGGCGAACAACGGGCTAAATTACAGGAAATGTATCAGTTTTAAAGGTAACCTCTAGTGACATGTCCATCTTACAATATTATTATAATGGGCCCTTTCTAAAGTGTGAATGTCACTTTATAGGAAAGGTATTGTGTAAATGGGTCCGTTCACATGACGACATCGTGTTATTATTATCTGTACTAGGAAATAATTAACCGGCCGTTATCTAATCTGGGACTGGTTCTGTTTCGAGAAGCTATAAACATCCAACTACCATAATATAGGATACGGGGACAACTGCTACAACAGATGCAGCGAAACTCAATGTAGAAAAAATTACATAATTAAATTAATTGGTAGAAAAACAAAATAATGGAAATTGAGAACAAAGGGCATATATATAATATAAACAGCCTAGTATTACAATTTGATATGGACGCATTTGAAACTCGGATCTCCCCTCTAGAACCAAATAAAATCTTTTTTCAATACAATTTCATTCGTAATTATACGGTTTATGGCGGAAGGCCTAAACTAAATGATAATGTTAGTTAACTGTATTATTTTGAAGGAAAAGACAGTTCACTATCTAAATCTCAAAGAGAATCATTCAGTGCATATCACTTTATTCATGTTTCATTATTATTGAGTGTCGTAACACTTGGTTTACTCGTATGTCATTATTATATTGCCCACTTTTTGAGTCACTTTCAAGGCGTCAACTATCTGTATTTCTCTAACCGTTTCCACTTATGTGTTCTTTAACTTCTTTTTCTGCTTCCAATGAGGATTAATGAAATCAGGCCTGTTGGTCTATTGTTCCTTCGGTATTATCCTCTTGGGATTCTGACCGCACAGCTATCCCTCCAGCGATAAAAGGTATTTATACATCTTCCGCTTTATCTTCTTTCTTCTTTAACGAAAAAAAAACAAATACATAATTTAATTCGAAACTATTTTATGTATTATATTTACACCAACTGCGGATTTCTTTCTAATATCTAATCATATTTTTATTGGAAATATACCAGCTTTGTTCGACCTTCATATTTGTTATTTTTGAAAAGTGACAAAGCTTGTGCTCTGCTCATATCACACTTCTACTCCACTTACAACACGGTACCTGCAACTTGTACATACTCTTGATAATCATGCCACGAGCCTTTCTCCCATTCGCCTCCATCTTGCCATCATATCCCCAACAGTACCTACTTACAACCGTGAACACTGCACAATGGCAAACTCACAAGTAGTTAGAGTATTGGTACAGATGTTATTGTTTATCAGGTCTTTGTTGCGATTTGCGAAGATCTTGTGAATTTTACATCGACCTACATATTATTATGATGAACCTACTAACAATACAAGAAAGGTAATATTATTTATTGTGAAGTTTAGTTCCGTATGTGAACTAATCTATAAAATGTATAACTTTTATAAAGCAGCTCAGACGCAGGAGGGATTTGTTCGTTTCGATCAGTACAACTGCGGGCTTTCACCCACTTTCTACTGCAGTTTCGAAGGCTGGCTTTACTTTAAACACGTTCGCCATTTAGGTGGTCAAATTCGTCAATAACTCCGAAATTCAAATAAAAAATCAATTGTGATTTCTACGGGGTTCGAACTCGCATCTTTTCCCGTCTCAAGCAGATTCCCAAGATTTGAAGTTTTATTTGAATTTTGACAAACTAATGGTGTGTTTTCGTAATACAGTACTGCTATAAACAACGTTATTATGTGTCAGTTAAAACGCGTAAGATCTCACATCTCGGTCATGTGCTAAGGGGTGATGATGATAAATACACTTTACTCCAACTAATTATGAAGGGGAAATAGCGCAAGACAGAGAAGCTTTCGCCGAAGTGATCGCCAACGTCGGCGTGACCCGATACGGCACACGAAGAAGAATATAATGTATCAGTACTAATGCCGTTACCATAGCGACAAAAAAAACATTTTCAAAGACTGCCTTATTGTCAGACGACGGACCGCTACCTAGGAACCCAATACATAAGCTAGCCTTCAAAACAGCTTTTTTGTAATAATTGACTCTAAAACACCAAAGAGATGGGAGTCAACTTCAAGAGGCTAACCCTACCCCTATTCTAAGCACAGGGACATTTACGCTGGCGTGATGAAACTAAATTTTGTATGAAAACGTCTATAGCGCCCCTACAGAATGCTTTGGAAAGCTCCGCAGTCCATAAAAATACCCGTGAGTTTATTTATCATTTACGTTACAGGTCTTCAGACTTAGAATAAGATGAAGATTTTCTAATTATTATTCATTTTTACAGTTTTTGAACACAATAATCGGTGTAAGTTTAGTTGTGTGAACAGCTCCATAAAAAAACGTTCCGTCACAAGAGCACCCGATTAAAAATCGGACCCAAGTGTGACCAGGACCCCTATTCTGTAGCAAGTGTAGGGTTATAGTCACTTGAAAAAAAGTGACTATTAGGCGATACATTTTGTATGAAAAACGTCTATACGTATCGAACGAAAAAAGTGATTATTAGGCGATACATTTTGTATGGAAAACGTCTATAAGTATTGAACGTATAGACGTTTTTCATACAAAATGTATCGCCTAATAGTCACTTTTTTTCAAGTGACTACCCTACACTTGCTACAGAATAGGGGTACATGCAGGCTATAAGTGCGATGTTGGGTGTTAATGCAAGGCTATTAGTTCAAAGGAATATTACCGCCGGTGTCCGACTGGAACTAACACTTCACACGTCTTAGCAGAATATTACCTATTTACTACTTGTTTCCATCAAAATTCATTTGAAGGATAGAGGGCAAGAATGAGTTTATTCATGAATTAACTTTTTACAGGAAACAAAATCAAACACCTCATAAAAATGTATGGAATGCTTTTCTAACATTATTAAATTTATTTACCAAAGAATGAGACCACTTTTTTTTAAGTTTTATAAACACGATTCGTAAAGGGGAAATCCATTTAAATCTCAAAAACCGATAAAAGGCAACGAAGTTTTTGCCATGTACCCTTTAAATAATAAGTAGATACCTAAATAATACAAATTCCAAGAATATTGTAGCTTGCTTGCATACTTTTTGTACGTTTTCGGCCTCTGTTCATTGATTTTCTAAGCTGGCTTTCTGCGTATAGCAATAAATGCAAATCAAGTCCATGATGGTTTCCGGTTCCCGTCCAGAAATACACTGCAACGGAATCTGGTGTCAAAGCGGCATTCGGAATGAAAATGTCAAAATTTTATGTCATATTTTAGTTAGTATTGAATGGTTCTATCAGGAATGTATTTTTAGTTTATTGCAATTAAGCTTTCTTATTATTGAAAGAAAAAATAACAACTAATGACTCTAACAATTCATTACTAATGTTCGATTTTCAAATGGAACAGACCGCTACGGGCTTACGACCGTCTTCTACTGTTGTTTCGAAGGCTGGCTTAGTGTGATCACTTTACGTTAACAACGTTCGCTATTAGGTGGTAATGTTTGTCTCCGAAAACCTTTATTTATTTATTTATTATTTTGACATCAGACGTATACATATAAATATCTGTTTAAAATAAAGATGTTAATGTGTTAGGCAAGTAAGTAACCTTATTTCGCAAATAATAAGGCGGAACTATATTTATTCGAAAGGTTTTTGGCTCTTCCATCTAGTGGTTTGAAATTATAATGACAAGCGGGATAGATGCAAAACTTCTATTGCTTGTATTTTTCACTGACTTTTAACAAAAACCTACCACGTTGCAGAATAAGAGACCTTCTACTCATGACTAAATTTTAGAAAGAGATGCCCTTTGTTGTATATTGTAGTACACCATTCATTCAAATATGGATATAATATGAGAACAAAATCGAGAAGTTTAAAAAATTGAAGCATAGAAAGGTGGTTTAAAAGATATGATACCGAAAGATAGATAAAAAGGAGTTAAGAAAAATAATTGCAGTTAAAAACTTACCTCAAAATCTATAAGATAACGCAAAAAGAGGTGGCCCGCAGTAACAAAAATGTAAATAAACAAAAAAAATGGGTAAAAAATGTTCCGATTGGCTAACTTCCCTAAGGTAAGTACTATAGAAATACAAGGACAACGTAAGATATGAATATATTAATAGAGGAAGCTCAGGTATAAATTCAACAATGTTGGACAATAGGGTGAACCTTAGAATTATATTGAAATTCATAGGTAAGTACCCACTTAACATGCTGCGTTAAACATTTTAATACTTTTTAGGTTTTGACCAGTCCAGTATTTATTTCAATATTTTCTACAAAATGCTTATTAAAGGACCGATGGAAGGCTGATACATCTCTGCAACCACTGTTTTTATGATTTGTTTTGCGAAATTTCCTCACTCACTTCGACACTACAATCAAGAAGTGGTGTCGTGTTTGTTATGAAAAATATTCAAAAAAGACCACAAAATAAAACGATATTTCCTTGAAAATGTACACGCATTCTATTAAAGTTAGCCGTGTTTGTGTGGAGTCTTTTTGTATAAATTGAATGACTCCAAGATAAAAACTGTTCGAATAAAATCACAAATAAATATATTATTCGCCACGACTCTAACAAAAATATCCGCGACGAAAGGGAACTTGCCTTTAATAGTAAATAAAAACTTACTGTGGCGATTTCTGATGCAGTCATTACTTGTCTTATCCTTTTCCTCGATATCTGCCGGCGCATAGGTGAATACTGTAATGCCGGCCGATGAAAGAAAAATCTAAAATAAATATCACCAAAATTTTTGTCAAGTATCAATGAATCAATCAATTCTTGCTTTTACACCCCCCTCAGGAGCAAAGGTAGGCAACAAGAGCTCTCCATTGCGCTCGATCTTGCGCAATTTTTATGACCTCCCACACCCTGTCCAAATCCCTCAGTTCTGCTTCGAAGGAGCGGAACACAGTGTGAGAGGGTCTTCCTCATCTTCGGGACCCTGATGGGAGGAAGACCAGCGCTCTCCTCGGCTAACTGTCATTCGGCATCCTTAACACATGCCCCAGCCAAGTCCATCTCCTCTCCACAATGGTAGAGGTGACGGGTCCTCGCTGGGTGCGCCAGCGTATAGCTTCGTTCGTGATGCGGTGGTACCATCTTATACCCAAAATTCTCCAGAGGCACTTCATTTCAAGTTGGAAGTATCACACTTTATTTTATTAATATACTTACTTAGTTTCAGTTTTCAATACCAACACTAAAATTTATCCAAGACCCAAAAAGTGCAACGTTAATTCGAATTTTTTTCATTTTTTCCATTGAAATACAAATATTTTAAATGCTCATAATTCGAAACGATGCTCCCGTCAAAATATGAAAGGTTTCCAATACCGAAAAAGAATCGATAACGAGTCCGAACCGAATCCAAACCGTATATGTGTGAAACAGGCCTATAAGATGTTGTATTGATTGATTTATTTTTTAATAATAGCTTCCTTATATACCTAGTGATGTAGGCAGCCCATTTAATGGGCCTGAATCAAAATATTGGATTGAATTGGGACCGTATTGTCCTCATTCCTCTAGTCATCCCAGGGCTATTAGATATTGCTTACCTGCTATTATGACTGGGGATTTGTTCCCACTCCATATTATAAAATATTATTATCTCACTGGTTTGATAATTACATTACGTTGGTATGCATATTATGTTATCTTTATATTCATATTTCTTCCGTCCGAGTCTTTGAAATCGTACTGCATAGATTTAAGTTGTGTGTAATAAGAAACATTCGGCCTGTTTGTGATCTAAAACAGAAACGGGGTATAAAAATTAAACCTAATTCACTTTTATTCTTATTTATTGAATGAATATGTAACAACTTAATATAACTCTTACAATTAATTCATTACTGATGTTCGATATTTAAATAGAACAAAGCACTACGTGCTTACGACCGTCTTCTATAGTTATTTTGAAGGCTGGCTAAGTTTGATCACTTTAGTGTTTGTTTAAGTCTCCGGCACTCCTTATCATGTTCAACATGTCAAAAAATTCCATGTATACAACAAGTAACTATATTTAATAATTAATGAGATCTACTATATAAATTAAAGTCGGGTTAGTGCGAACACTTATAACTCGAGATTGGCTCAACAGATTCTTCTGATGTTTGATTTATTGGATTCTTCTCCGCTCCGGATAACAGAATAACTAATAAATAACTAATAAAAAGTTAAGAAATTATGTAAAATACAATATTTAAGTTTGTATAGAAAGGTTACCTGGGACGCGCCCACGACATCGCGGGTAGTTCACTCTCATTCTCGCATACGCTCTTACAGTAGCCCATCCCACTTACTCCACCGCACCGTTTCCATAGTTTTAGAAATTGTTCATACAAAGTCAACAATATTATCGGGCATATTCGTGTTGCTAATAGGCGAGGTAGGGAGTGTGCGCGAGCGTATTTTCTCAAGTTGTTCCGGCCAGAGCTTTGAATACGAATGAAATAGGGATGTTTCAGAAATAGTTTAATGTTATTATTTTATTACCTTATCTCAATCGAATTAATTTTGTATTGTTTAACGGGGGCGCAGTGCACATTATGTACATATTAACGGGCCACTTCGGGCTAGAACCACAGGACAACCTCTGTCGGGAAAGCTAGTATAGAGATAAAAGTTGGCAATTATTGAGAACAAGAGAGCAACCAAATTTAAAGACGGCGACTGCTGTCATGGTATTTTGCGCCAGAATATGAATATATCAATTATTTTTGTTAATGTCTTCTTTATTAAAACTGTACCAATAATGTCATCTTCTAAAATTTCTAAACAAAAGTTAAAAAAATTTAAATTCTTAAAATATAAGAATTTTGAATTGGTTTCATTTGGTATCAGCCCCCAAAGGGTGGGATCATTAGAAGTCATTGAACGAATATAAAAAAAGTGTTTCTGCAGACAAAATAGAGAGCACGCCCCACAATAAGACTTCAAGTAACTGCAAGTTACCATTCTTGGGGCAGACAAAACCTAGGATTGCAACCAGAAATAAGACATTTTTGCCTAACGATATTATATGTAAAAGCTTCAATTAAATTTCAATAGGTGGAGGTAGTCTTTGTTTTCACCTTTGCGACTGCGGCCAATTACATAATTTTATCATATTTTGTTCTCAGATAGGTATTTATTTTCTAAACAATTAAGTAGGTACGAAATTTGTGTTTATGCGGTGTTTCAGGATTCTACGACGAAACAGCCCGCCTTGTCCTTCGACGAAACAGCCCGCCTCGCCTTGGCCTTCGACTAACACCGTGTTGGAAGAACACTTTGCAGGAAGCTCTCATGAAGTATTCCTTCGAAGTAGAGCTGAGAGATTTGGACATAGTAATTGAATGCGCATGCAGAATCAAAAGCAGTGAAGAGCGACTGTTAATAATTATTGGTTGAAATAATATTTGTTATTCAGTGACGGGCGAAGTTTGACGGGTCAGCTAGTTCTCCTTCTAAAAAATCTTCGATTTATAATTAAGAAAAGTAGGTATAGATAGTGTTGGGTCACCCATATTATATATGTTAACATACATAGTGCAGGTTTATACATCAGTAGCACCACAATATTATTCGTAAAAATCATGCATTGAATCAACATTCTTTATTTCTACTGTCTAGCCCTGGAATCGGCAAGTTACAAGGACCAAAGAACCGTTTATGACTGGTGAGACTCCCCTACCGACCTCTAGTTTTAGTTTAGATAGTTAAATTTGTCGTAAGCATCGTGTTATCCAAAGGCATCAGAAGACGTAAAGAAAAGTAAGAAGATATAAGTATTCTTGCGAAGCTATTAAATAAATATTATTTTTTGATCAGCAACTTGAAAATAAGCAACAAGACAGTTGCTGTTGAAGAATATAATATACAAAGGACATAAAATTAAATTGGAAAAAAAAACAAAAAAGGATAAATACCTAGAAGAATCGGATTGGGCTGGGCAGCCTTTGGCAAACTGGACCATATCTTTAAAGACAAATACATCCCAATAAAGCTGAGAAAGAGAGTCTTCGAAACATGCATCCTCCCCGTAATGACAAATGGAATGGAAACAATCTCACTCACAGGTAACACTTGATGCGCACAAAGAGCTATGGAGCGACAAGGGTTAGGAGTAAGACAAAATAAGAAAGAAGAAATAAGACAACGAACAAGAGCCGCAAATACCAATTATCCGTTCAATAATTTAAAACAAATTCCAGGACTAGCTTGATGTTGGAAAGAACTGAATTTAAGCAAAGTAAGTATATTTGTGCAAATTTTGTACCACTTTACGAAATGAGACTTCGTAATAATTCAATTATCGCACTTAGGCATAATCGCATTCATGTGATCCAGTAAAAAAACTGAAGTATGTAATGTAACAAAAATAAAGAATTTTGCTGGAGACACAATAGATACTAAAATCCAAGACAAGTAGGAGCGGAGTGGTTTTTTGTATTTCGATAATTAATTTTAGTTTTTTTTTTAATTCCTGTGACAAATTTTTGTCCGGTATATTTTCGTATGTATACCGATACCTTACCTTTTTTAAAATAGTTTTGAAATAGTCCGCTACGTTTGATTGTACATTATTGTTATGTTTATCATATTAATTATTAGTCGCTTTTAAGAGAAAAAACGTGGGTTTTTTTTTTAAATCTCGTACCCTCTTAGCGATACACAAAGATGCCGGCGTGCTTTCATCGTATCGGTGTTAATTAAAGCTTTGATTCTTTCATAAAACTTTAAGCTCCAAATCCATAATATTATGAAGATTACAATAATATAACATTGTATTATGTTTACACTCGAAACAATCAATATTAGTGTAAACCATTTTCATAGCATAGAGAATAAAAGGAAGTTCTGTATTCAGTTCCCCTTGAACGTAACAATAGTGTTTATTATGATCCTCATTGCATACAAAATAAGATTTATGTGGAAATTCAAGTGCATTACTTTTTCAATCTTTCCTTTTCCGCATATCCTAAGGATTCTGCACCCGTGTAGACAATTCGATATTGGCGTTCGACTACAAACGAAGATTTCGTCAATGCAGAGTGCCAAAAAAAATTTCTGTCCACTGGAACAGTGATTTGAAACAAAGACACTTATATTCAAAATATAAAAAAGTGTCCACTTTTTACTGTTCCGTAACTTTCTTCCTACTTTACATTGTCGAAAAATTCGTATGTAGTCGATCGCCAAATGCAATTTGTCTAGGACCCCTGTTTGTGTAAAGCTGCATCAAAACCAAATAAACATAAAAAGTGCCAAAGATGATCTTTGATACGGTCAACAAGGAAACAACGAGAAAGAACTGTCATCACCCATTAATTATTTCCAGTACGTATAGCAGGTGGAACTTATTGCCTGAGGTAATTTTTTCCAGTCAACCGGTCTCGTCCAATCTGAGACAGGCCAACCCCGGGTAGATATTTCAAGTGAAAAAACTATGAGCCGACCGGGAATCGAACCCGGGACCTCTAAAAGTTGGTAATTACCTATAAAAAATTTTTTTTCAGCAAATACACGGTCCGTGACATATTATCCGAAAAATGTACTAAAAATGACTAAAATTGGTAGGAACGTCTACAACAAGTAGACTACTGAGATCGGTCAATGGTGAAGTAGAAAAAAATAGCCACAGTTTTTCTGTGTTTGTCTCTACGTTAAAGAAAATTTATCATGTTGATTTTTTAACCTGGGTAGATTTTGTTCATTCGTTGCATGCTGTGTAAAAGTCGCTCTAAATTTAGAACGATGACGAATTTCGATAATTTTTGAGCGAATGAAATTGAGTAATAGTTACCTACTTATATTAATAAGTGTAACAATAATTTTATGTGCGTGCTATGTGCTGTGCATGTGCACTCAACTCTTATAAACTGGTTCATAACTAAATGCATAATATTATATTGCATAATATTGAAATATTTCACGCTACGTTTCATACTTTTGCTATTAGAAAATAAACTCAGCTTGCTGTTCGCTACGAACTACCATACATAACATCGGAAGTTTTATTGGTCTATCTATAGTCTATACCCTTGATAACAGCCGTCGATCAATCAAATTTTTGTTCGATAAATAATATTTATATTACTTTCAAAAAGGTTCTTCTTAATATTTTTATCAAAAATAATTAAGCTAACGTGTTAGATTTTGTCCGGTATTTACTATAGGAATATTGAATTCGAATTTGTTCAGTCGTAAATGATAAAAATATAATTATACCAATCGATGCATCTGTTTTAAACGATATTTACAAAGCAAATTCTGACAATTTCACTTACTATCAATATTTTGAAATAAATGTCAAACGTCGATCAAAATACAAACATAGAAGAGTTTAGTTTGTCAAAATATACTAAGAATGTTAATAAAATCGCTACGAAGAATAAATACGTGGAAAAACTTTATGGGATATGGAAATGAATGAAAATATTGGGAAGGAATGTGGTATAGAAGTAGGTAAGTGTTGAGACAAAGATGAACGTCATTAAGTAGAGATGGTTTGGGCAAGTGGAAAGGATGGATGCAAACAGAATGACTAAGAGAATTCATAAGGCTGGAAGGAAAGGTGTAAGAAAGCGTAGCCGACCGAGAATGACGTGGATCGAACACATCGATTCCGTCCTCAAGAAAGACCAGGTAAGGTGTAAGAGAAATAGAAGAGAAGAAGAAGAGGAAGAAGTATGCTTGGATGGAAAAGAGTAGAGGTCCGATCTTTCTCACAGGACACGGCGTGATGGGTAAAAAAAAGAAAAAAAAATGTTACCTACATAAGAGTTTTCTTAAAGTTTCTAATGTTGAACATTTTTGGTTGTACCTAAGTTTTAAATTTGCGTTGGATATTTTAATATAATATAAGTATCGTCAAATTTTATTTGCAACTGCTAACTCTAAAATATTGTATTTCTTGCCACTGAAGCAGGCCATATTATATTTTCCCCATTATCTCCCAGGTAGTATGTATCTTTAAAGAGTTATTTTGCTGCGGTTAAAAAATTCGGAAATGTCTTTGTTTTAAAAAGCTAACAATTAAAACAGGAATAAGTCGTTTATACAAATTCAGTGTCTAGACCACATTTTGTCAATATTGTGGTCATGGCTAGGTTAGGATTTACCACCTCGTGTTATTTCAGGTTTCCGAACCAGCCTCTCGGGCACCTAATTAAAAAGTCGACAACACTACCAGGAGTTGAGTTCGATGCGTAGGCGATCGTCCGTCTTATTTTATTCCGGCTCGTGGAAAGACCAAGATAAGGCTCTTTATACGCAGGTAAAACGCTTAGCGGTGTACGGGGCCGAGAGTTCGCAGCTGTCTTGCGTGGCGCATTCAGCACTGTGCAGCGTGCAGTGCGCAAGTCTTAGCGGAGGTTGTGTGCGGGCGTCCGCCGGGTCTTACCATATTACCAACATTTTTCTTGCCAACTAATTCAAAACTTATTTTCGAACGTTTTACGAAATCAGTTGAAAATAAAAAAAAAACAAAAGTTTCTTATAAAAGTGAAGTGTTTGTGTTTTTTTTGGATTGATATTTTGTGAAGTTTTTTTTTATTTTCTAA
Source organism: Mystacides longicornis (assembly GCA_963576905.1). Lineage (NCBI taxonomy): Eukaryota > Metazoa > Arthropoda > Insecta > Trichoptera > Leptoceridae > Mystacides > Mystacides longicornis. The sequence continues at coordinate 13,309,069 of OY756429.1, forward strand.
TTTTTGAACAATTTTACTAAAACTTGAAAAAGTGAATGTTTATGAGAGATTCTTTTTGAAAGTGTTATCGAATTGATGTATTGATTATTATTTTTATTGTATTGTGCTAATAAAATTTTATTATGTAAATTTCTGAGTTGCCGGTACCGGCTTTAAAATTGGTGCTATTATTATTAGTATTATTGGATAATAATATTCTCCGTGGATGGCGTGTACGACAAATAATTAGGAGGACACACACAAAACGTTGCAATTCAAGGTAAATATTACAATATTATGTCTCGTTACTTTGTTTAGAGGTAGACTCATACCGAAACAAAGGCAAATTAAAGTTACAATAGTAGTAATAATATCATCTTGATGTCGTTCACTCTAGGCTATTAGCATTTTCAGTAGTAGGTACAGTATTATTACAACGTTCGCGACGACTCTTGCGGCGTGTGTATGTGTGAGTCGGAAGGCAGACGAGGCATTGTAAAGGGGATACATCTAAGCAGTGCGGCGAGGGAATTCAATATGTTTCGCGGAGTCCATAAATTGCTTGACCACATCGTTCTCGCTAGTATACCGGTTTTTTGTGAACGGCCGAGCGGTTTTTACAATCAACCTCATGTTTCACCGAGCGAGCTAGGAATCTTTTGCGAATACTAGACGCACCGCGATCCAGGGATGCCTTCCTACACAACACTGAACTAACGAATACCGACATTTTTTTTGCTCTTGTGTATTCCGATTCATTTTGCAGCGGCTCTTTTGTAAAGTGTCCTTTACAAACATAATATCAAAAGAGTTGCGAAACTTTTTTCCAACTGTTTGATGCAGATTAGTTTTAAGTCTTTTTTCTTCAATTCGGATTATGATTGTCTTCTACTGTTGTTTCGAAGGCAGGCTTAGTTTGAACACTTATAGGTGATTGGATGCTAACACCATATTAAAATATAAATTGCAAAGTTTTCTTTGTTCTGGGACATTTTACCCAATCCTATACCTACTTATTTAATTCTCTTTCTCAATGTCCAAATTATGTGTTTATGAGCGAAGAATATATGGTGCTTGCGGAAAAAAGCTGATTTTTTGTTTCTTCGATTGAATAATATGAAACAATGGAAATCCACACAATGACGGCTTTTTATTACTAAAGTAGCACAGAATGTTCTAGAAAGGTTGTAAATAAGTAATTCAAGGATACAGGAGCTCTTGATATTCTTTTATAGCCCTGTGTACCTATTCTTAAAAGCATTTTGGGCATTTCCTGGTTTTGACATGACTGTCATCGATGAGACCGGCAAAATCAGTAAACTGAAAATACAACAAGCTTTATAGCGATGACCACATACTACATACCTATCCATAATATTGCATTTCTCTGATTTTTACTTACACATACACCCACTCCTTTGTCAGCTTTGGGCTTTTTACGAACATATGCGGTTCCGTCCGGTTCGGTTTCGGTCGTCTTTTTCGGCCACTGCCGACAAAAGTTAAATGGTTCTTATAGTGTAAAATTTGTCGGCAGTGTACAAAAATTATTGGTAGGTACTTGACTAGAATCAACCCCGAGTAATTTGTTCTTCGAATATTAGCATATTCGAAGTATAACACAGCATAACACAGAGTCATTACTAGGTCCCTAGTACTAAAATGCTTGAGGTGACTGATACCTATATAAAAGACTGGTGTCTTCCTCCCATCAGGGTCCCGACGAGGAGGAAGACCCTCTCAAACCGTGTTCCGCTCCTTCGAAGCAGAGCTGAAGGATTTTGACATGGTGTGGCAGGAGATCATAAACATTGCGCAAGATCTAATGCAATGGGGAGCTCTTGTTGCCTCCCTATGTCCCTAAGTGGGGTGAAAATAAGGGAGTTTGGATTGAATCGATATTTTTATTATACACAAGCATTCCCTTGACCAATGATAATATAATTCCGACCTATGCATTTATATTGAATGATGTTCGCAGGGTAAATTTTGTATATCGCACCAACTTTTAAACAACAGACAGTTATGTCATAAACGTCAATTTAAATAAAAAAATAGAAAGGTTTATACTGTCAAAAGCACTATGAATGTTTCTTACGTTAAGTTTTCTTAAATTTTCTAATTTTTCTGCCCAGCTCTCTTTACTTTTTCTTTCATAAGAACCTTCTGTTGGCGATAGCAAACAAAAAAAACACGTGATGCGATGACCAAGGGAAAAAAGGATCCATTTTTATATCATAAATACATGTAGAACAATTGGGATTATACAAGCCACTTATTTAATTGGGGATTGCATTGTTTTGTATCACATTTTGTAGCGGGTTTTTTTGTTGTTCAAGATCTGAATTCATGTAAATAGACAAGTAGCTTACGTATTTTATATCTATTTCCATCTAGTACTACTAATTTGATTAAGACCCTGAACAAAAATAAAACATAATATTCGTTACAATTATTGTGTTATCGCTCATACAAAATATCTGCTATCTTAGTTATAAGCTGTCTATTACAAGCCATATGAATAAGCTAAAAACTGATGAATATCTCGAGCTTATCGAAATATGGGTATTTGTAAACTGCGAAATAGGGAAGAATTGCGAGGAAAATCCAAAAATAACAATTTTGTTTTGCCATAAAAATGTGTCAAAACACAACAAAGTTTTTAACGAATATGTAACAACTAACGACTCTAACAATTCATTACTGATGTTCGATTTTTAAATGGAATTAACCACTACGGGCTTACGACCGTCTTCTACTGTCATTTCGAAGGCTGGCTTAGTGTGATCACTTTACGTTAACAACGTTCGCCATTAGGTGGTAATTCAACATGTCGAAAAATTCCATGTATACAACAAATAGATATTTACTTAATAATTATTAATTAAATATAGAGGTAAAAGTTGGAAATTATTATTGAGAATAAGAGAGCAACCAAATTTAAAGACTGCGACCGCTGTCATATATTTTTCGCTATTGTTTTAGTTAAAAGTGACTGGACATATGAAGTAGAGGCTTGAATGTACGCAATATGATGCTTACCGAATTATCTAATAATAATATCCATATATTTTTTTTTCTTTGGTCACCATATCACGCGTGAATTACTGAGACAGAGAGACTGAGGCAGAGAGACTGAGGCAGAGGATAAGATTAATCAAAGAAAAATTAAGAAAATTGAGCGGAACACGAGAAAACTTAGCGTGGCTAAACTTCGTAGTACTTTTGACTATAATAAATTTTTTTTTTTTTTTTATTTTTATTGGCGACATCTGTCAAAAATGTAGAAAGACGTAAAATCATAGTCTGTCAATTGTTGACACTTGCAATAGAACTCCGTATATCACAAGCAAAAATAAAATAAACAGAATATCCAGTGCTCCAATTACGAGCTAATGTTCATATAGGTTGGTACAATCAACGTCTCAATACATCGACAGAATTAAATTGATAAAATTAAAAAATTATCTTTGAACTAATTCGAATTAAATATTCATAGTAAGGACAGGGTAATTGGATGTTGTGTCAGTTGTAATAAAGAAATAAAATAATTGAATTAAGGTTATTATAGATAGAGACCAACCGTAGTATTGGCATATATTGTAAATCTCAAGCAGTCTATTCTAGTGACTTATCTGTATACTTGGACGAATTAATAATTTCCTTGAGATATTTCGTCAGAAGATCATTTCTTTGTTTTAACAAAGTTGCCCTTGGTCTGATGCCGTTCGTGAAAGACGAGTTCATTGGATACAACCATGATCAATTTTATAAGAGGATATTATAATATTATTATTTCTATCTTGGCTTTAACAACACAAAGACCGTTAACAACACAATTTATGCATAAGATAGTGTATTCGATTACATAGGAAATCGAATGCCTAATTTTACAAAGCTATTCTAACTAAAGTTGTATGTAAGTTATATCGGTTACAAATGAGATATTCTTTAAAAGTATCAAGGCGAATTTAAAAGTTGACTAGAAAAAACTATGTTAGTAGATTCTAAGGCTCCCAAATATTTGCAAGAACATTGTGCATTCAGTTATTTTTTTGCTCAATAAAGTATATTTCTTCTATTCAACTGAGTCTGGGTGCCAACCTCGAGTAGATTTACAATATTATTTAATTCTAATTTTGAATTTAAATTTAAATTGGCGTTTGATAGAAACTGTCATTTTGTTCAATAGTTGGTGCGATTGACAGAATGCGGATGTAAAATTTTATATGGCTCAATACACATTTGTCGGAACTAGGTACATTGCTTAAAAGTTATTAATTTATCATAAATTAATTACCTTTTAACAGATTACCTTACTATGAATATATTAAATATTCATAGTACCTAAGGACCACTGAATAAAGTCTGTCGAGAAAGCTATGAGCATTAAGAAAGTTTTGCGTTTGAATAGTTTGGTCAAAGTTAAACATCAGTTACCGTACTTTGAAAGAGTTCTAACAAGTAATTTTAGCGTAAATGAGTTTTTGGTCGTTCTAACATCATTTTAAAAAGATTGTCGGACGAGCTCATCGAAACTAAATTGTATTCTTAGTTTTCCCTTTTCGTGTGGTATTCGAAACATCTTCGTTCTACACCCGCAGAGGCTAGCGTACCATCCTCAACCTACATATAGTTTCAGCTCAAATGCCATCAGGCAGTCCACCGCTTCTGGATTTGCATCGATTTTGGTCAATTCTTAATTCCAATTTCCCTCAATAATTGCAACACCCTTCTCTATTTTGTTGAACACATGTCATCCACGGGATATCAAACCCAGTTACTCAGGTTGTTGGATCCACTATTGGTTGCTCATTAACCGTTTTCTTCATTGCCCTTCTTTACTTCCATATTTTATCTGTGTTTGATTTGGAGGCATCTTTCATGCAAATGAGATATTGTTTGTATTGAATTATTATTATTATTATTTGTGTTTTTTTTCTTGTGTTTTTTTTTATTTCCCTTACCGCGCGGAAAATCATAGATAATTTATCTTCTCGACCTTAAATACTTGGTGGAAAATATTTTTGAACTTATTAAAATACCATAATATGTCTTCTGTTTCAGGCTATTTGATTTGACATCAAGATAATTATGATCTTCGGCCATTCAGTCGAACATCGTTTACTTTTATAATAAAATTGTGAAAACAGCTACATATTTCGTTTTCATTTATTTTAATAAACAGGGAAAATAGTTTTCTACTTTTTTCTATACATAGATCTGAATGTGTGTCGTTTTGGGAAGTCGACTGCCGACTATCTCGTTTCATCTCTTTGGTGGTCTTATTCCTTCAGAGCTGCCTTGAAGGGTGAAATGAGGTCGTTTCATTTCTTTGAAAAGGTTCTAACTAAATTAAAATTTATGCAATGATGAGTTTTTGGTATGAAAATGAACTTTTTTACATCAAAAATTATTGTACTTGCTAAAAAAATGTTAGCTAGAACCTTTTAGAAGTAAAACAACGAAATACTGGCTATGAATTGGTTATTCACGACTAATCTTACTTATTGCACTAGTACCTATAAGTACTAGTATTGAATACTTACAAGTTCGTGGCTACAAAATCATTGTCTAAGTACTCGTGTTAGTAAGTGGGTAAGCATAGTAGGCAGGCATTATTCTCTTTCACGGCCGTCGATAAAAAGGCGCGCGTCTGCAATCCAAGTTATTTGCCGACTCTGCAGTTCTCACCGTGGACGAGGCGTCAAAGGCGTGAGAACATACTTTTAGCTGCACTATATTATCATCAGTAAAAATATTTCTGTTGAAAATTATGCGGTGAACTAACTCAAGTGTAAACTTTTATAAAAACTACAGCTTTGTACTAATTAATGAGAACATCGAACGTTTTTTTATTTCGTGTTATTGTTATTATAATGGTACATAAATATTGCTTTCGCAATTTTGACAGTTTTTTTAAATATACACACAATATGTGTAATTTTATTATGTCATTCGCATAAAAAAAATATGGACCCATCATAATATTATTATCACTAGGAAAATCTGTAGTAGGTAGCTTAGTAATACTTTTTTTAACAAAGAAAACTTTCATAATAAATTATTAATAAGTTTTAATTTTTATTATAAGAACTTATTTATTGTACTCATCTTAATTATAAGCTTTACTTTGATTGACTCTATGCCAAAACTGGTAAGTACCATAGTTCAAAACAAAGGAAGAAACATGCATCTATCGAATACCTGTTAACAGTAAATAAGTTAACTTCTTTCTATCCCATTTCATCCACTGTTGGAAAGTTTGCCAGTGCAGTAACTGAAATTGGCTTCGTACCACGCTTTCTACAGGTTATCATTCCTGTTTTTATTATGGAAATATTACAGTCCCATAAAGCTGTTGCTCATTCATCGGAGCCTCTTTGATTTTCTAGATAGTCTAGGAGCCTCTTTTCTAGATATCCCTGTAAATTATTCTTTGTATATTCGAAGATTTGAAAAGAAAAGAAAAACATTAATCTTCATGTGTTCATATTAATTCGTACAATACTGCATTTTGATAACAGGACTAAATCGTGCTTGTACTATTGTTAGCCTATTAAAGTTCGTTTTTTTTTAAATCCTAATTCTAGATTAATTTGAAGTACTTAAATAGGCACCTTAAATACAAGAACGTGCTCATTGATAAATTGTCATTTCATACCAACTGTATGGGATGCTTTTAAAATATAATGAGTTTATCAAGAAATTAGATACCTGTACGCACACTGTTCTTCACTAAATTTATTCAGCAACTTCTCTTGACATCTCATACAACAACCAAATTACAACTCCAAAATAAACATTTACATTACAAATTTGAATATCAACGAATAGAACACTTTTATTTCAAAATTTTACCATAAACAATAGTTGATACAAATTAATAGGTAAAGCACACGGGAAAGGGATCGTTGGAAATAGGTTCTGCGACCACAATACATTTTGTTTGTTTTAGGGGCCGTCCATTAATCACTTGAGCTCAAAAGGGGGAAGAGGGGGGTCTGGAAAAAACATGAAAGATGGGGGAGGGGGTCTACTGTGAAAATCACGTTCATTTATTTTTCTAATTAAATTAAAACACGGTAAAGAAACACGGTTGCATGTCAAAAGACTAACTTCATCCATCCATTCTTTGTACTACCGACCTCGGTAGCCTAGTTGTACTAGCGTGGACTTTAGATCCGAGGTCCCGGGTTCGATTCCCGGTCGGGTAAGAGTTTTTCTAAATTTTTTTTTCACTTGAAATTTCTACCCGGGGTTGGCCTGTCTCAGATTGGACGGGAACGGTTGACTGGAAAAAATGCCTCAGGCAATAAGTTCCGCCGGCTATACTGACACCTTTGTATAGAAAGTGTTATATTATGATTATTATTTCAAATCATTTATTCATTAAATCACAATATATCATATGAAGTATACATCATTGTAAAAAAAAATTAATAAAAATAAATTAAAATTAAATACAATGCTATATACTAAATATAAAAATATCGGTATTATCTCTCATGATACATCACGATGTAATGTAATCATGAGAGATCTTCGAACTATAGAGAAAGGAACCTTCTTAACATCCTACATGAGGACAACAGAACTGCCTTTTGGATGGCATATCTGAGACCACAACAGATGCCAAGTTTCCCTAGATTGTCTTTAAGAGACTTAGGAATAACTCCATTCGTCGATATCACTATAGGTATTATGTGGGTGGTTGGTGTATGCCACATATCCTTGATTTCGTGAGCAAGATCAAGATATTTAATTATCTTATCCTGCTCGGCTTTTTTCAAATTTTCGTCATACGGTATAGTGATATCCACGAGATACGTTATCCCGTTCCTACGATCAACCAATACAATGTCCGGACGATTTGCGTTAATCGTTCGGTCAGTTTGTATTGGTATATCCCAATACAACTTTGTATTACTGTTTTGCATTACCGAAATTGGGGTGTACCTATAATAAGGTAGGTACTTCAAGATCGAGCAAACCATATTTCAAGGCAAGTTTTTGATGAACTATTTTAGCCACATCGTTATGTCTGTGCAGATACTCAGAACCACACAGGAGAGAACACCCAGACAAAATATGTCTGAGTGTTTCTCCTGTTTGGCCACATGCACGACATTTATCAATTATATCAGGTGTTTTAATAATATATTTTTTATAATTATTAGTGACGATGATCTGGTCTTGTATTGCACAGACAAAACCTTCTGTTTCGCTAAATAGTTCACCAAACCTCAACCATCCAGTCGAATCTTCAAGACTTACATGTGACTTCAACTATTTTAGCCATTTTTTTTTTTTTTTTTTGATTATTATTATTATTACTAAAAAAAGTACACGTGATTTCGTGTGGAGGGGGGTATTCCAAAACTTTACCGAGTATCATCAAAGGGGGAGGGGGTAGGAACCAAAAAGCTGCAAAAATACAGCACGTGATTAATCAGACTTCAGAAAAAGTCAATGAGTTTGTTTTTTTCGTGTACCCTTCACATATATTATTTTACATACGCCAAATAGAGATTTCCAACAGAATAGGTATGATGAGTTTTATGAGAGGGAATGAATGTAACGTCATTAGGTATTTTCACAACAGTCAAATTTTGTGTGTGTACTAAGACGATATTATTATTTAGGTAATAAATTGGATACTTCAAACAAAAATTGAATCATACACGTAGAAGAGGCCAAATAGAAGCGGATTGATTTCCATAAACTAGGTGGGCATATACGAGTATAGGTTGGTTGGTGGGCATAAAACATTTTCAATTGTTTGTTGATCTCGGCAGGTCACACAGCCTCGTTGTGTGGAGAATGATCTACTTTCCGTTTTACCTCTTGCTGTTACATTCTTTTGTAAGTCTGCGCCCGTACTGCCTGTATAGACCTATACACATTCGACCACGACTACACTTCATTAATTCCGTACGCTCTAGCTGCAAAACCCGTCAACGAAACCCGGACATGTAATTTTTAGTATAAGACAAGTACCTACTACTATACGTATAAATATCTATCTACGTACTTCTTAAAAACATTCAATGCGGGCTTATGTATAGACACAACCTTTACACAAGTTGATACTACATAATATTATTATTGTCTAAAGAGTTGGAACGTAAACCATTAACATATTAACTAATTAAGCAGACAATTTTGTCTGTTACTATTCAGTTAACATCTAGTAAGATTATGACATAATTAACACAATAAATTTTATACGATGTACGCAATGTGGCAATTTAAACCACGCAAGATCCCTTATAATTTTTTTACTTGACGAATGCTATATTATGGCCCTTTACACCATGCATGATCTGATTTCTCTCTTTTTATACTTTTATGGAGATGTGCGGACTTCTTCCACAAATGTGGTTGGCTGGACTCCCCTGAGTGCGACTGCGGAGCGGAGAGACAGACAGTGCGACACATTGTAACTGAATGCAACCTTCGAGCATATGATGGAGACCCAGAAGACTTTTTCACCTTCAATGACCCAGCGACCGAATATATTATAAGAAACCTTTTAAATATCTGACAAGTAAGCCTGTTGCTTGCGCTCATCCAAACACTTTTATTATTTTATTAAATGACCATTATTTTGAATAACTTATGATGTGATGTACTGTATACCATACGATAAATAAATAAATATATAAAATACTATAGATTATATGTTCTGAGACTCTATGTAGGTACATGCTTGTTTTGTTTTGTTACATTTCATTATTGTTACTACTGATTACATTTTGCTAAATGTTTTGTGTTGTGGACTATTTCGAGTGCCCGTAAGGGCCTATGGAAACATTTTAAGAATAAGAATAAAGAATATAAGTAGGCAGGTACTTACATATCGTAGTTTCATTAATTAAATAAAAAAATATTACTGAAAATGAATTATTACAAACAAGAATACGACCTCAAACGTGATAGAAGATGACTTGTAACAAAGAATGACGTACTTAATGAAAATAATATATACACGAGAGTTGGGTACAAAATAACCGATACATTCCAAGTATGTATAGTATAGGTTACATTTTGTACTGACGAGTTTTCATTTCCGTTGTCCTTAGTAGATATCATTTTCATTCGAACTATGTATTTATGTAGGTAATAATATTTATAAGTATTTATATGCCATAATACTATGTCATTATATTATGGCACTCATGTAACATTGTTTCTTATATCATTTTGACTTTGCTTTCCGTCAGCATGGGGTTATTCCACCCTTCATCTGCTTTAATTCTTCTTCTTTTTCTCATTGCCTAGAGTTGTGAACTATGGTTTGTGTATATACAACTGGATGTCATAATGGGATCCTAAACGTCTTCCTTTCCAGTCCTTTTACTTGAGACCGCGAAAATTAACAAGCTACATACATTTTGTACATTTTCATACTATGCAAGCAGCAAAATCTGTCGGACGACAGACAAAGGAAAGGGTGTTTGCTTGTTTGATTGTCATAATATAAACCAGTTATATCGTCCTTTAAGGTGTCCTAATAATTTGTCTTTGCCACGTTGGGCCCTGCGGAAAATTTGACATTTATTTCTATTCGTTTTATGTAGAAACCTTAGTTCAAGTAGATGCCATATATTTTGTCGATTAAAGTATTTCTCGGGGACTCCTATTAATAATTATTACTGTCATAGCAAATATCGACTTACGGACTAAAATTAATTATAAGTAGGTATAAAAATGTTTTCCGTGGATAATGATTTAACGAAAATACCGATTTTCTAACGAACTTACCAATGTAGGTATAAATTGGATTATCGGTGGCAAATTATAAATTATTTTTGCACATTTTTGACAGAAATTCTTTCGAGCTTTCAGAAATAATGTTTTTATATTTCAAACATATTTTAAACGTATTTTTTGTATTAATTACAAATTTGAAATCAATATTCATACTAAGTACTACTAAAGGACGACGTATGTCGGGAAAGCTAGTTTTCATGTTTTCAATCAATTTCATTAGCTGAGCCCTTGTCATCGTATCAAATGATTGAATAAACATAAAAAATACAATAGTCCATGAATTATTTTAGCTTTGATCGGCAATAATCCATTATGTTCTGTCACTCAAAATATTCATTCACATCAACTCTTCAACATCTATAGATTTTCAATTTACGTTCAAAATAAAGAAAAAACATATGTATTTGATTGATTTTTAGATTTTTTCATACTCTACAGACAGAAGTTATTAATAGATATTATATTTCTCTGTACTACCGACTTACACACTTATGTTATTATGATTGGCTGACAATCGTGCGGCTAAGTTTTACGCGATTGGGAAGCCTTTCAATTTCATATTTGTAGCCCACAAAGTTAGTTTTATTTAGCGTATGGTTATAAGCAGATATTATTTAGAAGTATAAAAATATATATGTACCTATCCAAAATTTCCTACAGGCATTGTCCTAATTGTAATTATAATATGCATGAATATTGAATTAGAATATGTATAATGATAAATAATAATTTAACCAATTTAATTCCGATTGATTCATCTGTTTTAAACGATGTTTACAGGGTATGTTCAAACGATCGCGCAAATTATCAATATTTGACAGATGTCAAACGGCAAAAAAAATTCAAAAATAGAAATACGAGAAGAGAAGTAAAAGTAAAACAACATGAAAATCTCCCTGGGTGTGACTGTGGAGCCGTGAGACAGACCATAAATCACATAGTTACAGAGTGTGAAAGAAGAGCATATCAAGAAAGTTTCTCAGATTTCCTCACCTTTCCTCACCTTTTGTATTAATCCTTTCCTGTAAAATTAATGCGAATGGCAAAATCTAAATAAATAACATGGAAATGTAGTCAATAGTATTATGTAAGCTCCGCTATTGTAAAGGGATGTAGGTCAAGAGTGAGGGATAGGGATTTGGAAGGAGAATGATTTTGGTTGTGAAATTCGTTGAATGAAATTTATCACTGTAGTTAGGAGTCTAATGCGATACGAGTTTTTCCATGAGATTGACAAAGATCTTTAACAAAGCCTTTGGAAGAACCTTAACAAAGCCTGTATAGTGTATATGCTGCATAATTTCTCGACATTCATAGGAAGTACGGTTTGTTTTGATAGAATGTATGCACTATAAGAATGTAATATATATACCTACGCTGATCTTAGGCGGCCCTGTTATATCGGCCTCTGGCGATGGGCTCTCGTTCGGCCAGCCTTATGTTCGGTTGTTTATTCCGGTTTTGTATGTACTCGAGTATCGCGAACGTCCTCAATATTATTATGGCGTTCCTTAAAAATAAGTAATGACGGTATTTTTATAGTTTCATTGATGCATGTACGTACACTCGCTGGCCAGCTGTGGGCTGTGACCTAACACATGCATAATGTTCACCAAAATCGATGGTATGTATCAATGCGAGTCTGGCCTCCTTCATATTATTATACCTCTCTAGATTACCCTGTAGTCTTTCAGCCTACTTGCAGTCAGTTCACCGTCCCACGTAAACCTTGGTCCCTTATAATGGTATGTTTTCTTAAGAATTCGGTACCTACTTCCATTAAGCGGCAGAAAAACAGCGGTGAATGACATCAGGAGAATGTTTTCTATGTAACCGTTGCGACAAAAAACATAGTCTCAATTTTCATACAAATGACAAAACCAATCCGACTAAGGGAAATATATGTCGAAGACGAGGAAGACCCTCTCGTGCCGTGTTCAGTTCGGTGGTGTGGGAGGAGGTCGAGCGCAATGGAGAACTCTTTTTGCTTCCCTGGGGTTCAAAAGTTTGTGAACACAAAGCACTTTTGACATCTTTCACAGAGAGAAAATGGTGGTATTTTAAAAGAGGGAGATTATGGGTACCGGAGATCGAACCCACGACCTACGGATTGAAAGTCGCCGACTGAAGCGCTAGATTTCCAACCACTCTGTTGCGCGATATTCGTTGCAATGACAATAAAAGTTCCCGCGAAAAATTTTATATCAACGAATTATGTGATACTTGTAAATGGTAACTTTTAAGTGACAATTTTTATTTCAACGTCTTCCGACAGGTTTTGCTAATTACCAAATACTAGAGTAAGTTGTATCATAATCGGATAAACGATACTAATGGCAGAGCAATTTGCATACAAAATTAGGGGGTCTAAATCTGTTCTTAAGTATTGGGGTGTCAATGAAAGAGTTTCACAGAATAGGCGTTCAAGCAAAACAAAAAGACTCTTCAACTTAATTTATTAGCAGGTAAGATTCATAGCTGCAAAGAAAAACTTGTAGAAAAAACCACCTACAAAGATTCGTAAACTGTTTTTATATACACGAGTCCAGGAGTATTTAGTAAGAAGAGTTGTCACTTTATAGCAACTATAATACCCAAGATACATTTACATAACACTGTGCAAGCCTGAGAGGCTTATAGCACCCAGTGCCGCGGACACAATAGACCAGAACAAGGAAGTTTCGTACTTCTGGGAATTTTATTCATTACGGTACAATATTGTGCGGACCTGCATGGTGGAGACCTGCCGCAGGGTAGGCTCACACTATCTTTACGGTAGAGTGTTGCATTTGATAGTCATTGCACCAATCTTTTTTTTTTTGTATAGTTTTCAATAATACTATGACGGCAACACACGTTGATACTGTGAATTTCTATTTTCATGCCGTGAATTTTTTGTTTTATGTTGTTCTATAAGTATATACCTACTTTGTGTGACAGTTTGTTTAATTGACATGATCAATCAAAGCTTTCAAACATTAATTTTTTATATACACAAATGCCACTGAATGAGTTTCAGAATCTGACTTTTTGGCGCCCCCATCAATGTCTTCTACCCCACAAATTCTTTGAATCTCATTAGAAACGATTTAGACAAATTCAAATTGGCGTTCGACTACAAACGAAGATTTCGTCAATGTCGTAAAAAATCAACTATCAACTGGAACATATTATAAACAATCATTTAAAGCAAACAAAGGCACTTATATAAAAATATAAAAAGTGGACAGTTAATTTTATTCCTACTCTACATTGTCGAATAAATATTTTGTAGTCGTAGTCATCTATGTCTTTTTTTATCGCAAGTTTTGCATACGTTGTATTTCTGAGAATTCTTGTATCAGCTCTGGATTTATTAAATCACTTCGTTTGGTGTTTTAATGTCAATTATGTCACACAGTGATATCATGTTTTCATCCTACACGCCGTGTTCCTTTAGAGGTATACATCAGAAATAATGGTCCTCCACTCTTTTCTAAGCAGATTGCTTCTTTCGCTTCTTCCATCGACAAAAAACTTATCTTACAAACTCTCCTTTTTCATTTAATTCTAACCTGTCTTCTATGAGGATGGAATCGATTCGGGCTACTCTCAGTCGTCGACTAAGCTTTTTATACCTGTCCTTTCAGCCTTCTTTTTGCAATTCTATTTGTATTCATTCTTTCAACTTGCCCAAACCATGCATACAATATAGTTTCCTAATCATTCATTTCTATATCCCACAAAGTCTTTCCTACATATTATCAACTACTGAGTTAGTGTGCCGTCTAATGCAATGTGAGGAAATCAGAGGCACTCTAAATGAGTTAAGTACTCTTGTCAACAAGACCCATATTCTCACTACCAATCACCTAATTACTTAATTCTAAACATGATTGTTTCACCAAGCATCGATGTAATTCGTAAATCTGCACAATTGCGATCTGAATATTAATCAATCAATTATGATCAAACAGAAAATATAAAAGCGCGAGCAATATCAAAGAATATTCTATTAAACTTGTAATTATTTTAGTAGGATAGTTACATAATAATTATATGTTGGACAATAATAGACAGTTCAAAGTTCTGCCCATATATTCTGTTGTTGTATGTGCAAACATCATCTCCACAGTACAATATCTTATACGTTATTTTAATATTAAAAAAAAAATCATCTTTGTCCATTTATTCTATCCGTACTAAGTAGAGCCGTTTTTTTTTCTCCGATGTTTTACTAGAATTTCTCAACACACCTACATCTAATCGAATTACACGGCTTTGTTCATTATTACGGAGAACATTCCATACAAAACAATACAGCTGATATTTCATTGCGTCTTAAAAAAATAACCGTTAATTTTCGACCAAATGAAAGTAGGCACAACATTTGGTACCTGCTACATCTACATAATAATTCTCTTATGTATTTTTCTATGTCAAAGCAAAGATGCATAGCCATAGGGCAAGGCTTAAAATACAAACGTTCTGTTTGATTTTTATCATCGCAAAGCCGTGCAAAACTTCTCACAACGTTCTTAGATATACTTTATTGCAATTAAATTAATATATTTTACGCTTTTAGGAATTTGCTAATTATTAGGATCTTCATACGAATATTCCGGTTAACACAGATAGCCATCTCTTGAAAACACAGTTACTCGTGTAAATTATGTACATTGAATCATAGTACAAGTATTACGGTATGAAAATGAAGTAAAAAGATTGAAAAATGATTTGAAATACAAATCCTAATTCAAATCTTATGCATGTTATCATATTATTTAAAAACATTTAAATGAAAATAATATTAAGTAGGTACCTACCTACTCCATTTTCATTGACAAATTCCTTACATCAAAGTCGGTCGGTGAAACAGTACCCTTTATTAATAAATAGTTATTTTTTGAATTGTGAAAGTAAGATTCTTCTATTTTGTGCGTATGACAGAAACAAAGATTACTGTTTAAGCCTTTTCATCTTAAGCAATGGGAAGATAGGCTAGAACTTTTTTAATGACCTTCAGATCAAGCCTGACATTCCGAATCAACAACGTAAAGCAAGTCGGGTATTAGCTAGTGCTAGAATAATACCGATTTGAGTGTGAAGAAATAGATTATAGCCAGCTACGCGATGTATTCTTACTGTAATGATTGTGATGATAAGATCAACCTTGTACAATTAACGTGAGTTTTTCCACGGAACGCAATGAACCTTAATAACATTTTAGACAACGGTATAGTACTTTTACGTTCTGGGCGAGAAACACTTTTGTATTGGTGACATCATACGTAAAAACACCGTTGTTTGGTTGTTGAGGTATCTAATCCTGCCATATTGGTACAAAGAGTATTCCTGCTAGTTTGTTTCAAAATAATACTTCCAAAAATTCTATATATTATTATGAAAAAATTGTGATGTCGTGTTCACTCCAGCAAACATTTTCACGTGAAACCTAAACGCACTATATTATCTATCTGATGAACTCGTAAAGGATCACATTCGATCATAGACTGCGGCGTTAACTTAGAGGGAGATTACGCAGGGAGAGCAAAAACTTTGAGACCTCTAGGACGCGGTCTAAAAATGTAGATATTTTTCATACTACACTGTCTAAATGGTCGACTTTATTTAGTAATATTTCTCGGATGAAGTGTGCTGCACTCTTCGTTTTGCTAAGAGCCTTGTCAAGTCTACACATGCAGGCTCTCGGTGTTTCTCTGTTTTGACTGTTAGTTGAAGATCTAGTTATGATTCGAACTCGAATAGCCACGAAGTCATCTACTCCGAATCAACTCGGGGCACCAACTGACCGACAGGCGTAAATGGTACCGATTCGCTTCGGTCTCCCGAGGTCAAATTGTGAGCGAACACAAAAAGTAGTTGGTCAAAACCGCCCTTTTTATGCTTTATGGACAAGAGCATATAGCTTGAGTCTTCTTAGTCCTCTCTTATGGACAAGAGCATATAGCTTGAGTTTTCTTAGCCTTTTCTTATGGACAAAAGCATATAGCGTGATTCTTTTTAGTCTTTTCTGAATATTTCGAAAAAGTTTGTACCTATACAATGTAAATTAATTAATGTATCTAACGAAATACAGCAGAGATGCATGTAAACTCTAGGTTGGGTACGTGAAAAGGCTATGGCCGGGTTATTATTTATTTATTGTTAAAAAAATGCTACTGTTTATGATATGAAAATAAATATAAGAAAGTAGTTATAGTAATATAATATATTGAAGTTTTGGGCATGTTGACAGATATGATGCCAAAGGTAAGCCTTCTTATGGAAAAAGTTGACAAAAACAATGATAGACTAATTATTGTCTTTGGATAAAAAGAGAGTCCATTCTCCCTGCCAACCCTATGAGGATTGGTTAAAATAAATAAAACGGCATCAACCGGCGCCGTGGCGGCGCATAGGTAAATACTATACTTACGGACGACGAAAGTGACACCGAAAAAATAAAAAATAAATATCGAAAGTTTCAAGAAGAATATAGGTATGTTTTCACATTTTTGTAATGTAGTGTACCTACGTATAATAATAGTAGTCATCAGTTGTAGCGGAGAACATTTCGGCGATTAAAAACATGCACCTGCCTGCTTACAAAACTAATTGCTATATAGGTGCGATGTTTGGTATGCGGGTGCTACGTATATTATATGAATGAATTAATTACTGAGAAAACAGTTGTTTACCTAAGAAAGATCCCTATCAGACCCTTTGACTGCCGAATCAAACACAACGCCAGTCTTCTTAATCCGAAATACTGTGTAGGTAACACTATAATGGGATGTTTTTCTTCCTTTCTGTGCCGCTAGAGGCGCCCTAGCTAATCCGGTCTATTGTCAAATTCAGTGTTGCCAAAGGGGGCGATTTACTGCCGTTTGGGCTATTTGGAACTTACTTGCTTACTTACTTACTTACCCTTTTAGCGAGTTTTTACCTTTCCGGATACTAAATGACCTTTTTTTAGTGAACTTTCACCTCTCTTCGGATACTAAAATTTTCGGAATGACCGCATACCAAATTTTCAGTTGGGCTTCTTTGCGTTTGAAAAACAGCGTTGGGAACACTGGTTAAATTAACGGTCCGGTTTGTCTTTCGTAAATAAATAGTTTAATTTTTTCATGTATACTTTGTGTTACAGTGAAAATGAAAAAAAAAAACAATTTATCATTCTAGTTTATTTCAAATTAAACAACTTATTTATTACTATAATAAGATAACAATACGTTTAGAATAATCATTGTACATTTCTTTTTACATACTATTACAAATAAAATTGTTTATCTTATTTTATTTTTTATACATCTACACAACCTAACATACCGTAACAGAATACAAGAATATAATATACAGAACAGCAGCACTGAGATTTTTTTCTCAAAGAACGGGACTGAAAATTCACCCTTGAAGACAAATACAGTGATTTTGTTTGTGTGTAGTGTAAAAGGACATACTATGGTTTGCCTCCTAGAAAAAGCCACTTTTGCAATCATCAATAATTAAAACGTTAAATTGTTTAATCGAGAAAACAAAAAAGAGAGGAAATATATTAGTATAATATTTATCAGTCAATGCTAGATGCTATGTTTGACAGCTGTCATAATTTGACAATAGACCTGATTAGAAGTTCTGCCACCTAGTGTGTATTCCACACTCTCCCCAGCTCCAGGGGAAGCTCCCCAGAAAACTTCCCATTGATAACAAGTGGTCGACCAGTGCTCGAAATTTGACCATAACTTTTTTAAATTATAAGTTTGAACATTATTAAGGTTCCATTGTTAAGACAGTGCGAAGACTGTTTCATTTTTTTTCTTTCAAAAACAATGACATGGATACGTCAAATTTGAATGTTGATATATACAAAGTTTTTTCTATTATTATTAAAGAAAAACAATATGAATGTATTATCAATTTGACTACAGATAACCAAAGAATATATTATTATGCGTCTGTGTCAATGTAAAATACATCGAAGTGTGTGTGAGTATCAAATACATAACATTACAGTAGTGTTTGGAATGTTTTTTTTTATTGATTTATTCTAAGTTTTAAGAATAATTAAAAAAAAGTATTAGCATTCGTTACTCCTCTATATAAACTAAAAATGAGCGAAATTTCATACTCTTCCGTCCGCGCAATTTTTGTGAAAATAGTCACAAAGTTTTTCCTTCACGTATTAATATATAGATATTACGTAGGTACCAACATACATTCATATTATTACAATATATCTAGTACGTTTTGTTTCTTTGTACTAAGACAGTACCTGCGATTTTCTCTTTTACACAGACTAACTTAAATCTTTTGAAAAGTGCGATACCTTCTTTATTGTCCAAATGCGT